>JAPVLO010000020.1:15165000-17565000 GCA_027257055.1 Cephalopachus bancanus | reverse complement strand
CATCTATTTATGTCACAACACTAATTTCCTTTTTTTTTTTTTTTTTTTTTTGAGTTGGAGTCTCAACTCTTTCGCCCAGACTGGAGTGCAATGGCCACTCCCGGCCACCACAGCCTCGACCTGCTGGGCTGCGGTGATCCTTTTGCCTCAGCTTTCCAAGTAGCTGGAACTACAGGCACACGCTACCATGCCCGGCTAATTTTTTGATTTATTGTAGAGATGAGGTCTCGCCAAGTTGCCCAGGCGGGTCTCGAACCCATGGGCTCAGGCAATCCACTCACCTCAGCCTCCCAAAGGCGCGTGATTACAGGCTGAGCCATCGAGCCCGGCTACTAATTTCCTTTTACATTACTAATAAAAAAAAACTTTAAATTTATTTTATGGAACAAAACTATGCCATTTAAAGAAAACTTTAAGTAAACCACAGTAGAGTGGTAAAGCATGTATGTCAAAAATAGTGTAGAGCCAGACTCGGTGGCTCAGGATGTAATCCCGCGCCTTTGGGAGGCTGAGGTGAGTGGATCGCCTAAGCCCGCGGGTTCGAGACCCGCCTGGGCAGCGAGACCTCATCTCTACAATAAATCAAAAAATCAGCCGGGCGTGGTAGCGCATGCCTGTGATTCCGGCTACTCAGAAGGCTGAGGCGGAAGGATCTCTGGAGCCCAGTAGGGCGAGGCTGCGGTGGCCGGGAGCGGCCACTGCACTCCAGTCTGGGCGAAAGAGTGAGACTCCAACTCAAAAAAAAAAAAAAAAATAGTGTACATGATATACAAATAACTAAAACTTGAAAAACACTGATTAAATCACTTCTTAGGAAGACTTCCAGTTAATCACAGTACATTGCACACATCTGTTAATCTTTGCTCTTTCCTAAAAGCTTACTAACATGAGAGTAAAGAAATTAAAAGGGTTTAAATCTACAAGACGACAGGAGAAAAAAAGGTGGATAAGAAAAGTCAACAAATTTTTCAGAGATGGAAAGCCATGGCAAAATCAGCAAAACTGAGAAATCTAATACTAAATGCCTACTGAGGAGGCTATCATCACTACCAAGCAAATAAATCCTAGCCATAACACCCCAGAAAAGTTCAGGAATTGGAGACTAAAAAGAAAGCAAACAAAAACAGGGATGAGGCAGGGATCTGCTTGAATCTCTGTGAGAAACAGAAGGGGTAAAAAAAAAAAAAAGTAGTTGAACTCCCACTCCCATCCCATATACTACACAGCCAAGTGACCCCAGAAACAGGATTATTCTGTATATAAACTGGACCAGAAAGGAAGCAATTCTGGGGACACCAAGTGAAAACAAGGAGAAGACACAAAGGAGTAGAGGAGATTAAGAGATGACATAATAAATTAAGAGACTTCCCTAGCCATCTTTCCATTGTTTTGGCTCAAAAACACAGCAACCGACATTTCTCTGTCTTCCCAGCAGGACATTCATGAACTTTTAACTGGGAAAACACCATAATATACTAGCATTCAGGCCGGGCTCGGTGGCTCAGCCTGTAATCCCAGCACTTTGGGAGACCGAGGGGAGTGGATTGCCTGAGCCCGCGGGTTTGTGACCCGCCCAGGCAACTTGGCGAGACCTCATCTCACAATAAATCAAAAAATTAGCCGGACGTGGTAGCACATGCCTGTAGTTTCAGCTCCTTGGAAGGCTGAGCCGGAAGGATCGCCGGACCCCAGTCGGTGGCTGGGAGCAGCCACTGCACTTTAGTCTGGGTGACAGAGTGAGACTCCAACTCAAAAAAAAAAAAAAGAAAAAAAAAAGATACTAGCATTCAAAGTCATCCAAAGACATGTAGGGTCATCCTAAAGCAGAAACCATCAGTTGACAAGTCCTATCCAAACACACAGCCTACCAATCAGCTTTTAAGTACCTCACCTTAAAAAAAGAAGCCAAGAGCCGGGCTCGGTGGCTCAGTCTGTAATCCCGTGCCTTTGGGAGGCTGAGGTGAGTGGATTGCCTGAGCACGCGGGTTCGAGACCCGCCTGGGCAGCGAGACCTCATCTCTACAATAAATCAAAAAATCAGCCGGGCGTGGTAGCATATGCCTGTAATTCCAGCTACTTGGAAGGCTGAGGCGGAAGGATCGCCAGAGCCCAGCAGGTCAAGGCTGCAGTGGCCGGCAGTGAACGGCAGCGGCCACTGCACTCCAGTCTGGGCAACAGAGTGAGACTCCAACTCAAAAGAAAAAGAAGCCAAGGATAATCAAGAAAAGTCTCCAATATGAAAAAGGCCACAAACAAAAAGAAAGCACTTAGAGAAAATAAAAGAGAGGTGAATAAAATCTGCAACACCACCCAGTTAATTTATTTGTTCAGAAAGAAAATTCTGCATAAATTCCATAAAACGCTATCTAAAATTTTTAAAGCTAAGCTCTTGTCTCTGCTATAAACCAGAAATCAAATTTAAACCTTTAACCCTAATCTCTCAGACCTACTGAGTTTCAGACCTACTAAAGACTGGATATCTCCACATCGTCAATCAATGAAGCCTCGATATGATCAAATTTCTTACAGCTGTCAAATTCTTTCTAAAACTAGACTTGATCATTTCATGCCCTTGCTCAAAAAACTTCACAAGGTCTCACTGCCTACAAAATAACATGCCAATTTCTTAGCGCTCATGAATACCCTTTGGCTTTAAAATATCTTACCACTCCCTGCTGATCTTTCATAAAACGATTTAGTTCTTCAAATACCTCTTGTACCTTCTCAGCTCCCTACTACGATCATAATGTTCCTTTTCCTTGGCATTACTCTTCCCCATTTCTGATTTTCCAAATTCATGTCTTTACTCAGCCTTTGTAGATTCCCTCTCTCCTCTGCTCCCACAGTACTGACTCCACCTCCTTTACAACACACTTTGTGTTATCATTAGAGGTATAACCAGTACTAGAGAAGAAAATATATACAGTGTGCCTCAAAGTGCCCAGCCCAGTGCTTACTAAGGAGTTACAGAGCTTAGACACCTGCTAAACTGAAATGAAAGACACTTAGTACAGAATATGGACCACACTCTCGGAATTGAAAGTGCATGATGAACTGAATTGTCGGGAGACTCTTAATTCTAAGTCTGTAGCCGCCACAAATACAGGGTGACTTTAGCAGTCACTTTACCTCACTGGAATTCATTTTCCCCAGCAACAAAATAAAAGGCTTAAGCTGCATGATTTCTATGGTCCCCAGTTCTAGCTGCTATAAATCCAGGGGGCCAGGAACTTAAAACTAGAAAGAGACCTAGATCAAGTCTCTTATAACTAGAAAATTAAAATATACTTAGCAAAAAATAAAACCGTCACTTGCCATGGATACTGTATAATTTGAGTTCCTTTCTTCTAAAAGCAAGAATGAGGCTTATATCAAAACTAATTCTCGGCTGGGCTCAGTGGCTCAGCCTGTAATCTCGCGCCTTGGGAGGCCGAGGTGAGTGGATTGCCTGAGTCTGCGGATTTGAGACCCACCTGGGCAACTTGGCGAGACCTCATCTCTACAATAAATAAAAAATTAGCCAGGTGTGGCAGCACGTGTCTGTAGTTCCAGCTACTTGGAAGACTGAGGCGGAAAGATCTCCGGAGTCCAGCAGGTCGAGGCTGCGGTGGCCAGGAGTGGCCACTGCACTCCAGTCTGGGTGACAGAGTGAGACTCCAACTCAAAAAAAAAACAAAACTAATTCTCTCTTATGTTTTTATTTTAGAGGTAAAATGTGTCAGTTAAACCATGGTCTATAAGAAAGAGCACAGCCGGGCTCAGTGGTTCAGCCTGTAATCCCGCGCCTTTGGGAGGCTGAGGTGAGTGGATTGCCTGAGCCCGCAGGTTCGAGACCCACCTGGGCAGCGAGACCTCATCTCTACAATAAATCAAAAAATCAGCCGGGTGTGGTAGCACGCACCTGTAGTTCCGGCTACCCGGAAGGCTGAGGCGAAAGGATCGCCAGAGCCCAGCAGGCGAGGCTGCGGTGGCCGGGAGCGGCCACTACACTCCAGTCTGGGCGACCGAGTGAGACTCCAACTCAAAAAAAAAAAAAAAAAAACAAAGAGCACTGCACTAAGTTCTCAGTTCTGCTAATCCTTAGCTAAACGAACTAGGCAGCTCACTTCATCTCTCTGGGACTTAGTTTTTTCCCGGGGTTAAAAAAAATCTCAAATATTTTAGCTCAAAAAGTCTTTGGTATTATGAAATCCTCACTCTAAAAGTATGGAATTCTTCCATGTCCCATGTTTACTCAGGCTAACTTCTCTACCTAGACTGCCTCCCCCAACATCTGACTGCATCCTCAAATACAACCCCAAGTAAATACCTACTAATCCTTGAAGTACTATCTCCTATGCAGCAACTGTAAGCATTTTCCAAGGGGAAAAAAATGATACTCCTATACTGAGGCAATGTAATTGTTTGGGTGAGTTTAAAACTGTTTCTTGATGAAACAAGTATAGTACACTCAGTTATAGGTTTCAGTTTAAGTTGAAATAATCCATTTGGAAAACAACACAGAAATATGTAACAGGAGTCATTAATATGTTAAGACTCTGTCACTCAGTAATTACCTTTCCAGAAATTTATCTTAAGGAATAACACTAGCACACTAGCTACAAGAGCAAAAAATTAGGAACATTTTACTATATCTGTTCATGTTTAATATATTATCAACACCAAAAATAATACGATGGTATATAGAAACATGGAAAAACTGTATATAACATTGAGTATAGTAAAAAACAAAATAATGCATTCACTATAAATATATAAAATGTATATAAGTAAAAGGTAGTATGTAAAACAAGTTGTTTTATGTAAGTAGTAGAAATTTTTTTTTTCTTTAGTGTCATTATATTGGCATTTCGGCATTTCAATAAAACAGACCACCCCCCACCATCCCAGGAGTGAAAAAAAAATACTTTCATTGTTTCTTGTGAGTTAAAAGTCTTAGGTCAAAATTCAATATAAGTAAAATTTTAATATAAAGTTATTTCTGACAAAATTTTTTAAAACCTCAACTTCAGCCAATGGCCCACATATGTAAGATATATAAGATATTTGTTAAATCAGCCGGGCGTGGTAGCGCATGTCTGTAATTCCGGCTACTCGGAAGGCTGAGGTGGAAGGATCGCCAGAGCCCAGCAGGTAGAGGCTGCAGTGGCCGAGAGCGGCCACTGCACTCCAGCCTAGGTGACAGAGTGAGACTCCATCTCAAAAAAAAAAGAGTAAGATATTTGTTGCCATTAAGCAACTGAACAATAAATGAATTCACTTTACTACTCTCATACTCTTGAATTAATGGACTAAATGTTGACTAGTATTTATTTTTTTTTTCTTCCTCTCCCAGCCCCTGTTGTCCAGTATTTAAATAGCCATATTTGTTTAAATATTTATACACTAAAATGAAATAGGACTACCTTGAAACTATAGAAACAGCATGTCCTGAGCCCGCGGGTTCAAGACCCGCCTGGGCAACTTGGCGAGACCTCATCTCTACAATAAAGCAAAATTAGCCAGGCGTGGTAGCGCGTGCCTGTAGTTCCAGCTACTTGGAAGGCTGAGGCAGAAGGATCGCCGGAGCCCAGCAGGTCAAGGCTGCGGTGGCCGGGAGCAGCCACTGCACTCCAGTCTGGGTAACAGAGTGAGACTCCAACTCAAAAAAAAAAAAACACAAAAAAAAGAAACAGCACGTGACCACAACAGCACCATTCCTGGTTTCTGAGTTAGTGACACAGTGAACAGTGTATCAATTCTGCCATATACTATGTAACCTTAAACAAGTTAGTTAACTTCTCTGAGCTTTAGTTTCCCAACCTATAAAATAAGAATAAACCAGGCATGATGGCACGTGCCTGTAGATCTAGTTACTCAGTGGGCTAGGTGGGAGGATCACCTGAAGTCAGGAGTTCAAGAGCAACCCGGGCAACATAGCAATAAAAAATAAGTAATAAATAAAAATTTCTCAAATAAAAAAAATAAATAAATAAGAAAAATAGTATCAGGCCGGGCATGGTAACTCACACCTGTAATCCCAGCACTTTGGGAGGCAGAGGCAAGAGGATTACCTAGTCCAGGGGTTCAATACCGGTCTGGGCAAATTGGCGAGATCTCATCTTTACAATAAATCAAAAAAATTTGTCAGGTGTGGTGGCGCACACCTGCTTGGAAGGCTGAGGTGCAAGGATCACCTGAGCCCAGCAGGTTGAGGCTGCGGTGGCCATGAGCGTGTCACTGTACTCCAGCTTGGATGACAGAGTGAGACTCCTACTCAAAAAAATAAAAATAATATCTATCTTATAGCATATGTAAACTACATAAAATATATGGCACTTGATAAATGATAACTATTAAAACTTGATTTTCACTCTAATGTAAATGCACACATGGTTTTATTGAATCATCCTCAAATGCCTTTTCAATAACAACCAACAAAGGCCAGGTGCCATGGTTCATGCCTATAATCCCAGCACTCTGGGAGGCGGAGGTGGGAGGTAGAAAGATTGCCTGAGCTCAGCAGGTCCAAGCTGTGGTAGCCGTGAGCAGCATACCACTGTACTCCAGCCTGGGCAACAAAATGAGACTCTGACTCAAAAAAAAAAAAACCCAACTAACACAACAACAAAAAATTTTATTCTAAATTCTATACAAAAGGAAATAAAGATTTCTGCTCTGGCTATATAACTTTTAAATTGTAACTTACTTTCATTCTGCAAGATGTTAATGGCATCATCCATAATGCAGTCTGGTGAAAATCCTGCAGTCTTTGATAATAAACCCAACAATGATGCAATTTTCAGTCTCACGGATGGATCATTCTCCTGGAACAAAGGAAGCAATTGTCATCTTGATGCTCTCTCTTAGCTAACCAACAAATAGGAACATGAAAATCTAACAAACCAAAAGAGGAAAAAATGATCCAAGTATTCTAAGACTTCGTTTCTGAAAAATTAGTTTTATATACTTCAGTGGGGAGAGCTTTTCTCCATTAGTACATTATACTCAAATACCGCAAAGTGAATGAAAATGTTTTTTATGCCTTCTTGATGTCATTAAGTTCTAACCAACAATATGCTGATGGCATTAAAAGCACCTCACCTTTAGCCGGGTTCGGTGGCTCAGCCTGTAATCCCGCGCCTTTGGGAGGCTGAGGTGAGTGGATTGCCTGAGCCCGCGGGTTCGAGACCCGCCTGGGCAGCGAGACCTAATCTCTACAATAAATCAAAAAATCAGCCGGGCGTGGTAGCGCGTGCCTGTAATCCCAGCTACTCGGAAGGCTGAGGCGGAAGGATCGCCGGAGCCCAGCAGGTCGAGGCTGTGGTGGCCAGGAGCGGCCACTGCACTCCAGTCTGGGCAACAGAGTGAGACTCCAACTCAAAAAAAAAAATTATACAGAATATTAGAAGATGGAGTGCTTGGAAAAAACAAAATCAAGGAAGGGAGCCAGGAAGTACTGGGCAGGGAGATGCAGTTTCAACAGGAAATGCAGGGTAAAGGAAGACCTTAAGGAAAAAGTGATATCTGAAAGAAGACTTTAAAAACATGTGGAAAGCAGACACGTGACTATCTGAGGAAAGACTGAGGAAAGACTCTGAGGAAAGAGTATGCTTGGCAAACAAAATGACCAGATCACAGGGCAGCAGAAGGCAGAAGGGTTCCAAGCTGAAGAAACAGTATGTAAAAAGACATTGACTTCTGAAAATACACAAGATCTTTGGGAAATGACAAGCATTTTGATTAAGCTAGAACTTTATGTATGTAAAGAAGAGGACCTTTTATGTCATATCTTTTATGTCAGACATCAAAGGCAATGGAATGAACAGATTTAAATAAAGATAACGGTTTATAAAGAAAGACTGAAGAAAAAAGATAGGAAACTTTTGCAAAGTGACACATCAAAACCTTACAAGCATCCTGACAGGTACAATATGAAGTACAAATCACCACATATAATGCAGTCTTAAAAATCTCAAAAATATGCTTAACCTGAATCTAACCAAGCCTATAGATCTAACTTCTAGTTCATAGTAATTACAGGAACAAAAGAGCAAGTTAACCCCCAAGGAAGTAAACCAATGTAGAAAACAAGATATCTTACAAAACAACTGCCCTAGTTTCTTCATCGGATCAATGCAGCCAAAATAATAGAAATTGATCTAGATTTTTAAAAAGACCAAATGCCAGTATGGATGAACTTGGTTTGCATTATGATCTGAACACAATGACTATAAAAAGATATTAGGAGAACAACCAGCAAAATCTCAATATCAACTAATTCTTAGATGATATTAAGGAATTATTTAGTTTTGTTCAATATGGTTAGGTGGTTATGTTAAAAAAAATAAAAAGGATGTCCCTTTTTTAGAGATAAATCCTGAAATAGGAAAAAATGATACATACCTTTTAAAACTTTAGGAAAACAAATAGATGGAGCAAATATGGCAAAATATAGATATACGTTTCTTCTCTTTCTTTTTTTTTTTTTTTTTTTTTGAGTTGGGGGTCTCGCTCTGTCACCCAGGCTAGAGTGCTTTGGCACAATCACGGCTCACCACAGTCTTACCCTCCTGGGCTCAAGCGATCCTCCCACTTCAGCCTCCCAAGTAGCTGGGACTACAGGTACACGCCACCAGACCCAGCTAATTTCAGAGTCAGGGTTCAGACTGGTCTTGACGTCCTGGGCTTAAGCAATCCTCCCACCTGTCTCCCAAAGCACTGGGATTATAGGCATGAGCTACCATGCCTGGCCCAAATTTGGCAAAATACTAACAACTGTTAAATCCCAGGAATGAGTATTTGGTAGTTCATTATAGTATGTTATCTACTTCTCAATAAGCTTAATAATTTGCATTCTAGAGTTTTAAATTTTAAATAATCTGAGGTTGAAATAACTGTTTCTCCTTTTACTTCAGATCTCACCTACATCAACTGAAAAATAAGCATATTTTGTGAATTTCATTTTCTGTTTACATTATTTCCTGTATTTAATCATGTGTGAACTGATGTTTTATTAATTCCATTAAAATAAATTAATTAAATTAAATGCCACTTTACTTTTTTTTTTTTTTTTTTTTGAGTTGGAGTCTTATTCTGTCGCCCAGACTAGAGTGCAGTGGCACGCTCCTGGCCACTGCAGCCTCGACCTGCTGGGCTCTGGCAATCCTTTCACCTCAGTCTTCCAAGTAGCTGGAACTACAGGTGCGTGCTACCACAGCCGGCTAATGTTTTTTGATTTATTGTAGAGATGAGGTCTCGCCAAGTTGCCCAGGCGGGTCTCGAACCCACAGACTCAGGCAACCCACTCATCTCAGCCTCCCAAAGCACAGGATTACAGGCTGAGCCACTGAGCCCAGCTACCACTTTTGGGCTATTGCTATTAGATACGAAGGCCGTGAACTAGGTCAGGAACAGCAGGATGCTGAAGGGACTACATTCCAGGATGAATCTGCTTACAGAAGGGTCGAGGCTGATGTTAACTCCTCTCTTATGTTCCCCTGCTCTCACAGAACCTTCAGTGATATGATGCGCCTAATCATCTACGTGTCTGTCTCCATCCAATATATAGTAAATTTCTGAGGACAGGATTTGTCTCTTTTTACCTCTATAGCACAGTACCTAGCACATGGAAGACCTCAATAAAAGCTAGCTGAATAACCACCTTCTTTTTTATTTATAATATTAACCAGTCTGCAGATACAACATAACTCTTATACATATTCCTATCAGGCAGGTCCTTAAGATTTTCTTACCTTGTAATAATGTTCCAGGAGAATCCTGACTACTCCCTCCACACTTTCTGCCTCCACAGGCTTCCTGGCAAACTGGAGTAGGTACTGCAAAGCATCTGCTGGGGAGGTAGCTTTACACAGATCTATGTGGAGTGCTGCAGATTTACTTGGTTTTGTCAGTCGGAGTTTCTTAGTAGCTATTTCCTCCTGTTGTTGCTTCAAGGGGGAAGGAAAATAAGACATAAAAATTTAACTGAAAATACAGAGTATATACATTTAACTTTGTCTCATTTGGTAGAAATAAGTTTGTTTTTTTCAAAGAATATACTTAGCTAACACACCTAGATTTAAGAAAACACACTGATATGAACTGGAAGAGGAGCACCGAGTAGGTGATAAGGCCAGGAGTCTAAATTTCACATTTCATGAGCTCCTACAACTGTGGGCAAGTCATTTAATTTCTCCAAGTCTCACTTTCTTTCTCTGTAAAACAGGTACACTAACATTTTGTTCTACCAACTTCAGAGGATTGTTGTAGTTTTTAGGTTCAGAGGCCATACCAAGGATCTACCCTATTCTTTATTAAAAAACAATATAAATTCTACAAATATAAAAATTGTGCTGAGGCCAGGCTCAGCTTCCCTCCTTAGAAAACTAGAAACCGGCTGGACGCCATGATCACACCTGCAATCCCAGCAATTTGGAAGACAAAGGCAAGCAGACTGCCTGAGCCCACGGGTTTGAGACCAGCCTGGGAAACTTGGTGAGAGACCTCGTCTCTACGATAAATCAAAAAACTGTGGTGGCACATGCCTGTAGTTCCAGTTACTTGAAAGGCTGAGGTGGAAGGATCACCTGAGCCTAACAGGTCGAGGCTGCAATGGCCTCCAGCATGTCACTGCACTCCAGCCTGGGTGACAGTGTGAGACTCCAACTCAAAACAAAAAACTAAAAAACTAGCCAGGTGTGGTGGTGCATGCCAGTAGTTTCAGCTACTTGGAAGTCTGAGGTGGAAGAATCGCCTGCAAGTCAAGGCTGCAGTGGCCGTGAGTAAGCCACTGCACTCCAGCCTGCACAAGAGTGAGACTCTGACAAAAAAAAAAAAAAAAAAAGAAAGCTAGAAATGATGGGAACTGTCTGCAGCTTACAATGAAGAAAAACAACATTTTAGCGAGCCAGGCCCTACTGTCTATCTACAGGACACAGAGATGAGGCAGGCATTATCTCTGCCCTCAAAGAGCTCAGACTAGTGATTATGGTAGCACTGAATGAAGAGAATGGGCTGAGCATGGCCCATTCACACCTGAAATCCCACTGCTTTGAGAGGCTGAGGCAGAATGCTCGAGACCAGGAGTTCAAGACAGCCTGGGCAACATAGTGAGACCCTATCTAAGCAACAACAAAAAAAGTTTTAAAAATTAGTAAGGTGTGGTGACATGTGCCTGTAGTCCCAGCTACTCAGAGGCTGAGAGGGAGGATCACCTGAGCCCAGGAGTTCAAGGTTACAGTGAGCTATGATTGCGCCACTGTACCCCAGCCAGAGCAAGACTCTGTCCTTAAAAAATTTTTAAATTTGACCGGGATCAGTGGCTCAGCCTATAATCCCAGCATTTTGGGAGGCCAAGGTGAGTGGATTGCCTGAGTCCAGGGGTTCGAGACCAGCTTGGGCAACTTGGTGAGACCTCATCTCTACAATAAATAAAAAAATTAGCCGGGCATGGTGGTGCATGCCTGTAGTTCCACTTGAAAGGCTGAGGCAAAGTTAGAAAAGCTTTCCTGAATCTTCACTCTTTCTAAAAGCTCAGGAAAATTAATTTCACATAAAAAAGAGCAACAAAAAAAGTATCAAAGTAAAATTTCAATCAATGCTATTGTAAAAATAAACAAGAATAAGCAGCAGACCAACTTCCCTGTGGACTATGGGAGTATGCTACAAATATGAGCCCACAAAACAGGAAGGAAATGACAAGTAATAAGGCTTGGAAAAAAATACTGTGTGATCACAGAGGACTAAAGAGTTTGGTTTTAGGATAAGGAGGAGTTGCAAAAGAGAAGGGAAGGAAGACTTGATTTGCCAATGCAATTATCTCACTGTACTATAAGCGCAGATGTGGTGTTCTGGCTCTCCGATTAGTCTGTGAGCTCCTACAGGGCCAAAATTCTGATGAGTATTGGACTTTGTAGCTCAATACCTTTCACCATGCCTCGTATACAGTAATCACCCATTTATTCAAGAAACTCTTGCCAAATGAATGAATGTAATGTTGAAGAAGCAGTTTCCTTTAGGATAGTCTAAGCCTTGCTACCACAAGTCTAGGAAGCTAAGGATGCAGTGATCCACTGGCATTAATTGGGGGCTTGTCTGAAATGCAAATTCTCACCTCACCTGCCCACTCTGCCTTACCAGTTAGAAACTACACCAGAACAAGATCCCCAGCTGGTTTGTATACACATTAAAGTCTGAGAAGCAAGACAAAGGATGATTTGAGATCAGACTATTTTAGCTACAGCTATGTGGAGACACACGGAGCATCACTGACTGCTCTGACACGGGCTCAGCCCACCTGTTCTTAAACAACTCCATGAGAGGAAGGCATTGCCCTCCTTCCTAGGTTGGCTGTTCCACCAGCAGAGAGCTTTTCCTGTATGAAGCCTGTAAACCTCGCCTGCTCTGACTGGCCTTGAAGGAATTGTATAGACCCTTCTTCCAGCCCCTTAGAGCTTTGCATGTAGCCTATCTGGCCCCGCGCTTTTTTTCTTTTTTTAACAGAAGTTAGGAAGAGCTCTGCCACTAACTAACTGGCTGTGTCCTCCTACCCCTCCGGAAGGCTCACGTCCACATTTGGAAAACAAGGATAAAATGCAACCCGATCTAGCAAGGTTGTGTGAAAGAATTAAAGCGGCTAACGGATGAGAGCTCCATAAATTGTAAAGCACTACTTGTTTCTTCTAATTTTATTTTTTAAAATCATGTCAGACTACACGTATCAGTTAATAATAACAATAGCGGCTGCAAACTAACACGCCCACTAACGTGCAATCTTGAAAGACTAGCAAGTAGTCGGCACTCAGTATGGGCTTGCGGCGCATGTTCTGGAAAAGTGCCTGGGGTCCGGATAATCTTTCCTGCCCCGGAGAGGTCCCGGGCCCGGGACTTTGCCTGCCGGAGCTTACCTGAACCACTTTAGTGAATTCCTCATACACCCGCTTCTTAAGGTGCGCCGCCATGGCTGCCCGCGGCCCTCTCAGCTTCCGTACTCAACGAGCGAGTCCGGGTGGAGAGATCCGAAAAACCTTTCTAGGCAAGTAGGGCTGGGGGAGGCGGGCTGAGGGGGTAGAGCACGCCACTATCCCACAAGGCAGTGGGCCTCTTGGGAAAGAGAGGCCCGCTTCCGGTTGCTCGAGTGCCCCGCCGCTGTACGGACAGATTTCGCCGCCCACGCTTCTTGCGCCAGAGGAAAGAAATCTCGAGCGTAGATTGGAGAAGGCAGAGCCTCTGGTGGGAGGTGCCTGGAAAGTGGACAGGCCAATAGGAGCTTTCAAAGACTTGCTAGTGGTCTCAGAGTGGCTGAGAGACGGCGCCGAGCCGAGCGAAGGGAGGGAGCAGAGGCGGGGCGATTCAGAGCTAGAGGCAAAACCTGGAGCCCCATAAGGATTTTGAGCGCGAATAACGTAAAGAGGTTCAGCTGACGTTCTCACCATCTTTTGCTGTGCGCTGTGTTTGCTGCTTGTAGCTTCAAGCTGTGCGCCACCTCTTCCCTGCACGGGGATGCCATTGTCTACTCTTCCATTCGAGTTGTGTAAAAGCGCCCATTCTTTAAGGGATCAGCCCCTCCTGTGATAGCGATGGTACGGTGGAAAGAATCCCAAGACCAAGGATCAAGCAAGAAAGCGTCAGACCGCGGCTCTGACACTTGAGCAAATGGCCCCAAAGACAAATACGCTTATGATAACTAACCTGACAAAGATGTGGCAATGGAATGTAACAATAAGGGAACCTTTTACAGACCATAACGTGTAGTGCGCGTGTTAGTGTTAGTAAATTCAAGGTCAAATTCACTGTTTCGTTTATTCAAAAGAGTTAATATGGGATACTTAGAAAAAGCAGGAGGCTGTGGACGTTCCAGAGGACCCAAAAATGCGTAAAAGATGGTCTTCACCTCAAGGACCTACAGTCTGACCGTGACAGACACCCAAACTGATCATTACAGCCCAACGGAAATGTCCTGGATAACAGAGGAATGTGATTCAAACAGACTGAATTTCCTCAGAAGAGCCTTTCTTAAAAATAGAGAACAGGCCAGGCTCGGTGGCTCAACCTGTAATCACAGCGCTTTGGGAGGCCGAGGCAAGTGGATTGCCTGAGCCCGCGGTTCGAGACCCACCCGGGCAAATGGGCGAGACCTCATCTCTACAATAAATAAAAAATCAGCCAGGCGTGGTATCGCGCCTGTAGTTCCGGCTACTTGGAAGGTTGAGGTGGAAGGATCACTGGAGCCCAGCAGGTCGAGGCTGCAGTGGCCGGGAGTGTGCCACTGCACTCCAGTCTGGGTGACGGAGTGAGACTCCAACTAAAAAAAAAAAAAAAAGAGAGAGAGAAACAATATTTTTAATATGGCTTTAAAAGAATGAGCTTTTCCAGAGAGAAAGAAAGAAAGGCATCCTATACGGCAGAAACTATAAGACATACAAATGTGTCAAGGGATAAAAAACACTTAGCAGCCCAGCACTTTGGGAGGCGGAGGCGAAAGGATTGCCTGAGTCCAGGGCTTCCAGACCAGCCTGAGCAATCTGGAGAGACCTCATCTCTACAATAAATTTTTTAAAATTAGCCGGGCATGGTGGCATGCGCCCGTGGTTCCAGCTACTTGGAAGGGTGAGGTGGAAGGATCACCTGAGCCCAGCAGGTCAACTGGGCCGTGAGCATACCCCTGCCCTCCAGCTTGGGCAACAGAGAGTGACTCCGACTCAAAACAAAAAATGAAAAACAAAACAAAAAAAACCTTAGCAAACAGTGCTTTCAATAAATGTTAGCTGCTATTATTATTATTACTACCATATTCTAGCAAATCCAAGGTGCCAACAATTGTAAAACAAACCATTATTATATTCATTACGTTAAGAAAAAATGCCAAAATTTAAAACAACAGCAATTAAAGACAGAACATGTAGTACCAAAATTGCACAAAGCTCAGTTGAAATGATGACAATGTGAACTACCATAACCCAGTCTAGACACGAACAATTGGCCAACAGCAATTTTAAGATGTGTCTTGATTTCAGAAATGTTAAATGTGCAACATAGCATCAATGAAACAGAATTATCATTATTATTATGAAACACATGACTTTAGCAAGGAGTTGGGTGTATTCAGAAAACCAAAGGAAATTCAGTGCATATAGAGAGTAAAGTGCATACAGGGAACAAGCAGGAGCAATAGAAATAAAGTTGAGAAGTTGGGGCCAGATTGGTATGGAAACAAGAACTTGCATTCTCTAGTGTTAAATTGAAAACATTGTTTATTGAATTGATGCCACTTTCCTTTGAACTTTATTATTGCATATGAGAATACATTGAGGTGCCCTGTGAATCTTCAGTCTTCCTTGTCTCTACTGTATAACAGCAAACCAATTTCCCCTTGGAATTTGGGGTCAATCACCCAGACTGGTATGGTAACTCCGCTGCGTATTGGTTCTACAAAGAGATCCCCAATGGCCAAGGGCAATCTCACTACATGTTCCAACGTAATGAACAATGACTGTGTTCTCTAGCACAGGGGTCCCCAACCCCTGGGCCGCAGACCAGTACCAGTGGCCAGTTAGGAACCAGACCACACAGCAGAAGGTGAGTGGGTGTGAGCGGAGCTCCGTCTGCTGTCAGATCAGCCACCGCATTAGATTCACATAGGAGCGAATCTTATTGTGAACTGCGCTTGCAAGGGATCTAGGTTGCCGGGGCTCCTTAGCACCTTCTGAGAATCCATTGCCTGATACTCCCCGCCCCTCACGTTCCCCCGTCCCCACCCCACCCCCACATTCCCCTCTTTTGCCTTGCCCCCACGTTTGTGGAAAAATTGTCTTCCACGAAACCGGTCCCTGATGCCAAGAAGGTTGGGGAACCGCTGCTGTAGCAGAACTGTTCTTCCCTCAAGGACTAAGCATTCCAAACCTACTGAGCCCAGTAATTCACAAATGAGTTATTAGGTGTTACAGTGAGAGAACCTGTTCCTCCTCCACCTTTGATGACCACACCCATGTATTCTAACTGGGAGAAACTACTATATTTTAGCTCTTGGATAAGGCATGTGACAAACCTGTTAGACAGACCCCAAACTCACAATGTTTTATCTCTCACTGCAAAAGGTCATCATGCTATTTTATTATAGCAGCTGCATCTGAGTGATGGGGTTCCTGGCAATACCAATGAGTTTCTTGACTATGATACTTTCACCAGAAAATAAAATACATAGCCGGGCTCGGTGGCTCAGCCTGTAATCCCGCACCTTTGGGAGGCTGAGGTGAGTGGATTGCCTGAGTCTGCGGGTTTGAGACCTGCCTGGGCAGGAGAGACCTCATCTCTACAATAAATAAAAAAATTAGCCGGGCGTGGTAGCGCGAGCCTGTAATTCTGGCTACTCAGAAGGCTGAGGCGGAAGGATCGCCGGAGCCCAGCAGTTCGAAACTGCGGTGGCCGGAAGCGGCCACTGCACTCCAGTCTGGGCGACCGAGTGAGACTCCAACTCAAAAATAAAATAAAATAAAATACGTAATTAAAAATGTTAGAGTGAGCCGGGCTCGGTGGCTCAGCCTGTATTCCCGCGCCTTTGGGAGGCTGAGGTGAGTGGATTGCCTGAGCCCGCGGGTTCGAGACCCTCCTGAGCAACTTGGGGAGACCTCATCTCTACAATAAATCAAAAAATCAGCCGGGCGTGGTAGCGCATGCCTGTAATTCCGGCTACTCGGAAGGCTGAGGCCGAAGGATCGCCGGAGCACAGCAGGTCGAGGCTGCGGTGGCTGGGAGCGGCCGCTGCACTCCAGTCTGGGTGACAGAGTGAGACTCCAACTCAAAAAAAAAAAAAAAAAAAAATTGTTAGAGTCCAGACCGACCAGGTGAGGGTGGAAACGCGAGGCAGGAGGCGCGCAGCACTGCTGGGGCTGGCAACCCGGAGGTGTGCGCCGGCAACCCAGAGATCCGAGTAGATGCAAAAAATTGTGACACACAGAGGTGAGAGAAGAAAAGATTTATTTAAGAAAAGTTCACCCACCACAGACAGGGAGTGGGCCTACACTCTAGGTGGGTGTGGCCTCATATTCTTGGCTTAAATCCTTTCCTTGGAGATGTTGCTCATGACTGCACATGAGTGCAGGTGATGGCACATGTCTTCCTTATTGACCACCTGTGGATGTCTTAGAGATCCTGTGACACAGAGACTCATTAATGTTCACCCACATTATCATAGACCTAGAGAAGGGTGTGACAAGGATTCTAATTCTCCTGTATCTTCCCCAATGACATTCCTTGGCGCTAATGGAGTGTACACTTCATCTCCCAGGCATTCCCAGTAGGTAGCTTTGGGGGTCCTTGACTTCCCTGTAGATAAGGCCCATTCTACTGGAAGATTAAGTCCCCACCAGCTCCCCCTCTGGGCGGGCCATAACTTTTTGTAATTACAAGTTTCATGACTTTTACAGTCTTTGACCATTGTATGATATCTTCCCTATGAGATACCTGGCACCAGGAAGTCTGTTTCAAAAAAACAAAGTTGGCAAAGCTAATTTTTTACTTAAAGTGTACATTTCTCCAAAAGCATAACTTCTACTTTCTCATCATTGTATTAAGATTTAGGAAGAAGAGTAAAAAATGCATTTCCCGCTCTGGCCTGTTCTTTCAAGAATATGTAGATGAGGCCTCCATTGATGATGGGGCTAGCGGAAACACTGCAGGTAGGGGAGTGAAATCTGAATCTGAAATGTGTATCTATTCCTATGAGGACAAATCACAGCTCCACCACACGCTAGAAAGGATCTAGCGTGTGGTGGAATGATTTCAAAAATGGCCCCAAATCTCCCTCTCTCTGTATGTATACCCCTTGAAATGTGACTCTGAAGCAACTTCCATTAAGAGGTAGAATCTATATCCCCACACTTAGAAGTTGGGCTTGCCTTGTGGCTGGCCAGTAGAATGTGGTCAAAATTAACAGTGTGCTAGTTTTGAGCCTGTCTCAAGGTCCACCCACATACCAATTTCCCAGGCCTGTTGTTTGACTGTGAAACCCTACCATTGCTGTGAGAACATATCAAACCCAGTTGGCTGGAGAGTGAGCAATCACATGGAACACAGCCAACTTGATCCAGCTGAGCCTGACTTAGACCAGCTCCACTCCAACTGATCCACCAGCTAACTGCAGATGTATGAGTTAGCCCGATAGAGACCAAAATGCCCAATCTATAGGCTTGTGAGAAATGGTTAATGGCTGTAGTCTTAAGGTGTTGAGTTTGGGAATGGGGGATTGTCACATGGTCAGACAGTCCCTAAGCTGCTAAATTGACTTGCCACATTTCACAGATTCAGTTGGTAAGGCTCAAATATATTTTTTTTTTTTGAGTTGGAGTCTCACTCTGTCGCCCAGACTGAAGTGCAGTGGCCGCTCCCGGCCACCGCAGCCTCGACCTGCTGGGCTCCGGCGATCCTTCCGCCTCAGCCTTCTAAGTAGCCGGAATTACAGGCATACGCTACCACGCCCGGCTGATTTTTTTATTTATTGTAGAGATGAGGTCTCGCTGCCCAGGCGGGTCTCGAACCCGCGGGCTCAGGCAATCCACTCACCTCAGCCTCCCAAAGGTGCGGGATTACAGGTTGAGCAACCGAGCCCGGCTGCTCAAATAGATTTAGGAGGTTTATTATTCACAACATAGCAGGCAGCATGGACTTCAAGTTTGTACTAGTTCTCCTTGTCCTCCAAACACTATTTCAGAGATGCAGGTAAATGCAATGCATACAGTAGATCTGTATCAGCTGAGAATGCTTAGCTTAGGAAACTCCCAACCTTAAAAGAGGACTGCTAAGAAATCTGCCCTTCCAACCCATGAAAGACATTTTTTACCAAAAATTAAATGTCAGCCGGGCTCGGTGGCTCAGCCTGTAATCCCGCATCTTGGGAGGCTGAGGTGAGTGGATTGCCTGAGCCCGTGGGTTCGAGATCCGCCTGGGCAACTTGGTGAGACCTCATCTCTACAATAGATCAAAAAATTAGCTGGGCGTCATAGTGCACGCCTGTAGTTCCAGCTACTTGGAAGGCTGAGGCGGAAGGATCACCGGAGCCCAGCAGATTGAGGCTGCTGTGGCCGGGAGCAGCCACTGCACTCCAGCCTGGGCGACAGAGTGAGACTCCAACTCAAAAAAAAGAAATGTCTCCAGGAATTGAGGATGATACTAACTTTATTATCCTGTAATGTAAGTAAATCTACTCCCTGCTCCTAAGTAACTTTGCAAACATCTTCAAAGAAAGCTGCTGATGCTTTTGCTCGGAAGTGCCAGAATTTCTCCCAACAGTTTGTTACAGAACAATATAGCAAAATTTTTGGAAAATAAAAAAGTTTAAAATAATTAGGGCCGGGCTCGGTGGCTCAGTGGAAAAGCCCTTTTGGGAGGCCCGAGTGAAATGGATTTGCCCTGAAAAACCCGCGTTCGAGACCCCGCCTGGGCAGCGAGACCTCATCTCTACAATAAATCCAAAAAAAAGCCGGGCTGTAGGCATGCCCGTAATTCCGGTACTTGGAAGGCTGAAGGGGGAAGGATCGCCGGAGCCCAGCAGGTCAAAGGGTGGGTGGCCGGAAACGGCCACTGCACTCCAGTCCGGGCAAAAGAGTGAGACTCCAACTCAAAAAAAAAAAAAAAAAAAAAAAAAAAAAAAAAAAAAAAAATAATTAAAAGTCGGGCTCGGTGGCTCAGCCTGTAATCCCGTGCCTTTGGGAGGCTGAGGTGAGTGGATTGCCTGAGCGCGCGGGTTCGAGACCCGTCTGGGCAGCGAGACCTCATCTCTACAATAAATCAAAAAATCAGCCGGGCGTGGTAGCGCGCGCCTGTAGTTCCAGCTACTTGAAAGGCTGAGGCGGAAGGATCGCCGGAGCCCAGCAGGTCGAGGCTGCAGTGGCCGGGAGTAGCCACTGCACTCCAGTCTGGGAGACCGAGTGAGACTCTAACTAAAAAAATATATAATAATAATAATTAAGCCAGGCTTGGTGGCTCAGCCTGTAATCCCGCGCTTTGGGAGACTGAGGTGAGTGGATTGCCTGAGCCCCGCGGGTTCGAGACCTGCCTGGGCAACTTGGCGAGACCTCATCTCTACAATAAATTTTAAAAAATTAGCCAGGCATGGTAGTGCACGCCTGTAGTTCCAGCTACTTGGAAGGCTGAGGCAGAAGGATAACCAAAACCCAGCAGGTTGAGGCTGCGGTGGCCAGGAGCGTGCCACTGCACTCCAGTCTGGGCTACAGAGTGAGACTCCAACTCAGAAGTAAAAAAAAAAAAAAAATTGTCTAGTGATGGAAGTGAGTGACACACTTTTTAGAGTAAATATGTCCAATATTCAATTGGAAGTTATGTTTCTGTATTGTAAATCGTCTCCCCTTACTTGTCTATATCTTCCAGTCGTCTATATGCACAAATAGGTCATGAGAGTGGTATTTATTTAAAAGTTTTTTAAAGGTCTGAGTGTTAAATCTAGTGAACATTGTGTAGAATAACAACAGTGGCCTCAAGATGCCTAGATGATCCAGCAGGAGTGGAGAATCAGAGCTGACTATGCAAACACAAGCAATCCAGGAATTTGCAGAAATCTTGGGTAGGACAGTAATCGTTCCTTAATTCACAAAATTGAGTTTTAAGCAGTGCTATTTAATTTTAAGGAGCAGAGTATCTCCAGCAAAAATGTAAGTTACAAAAAGTCTGAATCTCTAAGTTATTTCCTTGGAATCTAATCTCATAAGTGTAATTACTGATCAAAGAGGATTGACTGCCAGGCTCGGTGGCTCAGCCTGTAATCCCGTGCCTTTGGGAGGCTGAGGTGAATGGATTGCCTGAGCCCGCGGGTTCGAGACCTGCCTGGGCACTTGGCAAGACCTCATCTCTACATAAATCAAAAGTTAGCTGGGCGTGGTAGCGCACGCCTGTAGTTCTGGCTACTCGGAAGACTGAGGCGGAAGGATCGCCGGAGCCCAGCAGGCGAGGCTGTGGTGGCCGGGAGCGGCCACTGCACTCCAGTCTGGGCGACAGAGTGAGACTCCAACTAAAAAAAAAAAAAAAAAAAAAAGAGGATTGACTTTTTTTCAGGCTCTTGACAAGTAATGTTTAATTTCTTCATGATAAAGAGTTTAAGTAGACAGGAAAATATCAACCATATTAAATTGTGAGCCATATTAAAAAAAAAAAAGAAACCATAGACAAGGCTTTGATGATAAGAAAAGAATACACAGCTGGGCTCGGTGGCTCAGCCTGTAATCCCACGCTTTGGAAGGCTGAGGTGAGTGGATTGCCTGAGCCCGTGGGATCAAGACCCGCCTGGGCAACTTGGCGAGCCCTCCTCTCTACAATAAATCAAAAAATTAGCTGGGCGTGGTAGCGCGTGCCTGTAGTTCCGGCTACTTGGAAGGCTGAGGCAGAGGGATTGCCGGAGCCCAGCAGGTCGAGGCTGCGGTGGCCAGGAGCGTGTCACTGCACTCCAGTCTGGGCTACAGAGTGAGACTCCAACTCAAAAAAAATACACAAACAGATGTGATTTCTGAATTATAATACGCTTTGAAAATGTTTATGTTCCGAACAATTTGTGCCTGAATTTGAAACTCCTTGACTCAGTATTAATAATTTAAACCTTGACAGTTAACGATATCATTAATAGGTAAACAGTTGTCTCTGTTATCAAGTCAAACATTTTGACTGAAAAGATAGGTAACCGCCAGAGTAAATATCTCAAGCAGCTATGGATTATGATAGGATTTGCATATACTGTACTTATAAAATCACAAATCTCTATGAGAAAACTAAGCCTTACTATACCTTTGGACCTCAAAGTGAAATGAAGAATTGAAAAAGAAATTCTGAAATATTCATGAGGAAACTTTATGCCATGATCTCTCTCTTGGGCATCAGGTTAAACATTCACCCTACAAAGCCGGGCTCGGTGGCTCAGCCTATAATCCTGTGCCCTGGGAGACTGAGGTGAGTGGATTGCCTGAGCCCGCAGGTTCGAGACCCGCCTGGGCAACTTGGTGAGACCTCATCTCTACAACAAAAAATCTAAAAATTAGCCGGATGTGGTAGTGTGCCCCTGTAGTTCCAGCTACTTGGAAGGCTGAGGCAGAAGGATCGCCAGAGCCCAGCGGGTTGAGGCTGCAGTGGCGGGAGCGGCCACTGTACTCCAGTCTGGGTGAGAGTGAGACTCCAACTCCAAAAAAAAAAAATTAGCTGGACTCGGTGGCTCAGCCTGTAATCCCAGCACTTTGGGAGGCTGAGGTGAGTGGATTGCCTGAGCCCGCGGGTTCGAGACCCATCTGGGCAACTTAGAGAGACCTCATCTCTACAATAAATCAAAAAATTAACCGGGCGTGGTAGTGCGCGCCTGTAGTTCCAGCTACTTGGAAGGCTGAGGCGGAAAGATTGCTGGAGCCCAGTAGGTCGAGGCTGTGGTGGCCGGGAGCGGCCAGTGCACTCCAGTCTGGGTGACAGAGTGAGACTCCAACTCAAAAAAAAAAATTTTAACTTGGCTGGTCGTGGTGGTTCACACTTTGAGAGGTGAAGGCAAGAGGTTATCTGAGCCCAAGGATTCAAAACCAGCTTGAGCAACTTGGCAAGACCTTGTCTCTACAATAAAAATTGTTTAAAGTATTTAGCTTACTACATCTGCAAGGGTATTTTTCAAATAAGGTAATAGCTATAGATTCCAGGGATTAAGAGGTTGACATATCAGGCCAGGTGCAGTGGCTCACGCCAATCATCCCAGCACTTTGGGAGGCCCAGGTGAGAGTATTGCCTGAGCCCAAGGGTTAAAGACCAGCCTGGGCAACTTGGCGAGACCTCATCTCTACAATAAATCCAAAAATTAGCCAAGTGTGGTGGCGCATGCCTGTAGTTACAGCTACTTGGAAGGCTGAGGTGGAAGAGTTACCTGATCCCAGCAGGTGGCCATGCCTCTCTAACCCAGGCAACAGAGTGAGACTCCAACTCAAAAAAAAAAAAATAGAAGACGGGCTCGGTGGCTCAGCCTGTAATCCCAGCACTTTGGGATGCTGAGGTGAGTGGATTGCCTGAGCCCGTGGGTTCGAGACCCGCATGGGCAACTTGACGAGACCTCATCTCTACAATAAATCAAAAATCAGCCGGGCGTGGTAGCGCACGCCTGTAGTTCCAGCTACTTGGAAAGCTGAGGCGGAAGAATCGCCGGAGCCCAGCAGGTCAGTGGCTGGGAGCGGCCACTGCACTCCAGTCTGGGTGACAGAGTGAGACTGCAACTCCAAAAAAAAAAAAAAAAAGAAGTGGACATATCATTTGGGGGACCACCATTCAACCCACTACACTCTCACAGCCTACTGAAGCAGATCCTCTTTCAAGAAAACCTCCAGCCGGGCTCGGTGGCTCAGCCTGCAATCCCGCGCCTTTGGGAGGCTGAGGTGAGTGAATTGCCTGAGCCCGCGGGTTCGAGACCCGCCTGGGCAGCGAGACCTCATCTCTACAATTAATAAAAAAATCAGCCGGGCGTGGTAGCGCATGCCTGTAATTCCAGCTACTCGGAAGGCTGAGGCGGAAGGATCGCCGGAGCCCAGCAGGTCGAGGCTGCGGTGGCCGGGAGCGGCCACTGCACTCCAGTCTGGGCGACAGAGTGAGACTCCAACTCAAAAAAAAAAAAAAGAAAGAAAGAAAACCTCCACAGCTTCTTGCCTAAGAAGACTATGCTTAGGGTAACTTCATGAGTGCAGTCTACAAAGGTTTTCATCTTTCTTTGTTTTTCCTTTGGATTGTAATGAATGACAGTTATGTTGAGCATACAGTTTTAAATTTTTCTCTTCTGTTTTTATAATTTTCTGTAGTCGGTCCCAACAGATCTACCTTTCAATGCCAGGTCTCTGGTTGAATTCCTGTGTTTCTTCGATCATGCCATATTTTGTTGACATCACCAGATAACAGTAATAATTCAGGCGCAGTTCATTTTATTGTCCTTTGCTTTATTGTCCTTTGCAGATATTGCATTTTTTACCAATTGAAGGTTTGTGGCAACTTTGCATTGGGCAATTCTATAGGCGCCATTTTTCCAACAGTATGCGTTCATTTCATGTCTCTGTAGCACCTTTGGATAATCCTCGCAATATTTCAAACATTTTTATTATTATAATGTCTGTTATGGTGATCTGTGATCACTGATCTTTTGATGTTACTATTGCAATTATGTGAGGGGACCACAAACTACATGAACAAGTTGACAAACTTAATCAATAAATGTTGTATGTGTTCTGACTACTCTACTACCCAGCCGTCCCACTGTCTCTCTCCCTCTCCTCGGGCCTCCCTATACCCTGAGATACAACAATATGAAATTAAACCAATTAACAACCCTACAATTGTCTCTAGGTGTCCAATGGAGAGAAAGAGTCCCAGTCTCTCAGTTTAAATAAAATGCTAGAAGCTGAGCTCGGTGTCTCAGCCTATAATCCCGTGCCTTTGGGAAGCAGAGGTGAGTGGATTTCCTAAGCCCGCGGGTTCAAGACCCGCCTAGGCAACTTGGTGAGACCTCATCTCTACAATAAATCAAAAATTAGCTGGGCGTGGTAGCGTGCACCTGTAGTTCCTACTTGGAAGGCTGAGGCGGAAGGATCGCCAGAGCCCAGCAGGTCGAGGCTGGGCGACAGAGTGAGACTCCAACTAAAAAAAAAAAAAAAAAAAAAAATGCTAGAAATAATTAAGCTTAATGAGGAAGGTATGTTGAAAGCCAGGGCAGGTCAGGATCTAGGCCTCTTGTGCCAAACACTTAGCCAAGTTCTGAATGCAAAGTAAAAGCTCTTAAAGGAAATTAAAAGTGCTACTCCAGTGAATACACAAATGATAAGAAAGCAAAACAGCCTCTGCTGATATGAATGAAGTTTTAGGTGTTTGAATAGATCAGACCAATCATAGCATTCCCTTAGGCTAAAGCTTAATCCAGAGCAAAGCCTCCCTCTCTTCAATTCTCTGAAGGCTGCAGAAGAAATGCTGGAAGCTAGCAGAGATTGGTCCATGAGGTTTAAGGAAAGAAGCCATCTCTATAACATAAACATGCAAGCTGAAGCAGCAAACACTAATGGAGAAGTTGCAGCAAGTTATCCAGGAGATCTAGCTAAGATTATTGGTAAAGGTGGCTACACTAAACAGATTTTCTTTTTTTTTTTTTGAGTCATCTCACTCTGTCGCCCAGGCTGGAGTGCAATGGTACACTCACAGCCACTGCAGCCTTGACCTGCGGGGTTCAAGTGATCTTTCTGCTTCAGCCTTCCAACTAGCTGAACTATAGGTGTGTGCTGCCATGCCCGGCTAATTTTTTGATTTATTGTAGAGATGAGATCTCACCATGTTGCCCAGGCTGGTCTCAAACCCCTGAGCTAGGCAATCCTCCCACTCCGTCTTCCAGAGTGTTGAGATTACAGACATGAGTCACCACACCTGGTCTGGTTTTATAAAAAATTTTAAAAACTGTGTGCATATATTATATTAATTAAAATAAAAGTTAAGTTAGCCTGATAAGTAAGTTTCAGCATTTTATTTTGATTTTACTCGGCAGAAGACATCTGTAAAACTATTATCTTTGCTCACAAGGAGAGACATTATATGTAGACATTAGGAAGACATCTACTGGAATCAACTAGTCCTGAGATGGAATCCTGCCTCCACCATTTACTGTCTGGATGATCATGTTATTTAATGTACTCGAGTCTCGTTTTCCTCACCTGTAAATGAAGGTAATAACACTACCAATATCAGAGGGTTGTTATGATGGTACATATGATAATACATACAAAGGTCCTGTCACAGAACCTGGGACAGAAGGGGCTCAATTAACATTGGATATTAGTACAGGCATACCTTGAAGATATTGTGGGTTTGGTTCCAGATCACTGCAATAAAGTGAATATCTGAATAAAGCTAGTCATATAAATTTTTGGTTTCCTGGTGCATATATTAAGTATACAATAGCATATGTCTAAAAATCCCAATGTATATACCGTAATTTAAAAACAATTTATTAGCCGGGCTTGGTGGCTCAGCCTGTAATCCCAGTGCTTTGGGAGACTGAGGTGAGTGGATTGCCTGAGCCTGCGGGTTCGAGACCCGCCTGGGCAACTTGGAAAGACCTCATCTCTACAATAAATAAAAAATTAGCTGGGAGTGGTAGCGCGCGCCTGTAGTTCCGGCTACTCGGAAGGCTGAGGCGGAAGGATCGCCGGAGCCCAGTAGTTCGAGGCTGCAGTGGCTGGGAGCGGCCACTGCACTCCAGTCTGGGTGACAGAGTGAGACTTCAACTCAAAAAAAAATTTAAAAATTTTAAAAAAAAAAAAACACAATCTATTGCTAAAAAAAAAAAATGCCAACAATCTCCTGAGCTTTCAGTGAGTCATAATCATTTTGCTGCTGGGCTCGGTGGCTCAGCCTGTAATCCCGTGCTTTAGTAGGCCGAGGTGAGTGATTGCCTGAGCCCGCGGTTTCAAGACCCGCCTGGGCAACTTGGTGAGACCTCTTCTCTACAATAAATCAAAAATTCGGCCGGGCGTGGTAGTGTGTGCCTGTAATTCCGGCTACTCGGAAGGCTGAGGTGGAAGGATTGCCAGAGCCCAGCAGGTCGAGGCTGCAGTGACCGGGAGCGGCCACTGCACTCCAGTCTGGGCGACAGAGTGAGACTCCAGCTCAAAAAAAAAAAAAAATCATTTTGCTGGTGGAGGGTCTTGCCTCTATTTTGATGGCTACTGACTATTTAGAATGGTGGTTACTGAAGGTTGAGTGGCTGTGGCAATTTCTTAAAATAAGACAGTAATGAAATTTGCCATATTGATTGACTCACAAAAGATTTCTCTGTAGCATATAATGCTGTTTGATAGAATTTTACCGACGGTAGAACTTCTTTCAAAATCGAAGTCACTCCTTCCTCTCAAATCCTGCCACTGTTTTATCAGCTAAGTTGATTTAATATCTAATTCCTTTCTAGTTATTTCAACAATGTTCACAGTATCTTCACCAGACTACTCAGGAAACTACTTTATTTACTCAACCATAAGAAGAAACTTTTCGGCCGGGCTCGGAGACTCAGCCTGTAATCCCAGCACTTTGGGAGGCCGAGGTGAGTGGATTGCCTGAGCCCGTAGGTTCGAGACCTGCCTGGGCAACTTGGCGAGACCTCATCTCTACAATAAATCAAAAATTAGCCGGGCTTGGTAGCGCGTGCCCGTAGTTCCAGCTACTTGGAAGGCTGAGGCGGAAGGATCGCCGGAGCCCAGCAGGTCGAGGCTGCGTGGCCTGGAGCAGCCACTGCACTCCAGTCTGGGCGACAGAGTGAAACTCCAACACACACAAAAAAAGAAGAAACTTTTCTCCACTCAAGTTTTATCATGAGATTGCAGCAATTCAGTCACATCTCAGGCTCCACTTGTAATTCTAGTTCTCTTGCTATTGCCAACACATCTACAGTTCCTCCACTGAAATTATTATTATTATTATTATTATTATTTTTTGAGTTGGAGTCTCACTCTGTCGCCCAGTCTGGAGTGCCGTGGCATACTCACGGCCACCGCGGCCTCAACCTGCTGGGCTCAGGCGATCCTTCTGCCTCAGTCTTCCAAGTAGCTGGAACTACAGGCACTCGCTACCACGCCCAGCTTATTTTTTCATTTATTGTAGAGACAAAGTCTCACCAAGTGGCCCAGACTGTTTTCGAACCCATGGACTCAGATGATCCCCTCACCTGGCCTCCCAAAGTGCTGGAATTACAGGGTTGAGCCACTGCGCCAGGCCCTCCAGAAGGTTTTCTTTTCTTTTCTTTTCTTTTTTGAGTTGGAGTCTCACTCTGTCGCCCAGACTGGAGTGCAGTGGCCGCTCCCGGCCACCACAGCCTCGACCTGCTGGGCTCTGGAGATCCTTTCACCTCAGCCTTCCAAGTAGCTGGAACTACAGGCGCGCACTACCACACCCGGCTAATTTTTTGATTTATTGTAGAGAAGAGGTCTCACCAAGTTGCCCAGGCGGGTCTCGAACCCGCGGGCTCAGGCAATCCACTCACCTCAGCCTCCCAAAGGCGCGGGATTACAGGCTGAGCCACCAAGCCCAGCTGAAGGTTTTCAATTTACTTTGTCCAGATCTAGTAGAGGAATCACTACATGCCGGCCATCAGTGGTGTGTTTTAAATCTTCCCAGGTGATTCTAATGTCCAGCCAAAGTTCAAAACCATTGCTCTTTATGCAACCTGAACATCTATAAAGAGACTAGTAGAGTTCTCAGAGGAAGATGTAGTGGTCTTATCAGAGTCGGAAGAGACTTTTTAATTATCATTTAAGACCCAGAGAGATTCTAGCCACAGAACGAGCTAGAATAGTTCTTCTACCATGGAGACCAAACTTTTTTCTTAACAAAAAGGGGCAACACATTCGAAATACTTGGGCACTGGAGCAAACCAACAGCCCTAAAGCTGGAGCCCCCAAAAGGATGGGGCTGAATCACTGTTGTAGGGTCTAAGCATTAGAGATGAGTGCTCAGCCTTTTAAGGAAATTGCAAGTTACTGAAAACTAAATGTACCCTCAAGGAGTCAGGCCCCACCCAAGAGAAAAGTCTTTGGACCTGGGTTGACACATACCACAGAGATACTGCAAAGGGGAAGGTGCCATAAAGGGAAAAGTTCAAATGGTTTGCGAAAGGTCTGGATTGAGATAGCGGTTGTCCCATCAGGGGGGCAAAGTCAGATTCCTATGGGTATGTGTGATCTCTCCTGAGTGGGAGGTTATTTCTGGATCTGTCGCAAATTCTCAGGACCCTTTCCTTTGGAAGAGGTGCCCCAAAGGAAAAAGAAATGAAGTGAGCAAGCTTTGGGTAAGCAGCAGGGTGACCACCTCATCCCAGTTTGCCTGGGCCATTCTGAGTTTTGATATTTGAAGTCCTGTCAGCCAAGTTCGGTGGCTCAGCCTGTAATCCCGTGCCTTTGGGAGGCTAAGGTGAGTGGATTGCCTGAGCCCGCGGGTTCGGGACCCGCCTGGGCAACTTGGCGAGACCTCATCTCTACAATAAATCAAAAATTAGCCGGGCATGGTAGCGCGCGCCTGTAGTTCCAGCTACTTGGAAGGGTGAGGCGGAAGGATCACCGGAGCCCAGCAGGTCGAGGCTGCGGTGGCCGGGAGCGGCCACTGGACTCCAGTCTGGGCGACAGAGTGAGACTCCAACTAAAAAAAAAAAAAAATCCCGTATCCTAAAATACCCTTCAGTCCTGGACAACCCAGAATGGTGGTCAACTTACCAGGCAGGGAAGGAGGCCACCTATCTCAAACCTGGACTTGGAGAAGGATAAATATTTACAAGTGTCCTGCTTTAGAGTTAAGTACTGTCTTAGGCTGAAAGGCAGAAGGGAAACCAAGATTCTCTTTTTTTTTGAGTGGTTTCACACTGTTGCCCAAGCTGGAGTGCCGCAATTTTGAACTGCTGGGCTCAGGCAATCCTTCCACCTCAGCCTTTCAAGTAGCTGGAACTACAGGCGTGTGCCACCATGCCCAGCTAATTTTTTATTTATTGTAGAGACAAGGTCTCACCATATTGCCCAGGTTGGTCTCGAACCCCTGGGCTCAGGCAATCCTCTCACTTCCACCTCCCAAAGTGCTGGGATTACAGGTGTGAGCCACTGCACCTGGCAAAACCAAGACTCTTATGCTGGCAGTTTATTGAGGGAGTGCTCCAGTTGAAGTCAAGTTATGGAAGCAGTGTAGGGCAGAGGAAAAATGCTAAGCATGAATGTGCTCACCAATGAAGACTGATGTCAGCTTGATCCCATCAGGGGCTCTAGAACACAAACTTCTTTGAGGTAAAAGGTCAGTCTTTTGTACCTCCATGAAAGAGATGTGGCCATTTTTTCCTAGGCCTCAAAGGTCTCAAAATTAGAGTGCATTAGAATCACCTGGTGGGCTTGGGAAACCAGATGGCTGGTCCAACCCCAGCCAGCGATTCTGATTCATTGGGACCTGAGAATTTGTATTTCCAGCAAGTTCCCAGGGGATGTTGGTGCTGCACTTTGGAAACTTCTGCTCTAGAGAAGGCAGCTGTGGGGCTTTACTAGTCAGCACCACAGCATCTGGTAAAGGGGATCTGGGAAGCGTCTACTGCATGAAGGCACAAGCCAGGGCTAAATGGACTTGACCACAGGCCAGGGCAAGGTAGACTGCATCTTTATGACAGAATACCTAGACTCATGGCATCCTGTATTTTCCTGTTGTCATCCCACACCTCCTGCAAAAAGCATTGTTGAAACATTCTAATTTATCTCATTCTTGTTATTGAAATTCAAGAGAAAGATCCAGGCTGGGCGCAGTGGCTCACATCTGTAATCCCAGCACTTTGGGGCCCAAGGCGAAAGGACTGCTTGAACCCAGGAGTTCGAGACCAGCCTGTGCAACATAGCGAGACCTCATCTCTGAAAAAAAACATTAGCTGGGTATGGTGGAACGTGCCTGTATTACCAGCTACTCAGGAGGCTGGGACGGGAGGATCGCTTGACCCCAGGAGGTCGAGGCTGTAGTTGTGCCATTGCACTCCAGCCTGAGTGACAGAGTGAAAGCTGGGCTCAGTGGCTCAGCCTGTAATCTCCTGCCTTGGGAGGCTGAGGCGAGTGGATTGCCTGAGCCTGCGGGTTCATAGACCCGCCTGGGCAACTTGGCAAGACCTCATCTCTACAATAAATCAAAAATGAGCCAGGCGTGGTAGCGCGCGCCTGTAGTTCCAGCTCCTTGGAGGACTGAGGCGGAAGGATCACTGGAGCCCAGTAGGTCGAGGCTGCGGTGGCGGGGAGCGGCCACTGCACTCCAGTCTGGGCGACGGAGTGAGACTCCAACTCAAAAAAAAGGAAAAGAAAAGAAAAAGAAAAAAGAAGAGTCTGGCAGGTGCATAAGGTTCTGAAGAGGGCGCAGCCCCAACTTGCTAGGCAAGTACAGTGGCGTCAGTTTCAAGGAAGTGGAAAGTCTTCAAGCTGGTGATAAAAATTAATATTTGGGGACAAGGCCCTAGATCAACTTTGAAAGGTGTTTATTTGTGAAATTAGGAAGATGACTTTCCATGGCAACTTTTAATTCCATAAACCCCACCAGAGCCCATAACAAACAGGCCCTGCCCCCGGGGCTCACCACCAGGTGAAGATGAATACGTAGAAGGCGTGGCAGAGCTTGGCCCGGGACACCTTCTCCAAGGGGTAGCGCTCATAGAACACCGTGTATCCCTGGGCCTTAATGTCCATCTCCACGCAGTGCAGGAGGTCGTCTCTGTCTGGGGCCGCCTTCCAAGGCCCGAACTTGACAACAGACTTCTTGTCAGCCTCCAGGACCCGAAGGGCCTCCGCACACCACGTATCCTGCTCCTCGGTGTGCACCGCGCACACTATCACGCTCGACCTGCGCGCGCCCACGGCCTCGGCACGCGCCAGGCGCACCATGAGCTCCAGGTTCTCGCTGTAGCCTGGCACTCGCAGCACGAACTGCCTCCGAGCCACCTGCTCGCCGAAGATCTGCGGCGTGTCCTCCAGGAGCTTGACCAAAGGCTTGAGGTCGTAAAACTGAGCTTCACGGTACACTTCGGGGATGTTCTGCGTGGGCAGTTGCCCGCTGCGCAGGTAGTCCAGGATGGGCCCAAAATAGGAGCCGGGGCGATCGATGAAGAAGCGGCCCTTGGCGTCCCTGCAGGTCTTGGCGAAGCTGGAGAACATCTCGGCTAGCTTTGAGTCCGGGAGTTTTCTCAGGGTAGCCAGGGTGGTGGTGTAGAACTCGCCCCCCACGTTCAGCTCCACAACGGTAGAGACCTGGGGGGCACAAGAGGCAGAGTGAGCTCACAGCGCCAGCTCCAGGGAGCTCATGACTTGTTATCCTCCCTTCCTCCCCCCCTCTCTCCGTCCCTCCCTTCTTCCCTCCCTTCCTTCCTTTCTTCCTTCCACAAAAGGCAGAGTGATCTCCTAATGCCAGCTCCTAACGCCAGCTCCAGGGAGTTCATGACTTATTCTCCCTCCCTCTCTCCCTTCCTTCCTTCCTTTTTTTTCTTTCTTTCTAAGATAGAGTCCTGCTATGTTGCCCAGCCTGGCCTGGAACTCCTGGCTTCAAGCAGTCCTCCTGCCTCAGCGTCCTAAAGTGTTGGGATTACAGGCGTGAGCCACTGGCCTGGCCATGACTTATTTTCATCCAAAGAATAACCTGGTACGGAACTTAGGGGAGCCATGATGATTGGCTTCAGCTATTGGAAGACCTGTCTTACTGAAGAAGGGGTTATGTTTGTGCTTATATCTCCAGAGGGTGGGCATTTTTTTTTTTTTTGAGTTGGAGTCTCACTCTGTCGCCCAGACTGGAGTGCAGTGGCCGCTCCCGGCCACCACAGCCTCGACCTGCTGGTCTCCGGCGATCCTTCCACCTCAGCCTTCCGAGTAGCTGGAATTACAGGCATGCGCTACCACGCCCAGCTGATTTTTTGATTTATTGTAGAGATGAGGTCTCGCTGCCCAGGCGGGTCTCGAACCCACGGGCTCAGGCAATTCACTCACCTCAGCTCCCAAAGGCGCGGGATTACAGGCTGAGCCACCGAGCCCGGCTGAGGGTAGGCATTTTAAGGAGGATACAGAGTTCTGTTTGAAAAAAGAATACCCATTCAAGCATTTTTAACTTTTTTTTTAAGGTCACAGGTTGTTATGAGAGGAGGCTGCCATGGGAGGAAGTCCCAGCAATAATACTTCCAAAGTCTATGGTCTTTGGCAAGCCTTTTTCCCTCCTTAGGCCTCAGTTTCCCATCTATAAAATGGGGATATGGCATTGTTGTGAAGCCTGACCATATGTCTAAGATACAGTAAAAGATGATGGTGAGTGGGGAGGAGCATTTTCAACATTTCTTAGGCCAGGTGCAGTGGCTCAGCCTGTAATTCCAGCACTTTGGGAGGCTGAGGCAAGAGGATTGCCTGAGCCTGGGGGGTTCGAGAGCAGCCTGGGCAACTTGGTGAGATCTCATTTCTACAATACATCACGCCGGGCGTGGTGGCGTGTGTCTGTAGTTACAGCTGCTTGGAAGCCTGAGGCAGAAAGATCACCTGAGCCCAGTAGGTCGAGGCTGCAGTGGCCTTGAGTGTGCCACTGTACTCCAGCCTGGGCAACAAAGAGTGAGACTCCAACTCACACAAACAAACAAACAAACATTTCAGAAAGCCTAGAGAAATCATTCATATATTCATTCAGGAAGCATCTTTTGGTACTTATTGTGTGCCCATATCCTGTGCTAGGAGCTGGGGACAAAAATTCTTATTTTACAGAAATCAGAAGTTCTGATTGGCAGTTGGCATGCCCTTCATTGATTGAAAAATGAAATTTGTTTGTCTTTAAGAAACAAAGTCTTGCTCTGCTGCCCAGGCTGGAGTATAGTGGTGCAATCATAGCTCATTGTAGCCTCAATCTCCTGGGCTCAAGTTATCCTCCAGCCTCAGCCTCCCTAGTAGCTGGAACTACAGATGCAGGCCAGTGCACCCAGCTAATTAAAAAAAAAATTTTTTTTCCCGAGTTGGAGTCTCACTCTGTCGCCCAGACTGGAGTGCAGTGGCCGCTCCCGGCCACCGCAGCCTCGACCTGCTGGGCTCCAGGGATCCTTCTGCCTCAGCCTTCCGAGTAGCCGGAATTACAGGCGCGCGCTACCATGCCCGGTTAATTTTTTGATTTATTGTAAAGACGAGGTCTCGCCAAGTTGCCCAGGTGGGAAAAGAGGGTCATAATTAAGAAGCTAGGGGCTGGGTGGGGTATCTCATGCCTGTAATCCCAACACATTGGTAGGCAGAGGCTGGAGGGTCACTTGAATCCAGGAGTTTGAGAACAGCCTAAGCAACATAGCGAAATCTCAGCCGGGCTCGGTGGCTCAGCCTGTAATCCCGCACCCTTGGGAGGCTGAGGTGAGTGGATTGCCTGAGCCTGCGGGTTCAAGACCCGCCTGGACAACTTGGCGAGACCTCATTCTCTACAATAAATTTTAAAAAAAATTAGCCGGATGTGGTAGTGCGCGCCTGTAGTTCCAGCTACTTGGAAGGCTGAGGCGGAAGGATCGCTGGAGCCCAGCATGTCGAGGCTGCGATGGCCGGGAGTGGCCACTGCACTCCAGTCAGGTGACAGAGCGAGACTCCAACTCAAAAAAAAAAAAAAAATTCACTTGCTCGTTCAACAAAATATGTATGTGCTTACTTAACACTTTGTGCCAGGTACCTGGGACACCGTGTTGAACAAGCAGAACACAGTCCATGCCCTCACAGCCTAGTGACAGCACAGTGCTTTAAATGCATTATCTAATTCAATCCTCATAACACTTCTATGAAGAATGTATTAAATCCCTATTTTACAGAATAAGAAACTAAGGTTTAAGGTGATGAAATAAGTTGCCTGAGTTCAAACAGCTAGTGATATCAGGATTTGAACTCAGGTCCCTTCTACTACTCTTAGTCATTGAGTAAATTATTTTCAATCTTGAAATACCTCCAGTCTTCATTCTCTTAGAGACTCATTCATTCAGCACAATATATGGAGGGCCTATTATATGCAAACCTTGTGCCAAGCAGAAGGATAGGACACAGTCCCTGCCTCCAAGGAGCTCACAGGGGAGAGAGGGAAACATGGTTTAAATACAGAGGTTCTGAGATGGGGACGTCATGGCTGCAGCTGCAGGAAAGAGCTGTGCAATGTTAGAGGGAAGGCTGGATTTCCAACCTGGAAATTCCACCACAGGTCACTGCAGGGCCAAGGATGGGGTTGGGGCTCAAGAATGTCCCTCAGGCTGGGCACGGTGGCTCAAGCACTTTGGGAGGTTGAGGGGAGAGGAGTGCTTGAACCCAGAAGTCTGAGACCAGCCTGGGCAACATAGCAAGACCTTGTCTCTACAAAAATTCAAAAAAATAAGCTGGGCATATGGCACACGCCTGTAATCCCAGCAGCTCCGGAGGCTGAGGTGGATGTTGTACCCCAAAGTGTGGAAGGATCACCCGAGGCCAAGAAGCTGAGGTAGCAGTGAGCTGTGATAATGCCACTGCACCCCAGCCTGGGTGGCGGAGTGAGACTCTGACTCAAAATAAAAAGAGAGAAAGAAAGAATGTCCCTCAGTCTGATTTAGGTGCGACCTCATTCTCAACAGGTCTGTGAGCCACCACTAAGATTAAAGTACTAGAATTAAGAGAGCCAAAGGCAACCAAACTGCTGGGGAGAACTGAGTTTCCATGACAACAGCTCCTACCAGGGGACGGTTCTGCAGGCTAGAGGGGAGAAGGCAGAGGAGAGGCTGCATCTTGACAGAGGCCAAACAATAGAGCTGAGAAAAATAAGCCCAGAGCATATGACTCCTTCTGTCTCCGATAAACCTCAAGGCCCCTTGGCAGGCTGTTTGGTTAACCCTGAGGTCACCTCTGTGAAGCAGTTAAATGTGAACTTGCAAACCTTAACCCTTGAATGGACTGATATGTTCTCATTACTCCTATGCCACTGAAACCTCCTAATATCCCCACATGACAGGCGGGGGAAGCTCAGAGAGAAGTCACACAGCAGGGAAGGGATGGAGTTGGAGCTGAGATCGAATCTGTTTGGTGTGGGTTTCCCACCTTTCCCAGCATCCTGCCCAACTGGTGCCAGTACTTAGCTGTGTGCCAGAGGCTGTTCGCTTTCCTTCTCTGGGCCTAAGACCAGGGAAACAGGGAGGCAAAATGAACCAAGAGAGGTCTGAGTCCATCCAGCTCTGAAAGTCTCATGAATCCAATCATTTCAAATGTCCTTTCTGAAGCTAATTTCCAGATGCTTAAAAAATAGCCCTGACATCCTCAGCTCCATTTCTTAATCAAGACCTCAGCCCTGTTCTTGAATCGCTTATTTATTTTTTTTTTTTGGGTGAGTTGCGGTCTTACTCTGTCACCCAGACTGGAGTACAGTGACTCAATCACAGCTCACTGCAGCCCCGACCTCCTGGGCTCAGGCAATCCTTCCGCCTCACCTGTAGCTGGGACTACAGGTATGCATCACTATATCTGGCTAATTAAAAAATTTTTGTTGTTGTTGAGACGCGGTCTCGCTATGTTGCTTTAGGCTCTTCTCAAACTCCTGGACTCAAGTGACCCGGATTACAGGCATGTGCCACCCCACCCAGCCCCCAACTTCTTAATTATGACACTCTTTTCCCTCTCGTTTCCCCCCAAAACTCCCAATCCCTTTGCAAATCCCAGACTTCCTATCTCATCCATAAATCCTGTCACAAATGTTTCACAATCCCGGCCTTTCTCCTTGTTCCCCATCTCAGTTGTCTGAGCCAGAAACCCAGGGCAATCTTATATTCTGCTCCCGCCTTCAAGCTCCCCCACACCAATTCTGTCTGCCTGGTTGCTTCCATGGCTCCCTGCCCTCTCTAATGCCCTCCCCCAATTCATTCTCCACTCTGAAATGAGAGTACGTTTTCTGAAGTGCAAATCTGATCCTGTCACTCCCTGCGTTAAACACTTGAGCAACTTTTCATTCCCTTCCAGATAAACTCTGGGCTCTGTAACAAGGCTTACAGGGCCCTCTGCAAGCGGGATGCTGCTTCACCACTAGCAATCAGCTACTACAACCACCTGCTGCCCACTCTCTACCCCTGCCCAGAGCCTGCTATGCCCCCTCTCTCCAGGAGCTCACTCGCTTGCCATCCACAGGCTTTCACCAATGCCATTCATCCTTCAAATTAACTCCCCTAGACATTCTTCTGGATGTGCTGTCTCCTCGTGATCCCAGAGGGTCCTACATAAACCCTATTCGACTGGGAGTTCCTAAAGGAGGGACTGTCCCCGGTTCATCATTATGTCACCAGTACCTGCTACAGTGCTCAGCATCTGAACTGAATGGAGCTTACCCACAGCTCTGGTTTACAGGAGCACCTCATATTCTGTTAAAGGCCAATCTTGCCCTGGCATGGTGCACAGTGCTGGCTCCATGCATTACACTTGCCCAGCAATTCAGGCATTTACTGAGCACCTAGGGCGTGGTCCTGGCACTGAGCAGGTGGCTTTGTCAACTGCCAACCACAATGACGTTATCATCGCCCTATTGGAAAGAGCCACACTGCCCTTTCCCTCCTCAGTCCAGGAGAGAATCAGAATTTTCTGCTCCCAGATTGCACTGGGCCTTTTCCTGATCCTCCCAAACTCCTCTCACCCAGAGCGGGGGAGGGGGGCCAGGTATGCAGAGGGGCTGGGGACCCAGCCAGAGGGCAACTGCAGGCTGGAGATGGGGCCCTGGGGTGTGATCCTCTGGCCACGCAGTCTGGATTAGCTTCTCCCACTGAGGGGTAAGGGAGGGCAGGGCAAGAGCTGTGGACTAGGTCAAGCCAGGGGACTGAGACAGGAGACACACAAAGAGGAACTGAAACAAAGACCGAGCGGAGAGGGAGGCAGACGGGCGAGAGAGAGGGCAGAGTAGAGGCTGGACAGGGTCAGAGAAGGAACGGAGACCCAGGCGAGAAAGAGGGCGATCAAAGCGAGAGGGGCAGCTACAGAGAAGTGAGGACCCCAGATAGGGGTGAAGGGAGACAGCGCCCCAGAAGAAGGGGCTCAGACTCGGAAGGAGAGACTGACAGGAGGCACTGGAAAGGTGAGAAAGAAGAACTAGGCGGGGGGACAGCGTGGGGACCAGACAGGCGCCAGCGCGCCCGGGCCTCTCACTCACCGGGGGCTGGTGAGGCCACGGCATCTTGGGGGGGGACACAAGGGTCAGGCTCGTCATTGCTGCTGCGGGCGGCTCGCACCGCGCAGCCCCACCACGTGCAGGTCACCTGGGCCCGCGGAAGTGCACCTGGCTCCCCGCCCCCGGGGTGGGGGCAGCTGGGCCCGGAGGGGCTGGCCCGGGCTGGGCGTGGCTTTCGGGCGAGCCCCTGGTTAATGTCAACACAAGTGGACGGTCTGTCTATCTGGGGCCTCTGAAAGTTGCTAGGCCATGAGGAAGATTGACTTTAGAGACTGAGCCACCAAGCATGACCTTTTACTTATTGACCTTTCGTTTTAAATGAATTAATTCCCTTCCTTATTTTCTTGTTCCCGGCTCAGACTGGTTGGTGCCTGAGATAAAAGAAAGACCCGTTGACTATTACATCCTTCATGTGGAATGTTAAATATACCCTTCCTGAAAAGAAACACTGCCTATAACCAAGCAAATTGCTGTAACTATGCACTGACCTTGTATGGAAAATGTTGAAATTCCATTAAGCTCCCCCAGATAAACAATTCTCAAACCTCTCCAGTCTGAAGCACTGACCCCAATTTGGGGGGGGTATCTGTGTCCTCCCTGGTGGCCACCCTCAAACTTTGTACTCGAATAAACTCAATATTTAATCTTATCTTCTGAATCTCATTATTAAGGTTGACACTCACTGCCCTCTCTGGGCCTTAGGCTCCTTGGAAGTCATATAGGGGAGACAAAGAGAACTGACATCGACAACCAGAGACTTTCTACTCCTGACAGTTCAAGGGGTGAAAGATCAGTCATCCATTTTCCAGATGAGAAAAGCAGGGCTCCAGGAGGTAGGTAGTGTTAAAAAGTAAAACCAGCCTGTAATCCCACGCCTTTGGGAAGCTGAGGTGAGTGGATCGCCTGAGCCCGCGGTTTCGAGACCCGCCTGGGCAGCGAGACCTCATCTTTACAATAAATCAAAAAATCAGCCAGGCGTGGTAGTGCTTGCCTGTAATTCTGGCTACTTGGAAGGCTGAGGCGGAAGGATCGCCAGAGCCCAGCAGGTCGAGGCGGCGGTGGCCGGGAGCGGCCACTGCACTCCAGTCTGGTGACATAGTGAGACTTCAGCTCAAAAAAAAAAAAAAGGAAAGAAAGAAAAAGATTGAACTGGGCTCGGTGGCTCAGCCTGTAATCCTGCGCCTTTGGGAGGCTGAGGTGAGTGGATTGCCTGAGCCCGCGGGTTCGAGACCCGCCTGGGCAACTTGGTGAGACCTCATTGCTACAATAAATCAAAATGAGCCAGGCGTGGTAGCGCCTGTAGTTCCAGTTACTTCGAAGGCTGAGGCGGAAGGATCACCAGAGCCCATTAGGTTGAGGCTGCGGTGGCCGGGAGCGGCCACTACACTCCAGTCTGGGTGACAGAGTGAGACTCCAACTCAACAAAAAAAAAAAAGAAAAAAAAGAAAAAGATTGGTAGTAGCAGGAAACTGCTGGGGTTGGGGGGTGGGATTGGCAATAGTGGGAATCTGCTGGGGGGGCACACCTCATCGACACACTGGACGGGGGTGTAAACCTCATCGACAAGGGTACCTGCGTAATGAACATCTGTATACCTAATCCTGAATTGTACCCCATATCTTTAAAATAAAAAAATTAAAAGTTGAAAAAAATTGCTTTGACGGGTGGCCTAGGCACTGGTGTCGGTGCATACCTTCCCAAGGGGAGTACTTTGAAGGTGACTATAGGTCAGCAATGAGGTATGTAGCACTTTTACTAGGATGGGCTGGCAAACCTAATTGTTGGACCTCATAGTTTTTTTCAAATTTCCAAGGTGACAAAATGCTTGTTAAATACACAGATTCCTGGGCTCTTCCTTGGTAATTCAGTTTCTGGAGTCTGGAGGCTGGTCCCTGGGATGCTGTTTAACAAGATCCCTCAGGCAAGCTTTCCCATCAGAGAAGCTGGGGAAATACGGTAATTATTTCACTTAATTTAATTCTCACAACAATCTAGCCAAGTAAGTATTTTACAAAAGATGCAATTTGGGCTCAGAGAGGGGAAGTGATGAATGGTCAAACAGTTGGTAAATGGCAGGACCAGGAGTCCATTCCCAGTTGTCTCACTCCAAGGCCTTATCTTTATGTTTCCCACAAGTTTCTGCACCATTCAAATATTAACCTGAGTATAGTGTATGACCAAGGGTCACTATTTATTTTCTTTTTCTTTCTTTCTTCCTTTTTCCCTCTCCCTCTCCTTCTCCCTCTCTTTCTTTCTAGAATCTCACTCTGTCGCCCAGGCTGGAGTGCAGTGGCACCCTCACGGCTACCGCAGCCTCAACCTGGTAGGCTCAGGTGATCCTTCCACCTCAGTCTTCCAGGTAACTGGAACTACAGGTGCGTGCCACCACACCAGGCTAATTTCTTGATTTATTGTAGAGATGAGGTCTCGCCAAGTTGCTCAGGCTGGTCTCAAACCCCTGGGCTCAGGCAATCCTCTTGCCTCCGTCTCCTGAAGTTATTGGGATTACAGGCGTGAGCCACTGTGCCCAGCCTGACCTTGATAGTTTTGAGGAGTACTGGTCAATTATATTACAGGATGCTCCTCTATTGAAATTTTATGTTTTCTCATGATTGAACTGGGATTATAGGTTTGGAGAGAGAGATCATTTCCATCACACCATATCAAGGGTAGTGTTAGGATTCGGATAGGGTGAGGGCGGCGTGCTGGAGGGTTGAAGAGGGGAGGACAGGCACGGCACCAGTAACCTAGAGATCGAGTTAATGCAAAGAATTGCGACACACAAAGAGGTTAAAACAAAAGTTTATTTAAAAGTAAATTAGAGAGAGAGAAGGGAGAAAAAAGATTTACCTCCCCAAGGTGGGGGAGGGGGCCAAAGCCAGGAAGCATGATGACAGTCATAGCTCAAAGAGCACATTGCTACACCAGAGTCTAGCAAGGCAATGGGCGCTGGCTGCTTGTGGTTGAGCCCTTTTAACCATTCCTCTTGATGGGGGAAGGTCATTAGGTGATTTGGTGGTGGTCCGCTTTCACGTCATCACAAAGGGGCAGACAAGCACAGGTACTGATGATGTCAGGTGATGGACAGCAGGCAGATGGGTGGGTTAGTCACATGATTGCTGCCATGGTGGGGCTTATCTGTGTCACATGGTTCACAGAGGGCTGATTAGGTTAATCCTGGGTGGGGAGGATTCCTGCAAGAGACTTGTTAGACATTTGCAACTCACAAACTCTTATGACTTTGGCCTTGACAAGGAATCAAAAGTTTACTAGAGATTATTATGCTAAACCATGAATGGTTGGGTTGTCCTGGTCTTGCATCTGAAGGAGATTTGCCGAGGGGGATGGGATAGGCTGCTGCTTGTTTTGCAGTAGAATGTCTGAGTGCTTTCTGGTTTTTTTTGTTGTTGTTTTTTTTGAGTTGGAGTCTCACTCTGTCGCCCAGACTGGAGTGCAGTGGCCGCTCCGGGCCACCGCAGCCTCGACTGGCTGGGCTCCGGCGATCCTTCCGCCTCAGCCTTCCAAGTAGCTGGAACTACAGGTTTGAGACCCGCCTGGGCAACTTGGCGGGACCTCATCTCTACAGTAAATAAAAAACTAGCCAGGCATGGTAGCACGTGCCTGTAGTTCCGGCTACTTGGAAAGCATTCAGACATTCTACTGCAAAACAAGCAGCAACCTATCCCATCCCCCTCGGCAAATCTCCTTCAGATGCAAGAAGTCTGGAAGTGTGATATCCCCTGCTTTGGTTCTTTTGTTAAGTTTTGGCTATTTGTGGTTGTTTATGTTTCCATGTGAATTTCTGTATTGTTTCCAGGTCTGAGAAGAATGCTGCTGGTAAGTTAATGGGTATTGCATTAAATCTGTAGATAGCCTTGGGTAGAATGGACATCTTAACCATGCCATCAAAGCAATTTTGGAACTCTTTCTGGAATGGCCATCATAGCTGTTGTCCTTATTTGTTGAGGTCTGGCAATTAAGTTCGTGAACCTGCCATCATGTGCTTACATTGGCAGCACTGTACAAATAACTGTATTGGAACATCCTCCCTATTCACCTGAGCTGGCCCCCAGTGACTTTTTTTCTTTACCCGAAGATAAAGGAAATATCGAAAGGAAGACATTTGATGACATTCAGGTCGTCAAGGATAATACGATGACAGCTCTGATGGCCATTCCAGAAAAAGAGTTCCAAAATTGCTTTGATGGGTGGAATAGGATACCTTTCCAACACTTTCTCCTCTCCCTGCCCCACCCTTGATTGAAACTCACTTATTCAACCAAGAGTTACTGATACTGACTCTGACTAGAGTTTGGGGGCAGGGGACAGAGGTGCCTGAAATATGTCTCTGCCCTAAAAAGAAGAGCACAAATAACTTTTGAGTAAATGAGCATATGAAAATATGCTGACTGCCTATTTCAAACACTATGGAAGACTAAATATTCTAAAATCTTCCTGTTAAAAAGCATCTCAAAAGCCAGGCTCGGTGGCTCAGCCTGTAATCCCTCGCTTTGGGAGGCTGAGGTGAGCGGATTGTCTGAGCCCGCGGGTTTGAGACCTGCCTGGACAACTTGGCGAGACCTCATCTCTACAATAAATCAAAAAACCAGCCGGGTGTGGTAGAGCACCTCTGTAATTCCAGTTACTCGGAAGGCTGAGGCAGAAGGATCGCCGGAGCCCAGCAGGTCGAGGCTGCGGTGGCCGGGAGCGGCCACTGCCCTCCAGTCTGGGTGACAGACTGAGACTCTAACTCAAAAAAAAAAAAGCATCTCAAAATATTGAAAATAGCCGGGCTCGATGGCTCAGCCTGTAATCCCGCGCCTTTGGGAGGCTGAGGTGAGTGGATTGCCTGAGCCCGCGGGTTCAAGACCTACCTGGGCAGCAAAGACCTCATCTCTACAATAAATCAAAAAATCAGCCGGGCGTGGTAGTGCATGCCTCAGGCAATCCACTCACCTCAGCCTCCCAAAGGTGCAGGATTACAGGATGAGCCACCGAGCCCAGCTATTTTTTTTATTTTTTGTAGAGACAAAGTCTCACTATGTTGCCCAGGCTGGTCTCAAACTCCAGTCATAAGCGCCCTCATAGCGCATTACAGCCTTGAACTTCTGGCCTCAAGCAATCCTCCTGCCTCATCCTCCCAAGTAGCTGGGACTATAAGTGCATAACACCACACAGGCCAAGTGCCATTTCCTGTTCTTCCCCTAGCTCCAGCTGCCCTGAAAACAACTTGCACTCTTGTACCTTCCTGCCTTTTAAAACTTCTGTTCTGCCGGGCTCAGTGGCTCAGCCTGTAATCCCCCGCCTTTGGGAGGCCGAGGTGAGTGGATTGCCTGAGCCCGCGGGTTCGGAACCCACCTGGGCAACTTGGCGAGACCGCATCTCTACAATAAACCAAAAATCAGCCAGGCGTGGTAGCGCGTGCCTGTAATTCTGGCTACTCGGAAGGCTGAGGCGGAAGGATCGCCGGAGCCCAGCAGGTCGAGGCTGTGGTGGCTGGGAGCAGCCACTGCACTCCGTCTGGGCGACGAAGTGAGAATCCAACTCAAAAAATAAAAATAAAAATAAAAGTTCTGTTCCTTCTGTTCAGAATGCCTTTCCCCACCAGCTCATTCTTCTCTGTCTGGAAAACTCCTACACTGCTTTCAAGGCCCAACTCAGATGGCCCTTCTCTTCCTTTTGCATCCATCAACCCTCTGACCCTCATGATTCCAAAGAGGAATAAGTACTTCCTTTTTTTTTTTGAGTTGGAGTCTCACTCTGACTCCCAGACTGGAGTGCAGTGGCCGCTCCCGGCCACCGCAGCCTCGACCTGCTGGCTCCAGCGATCCTTCCGCCTCAGCCTTCCAATTAGCTGGAACTACAGGCGCGTGCTACCACGCCCGGCTCATTTTGATCTATTGTAGAGATGAGGTCTCACCAAGTTGCCCAGGCGGGTCTCGAACCCGCGGGCTCAGGCAATCCACTCACCTCAGCCTCCCAAAGGTGAGCCACCGAGCCCAGCTAGTACTTCCATTTTTCTACATGAAGAGCCCCAGGCTCCCAGAGATGAAGTGCCTCTTTCAGAGTCAGGCAAGGCCAGGAGCCTAGAGACCAAGGTTCTAGTTCTGGCTCTGTCACTAATTTGCAGTATCACCTTGGACAAGTCCCTGCCCTTCTTCGGGCCTCAGTTCCCCACCCATAACATCATGGGGGGTGGTGTTTCTGAGATGGTCCCTGTGATCCTGTCTTTCTTGATGCTAGGGCAACAAAAGAATTCAAAGAGGCCCTTGGTGCTGCCTGGGGCCGGATCTTGCTTCCCTTTGGCCTGGTTCCAAGAGCAAGCACTGTTTCCCCCTGCCCTCCCCTCGCTCACTCCCCTCTGTTCTTTCTGAGACAAAGCAGCCAGCCCCTCTCCCCTCCAGGCAGCCGGGCTTTATGCCAGCCAGCCAAGTGGCAGCTGGGACTCAGATGAAAGGGCCCTCAGAAGGCTGCCTGTGGCAGAGTGCCCAGCCCAGGCCTGGCAGCCCTGGGCCCAGCTGTGCCCCCAAGGCATCCTGCCCACCTCCTCCCACACAACACTCCCTTTGCGGATCCTGCAGAGAGGGAGACCCCTGCCAACCTACAAGGGACCCTCTTCTCTTTCTTCCTGCTCCATACCTGCTTCAAGAATCTCCAAGTCTTTGGCGAACGGTCCAGGACTAGGCCAGACTGGCCCGACCATGCCAGGCACTTTGCAGAGCTTTATCCCATTTAATCTTCAGAACAACGCTGCTGGCAGGTAATGTCGTTTCCTTTTCAGAGAGGAGGAACACACACAACTGAGCACCTACTATGTGTCAGTCATGGCACCAGGCCCTGGGAAAAGAGCAGCGAACAGGGGACAAGAGCGACCCCCTGGGGCTCATTCTCAGCCCAGACACAGACTGTAATCCAATAGTCACAGAAAGGAGTATCTGGCTACACAGTGTGAGCAGTGCTCTGAGAAGGGGGAGTAAGGAACCACGGGTGCAGACGGATATGCCAAAGAGCATACAGATAATGGTGAATCATAGACAGTGGTGGATCAATGTGTCCTCCTCTTCCCGGAAAGTCCCCTTACTGTACCCCAAGAAGTCTATTTAGGAGCAAGTTCCTTGAACTCTGGGAGCCTCAGAGTCTTCACCTCGGAAATGGGAGTTGTAGGCCATGAGCAGTGGCTCATACCTATAATCCCAGCACTTTGGGAGGCCGACGCGAGAGGATTGCCTGAGCCCATAGGTTTGAGACCAGCCTGGGCAACTTGGTGAGACCTCATCTCTACAATAAACAAATAAAGAATAAGCTGGGTGTGGGAGTGCGTGCCTGTAGTTCCAGCTACTTGGAAGGCTGAAGCAGAAGGATCACCTGAGCCCAACAAGTCAAGGCTGCAGTGGCCATGAGCATGCCACTGCACTCCATCCGGGGCAACAGAGTGAGACTCTGACTCAAAAAAAAAAATGGGGTCACCTTTGCTTCACAGGCATTATCTCATCTAATCATCACAATAACCCTATAAGGAAGACTAAAGGACGATTAAAATCATCCCCATTTTCCAGGTGAGGAAAATGAAGCTTAGGAAGGCTATTTTTCTTTTCTTTTCTTTTCTTTTTTTTTTTTTTTTGAGTTGGAGTCTCACTCCGTTGCCCAGACTGGAGTGCAGTGGCCGCTTCTGGCCACCGCAGCCTCGACCTGCTGGGCTCCGGCGATCCTTCCGCCTCAGCCTTCCAAGTAGCTGGAACTACAGGCACACGCTACCACGCCCAGCTAATTTTTGATTTCTTGTAGAGATGAGATCTCACCAAGTTGCCCAGGCAGGTCTCGAACCTGTGGACTCAGGCAATCCACTCACCTCGGCCTCCCAAAGTGCTGGGATTACAGGCTGAGCCACCGAGCCTGGCAAGGAAGGCTGTTTTTCTAAGCCAGGATTCAAATCCAGGCAGTCTGCAGTTCTGCAGACCACTCCCCACATCCCCAGCCTTGGCAGAAAGCCAGTACCACCCACACCCAGTCCTGCCCTCTTTCTTCTACACCCTCTGTGGGAGAACACAGAGTGGTCTACTTCCAATCTACCACTAGGCTGCTGCCAGACCCGGGACCTCAGTTTGCTCATCTGCAAAATGGGGAGTTTCCCTTTTTGGCTTAAAACACTTGTCGCCGGGCTCGGTGGCTCAGCCTGTAATCCCACGCCTTTGGGAGGCTGAGGTGAGTGGATTGCCTGAGCCCACGGGTTCGAGACCTGCCTGGGCAGCGAGACCTCATCTCTACAATAAATCAAAAAGTCAGCCGGGCGTGGTAGTGCATGCCTGTAATTCCGGCTACTTGGAAGGCTGAGGCGGAAGGATCGCCGGAGCCCAGCAGGTCGAGACGGCGGTGGCCGGGAGCGGCCACTGCACTCCAGTCTGGGCGACAGAGTGAGACTCCAACTCAAAGAAAAAAAACAACACTTGTCATGGGCCATTTCTGTCATTTGCATTCTTCTGAGAGGTCCCGTGGGATACTGTGCTGAAGAGTCCACTTGTCCCTCCAGATCCACTCCAGCCTCCTCCACCCTGGGAGGCTGAGCCGTATGATTGCATCCATAGGCTCCCATGCCCTCTGGCTTTCAACTGAGTTTGGCCAACAGGAGCAGAGGTGAGTGGAGGCTGCAGTTGGAATATGTATTCCCCGGCCCCTCTCCCTGAAAAGTCCCCATAAATCAGCTGCGTCCATCTTCTGAAGGTCCCAGCTTCCGTCAGGGACTCCCCTCTACCCAGTTCTGCTAACTGCCCCCCTCCTCCCCTAGCACTAGCCCTGGGGGGAACCGAGCTGCTGCTTGCTGTGCTCCCCAAAGCCTGCCATACCTTTGTAAGTTACCTTTGTACCTTTGTGTATTCAAGTGAGGCCCCAAATATATATTTGCTAAATTAAACAGTGGCAAAGGAAAGGAACGACCATTTATGAAGTGTCTGCCCAGTGTGAGGTATTTCACATGGTTTATTTTATGAAGTACATGCTGTTGTCCGATTTTGCTGATGAGGAAACCATCATCAGAGAGGGAATGTGACTTTCCCAAAGTCACAGAGCCCTGAGCTGGTATTCAAATGCAGGTACTCCCGATGCCACAGCTGTGCTCATTCCGTGGTGCCCCCCTGTCCCCCACACAGGATAAGAGGAGGCGGGGCCGATCAGTAGGACTCATGAATCATTCCTGGACAAACAGAAACCTGGGGAGCAAATAGTGTCTGTTGCAGCCACTCCCCAGGGACAGACCACTCCCAGACCCCTGTGGGCACACGCCCTCCCAGCCCACAGGGAAGCTTCAGGCTCCAGACCCAGCTCCACCTGGTCTGCGACCTTCTACAAACATGGTTGCTCACTCCTCTTTGCAGGACTGCTCACGGCTAGTAACAAGCTCTCCAAGCTCCCAAAGTACTAGTGTGTCCCAGCCCTGCATATTGGGTGCCGATAAAGAAGGAAGCTTTTTGCTGGGTCCCTGGGACCCTAGTCAGCCCAAGCGGATACCTGGGAGGATCTTTTACTTCCTCCCTGCTTTGATTTCAGACCCCAAACGCTTTCCTCTTTCACTGCCTCCCTAACCGGGAGTGGGAGGGGGCTTCTGGGATACTGAGTAACATTATTTTTCTTGAGCTGGTCGCTGATTCTGAAAGTGTGCTTATTTTGTGAAAATTGCTTGGTTACATTCCTCTGTATCTTATTTTTACTTTTTACTTTTTTTGTAGATTAGAAAATATAGTTTATTTAAAAACTAAATTAGAAAAAGAGAGAAAAAGAGGAGATTCACCTACCAAGAAAGGGGAGGGGGCCAAAGAATTTTACTTTTTTGAAGTCAGAGTCTCACTGTCTCCCAGGGTAGAGTGCAGAGCTCACGGCCACCACAGCCTCGACCTGCTGGGCTCAGGTAATGCTTCCACCTGAGCCTACCAAGTAGCTGGAACTACAGGTACGTGCCACCATGCCTGGCTAATTTTTTTGAATTATTGTAGAGACAAGGTCTCACCTTGTTGCCCAGGCCGGTCTCGAACCCTGAGTCAGACAATCCTCTTGCCTCCACCTTCCAAAGTGCTGGGATTACAGGCATGAACCACCGCACCCAGCTAGTACACTGTACTTTAACAAAAAGTTGAAACTGCCAGGCGTGGTGGCTCATGCCTATAATCCCTACGCTTTGGGAGGTTGAGGTAGGAGGGTTGCTTGAGCCTAGGAGTTCGAGATCAGCCTAGGTAACATAGCAAGATCTTGTCTCTACAAAAATATTTAAAAATTAGTCAGGTGTGGTGGCATGCATCTGCAGTCCCAGCTAGGGAAGAATCACCTGAGCCCAGGAGGTCAGGGCTGCGGAGAGCTGTGATTGTGCCACTGCACTCCAGCCTGGGCAACAGAATAAGACCTTGACTCAAAGAAGTTGAAACAGAAGTCACTGCTACTCACTCTTGCCCCAGGGGACCCCACCAGACCAGCATGGAGCAAGGCACCATCCCCAGCCACTCCCCCAAGCACACCCAGAGGCCCTTCTCATCCAAGGGTTTCTGGCTGAATTTTTTTTTTTTTTTTTTTTTTTTGAGTTGGAGTCTCACTCTGTCGCCCAGACTGGAGTGCAGTGACCGCTCCCGGCCACCATAGCCTCGACCTGCTGGGCTCCGGCGATCCTTCCGCCTCAGCCTTCCGAGTAGCTGGAACTACAGGCATGCGCTACCACGCCCAGCTGATTTTTTTTGATTTATTGTAGAGATGAGGTCTTGCTGCCCCGGCGGGTCTCGAACCCGCGGGCTCAGGCAATCCACTCACCTCGGCCTCCCAAAGGCACGGGATTACAGGCTGAGCCACCGAGCCCGGCTCTGGCTGAATCTTGACCAGCAAAGAGGCCAGGACCAAGTCATCAACATGGGCAGTGTCCCAAGTCTCAGGTCCTCTGGAGTCCTCAGATGCCCTGGTCCTAGTGGGCAGCTCCTTCCTTCCTCTCTGAGGCATCTTCTGAAGCCCCAAAGCGCTCTCTCTCCAGTCCAGTAGGAGTCAGACCTTTTGGATACTGTCTCTACTCCTCCTCCCCAGAATCTCTTTTTCAGGCCAAGCTGACACCCTCTGGCTTGCAGGGCCTATTTTCAGTGCCTGGCACCGTGTGGGACTAATTATTGTTTACCAGTGCCCACCGTCACTCAGAAGAGCACCTCCCATTGCCTGGACCCAGGACTTCTGCCAGCTTAGCTTCCTGAAGAGGCATGAACAGCAGCCCAACCAGCTCCTCGCTGCTCAGCCCAAGTGTGCAGGCCCCAGCCGACTACCCTACGTGGACCCCTTCTCACACAGCCCCAGACATCTTGACCCAAGAGAAGGAAGGAGCATCCATCCCTAGTGGGTGGTGGTGCTTGACCGCCCTGAAGCAGAACACAGCAGGGGGGTTGGTCAGAGAGGGATTCTGGGGACAGGCGACAGAAGCCAATGCTTCTTAAACAAAAAGAGAATTTCAAGCCGGCTCGGAGAATTTCTTAGAAGACTGTCAACATTCACAGAGGATGGGCACCAGAAACTCAGGGGCTCCCATAGGCGTCACGCATTCCTAATGGCTACAGAGCGTTGTGTTATATGAATGCCATCAATCTGTTAAGCCACATTTAATTTCCTCTTTCTTTTCTTCCTGTCTTCCCCTCGTCCCCTGCCCTCCCTGCTCCCCACACTATAAACATCACTGCAATGCACGTCCTTAACAGCTAAGGAGCAGGCACTTTTTTGAGGATCTTATTCCTTGGTTCCAAATTCCAAGGGAGGCCATGTGCCGCCTGGGCACACAGGGTGTGTCTGCCCCTGTTTATGTTTCATAACAAGACAGACTGCCAGGGCTGCAGGCAAGGGCTGAAATCCCACCTGGCTGCTCACCAGGACCTGACAGCCCAGCCAAGTCCTCCCCACCTCCTGTGTCTTCCTGGGATCTGAAGTGCATGTATTTTTCTGGGCCGATCCAAAGTGCCACCTATGACACTCACTTCCTGTTCCATGTTTATTTTTTCCTTTCTCCTGTCTTCTCTTTTTTCCCCCCTCTTTCTTTTCCGTTTTCTCTTTCTCTCTCCACTTCTTCTTCCTCTCTCTTTGACTCTGCTCTTCTTTTTTTTTTAAGTTGGAGTCTCACTCCGTTGCCCAGACCGGAGTGCAGTGGCCGGGAGCACAGCCTCAACCTGCTGGGCTCCGGCGATCCTTCTGCCTCAGCCTTCCAAGTAGCTGGAACTACAGGCGCGCGCTTCCACGCCCGGCTAATTTTTTGATTTACTGTAGAGATGAGGTCTCACCAAGTTGCCCAGGCGGGTCTCGAACCCGCAGGCTCAGGCAATCCACTCACCTCGGCCTCCCAAAGTGCTGGGATTACAGGCTGAGCCACCAAGCCCGGCCGACTCTGCTCTTCTTTCTCCCTGGCTCTCTCTGTGTCTTTCTGCTTTTTCTACCTCTCTTCTCTTTTCCCTTCACCTCTCGATCTTTTTCCCCTGGAGCCCAGTCTGTCTCTTTTTCTCTCGGGTGGCTCTCTGTCTTCCTCCCACCGATCCTGTTGTGTGAGTCATTGCTTTCCTGGGGAGATAAAGCAGCCAACCTTTTCCAGGCCAGGCCTAGATTTGAATGGAAGGTGAGTTTGCCTCCCACAAGGGGCAAAGCCAACAGATCACAGACATGGGAGCTGCCTGGTGAACCAGGGTGACTCAGGCACTCTGGGCTTCTGGGACTGGGAGACACATGGTCTATCAAGCGTCCCTCAGAGGCTTTATCACCTGGGGCCAGCCCACTGGGTCTGACTCACCAGGGCCGCACTGGCACAGGGCCACAGGGTGTGGGTAGGGGCACCGAAGTTTATGACATTGCTGGAGGAAGCCAAGTACTCTGTGTGGGCAGGCTTGAGGCTGCATGCTGGGTACCCAGGAATGCAATGGATACAGTCCCACAATCATGGCTCTCACTGTGTGGTCTCACATCACAATGATCAGGTAAGGATGTTTCCAAAATCCAGATTCCTGGGCCCCAATTCATCTCTATTAAACCAGAGTATCTGAGATGAAGGCAGGCCAATTATCATGTTAAAGGTCATTGTGATACACAAACCCATAACTATCTGTTACACTTTTTTTTTTGAGTTGGAGTCTCACTCCGTCGCCCAGACTGGAGTGCAGTGGCCGCTCCCGGCCACTGCAGCCTCGACCTGCTGGGCCCTGGCGATCCTTCCGCCTTAGCCTTCCATGGAGCTGGAATTACAGGTGCGCGCTACCACACCTGGCTAATTTTTTGATTTGTTGTAGAGATGAGGTCTCGCCAAGTTGCCCAGGCGGGTCTCGAACCCTTGGGCTCAGGCAATCCACTTCCCTCAGCCTCCCAAGGTGCGGGATTACAGGCTGAGCCACTGAGCCCAGCTCTAATTTTCTAATTATTTTTTTATTTTTTGTAGAGATGAGGTTTTGCTATGTTACCTGGGCTGGTCTCAAGTTTCTGTCCTCAAGCAATCCTCTCGCCTGGGCCTCTGAAATTACTGGATTTACAAGCATGAGCCACCACACCCAGCTTAAATATTATCACATAATCATATATAGGAAGATATTTATTGCAATGTTGTTTGTATTATCCAAAAAACATGAAGCCCCATCAGTAGAGAACGGTGTAATAAGTGATGATGTCTCCTTTTGTGGAATAATATTCATCCACTAAAAAAGAATGAGGTATTCAGAGGAACAGAAGTAGATTAGAGATTGCCAGGTGCTACAGGGAGGGGAGAATGGGGAATTATTGCTTAAGGAGGACAGAGTTTCTGTTTGGGATGATGAAAACGTTTTGGAAATAGATGGTGGTGATGGTTGCACAATACTGTGAATGTAGTTAATGCCACTGAATTGCACACTTAAAATAGTTTAAAAGGCACATTTTGTGTTTTATATATATAAAGACACACCTTCATAGCACTAAACATGGAAAGGTGCCCAAGATAGACTGCAGACCCAGATGAATGTTACAGTATGAATTATAAAAGTGTGTATGTGTATGTGTGTGCATGTGCTTGTGTGTGTATGTGTGCCAAGCAGTAAGAAATCACACCATGTTTCTGGAGGTGGAATTGGCAGGGCCGGCAGGCAAAGGAGATTCTTTGTCCTTTCTCTGATACTAAAAATAAATGGTAGGATTATGGGTGATTTTAACTTTTGTGTGTGTTTTGTGTGGGTATTTAATAGTCACATATGAAACCATTAAACACACACAATAAAACAAATAACATTCTTGCTCTCAAAGAGGTCAGAGTCAGGAGATAGTGCCGGGCACAGTGGCTCATTCTTGTAATCCCAGGACTTTGGGAGGCAGAGGAGAGAGGATTGCCTGAGTCCAGGGGTTTGAGACCAGCCTGGGCAACTTGGCAAGATCTCGTCTCTACAAAAAATCAAAAAATTAGCCGGGCATGATGGCACGTGCCTGTAGTCCCAGCTACTCAGGAGACAGAGGAAGAAGGATTGCCTGAGCCCAGAAGGTCGAGACTGTCAGTAACTGAGAGTGTGCCACTGCACCACTCCAGCCTGGGCATCAGAGTGAGCCTCCACTAAAAAAAAAAAGGAATCAGGAGATAGATTCAGACAGAGGTAATCACAACAGAACACTTTGTCAGGGGGCTGGTGAAAGTACATTGGAGCGTCACCTCAACCAGCTTGAGGAGTGTCAGGGAAGACTATTAAACACACTCAGTAAAACAAATAGCACCTGGTGTTGTGGCCCAAGCCTGTAATCCCAGCACTTTGGGAGGCCGAGGTGAGAGGATTTCCTGAGCCCAGGGGTTTGAGACCAGCCTGGGCAATTTGGTGAGACCGCGTCTCTGCAATAAATTTAAAACTTAGCCAGCTCAGTGGTTCAGCCTGTAATCCCGTGCCTTGGGAGGCTGAGGTGAGTGGATTGCCTGAGCCCGTGGGTTCGAGACCCGCCTGGGCAACTTGGCGAGCCCTCATCTCTAAAAAATAAAAATAAAAAAAAAATTAGCCAGGCATGGTAGCACACGCCTGTAGTTCTGGCTACTCAGAAGGCTGAGGCGGAAGGATCACCGGAGCCCAGCAGGTCGAGGCTGCGGTGGCCGGGAGCGGCCACTGCATTCCAGTCTGGGCGACAAGAGTGAGACTCCAACTCAAAAAAAAAAAGAGATAAATAAATAAATTTAAAAATTAGCCGGGCATGATCTCTTCCTGGAAGAGATGACATTTTGCCTCTGGTCTCTTTAAAGGCCAAAAGGTGTGGCCCAGTGGAGAAGCAGAGGCAGAATTCTGGTGGAAGAAAGGCAAAGATGTGAGAGAAACGAAGTTCAGGATGTGCCTGTAAGCCAGAGAAGCTTAATGCCTTAATTCCTACAGAATGGAGGGCAGGGTTTCACTCAGGGACTGATGGTCAGAGGATTGAAGATGACTGGGGGAATCTTAGAGGTGAAGGCTCTTGGGTCTGGGAATCTGACTGGCACCTGGCAGGGCAGTGGAGGGACTGGTGGGCAGGGGGCTGTACTGCCAGCTGCCAATTTCCTGGGGTCCACATGTAGACCCCACGGAAGGGTCTTCTGGAAAAGGACCAGTGATGAGAGGCCCCCAACAAATTAAAACTAGAGGTGTGAGGAGGATTGCAGACACTTGGGGCTGTGAGAAACCCTCAGGGGAGACATCCCCCTCCCCCTTTTTTTGAGTCAGAGTCTCACTCTGACGCCCAAGCTGGAGTGCAGTGGCACCATCACAGCTACCGCGGCCCTGATCTGCTGGGCTCAGTCGATCCTTCCGTCTCAGCCTCCCCAGTAGCTGGGACTACAGGAGCACACCACCATGGCTAGTTAATTTTTTGGTTTGTTGTAGAGACGAAGTCTTGCCAAGTTGCCCAGGCTGATCTTCCAGCCCCTGGACTCAAGCAGTCCTCTCACCTTCGCCTCCCACGGTGCTGGGATTACAGGCGTGAGCCACTGTGCCCGGCCAACCCCCCCCCCTTTTTTTTTCAGTTGGAGTCTCACTCTGTAACCCAGACTGGAGTGCAGTGGCCGCTCCCGGCCAGCGCAACCTCGACCCGCTGGGCTCCGGCGATCCTTCCGCCTCAGCCTTCCAAGTAGCTGGAAGTACAGGCGCGCTCTACCACGCCCGGCTGATTTTTGATTTATTGTAGAAATGAGGTTTTCCTTCCCCAAGGGTTTGCCCAAAAGCGGGTCTCCCCAACCCGGGGGGGGGCTCAAGTCAACCTTTTTTTTTTTTTTTTTAAAAAAGGGGGGGTAAAAGACCCTCTGGGGGGAATAATTGGGGGCGAGTCTCCAAAGATCCCATCAAAGAGCTCCTCTGGCACGCCCAGAGGAACTGAGGCTGTTAGATCTTCCGACTGCTCCTGCCCCACCCAGGCCTGAGAGAGTCCCAAGCAGCCCCGGGAGGGTCCCAGGAGCTGGGCGAGGGAGGAAAGAGAGGCTGCCAGCCTCCTTCCCCAGCCAGCAGGTGTCCCAGCCAGAGGTGACTTCAACACGGGCAGCTTGCTAGAACGCCGGCCTGCGCTTGCACTATTCACGAGTTGGAATTGGCCTGACGATAAACGGGAGGGGACGCTCAGAAAAGCTAGCGACCCGCTGAGATTTCATCCTGGAACAGCAAAGGAGTCCGCGGAGCCAGTTCTCGGGAGCAGCAGCAGGGAAGGGAGAAGTCGGCTCGGGGCTTTTCCCTGTTAAGTCAAGCCCCTTTAATAAGCCAGCCACAGTGCACGGATCCGCCTATTTGGTGAGTGGCGTCTTGGAAAGATGGGAGGATTTTTTCCCCTCCCACTGGCCCCACCATCGGCCAACGAGGCGGACAATTACGAGCCCGGGAAGCCGCGTGTCCCTCCTGGGCGCAGTGTCTGGGCGCGCTGGCTGGAGCCCAGGCTCCCAGCGCTCCAGGCCTGGGCCTGCCCGGCAGCGCCCTCTGCTGGCCGGAGCCGTCGCGGCAGGCGCCCTGCCTGGTGCCGAGCTCTGGGGGTAGGTTGAGCTGAGCCTTCCTGGGGTCTGCAGTCTTCTTCTTCTTCTTTTTTTTTTTGAGTTGGAGTCTCACTCTGTCGCCCAGACTGGAGTGCAGTGGCCGCTCCCGGCCACCGCAGCCTCGACCTGCTGGGCTCCGGCGATCCTTCCGCCTCAGCCTTCCGAGTAGCTGGAACTACAGGCGCGCGCTATCACGCCTGGCTGCTTTTTGATTTATTGCTAGAGATGAGGTCTCGCTGCCCAGGCGGGTCTCGAACCCTCAGGCTCAGGCAATCCACTCACCTCAGCCTCCCAAAGGCGCGGGATTACAGGCTGAGCCACCGAGCCTCTTTTTTTTTTTTTTTTACTGTTATGCAGTGACACAATCACTGCTCACCGCAGCCTTAAACTCCAGGGTTCAAGCGATCCTTCAGCTGGGATTATAGGCATACGACACCACGCCCGGCTAATTTTTACATTTTTTTTGTAGAGACAAGGTCTTGCTATGTTGTCCAGGCTGGTCTTGAACTCCTGGGTTTAAGCAATCCCCCCCGTCTCAGCCTCCCAAAGTACTGGGATTAGCCGGGCTCGCTGGCTCAGCCTGTAATCCCGCGCTTTGGGAGGCCGAGGTGGTGGATTGCCTGAGCCCGTAGGTTCGAGACCCGCCTCGGCAACTTGGCGAGACCTCATCTCCACAATAAATCAAAAATTAGCCGGTCGTGGCAGTGCGTGCCTGTAGTTCCAGCTGCTTGGAAGGCTGATGCGGAAGAATCGCCGGAGCCCAGCAGGTTGAGGTTGCGGTGGCCGGGAGTATGCCACTGCACTCCAGTCTGGGTGACAGAGTGAGACTCCAAATCAAAAAAAAAAAAAGAATAGTGGGAACAGTGGTGAAAAAAACAAGTCAAGTTTTTTTTCAACAAGAGTTTACAAGTTTTCTTTTCTTTTCTTTTGAGTTGGAGTCTCACTCTTTAGCCCAGACTGGAGTGCAGTGGCCGTTCACGGTCACTGCAGCCTCGACCTGCTGGGCTCCGGCGATCCTTCCACCTCAGCCTTCCAGTAGCTGGAACTACAGGCACGCACTACCACGCCCGGCTAATTTTTGATTTATTGTAGAGATGAGGTTTCATCAACTTGCCCAGGTTGGTCTCGAACCTGCGGGCTCAGGCAATCCACTCACCTCGGCCTCCCAAAGCGCGGGATTACAGGCTGAGCCTCCGAGCCTGGCCTACAAGTTTTCTTTATAATACTTTTCATCTTTTTATGGCCTAGCTGAGTGTTGAATCCAAGTGATTCCTGGTGTTTTTATTATTCAGTTATTCATTTATTTTTGAAGCTCTAATCTCAAGGAAGTTTCTGTACCATTAAAGAAAGCACCAAATCAGGACGCACTGCCACGGATGACAGCCTGGCTACATGGGCGACACCAAGAAACCTCACTTAGGATTGCTCATGCTGCCTGTAAGTATATAACCTAAAAAAAAAAAAAGTGCTGGGATTACAGGTGTGAGCCACCATGTCTGGCCCGGTAATCCTTTTGACAGGGAAGAGTGCAGTCTTTTAGGGGGGGGCGAGGCATACATTCATGAATCATCAGAGAATAGGCAGAGGCTTGCCACCGCTGAGAGGAGAGACTGTCCTAACCAGCCAGCTGTGGAGGGGGCTGATCTGGTCACAGGGTCGGGGCGGTGCAAAGGAGGGGCAATGAGACAGGGCATTAGGGGCCCTCACAGATATAAAGCTCTGAGCTTCTTGGGGGTCTGGACTATGCAACTAGCTGCCTTCCTGCCCATTTCAGAGCTCAGCGCAGAGGTGGAGCTCAGATTGTTGACCTGATGGTAGGGCATAAGACCGGCAAGGCTATTTGAGGACTTGAATGCCCAGATAAGGCTTGAGACTTTATCTTGGCTGGTGGTTTTCCAGCTGTGCTGTGTGGAGTCTCGGGTTCCTGAGGTGACCTGCGGGGCTCATGAAATATGTTCAAGGCCTGGTGAGGTAACTCAGCCTGCAATCTCAGCACTTTGGCAGGCCAAGGCAAGAGTATTGCCTGAGCCTGGGGGTTCGAGACCAGCCTGGGCAACTTGATGAGCCTGGGGGTTGGAGACCAGCCTGGGCAACCTCGTCTCTATAATAAATCACAAAAACTAGCCAGGTGTGGTGGTGCATGTCTGTGGTTCCAGCTACTTGGAAGGCTGGAAGCAGAATCGCCTGAGCCTAGCAGACCACGGCTATGGTTGCCGTGAGCGTGCCACTGCACTCCAGCCTAGGTGACAAGAGTGAGACTCCAACTCAAAAAAAAAAAAAAAAAAAATATGTTCAAGAGGAGGGAGCTGTAGACTTCCTCATCTTACTTCAGTCAAATCCATTTCTTCTCTATTTTATTCATTAGGACTCTGCAAAATTTCACTTTGAAAAATATGGCAACCGGGCAGGATGGCGCATGCCTATAGTCCCTATAATTTGAGTGGGTCCTCAAACACATCCTAGACTCTGTCCAGGGTCCCTGCCTGGGGGCCAGTTGTGTTTGGGATATTGAGGCAGGAGGATCACTCAAGCCCAGGAGTTTGAGACTAGCCTAGGCAACATAGCAAGACACTTGTCTCAGGAAGTGTCATGTAAAAACAAAATTGAGGCCCGGGAGGCGGAGGTGTGTGGATTGCCTGAGTCCGTGGGTTCGAGACCCGCCTGGGCAACTTGACGAGACCTCATCTCTACAATAAATTAAAAAAATTAGCCTGGCATGGTAGTGCGCGCCTGTAGTTCCAGCTACTTGGAAGGCTGAGGCGGAAGGATCGCCAGAGCGGGAGCGGCCACTGCACTCCAGTCTGGGCGACAGAGTGAGACTCCAACTCAAAAAAAAAAAAAAAAAATTGAAAGGGATGAGGACTGGGCGCAGTGGCTTACCTATAATGCCAACACTTTGGGAGGCTGAGGCGGGAGAATTGCTTGAGCCCGAGATTTTGATATCAGCGTGGGCAATATAGCAAGGCCTCATCTGTACAAAAAAATAAAAAAAAAATTCGCAAGGCACAGTGGGAGGCTGAGGTGGAAGGATTGCCTGAGCCCAGAAGGTTGAGGCTGCAGTGCACTCCGGTCTGGGTGACAGAGTGAGACCCCGACTCAAAAAGAAAAAAAAAAAAAAAGAGAAGGAAAAAAAAAGGGGCGGATGAGGAATGTGGTAGGCATGATATTAGCCTCCAAAGATGTCCATGTCCTGATCTCTAGAACCTGTGACTGCTAGGTTACATGGCAAAGAGGAATAAAGGTGGCAGACGGAATTAAGATTGCTAATCCAAGCCGGGCTCGGTGGCTCAGCCTGTAATCCCGCGCCTTTGGGAGGCTGAGGTGAGTGGATTGCCTGAGCCCGTGGGTTCGCGACCCGCCTGGGCAGCGAGACCTCATCTCTACAATAAATCAAAAATCAGCCGGGCGTGGTGGCGCATGCCTGTAATTCCGGCTACTTGGAAGGCTGAGGCAGAAGGATCGCCGGAGCCCAGCAGGTCGAGGCTGCGGTGGGTGGGAGTGGCCGCTGCACTCCAGTCTGGGCGACCGAGTGAGACTCCAACTCTAAAAACAAGACAAACAAACAAAAAAAAAGATTGCTAATCTGGCCCAGCACAGTGGAGCATACCTGTAATCCCAGCATTTTGGGAGGCCAAGGTGGGAGGACTGCTTGAGCCCAGCAGTTCAAGACCAGCCTGGGCAACATAGTGAGACCTCGTCTCTACAAAAAATTAGCTGGGCATGGTGGTGGGTGCCTGTAATCCCAGCTACTAAGGAAACTGAGGTAGAAGGATTGCCTGATCCCAGGAGGTTGAAGCTGCAGTAGCCATGATGCCACTGCACTTCAGCCTGGACGACAGAGTGAGACCCCGACTCAAGAAATATATATATTGCTAATCAGCTGACCTTAAGATGGTAATATTATCCTAGATTATTCTGCTATGCCCACTGTAACTGGGAAAGGGAGGCAGAAGAGGGAGAATCAGAGAGAGACAGCATGAGAAGGTTTTCCTGGCTTTGAAGACAGAGGAAGGGTTTACAAGTCAAGAAATGCAGGCAGCCTCTAGAAGCTGGAAAAGACAAGTAATAGACTCCTCAGAGCCTCCAGAAAGAATTGTAGCCTTGTGGATACCTTGATTTTAGGATAGTGAGACCCATTTTGGACTTCTGACCTCCAGGATTGTAAGATAATAAATGTGTGTTGCTTTAAGCCACTATGTTTGTGGTATTCGTTACAGTGTCCACACAAAATCAAACAAGGAACCATGGAAGGTGTTTGAGTGAGGGGTGGATGGAGTTCTTCTTATACTGCCAGAAGACTGATTGTGAAGGGAGGTGTCATGGAGAAGCCAGCACATGAACCAGGCTGGAAAGGGGAAGAGGGCCCCACAGAGGGCTGAGGGTGGATCAAGGGCCAGGGGCCTGAGCAGGCCTGGAAGAGTGGTGTTCATTGGCTGAGTTTTTTTTTTTTGAGTTGGAGTCTCACTCTGTCGTCCAGACTGGAGTGCAGTGGCCGCTCCCGGCCACCACAGCCTCGACCCGCTGGGCTCCGGCGAGCCTTCCGCCTCAGCCTTCCGAGTAGCTGGAACTACAGGCACGCGCTACCACACCCGGCTCATTTTTGATTTATTGTAGAGATGAGGCCTTGCCAAGTTGCCCAGGCGGGTCTTGAACCCACGGGCTCAGGCAATCCACTCACCTCAGCCTCCCAAAGGCACAGGATTACAGGCTGAGCCACCGAGCCCGGCTATAGAATTTTAAGATATCATAGCCTTATATCAAGTGATGCATATGGCAGGTGAAGTCCTCCCAGGGGAGAGAACAAAACATGACTGGAAATATAAGTAGGAGCCGGGTTCGGTGGCTCTGCCTGTAATCCCAGCGCTTTGGGAGGCTGAGGTGAGTGGATTGCCTGAGTCCGTGGGTTCGAGACCTGCCTGGGCAACTTGGCGAGACCTCATCTCTACAATAAATAAAAAAATCAGCCGGGCATGGTAGCGCGCACCTGTAGTTCCAGCTACCTGGAAGGTTGAGGTGGAAGGATCGCCGGAGCCCAGCGGGTCGAGGCTGCGGTGGCCGGGAACGGCCACTGCACTCCAGTCTGGGCGACAGAGTGAGACTCCAACTCAAAAAAAAAAAATTAAATTAAAATTAAAAAATTAGTCGGTTGTGGTAGCGCATCTGTAGTTCCAGCTACTTGGAAGGCTGAGGCGGAAGGATTGCCGGAGCCCAGCAGGTGGAGGCTGCGGTGGCCGGGAGTGGCCACTGCACTCTAGTCTGGGTGACAGAGTGAGACTCCAACTCAAAAAAAAAAAAAGAAAAAGAAATATAAGTAGGAGTCTCAGTTTCCTCATCAGTAAATTGTGAGGGTTGGGTTGCTGTAGAGTCTTGCAGCTCTGACAACCCAGACATTTAGAATTGCCTGATGGGGTGCTTTGTTGACATGTTCGCCCCTCTTTCTTTCTTTCCTTTTTTTTTTTTTTTTTTTTGTGTTGGAGTCTCACTCTGTCACCCAGACTGGAGTGCAGTGGCCGCTCCCGGCCACCACAGCCTCGACCTGCTGGGCTCCGACGTTCCTTCCGCCTCAGCCTTCCAAGTAGCTGGAACTATAGGTGCGCGCTACCATGTCCAGCTAATTTTTTATTTATTGTAGAGATGAGGTCTTGACAAGTTGCCCAGGCGGGTCTCAAACCTGCGGGCTCAGGCAATTCACTCACCTCGGCCTCCCAAAGCGCTGGGATTACAGGGTGAGCCACCGAGCCCGGCCCGCCCCTCTTTCTACTACTCAGGGAGTCTGGAAGCCCTTAGGGTGACCCCTGGAGCTAGTTGCATCAGCTGAAAGAAAGGTTCGGTTTTCCCAGAACTGGGGGAGGCGTGTGACAGGGAGGAAGCCAGGAGTGGCTTCCTGTCCAGCCGGACAGGAAGACCTGCCAGGTTCTGGGTCCACCTAGTCAGCCCTTCACACAGGACCTTTGTAACGGTAGAGTTCACAGTGGATTCTCTGAACAGCAGAGATACCCATATTCCTGAGTAAGCAGGAAAGGTCTGGGCCTCTTGGGGTGACCTGAGGACTCCAGAGAAAGGGCTCTACCACGCACTCAGTAGGTAGCCCTTGGCCAGGCATGGTGGCTCACATCTGTAATGCCAGCCCTTTGGGAGGCCAAGGTGGGTGGACTGCTTGAGCCAGGAGTTCGAGACCAGTCTGGACAATATAGTGAGACCTTGTCCCTACAAAAATAAAATTAAAAATTAGCCGGCCAGGATCAGTTGCTCAGCCTGTAATCCCAGCACTTTGGGAGGCCGAGGCGAGTGGATTGCCTGAGCCCGCGGGTTTGAGATCCATTTGGGCAACTTGGTGAGACCTTGTCTCTACAATTAAAAAAAAAAAATTAGCCAGGCGTGGTGACGCACGTCTGTAGTTCTGGCTACTTGGAAGGCTGAGGCGGAAGGATCACCGGAGCCCAGCAGGTCGAGGCTGCGGTGGCCAGGAGGGTACCACTATACTCCAGTCTGGGCGACAGAGTGAGAGTCCAACTCAAAAAAAAAAAATTAGCCACATGTGGGTGATGCAAGCCTGCAGTCCCAACTACTTGGGATGCTGAGGTGGAAGGATCTCCTGAGCCCAGGAGGTCAAGGTTGCTATGAGCTGTGATCACTGTGATCATGTCACTGAACTCCAGCCTGGGCAACACAGTGAGACCCTGCCAAAAAAAAAAAAAAAATACTAGTTTTTCCTTAGCTGGTTGTTTGGCCCTTGATGCCTGAAAAATTCATCAGTCAGAAGAATTGCGGTTTTTTTAGGCTTGAAAGATCCTCCATTGAATCCAACGCCTCCAGATTTCAGATAGGAAATATTCCAGATAGAAAATAGGAAAAATTCCTATTTTCCAGATAGGAAACAGGCCTACAGAGGCAGAGTGGCCTGCTTGAGGTCATGCCTGAGTTAAGTCGTGCCTTTCAGGAGAATGTCTTGTGATCAGTAGCACTTGCTGTTCCCTCTGCCTAAATGGTAGATCTTCCAAAAGCCGAGAATGTTTAGGTCTCAGCACAACTGCCTATTTCTCCCTGAGATAATAACCATGTTTGGAGGTAGGCATCTCCTGGGGATCTTGTTGAAATGCTAGTTCCGATTCAATAGGCCTGGGTGGGGTCTGAGAATCTGCATTTCTTTTTTTTTTTTTGAGTTGGAGTCTCACTCTGTCGCCCAGACTGGAGTGCAGTGGCCGCTCCCGGCCACCGCAGCCTCGACCTGCTGGGCTCCGGCGATCCTTCCGCCTCAGCCTTCCAAGGCATGCGCTACCATGCCTGGCTGATTTTTTGATTTATTGTAGAGATGAAGTCTCGCTGCCCAGGCGGGTCTCGAACCCGCGGGCTCAGGCAATCCACTCACCTCAGCCTCCCAAAGGCGCGGGATTACAGGCTGAGCCACCGAGCCTGGTTTGAATCTGCATTTCTGATGAGCTCTGAGGTGATTCGATGCTGCTGCTCTTCAGATCACACTCTGAGAGCGAGACTTGTTACCTTATTTTATTTTCTTCATAGTGCAGGTCACGACGTGATGTTACCATGTTTACTTGCGCATATGTTCTTCATGGCTCTCTCTTCACTAGTTATAAACTGCCATGAGTGCAGGGAGCTTGTCTGCCTAATGTCCTGTTATATCCCCGGTCCCAGCATGGTGCTGGCACATACACGAACTCCAAGGGCCAGGTGAGGGGGCTCACGCCTGTAATCCCAACAGTTTGGGAGGCCGAGGCTAGAGAATTGCCTGAGCCCAAGGGTTCGAGACTAGCCTGAGAAACACAGCGAGACTGTCTCTACCAAAAATTAGTTGGGTATGGTGGCATGCACCTGTAGTCTCAGCTGCTAGGGAGGCTGAGGCAGGAGAAGTCTCTGAACCCAGGAGTTCATGGCTGCGGTGAGCCGTGATTATGTCACTGCACTTCAACCTGGGCAATGGTGAGAAAGTAGAGGGAAGGGTTGTAGTACATGGCAGGGCCTGAGAGACCAGGGGTGGGGGTGGGTAAGATCATACCTGCAAGGCTCCTGACGCTTGACCCCATATGTCCTCCAGTAGTTTGGACTGGAGTGACAAGGCAAGGAATACAGCCTGAGCCTGAGGCCCTTAGACATCAGATGATAAAAATCATTTTTTGAAATGGAAAACTTTCCCCAACCTTGGTCTGCGTCCATTTGGTAGCCGCCTGGGCTCAGGCCCAGCCAGGGTCACTTGGGGCCTGACAGCCCTAGGCACCACTTGTTCATCTTACCCCTTACACCACATTCTCACGCTGTTCCTGGCCTGGCCCTCAAGGGCCTTGACCCCGGCCATCTGGGACCAGCTCAATTTGCCCAGCTGGGGGAGTTCAGATCCTCTGAGGGTAAGGCCCTAGGCAGCTCTGTGGAGGCCCTTCCAGTAAGCACCTCACTTGGCCTCAGTACCCCACAAGAGGGAGGGAGGGAAGGCTTGGGAAACTGAATGAAGTCTGAGGCCTAGTCCAGTCTCTGCTACTTCCCTTCCCTCCTTGCTGGGGTTTTCTACCTGCAACGGCATGTTAGGCCAGATAACCTGTCAGCTCTTGGGACTGGCATCTTGGAGAACAGGAACAACTGAGCCCCACTGAATCCCTTGAGAAGACCCCATGTCTCCCCTTTTCTGCCCCTCCCCCCTGCCACTTATAGAACTTGCCTGCATCTGACCTGTCCTCTTAGAACCCCCTGTCAGGCCGGGGGGTGGGGAGTGCGGTGGCTCAAGCCTATAATCCCAGCACTTTGGGAGGCCGAGGTGAGAGGATTGCCTGAGCCCAGGGGTTCAAGACCAGCCTGGGCAACTTGGTGAGACTTCATCTCTACAATAAATCAAAAAATTAGCTGAGCACGGTGGCGCATGCCTGTAATTCCAGCTAATTTGAAAGGCTGAGGCGGAAGGATCACCTGAGCCCTGCAGGTTGAGGCTGCGGTGGCCGGGAGCGTACCACTACACTCCAACCTGGGCAATGGAGTGAGACTAAAAAAAGAATCCCCTGTCTGTCTTCTAAACTGACACATGGCTGGCAGCATTCTGTTTGCCAGGGAGACAGGGAGATCTGGAGGCAGTCTGGGTCCACAGGCTGCTGACAGGGAGAACCTGGTCGTGCAGACCCTCCTCTCCTCCCTCCCAGGCCTCTCCAGGCCTTCTGCCCTCATTCACTCACAGAGCTCGTTTTTTCCACCCAATTACCAATTCCTTCACTCTCTCCCTTTCTCACGAACACACTCATTTACTCCCTCGTTCCCTCTGGTTAACACCCAGGAACATCTCTGGGAAGAGGCTGGCCTCAGATGGGATTCAAATGCATGCACAGAGGGAGAATTAACACAAGGAGGCACAGGGATTGTGTGCTCAGAAGTCCCCCCGAGTCTTAGCCGGAGAGGACTTCAAGGTCAGCCCACTCAGTTTTCTAGATTGGAGAAGTGAGGCCCAGGAAGGCCAGGGCTGCCCCAGGCCACGGGGTAAAAGAGGCAGGAGGCAGCTGCTGTCAGGGCCCTACCGGCCTGCCCACCATGCCGGAGTCAGTGCTCCCAGCCCGGTCTGCAACTGTTTTCCAGTTCTGAGTTGGTGACCCTGGGGCTAGTTTCAAAACGTAAGAACTAAGGCAGGGAGTAATGCCCTTAGGGACCTGGACTTGGAGCCAGGAGTTATACAAGCAGGGCTGGAGGGGCTTTCCCTGCACAGATCTCTAAACTCTTCACTGTATTTATTTATTTGTTTGAGTTGGAGTCTCACTCAGACTGGAGTGCAGTGGCTGCTCCCGGCCCCCGCAGCCTCACCTGCTGGGCTCCGGCGATCCTTCCGCCTCAGCCTTCCAAGTAGCTGGAACTACAGGCGCGCGCAACCTCGCCCAGCTAGTTTTTTGATTTATTGTAGAGATGAGGTCTCGCCAAGTTACCCAGGTGGGTCTTGAGCCCGTGGGCTCAGACAATCCACTCACCTTGGCCTCCCAAAGTGCTGGGATTACAGGCTGAGCCACCGAGCCCGGCCAACTCTTCACTTTATAGCATGGACGCTGAAGCCCACAGAGCCTGCTTACCAGTAACCCTGAAGGAAACACCAGAACTCAAATGACAGTGTCCAGCCTCATGGTCTCTGATTGTACCCATCACTCAGCAATCCTGGATGTTTGAATACCCGGGAAGCCCCATTTTCTAAAGAAGAAAACATTTTAAGAATTTTTTTCTCCCAATAAAGATCAAAAGCAGACAAAAAATTTGATAGGGCAAGAAATAGATTAATCAGTTGTCTATTTAAGTAATCTGTTAAGGTAAAATTCTTTTTTTTTTTTTTTTTTAGTTGGGGTCTCACTCTGTTGCCCAGGCTGGAGTGCAGTAGCACGCTCACAGCCACTGCAGCCTCAACCTGGTGGGCTCAGGTGATCCTGCCTCAGCCTTCCAAGTAGCTGGAACTACAGACATGCGCCACCACACCCGGCTAGTTTTTTGATTTGTTTTAAAGACAAGGTCTCGCCATGTTGCCCAGGTAGGTCTTGAACCGTGAAATCATGCAGTCCTCTCTCCTCCACCTCTCAAAGCACTGGGCTTACAGACATGAGGCACCACACCCAGCCAAGGTTAAATTCTTTAAGTAAGCATGTAATTTAGAAAAATCAGATGGGCTCGGTGGCTCGGCCTGTAATCCCGTGCCTTTGGGAGGCTGAGGTGAGTGGATTGCCTGAGCCCGCAGGTTTGAGACCCGCCTGGGCAACTTGGCGAGACCCCATCTCTATAATAAATCAAAAAATCAGCCGGACGTGGGAGCGCGCGCTGTAGTTCCAGCTACTCGGAAGGCTGAGGCGGAAGGATCGCCGGAGCCCAGCAGGTTGAGGCTGCGATGGCCGGGAGCGGCCATCACACTGCAGTCTGGGTGACAGAGTGAGAGTCCAACTCAAAAAAAAGAAAAATTGGTCTTTTCCACTAATAGATTAGGAAACACTTTTATGCAAATTTTTCCCCCTGCTGACTGGTTGAGGTAACACTGGACTAAACTATTGTTCTGAGAGTTCTGTTCATAGTAAAGTAGAAGAAAAGCAAAACCCTGCATAGCATAAAGACTGTGAGACATGAGTACACAGTCTCTTTTTCCCTAAGGAGTAATTCTGGAAAAAACTTCACCTTATGGTCAGGTCCACGAAGCGTTTTTCAGTATATGCTGTTGTACACAACTCCTGAGAGTTGGGTCCCTTGAGTCTCTTGCCACACCAGAGGCCACACTACTGCCTTCTGCCAAGCTACGTACCTCTTTTTTTTTTTTTTTGGTAAAACCACAGCAATGACAAAAAAACAGATAAAACAAAATAAAACAACAGCAAATCTTTTTTTTTTTTTGAGTTGGTGTCTCACTCTGTCGCCCAGACTGGAGTGCAGTGGCCGCTCCCGGCCACCGCAGCCTCTACCTGCTGGGCTCCGGCGACCCTTCCCCCTCAGCCTTCCGAGTAGTCGGAATTACAGGCATGCGCTACCACGCCCCGCTGATTTTTTGATTTATTGTAGAGATGAGGTCTCGCTGCCCAGGCGGGTCTGGAACCCGCGGGCTCAGGCAATCCACTCATCTCAGCCTCCCAAAGGCGCGGGATTACAGGCTGAGCCACCGAGCCCGGCTAACAGCAAAGCTTTATTTTCCTCTGAGGCCTAACAGAGCTGGGTTGAGCCTTCTCCCGTCGTGTCTGAGCTGTGAGTCCTTGGGCAAGTATCTCTGCTTTTCTGAGTCTCAGTTTCATCTGGAAAGGAGGATACTCACCAGGTGCGGTGGCTCACATCTGTAATCCCAGCACTTTGGGAGACTGAGGCGAGAGAAACACTTGAGTCCAGGAGTTCGAGACTATCCTGGGCAATATAGCAAGAGCTCATCTCCACAAAAAATAGAAAAATTATCCAGGCATGGTAGTGCATGCCTGTAGTCCCCAGCTACTTGGAAGACTGAGGTAGGAGGATTGCCTGAGCCCAGGAGGGCAAGGCTGTGAGCCAGAATTTTGCCACTGCATTCCAGCCTGGGTGACAGAGTAAGACTCAGTCTCAAAGAAAAAAAAAGAAAAGAAAAAGGGGGATACTCACGTTTTTCAGCCTCACAGGGCTCTTGTGGGGATTGAGTGAGTTAAAGGATGAGAAACACCTTTGCACACAATATAAGCATAGTTAATAGTTAAGGCCTGTAACCCTGGAATTTAGGTGTTATAGGGAGGTCGAATTCAGTTCAATATAAAGATTTTCGGCGGAGGCAGACGTGGAAGGATTGCCTGAGCTCAGGGTTTGAGACCAGCCTAAGCAACATGGTGAGACTTTGGCTCTATAATAAATCAAAAAAGTCAGCCAGGTGTGGTGGCACATGCCTGTGGTTCCAGCTACTTGGAAGGCTGAGGCGGAAGGATCACCTGAGCCCAGCAGGTCAAGGCTGCGGTGGCCGCGAGTGTGCCACTGCCCTCCAGCATGGGCGACAGAATGAGACTCAGACTCAAAAAAAAAAAAAAAAAAAAAAAAGCCGGGCTCGGTGGCTCAGCCTGTAATCCCGCGCCTTTGGGAGGCTGAGGTGAGTGGATTACCTGAGCCTGCAGGTTCGAGACCCGCCTGGGCAGCGAGACCTCATCTCTACAATAAATCAAAAAATCAGCCGGGCGTGGTAGTGCGCGCCTGTAGTTCCAGCTACTCGGAAGGCTGAGGCGGAAGGATCGCCGGAGCCCAGCAGGTCGAGGTTGCGGTGGCCGGGAGCGACCACTGCACTCCAGTCTGGGCGACAGAGTGAGACTCCAACCCCCAAAAAAAAAAAAAAAAAAAAAAAGATGAGCTTTTTCATAGCTCTGGCCATAGGTGTGGGAGGGAGTGAAGGAGTAAATGACTGCCAGGTGGCAGGGAGCAGAGAGGGCTCCCGTCCTGGCGAGTGGTGAAGGTGGCTGAGGTGAGACAAGCCTGAGGTCCTGGGTAGCCTCAGCTCTCCCCGGTGCTCACTCTTCCTCTTTCCTACTCTGCCACAGGGGAAGTTCCATCGCCCCTAGCTGATCATTTTGCCCCAGGCGGTGTTGGGAGCAGGTGCCTGAACCAGAACTCAGAAGGTCTTGTTCTCACTTTGACTTTGCCACTAACTTGTTGTGTAACTTTGAGCCTCTCCTTGGGCCTTCATTTTCTTAAATGTCCCTAAATAAATATAGCATGTGCAGTTTGTAAATTGGCAACATGGCTATGCAAAGAATTATTATCTTCCAAGGCTCCTGGTCAAAGCCAACGTGGAAGCATTTTACTTGTGAAATTACTGGTTGGAGTTGGAGAGGCCTTTGCAATAATCTAGAATCCTCACAGATAATAATACATCTGGGTATTGTGCTTCTTAGTTTACAAGGCACTTGTTTTCCTCTCTTTTAATCCTATTTGCTTGTCTGGACTGATACAAAGTATTTGTATTGGCTTTGTCTTTTTTTTTTTTTTTTTTTGAGTCGGAGTCTCACTCTGCTGCCCAGACTGGAGTGCAGTGGCCACTCCTGGCCACCGCAGCCTCAACCTGCTGGGCTCCAGCGATCCTTCCGCCTCAGCCTTCCAAGTAGCTTTGTCTTATTTGATCCTTGCAACGCCACCTCAGATTTACAGAGGATTGGAGGTGGTTAACTTGTATAATTTATGTAACCATTTCCCCCCCATCAGTCCAGAGCACTGCATGAAGGTGGGAGAGAGGTGGTCCTGGGCTGGAACCTTAGCTCCAGTGGGACCTTGGACAAGTTATTTTTGTGCTTCAGTTTCCTCATTGGTAAAATAGGAATATTAAAACACTTAGGCAGAGCCAGGCACAGTGGCTCCCACCTGTAATCCCAGCACTTGGGGTGACTGAGGCAGTAGGATGGCTTGAGCCCAGGAGTTTGGGACCAGCCTGGGCAACATGGCGAGATCGTGTCTCTACAAAAATAAAAATAAAAAAAATTAGCTGGGCATGGTGGCACAGACCTGTAGTTCCAGTTACTCAGGAGGCTGATGTAGGAGGATTGCCTGAGCCCAGGAGTTTGAGGCTGTGGTGGGTCATGATCGTGCCACTGCACTCCAGTCTGGGAGTAAGACCCTAACTCAAACAAACAGACAAAAAACCCCAAAACAACAACAAAAAACACCAGCTGGGCTCGGTGACTCAGCCTGTAATCCGTGCCTTGGGAGGCTGAGGTGAGTGAATTGCCTGAGCCTGTGGGTTTGAGACCCACCTGGGCAACTTGGCAAGACCTCATCTCTACAATAAAAAAATCAAAATGAGCTGGGCGTTGTAGCGCGCACCTGTAGTTCCAGCTACTTGGAAGGCTGAGGCGGAAGGATCGCCAGAGCCCAGCAGGTCGAGGCTGCGGTGGCCGGGAGCGGCCACTGCACTCCAGTCTGGGCAACAGAGTGAGACTCCAACTCAAAAAAAAAACCATAAAACATGTATGCAGGGTTATGGTGAAGATGAGATGAGATCTCTCATGAAAAGCTCAGCACAGAACCTGATATGCAGTAGGTGCTCAATAAGTGTAAACCGGAAAGAGCCATAAAATTCAGCTGGGAAATTGCAGGACTGGCTGCAATGCCAGTGCTCTCTTCCCCACAACAAGCTGCTGTATCTTATGACCCTCTTCCCTTGTTCATTTCACAGCTGAGACACCCCATGTTGTAGAAGCAAGCTGTGCATTTGCATTTGAGGCTCCCCTAAGCAGGAAGCAAAGAGGCAGCTTGATCTCAAGTGACCTGAAAGAACTATCTACTGTCCCGGGGTCAAGTGTACCAGTTGCCAAAGGGAAAACTTTCCTTCCAACTGGCCCTGCAAGCTGATGGAGGAAGAGCCAGGTTCTTGCTGAGGCAGTCATGCAGAGCTGAAATGACAAGCAGGAGGCTGGCAGATCTGTCTGTGGGCAGATGGATCGCCTGACACAGACGTTGGGGCCTGAGTCCCGGGATTGGCCTAAAACAGGGCTGTGTTACCCAACAGCTGGCCCTTGGCATCCTGTCAATCCGCCGGCAGATCCAGAGCCTAGAAATAGCGCTGGGGCAGTCTGCTGGGCTCAGTGTGTAAGAGGAAGCAACCATGCAGGTGCTAACCAAACACTACCCCAAGAACTGCCTGCTGACCGTGATGGACCGGTACTCGGCTGAGGTGCGCAACATGGAGCAGGTGGTGATGATCCCCAGCCTTCTGCGAGATGTGCAGCTTAGTGGGCCCGGGGGCCATGCCCAGGCGGGGGCTCCTGATCTCTACACCTACTTCACCATGCTGAAGACCATCCGTGTGGACGTGGACCACGGGCTGCTGCCACGGGAGGAGTGGCAGGCCAAGCTGGCAGGCGGTAAAGCCGACGAGGCTGAGAACGAGGCTGCAGAGATGGAGGCCGAGGATGAGGAGCTGGAAGCCCAGTTCCACCTGCACTTCTCCAGCCTCCATCACATCCTCACCCACCTCATCCAGAAAGCCCAGCAGGTGACGAGGAAATACCAGGAAATGACGGGACAGGTGCAGTAGGCCTCGGACCCTAGGAAAGGTAATGGTTCATTCATAAGGGGTGGTGGTGCCGCCCAGGGGGAGGGGGACAGCCTGGCTCTCAGAGAGAGCCACGCTCCTGTCGGGGTGTTGGGACCACGACAGGGGAGGGCCCAAGGCTAGGCCCATGTTACTATCCTTCTGACCCCAAATCAGTGAGTAATGGCAATGAGATGGTATGGAGATGGAAGAAAGTGACCTGTGAGTGCATACCCCAGATGTACATACGTGTTTGGGCGTGTGTGCATGGTATGTGAATGCTTGTAGATGTGTGAAGTGAATGAGTATACTCTCACGGTAGACTTAAGAATCTGATTTAAGTGTAATCCCGCGCCTTTGGGAGGCTGAGGTGAATGGATTGCCTGAGCCCGTGGATTCGAGACCCGCCTGGGCAACTTGGCGAGAACTCATCTCTACAATAAATCAAAAAATTAACCGGGTGTGGGGGCGCACGCCTGTAGTTCCAGCTACTTGGAAGGCTGAGGTGGAAGGATCGCCGGAGCCCCACAGGTTGAGGCTGGGCGACAGAGTGAGACTCTAACTCCAGTCTGGGTGACAGACTGAGACTCCAACTCAAAAAAAAAAAAAAAGAATCTGATTTAAAGCTATGGACTCTCCCCAGAGTTCTGGTATATAGACACATATCTGTACCTATAATTTCGAGGGATATGCCATCCACCAAGGTCTGTCCATGAATCCCAAGAGCCCCCGATGCCATGAATTAATAATAGCTTCTGCCGGGCTCGGTGGCTCAGCCTGTAATCCCGCGCCTTTGGGAGGCTGAGGTGAAGGGATTGCCTGAACCCGCAGGTGCGAGACCTGCCTGGCAGACGGGACCTCATCTCTACAATAAATCAAAAAATCAGCCAGGCGTGGTAGCGCATGCCTGTAATTCTGGCTACTTGGAAGGCTGAGGCGGAAGGATCGCTGGAGCCCAGCAGGTGAGGCTGCGGTGGCCGGAAGCGGCCACTGCACTCCAGTCTGGGCAACCGAGTGAGACTCAAACTCAAACTCAAACTCAAAAAAAAAAAAAAATAATAATAGCTTCCATTTGAGCACATAGTAAGTGCCAGTACAGCTTTTGTTTTTTTGAGTCAGGGTCTCACTCTGTCACCCAGGCTGGAGTGCAGTAGCATGCTCACAGCCACTGCAGCCTGACCTGCTGGGCTCAGGTGATCCTTCTGCCTCAGCTTTCCAAGTAGCTGGAACCACAGGTGTGAGCCACCCATGGCCAGCTCATTTTTTGATTTGCTGTCAAGATGATGTCTCGTCAGGTTGCCCAGCCTGACCTTGAACCCCTAGGCTCAGGCAATTCTCTCATCTCCCCTCCCAGTGTTGGCCTACAGGCATGAGCCACTGTACCCAACTGCCAGCACAGCTTCTAAGTGCTCGACATAGACTTATCTCATTTCATCTCCAGTAAAGCTACAAAGATAGGTTGTATTCTTTCCATCCTCCAAATGAAGAAACTTACCCAAGTTATGTATATTTACTTAGGTGGACATTGTGAATTCTGTGTGTGTGTGACAGTGATTACCAACATTCTTTTCAAGTCACAGAACATGGAAAACTTTATTTATATGACACATGGGGGTATGGAGGTGAGACGCTCACAGTACAACAGGCTGGGGTACTCTGGCCATGCTGAAATTCAACCAGCCAAACAGGCAGGCGAGGGACCACTGTCTTGGCACTCGAACCCATTCCAGGCACACCCGAGTGTGAGCATACCTGTTGTGTGCATAAATGCATACATGTTGGAGTCTGAGCCTGCATGTCTCTGCACAGAGCAGCTGGGGTTGTGAGGCAGCGACGCAGCACAGGGGGTGGAAAAGGATCTGCAGTCACCAGGAGGTTGAGGCTGCGGTGAGCCATGATTGTGCCACTGCACTCCAGCCTGGGCGACAGAGTAAGACTCTGACTCAAAAAGAAAAAAAAAAGGCCTTTTATCCTGGCTCTACCATTGACCTTTGTGTGGTCCTAGACAACTTATTTCACCTTTCTGCATCTCAGTTTCCCTGTTGGCAAAATGTAGAGAAGGAATCAGATGAGTCACGCCAGCTCTCACCCCCATGATTCTTCTTACAGTGCCGAGGCATTGCCAGTTTCCTACAGAAATGCCATTATTGAGGTTTTTCATCATTCTTACTACTCTAATAGGCACGGGACAGTACCTTAGCTGTGGGAATTTATACTGAATTGACTCTTTAAAAATTTCCACACTCCACAGATCACTGTGCATGATAGAAGGCAGACTGTGATAAGGCTGCGGAGCAGTTTGCTGGCCCTGATGAGGAGACCAGAAGGCCTAGACCTGCAGTGGAAGCCAAGGTGACTCGGTTCTCCGGCATGCTTCTCCACCTCCTTCCGAGCACCAACTCCTGGACTTCGGTCACCAGCTCATGTTTAGGACACCCGTTGCTATTCACAACACCGCTCGCTCCTCTCATCAGCTTGGGGTGGTGACAGTGGTTCATGGTGGACAGTCACCCGCCCAGCGTCGTACGGTAGAAAGAGCATTGCTGTTAGCATGTGACCAAAGTTCACAAGGCTCCTCTTGGCAGTCCTGCATTATGTGCTCTTGGGCCAGTTTTTAACCCACTGGAGCCTAAATTCCCTTATCGATAAAATGGGGATAACATCATCTACCTCCAAGCTTATGAAAATTAAACATGACTCAAAAGGAGCTGGCATATGACAGCTATTATCATGGCCTGATTTTTCCTCCCATTCTCGCCTTTGTATTTGCTCTGGTCCTTTTTACCCTCTGGAGCTAAGAAACAGTAGAGTCCCTCGGGATGAGTGGTTCACCCTCTTGTACTTGCTGACCACTGATGAGGCCAAGCATAGGTGAATACCTATTTATTGTAGTCATTAAAAAAAGACCTTGTATTTGTACATCTCTTCATTATTTCTAAAGCACTTTCTCCAACATTTCATTATTTTTTACCAGTGGTACTCAAGAGAAGAGACAGAATTCATTAATCTTGCCCAGAAACCACCTGCTTATACTTGCACCGACACCTAATTTGAAATCACATATAAAGAAACAATAATTTCATTCATCTCCAAAACTGGGGGTGATTATAAAATTGATTATAAAATTGGAATTTAGGAACAATAACTTTGTGGACCAGTGTTTGATAAGCCGTGGAGTAACCTCATTCCAGTTAGGTATAATGTATTTTTTCAATTCAGAGTCTCACTCTGTCCCTCAGGTTGGAGTACAGTGGCATGATCACAGCTCACCACAGCCTTGGCCTCCTGGGCTCAGGTGATTCTTCTGCCTCAGTCGCTCAAGTAGTTGGGACTATAGGTACATGCCACTACAGCCAGCTAATTTTTGTAGGGATAAGATCTTACTATATTACTGCATGCGTATAGTCCCAGCTACTTGGGAGGCTGAGGCAGGAAGATCGTCCAGGAGGCTGAGGCTGTGGTAAGCCATGATTGTACCACCGCACTCCAGCTTGGGTAACAGAGTGAGATCTCGACTCAAAACAAAATTATTCTGCCTGACTCACAAAGCCCTCCATAATCCAGCTCACCCTAAATTCGCTTTGCACTAATACAGACGTAGGCAAGCCTTTTCTGCAAGGGGTCAGATATTAACTAGGCTCTGCAGGCCATAGGTCTCTGTCACAACTACTCAGTTCTGTTGTTGCAGCATGAAAGCTGCCATAAACAACAAGTAAACAAACGAGAATGGCTGTGTTCCAACACGACTTTATTGGCAGTGGGCCAGATTTGGCCTATAAGCTGTAGTTTGTCAATTCCAAACTAAAATTACACTTCATTTAAAAATCTTTCAGATGTCTTTTTTTTTTATTGAGTTGGAGTCGTACTCTGTCACCCAGACTGGAGTGCAGTGACTGCTCCCGGCCAGCGCAGCCTCGACCTGCGGGGCTCCAGCAATCCTTCCACCTCAGCCTTCCAAGTAGCTGGAATTACAGGTGCACGCTACCACGCCCGGCTAATTTTTTTTGATTTATTATAGAGATGAAGTCTCGCCAAGTTCCCCAGGCGGGTCTCGAACCTGTGGGCTCAGGCAATCCACTCACCTTGGCCTCCCAAAGCGCTGGGATTACAGGCTGAGCCACCAAGGCCAGCCTCAGATGTCTTTTTAAAACCGGCTGAGTGGAAACTGACCATGCTCTGATGAACTATTTTTCTTACAAGAAAAAAGAGACAGAGTACTCATAATAACTACTTTAATTACATGGTGTTAACATATAGAGTAACATAAACTTCAGCTGTCATTGGAAACATGTTCCATAAAATTCAGAAATAGTAAGTATCCTTGAAACTGGAACAAGCATTTTGAAGACTTCAACGTACTGGATAGAATTTTTCAAAAATTTCACCATAAGTTTTCTCATCTATAAAAAGAAAGGTCACAAAATATTTACTTTAAAGTTGTTTTAAAAATTGTATTTCCTACAGAATTAAGACTGAATTAAGACTTACTGCTATAAACCCTGCTATGGTCTGAATGCTTGTGTCCCCCTTCAAAATTCATATGTTGAAACCTAACCTCCAAAGTGACAATATTTTTCTTTTTCCTTTTTTGAGTCAGAGTTTCACTCTGTTGACCAGGCTGGAATGCAGTGGCATGCTCACGGTCACCACAGCCTCCACCTGCAGGGCTCAGGTGATCCTTTTGCCTCAGCCTTCCAAGTAGCTGGTACTACAGATGCGTGCCACCACACCCAGCTAATTTTTTGATTTATTTTAGAGACAAGGTCTCGCCAAGTTGCCCAGGCTGGTCTTGAACCCCTGAACTCAGGCAATCCTTTTGCCTCCGCCTCCCAAAGTGCTGGGATTACAGAAGTAAGCCACTGTGCCTGGCTCAAAGTGATGATATTAAGAGGTAGGGGCTTTGAGTGGTAGGTCATGAAAGCTCTGCCCTCATGAATGGAATCAGTGTCCTCATCAGAGAGGCTCAAGGGAGCTTGTGTGCCCCTCCACCATATGAGGACACAGCAAGAAGGCACAACCTATGACGCAGAGGGTGAGCCCTCACCAGATGCTGGTGGCACCTTGATCTTGGGCTTGCCAGCTTCCAGAACTGTGAGCAATACATTTGTATTGTTTATATATTATCTAGTATCTAGTTTCTTCTGTAATTATACAGGCAGTAGGAAAAAAATTAAAAATTGAGAAATTTAAAAATCACCCAGTCTAAGGTATTTTGTTATAGTAGCCCTAACAAACTAGGCCAAACCCCCCAAAATTTCCTTATTTTCTTGTCTTCAACTATGGCTTGGTCATCACTGAGACATTTTCCTTCACTGAAAGAATGAATAACAACTTTTAGCTTTGGAGGAATCTGTGGTGATATTCAGATGGTTACCAGGAGGGACAAGGTGCTGCCAGGGGTATCCTGGCTGAAGTGGTAAAGGAAGCAATAAACAGGGAGGGACACAAGTCAGCCAGGAGAGGCCAGCAGCTGATGTGGTCAAGCTCTTCATGTACCCAGTTTTAGTGTATGAGGCTCTTGGCACAGCTGCCAGTAATCTTCTCAGAAAGAGAATGAGCCCTGCAGCTATATACACTCCCTGCAGACACAGGGAACTAGTGGAAACATTTCTAGGCAAGGAGCCAGAGGTCTGGGTCTGAAGACAGTCACCAGTACTCACTCCTAGATTTCACTATTTCCAAGATTACTTTTAGTAATAACATTCAACAGTTCTGAGTGGTTCCCATGCCTGACACACTCACTATTCACGCCTTTGTGCCAGTCTTTAAGCTCTTCTTCAGGAAAAAAGCTCTATCTTTTGATATACCAAAGATATCACATATGTGGCCACGTGCAGTGGCTCATGTCTATAATCCCAGCTACTCAGGAGGCCAAGGTGGGAAGATGACTAAAAGCCAGGAGTTTGACACCAGCCTGGGCAACACAATAAGACTCTGTCTTTACAAAAAATAAAAAATTAGCTGGGTAATGGTGGCAAACATCTGTAGTCCCAGCTACTCCAGAGGCTGAGGAGGATGGATCCCTGGAGGATGGTCCAGGAGTTCGAGGAGTTGGTGAGGCATGATTCATGCCACTGCACTCCAGTCTAGATGACAGACCTCAACTCAAAACAAAGAAATAATATACATTCATACATATGCGTGTATATGCATAATTTATGTATATACACTATATATTTTATATACATACATACACATACATAGACTGCGCCTGTAGTCCTAGTTACTTGGTAGGCTGAGGTGAGAGGATTGACTAAGCCCAGGGGTTCGACGCCACAATGAGTTATGTAGCTATCACTGCATGCCAACCTGAGCAACAGAGCAAGACCCTGTCTCTAATAAAAATTAAAAATCACATATGTGACTGAAGGTCACGGAAACTATTTTATTATTATTATTTTAATTTTAAAAAAATTTAAAAAATTAAAAATTTTATTTTAAAGATGTGGGGTACAATTCAGGATTAGGTATACAAATAGTCATTGTACACATGGAGGCTATTTTAAACAGAGTAATAAAATTTTAGAACTAAATAAGACCTTAGAGATCATTCAGTCTAATGAAATGTGTTTTAAGTGAATTTAAAATTTAAGTGAATTTAAGTGAATAAGAAAATCTATTTAAAAATCTATATTTATTTATTTATTTATTTTTTGAGTTGGCGTCTCACTCTGTTGCCCAGACTGGAGTGCAGTGGCCGCTCCCGGCCACCGCAGCCTAGACTTGCTGGGCTCCGGTGATCCTTCCACCTCAGCCTTCCAAGTAGCTGGAATAACAGGCATGCGCTACCACGCCCAGCTGATTTTTTGATTTATTGTAGAGATGAGGTCTCGCTGCCACAGGCTCAGGCAATCCACTCACCTCAGCCTCCCAAAGGCGCAGGATTACAGGCTGAGCCACCGAGCCTGGCTTAAAATCTATATTTATAAGTTCAAAATTTTCCTGTATCATTAATTCACACATTACTAAGGATCTGTGTGCCAAACACTCTGTAGGCCTTAGGAAGCCAAATATTTTGTCCTAGTAAGTTAAATTCCTAGCCTATAAAGACATCATGAATATGCACATCTGTGTTGTATGCAAAATACAGGCAAGAAAAGTTACATTACAATTATATCCACAGTTGAACAGAGACAGAGTATCCTGAGGGAATACTAGACTATAGCTGGGTAAAGGCATCAGTGAGATGATGAATCTTAAGCAGAAGTTTGCTAGGTGGATGGGGTGGAAAACAGGGGCAAGAGGAGGAAGAACATATCAGGAGAAGGTGCAGCATGTACAAAGTGAGACAGGACAGACTCAGGACAAAGTATTTCACAAGGCAAGAGGTGAATGTTGGAGATGAGGAAGAGTTCGTGTGGTTCAGATCAGTATAAGTGTCTGTGCAGGCTCTGCTAGAGGCTAGGGAAACAAAGCTGGAAGCTACAGCCCACGAGAAGCACAGACATGTTACAAAATGTAGTAGATAAAAGATGTGGGCAAAGTGTTTCCACCAAAGGAGAGACAATTAGCTCAGCCTGGGGAAATGAGCTGTCCTAAGGAGTCTGGATTTTATCCTATAGGCAACAGATGGCTATTTTAAACAGAGAGATGTGATCAGATTTGCTAGCAGCAGAAATAAGACCAAAGAAAGAGTCAAGTTAGAGGTAGGGCAATAAATAGTCCCAGCAAGAGATTATCAGGACCTGAACTAGGGCAGCGGAAGCAGGAAAGAGAGGAGAGTTCAAAGTTGAGAAATATTTAGGAAGTAGAACTGATAAGACCTGAGGACTACAGGAAGTGAAAGAGAATGACTTGAAGATGATTCTCAGGCTTCTGGCTTGAGTGTCCAGGTGGACAGTAGTGCCATTTCATGATGCAGAATGCGGAGGAGAAGGACGTTTGAGAAGGCATAGAGGGCATGAGTTTTGTTTGCTGTCCAAGAGACACATAAGTACTCACAGCCAGAAATTCAATCTATAAATTAAAAAGAATTTTGGTCTATAGACAAAGATGTGGGAGTCAACAGAATACAGAAGGTACTTAAAGCCATCGGCATGGATAAGATTAACCAGGAAAAATGAGACAGTAAAAAAAGAGATTTTCTACAATTAATTTGAAATACCTTTTTTTTCAGGAAAATCCTCCGGATGTGATTTTATGTACGCAAACATATCATGGTCTCTCGCAGCATACACGTAGTCTTGACGTTTTATAAGATAATATCCAATAAAATAAAAGGAAGTAACATATAGAAGCTGGCGATGCAAACCTGAAATTCAAATAACAAGTCCCAAAGAAAGCAAAAGTTAGTCAATGTGTATTAAGAATTTAATTTGTACATTTCAGATATATAATTTATTGTTACAGTAGTTTTTGTCTTTAAAAAAAAAGAAAGCTTTTCTATAAGGCTATTCTGAACAGCTTTGATCCCTGACCTTGAGACATCCTACTACTTCTTTTTTTTTTGAGTTGGAGTCTCACTCTGTCACCCAGACTAGAGTGCAGTGGCCGCTCCCGGCCACCGCAGCCTCGACCTGCTGGGCTCCGGCGACCCTTTTGCCTCAGCCTTCCAAGTAGCCGGAATTACAGGCATGTGCTACCATGCCCGGCTGATTTTTTGATTTATTGTAGAGATGAGGTTTCACTGCCCAGGCGGGTCTCGAACCCGCGGGCTCAGGCAATCCACTCACTTCAGCCTCCCAAAGGCACGGGATTACAGGCTGAGCCACCGAGCCCGGCCATCCTACTACTATTTTTTTTTTTTTTTTTTGAGTTGGAGTCTCACTCTGTCGTCCAGACTGGAGTGCAGTGGCCGCTCCCAGCCACCGCAGTCTCGACCTGCTGGGCTCCGGCAATCCTTCCGCCTCAGCCTTCCAAGTAGCCGGAATTACAGGCACGCGCTACCACACCCGGCTGATTTTTTGATTTATTGTAGAGATGAGGTCTCGCTGCCCAGGCGGGTCTCGAGCCCGCGGGTTCAGGCAATCCACTCACCTCAGCCTCCCAAAGGCGCGAGATTACAGGCTGAGCCACCGAGCCCAGCCATCCTACTACTTCTTAAAGAAATCTGGCAATTATGAAAAGCAACATTTAAGTCTGCAGACATAATTATCAATGGAACCTATTTTTTATTATAAGCTTTATTATATTAATAGTTATGTACGTGTGAATGGATACAGAGGTGATTAATAGAAAAGCCGATTAGCGAGCTGTCTGAAGAAAGGGCATTACAATCACTGTTAGATGAAGTCTCCCAGGAAAATTTATTCTGAAAATAAGTTTCTAGGACATGATAAACTTTATTTGCTTGACCAAACTTTAGTCAGACTGCAAATCTTCTGCTAGACCCATCTGCACTTCTCTGTAAAATCCAGTTTTAGAACCCAAGATTTTTTAAATCTAAGTTTTATTACCATTGAAGACAACTCTAAGAAAAAAATGTTTACAATATACACACATATATATGTATGTATGTATGTGTGTGTATGTATGTGTGTGTGTGTGTGTGTGTGTGTGTGTGTGTGTGTGTGTATGTAATTCAATTTTTTTTGTTTTGTTTTGTTTTTTGTTTTTTTGAGTCGGAGTCTCACTCTGTTGCCCAGACTGGAGTGCAGTGGCTGCTCCCGGCCACCGCAGCCTCGACCTGCTGGGCTCCGGCAATCCTTCCGCCTCAGCCTTCCAAGTAGCTGGAATTACAGGCATGCGCTACCACGCCCAGCTGATTTTTTGATTTATTGTAGAGATGAGGTCTCGCGGCCCAGGTGGGTCTCGAACCTGCAGGCTCAGGCAATCCACTCACCTCAGCCTCCGAAAGGCGCGGGATTACAGGCTGAGCACCGAGCCCAGCGTAATTTACTTTTTATAAAATACTTAATGGAAAAGGTAGGTAAGTACAAAGTGGCAAATCCTGGACTAAGAACAGAAAAAAACATTTTTTCTCTTTTTCAATAAGTTAACCTCAGACCTAAACTAACTTGTGTTCTAGGGTCTGCTCAGTATGTGATGACACAGAGGTAAAGTCCTCACACAAATGTTCTAAAGGCAATTTGGCTCAATTCCATATCCCAATTTATATTTACATAGTTATTGGTTATTAGAACAGTCAGGTACACTACACATGTACCTTATCAAGAAATTCCTTGCTAGGCACAGTGGCTCATGCCTGTAATCCCAACACAGGCAGAGAAATAACCAATTAATTATTTAGCAGCATGAAGTTTCTGTGAGGAATTAAAATAGTTCAGAGGCCAGGTGCAGTGGCTCATGGCTATAATCCCAACACTTTGGGAGGTGAAGGTGAGAGGATTGCCTGAGCCTAGGGGTTTGAGACCAGCCAGGGCAACTTGGCAAGACTTTATCTCTACAATAAATCAAAAAATTAGTTGAGCATGGTGGCACACGCCTATGGTTCCAGCTACTTGGAAGGCTGAGGCTGAAGGATTGCCTGAGCCAGCAGGTCAAAGCTGTGGTGGCCGTGAATGTGCCACTGCACTCCAGTTTGGGTGACACAGTGAGACTCCAACTCCAAAAAAATAAAAAATAATAAAAGGAAATTTCTTCACTGCATTCTAAGTTTTATACCATTTGCATGTATTACCTATTCGAAAACTATATTCAAAAAATCATCCTAGTGTAATGGACCTGGGAAGATCTAGGAAAAGGCAAAATTGAAAGTCTGAAGGAGAACTCCAAAGGTGTAAACTTCATATATGGAAATGGTTTTTGCAAAAGGCTGACTTCAAGTTTGATTTTCTAGCTCTGTCCCAGAATTCCAGCCCCAGACCTCTCCTTTTCTTATCTTCACATGTATTCCTTTGGAGAACTCATTTGTCTCTATAGTTTTATCCATTACCCATGTGCTAACGACCTATAAGTATGGTCCAACCCAGACACATATGCTGAATAACATATTTAACCAAATGTTTGACAGACATGTTTGAAAATCTGACTACCCTAAACTGAACTCATATCCTTCCCATTCATGCTTCTTACTCCTATCACAGTGAATGACAGGACCATTTACTAAGGAATCTGAGTCACAAACACAGTAATTCTTTTACTGCCCTCTTCTCCCACATCCAGTCACTGAGTCCTGTCAATTCTATCTTGTAATTATTTCCTGTGTTCACTCCAGGGAACTTATCTCTTATTTGTACTAACTGGATTTCCTTTAATTTCATCAGAGCCACTCCACCTGATTCCAGTTTTTACCTTGTCACTAGAGGAATTTTACTGAAATGCAAACCTATCTTGCCAGTCCTGTCTATCCTTTAATTATGTCCAACAGGAGTCTAAACTCCTGAATTTTCATGAGTCAACTCTTCCACCTTTATCATCTGATACTTGATATACATACTGTGCTCCAGTGATACTAAATTACTTTTTGTTGTTGTTGTTGTTGTTGGAGTGTCACTCTGTCCCCCTGGTTGGAGTACATGGCATGCTCATGGCTACTGCAGCCTCTAAGTAGCTGCAGCTACAGGTGTGCGCCCCCATGTCCAGTTACTTTTTTTATTTATTGTAGAGACAAGGTCTTGCTACATTGCCCAGACAGGTATCGAACTCCTGGGCTCAGACAATCTTCTTGCCTCGGCCTCCCAAAGTGCTAGGATTACAGGCGTGAATCACTGTACCTGGCCTCTGAACGACAGGTGTGAATCACTGTACCCGGCCTCTGAACTACTTTTAATTCCTCACACAAACTTTCATGCTGCTAAATAATCAACTGGTTATTTTTCTGTGCCTAGTGACCTTCTCATCCTTCAAGACTCAATCCAGACATCACTACCTCCAAGAAGACTTCCCAGACCTTTCCTGGAGTTAAAAGGGTAAACTCATCACTATTAACATGTGAGTTGCTACAGTAATTTATTTCTGTCTATACCACCAGGTAAAGCTAATGTGTGGTTCGCCTTTGTGTACAAGTACATAGCATTTAATATATATATATATATTTTTTTTTTTTTTTTTTGAGTTGGAGTCTCACTCTGTCACCCAGACTGGAGTGCAGTGGCCGCTTCCGGCCACCGCAGCCTCTACCTGCTGGGCTCTGGCAATCCTTCCCCCTCAGCCTTCCGAGTAGCCGGAATTACAGGCACGCGCTACCACACCCGGCTGATTTTTTTGATTTATTGTAGAGATGAGGTCTCGCTGCCCAAGCGGGTCTCGAACCCGCGGACTCAGGCAATCCACTCACCTCAGCCTCCCAAAGGCGCGGGATTACAGGCTGAGCCACCGAGCCCGGCTAATATATATTTAATAAATGAACGAATGGCCTTGGGCAACCCAAGTTACTACTTCTAAAACAGAAATAAGCCAGACTCAGTGGCTCAGCCTGTAATCCTGGGCCTTGGGAGGCTGAGGTGAGTGGAATGCCTGAGCACGCGGGTTCGAGACCCGCCTGGGCAACTTGGCGAGACCTCATCTCTACAATAAATCAAAAAATCAGCCGGGCGTGGTAGCGCGTGCCTGTAGTTCCAGCTACTTGGAAGGCTGAGGTGGAAGGATCGCCGGAGCCCAGCAGGTAGAGGCTGCGGTGGCTGGGAGCAGCCACTGCACTCCAGTCTGGGCGATAGAGTGAGACTCCAACTCAAAAAATAAAATAAAATAAAACAGAAATAATATCTATCCTATCTTTCTCACAGTAGTAGTATATACAACAAGACAAATGCAAGTTAAAATATTTTTTAATTAAAATATTTTATTACTGTAAGTGATAAAAATGAAAACTGTCCCATGGTATGGGGCTGGACAGGGCCCAGGGTCTTTTGCAATCTCTTTCCCCAACCAGTCACTCCTTTCCCAGTGCAACACAGCAAACCACAGTATGTGTGATTGCCCACATGCCACTGGACTAACAGGTGCAAAGACCCACTCTCTCTATGCTGACCCATATTCGTCACAGAAAAAGACTCTGTAAGTGTTTTAGATGACAATGTCAGCATCCCAGCCCTAAAGGTATAGACTGGCCTCTTCCCAAGTCCATGTTTCTTCTTTCTCAGTGGTGGTCTAGCTCTCACTACATGCACAACCTCTCCACAATAATTTTCCCATTCTTTTGTTTACTCAGTGAATCTATACCTAGAAGCCATTGTGCTCTTTGTAGAACACCAAAAATTACTGGTATATTACCCTAGATATCAATAAATATTTTATTTTGATTACCAATTAACTCTAATTTTAGGGCAGGTAAGTGGTAACCAGCAACAAGGTTAAGTTTAAAAACAGGTGACGGGAGGCCGGGTACGGTGGCTCATGCCTGTAATCGCAACACTTTGAGAAGCAGAGGTGAGAGAACTGCCTAAGTCCAGTGGTTTGAGATCAGCCTGGGCAACTTGGCGAGATCTCGTTTCTACAATAAATGAAAAAATTAGCCAAGTGTGGTGGTGCGCGCCTGTAGTTACAGCTACTTAGATGACTGAGGTGGAAGGATGGCCTAAGCCCAGGGGACCAAAGTTGGGGTGGCCTTGAGCATGCCACTGCACTCCAGCCTGGGCTACAGACTCCGACTCAAAACAAAACAAACAAACAAAAAAACAGGTAACAGGAGAAAAACTTAAAAAATTATATTTATTGATAGTGTAATAGGGTGACTATAGTTAACAATGATTTACTGTATGGTTCAAAATTGCTGGAGGAGAGAAACTGGAATCTTCCCAACATAAAGAAGGGGTGAATATTTGGGGTGATGGACATTCCAACTGTCCCAGTTTGATTATTACATTGTATGCATGTATCAAAATATCACATGTACCCCTGAAAACATATACAACCTTATGTATCAGTTATTTTAAAAGTTTTATACTAAAAATAATATTTAATATTTTTGCTAATTTGAAAAAGATATGCACAATTTTATTTCATCGACAGACTATCCTATTATTAGCCACAGAATGCCAGGTACTCTCCAGAGCTGTAGTCTGAAAATCTACCACACCTCTCTCTCCCCTCTCCTCCACTCTCTTCGAAACATCATTTGTGTGTCACATCTGTTACCTTGCATGCATAAACCTGTACATCAATTTGTCTTTTTAATGAACATGGCCATCTGGTCTGTAAACCTTTAGAGGGTTTAGGATGTTTTATATTCCTTGTAATCTACATATACTTATTCAATACTTACTGAGCACCTACTATATATAAAACACCGAGCTAGACAAACACAATATGCATTCAATAAATGCTTCTGAGGATAACAATCACAATAAAGTCTTTAAGGCCTAAATTTTCCAAAGCAATTTAGTGACGCTCAAGAAATTCAGGAACTCCTACTCCTACTCCTATGCTAAGTGTTTATACATTATCTCATCTAGTTCTCAGAATCAAATGGCTAGTTAGGGTGGAGGTGGTGCTAACCCAAAAGCATCTGCTCTTAACTACTACACTCTTCTGCCTCCCAGAAAAGCACAAACTGCTAAACTGACAACAATTAAGCGAGATGAAGTGGTAGCGGCACATGCTTCACATTTTGGCCAACCTCTACTTCCTCTGGAACGTTTTCCCTCCCATTTGTACCTCCTCATTCTCCCAAAGTGCTCTCTGCCCACCCACCTCTATTCAAAACATGTGTCTACTATCCTGAGACCAGTAGCAGACTGTTTTGTCTCCCTGACTTGATTAGGAGCTTCTGAAGGGCGTGTAACAGTGATTGCACAGGAAAGAGCTCCATAAACGTTGAGCAAAGGCTAAATGGTTTGCATAACAAGAACTAAGGAAGGGGAACTTTGTCTGTCCCTTTTTTTTTTTTTTTTTGAGTTGGAGTCTCACTCTGTCACCCAGACTGGAGTGCAGTGGCCACTCCCGGTCACCGCAGCCTCAACCTGCTGGGCTCCGGCAATCCTTCCGCCTCAGCCTTCCAAGTAGCCGGAATTACAGGCATGTGCTACCACGCCCGGCTGATTTTTTGGTTTATTGTAGAGACGAGTTCTCGCTGCCCAGGCGGGTCTCAAACCCGAGGGCTCAGGCAAACCACTCACCCCATCCTCCCAAAGGTGCGGGATTACAGGCTGAGCCACTGAGCCGGGCTTGTCCGCCCCTTTTGTATATCAAGCATTCTACCTATAGAATCCCACTCAATCCTCACAAAAAATATGCACAAATTATTCTTATTTTAGAGACGAGAAAACTTTGGCTCTCATCAGCCTGCTCATGTAACTTGCCCAAGTGACACAACAGCAGAACACGGCTGTTGGTTCAAAAGCGGAGTTTGTTTCATTACACCAAGTGACAGAGTTGGGCAAATGTGGAGTGGCGATGAAGAGGGAGAAAGTCCAATGTCCTCAGAGGCAGAAATGGACAAAGATAATTCCTTTCTGTGGTGAGGTGTTGTGTTCAAGGGAGATGGGATTTCAATACCATTTTTTTGAGTACTGGAAATGCTGGGATTTGATGAGTTGGGAGCTGACCTCCAGGCATGACATACAGCTGAGAGGAGGCTAGAGGCACAAGTGGGGTGATTCCTAGTTGCCTGAACCGTTGCATTAGCTTCTTCCTAATTGTGCACCTCTGCTCCAACAGTGCTTCCCACTGCTGACAGAAATGGCCTTTTAAAACACAGATCTAGCTGGGCTCCGTGGCTCAGCCTGTAATCCTGCGCCTTTGGGAGGCTGAGGTGAGTGGATTGCCTGAGCCGGCGGGTTTGAGACCCGCCTGGGCAGCGAGACCTCATCTCTACAATAAAATCAAAAAAATCAGCCGGGCATGGTAGCGCATGCCTGTAATTCCAGCTACTTGGAAGGCTGAGGCGGAAGGATCGCCGGGGCCCAGCAGGTGAGGCTGCGGTGGCTGGGAGCGGCCACTGCACTACAGTCTGGGTGACCGAGTGAGACTCCAACTCAAAAAAACAAAACAAAACAAAACAAAAAAACACAGATCTGATCAGTGCACTCCCCAAGCTCTCAAAAGCTTGTGCGACTCCTGGCTGCCTTCAGAATAAATTGCCATGCTCTGTTTGAATCTCTGTTGTAGCCTTTTCGCCCTAACCCTTCCTACTCACTCCATCATCAAACACCACCCATTCCGAGGCCCTCACCTCCATTTGCTCCCACTAGCCCTATGGGGCTAGAAAGCTTCTAGCAGTTGTGTCTGATAATCAAAGCTGCCTTCAAAGACAGAGTTCTTCTCCTCTTTTCCCTTTGGAAATTCATAGTCCTTAGCAAAGCGACCGTGTTGGTATTATCGGAACAGTCTGAGAGGAGGCCATGGGCATGAAACAGCCCGGTGGTGTGGAGCCTCCAAACTGGTCCTGAGACCACCACTACCAGCAGCATCTGGGAGCTTGTTAGTAACACCATGCCCCTCCCCAGACCTAATGAATCAGAAGTCGCGTTTTTAACAAGATGTCTAGGCTGTTGATATGCACATTAAGCTTGAAAAACACTGGTTTTCCAGTGTACACTCTGAGGTCTAAAAACAGGTTCTGCTACTTAAAGCTGCATGACCTTGGGAAAGTTGTTGTTAGCCTCTCATAGGCTTGTTTCCTCGTTTGTGGATAATACCCCCCCACAATGTGTTTTGAGGTCGTAATGCTACACCGCCCAAAGAGTGACGGAGTCACGGCTCATTTTTGCACACAGCACAACGTCAACTGAGGGGGGCAGTCCCGGGTCCTTCACAGATTCACTGAGGGATCAAGGGCAAGTTCCTGCTTCACGGCACCTCAGCTTCCTCAAGTGCCAAATGACACTCTGGCTCCGCCCGACTCTGAAGAACTAACAGCGCGCGGACGTCGCGAGGAGCGAGTTGGGACCCGCTAGGCGAAAACACCCGGAAAAGCTGAGCACCTCAGGCAGGCCTAGGGCGGGCCGGCCCGCAGCCCAGAGGCCTTCCCTCCTCCCAGCCGACCCCGCCCGCGCAGCCCTCACCCGTAAACATCACCGGCCTCCGCCGGAGCGCGTTATCGAGCAGGCCGGAGCAATAGCCCAGGAAGCCGAAGTAGAGGAGCCGCGTGTCGGTCAGCTTGGGCGGGGGCAGGCTCCGCGCCTCATCCGGCAGGAACTGTAAGGGCACTCGGCCCGGCCGTCCGCTCATCATAGTGAAGCCGTTCTCACTTGAGGCCTGGCCTCAGACCGTCAACTACAAGGGATATCACCACGACCACTGCTCGGCCCTCAGCGGCTACCTTTCTCCTCCGAGCACGGGCCTGAAGGGCATGGAGCACCGCGGTACAGCGCCCAAACGCTTCCGGGTGCGTGCTGCCGCCGGAACCCAGCACATGAGGTTCCGGGGTTCTAAATGGCTCACTCAGCTCGCCCGCCCGTGCTAATTCTCCTCGTGGGAGTGGAATCCGGGGACCTGGTACCTCGAAGTTCAATACACCAAACGAGCCAAACTGGGTGAAGACTAGGAGACCCTGATTTTTTTTCTTCCCACCTCCCCAAACCAGAGTTGCCTCTCCTTCCTCTACCCTTGAATGTCTCTTCTGCAAAGATTTATCTTTGCATCCAACACTCACAAATGGGTATGATGGATAGTTTTGAGAAACGTAATGAGTTGAAACCCCGTAAAAGCTAGTTTTCGTTTTCTGGGTTTCCAGTCGTTCTTTCGCAAAAACACACTTTTCAATGACTAAAATTAAGGTCTGGACAGCAACACGTAAGTTAAAGCCTGGGACTGGGGATCTTTTAGGCTACTCTCTTGAAATTCAGATTCGGAGGCAGCACCCTAAAGTGTTTAGCATCTTTCACCTCTGGGTCTTCAGGTCCTTGCATATGGCTGAGGAAAGAGGTGTTCCCTTACGTTTTAAGAAATGAATGAAAGAAGGAATTTACAGACTCCAGTCAAGCAATTGTCCAGTCGCTGCTCACCCACCTCCAATAATGCAGCGCTTCCATCTGAACATCTGTTTTTCCCCATCTTTCGAAAATCCTTCCTGATACTGAACTAAAATGTCTTCCTGTCGTGCCCATTTATTCGTGGGATCAGATACTGAATCTTTTTTCTCTTTTGTTTGCCTTTGAACATTATAGAGTTGGGTTTTTTGTCATAAAGTTTAAAATACTTAATCAAATGTATCAATCTTTTTATTTTTGGTCTATGTTTTTCATATGTTAAGAAGCCTTCTAGGCGGGCTGGGTGGCTCAGCCTGTAATCCCGCGCCTTTGGGAGGCTGAAGTGAGTGGATTGCCTGAGCCCGCGGGTTCGAGACCCGCCTGGGCAGCGAGACCTCATCTCTACAATAAATCAAAAAAATCAGCCGGGCGTGGTAGCGCATGCTGTAATCCGGCTCTCGGAAGGCTGAGGCGGAAGGATCGCCGGAGCCCAGCAGGTGAGGCTGCGGTGGCCGGAAGCGGCCACTGCACTCCAGTCTGGGCGACCGAGTGAGACTCCAACTCAAAAAAAAAAAAAAGCCTTCTTTTTTTCTGAGATCATAAAGATATGGTCCTATAGCTTCTTCCCAAGTTTTAGCTTTTCATGTTTAAGTTTTAATCTGAATTTTTATTTTTGTGTTGATTGTGAGGAAAGTTATGGTGAGGAAACTGGCCCAACACTATTTATTATTATTATTATTATTACTATTTTTAAATTATTATTATTATTTAAGAGTCTCACTCTGTTGCTCAGGCTGGAGTGCAGAAGCATGCTCAGGTCACCGCAGCCTCAACCTGCTGGGCTCTGGTGATCTTTCTGCCTCAGCCTTCTTCCAAGTAGCTGGAGCCACAGGCATGTGCCACCATGCCTGGCTAATTTTTTTGATTCATTGTAGAGATGAGGTCTGCCATGTTGCCCAGGCTGGTCTTGAACCCCTGAACTCAGGTAATCCTCTCGCCTCCCCTCCCAAAGTGCTGGGATTATGGGCGTGAGCCACCATGCCTGGTTTATTTATTATTAAAGGTTATCTTTTCCCCACAAATATTTAATGACACATTTAATATACACCATGTCCTTAAAAATACCATGGTCTATTTCTGAAATCTATTTTGGTCTAAATTTATTTTTTTCTTTAGAACAAAATCTTTAGTCCTCTTTCCCAATGACTATACTTACATCAAACTATCTAATAATTACAGCTTTGTAATATACTTTTATACCTGGTAGGGTGTGTTGCCTTTTTTTTCTTTCAAAAGTAGCACACAAGATAGGATATTATTATTACTATTTGTACACTTTTACTCTTCCTCCTGATTTTTTTTTTTTTTTGAGTTGGAGTCTCACTCTGCCACCCAGGCTGGAGTGCAGTGGCACATCCACAGCCACCCCAGTGTCAACCTGCTGGGCTCTGGAGATCTTTCACCTCAGCCTTCCAAGCCTTCCAAGTAGCTGGGACTACAGGAGCGCGCTACCACGCCTGGCTATTTAAAAATTTTTTTATTTTATTGTAGAGATGAGGTCTCGCCAAGTTGCCTGGGCTGGTCTCAAACGAGTGGGCTCAGGCAATCCACTTGCCTCGGCCTCCCAGAGTGCTGGGATTACATGCTGAGTCACCGAGCCCAGCATTCTTCTTGATTTTAAAATCACCTTGTCAGGTTTCTTGAAAAATCTCATTAGGGTATTGGTTGGAATTCCATTATATTTATAGACCAATCTGGAAAGCACCATTACATTTAAACTGCTGAGCCTTCTCCTCCATGAACATGGTGTATGTTTATCTATTTATTCAAATTTTCTTTCCTTTTTATTTTTTTGAGCTGGGGTCTCACTCTGTCACCCAGAGTGAAGTGCAGAGACACAGTCATGGCTCACTGCAGCCTTAAACTCCTGGGCTCGGGCAATCTTCCCTCCTCAGCCTCACAAGTAGCTGGGACTACAGGTGTGTACCACCACACCCGGCTAACTTTTTGACATTTTGTAGAGACTTTTGTGCCTAACAAACCTTGTTTACCCATTACAATATTCTCACCTTCCATTAAACTACCCTTATCAAGAACACCAGTGACTTCCATCTTACCACACTCAGTGATACAAATTTTACTCAGAATCTAAGCAGCATTTGACACACAATTGTCCTTTCCCTCCTTTCAATTAAATGCTCTTCTTTTAACTTCCAGGACACCATATGCTCCTTATTTCTCTTTTGTTTTATTGGCTTCTCTATCAGTTTCATTTGATGTCTCTTCTCTCTCTCTCTCTCTCTAATTAGAGACAGGGTCTTGCTGTGTGGCTCAGGCTGGTCTAAAACTCCTGGCCTCCAGTGGTCCTCCCACCTTGGCCCCCCAAAGTCCTGGGATTGTAGGTGTGAGCCACCACAGCTGACCTGATGTCTGTTTTTCTTCTCAGCCTGTAAATGTTAGAATTCCTTAAGATTTGCTCTGGGCTCTCCTCTCATCTACTCGCTTTCCTTGGGTAATATGTCTACTCCCTTGGTCTTATGTATATGCTGATGACTCCAACATGTATTATTCTAGCTCACCCTCTATTTGAGCTCGAATGGTGTATCTACTCACTTACTTGATATCTTCAACAGGATGTCTCACACACATCTAAAAAAAAAAAACACTCTTCCTTAGACCAAGAAAATTAAAAATATTTAAAAGCATATGGAATAATATAGCAAACGCCCCTATTTCCACCACTATAAAATCGTGTTTGTTGTTGTATGTGCTTCAGGTCTTTGTTTCCTGGTGTATATACTTAAAATACATACACATACACCCTAAATTTGTGTATATTCTTCTTGAAAAATCTGTAAATAAAATATTACAGAGTTGGTGGCGTGCAGTGGCTCACATCTGTAATCCCAGCACTTTGGGAAGCTGAGCTTAGGAGTTCGAAACCAGCCTGGGGTAACATAGCAAGACTTCGTCTACCACACACACACACACACACACACACACACACACACACACACACACACAAATTAACAGCCTGTAATCCCAGCATTTTGGGAGGTCGAGGCAGGTGGATTGCCTGCGCCTGCGAGTTTGAGACCAGCCCGGGCAACTTGGTGAGACCTCATATCTACAATAAATTAAAAAAAAAAATTATCTGGGTATGGTAGCGTGTGCCTGTAGTTCCAGTTACTTGGAAAGCTGAGGCGGAAGGATTGCCAGAGCCCAGCAGGTCAATGCTGGGGTGGCCGTGAGCATGCCACCGCACTCCAGCCTGGGTGATGGAGTGAGACCCCAACCCCAAAAATAAAAATAAAATTAAAATTAAAAGAAAAATTAAAAAAATACAATATTACAGAGTTAACACTCCCTCTCAATCCTCAGTCTGTGTCTTTCCTTCTCCCCTAGAAGAAATCATAATCTTAAATTCTGTATTTTAGTGTCTATTTTAATGTTTATATTAATCTGAATTCAGAATTATAAACAATATAAAACATTTATATTTTTAGAGACAAGGTCTCATTCTGTTGCCCAGGCTGGAGTACAGTGGTGTGATCATGGCTCACCACAGCCTCCTAGGCTCAAGCAATCCTCTCCCCTCAGCCTCCTGAGTAAACTCCCAGCCTGAAGCAATCCTTCCGCCTTGGCCTCCCAAAGTGCTGGGTTTACAGGTGTGAGCCAGTGCCCAGCCTAAAACATGATTTTTTGTTTGTGGTTTGCACATTTTGCACATTCTGTATGTATTATCTCCTTAAGTACATATTCATGAATCTCTTTGGGATCCATATTTAGAATTGTAACTTCTGAGTTGCAGAATATGTGGATTTCAATTTTACTAGATACCATCAAATTTCTAAGGAGACTGATCCAATTTTCAATCTCATCCACAACGTATGTGATAGTAGCAATGTTTTCTACTGTGAGACTGGCTTATGCCAATCTGATGGTAAAAAATGGGATCTCAGCCGGGCTTGGTGACTCAGCCTGTAATCCCGCGCCTTTGGGAGGCTGAGGTGAGTGGATTGCCTGAGCCCGCAGGTTCGAGACCTGCATGGGCAGCGAGACCTCATCTCTACAATAAAATCAAAAAATCAGCCGGGCATGGTAGCGCATGCCTATAATTCTGGCTACTTGGAAGGCGGAAGGATCGCCAGAACCCAGCAGGTCGAGGCTGCGGTGGCCGGGAGTGACCACTGCACTCCAGTCTGAGCGACAGAGTGAGACTCCAACTCAAAAAAAAAAAAAAAATGGGATCTCATTGCTGGGTTTTTTGTTTTGTTTTAAGTTGGAGTCTCTGCTCAGGCTGGAGTGCAGTGGCATCCTCATAGCTACCACAGCCTCAACCTGCTGGGCTCAGGTGATCCTTCTGCCACCACACCCAGCTAATTTATTTATTAATTGTAGAGATAAGGTCCTGCCATGTTGCCCAGGATGGTCTCAAACCCCTGGGCTCAGGCAATCCTCTTACCTCTTCTCCCAAAGTGCTGGGATTATAGGTGTAAACCACTGCGCCCGGCTCATTGCTGTTTTAATTTGCCTCTAGCTTTGTTCTTTTTTTTTTCTTCCTTTTTGAGTCAGAGTCTCACTCTGCTGGACTCAGGTGATCCTTCTGCCTCAGCCTTCCATGTAGCTGGAACTACAGGCACATGCCAGCATGACCAGCTAATTTTTTATATTTATTGTAGAGATGAGGTCTTGTCAAGTTGCCCAGGCTGGTCTTGAACGCCTGAACTTAGGTGATCCTCTTACTTCTGCCTCCCAAAGTGTTGGGATTACAGGTGTGAGCCACCACACATGGTCTCTAGCTTTGTTCTTTTTGCTCAGGATTGCTTTGACTATTCAGGATTTTTAAAATGTTGTTTTAGGCCAGGTGCCTAAAACAACATTTTAACAATATAGTAAAATAGTCTCCTCCAACCTGTTTTCTCTTTTGTTTATAAGGTCTTCTATTACACAAAAATTAAAATTCTGATGTAATAAGATTTATCAATATGCAGTAATCTTTTTCTTTATGCTTTGCATCTTTAAAAAAAATCATTTCAAGTCAAGGTCCTACATTTTCTTTTAAGAATTTTATAGCCGGGCTCGGTGGCTCAGCCTGTAATCCCGCGCCTTTGGGAGGCTGAGGTGAGCAGATTGCCTGAGCCCGTGGGTTCGAGACCCACCTGGGCAGTGAGACCTCATCTCTACAATAAATCAAAAAATCAGCCGGGCGTGGTAGCGCACGCCTGTAATTCTGGCTACTCGGAAGGCTGAGATGGAAGGATCACCAGAGCCCAGCAGGTCGAGGCTGCGGTGGCCGGGAGCGGCCACTGCACTCCAGTCTGGGCGACAGAGTGAGACTCCAACTCAAAAAAAAAAAAAAAAAAAAAAATTTTATAATTTCCAAAACAAAGTTCTTGATACCATCTTTCCACCCTCTACTCCTTTCTTCTGCAATTTTCCCATGTCAGTAAACAGTGCCAACACAAATACACACTTTGACACACACACACAAACCTACAAGTCAATAAGATTAAAAAAGATAAAGATAAGATAAAGTCAATAAAGTGAAAAATCTAATCGAAAAAGTGATAAAAATCAGTTTTGAGGGGAGACAATACAAATGGTTCTTAAATATATTAATAGATTCTAACTTCTCTTATAAGAGAAATGCAGATGAAAATCACTCTGCAATATCATTGGCAAAGATCTAAAAGACCAATGACACAATAAGTTGGAAAATGTCTAGGGAAACAGGCATCTTCATATACTGCCTGTGGAACATAAATGGATGCAAGTTCTATGATCAATTTGGCAGCATCTATCAAAATAACAACTGTACAAAGCCTTCAACATAGAAATCCTACTTCTAGAAATTTAATCCTACATGCACAGTCCTAGCAAATAGGTAGAATGAAATATTGATATTCATTGATATTGATTGCAGCATTATTCATACTGGCAAAAACTGGAAACAACTTAAATGTCCATTAAGATAATCCTGTTAAATAAATTATTGTCCATCTATACAATGGATACTGTAATGGACAGACTCTAAGATGACTCCAATGACCTCTGCCTTTCAGTTACTCATGCTCAGTATAATCCACTCCCCTTCGGTGTGGATGGGACATGCGACTTTCTTCTAACACACAGAATGTAGCAAAGGTGATAGGATGTCACTTTTATGATGATACTACATAAGATCATAACATCTATCTTCTCTGATTTTGATGAAGCTGGCAGCTGTGTTATGTCCACCCTTTGGAAAGGCCCCATTGCAAGGAATTAAAAGGGTGACCTTCACCCAACAACCAGCAAGAAACTGAGGTCCTCATTCCTGCAACCCATAAAAAATCTGAGTTCCGCCAACAACCATGTGAGCACGGAAGTAGATCCTTCCCCAGTCGAACCTTAGAATGAGACTACAACTATAGGCGGCACCTTGATTACAGTTCAGTGAGAGATCCTAAGGTAGAGGACCCAGATAAGCTGTGCCTAGACTCCTGACCTACAGAAACTGTGAGATAATAAATATGTTTTTCAGCCAGGCACAGTGGCTCACTTCTGTAATCCCAGAATTTTGGGAGGTGGATGCAAGAGCATTGTCTGAGCCCAGGGGTTTGAGACCAGTCTGGGCAACTTGCTGAGATCTCGTCTCTACAATAAATCAAGAAATATTTAGCTGGGCACGGTGGCCATGCCTATAGTTCCAGCTACTTGGAAGGCTGAGGCAGAAGGACTGCCTGATCTGAGCAGGTTGAGGCTGCAGGGGCCATGAACATACCACTGCACTTCAGCCTAGGAGGCAGAGTGAGATTCCAAATCCAATAAATAAATAAATAAATGATTTTCAGCCATTACATTTGTTATGCAGCAATAGGTAACCAATACAGATAATATGCAGCTGCCAAAAGAATGATGCAATTTTATATGTACTGATTATAGAGTGAGCCCCCAAATATGCTAATCATGTATATATATGCAAATATAAGGCCCAAAGTGTGTATATTATAATTTTTTTTTTTTTTTTTTTGAGTTGGAGTCTCACTCTGTCACCCAGACTGGAGTGCAGTGGCCGCTCCCGGCCACTGCAGCCTCAACCTGCTGGGCTTCGGCGATCCTTCCACCTCAGCCTTCTGAGTAGCCGGAATTACAGGTATGCGCTACCACACCTGGCTGATTTTTTGATTTATTGTAGAGATGAGGTCTCACCAAGTTGCCCAGGCAGGTCTCGAACCCACGGGCTCAGGCAATCCACTCACCTCAGCCTCCCAAAGCGCGGGATTACAGGCTGAGCCACCGAGCCCGGCTTAAAAATTTTTTTTTTTGAGTTGGAATCTCACTCTGTCGCCCAGTCTCAAGTGCAGTGGCATACTCATGGCCACCCCAGTGTCAACCTGGTGGGCTCTGGCAATCTTTCTGCCTCAGCTTCCAAGTAGCTGGAACTACAGGCACATGCTACCACGTCTGACTAATTTTTTTTTATTATAGAGATAAGGTCTTGCCAAGTTGCCTGGGCTGGTCTCGAACCTGTGGACTCAGATAATTCACTTTCCTTGGCCTCCCAAACTGCTGAGATTATAGGCTGAGCCATAGAGCCCAGCCTATTATAATTTATGTACATATAAATACTTGTCTATGCATATCTCTAGTATCCCTGGAATGATACACAAGAAATTGGTAACAATGGTCCCCTCTTGATAGGAAGATTGAGTGGCTGGGGACCTTTTGAATTTTGCTCCATTTCACATAAAAATGTAACCCAGAAAATCCTAAATGCTTTTCTTCTCATTTGACTTAAAATAAAATCTAATTTCTTACAATGGCCTAAAAGACCCTGCAGGACTTAGACCCTGCTTACTTCTCCAACTTCAATAGTACTACTCTTCTTAGGACCCTCTAGCAACTAGAATTTAAGATCCTTGTAGGCAGAAATATGTCTTTCTTGTCCCTTAAAAAAATATATCTAGCACCTAGGACAGTATATAACACTCAGTAGGAATTAAGTAAATATTTTTGAAGCAATAATACATGAATTTGATTTGAAGTTTTAGTAAAGATTAAAAATGGTAATGCCTCACACAGTACTTGGCACATAGTAAGCACTCAACAGAAAGGGCACGGTGGCTCACACCTGTAATCCCAGCACTTTGGAAGGTGGAGACAAGAGGATTGCCTGAGTCCATGGGTTCAAGACCAGCCTGAGCCATGTGGTGAGACCTTGTCTCTACAATAAATCAAAAATTAGCTGATTGTGGTGGCATGCACCGGTAGTTCCAGCTACTTGGAAAGCTGAGGTGGAAGGATTGCCTGAGCCCAGTAGGTCAAGGTTGTGGTGGCTGTGAGCATGCCACAACACTCCGGCCTGGGCAACAGAGTGAGATTCTGTCTCAAAAAAAGAAAAAAGAAAAGAAAGGGCCACAATACAGGGTTTTCCCTTTGTGTATCACTTGGAGGGCTGATATGTTTAAATGTGAGTAGAACTTCACTATGTACTGTTCCAGACATCAATAGGTGAAAGAGGAAAAAAAAATATTAATTCAGCATTAAAAATGCTGTAACAGGCTGGGTACAGTCTCAAGCCTATAATTCCAGCACTTTGGGAGGTCAAGGTAAGAGGATGACCTGAGTCCAGGGATTTGAAATCAGCCTGGGCAACTTGCTAAGATCTCCTCTCTACAATAATCAAAAAATTTGCCGGGCATGGTGGCACGTGCCTGTAGTTCCAGCTACTTGGAAGGCTGAGACAGAAGGATCACCTGAGCCCAGCAGGTCGAGGCTGTGGAGGCTGTGAGCGTGCCACTGCACTCCAGCCTAGGGGACAGAGATTCCAATGAAAAAAAAAAAAAAAGCCCTAACAGCTGCACATATGGGAAGGGCTGCCTAGAGAGGTGAACACCATCACCTTGCTTAAATTATCTGTGATTTGTCCAGAAAATCGTAAAAAACGTATCTGCTGAGTGTTCTTCTGAAAGCCTTTCTAGGACACTGTAATTTTTTTTTTTTTTTTTTGAGTTGGAGTCTCACTCTGTTGCCCATACTGGATTGCAGTGGCCGCTCCCGGTGTCATAGCCACCCCAGTGTCAACCTGGTGGGCTCTGGCGATCCTTCTGCCTCAGCCTTCCAAGTAGCTGGAACTACAGGCGTGAGCTCCCACGCCTGGCTAATTTTTGATTTATTGTAGAGATGAGGTCTCACCAAGTTGCCCAGGCGGGTCTCGAACCTGCGGGCTCAGGTAATCCACTCACCTCAGCCTCCCAAGGCAGGGGATTACAGGCTGAGCCACCGAGCCTGGTTGGATTCTATAATTCTTATAAAGTCTCTTTTTTTCCCCAGAACATTGTACAGAGAGGTATATTATGGATCCTGTCCTTTTCTTTTTTTTTAATTAAGAAAGGTAGATCTATTAAAGGAAAGATATGTTGTGGAGGGTGCAACAGGCAGGACAATAGCTAGTTCTGGTGTCTGCTGCTGGATCCTGTCCTTTTCATAGCTGGTTTTTTTTTTTTTTTTTTTTTTTGAGTTGGAGTCTCACTCTGTCGCCCAGACTGGAGTGCAGTGGCCGCTCCCGGCCACCGCAGCCTCAACCTGCTGGGCTCTGGCGATCCTTCCGCCTCAGCCTTCCAAGTAGCCGGAATTACAGGCATGCGCTACCACGCCCAGCTGATTTTTTGATTTATTGTAGAGATGAGGTCTCGCTGCCTAGGCGGGTCTCGAACCCGCGGGCTCAGGCAATCCACTCACCTCAGCCTCCCAAAGGCGCGGGATTACAGTCTGAGCCACCGAGCCCGGCTTCATAGCTGTTTTATATGTACAAGTATGTTGTTTTTATTTCTGACTCTGGAGTTTGAAAAAAATTCAGTACCTTTATTGACCTCTCTATAAAATTGACATGTTGAATATGGGGCTTTATTGTGAGGAACTAATGGCTCTATTGATTCAAGTTTTTGAGGTTTGTAAAATCATTCTTATCTCAGTTGTCATTAGTACAGTAGCCCATTTCTCTAGAGTACAAAGGGCTAGATGGATCAAAAGGTTTTTATTTATTTATTTACTGCCATTATACTACAACTTCATCAAACTAAAGAAAAAAATCCTTTTCAAAGGTCATGTTTCACTGGAATGTTTTTTCTACCATTAACTGCAAACAGAGGAACTATACATAGGGGGCAATTCTAATACTGAGTGCATCTTTCACAGTTTCCAGGTGGAAGTCATTAAGGAACAATACACCAGTGCCAGGTTGGAAAGACAGTGCATCTTCCTAGTAGGTTCTGCCCAGTTCTGGGTTGGTCCCCCTGCCTGGGGAAAGACACAGTGACCAAGGACATGAAGTCCCACCCATCTTTATCTTCTAAAATTTTGGCACACTGCATACACATTAGACAGTATGTAAGAACTGAGTTGTTTATGTATCTTATTTAAATCCTGTTTAAACTTTTATAGTGAGCTGATCTTTTCTTCTTGACTTTGCTTAATTCTAGATTTCAAAACATTTTGAAACAGCACTTCTGTCCATTTAGTAACTGCTGAAACCTAGGAATCTGTTGTTGTTGAACACCACCCACATCTCTGCAAAGTTTAAAAGCATGAGTATAAAGTATAGTGCTTGAGAAAGAATCCTGGGCTGCAGGCAGGAAGTCTGGGTTCTGATCTGTGTTGGCACCAACATTGGCTCATCCCCGGAGCCATTTTGTTCTTGGTAATATAAGAGGTTGAGTGGTTTTAAGCTTATGTTTGGACTTTGAACCCTAAAATCAAATGAAAGCATATATGAAGCCCAATATATGAAACAGATCAAAGTACATTTGCCTTGGTGAACAGAGCCAAGAGTCTCTGAGGCAACTCTGAAGAACCTTCCTCGGCAGAACATCCGGAAATCCCTGCACCAGATGAGCTCTTCCAGCTCTGACATCCCATCACTTTCACAGTAACAATGTACAAAGCATAATTAAATTTGGTCTCGTTGAGATGCATTCACATTCTCTCTCTTTTTTTTTGGCTTGTACGACAAGTTGGCAAAGATGTGAGGAACTACACTGGGTCTTTTGTGTTAATGCTTGCACTAGTAAAACATTTAGGTTTTAATTGTGGCCTGTGTGGTATGCTTCATTCATTCAACTGTGCCCCAAACTGGGGCTATCAAGACAAAAGTGTGGTCTCTGCTCTCAAATTGTTAAAGTCTACTGTGGAAAACAGGCAAACAAGCACAACCAAGTATTACAGCAGTCAGTGGTAAATCAGATCCCTGGCACGGTGGGAGCACATGGTGGGGGAAAAGGAAGGAAAGTGAGAGCAAAAGTATCATACAAATAGCAACACTATTGACCAAACACTTAAAATGTACCAAGCAGCAGTGTTCTCAATCTTTTATGTAATCATTTTGGAGATGAGGACACTGAGGCAAGTGTACGGATAAAAAGGAAGACGGAGGCAGGATTTACAACCAGGCTGTGTGACTCCAGGGTCCCTACTCTTAAATCCCTGTGTTGTATTACCTTCATAGTCATAGACATGGCGGCAGTGAAGTTGAATTTTGAAATTCATATTATCACATGATAGGGCAGAAAAGTCAGCAGAGAGGAGAGTGAGAGTAGCATGAATGAAAGAAAGCAGAGGTACAAAACAGCATTGCACAATGGAAATTTTAAGTTGTCAGGACAGCTGGAACGCAGAGTGCAGGGGAGACAGTAGGGAGGAAAATAGGCTAGCGGGCCTGTGCTTCCCTTCCCTTTGGCAAGATCCCCATCTTTATCTCTGTGAAAACAGACTCAAAGAGGTCTGGGAAAAGTGAATGGATTTAAGAGATGGAATAGTTGGATTGCATCCCAGAATGCCACTGACCTTGGACTCTCTCTGACCTTCTTAGAGGAGATGGGTAAATAAAATGTGTGAAAATTCCTAGTGTTGGCTAGATAAATGTTGGCTGAATCTGAATGCACAGCAGATATTATGCAAATTGAGTTTCTGAATAAAAAGCATATATGAAGTACTTTTAAAGAAAGAACACAAGACCAGATTGCAAAAACTACTTTGGTTTGTTCATGAGGAAAGGTTTAAGTGTCAGCCTTATCAAAATTGCAGTGCTGTTAGAATAAATGAGCTGCAAAAGATGTCCTTAACTCAACGTAGGAGTAGCAGTGGTTTGTAGTCTCTGCTGCCTGGCCAAACCAGTATTGTACATTAAATACTCCTCTCAGCTTTGAGACTATTGTCACTGTATAATTTCAATGAAAAAAAAATCTCCTGGAACAAGGTGTACAGAATGGGGACACTACACCATCTGCCTGTGTGCACGCCAAGAGGAAAGCGTAGGAGCTGGTAATGATCCAAAACATTTTCGTGCAGAAATACAAATGGCATTTTATTTATATTTCCTTAGCATAGATTCTAATTATACTTTATATCCTGAAAATGGTCAGCATAGGCTACAAATAATTATGCAGTCATATTTGCAGTTAATCAGCTCCTTGGCTTGAACAAGCACTGCAGTCTCAATGATGCCAGACAATTTTAACAGGGAAAGGCGAGATTTTTTTTTTTTCAGATTGTTTCACTGCTTATAGAGGGCAAGTGGCTTCTCACCATGGTGACAATCAGGTTGCTAGGCTGGGCAAGGCCAAGTCTGGAAGAATGATCCTCAAACAGATCTACTGAAAGGAATGGCTCATGCCACTGGCAACTTTCTTCAAGTTCTGATTAATTTCCCATGAAATAATTGCTTGGCATACATCCAAGCAGTTCCTTTATTTATTGCTTCTTTGTCCTGCCGACAGGAGGGTCAGTCAGTACTGAAACATACAGTTTGAACCAAGCATATGTGATGCCCACTGCACAATATACTGAGGTCAGTAACAAAGGGATAAAAGGGTACTTCAGCTTCCAGGAGGTGAAAGGGAATACAAATTCACAGCAGACTTCCAGAGGCCCCAGGCCAAGGAGGTAGAAAGTTTCCATCCAATTAAAAAGAGGTTTTTCTTTTCTGAAGAAAAAAGGAGAGAAAAGTCTGATTTTAGACGAGTCATCCTGGCTTAGCAAACATTTCCCAGCTAAAGCATCCCCACCTGTGCTGTCTTTATGTCAATTATAGGCAAGCCCAGAATCAAAAGAGTACATTCAGCTTCACATTTAGAAAAAAATAAGATTATAATAATTATTTAAAAAATAATTTATTATCTCAACAATCGAATTTAACCAGTCATCTACCTATACTGCCACTTAGCTTGAGCTGCTCAGAGAGAATTAGCTCTGGAATAAGAACATCATAAACACTATGTAATTGAGTATTTTTTTTTTTTTTTTTGAGTTGGAGTCTCACTCTGTCGCCCAGACTGGAGTGCAGTGGCCGCTCTCAGCCACCGCAGCCTCGACCTGCTGGGCTCCGGCGATCCTTCCGCCTCAGCCTTCCAAGTAGCTGGAATTACAGGCACGCGCAACCACGCCCGGCTGATTTTTTGATTTATTGTAGAGATGAGGTCTCGCTGCCCAGGCGGGTCTCGAACCCGCGGGCTCAAGCAATCCACTCACCTCAGCCTCCCAAAGGCGCGGGATTACAGGCTGAGCCACTGAGCCCGGCTTTGTAATTGAGTATTTTAAAAATATTTTTTATTTTGGTAAAATATCTCTCATATAAAACTTGCTATTTTAACCATTAAAAAATTTTTTTTATTTTTTTGAGTTGGAGTCTCACTCAGTCGCCCAGACTGGAGTGCAGTAGCCGCTCCCGGCCACCACAGCCTCGACCTGCTGGGCTCCAGCGATCCTTCTGCCTCAGCCTTCCAAGTAGCTGGAACTACAGGCGCGCGCTACCATGCCCGGCTAATTTATTTATTTATTTATTGTAGAGATGAGGTCTTGCCAAGTTGCCCAGGCGGGTCTTGAACCCGCGGACTCAGGCAATCCACTCACCTCGGCCTCCCAAAGTGCTAGGATTACAGGCTGAGCCACCAAGCCTGGCCTATTTTAACCATTTTTAAGTATACAATTCAGTGGCATTAAGTATACTGATCATGTCCACCATCACCACTACCCACTTTCAAACATTTTCATCACCCTCACCAGAAACTGGAACCATTAACAATCACTCCATCCCCTAACCCCCAACTGCTATTTTCTCTCTATGAATTTGTCTATTTTAGAATTTCATATCAGTAGAATTATACAGTATTTGTTCTTTTGTATCTGACTTCTTTCACTTAGCATAATATTTTCAAGGTTCATTCGCATAGCATGTATCAAAACGTCATTCTTTTCTCTGGCTGAATAATATTCCTTTGTATTTGCCACATTTTATTTGTCCATTCATTTGTCGATGGACATTTGGGTTGTTTTAATCTTTTTTTCTATTGTGAATAATGTTGCAATAAATACTGGTATACAAATATCTGTTGAGTTCCTGTTTCCATTCTTATATGTCTAAGAGAAGAATTGCTGAGTCATGTAGTTATAACTGAGCTTTAACAGTTAATTGCATGAATTTCTTAAATGGATACAATCAGATATGAACCATAAGCAAGCTTTTAAGAATTATAGAGTTAACATTACATAAAGTTTAAAAGAGAAAAAAATTCCACCCATAAGTCTGTAACAATAATTTTTACATATCTTTTAGTTTTTTCCATATGCATCTGTATTTATGTGGTTTTATTCAAAATGCATATTTTATGTTCCACTTTTTTGTTTTCATATAAGGTTTTAACTCAGGTAGGCCTTCTTAAATATTCCCTCAAACTAAAGGCATAACCTATGTTGTTGTGCCTGAGTGATGGGATTCTGGGTAATTTCTCTATTTACCAATTTTTTATAATGCTGTTATATTACTGTTATAACTTAATAAAATTTAAAAGGTTTGTCTGGCCATTTAGGAGTAAACGTTTAACAAGAATAAATATGATTTAAAATTTACTTTTCTTGGATTACCTGAATAGAGTCTTCAGTGAAGAGATACTATAGATGGTAAACAATAACATGAGTAAGATTTTAATGGGAAGTTCTGTTAAAAGAACAACAAAAAATATGATAATTTAATGGTAAGAGAAAGGTTTATGATGCTTAAAGTAACACAAGCACATTGACACAGTTATACAGCACTAATAATACTTTTTGAGCTTTACACTGCATTTTTGTGACATCGCAAGATACTCAGAAACATGGGCAAACTCGAGGTTTTATTTAAGAGAATGAATAAGATCTCTCCTTCCAAGAGATTTTTCAGGTTGTTTAAACTAGATAGTATTGATCCCTAGGCCTAGATGAAAAGGGCATGGTAGTCAAAAATATCTCTCTAAAAAGAAGCAATTTACCTGGTGCAGTGAAGAGCAGAGGGAAGAGGGAATAATGTCCTGTTGTAGTCAGAATGAGAAAAATCGAAGCATCTCCTGCTTTTCCCACAGACAAAAGGCTAAAAACAAAAGTTCTCATAATAATTTCTTAAAACAACTCACATTACAATTGTAAATCACTTAAATAAACTACATATATTATTACTTTAAAACTGGTTTAAGCCGGGCTCGGTGGCTCAGCCTGTAATCCCGTGCCTTTGGGAGGCTGAGGTGAATGGATTGCCTGAGCCCATGGGTTCGAGACCTGCCTGGGCACTTGGCAAGACCTCATCTCTACATAAATCAAAAATTAGCTGGGCGTGGTAGCGCACACCTGTAGTTCCGGCTACTCGGAAGGCTGAGGCGGAAGGATCGCCGGAGCCCAGCAGGTAGAGGCTGTGGTGGCTGGGAGCGGCCACTGCACTCCAGTCTGGGCAACAGAGTGAGACTCCAACTCAAAAAACAAAAAAACAAAAAAACAAAAACTGGTTTAAGCATAAACATATTGATTTTGCTACAAGTCCGGTTCAGTTGAGGATATTAATTTTTAAATAAGAAACTGTAAGCAATTGATAGAAATGTACCAAACTGAATCAAGGAGTATCCAAAAAAGAATTTTGCTTCCCTGAGTAACTGCATTCTCCAAAGAAAGAAATGTGGGATTGGGAGCTGCCTAGTGGTGGCAGTTAGGGAAACAGGACTTGGGAGTTTCATTTTCAACTCCATAACTCATCTCTTAGTCAATGCCCTGCAACTGCTGGTGTTCAGTGTGAATTCATACTAAAGACATTAATAGTTGTACTTTTTATTTATTTATTTTTTGAGTTGGAGTCTCACTCTGTTGCCCAGGCTGGAGTACAATGGCATGCTCACAGCTACCATAGCTTCAATCTGCTGGTTTCAGGAAATTCTGCCACTTCAGTCTTCCAAGTAGATGGAACTACAGGTGTGCGCCACCACACTCAGTTAATTGTTTTGATTTACTGTAGAGACAAGATCTCGCCAAGTTGCCCAGCCTGGTCTTGAATCCCTGGACTCAGGCAATCCTCTCACTTCCACCTTCTAAAGTGCTGAGATTACAGCTGTGAGCTACCACACCTGGCAGCTGTGCGCTACCACACCTGGCAGCTGTGCTTTACTTTTTAATTTGGAAACTGCATGTTGCTGAATGAATGCAGACAAACCATATACTGGCCTGACAAATTTGCTTAATATTCTTCCAGAGCTTAAATGATTTCTCGAAATTTAAGAAAATATCATGAAAAAAGGCTAATTCTATTATCATTTCTCCATCTATTGGGTTTCAATTATACATAAAATGAACACTACTACTTTCTTCTCTTAGCCTGAAAAGATCACAGATTCAGCATCATAAGATTCAGGTTGAAGTTCTAACTCTGTTATTTGCTAGCTGTGTGACCCTGGAGAAGTCACAAGCTCTCTGGAGCCCTAGTTTCTTCAGATGTCAAGATAGAGAATAATAAATATCCCTTTATCTTAATTATGTTAAAGGCTGTTGTGAAGCACAAAAGCAAGCATGCAAAGTGTGGTATGAACATTAGGTTATTATTACAGAAGGGACTCATCCTTACTTTGACAATTATTAAGTAATAAGGAAACTTGGGACCATATTTTCACAGATGGGATGACACCAAAGCCCACGTTTTTTCCGTGACATGCTGTTACTCAATATCCAGACCCAGTAGCCTGTCATGGTACTTAATCACTACAGTACCCCTTACCAAAAATGAAGAAAAAATACACACATTTTTGCACACTTCAGAACCTTCACAGGTCCAAGGATCCCAAGTTAAGCAAGCAGCCCTGTCCTGTCCTAGTAGAAATCTGTTTTCCCTTTGCCTCTGTCTATCCCAGTGACAAGGAGCAGCAGAACTTATGCAAGTGAATCTTACAAGAAAGAACAGGGCAAACAGAAATGCTGACTGACTGAGTTATGTGCTTACCTCATTGGGAGAATTGCTAGGAGTATGGCTTTTTCATGGACATGCCACCCAAACATAAAGGAGCTTAAGGCACAAAGAATTAGGCATCGGAGAAAGCCTCTGGCCCCTTGGGGTTTAAACCAAAGACAAAAAATAGAAGGCTAGAAACAACAGGCAAAAATAAAACTTCAGTATAATTTAAAACGGACTTTACAAAAAATAAAGTTCAGGTGAAAACAATTTGCATCATCTCTGAAAAACAGTATTAACTTAGCCAAATCTTGATAAAACTGGGATAATTCATCCCTGTACACAGTCCACCAAAAGTTAACATAAAAGCAACTACTCAGAAAACATAGATATATATATTTAACTTATTAAAATTAATTCGAGACGCAGGGGGGCAGAGAAAAAAGAAAATAAAATTAATTCTACTAACAAAATTAATAATAAGTTATAATGAAGTTCTGGGATATACAGTCTAACAACTTGTTACATCTTCATAATTAGTTTATTAATAGTCACTGAACCTAGTAGGACAAACTATAAAAGTTCAGATATTTTGGGGCTAATAAGTTAGATTCACTATATTAATAAACAAACATCTAGCTTTGTGGGCTGGGGTGTAACTTACAATAAAACTATGGCTTTCTATATTGCAGCCTACAAAGCTGAGCTTTTAGGAAATCTACCTCAGTTAAAACCCATGAACAAGAAGGCCAGCAGATCTGAATTACCTACATACCCGTACTGCCATGTAATTAAGGGGGGGGGTCAGGTGGCTTGCTACTAGGTTTGGATCATTTAGAAACCAAAATTAAAGATAATATAACTGTTGATAGGACTGAGTTGTTTATATTGAATTATACCAAAATTATACCATGAAATTGAGGTCATTATGATTACTGACGAAACAACTATGAATAAAGCCTCTAGCAGCATCTGACTTATAGTGGATTCTTATCTGATGCTCAAACAGCCACGTTAACTCTCTCAACTCATTACCACCATCAAGACAAAATATCCACACTGTTCAGATACATTTGGAATTTTGGTCATTTAGCTGAGGATGAGAAAAAAAAAACCAAAATCTGCAAGTCTTTGTCACAAACATTTTCCTCTTTCTTCACAGCATGGTCCATGCCTCTTCTTCCCTGGGATTTTCTTTTTCCTCACCTCAGGGTGAACAGATGGTCTAACAGTCACTGGCAAATATCTCTCACAAAGGCTTTATTGGTAATCCTTCCTTATGGTGTTCAAAGTTACTCTAAGAATTGCTAGGAAATACTTCAATCTGCAAAAGGATTATAGTCATGGAATTTATCCTACAGTCAGAAAAGCTTGAAAGCTGAAATTTAAGCAGTAAAACAAAAGAAAGGCAGAGAAAACTCAAGAAATGAGTACCATCTGTGGAGTTCTTACCAATATGGCAATCAGAGTGCAGATGAGAGTTGCCAAGGGAGTCACTGAGGGAAGGACTGTATGTTGAAACTGCTGAACCAAACCACTTGTCATCGAGGCCTTGGGAATCTTGCCGGGATCAAGAAGTTTCCATTTCAAACCTACAGAGTAAAGAGACATTTTGTTTTGTTTTATTTTTATCTTTACCAATGGGATATCATATTTTACCAATCAATTCCTTGGGAAAAAAAAATACAAAATCTTATTACTGCTTAAAGACCAAGATGATTTCATGGGAATTTCATTCTGTACTGTTTTGCCTAAAATGCCTCTGGTCTTAAGATTACAATATATATAGCAGCTGTTTGCACTGGAACAGGTAATTTGTGCAGCTAACAGGAAACTTGCTGGCAGGCGGCATGAACGGTCTTTTGGTAACCTGCTCTCCTTTTTTTTTTTTGAGTTGGAGTCTCACTCTGTTACCCAGACTGGAGTGCACTGGCCGCGCAGTGGCCGCTCGCGGCCACTGCAGCCTCGACCTGCTGGGCCCCGGCAATCCTTCCACCTCAGCCTTCCAAGTAGCCGGAACTACAGGCATGCGCTACTACGCCCGGCTGATTTTTTTTATTTATTGTAGAGATGAGGTCTCGCTGCCCAGGCGGGTCTCGAACCCGCGGGCTAAGGCAATCCACTCACCTCAGCCTCCCAAAGGCGCAGGATTACAGGCTGAGCCAATGAGCCTGGCTTGCTCTCTCCTTTTAAAAGAAGCAAGTTTGCTAGAACACATCTGACTACATCACACTCCAACTATGAATCCTTCATCTCCTATGGGAGAAAGTCCATATTTCTAAACATGGCACACAGAGTCATCCGTGATGTTGTCCTTTCCTATCTCTCTAGCCTCATCTCTACTTTGTTAAATGGGGCTTGGAGACAATGAACTGTGAGTCCTCAACATATCAGTCTCAACACCTGTGTCCCTTTGCTCAGGCTACTGCCTTTGTTAACTCCTAATCCAATCACTCACCTGAGAAAACTCTTAAATCAAGAAGCAGAGCTGATTTCCTTGTAAGCTCTCTATTACGACATTCACCACACTGCATAGTAATAGCAGCCACCATGCATTACGCATCTATTTGTTTACATGCTCATTTCCTCCACCATACAGTGTTCCTTCAAGGCAGGAATAATAAGTTCATTTCTGTTCCCAGTACATGAGAGTTCAATAAATAATTATTAAATGAACCATTTCAGAGGATGATGATACAAGCTCCAAGAAGCCTCGGGTAATAGGTCAGGGACAGTCTGAGCACCTATACGGCTCTGTCTAATGCCACGGAAAATCAGTGCTACGTAGGAAATATGTATACTATCGAAATATTTTCCATATATTCACCTACTTCTCACTCCCCTTCCACCTGCTGATTCTCTTTAAGCTGATAACTACCTCCCTGAAACACAGATGCCTAATCCTGCCACTAACTTTCCATATAAGACATCTTCAAAGACTGACATACAAGTGAAGGTACAGTATAGTTTTCTGACTCAGACAAGGCAATTGGCCCTCATACCTTAAACTATGCTGGCTGTTTAAAGCTTTTTGAAAATATAAATGTTAGCCGGGCTTGGTGGCTCAGCCTGTAATCCCGCGTCTCTGGGAGGCTGAAGTGAGTGGATTGCCTGAGCCCGCGGGTTCGAGGCCCGCCTGGGCAGCGAGACTTCATCTCTACAATAAATCAAAAAATCAGCCAGGCATGATAGCGCATGCCTGTAATTCCGGCTACTCGGAAGGCTGAGGCAGAAGGATCGCTGGAGCCCAGCAGGTCGAGGCTGCGGTGGCCGGGAGCGGCCACTGCTCTCCAGTCTGGGTGACAGGGTGAGACTCCAACTCAAAAAAAAAGAAAAAAGAAAATATAAATGTTAGAAATTTCTTTGTAAGAATGCCACGTACATCAAGGCTGGAGTCACAGTGAGTGAGAGATAACACCAAATTATGATTTTCTGGTATGTTTTAAAAAACAGTAACAAGCCGGGCTCGGTGGCTCAGCCTGTAATCCCGCGCCTTTGGGAGGCTGAGGTGAGTGGACTGCCCGAGCCTGAGGGTTCGAGACCCGCCTAGGCAACTTGGTGAGACCTCATCTCCACAATAAATAAAAAATTAGCAGGGCGTGGTAGCGCATGCCTGCACTTCCAGCTACTTGGAAGGCTGAGGTGGAAGGATCGCCGGAGCCCAGCAGGTCGAGGCTGTGGTGGCCGGGAGCGGCCACTGCACTCCAGTCTGGGCGACAGAGTGAGACTCCAACTCAAAAAACAAAACAAAACAAAAAACAGTAACAACAGCCACCATGCATTAAGCATCAAACATGTGCCAAGGACTTTGCACCTACTACTGTTAGCCCTTGAGACACAGAGACAGAGTAACTTGTCTAAAGTCACACAACTAATAGAGGGTAAAACTGAATTCAGGTCTGTCTGGCTCCAATTCTTTCTTTTGTTCCTCACAACATGCTGGTAGAGGTAAAGTACTAGTATACCCTTAGTATAAGTAAGAAAAATAAGACTAGGAATCAAATGACTTGCCAATACTACGCAGTCGGCAATTTCTGCAGGTTGGCCTCTAAATAAGTCATCAGACTCCAGATCAGGAGTCAACAAACTACAGCCCCAGGGCCAAAATCTAGCCTGTGTCCTGTTTTTGCACAGCACTGAAGCTGTGAATGGTTTTTACATAATTTAAAGGATTGTGAACACACACACACACACACACACACACACACACACACACACACACACACAGTGTGTGTGGCCTGTACAGCCTAAAATATTTACTATCTGGCCAGTTACAGGAAAAGTTTGCCAACCACTGTTCTCCATCATGCCACTTTCCGACCAAGCTAGGCTGTACTCACAAACGAGAGACTATGAGTTATTCCAAAGTGTTATTTGTAGTAGAACCATTTCAAGGCCTAAATTATTTTTCATTACAACCCAAACTTAAAAAAGCAGAGTCTAGGTTTTTCATGTCTTCTCATCTCATGCTAAAATACATGGTTATTCTTTTCCTTATTGGTTTTATACACAGAAACACAACTTATATACAGTCTTCTTTTTGCTTCTTCATATATTTAAGTTTAAAGATAGGGTTAACTCTGCTACATGTTTTACTTAAGGCAAAAATTACCTTTTAAAAGTGTCCAAGTATTTAATTTTTTCACAAGAAAAGGATCAATAACCTCATTTCCACAAGGAGCTTTCATAAGGAAACAATCTGTTTACTGCACTAATAACTGCTCCCCTGAAATGCAAGACTGTAGAACAATTTGGCCACATTCAAAACTCAAAGTAGGTTTTCCATTTCTCCATGTGACCAGTCCTTTCAACATTCAAAGTCTAAGAAAAAGGCTTGCTACATTACCAATGACAGACAGCACTTTGTCCAAAGCATTGTACAAAGCCCAGAAGTTTGGAGCCCAATATGCATGGCACAGGCCTCTCTTGAAAGGAAAGAGACGGGAAAAGACTTGAGGCAGTTGATTCTGTTGATAAGAGAAAAGAAACTGATCAAAGTCATCAATTTTTTCCAAATTCAAAAAAGAGTAGAGAACTGCCGATGGTATAGTGCGTGGAAAGTTACAGGCCTAGGTTCCAGTCTTTATTCCTTCAAGTAAGTGGCCATATGATCCTGAACTGTTCACAGAACCTTTTTGTCTAAGTATGTCAACTGTCCAGTGGAACAAGTTACATAAAAACACTTTGAATACTATTAGGATATAGGTATAATAATGGAAGAATTTATTGGGTGCAAAGGAGAGCATACACTGCAGCTTATCCAAGTCTATTAGAGTGACGGAGAGAACAGGGAAGACTACAAAAGATGTGGTGCTTTTCAGTTTTAGTAGTTTAAAATTAATTAGTTGATTTCAGGGTAGGGAAGAAAGGGGAAACATTTGAACATCTGTTATATTCTAGGCACTTTAGGATGTTTGCTATTCATGAAAACCTGTAAAATCATTGATTTTGAAGTTTACAAATATATTTTATTAAGTAGGTGAATTTGCAAATACAAAATACACAAATAATGAAGATCAATTCTGTGTGTGTCTTTGTAATAGATAGTAAACATACACATACTTGAATATGCAGAAAAATGTCTGAAAAAGCACTACCCTATCTTTGGGGAGTCATATTGGGTAGGAAGAATTTTTAAAAAGTACCTTTTACTTATTCCATATATTCTTGGCTTTATTATTATATTTCTAAACACAAACAAAAAACATGTACTATTTTTTTAAAAAATGCTTACCAAGGCTAGGAAGGGACCCAATGAAAGAGCAGAAACTAGGAAAACAACCAGTCCCAAGGAAATAACACGGATAAAGTTGAAACTGTTCCATCGAATAGACCCATCTACAGAAAAGAAACATTATCATTAACCAGGAGTATGGAAAGCCATTATCTACAAAGTGTGCTAAAACTAGAAATATCCCTCCTAGTCTAGAAAAATAGGGTTCACTTTCTGTTGCCCATGTGAGTACACTGGCTCAATCACAACTCACTGCAACCTCAAAATCCTAGGCTCAAGTGATCCTCCTCGCTCAGTCTTCTGAGAAGTTAGGATTACAGGCATGAACCTGGCTCATTTTTTAATTTTTTATGGAGACAGGATTCTCACTATGTTGCCCAGGCTAGTCTTGAACTCCTAGCCTCCAGTGATCCTCCTGACAGCCTCACAAAGATTACAGATATGAACGATTGCACCTGGCCCACCAATCTTTATGCTGTGACCAAAACAAAAAAACATTGGAATGGGTAAAGGCCTTCTAGGATCAGTAGCTGAGAGATATCTGTTATGCTTTATAAAACCCTCTAACAAAGCAAGTCACCAAGTCAATACAGTAAGGAAGAAAACAAAAACAGTTTTGCTGTTGTCACTAAAACTTGCCTGGTTTATTTGCAGTGAAACAGTAAGACCGTAGCAGATACACACCATAAGCTGGTGCTACATAGAGGTAGATGTGCTTGAAATGCAGAAGAACCGCAAAGAGGAAGGCTCCTTCCATATGCCTTTTCTAGGAGATTTAAAGGGAAACTTTAAAATTCAGGGTAAATGACATGCAATATTGTAGTATCCTGAATTGAATCCTGGAACAGAAGGACATTAGTGGAAAAACTTGTGAAATTAAAATATACCAATGTTGGCCGAGCGCGGTGGCTCAAGCCTGTAATTCCAGCACTTTGGGAGGCCAAGGTGAGAAGACTGCCTGAGTCCAGGGGTTCGAGACCAGCCTGGGCAACTTGGTGAGACCTGGTCTCTACAATATATCAAAAAAATTAGCTGGGTGTGGCAGCCCACGCCTGTAGTTCCAGTTACTCGTAAGGCTGAGGTAGAAGATCACGTGAGTCCAGTGGTCCAACACTGGGGTGGCCGTGAGTGTGGCACTGTACTACAGCCTGGGAGACAGAGTGAGACTCTGACTAAAAAAAATAAAATAAAATAAGAATATATACACCCAATGTCAGATTCTTCATCTTGAAGAAGAATCTGACCATGAATGTGACCAGAATGTGACCAGAAACCATGAATGTGCCATGGTTTTGTAAGACAGTAACAGGGAAAATGGGTGAGGGGTATACAGGAACTCTCTGTACTGTTCCTACAACGTTTCTGGAAAGCTAAAATTATTCTAAAAAAAAAATTATTAAAAAATAGAGGTCAAGCTCAATGGTTCAATCTGAAATACCAGCATTTTGGGAGGCTGAGGCAAGCGGATTGCTTGAGCCCATGGGTTCGAGACCAGCCCAGGCAACTTGGTGACACCTTGTCTCTACAATCAATAAAAAATTAGCCGGGTGTGGTAGAACATGCCTGTAGTTCCGGCTACTTGGAAAGCTGAGGCAGAAGGATTGCCGGAGCCCAGCAGGTAGACGCTGGGGTGCCTGTAAGCATGCCACTGTACTCCAACCTGGGTGACGGAGTGAGACTCCAACTCAAAAAAAAATTAAAAAATAAAAAACACCTACTTCAGCCGGGCTCGGTGGCTCAGCCTGTAATCCCGCACCTTTGGGAGGCTGAGGTGAGTGGACTGTCTGAGCCCGCGGGTTCGAGACCCACCTGGGCAACTTGGCGAGACCTCATCTCTACGATAAATCAAAAATTAGCCGGGCGTGGTAGCGCACGGCTGTAGTTCCAGCTACTTGGAAGGCTGAGATGGAAGGATCGCTGGAGCCCAGCAGGTCGAGGCTGCGGTGGCCGGGAGAGGCCACTACACTCCAGTCTGGGTGACAGAGTGAGACTCCAACTCAAAAACAAAACAAAACAAAACACACCTACTTTAAAATATATAGTCTGAAATATCAAAAAATATGATATCTGGGATGTGTTTTAAAATAATTCCTATGTACATATAGTTCATTGTACCATTTTCTCTATAAATTTTAAAAATTTAAGGTAAATATTCTAAAAGCAATTTAAGAAGAACATAGGCAAGTAATTCCAGCTAACTTTTATACTGAGACTACTGGTTCAATAAATTCATTATTTCAACAAATATTTATTAAGTACTAAACATGATGTTAACATATAGGATATGTCTTCAGTAATGACATACTACAAATTCTCCCTTAGGAATTAGAGTCCAGAGAATTCAATTACTTCCACCCCTTACAGTTTTATAGTAGCTGGAGTTTACTTCCAAAGAGGATCTGAGAATAAGAGTATGAATGAATACATATGGTGCTATGCTACCAAAAAAACTATTAGTATTATTATTTGTAGAAACAGGGTTTCACTATGTTGCCTAGGTTGGTCTTGAGCACCTGGTCTCAAGAGATCCTCCTGCCCCAGCTTCCCAAAGTGTTGGGATTACAGGCATGAGCCACCTCTGGTCCAATTAAATCTTATATTATAGATCAGGTAACTTATACAGTACTATCAGGCTGCAGGTACCAGGTATAGCATTTGATCTTAATAAACTACCCAGGAGAACTAAAGGTATTCTGATTTTAAAAAACAAAAACAAGTTGACTATGACTAAGAAGTCTGAATTCTACCTACCTCACAGGAATTTTGGAAGTATCAAATGAGATAATGGTCCTGGTGTTCATCAAGGGAAACTGCCAAGGGGATCATGAAAGGCAAGCTTCCTTCTCTCATCATCTCCTCAAGTGTGGCCTGGAATAGGGGGGTTTAGAAATCATAAGGGAAGCTGGGCTCGGTGGCTCAGCCTGTAATCCCGTGCCTTTGGGAGGCTGAGGTGAGTGGATTGCCTGAGCCCGCGGGTTTGAGACCCGCCTAGGCAGCGAGACCTCATCTCTACAATAAATCAAAAAATAAGCTGGGCGTGGTAGTGCATGCCTGTAATTCCGGCTACCTGGAAGGCTGAGGCGGAAGGATCGCTGGAGCCCAGCAGGTCGAGGCTGCGGTGGCCGGGAGCGGCCACTGCACTCCAGTCTGGGCGACAGAGTGAGACTCCAACTCAAAAAAAGAAAAAGAAATCATAAGGGAGAATGGGATGCTTCCAGACTTCTCTTCACCAATTTTATAACGTATTTAAGAGCCAGATAAGCTCTAGTCAATTCTATAGTCAAATTTTAGATCATTTGTTCAACTAGTATCTGACAATTATTCATTGAACACCCATTATATTCTAAGTATTATGTGGCTTTTTATGGTTAACAGAGAAAAAGTTTATCCAGACATGTATAGTTGACAAAGAACTCTGAAGGAGATTATCAAATTTGACCTTTCCAAAGTCCCCGTTATGTTAAGTAGCCCCATTTTACAAATAAGAATATAGGGGTAAATTCCATTTTTGTTTTATTAATGTGTGGTACAATTCAGGGTTAAGTATACAAGTGGACATTGTACAGGCAAAGTTTGGGCCTCCCTTTGGTTCCTACTTTGCCCAGTTTGGGATCAGGTACACTTATTGATGTTTTGTCCCCCAACCCACCCTGGCAATATCCCACTATTGCCAAATTCCTTTCTTATAGTATTATGGTAAGTGTTCAGGGTCCGCTTATGAATGAGAACGTGTGGTACTCTGTTCTTTGTTTCTGTGGGTAAATTCCATTTTATGGATGAGAAAATTGAGGCTAAGAGAGTTAAATGACTTGCTATCAGCTAATGGTTCCCAAACCTGATGATCTATCAAAATTCCTTGGAAGGCCGAGCACGGTGGCTCACGCCTGTAATCCCAGCACTCCAAGGTGGGAGGAGTACTTGAGCCCAGGCATTCAAGACCAACTTAGGCAACACAGTGAGACTTCATCCCTACAAAAAAAAAAATCAAAAAATTAGTTGGGTATGGTGGCACACACCTATAGTTCCAGCTACTCAGGAGGCTAAGGTGGAAGGATCCTAAGCCTGAGACTAGGAGGTCAAGGCTGTGGTGAGCCATGATCATGCTATTGCATGCCAGCCTGGGTGAGTGAGATCTTGACTCAAAAAAACCCCCAAAATCCCTTGGACATTCCTAAACCCCAATCATAGAGATTCTGAATCAGTGTAGAAGGGTAGCTCAGAAATCTGAATTTCTGATTTCCTCCTCTATAAAAGCAGAAAAATGGTAACAACTTCACAGAATGGTTGTGAAATTTACTCAATGAGATATATGTAATGTACCTAATCTGAAGCAGTCATGCATTTGATTAGCCCCTGTCAGTCACGTAGCTCATTAGCATTAGTCAGGATTAACATTAGTCAGTTCTTCTGATTCCAAATTCCATATTTTCCATTACACTATTCTTCATGCCTTTGATGGTAAAGCACCACCACCATCATAGTTATTTTATTGCAAAAACTGTTGGAGTTTTCATTTCTACATAAATGATCCCAACCAAACATAGAAACTCAAACTTAACTCAGGCCAGATACATCCTAACAAGTTTTTAGAGTAGAATTTTCCCATCTGTAAAATGAAGAAAATTATTATCAAAAGAGAAGATGGAATTTGTGAGAAATACCCAATAAAAGTGTCTATAGCACTTAGCAACTCAAAACACTTGGTCAAATAAATGTACCCATTACTTACTACACTGTTACCTTTACAAGCTAAAAAACTAAACCAAAGGGGAGAAAATAAAATTAATGAATTTGTGTGTTTACCTGAAATAATCGAGCAATGGAGAGTAGCATTAATCCGAATAAAAAACCATTGTACTGAAAATGAATATCTGGACTTAGGTCAAGGGAAGACAACAGAAGACATCAAATTAGTAATAAACCGTGCTAGATGATTGAGAATAGGAATCGCAAATTCTTAATAGGTAAATTAAAGGCAAAAAATATTTGTTTAGTTTGGATTACTCAAAAATAGGTTTCCTATAAATAGAGTCAAATCTTGGACAAACTCTATAATTAAAATTTATGTTTAAGAAGAAAAACAGAAAACTTTCCTATGTTTTTTCTACCTTAAAAGCCCAGTAGCTAAGTGGCAATTTTGGTTTTTTAGAATCATAGATGAGAAAGAAAGGGATCTAACAGCTACTGAAGGTCATTAGCACACAGCACTTCACTATCTCTAATACATACAAAATCTTATTTATTAAGCCTCACAATGAATCTGTGAGGTAGTTAGGATTATCCTTTTTAGAGATATTTTATTTATTTATTTATTTTTGGAGTTGGAGTCTCACTCTGTCACCCAGACTGGAGCCACCGCAGCCTCAACCTGCTGGGCTCCGGCGATCCTTCCACCACAGCCTTCCGAGTAGCTGGAATTACAGGCCCGTGCTACCACGCCCAGCTAATTTTTTTTTGATTTATTGTAGAGATGAGGTCTCGCTGCCCAGGCGGGTCTCCAACCCGCGGGCTCAGGCAATCCACTCACATCTAGAGATATTTTAGAGATAAATAAATTAAGGCTCAGAGTATTAATCTACACATGGTCCTAAAGTTACTATGACAACTTAACTGAGACTTTTTTTTTTTTTTTGAGTTGGAGTCTCACTCTGTCGCCCAGACTGGAGTGCGGTGGCCGCTCCTGGCCACCGCAGCTCTCGACCTGCTGGGATCTGGCAATCCTTCCGCCTCAGCCTTCCCAGAAGCCGGAACTACAGGCACGCGCTACCACGCCCGGCTAATTTTTTTGATTTATTGTAGAGATGAGGTCTCGCCAAGTTGCCCAGGCGGGTCTCGAACCTGCGGGCTCAGGCAATTCACTCACCTCGGTCTCCCAAAGCGCGGGATTACAGGCTGAACCACCGAGCCCAGCCTTAATTGAGATTTGAGTCCAGGTCAGACTGAAATAAAATTCAATCTGTTTTCCTCCACATCAGACTATTCACAGAATAGGAAACAGGAAAACTGCAAAAACATTAGACTCCTATCATTTGGATTTTCATTATGTAAGGTCCCTTGAACTTAAGATCCTTGCCTGTTAACATGTGGTAAGCCAAGATGGTGGAAAAGCATGAACGCTTAATCATTCCCATATGCACAGTGTAATGCGCACTTTGCTATAAAAGGTATTTAGAATAATGTGTTATAAAATATTTAATATGTATATATTAGATTAATCTAAAGACAGTTTATAAATCCCAGTATGTTGTTTTTGATGCTTTAACTGGTTTTCAGACATCACCACTTTTTAGAAACAAAGTGGTCTAACACTAGAATCTAGTAAAGCAGAGCAGAAACCACAGTTTCATGAACCTCAACCTATTAAGAATTTGCAATTCCTATCCTCAAGCAGTTCACATTTCACAATCATAATTAAAGAAATAATTAATCTTATATAGATATATGTCAGAATAAGTAAGGGACTAGTACATAGAATACCAAGGATACGGTCCACAATTAACAACCCGAAGTTCCACAGCAGTAATACTGATAGAATAAACTTTGGCTTCTCTGTGAGTTCTTTACCTGCTTTTTTCCCATCAATACATTTACAGCACCTATATTAGAACATCAGGAAAGAAACAGAAACAACTTTGATCTTTGTTAGAACATCAATTCTGCAGAGTAAACTATGATGCATTTTATTAGCCATTCCTGATAAACTGTCCATGCCTTTCTTGATTGTTTAAAAGGTTACAGTAAGCCGGGCTCGGTGCCTCAGCCTATAACCCCATGCTTTGGGAGGCTGAGATGAGTGGATTGCCTGAGCCCGCGGGTTCGAGACCCACCTGGGCAACTTGATGAGACCTCATCTCTACAATAAATCAAAAATGAACCGGGTGTGGTAGCACGCGCCTGTAGTTCCAGCTACTTGGAAGGCTGAGGTGGAAGGATCTCTGGAGCACAGCAGGTCAAGGCTGCGGTGGCCGGGAGCGGCCACTGCACTCCAGTCTGGGCGACGGAGTGAGACTCCAACTCAAAAAATAAAAAAATAAAAAAATGAAAGGTTGCAGTAAGCTGGGCTTGTAATCCTAAACTACTCAGGAGGCTGAGGTAGGAGCAGCACTTAAGCCCAGGAGTATGAAGCCAGCCTGGGCAACATAGCAAGATCCCATCATTAAGAAGGAAAAAAAAAATGGTGGCAGCAGAAACAAAGACCTCAGGGCCAGTTTCACATCTCTTTCTCAGCTATGCTGATCTGAAAAAGTCTTCACTTAATAAAAATAAAAATAAAAACAGTCACCTAAAATCCAAAAGTAAGAATTTTGAAAACTGAGAAGGCATGTGTTATTTCAGTCCTTGAGAAGAAAAATACTGAACAGGGTGATTTAGCACTCTAAGTAATATATAATCATACCAGCCAAATTAAGAAAAGAGCTGCAAGTTTGTAGCTCCTGACTGTCCACATGTTTATTTATTTATTTATTTTAGAGCTGGAATCTCCCTCTGTCTCCCAGGCTAGAGTACAGTGGCATGTTCACAGCCACAGCAGCCTCGACCTGCTGCTGGGCTCCGGCGATCCTTCCGTCTTAGCCTTCCAAGCAGCTGGAACTACAGGCACATGACACCACACCCAGCTTATTTTTTGATTTATAGTAGACATGAGTTCTCACCAAGTTGCCCAGGTGGTCTCAAACCTGTGGGCTCAGGCATCCTCTCACCTCAGACTCCCAAAGTTCTGGGATTATAGGCGTGAGTCACCGCACCTGGCCCCAAGTAATAATAATTTTTAAAATCCTTTAGTAAAAAATGTACGTCAGTTGAATTTGAGATATATTACTTAGTGACAATAGCAGGTGACAAAACAGTATGACCCATTTTTATAAGTTATATTCAGATATAGAAAAGAGATGAAATAATATGCAGTTAACAGTGTTAATTGTGGCCAGGTTCGGTGGCTCAGGCTATAATTTCAGCACTTTGGGAGGTCAAGGCGAGTGGATTGCCTGAGTCTGCGAGTTCAAGACCAGCTCGGGCAACTTGGCAAGACCTCATGTCTATAATACATCAAAAATTAGCTGGTCATGGTAGCGTGCGCCTGTAGTCCTATCTACTTGGAAGGCTAAGGCAGAAGGATCGCTGGGGCCCAGCAGGTGGACACTGGGGTGGCCACGAGTGTGTCATTACACTCTAGCCTAGGTGACAGAGCAAGACTCCAACTCAAAAAAAAAAAAAAGAAAGAAAGAAAAAGAAAATGAGCAGAGGTTAAAACATTCCCAAGGGATTATCTACCAACTGGGGCAAGGGTTTGGTGTAGAGGGCCTCACCAAGAAAAACAATCCATTTATGGCAAGGGTCACTTGAACGGCACCAGTAACTGCTCTGTCACAGTCACACTGGCAGGCTTAAGTACTACGACAGAATGGAAACCAGTATCAACAGAAAGCCTGCTGCTTGGAAGTCACTGTGCAAGACATCGTATATGTGTAATCAACTACTTAAAGTTTATTTATAAGTAATAGGTGTAAAATATAAAAATATAAAATATAAACATAACTTAAAATAATGAAGAGTCTTCATGGAGGAAAGAGACCAGAAACAACTAAAAGCACTCAGTGAGTTTTCTTGATTTTGGTAGAATGTAAGCTGTAAGCGCCACAAGAGCAGACTTTGGTGGTAAGCAACACATATGTGTACACAAGTGTGCATGTACTGTGTGCGTATGTGTGCCACTCAGAAATAGGGGAGGTCACGGGGCCTGCTGAAAAAAAGGGGAAAAAGCAGCCTGGCTTGGTGGCTCAGCCTGTAATCCCGTGCCTTTGGGAGTCTGAGGTGAGTGGATTGCCTGGGCAACTTGGCGAGACCTCATCTCTACAATAAATCAAAAATGAGCCGGGTGTGGTAGCGCACGCCTGTAGTTCCAGCTACTTGGAAGGCTGAGGCGGAAGGATCGCCCGAGCCCAGCAGGTCGAGGCTGTGGCCACTGCACTCCAGTCTGGAGTGGAAGAGTGAGACTCCAACACACACACACACACACACAAAGGGGAAAAAGCATATGGAGCTATTTTGGGTGTGCAAAATGGCCCTGGAAGTCTACTTGGGACTAGTACTTCTCACAACATTCACAGTCTCTGTCTTGTAATCCCACCTTATCCCATTTCTTCCACAAGATTCAGCTAGAGTGCTTTAAACTCATGTAGTTTAAAGCAAAACATAGTTTTTCATTGTTCTAGCATTTGTTATCATATAGTTTGTTTCCCCTAAATCAGAAATAAGTTAATACTGTAATATTTCTTCAATATTTTCCACATAAAATAGCATGCCCCAGACTTACTCATGAACAGCATACACGAAGAGTCCATCTGTAAAGATGACAGAAAATCTCTGGAAAAGTAAGGTCCTTGAACTGGAGTAATTCAGGTTGTGGACATTCAGCATCTCTGGATCAAAATATTTAGCAACATGTGACAGGACATACTCAAACCATGCAAAAAAAGGAGGGTAATCCAAGGTCCACTCTGAAGTTGCCTATAATTAAAATAGAAGGTAAAACAGAGAAAGCGTAAAGATTTAAAATTTTTCATTCTCTGGTCTTTTTTTTTTTTTGAGTCAGAGTCTCACTGTGTTGCCCAGACTGGAATGCAGTGGCATGATCATGGCTCACCACAGCCTCAACCTCCTGGGCTCAGGCGATCCTTCTACCTCAGCTTCCAGAGTAGCTGAGACTACAGTCGTGGGCCACCACACCCAGATGCTTTTTTTATTTTTGCAGAGACAAGGTCTCACTATGTTGCCTAGGCTGATCTTGAACTCCTGGGCTCAAGCATTCCTCCTGTCTCAACCTCCCAAAATGATGGGATTACAGGCATGAGCTACCACACTCAGCCTCTAAACCTGTCTTCTGTGATATTTAATATGATCTTCAATTTCCTTATACATAGGAAATTAATCTGAAATCTTGAAATAATAAACTTGGTTATGACATGGTTCTTCTCACCCAAGTACAACAAGGGAGCTATGGCATAACAAATGATTCACTAACTTGGGTTCAAGTTCTATCTCAGAGACTCCATTTCTCTACTTGTAAAATGAGATATTGTGACCATTAAAATGATACATAAAAGCTTATAGCCCGGCTCAGTGGCTCAGTCTGTAATCCCACGCCTTTGGGAGGCTGAGGTGAGTGGATTGCCTGAGCCTGCGGGTTCGAGGCCCGCCTGGGCAACTTGGCGAGACCTCATCTCTACAATAAATCAAAATGAGCCAGGTGTGGTAGCGCCTGTAGTTCCAGCTACTCGGAAGGCTGAGGCGGAAGGATCGCCGGAGCCCAGCAGGTTGAGGCTGCGGTGGCTGGGAGCGGCCACTGCACTCCAGTCTGGGTGACAGAGTGAGACTCCAACTCAAAAAAAAAAAAGCTTATATGTAAACCAGGTTCGGTGGCTCAGTCTGTAATCTCGCGCTTTGGGAGGCTGAGGTGAGTGGATTGTCTGAGCCCACGGGTTCGAGATCCGCCTGGGCAACTTGGTGAGACCTCATCTCTACAATAAAATCAAAAATTAGCCGGGCGTGGTAGCGTGCGCCTGTAGTTCCAGCTACTTGGAAGGCTGAGGTGGAAGGATCGTCGGAGCCCAGCAGGTCAAGGCTGTGGTGGCCGGGAGCATTCCACTGCACTCCAGTCTGGGTGATAGAGTGAGACTCCAAGACACACACACACACACACACACAAAAAAGCTTATATGTAACATTTTAAAAAATGTTGTTTCACTAGGTTATGCATTCATTCAGAGTAGAAACAACCCTTTGTCATTTTGTATCCTGAGCATTTAGTGTCTTATATATTGTTTGATATAAATAATTATTAGTTAAATGAACAGTCACCGATAAATGAAAATATAAATCATATGAAAAATATACAAATTTTAGAATATTGTTAGATTTCTCTAAGTCTCAGTTTTCTCACCTGTATAAAATACTATATATAGTACTGAAACTCATAGAAAACTCCCAAAAAACTTGTCTTAAAAATATCTTCCTGACAGCAAAGTGCTGCTTTTGATCAAGACATTTCTGAGGTGATGTCTGTTTTTCATAAAGTATCACATGCAATTTAGTAATTCATACCAGAAATAAACATCTAGATGTAGTTTTTTATAAATAATAAGAGAATGGTTTGTATATTATCAGATGCCCACACATCACATTTGATTATTCCTTTCCTCATAAAATCACAATATATTAGGGAAAGATAGGTTCTCAGGAGTCATTCTAAATTCTCATTTGCCAGATGACACACAAAGGCCCAGAGAGAGGAAGTATCTTTTCTTTGAAATATAACTAACTAGTGGCAGAGCCAGGCCTAGAATCCAATTTTTCCTCTTTCCCAATCCAATGTTCTTTCGAGAACATCGTGTGGCAGATATTATTATTCCAATTTAGAGACCTGGAAACTCATTTTGAAGGGGATTCCCTAATCCCCTTCTGAGCCAGAGAGTCTGAGCCAGAGAGGACAGACCTGGGGAAAGGACATGATTCTTATAAAGATTAATTAGACCTATGATAGTAAAACTCTTAATACCAATAATATTTACCTAGTTTATATACCATTTTAAAAGCCAGAAATGTGAAGATTAAAACTTACCTCATAATACCAATGTGATATCGGCAAACTGTGAGTGATAGCAAGCCAGTTTCGGTGTACTTCAAAATCAGTGGAATGGCTACTCGAAATAATTAGATTAAAAAATTGAGATTCTGCAACATTTATCAGTTTCTAATTTCCACAAGTATGTTTTTAAATGGATCAACACCCTCTAAGCAGTCACAGCTCACTGTAAAGACAATCTGTAACACCTCACCTATCTAGACATCAGATCTCTCTCTGGAAAGTAGCTGAGAGATCTACAAGTCAGTGAAAATGGTTTCAGAGCTATCTAAAGAGCTGACAAGGAACCCACGCTTTCTTAAGGGAGACCCTTGGGCCCTTGCTCAGAAGTGACTTCTTGCTCACAAAGAATTCTAACAATTTATTATCTGGAAAAGACCCCACATATAAGCTGGATCTTCAAGGCCGAGTAGGAGTTCATCAGAGAAAGTGGAAAAAGGCCCTTACCCTGCTTTTCTCATGTCTCCAAACTCTTCCCTTCACCATCTCTCTATATAAACACATCCAAGTATCTGCCATCTTTAGTAGAAATCTTTTCTTCTGTTTATTCACTGCTGAACCTCCCCATCACATCTGCAACAGTACGTGACATGTGGATGGACTCAACACATTCTTGTTGAATAACCAATCACCAAAATCAACCGTGAGTTCCACAGCAAAGTCCTGATTTCCATTTTCCAATATGCTTTCCATGACCTTTCCACAGTGACAATTTTCTCCTACGTCTCCCAGCCAACCCCTTCTCAATCTCAATCATGCTATCCCTTTTTATATTCATCGGGTAAATGCTGATGTTTCCCAGGTTCAGTTCTTGGTCCTCTTTTTATGCAAATTACTCTGCTCTGGACAATCTTATTTACTTTCTGATTCCACTATCTACTGTATAGTGATATTGGTCACTTTCCTGAGTTCTAGAGACAGACATCTCCAATTTCCTGCTGACAATCTCAACTGAATTTCCTACAGATTCTTCAAAATCACCACTCAAATCTGAACCGATGACCCATCAATCCTAAGTATATATACCCAACAGAAATGCAAATATGTTGACCAAAAGACATGTACTATATAAGAATGTCCAATGCTGCACTATTTCCAACAGCTAAAAAGTGGAGATAATTCAAATGTCCACGAACAGTAGAATGGTTACATAAATTGTGGTATATTCATACAATGGAATGTTATAGGGTAGCTGTTCTTAAAGTGTGATTCAGGGACTTCCAGGGAGAGCCTTTCAGGGAGTCTGTAAGGTCAAAACTATTTTCATAATAATACTAAGATATACTTTGCCCTACTTCCACTCATTCTCTCCCAAGATTACAGTGATATTCCCAAGGCTACACGATGTGATGCCATCACTCTGATGGCTAATGGAATTTGTGCTTGTATATTCTTGTGCTTTAACAATTTGTTTTAATTTCTAAAATGGTAACTCTCTATTGTACAACCCACATAAACATATAGCTCTTTGTGATCCTCAATGATGTTTAAGAGGTGAAGGAATCCTGCCCCAAGTTTGAAAAACACTGCTACATTGTAATGAGAAGGAACTAACTATAATTACATGCACCAACATACAAACTTAAAGTGAGAGAAAAAGTCAGACCCAAGAACATGTTATACTATTCCATTTGTACAGAAACTCAAAAATAGGCTAAATTTAACCTACAGAGTTAAATCAGAATATCAATGTACCCTTGGAAGGGTGTGGTGAGTGACTGAAAAGGAGCATGGGCTCGGTGCATGCACCCGAAAAGGAGCATGGGCTCGGTGGCTCAGCCTGTAATCCCGCGCCTTTGGGAGGCTGAGGTGAGTGGATTGCCTGAGCCCGCGGGTTCGAGACCCGCCTGGGCAGCGAGACCTCATCTCTACAATAAATCAAAAAATCAGCCAGGCGTGGTAGCGCATGCCTGTAATTCCGGCTACTAGGAAGGCTGAGGCGGAAGGATCGCCGGAGCCCAGTAGGTCGAGGCTGCGGTGGCTGGGAGCGGCCACTGCACTCCAGTCTGGGCGACAGAGTGAGACTCCAACTCAAAAAAAAAAAAAAAAAAAAAGGGCACGAGGGGCTTCTAACATTCCGCTTATTGATCTATATGCTATTTACAAATGCACTCACGTTGCAAAAATTCAGTGAGCTGTACATTTATGATTTCTGCTTCTGACATATTATACTTGTCTGGGTATAGAAATATTGGTTGAGATTTACTTTCAATTTTGAAAACTTGTTCTATTGGTTTTTAGAAAAAATGTTGATGTTGATTAGTCTCTTTCCTTTATAATTTTCCCTTTGTTTCTACAGTTTTTGGTTTCTCTTTTTATCCCTAGCAGTCTGAAATGTCTGGTGTTTTGGTGAAAGCCTTTTTTTCCATTCATTATGCTAAGTAAGCCCTCAAGTGTCCTTCACTGGGAAATTTTATTATTTATTAGTTAATCTCTTCCCTGTTTTCTGTTTTTCTGAAACTTTTATTGGATGCTAGACATCCTAGATTGAACTTCTAATTCTTATTTTTTCTCTCATATTTTTAAAAGATTTACTCAATTTGTCTTTTATTTTAATCTTCACAATTTTATTTTCTATTTTTGTGTTTTGTGATTTTTTTTTTTTTTTTGAGTCAGTCTCACTCTGTCCCCCAGGCTGGAGTGCAGTGGAAGTCATGGCTACTGCAGCCTTGACCTGCTGCACTCTGGCGATCCTTCTGCCTCAACCTTCCAAGTAACTGGAACTACAGGCATGTGGTACCAGGCCCGACTAATTTTTTTGTTATTGTAGAGACTAGGTCTTGCCAAGTTGCCCAGGCTGGTCTCAAACTCCTGAGCTCAGGAAATCCTCTCACCTCCGCCTACCAAAGTGCTGGGATTATAAGTATGAGTCAACATGCCCGGCCTATATTTTCTATTTGTACGTATTCTTTAATCATTCCTGTCTTATAGCAGCTGTTCTGGTTTTATGGATTTATCCTTTTCACTCTCTCTGAAGATAGCATTTAGTTCTGAATGAGTTTGGGGGACATTTTCTCTAATTAGTTGTATTATATTGATTTTCTTCAGTCTCTTTTTTGGTTGTTGTCTTTTTTTGTTGTTTCCTGTTGGAAACTGTTAGAGACTCCACTTTGTGATGACCAGGTACAGAGCTGACAGTTTCACTAGGAGAATCCCCACCTAGTATAGGTCTTTCCTCTGGGTTGTTTCAGTTTCTCCAGAGAATAAACCTCTGATTCTCTGCCAGCACTTAAGCTGAGGGAAGAGGGATGGGGTAGATGATAAGGGGAGGAGGGAGATCAACCACTTTCCCTCCTACAGATTTTCAACTAATCTGAATTTTCTGCCCTTTGCTTCTCTTCAGTCTTCCACAGAATCTGGCACCTCTGGACCTGGACACCCTTCTATGTAACATATTCAGAGGAAAAAACCTCACCTTAAACAGAAATATATACTAGCTGCTAGTTGCTAGCATTATGGGATGGCAGGTCTTTTTTTTTTTTAAGTATTCTGACTGTCAGCCCGTTTCCCAGTTTTGAGTCTCATATATCCAAGTCTTAAACCCCTCTAGGCGTCTGCAAGGCATTTAGACTCTCTTCTTGTTTATCCTCCTCTGTAAGCATGCTGAGCTGAAGGTTCCTTTGCCTTGCTCAATCAGTTACTATTCCTTTACCTGTTTCAAAGTTTTTGTTGAACTCTCTCATACACTGATATTCCTTCTTACTAGGTTTGTACCTAATTAATATTACTGCAACATAATTTTAGTCAGATCTTAAGAACAGATAAGCTCTGGTAACCCAAATCCTTTAATATAACTTGTCAGTTCCCCACTCTGGACTCTCTCACCTTGGTGTTCTGTGTCTACCATAATGCCTGGAACACAGCACGTGCTTAAGAAATGTTTGCTAAATTAATGCATGGATGAATGAATAAATGAATGTGTGGGCAGATGAATGAAAGGAACACAGGACAGACAATACAAAGACCAAGGGCACCCTTTCATACTTCACTTTGACTAGAAAGTAGTAGGTGGTGAGACGTTTGCATAAAAGACTGCTCGTTTATGATGACTGCCATGGATCTCCAAAAGAAGGCTAAATCCCCTTCAGCTCACAGTCTAAGACCGGAAAGTTTATTTAAAAGTTCTCAAGACATCTAGTAAAATGACTAAAATCTCTGTCTTTTTTCTTTTTAAGAGATGAGGTCTTGCCCTGTCACACAGGCGAAATGCGGTATCACAATCATAGTTCACTGCTGCCTTGAACTCCCAGGCTCAAGCGATCCACCTTGAGCCTCAGTCTTTGGAATAGGTGGGGCTACAGGTGTACACCACCACACCTGGCTGCTATAAAATCTTTTCAGTTTAAGGTACACAAAGGTACATTTTTACGGTTAGAAATGAATAATCCTAACAGCATTTAAAAAACATAAACCAAGGCCACGTGCAGTGGCTCAAGCCTGTAATCCCAGCACTTTGTGAGGCCAAGGTGAGGGGACTATCTGAGCCCAAGGGTTTGAGAACAGCCTGGGCAACTTGGCAAGACCTCACCTCTACAATAAATCAAAAAATTAGCCGGGCGCACCTGTAGTTCTGGCTACTTGGAAGGCTGAGGCAGAAGGATTGCCTGAGCCCAGAAGGTCGACGCTGGGGTGGCCGTGAGCGTGCTGCTGCACTCCAGCCTGGGCGACAGAGTGAGACTCCAACTCAAAAAAATATATATAAACTAAATGGGAAAATTATGGCCTTGTAATATCAGCAGCTCTTTTTTCTGATTAGTGACTAAACTAAGAAGAGCAAAAATAATCCCAACTTGCTGAAACAACATTTGAAAAAAACACAAAACCAAGACTAGCGACATAACAAATAGTAAGCAATTTTTTTTTTTGAGTTGGAGTCTCACTCTGTCGCCCAGACTGGAGTGCAGTGGCCGCTCCCGGCCACCGCAGCCTCTACCTGCTGGGCTCCAGCAATCCTTCCACCTCAGCCTTCCAAGTAAGCTGGAACCACAGGCACGTGCTACCACGCCTGGATAATTTTTTGATTTTATTGTAGAGATGAGATCTCGCCTGCCCAGGCGGGTCTCGAACCCGCGGGCTCGGGCAATCCATTCACCTCAGCCTCCCAAAGGCGCGGGATTACAGGCTGAGCCACTGAGCCCGTACTTAACTTTTTTGATCTTGTCCATTCACCTTTGCAGCCTATTTCTCACTATCCTCCCCCAATCCTTGTCTTCTTCTACACTCACCTTTTCCCTCTGCCTGGACCACTCCCTATGAGGTAGATACTTGCCACTTTACAGATGAGGAAAGTGAGGCTTAGAGCAGCTAAGTAGCTTGCCCTGAGTCATGTAGCCAGTAAGTGGCACAGCCAGACTGCAGTCAAGGAGATCTGACTTCAGAGCTGATGCTCTTGAACCACCAAATACCTCCAAGTTAGCTACCATTTTCTCTGGAAATCCTTCCTGACCTCAAGACAGTCTTGTGATTGCTACGTCCAAAACAAATCTTCAATTTGTCTATTTCTATTTTTCCAATGCCACCACTCCAGTCCAAATCACCAGCATCTTTCACCTGAACTTCCTTAACAGGTGCCTAAATAATCTTCCTGATTCTACTTCTGCCTCCTCCAATCATTTATATAGCAGCCAAAAAAAATTTATAAATGCAAACCACTTTCACCAAACTTAAAATCTAAACTTTTCATCCTGGCTGTATAAGCTTCTGTGTGATCTCATCCATGCCTACCTTTCCAGTTTTGTCATACACACTACCCTCCTATTGCTTTCTTACCTTCTGGCTACCCCAGCCTTTTTCTCATTACCCAAACATGCCAAGTGTTCCTCACCACAGGGTCTTTGCTCACAGAGTACTCTCTTTCAGGTATGCTCTACATCCACACTCCACACACCACATACTCTGCATAAATGGCTCTCATTCATACTTTAGGCCTTAGAGACTTCCCTGACACCCAGTCTAAAGTAAGTTCTCCTTGTTAGCCCCCTTATAGTATTCTGTTCTTCTGCCCAACAGTTAACACAACACATTCGCGATCGGCAAATTTTTCACTTTCCTAATACTAAGAGCAGGTGAAAATAAGAAAAATCAGAAATAAGAAAAATCAGAATTTTTTTTTTTTTGAGTTGTCACTCTGTCGCCCAGACTGGAGTGCAGTGGCCGCTCCCGGCCACCGCAGCCTCGATCCACTGGGCTCCGGTGATCCTTCCACCTCAGCCTTCCCAGTAGCCGGAATTACAGGCATGCGCTACCACGCCCGGCTGATTTTTTTGATTTATTGTAGAGATGAGGTCTTGCTGCCCAGGCGGGTCTCGAACCCGCAGGCTCAGGCAATCCACTCACCTCAGCCTCACAAAGGCACGGGATTATAGGCTGAGCCACCGAGCCCGGCTGAAAAATCAGAATCTTAACTACAGAATCACAAACGTCTGTAGTTAAGCACAAGTGAAATGGTCTTTTCTAAATTGTCACCTTTCTCACAATACAGCTGAAAGTTGCAGACATACCCAGTACTTCCCTCAGACACCACTCTGACTAGCATTCTGTTCTTTGTATTTTTATTCAGATTATAAATTTATATTATATGATATATATTTCTTCATTTACATTGCATCATTACATCACTATCTCACTAACACTAATAAGTTCACTGGATTCACCTTCGACCTCTGAATTCTCATCAGCATATGTCTTCATTTTCCATAATTATGGTAAATTATTTTTAATGTTGAAGCATGAAAGCCCCGAAATATCAAAATACAAGTATACAACACTAATCGCAACAAAATAATGACCAACTTACAATTTTTACCAACTGTGGAAATCAATAACATTGCACAATCAGATAATTATCTCAATTAACTTTCTGCTTTCCTCATTATTCATTTACAAGCAAAATGTAGTAACACATACATATGATAATGTTGCAGGATTCAGAAACAGATGTATATAAATGCAAAGATGTAAATTCACATCAGTGATTGTGAATGAGTTAACACAAGCTGTGGCTATGTAATTACATATTTGCACTGATTTGTTTCTGGTACTGTTAACTTGCTTAACTACTGACTTCACAGGGTTAGAAATCATATCCGTTTTGCGCTCTCTCCTGTGCCTAGACACAGATCTGGTACATATTTTTTTTTTTTTTGAGTTGGAGTCTCACTCTGTCACCCAGACTGGAGTGCAGTGGCTGCTCCCAGCCACCGCAGCCTCGACCTGCTGGGCTTCGGCGATCCTGCCACCTCAGCCTTCCGAGTAGCCGGAACTACAGGCGCGCGCTACCACTCCTAGCTAATTTTTGATTTATTGTAGAGATGAGGTCTCGACAAGTTGCCCAGGCGGGTCTTGAACCCGTGGGCTCAGGCAATCCACTCACCTCAGCCTCCCAAGGCACGAGATTACAGGCTGAGCCACCGAGCCCGGCTGATCTATCGGTACATATTAAGGCGGTTAGTAAATGCTTGGTTGAATATGTTTGTATTTATCCTGTAGCTCCCCTTTTACATCCCAGAGTTTTCCCACTGGAGAAGCAAAGTATTAATAACAACTATATATAATATTTACTTTTTAGAGTAGAAGTTTTCACGAATTTGCATGTCACCTTTGTGCAGAGGCCACAGGTATCTTCTCTGTATTGTTCCAATTTTAGTGCAGGCATACCTCAGGGATATTGTGGGCTTAGTTCTAGACCCACAATATCACAATAATATGTGAATTGTTGTAGCACAATACACTGAGTCACATGAATTTTTATGGTTTCCTAGTACATATCTATTAAGTGTGTACTTGCATTACATCTAAAAAGACAATGTACATATCTTAACAAAAACGACCTAGTTGCTTAAAAAAAAAAAAAAAAGCTAACAATCAACTGTGCCTTCAGCATGTCCCAATCTTTTCACTGGTGGAGGGTCTTGCTTTGATACTGATGGCTGCCGACTTATCAGGGTGGTGACTGCTGAAAGTTACATCTGTAGCACTTCTTAAAGTAAGACAACAATGAAGTCAGCCACACTGATGGACTCTTCCTTTCACAAAAGATTTCTCTCTTTTGTGCCCTAGAGTGCTGTGAGGGTTACCATGTTGAATTTGTGCAAAAGCTAAAAGCACCAGATGTGCCAGAAATGCAATTTGTGATTACGTTTGCACTGGATTGTGATTTGAACCGGACACCTATAACTAATGCATTCTTTCTTTTGTGGTGGATAGGAGGGTTGCAAATCACGACTTCATACCCCACCCTTGTAGCTCAGAAATCTAGGCGTAGCTGAGGCTGATGTGGGGAGCTGCAGACAGCTGGACCTCCTTATACTCATCAGACCTGGCAAGAAACCGAAGGTGAATGCAGAGGACTCTGAAGTACCAACCAAGAGCCTTTTAAATAGTCACTGTAGAAGCATGGAGAGAAAAAAAGACCCAGTTGTGGGGGGGGGTACAAGGGTTTACAGAGTAATAACTTGTGTTGTTGTAAATTACCTCATCTGTATACCTTGTATTGGGACACTTTATTTCTCAGCACTATCTGTGTCTGCATTGCTTAGATGGCAGGAGATGGAATGGCCAATATAAAACAGTTGTGTTGACAATTACTCAGAAAGGTTTTTTTAAAGTATTTTTAACTGTTTGAAGTGCCCCCCCCTTAAGTTTGAAGTCAGAAGTCCTTCCCTGCTTGATTTATCGGTTGTAATTGTATTGTAATTGGTATCACTAAAACATAACTGTGCTGGGAAGAAGTTGTGCCATGAAGGTCTTCAATTTTATTTATTTATTTTTTTGAGTTGGAGTCTCACTCTGTCGCCCAGATTGGAGTGCAGTGGCCGCTCCCGGCCACCGCAGCCTCGACCTGCTGGGCTCCGGCGATCCTTCCGCCTCAGCCTTCCAAGTAGCCGGAATTACAGGCATGTGCTACCACACCCGGCTGATTTTTTGATTTATTGTAGAAATGAGGTCTCGCTGCCCAGGCGGGTCTCCAACCCGCGGGCTCAGGCAATCCACTCACCTCAGCCTCCCAAAGGCGCGGGATTACAGGCTGAGCCACCGAGCCCGGCTAATTTTCTTTTTTAATAAAAACATTTAAATAAATGAAAAAAAAAAAGATTTCTCTATAGCATATAGCATGCAATGCTGTTTGATAGCATTTTGGCCACAGTAAAATTTTTCAAAATTGGAATCACTCCTTCTCAAAGAAGATGCTACTTTATCAACTAAGCTTATGTGCTATTCTAAATTCTTTGTAGTCATTTCACCAACGTCCACAGCATCTTCACCAGATAATAAATTCCATCTCAAGAAACTGCTTTCTTTCCTCATCCATAAGAAGCAATTTCTCATCTGCTCCAGTTTTATCATGAGATTCCAGCAATTCAATCAGATCTCAGGCTCCACCTGTAACTCTAGTTCTCTTCCTGTTACAAGCATTTCTGTAGCTACTTCCTCTACTGAAGTCTTGAAGTCCTCAAAGTCATCCACAAGGGTTGGTATCAACTTCTTTAAAATTCCTACTGACGTTGATATGTTGACCTCCTCCCGTGAATCATAAATGTTCATAATGGCATCCAAAATGGTGACTCTTTTCCAGAAGGTTTTCAATTTACTTTGCCCAGAACCATCAGAAGAATCACTATCTATGGCAGATATAGCCTTATGAAATGTATTTCTTAAATAATAAGACTTGAAAGTCAAAATTACTCCTTGATGCATGGGCTGAAGAATGGATGCTGTTGGAAGGCATGAAAACATTAATCTCCTTGTATATCTTTATCAGAACTTTTGGGTAACCAGAGCAGCAATATTTTGAAAAGAATCTTTCAAAGCAGTAGGTCTGAAAGGAATGAAGAGTAATATTTTGAAAGGAATATTTCTGAGCAGTAGATTTCAACATTGGGCTTAAAATATTCAGTAAACCATGCTGTAAACAGATATGCTGTCATCCCAGCTTTGTTGTTGCATTTCTAGAGCACAGGCGGAGTAGACGTAGCATAATTCTTAGGGGTCCTAGGATTTTTGAAGTGGTAAATAAGTACTGGCTTCTTCACCAAAGTCAAGAGTTGCATTAACTTCCAACAAGAAGTAAGACACTGACATTTGAAGTAAGACATTGTATTTCCTCTCTAGAAGTAAGACATTGACATTTGAAGTAAGACACTGTATTTCCTCTCTAGCTATAAAAGTTCTAGATAGCATCTTCTTCCAGTAAAAGACTATTTCATCTACGTTAAAAATTTATTTTTTAGTGTAGCCACCATGAACAATGATCTTAGCTAGATCTTCTGGATAACTTGCTGCTTCTCCATCAGCACTTGCTGCTTCACCTTGCACTATTATATTATGGAGGCAGTGTCTTTCCTTAAATTCCATGAACAACCTCTACTAGCTTCAAACTTTTCTTCTGCCACTTTCTTTTTTTTTGAGTTGGAGTCTCACTCTGTCGCCCAGACTGGAGTGCAGTGGCCGCTCCCGGCCACCGCAGCCTCGACCTGCTGGGCTCCGGCGATCCTTCCGCTTCAGCCTTCCAAGTGGCTGGAACTACAGGTGTGTGCTACCACACCTGGCTAATTTTTTATTTATTGTAGAGATGAGGTCTCGCCAAGTTGCCCAAGCGGGTCTCGAACCCGCGGGCTCAGGCAATCCACTCACCTCAGCCTCCCAAAGTACTGGGATTACAGGCTGAGCCACCAAGCCTGGCTTCTTCTGCCACTTTCTTACCTCTCTCAGACTTCAAAGAATTGAAGACAGTTAGGGCCTTGCTCTGGATTAGGCTTAAGGGAATGTTGTGGCTGGTTTAATCTATCCAGACCACTAAAACTTTCTCTATATCAGTAATGAGACTGTTATGCTTTCTTTTCATTTGTGTTCACTGGAGTTGCATTTTTTGAGTGGGGGACAAGCTCTGTCGCCCAGGCTAGACTGCAGTGGCGATTCTGGCTCAACGCATCCTTGACTGGCTGGGCCCAGATGATCCTTTCACCTCAGTCTCCTGAGTAGCTGAAATTACAGATATGTGCCACCAAGTGTGGCTAATTTTCTTATTTTCTGTAGAGACAAGGTCTCCATTATGTTGCTCAGGCTGGTTTTGAACTCATGGGCTTAAGCAATCCACCCACTTAGGCCTCCCAAAATGCTGGGATTACAGGTGAGAGCCACCACGCCGGCTGGAGTAGCACTTTTAATTTCCTTCAAGAACTTTTCCTCAGCATTCACAACCAGCTAGCTGTTCCACACTACAAGAGGCCTAGCTTTCAGCTTATCTCTCTGCTTTCAACATATCTTCCTCACTAAACTTAATTATTTCTATCATTTGATTTAAAGTGAGTGACATGCAACTCTTCCCTTCACCTGAACACCTAGAGGCTATTATAGAGTTAATTGGCCTAATTTCTTTTTTTTTTTTCTTTAGGCCATTTAAATGAACATGAACAACAAAGACACAAACTCTTGTTTTCTCAGACTTTCAACTAGAGCTGACTTCGTACATGGTGGTCGCCACTTGCTTCCCGCTATGGGCCTAATTTCTTCTTTTTTTTTTTTTGAGTTGGAGTCTCACTCTGTCACCCAGACTGGAGTGCAGTGGCCGCTCCTGGCCACCACATCCTCGACCTGCTGGGCTCTGGCGATCCTTCCGCCTCAGCCTTCCAAGTATCTGGAACCACAGGCACGCGCTACCACGCCCGGCTAATTTTGGTTTATTGTAGAGATGAGGTCTCGCCAAGTTGCCCAGGCGGGTCTCGAACCCGCGGGCTCAGGCAATCCACTCACCTCAGCCTCCCAAAGTGCGGGATTACAGGCTGAGCCACCGAGTCTGGCTTATTTTTATTTTTTATTATTATAAAGATGTGGCATATGGGCCTAATTTCAATATTGTTGTGTCTCAGGGAATAGGGAGGCCTGAAGAGCGGGAGATAGATAGTGGGACAGCAGGTTGGTGGAGCAGTCAGAACATGCACATTTATTGATTAAGTTTGCTGAGCCATACGGGTGCGGTTTGTGGTGCTCCAAACAACTACGATGGTAACATCGAAGACCAGTGATCACAGATCACCATAACGGATATAACAATAATGAAAAAGTCTGAAATACTGCAAGAATTATCAAAGTATAACAGACACGAAGTGAGCAGATGCTGTCAGAAAAATGGCAACGAAAGGGTTGCTCAACACAAGGTTGCTACAAACCTTCCATTTGTAAAAAACATGGTATCTGTGAAATACAATAAAGCAAAGAGTGAAAAATGAGTTAGCCTATCCCTGTATGTACGCTGCTGAAGTAAGCCTTATATGCTGCTGAAGTAAGTCTTATATTCATTCTTTTTCTTGAAGCAAGAGCAGTATTCATAATAATGGCCCCAAGGATACATTTCTAGCCTGGAGAAACTAAAGCAAGAAATAGCCCTTTATATCCCAAATCCAGGTGAATAAGATTCTCTTTCATTCTGATGTTTTTTTCAAATGGAATTTTATAAAGAATTTCCCAGGCCGGGCTCTGTGGCTCAGCCTGTAATCCCAGCACTTTGGGAGGCCAAGGCGATTGGATTGCCTGAGCCTGCGGGTTTGAGAACAGCCTGGGCAACTTGGCGAGACTTCGTCTCTACAGTAAATCAAAAATTAGCTGGGCGTGGTAGCCCACGCCTGTAGTTCCAGCTACTTGGAAGGCTGAGGTGGCAGGATCGCCAGGAGCCCAGCAGGTCGACACGGGAGTGGCCGTGAGTGTGCTACTGCACTCCAGCCTGGGCGACCGAGTGAGACTCCAACTTTAAAAAAAAAAAAAAGGACTTTTCCAATTTGTTTTTAAGATGGAAAGATGTTCCTTATTCACTTTTAGCTACACAGAAAGTTAAAATGACCAAGCATTTTCCCCTCAAGTCCCTGGTAAGTCATTTTACTGAACCCACATATACATTTCATATATACAGAAGTGTCAATGGACATTCTATACATTCAACTCTCCCACACCCAACAAGAGATCACCAAGAGCTTGAATCAAAGGATGCCAATAAACCAAATCCTGAACTAGGAAGTGAGGGGATCTGAAGGAAAGGGAGAAGAGGAATGAAGGCAGAAAAGGGAGAAAGAGAAAGAACAGGCGAAGGCAGAAGCTAATATTAATAAATATTACCTACTGTATACACACCACCACTTGGTGGTTGCTTCCTGGTTTCCATGCTTTGGCCCTGCATCCATTTTTCACACAGTATTGTATGATCTTCATAACCCTGTGTGATCTGGCCACCGCCTAGCTCATCCCGTGCCACTCTTCTCCCTTAATGCTCTTCAGTCAACGGCTTCTTTCTGTTCCTACAGTACTGAATTCTTTCCTACTGCAGGGCCTTTGCACTTACTCTTTCCCATGCCTGGACTGCTGTTCACTTATTGTTTTTCATCCTTTAAATTTTAGCTCAAACATCACCTCTTAAAAGAGTAATGCCTTGCCACTTAATCATTCTCTGTTTCCTTTATAGATCTTATCACAACCTGAAACTTTCCTGTTTGTCTATCTCCATCCACCAACTCCACCGAGGGCAAAGACCTGAAACGTCCTGCTCCACGGTATCTCCAGGAGTTAGAATAGCACGTGGGGCCACAGGCAGCCGATAATAGCAGCTGAGTGAATGGTGGAGGCGGGTGTCCTCAAGTGAATGCATATTGAGGATGAGGATCCTGAGGCTCAGAAACGTTCAAGTGACTCGCAGCAAGTCAGACAGCGAAGGCCTGAATCCGGCAAGCTAGGGCTATGTTCTAGCTCGCAGGTTAAGAGACAATCGGCGGAATGGGAAGCTCAGCAAAGGCGAGGTGGCGACCAACACGACCTCAAGTTCCCTCTCCTCCTCACAGCCACGCGTTGCCACGCTTCTCTCTCCCGCCCGGACCGACCGTGGGGCCTCCCCGCCCAGCCCCTAGCCGTGCAGGTCCCTTACTAGGTGGGGATGAGAAGGCATTTGAGGAGAGTCACCCCGAGCGCCAAGGCCGAAAACCAATTGTCAGCACCCGTCACGATCCCGAGACCTGCCATTCCTACGGCACCGCGGGCTTTCAACCAACTGGATCCACATCCGGGATCCCGCGCATGCGGGGAAGGGCTCCGGAGTCCGGAGGGGGTGCCCGCGAGTGCGCGCATGCGCACAGTCGCTCGACCCGTCGGAGGGAGACCGAACTCAGGCGTTTAAACCTCCCGCCCGCCACCCTTCCACAGCCCCGCCTTACCCCACCCAACCTCGCCTGAGAGGGCTCCATTGCGCATGCGCAGGCCTTTGCCGAGCCAGATTTAAGTTTTATCTGCTACTTCATACTTGAGTTCAAATAGTAGCAGGTCATCTGCCCAAGGTCTTGATCGTGCCTGGCATTGGGGCTACCTAGGTGAGAAAAAGATTCTGTCTTACGCCAGAGACGTTCACATACTAGCGAAGAAGACAGGATCGTGACCCCAGAGTTACATTAGATAAAAGTACTTGAGAGTACTGCGGGGGCTCCCCACCCGCACGCCTGCGCCAGAGTATTAAATCCAGCTACAGAATGGCATGAGCTGAGGTATGGAGGTGAAAAACATTGTATTTCTAGAACTCTGAGCTAGAGTCTTGCCTCTGCGCCTGCCTGAATGAGACCCATTCTGGAGGCAGGCAAGAGTCTAGTCCTTCTCACACTTAAGGTACAGATAACCCAAGTGAGGATCTTGTTAAAGTTCGGGCTCTGATTCGTTGGCCTAGCAGACTGCCAGATCGTGTCAGTGCTGCTGGTACCGAAATCACAAGGGGTGAGACATATTCAGTAAAATTTTAGTTTCATCTCATCGTACTGTGTGATCTTGGACAAACTAAACTCTCTAAACTTCCGTTTCCTTTTTTGGTAAACGGGAGATAAAAATGGTTTCTGCCTCATAGAGTGGTTGTGAGGATTAAATGAGAATGTCTGTACATTGCTTGGTGTTGTTCCAGGACAGAATAAATGCTCAATAATGTGTCTGAGAAGATAAATACCTTGCTGAAAGATGCACAGCAAGTAGATGACAATGTCACTTTCCTAATATGAGCTTATGCCCTCCCATAACTTCAACTGCCACTCATGTAAATATGGTCCACAAATGTATAGCACAAGCTTAGTTCTCCAGACTCTTAACTCCAACCACCTGCCTGACATCTCATAGATTTTTTTTTTTATTTTCTTTATTTTAATTTTATTTTTGTAGAGATAGGATCTTGCTATGTTGCCCAGGTTAGTCTCGAACTCTTGGGCTCAAGTGATTCTTTTGCCTCAGCCTCCCAAGTGCTGGGATTATAAGCTTGGGCCACTGAGCCAGAGGCCCTCATAGATTTTGTATTGTTTTGTTTTGAGTTGGAGTCTTACTCTGACACCCAGACTGGAGTGCAGTGGCTGCTCCTGCCCACCGCAGCCTCGACCTGCTGGGCTCTGGCAATCCTTCCGCTTCAGCCTTCCAAGCAGCTGGAACTACAGGCGCGCGCTACCATGCCCGGCTGATTTTTTGATTTATTGTAGAGATGAGGTCTCGCTGCCCAGGCGAGTCTCGAACCCGCGGGCTCAGGCAATCCACTCACCTCAGCCTCCCAAAAGCGCGGGATTACAGGCTGAGCCACTGAGCCCGGCTCCTCATAGATGTTTTAAAGGCAGTTTGTTAGTTTCTTATTGCTGCTGTAACAAATTACCACAAACTTGCTAGCTTTCTTTTTTGCCTTGATCATTACAGAACATCAAGCTTAGTAGCCTAAAACAACACAACTTTATTCTCTTACAGTTCTGTAGACTATAAGTCTACAATCAGTCTCACTGGGTTAAAGTCAAGGTGTCACTAGGGTTGGTTCCATCTGGAAGCTCTGAGGAAAGAATCTGTTCTCTTGACTTTTTCACCTTTTAGGAGTTGCCTGCATTCCTAGGCCCCTTCCTTGTATCACTCCAATCTCCTGCTTCCTTCCTCATAATCTATTACTTTTCTGTGATAACTAAGATCCAGCAGACAGCAAAGATGATGATGAGGAGGATTCCGACACCAAGTAGCAGAAGACAATGAGGATCTTTAAGTTTTTTAGTTTTTTCCTAAAAAAAAAAATCCACTGTGACCTATTCACCCTTCACTTTCCATTTCACCATGTTTTGCTGTTCTAAACATGGTCACCTTCCAGCAGAGGTCTGCTCACCACGGGCAGTGCCACATGTAGGTGACATGCTCTCTGTTTGTGAATTTGCAAAAGGGGAGGGTAAAAAAACCCAAAACTTCAAAAGCTCTGTTTTTCGAGGATTTTTTTTTCTGTGACTTCTTTCCGTTTTTTTTTTTTTTCTTTTTTAAGAGTTGTGGGGTACTCGTAAGGATTTATTACATACGTAAATTATGTGCAGCTGAGGTTTGGGCTTCTAGTAGGCCCTCCCTCCTCTGATATTGGACCTGGTAACCAGTGTATTGCCCCTTATCCTTCCTCCTTCCCTTCCTTCTTTAGTAGTGTCCAGGGTCTGTTGTTCCCACCTTTATACTCATGTGACCAGTGATCAGGACCCACTTAGGCGTGAGAATATGCTGTATTCAGTTTGTTCTTTCCTAAAAATATTTTTAAAAGGAAAATGTGTTTACATTTTAATTTATACTTTATATTTTTGTACATAGTGCTAAGGTGTCAGCCTTTTTTTTTTTTTTTTTTTTTTTTTGAGTTGGAGTCTCACTCTGTCGCCCAGACTGGAGTGCAGTGGCCGCTCCCGGCCACCGCAGCCTCGACCTGCTGGGCTCTGGCGATCCTTCCGCCTCAGCCTTCCATGTAGCCGGAACTACAGGCGCGCGCTACCATGCCCGGCTAACTTTTTTATTTATTGTAGAGATGAGGTCTCGCTGCCCAGGCGGGTCTCGAACCCGCGGGCTCAGGCAATCCACTCACCTCAGCCTCCCAAAGGCGCGGGATTACAGGCTGAGCCACCGAGCCCGGCTGTGTCAGCCATTTTTAATGATCTTGGATGACCAAACCAGCCTTCAGAGTGTTCTCTGCCCAGCTTCTGACTTTGCTGTGGTGTGACCATGTTCATTAGAATCTCAAAGGAGAAAAAAAAAACAAACTTGTAAAATTAAAAAAAAAAAAAACACAAAAAGAACAAAAAATCTTATTCCAGGCATTCCAGTAACTATTTATTTATTCTTAGCCTGTTTAATGTATGTGTGAAACAATGTCGTCCAACTATAAACCAGAATTTTACTTTTCTGAGTTGTTCTTAAAAAAAAAAAAAAGAAGAGAGAGAGAGACGGTTGCCATGAATTTTGCTCCTTTTCTCATTTTCCCTGCTCTAGACTTGAACATGAGGCACAAAACCAGACTCAGCTTTGAGAGAAAATGATCCTCATGCTGGTCCTCACATCATTGAACTGCCAAACAAACCTCTCTACCTCCAGACTTTTACTATGAGAGGAAACACATATGCCACCCTTATGTGTTTAAGCCACACTTAGTCAGGTTGTCTGTTCTTCCAGCTGAAAGCATTTCTAACTGCTTTTGCCAAGTCCCATCTGTTTGACATCCTAGATGTTGCTCACATTTGTCCAACCCCCTTCACCCACTTTTGCCACTCTAGCCGCACTGATCTGCACCTTTGTGCATGCTATTCCCTCTCTGGAATGTTCTCTCTTCTCCCCGTGGGCTAGTAGCACCTCCTCCTTGAGCTGTCAGATCAAATACTGTTTTCCAGGACAACCTTCCCTGACCTCCCCTCATCCTGCCTCATACACCTGTCAGCTGTGTGCAGTTCTACGTTATGTGTGTGATTATCTAATTCCTGCATTAGTTATCCCTCCATGAGGACAGGGACCTTGTCTGTTTTATTGTGGTAGCAATAACCCGCAGAGCAGCTGGCACAACATAGATGCTCGATATTTGTTGAATTGCGTGTATGTCTGAAACAGAATTCCAACCAAAGTCTCTCCTACCCCCTGCTGTGCATTACCCAGAATGAGTAGATTTGGAATATTTGGAGAAGGTGTGGAAAAGGACTGATGTCAATTTTATGAGGTCTTCAAGCTGGAAAATCTGAACAGATGGAACAATACACAACTTGGTGAAGTTTTTCACAAACCGTGTGACTTGGTCTCTTTCCTTTCCAAGAAATTAATCCATTCTGCTCCAGTTCCTGGGCATTGCTGGTGACTGGAAAGCTCTCTGATCACTAGAAGCTTCTCTCTGAGAGGGAGAGTGCTTGGATTTTGACGATCTTAGAAACTGCACCAACTCTGTGGGAGCAAAAGGAGGGGATGGGTGCTAGGCTCTTTAAATTAGCCAGCTCTCATGGGGACAAACAGAGTGAAAACTCACTCGTTACAGGGAGAACATTACCAAGCATTCAAGAGGGGTCTCCCCACATGATCCAAACACCTCCACGAGGCCTCACTTCCAACACTGGGGATCATGTATTACATGAGATTTGGAGGGGCAAACATCCAAACCATATCAAGTGCACACCATCCCTTCTGCTTTGTTCTGTTTGTCAGAAGTGACTTACTAAGTCCAGCCCACAGTTAAGGAGAGGGCAGTTAGACTCCACTTCTTGAAGGAAGGAATAGTAAAGAATTCACTGACATTTTAAAAGATGGGCCGAGCGCGGTGGCTCAAGCCTGTAATCCCAGCACCTTGGGAGGCTGAAGTAAGAGGATTGCTTGAGAACAGGAGTTCGAGACCAGCCTGGGTAACTTGGTGAGACCTTGTCTCTACAATAAATCAAAAAATTAGCCGGGCATGGTGGCTCATACCTGTAGTTCCAGCTACTTGGAAGGCTGAGGCAGAAGGATCGCTGGAGCCCAGCAGGTCGAGGCTGTGGTGGCCGTGTGCCACTGCACTCCAGCTTGAGCAACAGAGTGAAACTCCAACTCAAACAAAACAAAACAAATAGATTTCTCAAGATGTGCAGGTCCTGTATTAGGCTGTGGGAATTCAAGAGTGAGTAAAAACTGGGCTCAGTGGCTCAGCCTGTAATTCCACGTCTTTGGGATGCTGAGGTGAGTGGATTGCCTGAGCCCGCGGGTTCGAGACCTGCCTGGGCAACTTGGCAAGACCTCATCTTTACAATAAATCAAAAATTAGCCAGGCGTGGTAATGCACGCCTGTAGTTCCAGCTACTTGGAAGGCTGAGACAGAAGGATCACCGGAGCCCCCAGCAGGTTGAGGCTGCGGTGGCTGGGAGCGGCCACTGCACGCCAGTCTGGGCGACAGAGTGAGACTCCAACTCAAAAAAACAAAACAAAACAAAGAGTGAGTAAAAGCAAGAGCTAATTTGCCTAAGGCACCATGCTTTGCTTTTTTTTAAGTCAGGGTCTCACTCTATCGCCAGGCTGGAGTGCGGTGGCACTCAAGTGATCCTCTAGCCTCAGCCTCCCAAGTAGCTGGGGGTAGCTGGAACTACAGGCACATTACAGGCACAAGTCACCACGCCAGGCTAATCTTTTTATTTTGATTTTTTGTAGAGATGGGATCTCACTATGTTGCCCAGCTTGGTCTGGAACTCCTAGACTCCAGCAGTCCTCCCACCTCGCTCTACCAAGGTGCTGGGATTACAGGCATGAGCCAACATGCCAGGTCTCATGCTGAGCATTTCTCTTCATTTAATCTTCACAACCATCCTTTGAGGTAGGTACTATGATTATTCCCACTTTGCCTTGATGAGGAAACTGAGGCTCAGGGAGAGTAAATAAACTTCTCAAGGACACTCAGTAAGATGAGGAAGTAGAATTTGAATTCAGGACTGTCTCATATGATTTTGCCACCTACATGGTGCTGGCCTTCTTGGAGCTGAGTCTCCCAGAGCACATGACACATCATCATTATTGATAGCAAGTGGTAAGTGCAGCAATTAGAGGCATGCACAAAATACACAGGGGCACAAAGGTGGGAATCACCAGACCCTAGGCCTGCTGCTGCATCACCACCAGAGTCATCTTCTATAACATGGCTCTTCCTACGGACTTTCCAGTTGCTCCACACTGTCTATAGGAAAAGGCTGAAGCTGCCATTCAGGCCCTTCATGGCTCGACTCTGGCTTGCTCCTCCAGCTTCACTTCATCCTACTTCCACTAAACCATCCTAGCCACATGGAAATTCTTATTTTTCTCTGATACGCCATGTTCTTTATACATCTGTGCCTTTGCATGGGCCACTCCCTCTTCCCCAAATGCCCTTTGCCTTTATTTCGTGACAAATCCTGCATGACCTGGCTCAGATAATCTATGAAATTTTCCCAGTGCACTTTGTGCAGGATTCTTTTCTAGAAGCTATTATTGTAACCCCAGTGACACCTAAGCCCTCCAAGATTCTTTGGGTCTGGGCAAAACTAACTTTGCCCAACCATTCACTCCCAATTTTATATACCATGGAAGCCAAAGCCCTCCCTCATATTTCTGCAGATTCTCCAACACTCACATTTTCATACTATCTCTTTTCTCCTGGACTTCCAGCTCCCTCACTAAGGCCTGTGTTCTTACCTTATAACCAGATGGGAGATTCAGCTCCTTCACTGTTTTCCAGGCAGAACTTGCAGTATTTATGAGTGCAGAAGACTTTACTGAAGAGATGAGTCACAGCAAATCCTTTAAAATCTCTAGGATCCAGCCGGGCTGGGTGGCTCAGCCTGTAATCCCACGCCTTTGGGAGGCTGAGGTGAGTGGATTGCTTGAGCCCGCGGGTTCGAGACCCACCTGGGCAACTTGGCGAGACTTCATCTCTACAATAAATCAAAAAATTAGCCGGGCGTGGTAGTGTGCGCTTGTAGTTCCAGCTACTTGGAAGACTGAGGCGGAAGGATTGCCGGAGCTCAGCAGGTCGAGGCTGCGGTGGCCGGAAGCGGCCACTGCACTCCAGTCTGGGCGACAGAGTGAGACTCCAACTCAAAAAATAAAAAATAAAATAAAATCTCTAGGATCAACCTGGCCCTCCTCAGTCCTCTTTGATTCCTTGGCCACATAGTGGTCCCCCTTTGCCCTTTCCTGAACAGTTCCAGTCTCCTCATTTCTCTGGTCTTCCCTCACTCTTTGAAGCAACAAACTCTTCCAAAGCTTTCCTCCTGTGGAATAGTTCCAGGACACTTTCTGTTCTTGGCCTCTTCTTCTACCCAAGAGCTTACCATGGTGGTATTTCAAACAAAAGCAATTCTTTTCCAAAGACTAGTTCTAGGTACAGCAGTTAGGATAATCATTTTCTCCAGCTTCTTACCTAACTATCTGTTATGCGATCTGACAATTAAGTTCATGGACTCATCCTAGAAAAAAATGCTACATACCTCATTGCTGAATACCACTAAGGTCACCTTTGAAGTACTCCCCTTGGGAAGCTATGCACTGATGCCAGTGCCTAGTCCACCTGTCAAAGCAATTTTGGAACTCTTTTTCTGGAATGGCTATCATATTACCCTTGATGTCCTGAATGTCATCAAAATGTCTTCCTTTCGATATTGCCTTCATCTTCAGGTAAATAAAAAAGTCACTGGGGGCCAGATCAGGAGTTTAGGGAGGGTATTCCAATACAGTTATTGGTTTATTGGCTAAAAACTCCCTCGCAGACAGTGCTGTGTGAGCTGGTGCATTGTTGTGATGCAAGAACTCCTCCTGGACTATTTTGCACACACCTATCTCATACCAAAATTTTCAGTTATGATTTTCTTAACTGTTTCTCTCTCTTTGTTCTTTTCTTTCTTTTTTGATTTAGGGTCCCACTCTGTTGTCCAGTTTGGAGTGCAGTGGCACACTCACAGCCACTGAAGCCTTGACCTGCTGGGCTCAGGAGATCCTTCCACCTCAGTCTTCCAAGCAGCTGGAACCACAGGCATTTGCCCCCATGCCCTGCTAATTTTTTGATTTATTGTAGAAACAAGTTCTCACCAAGTTGCCCAGGCTGGTCTCGAACCCCTGGGCTCAGGCAATCTTCTCTCCTTGGGCTCTCGGAGTGCTAGGAATACAGGCATGAGCCACCTCACCCAGTTAATTATTTCTCTATTGATGTTTATTTGGTCTGCTATGCTTCTTACAGTCAACTGATGATTTTGACTCATAGTTCAATAAATTTTTGTAATGTTTTTGTCAGTTCTCATTACTGGTTGTCCTGACCTTTCTTCATCAGTGGTGCTTTCTTTCCCCTTAGAAAAATGTTTAATACATTTGTACACTGCTATTTTCTTTGCAGCATTATCCCCATAAACTTGAAATAACATGTCCCTGATTTCACTTCAACTCTTGCTAAGTTTAACAAGAAATTTAATGTTTGTGTGTTGCTCTTATTCAAGTTCTAATTCCAGCATTCTCATGACAGCACACAAAACATGCAAGAACAATAATGATTGCCACTCAGCAAGACATCATCACAAGTCAACATGAACTCTGTTGTGAGACACTGATATACCAAGGTTATGAAATCTTACTGAGTTGTTTGTATAGTGCTGCCAATGTAAGTGCATGGTGGCAAGTTAATTGAGTGCAAACTTAATTGTCAGACCTCATATAATCATGTCTTAGTTCAGGTTGCTGGAACAAAGTACCACAGACTAGATTGCTTATAAACAACAGATATTTATTTCTCACAGTTTTAGAAGTGGCCAGTCTGAGATCAAGGTCTGGGGAGGACTCTCTTCCAGGTTGCAGACTGCCACCTCCTTGTTGTGTTTTCTTATGGTGGAAAGAGTGAGAAAGCTCTGAGCTTTGTTTTATAAGGGCATTAATCCCATTTATGAGGGCTGCACCCTTAGAACCTAATTACTTTCCAAATGCACCACCTTCTAATACCATCATACTGGGAGTTAAAATTCAGCATATGAATTGAGTAGGGAGGAGTGGAGGGTGAGGGAGCAGGGAGGCTCCACACACAATCATGTTTAGTCCGTAACAGAGTGTTTTTATCCATGGGTCTGAATCAGGTCTTGTCAAATTTATTTGGGTTGCCCTAGCTCCCTGTACAGAGCTTGGGACATAGTACACCCTCAGTATCATTTGTTGAATAAATGAATTCATGGTCGATAAGAATGATTGACTGAAAAAAACCGAATGCAAGAATGAATAGGCTGATGTTAATTGAACTGATGGTTCCCAGAAATCTTTGCTATGCAAAAAAAAGAGGCTTACTGAGGGTCTAGTCCTAACTCTAGTACCAGTTCTGCCTCTAACTTGCTGCATAACCACGGGCAGTTCACTTTTCCTCTTTGCACCTGGGCTGAAAAATGAGAAGGTGGCTTCTTATTATTCCTTTCTCTTCCACCAACCACACCTCATTCTAATTCCCACTTGCTATCTGTTGCTTCACAGTGGGGACCTGGCTGGCTTGCTGGGTAGCTTATTATTAAAACCTACCTGCCTGATTAAGAAATGCTTTCAAAGCAGAGGGTCAACCTGGAATTGCTCTAGCTCATGATTCTTACTTAGCCACACCTGTGCACGCCTCGCCTCCTTTTTTTTTTTTTTGAGTTGGAGTCTCACTCTGTCACCCAGACTGGAGTGCAGTGGCCGCTCCCGGCCACCGCAGCCTCGCCTGCTGGGCTCCGGCGATCCTTCCACCTCAGCCTTCCAAGTAGCTGGAATTACAGGCATGCGCTACCACACCCGGTTGATTTTTTGATTTATTGTAGAGATGAGGTCTCGCTGCCCAGGCGGGTCTCGAACCCGCGGGCTCAGGCAATCCACTCACCTCAGCCTCCCAAAGGCGCGGGATTACTGGCTGAGCCACCGAGCCCGGCTGCCTCGCCTCCTTTTAATGCCTTAGTAAACCAGGATGTTAAATGAACTTCTTTCATCACACTCCCTATTTATTTATATTTTTTGTAGTCTTTTTTTTTTTAAGTCAGAGTCTCACTCTGTCGCCCCGGCTGGAGTGCAGTGGCACAATCACAGCCACTCAGCCTCGACCTTCTGGGCTCAGGTGATCCTTCTGCCTCAGCCTCCTGAGTAGCTGGGACTAGAGGTGCACACCACTACGCTGCCCAGCTAACTTTTTATTTACCAGAGATGAGGTCCCTCCATGTTGCCCAGGTTGGTCTCGAACTCCTGGGCTCAGGCAATCCCCTTGTCTTGACCTCTTAGAGTGCTGGGATTACAGGTGTGAGCCACCATGCCCAGCCCCGCACCCCCCATTTATGCATTAAATCCCATCAGTCTTTTCCTATGCCCAGCCTTCATGGAGGGGTGTGTGTGTGTGTGTGTGTGTGTGTGTGTGTGTGTGTGTGTGTGTGTGTGTGTACACACACGCACCTGCACCCATGAGCACACACCCACTTACTTCCTTAAACAGGTTTGCTGTCTCTGGAGTTTCCTGAAACTTTGTACAGGCTTTCTGAAGGAGGTAGAAATTCCATGTAGTGTTCTTGGCAAGGCTTTGGTCATAGCTGCTTTTTTGCTGTTTGGGGCCTTGAGTTTCCAAGGAATGACTGATCAGTTATCATTCATTCCTAGCTCACTGATACCACTAAGCCACTGTGTCAACATCTAAGAGTTTGATTTGAGTACCAAAGGGTGTCCCCAGCTCCTTTTCTATATTTTGTTATTGGTGCCATTTCAGTAACCTGTACCCTTAGGGGTCCTGGGATAACTTAAAAGAAGGCAAAAATAGGTATAACCCACAGAATCTTAGATTTGAATGATGCCCAGCTCCATGTGAACTAGGAGGCGAATAATAACAATTATTCAACTAGTACGCACTTACTGGATGCCAAACGTTGAGCTAAATGTGATACCTAAGTCATCTCGTTTCTGTCAACATGATGAGTTTACATTAGGAGATTGAGCCACTGGACAGGTTAAGGAATCCACAGCTGGCGAGTGAGGCAGCCAAGATTCAAGCCAGCCCATCGTATGCCAGTATCTGCATCCATAAGCATTAAACGACTTCTTTCCCCAAGCTCCCATTTTGATGTTCTGAAGAGATATTATGTAGGGAAAATAAAAAATACCTTTCCCTGTTTAGCCATCGACCTCTGCCCTTGACTTAGAAGTGTCTTATGGAGTCTCCTCCTGCCTTGTCTTCGTGAGGCTCAACCAGAAGCCCGGAGGAATTCAGACTTCATTGAGCATCTTGTATTTGAATCCTTCCCTTTTTCTACATCAGAAGATCATACCAATATCAACTCTACATAGACCCTGAATATCAAATAGGAGAAAGATTAAAGCAAAACATTCTAAGAGCACAGGGACTACTGATTATCATCAGGTGACTATTTTTTTAAAAAACGTATTTTTTATTATAAAATTGTGGGGTACAGTTAAGGGTTAGGTATACAAAAGTGCATTGTTCAGGCACCCTTGTTGATAAGGGGTGTCTCCCCGTCCCCAGAGAGATATTTACTACTGTTAGTCCCACCTCCCTTCCCCTCCCTACCCCTCCATAGTTTCCCACCACTGTCAGTCCTTTTCTTATAGTATTATGATAGATGTTCAAGGTCCACTATATGAGTGAGAACATGTGATACACGGATCTTTGTTTCTGTGAGAGATCACTCAGTATTTTAGACTCTAGTTCCATCCAGGTTGCTGCAAAATTCATGATTTTGTTCTTTTTTATGGCTGCGTAGTATTCCATCATGTGTATGTACCACATTTTTAAAATCCAGTCCTCTTTTGATGGACAGCATGGTTGGTTCCAGGTTCTTGCTATTGTGAACAATGCTGTGATAAACATTCATGTGCAGGTATCTTTTAGATAGAGTGATTTGAGCTCTTCAGGGTATATTCCCAGTAGGGGGATTGCAGGGAGGTGACCTATTTCATTGGAAGGAGTTGTAGTTGACATTTTATGACCAGTAGCATTGTTTAATTTTAGAGCACAATGGAGGAAAACTTTTCATTTTTACCTTGAGATACAGAATTTCACTCTGTTGCCCAGGTGAGAGTACAATGGCATGGTCATAGCTCACTGAAGCCTCCGACTTCTGGGCTCAAATGATTCTCCTGCCATAGCCTCCTAAGTAGCTAGGGTTACAAGACACGCCACTGAGTGGGGTTATTTTTAAATTTTCTTTCTTTCTTTTTTTTTTTTTAGAAACAGAGTCTCACTATGTTGCCCCGGCTGGCTTCAAACTTCTGGCCTCAAGTGATCCTTTCATCACCGCCTCCCAAAGCACTGGGATTATAGGCATGAGCTATTGCACTGCCTGGAAGAAAACTTTTGACTCTAAACCCTGCTCCCTGAAGGCAGAAATCTAAAATAGCTTCCCAATTCTGATTAAGGCCTTAAAGCATTGTCTCAGTCCATATTATCTCAAAAACAAAGTCTGAGACAAAGGCTTATGTGTGAGTAGTTTGATTTGTTATGATGATCTCAGGAAGCAGGAGCCAGGGGGAAAGAGAGTGGGATAGGGAGAGCAGATCCAAGGACAAGATATTAAGATATTAGCCACCACTAAGGATAACTGAGTGCTCAAACATGTGAGACCTTGTGACAAGCTATGTGAGATGCACTTAAGGACTGTCTTGCTCAGGGGAAGAGAAGAGGAAACAGTTATCCATCAGCTTCCCTCTCCCGTTGGCCAAGAGTGACCCTAGGGAACATTTAGGTTTCCTGTAAATGAATGCTAAGTGGACTCCCACAGTCATCACACGTGGCAGCTCAAAGAGACTGGGAGGCAGGAAAGAAGAGGCCTGAGGACGGCCCGAGGTCAGGCACAATCAAGTTGCTTCTGCATGAATGTGGTCATCGCTGCACAATTGCTGGAATACAAGGTGAGACTGACAGGATTTGAAGTGGGACTCGAGGGTTGTTTGACATAGTCCATCCCACGCACCATTCAAGCCCACTGATGCCCTCCCTTAGGTTCAATTTGTCAGAGAGTCCTCTTTGGTGTGGCTGCTGGGGTTGCCAGCTCTGCAAACACTTAATAATCCAAGTGAATGAGTGAAATAAGTTACAATTTCTACTGCTGCAGTTGGTCCCAAAGCTGTAGTTGATATTTGTCATATCCTTCCTTTGCCACACAGTCTAGATTTTCCTTATTTTTAGCCAGCACTTTAGCTGGCATGGGTTTCCTTCTTGGGGAATGCTGGGGGGCTATAACCCTCATCCCTGACATCCTTATAGTTGCCTTACCTTTGACAGATCATAGTTACTACAATAGCTTGTTCATAATTACCACTGGTTGCGTTCCTGCACTAGCACTTAACTGAGCCTTACCAGACCATTCCACCATTTGGGTAATAATCCTTCGGAGAAAGTACACAGTAAGATCACTGGATCCTGTAATCAGCATCCTTTGTTGAAAATAAGTCCCTTGTTCTGAGCCAGTGTTGGGTGGGCTCAGGAGACTTGTAAGCTCTCAGATGGTGGTTCTGGTGTAGGAACTGAGGTCAAAACCATCCCTAGAATAAGCATCATTTTACTGCTTCCACCAGGACTGAAGGGGTCCAATGTAATCAACCTGCCCCAAGTGGCTGACCGGTCTCCTTGAGGTTTGGTGTGATGCTGAGAGCTCAATATTGGTCTCTGTGCCTGGCCTTTTAGGCATTCAGCAGAGGTAGTAAGCAGATCATGCCAGGTGCGGTGGCTCACGTGGTGGTGCCCTATTATCCCAGCACTTTGGAAGGCAAAGGCAAGAGGATTGCCTGAGTTCAGGCATTCGAGACCAGCCTGAGCAACATGTTGAGATATCGTCTTTACAATAAACAAAAAAATTAGCCAGGCATGGTGGGGTGTGCCTGTGGTTCCACCTACTTGGAAGGCTGAGGCAGAAGAATTGCCTGAGCCTAGCAGGTCGAGGCTGCGGTGGCCATGAGCGTGCCACTGCATTTCAGCCTGGGCAACAGAGTGAGACACTGACTCAAAAATAAATAAACAAATAAACAAATAAATAAGTAGATCAACTTTGGTGAGAGGGAGTCTATCCTGTTGAGCCCAAGCATATGTGGTACTCCATCTTTGCCATTAGAGACACACAACTCATGGGCCCATTGAGCCAGCAGCGGGGTAGCTGAAGGGAGGTTGACATTCACAGGATGAATCATCCTGTGGTGTTAAGCATGTCCTAGATGGTGGATGCTCTCTTGTGGACATTAACCTTGGATACAAAGACCCACATAGCAACTCCTAAAGATGTGAGATCCCTCTTGCCCACAATTCCTTCATCCAATCTTCCAACATTGTCCGTTTCAAGTCTCTGACCCTCCAGCCAAGCCATTGCTCAGGAGACCACATATAACTTGCTCCAGGACACTTTTCTCTCCTCACAAAGTGAATGACTGGGGGTTCTGATCGTAGCTCTGTCTACTGCGAGGGTTTCCCTTAACCACAATCCTTGAGTCATGAAGCAGCTGTCCATTTTTTACTGGTAACAAAAAACTTCACTGATCCATCTCTGAAGTGGGTCTAAGTTTTTTTCCTTCTCTGATGTGTGGTTTTCTTGGCCAACCCCCTGCCATCAACTGAGGGCATAGGTGTGAGTAGAGAAAGAGGTATCAGGGCAACAGAAGTAGGTGACATGGGAGTCTTGGCCAAGTGCTTTTGTCTTTGTGCTTTCTGAACCTGCTTGGGCCCAATCCCAAATGTATCGTTGTCACTGCCTGGTGGGGGTCATATGCCTGCTGTACAGAAAGCCATTTCACTGAGACAAGGGTCAGTAGTAGAAGTAAAGAAAGGGTTAATTATTGCAGGACAGCGGAGCAAGAGACAGGAGATATTTCTCAAATTCGCTTACCTGAGAATTTTTAGGCTTAGGGTTTTTGGTTGTTTTGAGTCAGGGACTCATCTGTTGCCCAGGCTGGAGTGCAGCAGCATGATCATGGCTCACCACAGCCTTGAACTCCTGGGTCCTGATCCTCCTGCCTCAGCCTCCTGAGTAGCAGGGACTATAGGCACGTACCACCACACTTGCCTTAGGCTTGAGTTTTAAAGATCATTTGGTGGCAGAGGAATAGGGAACGGGCGCTGCTGCTTGATTGGGGAGCGAGTCACAGGAGTATTGAAGCTGTCTTCATGTGTAGAGCTGTGGGGCTTGGGGCCAGACAAGGTAGCTGTGTGGCATGTGTCACGGATCCAGGAGGGGCCAGTTGTCCACCAAATTCGTGAAATCTGAAACATATCTCAAAGAGGTTTTACAATTGGAAGTAATTGGAGAAGTTACAAGTTTTGTGACCCCCAGTGACCTGACTCTCAGGCAGTAAGTCATTATAGAGAAGCAAAGCAGGGGACAATGACTGGTTATCATTTACCTCTGCCTGTAGCTTTACAAAAAGTGTCAGTGGACAAAAGGTATGCGGGAGGAGGGAGGTCTGCAGGACGTAAGGCTCATTGTTTAAGGAAAAATAAGTTCATCAGCCTCACAGGCAGCTTTCCCCAGGTGAGCTGTGATCATGCCACTGAACTCCAGTGCAGGTAACAGAGTAAGACTCTGACTCAAAAAAAAAAAAAAAGCAACTTAATGTATTGATTTCCTGTGACGGCTGTAACAAGTTACCACAAACGTGGTGGAGTAAAACAATGGAAATTTATTCTCTCATAGTTCTGTAAGTTCAAAATCAGTACCTCCAGGGCTGATTCAAGGTGTCAGCAGGTCTATACTTCCTCTGGAGATCTGAGGGGAGTATCTGCTCCTGCCTCTTCCAGCTTCTGGTGGCTGCCAGCATTCCTTGGCTTGTGGCCGTATCACTCCCACCTCTGCCTCCATGGTCACATTGTCTTCTCCTCTTCTGTGTGTGTCAAATCTCCTTCTGCATCCTTCTCACTAGGAGACATATGATTGCATTTAGGGCTCACACAAATAATGCAGTAAAACCTTGCCATTCTAAGATGTATAACTTAATCATATCTACAAAGTCCTTTTTTTTTTTTTTTGGTCACAAAAGGTTACATTCACAGGTTCCAGGGATTACAGCATGGTGGATATCTGTTGGGGGTTTCAGTCTATCACACTTGATATCCCTTGGTTAAGCAATCAAACTCCACTAGAACCCTGCAGTGTGCTAGAATCTGCTTTTCAAATGATGAGTTGTTTCCGCAGAAGGCATGATCTTGTTCCAGAATCCTGAAGACTCTCCTTTTGAAGAGTTTTCTAGAGATGCCACATAGCATCCTTTGCCCCATAGTAATATGCCAGTGTCAAGGTAACTTGTTCTGCAGATTGAATGTGCTGCAGAACCCTCTTTAGCTCTGAAATCCAAAATGGCAGCCTTCCAAGTCAATAGATAAAAGGGTCAGAGCAGCATCTGTAGCTTAGTATATGTCGCCTCCAGAACACACCAAGCACGGCGCCTCTTTCTTAGTGATAGCAGTGCTTGTACAAAATCCTGTCCTTTGCCTTAGAGGGGATGTTCTGCATACCCCTGACCACTGAACCCTTAAAAGCTTCTCCAAATGGCAAGCCCCTGAATCTCCATGGGGTTTACCTCTCACCATCTGGAACACTTATGTCTTATTGGGGCATCTAAGGTACTTTATTTTTCCTACCTACCAGGGCCACTAGTATGATATCATCATTCTAGTAGACAAGTATTGATGGTCTCTAGACTGAGAAGGTGAGCAAGATCTCCATAGACTACTCTGTGACAGAGTGAGAGAACTAATGTAGCCTTGGGGTAAGAATGTGAATGTGGACTATCGTTCTTTCCAGAGAAAGATGAACTGATTTTGATCCTCTTTACTAAGGGAGATCCAGGACCCATCTGTTAGATCAATAGTCACATTTCTTTTTTTTTTTTTTTTGAACTGGAGTCTCACTCTGTCACCCAGACTGGAGTGCAATGGCCGCTCCCAGCCACCACAGCCTCGACCTGCTGGACTCCGGCGATCCTTCCGCCTCAGCCTTCCAAGTAGCCGGAACTACAGGCAAGTGCTACCACGTCCGGTTAATTTTTGATTTATTGTAGAGATGAGTTCTCGCCAAGTTGCCCAGGCGGGTCTCGAACCCGCAGGCTCAGGCAATTCACTCACCTCAGCCTCCCAAGGCGTGGGATTACAGGCTGAGCCACCGAGACCCACTAATAGTCACATTTCAAGTGCCAGAGGCTGTGTCACAGTAAAGAGATCACATTCAGCAGGGTAGCTACAATTAAGGTTACCCCTTGATTAAATTTATAATAGTCCACCATTATCTTCCGGGACCCATCTGTTTTTTTGCAGAGGGAAGAGAGGTGATTTGAATAGGGATTTAATGGGGATGAGCAGGCTAGTATCCTCTATGTCTCTTACGATAGTGTTAATCTCAGCATTTCCTTCTGGGATGTATATTGCTTCTGTTAATGAGACCAGTGGAGTGACTGGATAACATCAAGGGCTTCTACTTGGCCTTTTCAGCTACTAAGGCTCTTAAGTCTTATGCCGGGATATCAATGTGAGGATTCTGATATCTGCCAAAGTATGTCCCTACCAATCTCTATTTCCAGAAACTGGGCAAGTAGCCACAGGGTGGGTCTGTGAAGGCACAGGACCATTGTGAAAAGGACTTGGACTAGAAGTCATTTACTCACTTGGCTTCCATCATTCAAAATCGTCACCTAAAAATGAAGATGACAGTTCTTATCACATAGAGTTTTTGTGAGGATTAAATCATATGTGTAAATAGCCAAAGCACCTCTTGGCACACAGCAGATGTTCAATAACCTCTTTCTACACAAATTCTGATCCCCATTTTGGATGATTTTCTTGAATCCTGAGTTTTTTTGGCTTCTTCAACTTGCCCTCCAGGGTAGTATATGATCATTAAGAACAAAGGCTTGGGAACCAGACCACAAAGTTTTGAATCTTGGCTCTATCGGTCACTAGCTGTTGGATATTATTTGTTAAAACAATTTGCAATTGTTTTAACCTCTCTGTGACTAAATTTATCTATAAAATGAGGAGAATTATAATATGTATCCCATAGTATTGTTTTGATAACTGAGTTATTATATGGAAAACACCTAGAATTGCCTGGCACATAGTAAGCAGTATGTAACTCTTAGCGATTATTATTATTATTATTATTATTTACTGGCCAATGCTACCACTCAGAATTTCTTCCTGGTTGACTTTTCCTCTCAGAATCCCCATCAGGTGCTCTGTTACTTACCTCCCCTCTTCCTCTTCTCTCTTCACACCCAACATATAATTCTTTTTTTTTGAACTTGAGGGAATTTATTAAAATTTATTTTGGAAGTCTAGCATTATCCTAGTACCAAAACTAAACAAAGAACTTACAATTTAAAAACTACAAATTAACATTTCTGATAAATGTACTTGCATAAATCCCTAGTAAAACTATAGCTAATCTGATAATGGTTAAAAAAGACAATAATAATAAAGCATGGCCAAATGGCATTTGTCATGGTGGTAAGACTGGCTTGACATTTTAAAATCTAACAAATAAATGTACAATATGACACATTTTTCTCTTTTTGGTTGACACATAATAATTGGGCATATTTACAGGATACAGAGCAATATTTCCATACATGCATGCAATGTGTAATGATCAAATCTGTGTAATTAGAATATCAGCACCTCAAACATGTATTTCTTTGTGTTTTAAACAGTTACAATCCTCTCTTTGAGCTTCTTGAAAGGATACAGTGAATTATAGTTCACCCTACAGTGTTAAGAATGCCAGAATCATTCTTCCTAGCTAGCTGTAATTTTGTAGCTACTAAACAACCTCTCTCCCCCTTTCCCTCTACTTTCCCAGTCACTAATATGCACAAGTCTGCCCTCTACTTTCTTTTTTTTTTTTTTAACTCTTATTTTATGATATCTCTGTTTAGCTTTCTCCTTCCAAATCATACCTACAGGGCTCAACTTTTCTAGAAAACATTAGAAATGCTTATCTAGCTCTCAGTGCTGCACTAAATGCTTTCTGTGAATGAAGTCACTTAATTTTCACAACAATCATATGAGGTAGATATAAACATTATGCACTTTTAATGAATTGGGCAATTGTGGTTTCAGAAGGATACAGCAACTTGCCTAAGGTCATAATCTAGGAGTTGGTAGAGTGGGATTTGAACCCAGGTTTTCGAGCTTCCTTAGCCTGTTCTAACCACTGGAGGATGGCATTGTATAGCAATGAGGATTGCGCACGCTAATGTCAGACTCTGTTCAAATGCTGGTCTCACAGCTGAAACTTACTCCTGCCATACCTGTCCAATTGGCTCCTGAAGATATTTGGCCTTTCCGTTGGAGACAGAAACAAATGTGGGTGGTAGTTTTTAAATAGTGTTTTCTCCAATACTCAACATAGAACTTGCCACAGAAAAGATGTCTCATAAACATTTGCTCAAAAGAATAAATATATCCAAGACACTGTTGTAGGCACTATGTGGGTGACAAGGATGATTGATTGATTGACCTTGACTTCAAGGAACCTTCAGACAAGAAGTTTTCAGGTCCTTACATCACCATACTATCAGGAGGAATACAACCAACGCTCCCACATAGAAACAAAAATACCTCTATAAAAACAAAGAGAGAGCCGGGCTCGGTGGCTCAGCCTGTAATCCCGCGCCTTTGGGAGGCTGAGGTGAGTGGATTGCCTGAGCCCGCGGGTTCGAGACCTGCCTGGGTAGCGAGACCTCATCTCTACAATAAATCAAAAAATCAGCCGGGCGTGGTAGCGCATGCCTGTAATTCCGGCTACTCGGAAGGCTGAGGCGGAAGGATCGCCGGGGCCCAGCAGGTCGAGGCTGCGGTGGCCGAGAGCGGCCACTGCACTCCAGTCTGGGCGACAGAGTGAGACTCCAACTCAAAAAAACAAAAAAAAAAGAGAGTAATTAGAAGAGAGTAATTAAGTTAGAGGCATCCACGAAGGTTTTCTGGAGAAGTTTTTATTTGAGATGGTCTTAAAGGAAAAGTAACATTTTTAGGATGGAGCAAGTTTGACTAGCATTTTCTATCACTTGCAATCAAGATATTTAAAATACAGTCATGCTGGGAATTTTGATTTTATCCTGCAGATGATGGATCTAGTGAAGGGATTCATGTGGGGATGAGGGTGTGACATATGCCCATTTGAGTTTTGTCAGGCTCACTCTGACATCTGGTAGGGAGACAAATTTCTCTGAGGAATTAAACCCCACCTGCATAATTTATTAGCCCTGTGATCTCAGGAAGTGTATCAGTCAGGAGTCTTTTTTTTTTTTTGAGTTGAAGTCTCACTCCATCGCCCAGGCTTAAATGCAGTGGCACAGTCACAGCCACCCCAGCGTTGACCTCCTGGGCTCTGGTGATTCTTCCACCTCAGCCTTCCAAGTAGTCAGAACTATAGACAGGCACTACCACACTGGGCTAAGTTTTTCATTTATTGTAGAGATGAGGTCTCGCCAAGTTGGCCGGGCTAATCTTGAACCCACAGGCTCAGGCAATCCACTTGCCTTTCAGTCTCCCAAAGTGCTGGGATTATAGGCTGAGCCACCGAGCCTGGCATCAGTCAGAATTCTACCTGAGAAACAGAACTTGTACTATTTATGTATTCATTTATTTATTGCAAGGAATTGACTTTTGCACTTGTAAGGGCTGGCTAGGCAGTTTGAAATCTGTAGGGCAGGCCAGCAGGCTGGAAACTGCTGAAACAGCAGTCCACAGCTGAATTTCTTCTTCAAATAAAACTTCAGTTTTGCTCTTTAGGCCTTTAAACTGATTGAATAAGGCCCACCCAGACTATTGAGGATAATCTCTTGTTTTTTCAGGGTTTCATTCTGTCACCCAGGCTAAAGTGTGGTGACATAATCACAGCTCACGATCCTTCTATCTCAGCCTCCCAAGTAGCTGGGACTATAGGTGCCACCATCCCCAGCTTATTTTTAAATTTTTTGTAGAGATGACATCTCACTGTGTTTCATAGGCTGGTCTTGAACTCCTGGGCTCAAGCAATCCTCCTGCCTTGGCCCCCAAAGTGCTGAGATTACAGTCATGAGTTATTGTGCCTGGCCATAATCTCCTTTTTTGAAAAGTCAACTGATTGCAGGTGTTAACCAATACACCTAGATTCGTGATTGATTAAATAACTGGGTACTGTAGCCTAACCACATTGGCTCGTAAACCTAACCATCACTTAATTTATTCATGTTTGTTTCCTTAGCAATAAAATCAAGACACTGATTTTTACATATATGAAAATGTATGTAAAGCAGAACTTTACATAAAGCAGAGTGTTATGTTTAACATGTAATAGCTCAGTATACGGAATCAGTGGGGAGACCTTTGTACAGTTTTAGAAGAGCAGGGTTGGATTTGAATAAGAATATTTTTTTCAAGCCGGGCTTGGTGGTTCAGCCTGAGGTGAGTGGATTGCCTGAGCCCACGAGTTCGAGACCCGCCTGGACAACTTGGAGAGACCTCATCTCTACAATAAAAATCAAAAAATTAGCCAGGCGTGGTAGCGTGCGCCTGTAGTTCCAGCTACTCGGAAGGCTGAGGCAGAAGGATTGCCGGAGTCCAGCAGGTCGAGGCTGCGGTGGCTGAGAGCGGCCACTGCACTCCAGTCTGGGTGACAGAGTGAGACTCCAATTAAAAAAAAAAAATAAAAAGAATATTTTTTTCCAACCTGGGTACTTTTTTTTTTTTTTTTGAGTCAGAGTCTCAGTCACCCAGGCTAGAGCGCAGTGGTTAGAATGCAGTGACCCAGTCACGGCTACCACAGCTTCAACCTGCTGGGCTCAGGGGATCCTTCTACCTCAGTCTTCCAAGTAGCTAAAACTACAAGTGTTCACCACCACACCTGGCTAATTTTTTTATGTATTGTAGAAAGGAGATCTTGCCAAGTTGCTCAGGTTGGTCTCGAACCCCTGGGCTCAGACAATCCTCTAGCCTCTACTTCCTAAAGTGCTAGGATTACAGGCATGAGCCACTTTGCCCGGCTCCACCCTGGATACTTTTTAAAAATAAAAGTGTTTCATTTTCACAAACTGGCATGAAAATTAAAAAAAAAAAGTAATATAAGCACATGGGGAAGAAAATTAAACCAGTTCAAACTTAGTTTCTCTCTTACTCCAGGCCTTTTATTCAGAAGTCATCATTGTTGATATTTCTTATTATCTTTCCAGAATTTTGTTCTTTTTTTAAAGTATTTTGTTCTATATATATACACACATATACATTTTTTTTCACATCCAGCATTTTGCTCCCCGCCTCCAGTACCTTGCTTTTTTTAACTTAACAGAATATCTTGGAGAATGTTCCATTTCAGCACATACAAATCTACTACTTTTCTGAAAATAGCTGCCAAGTGTTCCATTGTGTGGTTAAACACTAATTTATTTATATAATAAGTCCCTAACTGATGGTCATTTTTTTTGCTATTATAAATAACACGAGAGTAAACATCTGTACAACCACCCATCATTGCATAATGTGCAAGAATATCTGTAAGATAAATTTCCAGAACTGGAAGTGCTACAGGAAAGGGTTTGCACATTTGAGAGGTCAATAAGTAGGACGTATTTATCCTTCAGAGAAATTGTATTAGTTGATGCCAGCCAGTAGCATAAGAGGGTGCTTGTTTCCCCACCCCCTTATCAACACCACCACCCTTGACTTAAACCTACTCGTTTTCCTTTAATGCACCAAAATGGACATTGACAAAAATGGGCCTCATAATGATCATTTCTCTGGCAAGAGCTACGGTTTTGTTTGGGTTTTATCTTTCTGATAGCAGAGCTGCGCCTTCTGCTCTGTCCTGCAGTCCCCACTCTGAGGGGTAGGGGCAGATGACCTGACCACAGGACTCAACCAGAATAGCTGTGGGTCACCAGGCAAAAGGGTAGGCCAGACCTTAGCAGTGCCTCAAGGAGGAGCTGTTTGAGCCTGTGCCCAGCCTGATGATGGAAATGCAAACAAGCCAAGTTCTATAATGGAACACAGAGCCATTGTCGGGAAACCACAAATTGCTGACTTGCCCCTGGAAACAATCGATATTCACAAGCTGAGTCCAGGAATTCTAAAGATGCATCCCACATCAAGGGCTGAGTTGGGGGAGGACCTGCTTTTAGAAGAGAACTCAGCACCAGATGCCCTGGCAATACTTCATAGATAGCCACCAAGAAGCCCCTGTGGCCCTTTGTCACTCCCTCTGATGATCTCAGAACCCTAGGCTGCCAGAGCTGGAGTGGATCTGAGAAATTATCCCACCCTAAGGGAGTCTGGGTAGAGTCAAGGGAAGCTGGCATGATGGCTCACGCCTGTAATCCCAGCACTTTGGGAGGCGGAGACAAGAGGATTACCTGAGTCCAAGAGTTCGAGACCAGCCTAGGTAATTTGGTGAGACCTTGTCCCTATAGTAAATAAAAAAATTAGCTGGGCATGGTGGTGTATGATTGTGGTTCCAGTTACTTGGAAGGCTGAAGTGGAAGGATTGCCTGGGTCTAGCAGGTTGAGGCTGCGGTGGCCGTGAGCATGCCACTGCACTCCAGCCTGGACAACAGAGTGATGCTTTTACTAAAAAAAAAAAAAAGAAAGTCAAGGGAGTCTAAGAAGCACTTAGACTACCCCACTTCCAGTGGGGTAGTGCTGGGCAGTGGTTAGTGGCTACCTAGGCTTAAATCCTGACTCATTCGCTTACCAACTCTCTGACCTTGGACACATTGCTTCACCTCTCTCAGCCTCAGTTTTCTCATCTACAGAATGGGGGATAATAACACCTATCTCAGAGGGTCATTGTGAAGACTCGATTGAATGATTATGTTTTGTAAATAACTTAGCACAGTGCCTGGCTCTTTGTAAGGGCTTAATGAATTATTAATGTTGTTATTAATAATAGCAATAGGAGGTGAAGAAGGGGAACTAAAGTTAGCAGTGCCTCAAGGAGGAGCTGCTTGAGCTAGATCTTGAAGAATTGGGAATATTTGGCACATTGAAATGATTAAAGGGAATGAATGAAGATCACGTGCAAAGGTTCTCTTACGGTGTCTCTCCTAGCCTGATCAGGGAACATGCTGGGGCCTCAGCAATAGACTGGTATGGAGGTGAGTAGGTACAGGCAGGGTTGATCTCACTATGGAACACGTCCGGAAGTCTTAGCTTGAATGCTATCTACAATGGCACTGGCAACTGGAGTCCAAATTGGAGCATATGGCTAGACACAGTAGCAGGAGTCTCTGAGTAGTAGATCTTCTTTTGAGAAGACTTGACTCGTTGGGGTCTTTATGATAATGTAAGGAGGTACCATATATTGTATTGGGTTCATGATACTTTCTGACATCACAAGAACACGCTCTGAATATCTCCCATGGAGCTCAGTGGGGTATATTTTGAACTGTCTGTGTCTCAAATATCCCATCTCTTATCTTCTGCTGCAATATGATACAATCTTCTCCCAATGTTCAACCCCCAGCCCTTCATTACCATGATGCTATGGACTGGATATTTATGTCCCCTAAAATTCGTATGTTGAAACCTTAGTCCCCAAAGTGATGGTGTTTGGAAGTGAGGCTTTGGGAGGTAATTAGGTTATGTGATTGGAGCCCACATGGTGGGATTAGTGGATTAGTGTCATCTGCAAACCAGTGAGAGTGCTTTACCAGACACTGGGACTGCCAGCATCTGGATCTTGGACTTCTCAGTCTTTAGAACTGTGGGAAATAAATGTTTGTTGTTTAAGCTACCCAGTCTATGATACTTTTGTTATAGCAGCCCAAGCTATCTAATATAACATTTATTTTCTCTCTCATAGAAGAAAGTATAGACGTAGTCAGCCCAGGGCTGGTACAGTACTTCATGATGTCAGTAACCCAGGTTCCTTCCCTATTGTGGCTCCACCATACTCAGCATGTGACCCTCACCTCATGGTCCATGGTGGCTGCTCCTGTCACATGTGTGCCAGTCAACATAAAGAAGGAAGAAAGAAGATGGTTACACTCCATCATACCCACACCACTTCTTCTCATACCCTGTTGGTCAGATATCAGTCATATGGCCATAGCTAGCTGTAAGGGGGACTGGGAAATACAGTCTTTCTTTTGAGTGGCTAAGTGCTTAGTTAGAATTTGTGCTTCTATTACTGGAAGAAGTAGGGTAAAAATGGATATCAAGGAGCAACCAGAAGCTTCTGCTACAATGAGTTTATTATCTATTATCCTAAGGGATTGAATATTCTCAGGCCAGAGAGGAAGGTCATGTCATTGTGGGAGGACCAGTCTCTCCTTTAAGGGGTGATGATTCTATGTGACAATTGAGAGAGAACAGTTGAGTAAAAGAAAGAAAATCAATGTGAAAGATAAGCTTGAGACAGGCAAATGAAAAACCAGCTGCCCCTCTGGGTCTCTTTCTGGGGCTGAGACTCTGAGCAGTTCACGTGGGCTGATTAGAACTTTTGGGTGGGGGAGGACATGGCCTCTGATACACATACAGCATGGGCTGTGCAGAGAAGCCTCCCATAGGTGCTCCACGCTGAAGAGGGATAGACTTTACCTTGTGTTTGGTCATCCCCCGAGCCCTATACAAAGTCGAGCTAACTACCCCAGTCTAGTCTCCAGGCTGTGCCTGTGAGATTACACACAAAGAGGTTACCCATCTGCCTTCGAATGCAGGCTCCCGTGGGCAAATCCCTTTTTTGTTATAATTCCTATGTGATGAAGGGCATATGTCTGCTTGAGTTGTCTCCACTATATTCCACCTTTACTGCTTCCCTCCCTCAGTGTCACTTGGCATCCCTACTCTAGGGCAATTCCTTAAAGGCAGTGTCTGGCTCCAACTTAGTACTGTATCCCAGGGCTAGATAAACAGTGATTGAATTGAATCAACATGACGTACATGAGACACATGGCATTGAATCAACATGACATACAAAACCCTTCCTAATCAGGTTTCAGTATACTTTATTAGCTAATTCTCTAGCTAGCCTCTAAGCCTAGACTAACTACACAGAATAATAGTGATGTGAACTGGGCTCAGTGGCTCACGCCTGTAATCCCAGTACTTTGGGAGGCAGAGGCGAGAGGATTGCCAGAGCCCAGGCAGAGGCGAGAGGATTGCCACAGGATTGCCCAAGACCAGCCTGGGCAATTTGGTGAGACCTCATCTCTACAATAAATTTTTAAAAAATTAGCCAGGTGTGGTGGTGCATGCCTGTGGTTCCAGCTGAGGTGGAAGGATTGCCTGAGCCCAGCAGTTCAAGACTGCAGTGGCTGTAAGTGTGCCACTGCACTCCAACCTGAGTGACAGAGTGAGACTATGACTTAAAAAAAAAGAATAGTACAAGATAATAATCATGTACCGAGTGTATAACAGGTGTCAGTCACTGTTCTAATTATTTTACATGCATTAATTTATCTAATTCTTCCAGAACTCTACCAGGTAAGTGTAATTATTATCTCCGTTTGTCTGCTGAGGGAGTTAGGCTCAGAGAGGTGAAATAACTTGCTGAAAGTCACATAACGAGTAAGTAGGAGACCCAGGATTTTAAGCCAGACCGTTAGCCATTCCCAGTCACATCTCTCTGGTGCCTCTGTTAAAAAGGTGACCTCGCTCTTTCAAGTTGCTGAGCCTTTGCTCTGCTAGTATGCCCTTCCCGACTTTGTGGCTCTAGAGAACTCTACCTACCCTTTATTTATTTATTTATTTGAGTTGGAGTCTCACTCTGTCACCCAGACTGGAGTGCAGTGGCACGCTCCCGGCCACTGCAGCCTCGACCAGCTGGACTCTGGCGATCCTTCCGCCTCAGCTTTCCAAGTAGCTGGAACTACAGGTGTGTGCTACCATGCCCGGGTAATTTTTGATGTAGTGTAAAGATGAGGTCTCACCAAGTTGCCTGGCGGGTCTCAAACCCACGGGCTCAGGCAATTCACTCGCCTCGGCCTCCCAAAGCGCTGGGATTATAGGCTGAGCCACCAAGCCCGGCCTACCTACCCTTTAAAAAGTCCAACCCATGGCCTGTAACCCTAGCATTTTGGGAGGCCGAGGGGAGAGGACTGCTTGAGGCCAGAGTTCGAGACCAGCCTAGGCAACATAGCAATACCTCATTTCTACAAAAAAATGCAAAAATTAGCCAGGTATGGTATGGCAAACGCCAGTAGTTCCAGCTACTTGAGGGGCTGAGGTAGGATTGCCTGAGCCCAGGAGGTCGAGGTTGCTACTGCACTTCTAGCCTGGGTGACAGAGCGAGACCCTAGCTCTAAATAAATAAATGAATAAGGTCCAACCCAGATGCTGCATCCCTGAGCCCACCAGGCTATCCAAGTAGGGAAAGGAGGTTGCCCCTCTTTCCACTTCATCCATGTAATTTACTAGTTCCCAGCCTTGGCCTGGGAGCTCTCTGGAAACGGGCTACATTTCACGCCTTGATATCCCCAGCCCTCAGTACAGTTCTTGCCTGTGGAAGGTCCTTATTCGTGTTTGCAACAAACATGAATGAAGTGAACGTTTATTCAGCTGACCCCATAACTGACCCCACCGCTTCACACACAAGGAAACAAGTCCAGAGAGTCAGAGCAACCTGTCCACATCACACAGCAAGTGAGAGAAAGAGCTGAGGCACGACTCCTGGACACCTGACGCTTAGTGTTGCTCTCTCTCGCACTCCCCACCTGTGCATGGAACACTTAGAAAAGCCTTAGCGCGTCTTTGAGACTTTCTTAATTCTGTCTTACATTTTATCCCAAGGAGGACTTCTTTGAGAGTGCTGGTGGGAGGGTGAACTTTGGCTAGTCTTGTCTGAGGTCATGAGGCAGCAGGGAAAGACAGACAAACAATCCTGGGATGTATTTTGCTGACCCAGTACTCAAAACAGCAGAATAAAACGCTCCACACTCAATCTGGGGCTTCTGGCCAGCAGGGCGCTGAGTCAACTTGGACAGAATTCACTAAGTGAATCCTCCTCGCCTTTTCTTAAAATGGTGGGGTCTTTGGAGAGGAAGTATCTTCTGGTTTATCTGAATTTTCCTTAAGGCAATGCAAAAAAAAATTTTTTTTGAAAATATCATAAAGCCCTAGAGGCTTCCAAGTGTAAACAAGCTTCAGGCACATCTTTTTTTTTTTTTTTTTTTGAGTTGGAGTCTCACTCTGTCACCCAGACTGGAGTGCAGTGGCCGCTCCCGGCCACCACAGCCTCGACCTGCTGGGCTCCGGCGATCCTTCCGCCTCAGCCTTCCAAGTAGCTGGAACTACAGGCGCGCGCTACCACGCCCGGCTGATTTTTTGATTTATTGTAGAGAGGAGGTCTCGCAAGTTGCCCAGGCGGGTCTCGAACCCGCGGGCTCAGGCAATCCACTCACCTTGGCCTCCCAAAGTGCTGGGATTACAGGCTGAGCCACCGAGCCCGGCCAGGCACATCTTATCTTACCCTATCTCACAGCCAAATGAATCCTGAAACTCCCCTCACTCTGATCAGAGGAGGCTGGAGAAAGAGCTGACCACCATTGACTACAATTAGAAAAATCAGAGAGCAGTAGCTCTCGTCCATAATCCCAGCACTTTAGGAGGCTGAGGTGGGAGGATTGCTTGAGGCCAGGAGTTTGAGACCAGCCTGGCCAACAGCGAGATTTAGTCTCAAAAAAGAAAGGAGAAAGAAAGAAAAAGAGAGAAAGAGAGAAAGGAAAGAAGGAAGAAAAAGAATAATCAGAGAAATGATCAAGGAAACAGTCCAGTTCTTTCATTAACTGTCAATTGTAAGCCTCTGCACAAAGATAATAACATGGCTCAGGTTTCTGAGACAGCAGATCAGGGTAGGAATCCTGTTCCCATCATTGAACAGCTGTGTAACTTTGAGCAAGTTACTCACCTTCTCTGAGCCTCAGTGTTGTCACCTATAAACCTGGTGATAGTACCTATCGCATAGAGTTGTGGTGAGAACTCAGTGAGATACTGCCAAGTACCAAGTACCATGCCTGATACCTAATGAGTGCTTCATTGATATTAGCTATTATTATTTGCACATGACGTCTTTTACATTTCCTCACCTTGTCTGCCTGGTAAACCTTCACTCATCCTTTAATACGCATCATAAGGATGTCATCCTTGGCAAGGCATCTCCGACCCCCCTTTGTATCTCCTTTAATGTGGGCCCTAGTTCTCTCAGGTCTCTCTCACCCTCCCCTACCCCCCACCTCCGCTTTTTTTTTTGAGTCAGGGTCTCATTCTGTCACTCAGGCTGGAGTGCAGTGGCACGCTCACGGTCACCACAGCCTCGACCTACTGGACTCAGGTGATCCTTTTGCCTCAGCCTTTCAAGTAGCTGGGACTACAGGCACATGCATGGCTAAGTTTTTGATTTATTGTAGAGACAAGCTCTCACCAAGTTGCCCAGGTTGGTCTCAAGCCCCTGGGCTCAGGCAATCCTCATGTCTCCACCTCCCAAAGTGCTGGGATGACAGGCATGAGCCACCGCGCCTGGCAACGCCTCTTACCTTTGCCCCTCTAACAAAGACAATCTAACTGTGTTGAAATTGTTTACTTCCTTGTTACAGTCTCAGACCTGTGCCCCCAGGGCCTAGCAGTGGCCCACAGGGACTTAGGAACTGGCTTTGGTATCCTTAGATTAGAAGCACTAGGAGGTGGAGCAAAGAGGAGCTGTAGGGCTGGGGGCCACACAACTCCTGGGAGGACCAGTCATATTGCATGCCATTATTTTGTGTGAATGAAGCCTCTGGAGTTCTGCAACTTGGTAGCTCTGGACTTCTGCATTAGATAGACTTGATCTCAGATCTGAGGGCTGCCACCTTCTGGCTTCATTTCCTTAGGCCATTTAATCTATATAGGCCTCAGTATCTTCACCTGTCAATGGCTGTAATGATAGTGTCCTCTCAGATTGTTGTTTAGATTAAATGAGATAATATAGACAATTGGTGCCTGACCAGTGGCAGTTGTTACCTGGACCAGGTTTTAAATTTTATTTATTTGTTTGTTTGTTATTTATTGTGAATTGGAGTCTCACTCTGTAGCCCAAGAGTGACCTGCTGGGCTCAGCTGATCCTTCTGCCTCAGCCTCCCATGTAGCTAGAACTATAAGCGCATGCCACCATGCCCAGCTAATTTTTTTATTTATCATAGAGTTGAGGTACTGCCAAGATGCCCAGGCTGGTCTCGAACCCATGGGCTCAGGCAGTCCTCTCGCCTCAGCCTCCCAAAGTGTTGGGATTATAGGCATGAGCCACTGCATCTGGCAGGTTTTTTATTTTTTATTTTTTTGAGTTAGGATCTCACTCTGTCACCCAGGATGGAGTGCAGTGGCACGATCATGACGGTTACGGCTCACCACAGCCTTGACCTCCTGGGTCAGGCCATCCTTCCACCTCAACATCCTGAGTAGCTGGGACTGCAGGCATATGCCTGGCTAATTTTTTCTTTTTCTTCTTCTTTTTTTTTTTGCTATGTTGTCAGTGCTGGGCTCAAACTCCTGGGTTCAAGCAATATTCCTGCTTCAGCCTCCCAACGTGTTGGAATTACAGGCCCAACCTTAGCACCAGATTTTTAATGACAGGAGTCACACCAGGGCTGAACATCAGACTGTGGGGTTGCCTTTATAGCATAATTCCAAGGTAGCATGAGGAGGCAGAAAGAGCAGCACTCTAGAAGACAAGAGCCTTGAATACCAGGCATGCGTGTGTGCATGTGTGCATGTGTGTGTGTGTTTTGTTCTCAGCGCCACCATCATGGTTCACTTTTTCTTCTCTGCCACAGGGTCATCCTGGTTTCATACGTCATACTGGAGGAATTCAAGGCAGAGGAGCTGCCAGGAACCCACCTAGGCCAGTCAGGCTGCCTGGGCACCAGGAAGCAGGAGTGGCCTTGGGCAGTGGTCCTACCTGGGGCTGGAGCCTGAAGGCTTCCTCTGCAGTGGAAGTCTAAGGCCTGGAGCATGGGACATGGAGCTGACAGCCTGGGTACAAAATCCCCCTTCAGGCTCTTCTCACTGTTTTACCTCTCTGGGCCTCAGTCTTCCTCACTGTATTTGTTTGCTAGCTAGGGCTGCTGTAGCAAAAAGTCCCATAGACCGGGTGGTTCTGGAGGCTGGGAGTCTGAGATCAAGGTGTCAGCAGGTTGGCTTCTAGGGAGGCCACTCTCCTTGGCTTGCAGAGGGCTGGCTCTGTGGTTCTGGTTCTTTTCCCTGTTGGTGAGATAAGGGACAGTGAACTCAGATGGAAGTAAGCCTCCAGGGTCTGAATATCCCAGGGAAACAGTGCACAGGCCTGCAGTGACACTGCCCCGGCTGGCCGTGCTGGGTTTCATTTCATCTCAGGCAGTTTCAAGATACAAGTGTATTGTATGTTCAACCAGGCTTTCGTTTATAATTGTAAGATGCCATCAACTGTTAAGTCTCATCAGACTTTAGAGATGCTAAAATTTGAAGAAATGTGTGTCTTGGAATCAATGAAGACAGTGTGCCCTGTTTCGTAGCTTTTGGCAGCAAGGGCCCGCTGAAGGGGAGCAGGCGGGCCATTTGGCCGGGGGCCTCAGACTCTGGCTACTGTTCCCTCTGGGGGCCATGCACAGAAGTGGAGTGGGGAAATCCACGGCTGGGAAACAGTTACAAAAAGCTGCTCAGGCCCCGCTGAAATTTCTGGTGGACCTTGTAAGCTGAGCGCATAGTTCTGGAGTCTGAGAAACCTGGGCTTGACACTCACGGTTGAAAGAAGAAAGGCTCACCGGGCTCAGTGGCTCAGCCTGTAATCCCACGCTTTGGGAGGCTGAGGTGAATGAATTGCCTGAGCCCACGGGTTCGAGACCCGCCCGGGCAACTTGGCGAGACCGCATCTCTACAATAAATCAAAATGAGCCAGGCGTGGTAGTGCACGCCTGTAGTTCCAGCTACTTGGAAGGCTGAGGCGGAAAGACCGCCGGAACCCGGCAGGTCGAGGTGGCAGTGGCCGGGAGCGGCCACTGCACTCCAGTCTGGGTGACAGAGTGAGACTCCAACTCAAAAGAAAGAAAGAAAGAAAGAAGAAGGCTCTGGAGTGCGAAGAGGAGCTTTGCCATACGTTGCACATGCTTTGGAAAACATAGCACATGTGCGGCAGAATATGGGAGAGAGGGGCCGTGGCTCTCCATCCCTGGCTGTGGGCTGGGCCAAGTCCCTCTGCCTCTCCAGATCTGTTTCCTTGCAGGTAAAGCAGGAGAGTTCAGTCACTCATCCAGCAGATGTGAACGAGGACGTTCCCTGGGAGATGATGTGCTGAGGACTGGGGTCATAGAGGGTGCGATGCGGCTGCTGCTTCCAAAGAGCTCCGTCCATTGTGGAGGGCAAGGGGCAAAGAGAGCAGGGAGGGGGCAGCAAGGCATTCTCCATGCAGTCTCTCCGTTAATCCTTGATGCCACGGGATAAGGTTGGCAATGCAGCTATTTTATCCCCATTTCATAGGTGAAGTCACTGGGACTAAGACGGCACTGCTCGCCAGGGCAGAGTCAGGGTTTGGACCTCTCTGCTTGACGCCAAGCCAGTTCTCTTTTCTCTTCACCTCTGATGGTCAGTCATAAGTTTCCTTCTAGCACAATGTTCTCAGACTCTACACCAAAAAAATACCCAGCTGTCACATTCTGGCAGCCAAGTAAGGGAGAGGCTCTCTCTGCTCAGACATGGTGGGGCAGGGGCTGGGGTGGGGGGCTTGGCATGGCATGTCTAGCCTGGCTGTGCTTCTCAAGGGGTGGGGAGCATTGTGTTCTGGGGAGTGAGTCTCCCCCTTACAAAGGCTTTCCATCAGCGCTCATGGGAGTGTCAGTAGTGTGACGTGCCACCTGAGTGACTCCACTCTGCTGGCTCACTCCGTAGGAGGCATTTCACGTGAGCAAATACAGAAGTCACAGGACCACTCCATCACTGAACCCTTTGTTCACAGGTTCGTGTCGCAGGATGAAAGGGTGGGAGAGGACGCTGGAGGCCAGGCCACAGCCTGAAGCCGCATGACTGCCCCGTCAAGGGATATTCTGGTCTCTACAAATCTCCATGGGTCTGAAGATCATACTTGCATCCAGCTCTACCTTGCTGCATTTCGCCGAGGAAGCTCTCAGGCCAAGGACAGTGAACTGATTTGCTCAAGGTCCCGTGGAATGTCAGTGGGAAAACCTTGATCAGAGTCTTGGCACTTGGAAGCCTGGTTCTGTCCTTGGCCTCACAGTTGAGTGGGAATAATCCTGAAGGAGGACTCAGACTGAGTTATTGCTTCAACTTTGCCACTTAATTCACCTAATATCATTTAATTCAATTTAATATTAGCCTGGGCTTACTAAGTGCCGGCACTGTGCTTACACATAGTGTGACCATAGGCGAGTCATTTCACCTCCCCGAACCTCAGTTTCCCATCTATGAAAAAAAGAAACTACCTCCTGTGCTGCTTTTCTTAGAGCTCTGTTGTGAGGATTAAATAAGAAAGGAAGTGCTAGCCAGGCTCGGTGGATCAGCCTGTCATCCCGTGCCTTGGGAGGCTGAGGTGAGTGGATTGCCTGAGCCCGGGGGTTCGAGACCTGCCTGGACAACTTGGCGAGACCTCATCTCTACAATAAATTTTTAAAAATTAGCCGGGTGTGGTAGTGAGCACCTGTAGTTCCAGCTACTTGGAAGGCTGAGGTGGAAGGATCGCCGGAGCCCAGCAGGTTGAGGCTGCGGTGGCTGGGAGCGGCCACTGCACTCCAGTCTGGGTGACAGAGTGAGACTCCAACTCAAAAAAAAAAAAGAAAGGAAGTGCTTTGTAAACTGTAAAGTGTTATGCACACTGAGGGCCCATTGCTAAAGCTGGACATCCTGGCTTTGTGGTCCACTCTACCTGGAGCAGACTTCCACCTTGACACTGGCCACCATATTGGAATTTGCTTACTTGTCTCTCTTCCACCAGACTACCCAGTGAGAATGTGCAGGGTTTATCTTTGATTTCCCAGAGCCCAGCCCTGGGCCTGGCACTTGGAAGGCGCTCAACAGAGTTGGTGAATGCCTTAGTCCACATTCAAGCTGCTATAACAAAATGCCATAAACTGGGTGGCAGAAATTTATTTCTCACCATTCTGGAGGCTGGGAAGTCTTCACAGGCAGATGCGGTGTCTAGTGAGGCCTTGTTTTCTGGATCATAAATGGCTGTGTCTTCACATGGTGAAAAAGGCAAGCCCTCTGGGGTCCCTTTTATGGTTCTACCCTCATGACCTAACCACCTCCCACAGGCCACCCCTCCAAATATCACCCCACTGGGGGTTAGATTTGGACATAGGAATTTTAGGGAGACACAAGCATTCAGTCTATAAACAGAGCATGTGACGAGATCTGTTTCTCAGACCCAAGGAGATGCCAACCAGAGGGCAGTGGAAGACCAGAGGAGGAAAGGCTCCCTGAGAGGGCGAGTGGAGGGTGAGAAGGGTGTCCACTGTGGATGGACAGGGTGCGGGTCACTGGAGAGGAGCGGGAATGGCTTGGGTAAAGGTCAGGAGATGGAAGTCCACATGGACTGTGTAGGAGACACTGAGAGAGGGGACCAGCAGGACAGCAATGACAGATGAGGACAGAAAACCAACATACTAATCGTTGTAATAATAAATACCAACACTTGGTCTTAATACTACGCTCCAGGCACTGTTCAAAAAGCTTCAGATGAAGTATCTCATCAAACTCTGACAACATCCTTATGACATGGGTACTATTAGCTACACTTTACAAGGGAAACAGAGAGGTAAAGTATCTTGCCCAAGGTCACACTGCCATGAAGTGGCAAAACTGGGCTTTGATTCCAGGCAGGCTGACTTCCGAATCTGTGCTCTCTTCAACCTACTTTAGTTTGAGCAAGGAGGAATTTGAGCGAGAGAAACATTATAGAGATTTTAAAAAAGTCTTACTCCACAGGTGGCAGAAGTCCCTCAAACATGTATTGAGCGCCTTCTGTGTACTAGGCGCTGGTGACAGAGAACAAGAGGGCCCCTGCCCAACCGGCATGTAGTACAGCGAGACAGAGTGGGTGCCGGAGCTGGCTCACTCTGGTTCTCTGGAGCCCTCTCTGTGCCTCTCCTCCGGCTTGTCAGTGACATCACGTTGGTGGCTTGAAATCGACCACAGTGACAGTGTTTACACCATGGAAATTGGCCAACACCACAAGTCAGGATTTTTCACAGTTCAGCACGGCCTGTGAACGACTGAAAGTACGGTGATGAAAGTCTTCACCAGGTACAGGTGGCATAGAGGGTCGAGACTGACTCAATTTGGGGGAGCCGAGGAGCCAAGGCTAACACCGAGCGTGGAAGGGTGAGCAGGCGTTTGCTATGAAGACAACGTAGTACAAGGCAGCCCAGACAAGTGTGGAACAGCAAGACAGCTTCTCTGGTCCCATGAAAGGGAACTATGAATGTGAAGGAGCTTGGCAACTTACAAGGTGCCTAACAGGGGGGTGTTGGCTAAGCAAATCCAATACAGGATTTGTAATGAAGTGAACTGATTGAGGGTGGGGAGGGAAGTACCCATGTCATAACACACTGACCTTTGTTCTTTAGCTTTGGGACAGCGTGGCACCAGCAGAGCTGTGGAAACAGTCTGCAGACACACTCGTCTCGGGCACACAGACCAAAGGGGGCCCCGAGGAGGGAAGTCCTCAGAGGACTTCAAATGTGGCTCAGCTGGGCCTCTGCCCAACTCTTCGGGGGAGCCTGGGCTTTGGGGAGGGACCTGGCATAAGGGAGAGAGTAGGAGAGAACACTCTAGGCCTGCCAGCTAGCTGGGATGTGTTGAAAAAGGCTTTGAAATGCTCTGTATATTGGGGGATGGAGGTGGTGGCAGGGAAGCTGGTGGGAATGGGACTAGAACAGGGGGCGGAGAAGGTCAGGTACACCAGGCTGAGCATGTACTTCCTGCCCGTGAGAGGCGGAGCTGGAGCTGGGCTATACCCCCTCAAAGCCTGTTTTGTCCTCCTTGTGGGGTCCTGGTGCTATGTGTTGCTCAGTAAGCCGACCTTTCTCCTCAGGGACCCCTTTGGTCCCTGTGCCAGAGACAGGGACAAGTATCTCACCAGACTGTTTCCACAGCTCTGCTGGTGCCACGCTGTCCCAAAGGTTTTGAAGGAGACTGAGGTCACCAGGCTGTCTGGACAGATGCAGCTGCCAGAGCCAGAACCCTTTGATGGGTCTCGTATCAAGGTTTTGCTCCAGGAGACGGTCGAGGGCTTCACCGCCCTGCCAGCTGCTCCCATCAGCCCTGAGCCCCCTGGGACACAGGCAGCCAGTGTGCAGAGACTGCAATTCAGGAAAGGGATGGGCTGGTGCTCTGGTCACGTGACCCAAGAGATTGGCCCAAGGCTGACCTTGGCTAAGCCCCCATTCACAACAGGTTGTTTTAGGAGCAATTTGTAGAAGGGAGCTGCAAGTTTGGGGTGAATAAATGGATAACTACACACATGCTATGTAATTTAGGCTGCACAGCAGTTTACAACAAACTCAGAGAGGCTGTAGCCTGAGTTGCAAAGTCTTGAGGTGTGGGCGGGGGGGGGGGGAGGTAGGGTACCCTGGCCACTCCTGCCCAGGAAATTCTGGCCCAAAGGCAGACCAGTGTTGTGAGGCTTGGCCCTTCATAAAAGGGCAGAGGGCTTTTGGAGGTCCTGAGAGTGTATGGTCACAGACTGGTGGCTGAGGTGGCGACTGCTGCTGGCCCTCAACATGCAGGAAACCTATGTGGTGACGGGCCTCACGACGTGGTCATACCAAGGTACCTTAGGGTTCTCTCGAGCACCCATTCTGACAGTCCCTCTGCATGTGTGGGGCCACACCCAGGGCAGGCACAGAGAGCTGACAAATAAGGTGTGCCTGGCATCGCCCCTTGAGCTGGGAGATATAAAAGGCTAAACTGAGTCTGGGCGAGATCCCCACTGTGTCTCGCCCAAGGCAGTGAGAGGCTCACTGGAGCACATTCCTGCCTCCCAGGTCATGCTCTCTGACTCACTCTTCCCCTGGGATGGCGCTTTGTGTCTGTTGTCTCTCACATTTTTGCTAAGCCAACAGCTGAGCTCACCTAAGTGAGACGTTGACACAAGAAGAGGGTGCTGGACACAGACCTGTTGCTCCCCTTGTGCTGCGGTCGTGCGTGAATGCACGTCCCTCCCTGGCCACCATCCCCACCTGACTGCCAGCTCTCTGTCTTGCTGCTCCCTATCCCCACAGTGCCTTCTTTGCTTATCCTGTCGAAATCCACTGAGTCTGTCCTCATGGTCCAACTCGGCCTTCCACAAAGCCCTACTGAGAACTGCGCTCTCTTCCCCTCAGTCTTGAAGCCCTTGTGTGAAGTTCTAAGTTTTTCCAATTTATAGGTGACTGTTCCATCCTCAGGGCCCGCACACCGAGTGCTTGTAAGGGTTTGTTTGACTGTACTTTCCTGGGACCCCTCGACTCCCACACATCAGCCTGAAGGAGCAAGCATTAATTAGGCTCCTGTGTGCCAGGTGCAACCAGGAATTTTCACATACACTAATTTAAGATGCCTGACCCTGGGAGGTGGGGGTTGTTACCCAATTAGGAAACAAATCAGAGAGGCTCCATGATCTGTCCACAGTCACAGAGTGATGGAGCCAGGATTCAAAACCGAGTCAGTCTGACTTAAGACCAGTGTTTCCCCCACCCTTTCTAAGCAGTCACAAAATAGTAACAATCATTTATCATTTATGCTGTATTTTCACAGATGTGATTTCATTTGATCCTCACAACAGCCCTGTGAGGTAGGTAGGGTTACACATTACTGTTATGCCCATTTCACAGATGAAGAAACAGAGGTGGCTCAGTGAGGTGAGTGACTTGCTTAGTCACACAGCATGTTAGTGGCTTCACAGGTTCTGTAATTTCTCTAAAGTCAAGCTGCTTGAATTAGGAAGCACCGAAAAGATGAAGAAAGAGTTTTATGGAGAGAAAAAGGGCAGTGGTGACTTATTTCTTCCTCAAATTGTTTTGTGTGCTGGGAGCAATGACTCATGCCTGTAATCCCAGCACTTTGGGAGGCGGAGGTGAGAGGATTGCTTGAGCTCAGGGAATTGAACTAGCCTGGACAACTTGGCGAGACCCTGTCTCTACAATAAATCAAAAAATTAGCTGGGTATAGTGGTGCGTACCTGTGATTACAGCTACTTGGAAGGCTGAGGTGGAAGGAACACCTGAGCCCAGCAGGTCGAGGCTGCGGTGGCCTTGAGCATGCCATTGCACTCCAGCCTGGGATACAGAGTGAGACTCTGACTCAAAAAAAAAAAAAAAATTTCTCCTGGAGAGCTTTCCCAGGTACTGTTAGGCTGGTGGCCTGGGACAGTTGTCACTGAGACTCCCGGGTCCCACTGTAGGAGGAAAGGGCCTTTATTGCCCAAAGGACCCAGCCTTGCCCACGGCCCAGTGTACAAGCTCCTCTCACAGGGAGTGACTAAGGAAAGCACCTTCCTTGGTCCACCTCCCATGGGTACCTTTGTCTGAGGGCCCCTGCCCAGTGGGGAAGACTTTGGGACTCCCAAGGCCATACTCACTTCAGGGATGAATCATAATGTGCAGTTTTGAGGCCTGATTGACTCATCACCCAATGGGAAGTAGTGGCTTAGGGTTGCCCTGGACAACACCCCAAGGAGACCCAGGGGCTGGCTGGGACCAGATGCGGTATTCCAGGGAAGGCCGCCTCCTTGAGGGCAGGTTCTCAGGGGCTGGACACTCACTCCAAGGGCAGTGTTATGGTTCAGACCACCCCAAGGCCGCTTGATGCACACTGTCCTCAGAAACCCCTCCTCTTTTCTCTGATTTCCTCAGGGGCAGTGAATCCTCATCTTCCAAAAGAAAATGGCCAGAAGGGATGTGGGGCCATGGCTGGTGGGGAAGTTGGGTGAAGTGGGGGTCACATGAAGGCAAAGCTGCAACAAAAGGGACTGACTTGTACGGGATGGACAAGAATTGACCTTGACTGTGAAGACTGATCCCAAAGGAGAATCTGAATTCTGAGTAATAAAAATATTTTCAGAAGAAGCTTCTGGCCTCGCAAAGTGACTATTTTGAAAGTGAAGGAAGGTCTGTAACCACGAGCCAGCACACAGAAGTGGCAGGACAGATTTTGGCTCAACATAAGAAAGAACTTTCGAACAGCCAGCACCATCCAGCCATGGCAGGAAGTGAGCTTCCTATTAGCAGAGGTAAGCAAGCAGGCAAAGGTAGTCACTTGGAGGTATTCGGGGAGAGGCACTCATCCCAAATGCACTGGGCTGTGCTGAGGGTGGGGGAGGACTGAGCAATCATTGAATTATTTTTCAACCCTGAGAATCCATAATATATTTGTTTAAAATGACCGTTTCAATGATCCCTCAAATCTGGGAAAAGGATTACAAAAGTCAGGCAGTCGGCTGGACTCTGACTTTCATGAAAGTACCTTTCATGACACTGGCTCCAGATACTTCCGCATCTTCGCAGGGACAGCAGCCCATTTCTGAAGCCAGAGATCCCTAGATGCGGCCCCGTCACAAGGGGTATTCCTGCCTTCTAAGCCCTGCCTGGATGCACACTCCTTTAGACCATGCCACAGCTCAGCTCTTTCCCCAGTGGGGCACACAAACAGAGCTCTGAGAACACACTGCTCTCCAAGCCAGCCCAACACGGCCACCCCTGGGCAAATACATCCACGGTCCTGGAGTCCTCCTACGGAGGGAAGAGCAGGAATGATGGGAACTGCTGGGCACTTTATGTCCTGGAGACTGGAGGAAGCGTCATGTTCTCACCCCCATGCTCCCCTCTGCCAGGCCTTTTACAGATGGGTAACTGGGGCACTGGCTAGTGGGACAAAGAGGGACAGAGCCCATGAGAAGACTGCTGCTCCTCTGTCCCAACCAGAAAGTCCTCCTGCGGCCTCCCTGAATACACATCAGCCAACACTTCACTTGTCATAATAAACTGCCTAGCTCCAGCTCAAAATGGCAAGAAAAAGGTGGTTCTGATCAGAGGACGTGTGGATTCCAAAGGGTGGACTTCATCACATGAGGAATCAAGTCCTGCTACACAATTAATACAGATTAGTATAGTCCCTGCCTCACACCACTGGCGAGACACTCTCAAGACTGGCTGACATGAGCTTCTTGGGACTCCCCTCCCCAGTGCTGCTCGGGTCCTCCTACCTGTACCGTATTAATCGAATAATCTTATTGTTCATAAAATCCAGAGCGTGTGGGTGAGAAGAATCGATGCAGAAGCCATCACTCAGCGCGATTTTCAGGACCTCCTCCACGAAGACCTGGAAGCTGTTGATTTGCTTGTTGGCGGGCACCACCCAGAGCCTCTTGAGGTTTTGCTTGGTGTACTCCTCCTCCGGCAGGCCCTCCACATTGGCCACCCAGTCCAGGGTCAGGTGGTTGGGGTCCTGCAAGTGGCTGGTGATGGAGGAGAGGTTGCCATTGGAGCAGTAGAAGAGCTTGGAGCCAAGGAGCTTGAGGAAGAGGCAGGAGGTGCTGAAGATGTTGGCGTTGAAGACCTCCATGCTGGAGGACGACAGGCTGTAGATCTGGGGTGCCTCACGCACGGTGAAGTGGACTGTCTGCACATGCTGGTTCAGCGTGATGTTGAGCATGGCGTTCTTCTCGGCCTTGGAGAGCTCCACCTCCTTCTCCTGCAGGGCCTCAATCAGGGGCTGCACCTGGTAGAAGTCGGCTTCCCTGCGGAGCAGGCCCATCTCCTGGAAATCCTCGGGCAGGTCCAGGTGGGAGGTCCGCAGGAAATTGAGGATGTAGCGGAACACTTTCCCGTCACGGTCGATGAAGCAGTTGCCCTGGCTGTCCCTCTTGGTGGGCATCTTCCCACTGAACATGGCGCCCAGCATGGAGTCAGGGAAGCTGGTCAGGGTTGCCAGTGAGGTTGTGTAGAGCTTCCCTCCAACGTTCAGTGTAATGGGGTCAGACATGGCAGGAGGCTTGGATGCCAAGAAGTAGTCCTAGAGAGGGAGACAGGGGAGAAAGGACTGCTACTCCACTATATCTGGGTAGGCAGTTTTAACTTCTTATGTAGATCAAGCATACACTCCTTGGGGTTGAAACAAATTAATACTTGATGAATAGCTGATAATTGCTGCATTGTGTAAAGCATATTAGATTCACCAGGGAGTTTTTTAAAAAGGAGGAGGAGGAAAAGGAAAAAAAAAAAACGTCAGAGCCTGGGTCTGTAACATTGCCCCAGCAGTGGTCTGTTTTAAAGAGTTCCCTTAGTGATTTTAAATGTTCAGTTACAATAGAGAACCACTGGTCTAAAGGAAGAAGGGAGCCGGGCTCGGTAGCTCAGCCTGTAATCCCGCGCCTTTGGGAGCCCGGGGGTTCAAGACCCACCTGGGCAACTTGGCGAGACCTCATCTCTACACTAAATCAAAAAATCAGCCGGGCATGGTAGCGCATGCCTGTAATTCCGGCTACTCGGAAGGCTGAGGCGGAAGGATCGCCGGAGCCCAGCAGGTCGAGGCTGCGGTGGCCGGGAGCGGCCACTGCACTCCAGTCTGGGTGACAGAGTGAGACTCCTACTCAAAAATAAATAAATAAATAAAATAAAGGAAGAAGGGAAAATGTGCCTGGACTGACAGCAACGCTACGTGTTTTTACATCTGTTAGCCTACATAATAGTTGTATCATCTTTTGATAGACAATACCATCATCCATCCCCGTGGTGCAGATGAATTGCTCCTCACGCTCAGATAGGTGAAGTGCCTTGCCAGGATTCTAATTCAGGTCCCTTTATATGAAAGAACAATATGTAAATGCTTACAAGCCAGAGATCAGTATGCTCTAAGTACTTAACGAATGTTCTGCAACGTATGACTCCAGACCCAGCGCTCCTCCTACTGTACCGGTGCTGCCTCTGAATTTAATTACTTTTCTCTCTCAGATAATTTACAGTGAATGGCTGTGATTAGTTCCATTTCCATCTGTCTACCAGGCCCACAACAGGTCACTGAGACCTCGGGACTCTAAATGACAATCCTTTCTAGACTCACCGTTCCCATGCCAACTTGCCTTCCCATGAAGACGCTCTTGGTTCCTGGTGGCCTGTCCTTTCCTGTCATGATAATACTCCAAGCCTCTCTGAAACTGGCTGCAGGGTTAGTGAAAATGTGGGATTCTGCCCAGATCCCCCTCCTGAGGGTACCCGACCCCCTCCTTAACAAAGCACCCCCTGATTTCCCAGCCATCAGCATCTGTGGCTGGTGAGTCTCCTTCAATGAAGATTCTGGAAAGCAGGGATCTACCCTCTCAGCTCCCAACATAATGCTTTCCCAAGAGCCAACCTGTAGAACGGATTCAGCATTCTTTTCTTGACCTGGCAGGTGAGGACACCAAGAGACCTCGGCCCAGCGCTGCCCTCAAGAAGAGCCCGGGCTTGTGGGGAGACAAGAGACAGTGAAGGTGCAGTGACAAGACAGATGACAAGAGCAGGAGCAGACCAGGAATGAATCCTGACACAGCAAAAACATCCTGCCAAGTATGCTCACTGTCTAGATGGGGAAACAAAGGTCCGAGCAGGTGCACTTCCCCAGAAACACCCAGCAGGGGGTGGTGAGCACTTCTCAACATGTCTGCCTTCTGAAGAGGATGAATGCACCGAGACCCCCCCTTTCTCCAGGGGATGGGGGCCATGCTGGTGTGGGAGATGATAGCTGCCCTGCTCAACTCTCTGGGGGAGGGGTCCCCTTGTGATTCTCCCCAGTCTGAAGGGCACTTTGATACTGCAGAAAAGCATGAAGCATATGGAGCACCTGAACAGAAGCGAGCCGGTGATGAAGTCACAAAATTGTCAGGTGGGCTGTGAGACAGCGGGGAAGCCCAACAGCAGGCTGGGTGTGCAGCTGGGAGGGGTGGCTGCTGGCGGGGAGTCCAGCTGGGGAAGCAGCAGCTGGGGGGTGCTGAGGTGCAGGGCTGCATCTGGCCAACATTCTCTCCAGAGGGCCCAGGCAGGAGCTGAACTCACGAGTGGGTTACTCACTTATTCCAGAATACTTTTCCTCCCTGTATCCCTCTTCCCAGGACTCTAGTCTCCTCCAACTCCTTTTCATTCTAGATAGTAATGTGCGTGTTCCAGTTTTCAGTCTCTCTTTGTCCTTGAAACAAACAAACAAGCCCTGCCTCCCCCCACCACTCTCCACATTGATTGGGTTTCAGGCCCGGGCTCTGGGAAGTGGCTCTACTCCATGGAAAGAGCAGGGGAGGCTGGGCTGTCTTTCCTGACAGCTCCTTGGGCCACAGAATCTCCTCCAGGCATTGGGGCTGAAGTGCTCAGAGAGTTGGGGGCTGGGAGCTCAGTAGCCACAGGGCATTTCCCAGATCCCTGGGTAGGTGCCCAAACTCCTACCTCTCTGCTTGCAAGAGCAGCAGAGCACCTGCCTTCCTGCCCCGCCATGTCATCACGACCCCTGCCTATTTGTCGGAGGAGAACAGCACAGTCACCAGGTGGTCAGCCAGGGGCAGAGGCCAGCAAGCAGGCAGGTCTCCTGTTCCCCTAGTCTAGGGGAAGAACACTACTACCCACCAAGTCAAGAGCTCTGTCCTGAAAGTTTCTATTTTCTAGTTACAGGGCCATCATCACAAATCCACAGGCCCTGCTGTGAAAGGTACAATGTCCCAACAACAGGATGGGTGGGAACTGGAACCTGAGGGCGAGGGGCATGGAGGAGCTTCCTGAGTGTGGTGGAGGGTTTGTAGTCAGGGAGTGATGAACTGATGCCACTGAGGTGTAGTCCTCCATGTGTTCCCAGCTGCCTCCTGGCCACTTCCTCTGGATATTCCACAGGTACCAGAAGCCTGACAAAATTCCTCTGCCCCTAACTCTGCTGTGAACTCTTCTCAGCCACCCAATTGCTTGGGTCCAAGACCAAGGAGGCAGCCCTGACTCCTCAGCCATATAGTCTGGCTTCACTGTCTCCTGAATCCATCCCCATAGCTACTCCAAGACTCAGGCCTCATCTCCGCTCGGTCCACACCCCACAGCCTCAGTTGGCTCCTTGCCTTCTGTCCACATTCCATTGTGGTCTGCAGACTGACCATGAAGCACTACTCCCTGCCCCAACCACCTTGCTCTTCACCTCTCTCCTCCAACTCTGCCCTCCACACTGCAGGCTCTGGCACTCCAGATGCCACTGAGTCTTTGTCCCGCTGTCACCTGCCCTGCCTTTGCCCTCCCTACACCAGCCTTGTCTATGTTCTCCACTTTCTCTATTGTCCACCTTTCGGGCCCAGACTGTAAGTCATCCCCTTTGTAAGGTTGTCCCCAAATCTCCACTAGGCTAACACCTCTCCTCTTACCTTACCTTGCACAATCCTCTCTGGCAGCGCTTACCATTCCATCATGCAGATCTGCTTTGCACAAGGCCCTTCTCCCTGGCTGCATCAAAATGTAAAGCCCTGAACATCTGTATGGGAAAAAATAAGAAGCTTGATCCATCTCTTGCATCATATATGAAAAATTAACTCAAAATGGAGCATAGACCTAAATGTTAAGTCTAAAACTATAACACTTCTAGGAGAAAATCATTGTGACTTGGGTTAGGCAAAGATTTCTCAGATAGGACCCAAAAGGGACAAACCATTAAAAAATAAATAAACTAGACTTCATCTAAATGAAAAAAAAATGCTCTTCAAAAGACATTGTTAAAAAAATGAAGGAATAAGACACAGACTAGGAGAAAATATTTGCAAACACCTATCTGATAAAGGATTGCTACCAGAATATATATACAGAGAATATATAGAATCTAAAGAATTCTCAAAACCTAGTAAGAAAACAACTCATAAAAAATGAGCAAAAGAGTTTTGGTCCCTTCCCCTACCTTGGGGAGGTGAATCTTCTCTCACTCTCTCTCTAATTTACTTCCTAAATAAACTATATTTTCTAATCTAAAAAAAAAAAAAAAAAGGGCAAAAGAGTTTACAAATATGCCACCAAAGATCTACAGACGACTGGCAATCCCATAAAAAGATGCTCAAAATCATTAGTCATTAGGGTATAAAAATTGAAACCACAATTACATACTATTATATATGTATTAAAGTGGCTCACATAAAAATCTGACAATACCAAATGCTGGGAGCAAACAGCAATGGAAACGCTCACACACTGCTGGTAAGAGTGCAAAATGGTAGCCGGGCTTGGTGGCTCAGCCCGTAATCCTGTGCCTTTGGGAGGCTGAGGTGAGTGGATTGCCTGAGCCCGTGGGTTCGAGACCCGCCTGGGCAGCGAGACCTCATCTCTACAATAAATCAAAAAAAATCAGCCGGGCGTGGTAGCGCATGCCTGTAGTTCCAGCTACTTGGAAGGCTGAGGTGGAAGGATCGCCAGAGCCCAGCAGGCCGAGGTTGCAGTGGCCGGAAGCGGCCACTGCACTCCAGTCTGAGCGACAGAGTGAGGCTCCAACTCAAAAAAAACCACAAAAAACAAAGAGTGCAAAATGGTATAACCACTTTGGAAAATAGTTTGACATACAATTACCTCATGACCCAGTGATCCCACTTGCAAACCAAAAATAAAATTCCAATTCCCCTAACTGACTGAACAGACCCCCTCTGAGCCATGGGACCCCTGGAAAACCAAATTTCAGATCATGGAGAGAAAGGAGGTTGGATGCGCCTCATTATAGCCCTTCCCTTATAGAGTTTAGGCACAACTGACTAGCATTAACATGAAAATAGAGCTCATAAAACTAACAAAACAGACGCTGTGGCAGTAAGATCCCAAATTTCAACCTGACTCTGGTATAGCACCACATGACAGACAGCAGGCCCTAAAGGAAATAAATATATTATACCCCAAAATATATTTGACATATTTTGGAGTGGCCCTACAAAGCAGTCTCGTGAGGAAAAATTTCCATCTGTAGAGAATCTCCTTCCCTAGATTCCATCCAGATCCAGCAGAGATTTAACTAAAAGTCTGACACCTTTTAAGGCCCAAAAAGAGACACTTATCATCTATTCTCTCTGAAACCAGCTACTTAGAGGCTTCATCTATATAACAAGAACCTTGGCTTTCACAAGCCCTCTATCTTAACTTAAGCATTTTTTCTACTTTTTTTTTTTTTTTTGAGTCTTTGACTTTTTTTTTTTTTTTTTTTTTTGAGTTGGAGTCTCACTCTGTCACCCAGACTGGAGTGCAGCGGCCGCTCCCGGCCACCGCAGCCTCGACCTGCTGGGCTCCGGCGATCCTTCCACCTCAGCCTTCCAAGTAGCTGGAATTACAGGCATGCGCTACCACGCCCGGCTGATTTTTTGATTTATTGTAGAGATGAGGTCTTGCTGCCCAGGCGGGTCTCAAACCCCGGGCTCAGGCAATCCATTCACCTCTGCCGCCCAAAGGTGCGGGATTACAGGCTGAGCCACTGAGCCTGGCTGAGATGTCCTACTTTTATATGCCAGACCAGAGTATACCTTACAGATATTTATTTATATCTTTGCCTGAAACTTCTGTCTCCCTAAAATGTATAAAACCAAGTAACACAATCACTTTGGGCTCATGTTCTCAGGACCTCTTGAGGTTGTACCACGGGCCACAGTTACTCATATTTGGCTCAAAATAAATCTCTTTAAATATTTTACAGTTTGGCTTTTCATCAACACACTCTTAGATATTCATCCCAGAGAAATGGAGACACCTGGCCACACAAAAACCTGCAATAGCAGCTTAACTCACAATTGCACAAACCCAGAAACAACTAAAATATAAATAAACAAATAGTGGTATATCCATACAATGGAATATGACTCAGCATTATAAAGGAACTAACTACTCAAACATAACCACCACATAGATGAATGTCAAAGCATTGTGTTACGTGAAAGAAGCCAGCCTCAGAAGGTTACACAGTACATGATTCTATTTTGTATAACATTCTGTAAAAGGCAGAACTACAGAGGCAGAAATCAGATTGATTTTTCAGGGACTAGGCTGGAAAGAAGATTGGCTACAAAGAAGCACAAGGCAATATTCTGAAGTGATGGAAATATTCTCTAATCTGATGTTGAAGACTAAACTCTGACCTTTTTTTCCCTCTCTTGCCCAAATTCCTAAGGGACCTGAAGAGTCATGCTCTACAAACCATCAAGTCTCATCAGACAGTTTTTTTAAAAAAATTAACCCTATATAATGTGGCTTACTTTCTAACCTGACTCTGGCATGAGATCACATAACAGATAAAGAAGGAAGTAAAAAATATTTCACCCCAAACTATGTTTCTCTGACAGATTTTGAAGTGACCTTGCAAAGTTGTTTCTTGGGGAAATTTGAATCTGTAGAGAACACCTTTTAAGATATATACCATCTACTCTCTCTGAAGCTTGCTACTTAGAGGCTTCAGCTACATAAAAACAGCCTTGGCTTCCACAATTCCCCTTATCTTTTAAAAATATATTTAATTTTAAAGATGTGGGGTACAATTTAGGATTAGGTATACAAGTGGTCATCGTACAGGTAAAGTTTGGGCCTCTCTTTGGTCCCCACTTTGTCTGGTTTGAGATCAGATATCCTGATTGATATTGTGTACCCCCCCCACCGCTGCCCAATTCTCCTTAAGCATTTCTTATACCAATTTTCACATCTTTGTTTATTTTTTGAGTTGGAGTCTCACTCTGTCGCCCAGACTGGAGTGCAGTGGCCGCTCCTGGCCACTGCAGCCTCGACCTGCTGTGCTCCGGCGATCCTTCTGCCTCAGCCTTCCAAGTAGCTGGAACTACAGGCACGCGCTACCATGCCTGGCTAATTTTTTTGATTTATTGTAGAGATGAGGGCTCACCAAGTTGCCCAGGCGGGTCTCAAACCTGCGGGCTTAGGCAATCCACTTACCTCAGCCTCCCAAAGCGTGGGATTACAGGCTGAGCCACCGAGCCCAGCTGATTTTCACATCTTTAGACAGAGTTTACTTCTGTCTACCAACTGCCAGTCAGAAAATCTTGGAATCTACCTATGACCTATAACCCACCTCCATCCCCTACTTTGAGATGTTCTGCCTTTCTGGGCCCAATGTAAACCTAATATGTACTGATTTTTTTTTGGTAATGTCTATCTCCCTAAGATGTATATAACCAACCACATGCATTCAACCACCTCAGGCACGTGTTCTTAGGACCTCTTGGGAATGTGCCATGGGCCTGGGTTAGTCACATTTGTCTCAGAATAAACTTATTTAAATATTTTACAGAGTTTGTTTTTTTTTCCATCAACAATGTGATGGTGGTTCAATGTTTGTATAAAGGTTGTCAAAACTCATATAACTGTACGTCTAAGAAGCATGAGTTTCACTGTTTGTACATTATACCTTCATAAACTGAAAAAAAAAAGTCAGCTGTGACCTATTAGTAAGTCATGAAATCAATACAGTGAGTGGGTTGTGATTAGTCATATATATTATTGTGAAACTTTTGTTTCAGTTGTGTGTATATTTACTGGATCACAATATAAAGTATATCTTCATACCGTGAGTTGTGATATAATTTTTTCTTGAAAATCAATGCCTAGTTTAAGTTCTTTGAGAGCAATTGCATGTCTTACATCAGCATATCCGCTGCCTAGCACATAGTAGGTGCTCGTGACACTTGGGGGAGGGGTAGCAGAGAGAGGCTGTGTGATACTGTGATATAATAAGAAATATACATTTTGGTCTTTGTCCCCACTCTTGGCCAGGGCTCCTAAAACCCTTGAAATTTCCTAAGTGATAAGAGCCATTGGAACTACTTCTGTTATGATTAGTTTTGCCCCTAGTTCCTGATGTACAGATGAAAGGAGCATCTTTTGTTATTCATAACAAGTTCCTTTCAACCACACCTGAGTTTACCTTAATAACACAACTTTTGGAAAGCCCCTAAGAATGGGCTGGTTGCCAGAGGAACCAACCATGTGATCAGAGGGTTGGAACTTCTGCTCCCACCCACCTCTCACCTCCAGGGAGAGGGAGTAGAGATTGACTTAATCACCAATGGCCAATGGTTTAATCAAACAAGTCTACATAACAAAGTCTCCAAAATTCCCAAAATGACAGGGCTCCAGGAGCTTCCAAGATGGTGAACACATGGAAGTGCTGGCCCCTTCTTATATCTCTTGCCCTATGCATTTCTTCCATCTGGCTGTTCCTGAGTTGATTCTTTCATAATAAACCAGTTATCTTGTAAGTCAACTGTTTTTCTGAGTTCTGTGAGCCGTTCTGGCAAATTATTAAACCTCAAGAGGGGGTCATGAAAACCTCTGATTTATAACCAGTCAGTCAGAAGCACAGATGACAACCTAGACTTGCAAGTGACATCTGGTGTGGGGGACAGTTTTGTGGGACTAGGCCCTTAACCTGTGGAGTCTGTGCTAACTCCAGGTAGACACCGTCAGGGATGAATTGTTGGTGTGAGAGTAAAGAAAATTTTGTTTTTTGTTTTTCTTGTAGGCTGAGGGAGGAAACAAATATTTACTGAGCTTTTTACTATATCCAAGACCTTTATATTCATTGGCCTTTTTAATTCTTACAACAATCCTACAAAGTCGGCATCATTCTCCCTTGTTTGGCAGATGAGGAAACGGACACAGAAAGACTGAGGACTTGCCCCGGACACCTGGCCAGTGATCAGAGAGCTCAGTCTCTTCCCACAGCCTGCTGAGAGTTGTAACAGCAACAAAAGGACGTAAGAGCTTCAAAAAGAGAGTCTCTGAAGCAGACTTTTCTGCAATTTGCTCGGCAATAAAACGGCTACCACTGCTGATCACTCACCTCTTGCTCTTACAATGTGAGAGGCTTCACATCACTGAGGAGCATTTTATTTATTTTAATAGAAATATATAGAAAAGCACACAGAAATGATATCGTTGTGCGAAATGCATTCCACTGTATTACCTCAATGCCTTCACAACCACGCTGTGAGACAGATACCGTTGGGGCTCAGGACTCCCACCCCAAAATATGACGGGAGATCAGGATACACCACCTCAAAATATCGTCTTTGGCATATTGATGATTTTGAGCGGTCATTTTGAGAAACTGCAGACACAGTTGCAGTTTTGCAGAAAACTTGAAAAGTTGCTCTTTGTAGAGGAAATTTACATTGACAAAGAAAATGTTCATTGGTAAAACTATCTGTACCAAGATAAAGTGGCTCTGAGACAACTTTCATCACCTGAGAGACTTTTAAGTACATGACAAGGCAACTTTTATTCACCACACATCTCCTTTCCTCACCCTCCCACAATTTGTCTCCAGAAGCCCCAAGTCCTTATTCCTTTCTGAAGTTCAGGGTGCCATATTAACTTCAATCATCTGGCCCTTCTTTGAGTCTCACATACTTATAGGACTCTCATGCAAATGGCATCATTAAAATGTCTTTTCTTCTGTTACTCTGTCTTATGTCAATTTAATTCATAGCTCAACCAAAGGACTGAGAAGGACATAGGGAAGTCATTTCCCCCTCTCCTATAATACTACTGTAAACACCATTATATATATATATATATAATTAAAAAATATATATACACACACTTTTTTTTGAGACAGGGTCTCACTGTGCCACCCAGGCTAGGGTGCAGAGGCATGATCCTAGTTCACTGAAGCTTGAACTCCTAGTCTCAAGTATTCCTTCTGCTTCATACTCTTGAGTAGTTGGGACTACTCAAAAGGATTGGTGCATGTCACCATACTTGGCTAATTTTTTATATTTTTAGAGACAGGGTCTCTAAAATGTTGTCTAGGTTGGTTGGTGTTGAGCTACTAGCCTCAAGCAATCCTCCTGCTTCAGCCTTCCAAAGTGCTGGGATTACAGGTGTGAACCACTCCATCTAGCCCCAGAAAATTGAAATTTTTGAGAGAAGTTCTATAATGAAACACAACCCAGACACTGCCATAGAGATTCCTACTTAAAAAACATGTTTTGACACTCATGGTCACCAGGCCTCATGAGGGAAACAGTTTGATGAGTTCTTACCATGGAACAAAACCAGTGCTAGGTGCATCATATACAGTATGCTAGCTCATTTTTTTTTTTTTTTGAGTTGGAGTCTCATTCTGTCGCCCAGACTGGAGTGCAGTGCAGTGGCCACTCCCGGCCACTGCAGCCTCGACCTGCTGGGCTCCGGCAATCCTTCTGCCTCAGCCTTCCAAGTAGCTGGAACTACAGGCGTGCGCTACCACGCCCGGCTAATTTTTTGATTTATTGTAGAGATGAGGTCTCACCAAGTTGCCCAGGCGAGTCTCGAACCGGTGGGCTCAGGCAATCCACTCACCTCAGCCTCCCAAAGGCGTGGGATTACAGGCTGAGCCACTGAGCCCGGCAGCTCATTTAATATACATAATTTTACCTCAACAAAAGCATTACCTCCACCTTATAAAGGAGAAGCTGAGGCTCAAAGAGGTTAGGTCATTTGTTTAATGCAGAGGCGGAGCCAGGATTCAAGCCTAGGCTAGTTTGACTGCAAAGTCTTTGCTCAGAATGACGACACTTCTCTTTGGGTATTCAGTAGCCCCTGGAGAAGATCCGTCATTTGTCCCCCAACCCTACCGCTCATGTGCTCTTACATCTGCTTTCTCAATTTGATTCTGACTTATAAAAAGACCAGGGGACAGAGAATCAACATTTCCTGAGCACCTACAACATGCTCGGAGCTACAGGAGGCATATTCCCATACTTGTGTTAAAGAGACTGGTTAGCAACTTTTAAAAATAAATATATTATATATAGATCCTTACAACAACTCTAGGACCCAGGAAGGACAGATCACATTATCTTTATTTCAGAGACAACCTAAACCAGACTCAGAGACGATGAATCTCTTGCCCAGGGCTTCTTGTGCATTCTTGACTTCAGAGTCATGGCCTCTGGGAAGTTCCGGTCTGGACACCCTTCAGAGAACCAGACCTGGAACCAGGGGTCTTCAGCAGGAAGCTAAACCTGGCACCCACAGGTCCTAGCCAACAGCCTGTATACTCATGGAGCCCTAGGTAGGCATGGGCTCTTTTCTGTGCAATTTCCTCTTTCCCTACATCACAGCCCACTTCCATAATGAATATTACTTCCATAACGAAACAACTTCCCATGCAATCTACCCCTTTTGCACTATCAGTGGAGGCCAGTTACTGCAACAACAAACCTACTGAGTAGTGATGTGGCAGGATGTGGCAAATGCTCAAATATATTTCTTGTATGATTGAGTGAGTAAACACAAAAACACATGTAGCTGATTCAAGATCAGCAGTTGGCCTCAACTGGGCTGCCACTAGTCCAGCAGCAAGAAGGAGGGGTTGATAGCAGTTAAAAAATATTTCCTTTTGAAAGGCAAGTTGCAACTTTAAAGACCTGCCCAGCGCCAGGCAGGTTTTGTTTAAGAAAGGCCAAATGGCCCAGAGACTGGCTATTTCATGGAAATGGAAAAGAGTCTTATCTAAAAACCCCCCTTCTGAAGTTGATGGTTTACAAGCCTGCAGTTCCTGGAAACCATTTGTTCTTTGAAAGAAATCTGATTTTGCTGAATACAACCTTGTAAGATTCCAAAGGACATAAGTAATCACTCAACACGACCCCCTCCCCTACCCAAACGAGGGTATAAGACCCCAGGTCACCTGTTCTGGGGCACTCAGTCTGGACGCATTAGTTCCATTGAGCCCACTGTGCTAGCCAGTGTAATAAAGTGCCACTTCCTAGAATAATCTCGGTGTCACGGTCTCTCTATTTTTCCCAATACAGTGATAATTATCTATCAACCAGTCATGTATCTATCACCTCCTAGCTCTGCTCAAAGAGCCTGGAAATGACACCCAGTAGCAACTAGCACACCTAGTCACAGATCTTGGCTTCTAAATGTCACCATCACCTCTCAAAGAAACTGAGGCTTCCTGGAGAAATGGATGATTCTAGGGCTTTTACAGAAAAAGTGTAACATGAGCCTGGAACTTCTCTTGCTAGACAGCAAGGAAGTAATGAGAGATGACTGAGGTCCCATCCAAAGAACACAGGGACTGGCCTGGAGGGCCTCCCGCTGGCCAGGACTGTGATAGTCTGAGTACCACAAAGAATGATGATAATGGCTTACAGCACACTGAACTAAAAAACAAAAATCAAGCCGGGCTCGGTGGCTCAGCCTGTAATCCCGCGCCTTTGGGAGGCTGAGGTGAGTGGACTGCCTGAGCCCGTGGGTTCGAGACCCGCCTGGGCAGTGAGACCTCATCTCTACAATAAATCAAAAAATCAGCCGGGCGTGGTAGCGCATGCCTGTAATTCCAGCTACTCGGAAGGCGGAGGCGGAAGGATCGCCGGAGCCCAGCAGGCGAGGCTGCGGTGGCCGGAAGCGGCCACTACACTCCAGTCTGGGCGACAGAGTGAGACTCCAACTCAAAAAAACAAAACAAAACAAAACAAAACAAAAACAAAACAAAACAAAACAAAAATCAGGAGTCTCTAATAAAAAGAAAAAAGGGGGAGAAGGAAAGAGGGAGTGAGAAAGACAGAGATAAGAAAAATTTATCATATTTTAAAGAATGCCAGTTAATAGACAGAAGGAATGGCAGTTAGAAAAACACCAATGCGCAGCCCTCAGCATTACAATTCAGGCAAGGATCATCCATGGATATGGTGTGAACGGTTATCAGGAACACAGAATTATAATAGCCTCAAAGAATTACTCCACAGATTGCTTATTAATTATAAGAGGGAAAAATTTACCCTTACAATGGAGAGATAAGGTTGTCTTGACCTTAACCAGTGATCAAATTTAGTATCAGGCGAGGCGCAGGAGCTCAAGTCTGTAATCCCAGCATTTTGGGAGGCCAAGGTGAGAGGACTGCCTGACCCCACGGGTTTGAGACCAGCCTGGGCAACTTGGTGAGACCTTATCTCTACAGTAAATTGAAAAATTAGCTGGGTGTAGTAGCCTGCGCCTGTAATTTCAGCTACATAGGAGGCAGAAGGATCTCCTGAGTCCAGCGGGTTGACGCTGGGGTGGCTGTGAGTGTGCCACTGCACTCCAGCCTGGGCAACAGAGTGGAACTCCAACTCAAAAAAAAAAAACAGAATAAAATAAAAGAGATATAATAAAATGTAACATGTAAATCTTGACTGGATCTGATTTTAAAAACCAGAAACTATAGAAGATATTTTTGGAAAATTAGAAAATTCTGAATAACAACTGTTATATTAGGTAATACCGACTTCTTGTTTATTAGAGATGACAATGGTATTATGTTTACATAGGACAATGTCATCATTAGGAGATGAATATTGAAGAATTTTGGGGTCAAGTGTCAAGATGTTTATATCTTTTAAATAGTTTGCTCCCCCCCAAATCGTATGTCTGTGTAAAAGCCAAGTTGTCAATGTGTGAATTAGTGCATTTAAGTTAAGGGTTATACTTTAAGCTTTTCTGTCGAGTTGAAATTTTAAAACATATTGCTGGCCGGGCTCTGTGGTTCAGTCTGTAATCCCAGCACTTGGGAAGCCAAAGCGAGTGGATTGCCTGAGCCTGCAGGTTCGAGACCCACCTGGGCAAGGTGGCGAGACCTCATCTCTACAATAAGTCAAAAATTAGCCGGGCGTGGTAGCGCGCGCCTGTAGTTCCGGCTACCTGGAAGGCTGAGGTGGAAGGATTGCCTGAGCCTAGCAGGTCGAGGCTGCAGTGGCCAGGAATGTGCCACTGCACTCTAGTCTGGGCAACAGAGCGAGACTCCAACTCAAAAAACAAACAAAAAAACATATTGCTATTTTGAAAGCGGGAAGACAAGAACTCTTCTTTCATAGGGCCAACAGATGTAAAGTAACAAAGTACTAGACCCCAATAAACAGTCAAACTTCATACATTACACACTTATTACTACTTCTTAGAAGCATCAAAAGCTCATAATTTTCTTCCCAAAGTGTTTGAATTTTGGAGGGTGAGGGAGCCAACCAAGGCTAAGCTGAAATGGTCTAGACTTGGTGGTGTTGCTAGAGTTTAAACCTTAGAGTCACAGAAAGCAGCCCACTAGGCCTGTCTTCTGTGCTGTGAGAAGGTGGCAGTTCAGGCCTTGTTTTTTCTGCCTCGTCTTGGATCCACAGTCTCTGCTACTGAAGCAAGAAAGAAACTCCTGTCGTGGCTCACTGAGAATGTTGAGAAAGAGGGAACACTTTTGGGCCTCAGGAATGTTGAGGATGGACAGAAAGAACTGGAGAGGATGTGTAGGGCAGAGGACAGGGCACGGTGTCTGGCATTACCTGGGATTGTATTGAACCACGCTCCACTACTCATAGCTGTGTAGCCCTAGGCCACTCCCTGGGCAGATGATGATGATGACAACAATAACAAACACCACAACAGTAATAACAGTGGCTAACATTTATTGAGCAGTTACTACTGTACTAGGCATTTCATGTGTGTTAATCGCATTGGTGAAGTAGATACCATTATATCCCTACTTGATGGACAAACCATGCCCTCTCCTACCTCTGGAATTTGGCATCTGCCATTCCCTCTGTCTGGACTTCGAAGGAGAATCCCATTCATCTGCTAGGTCTGGCATCAGCTGGAATTCATTCCTTCCTCCTCTGCATCCCAAGAGCATTTTATCCTCATCCCTTACCACAGCCAACTTTACTAAAGGAGACGGGTGCCTGGCCCCTTGTTGGGGCTGGGCTTGCCCTTTCTACTTTCTTTTATTTTTTCTAATTGGAGTTTCACTACGTCGCCCAGGCAGGAGTGCAGTGGCACACTCACCACCACACCAGTGTCAACCCGCTGGGTTCTGGTGATCCTTTCACCTCAGCCTTCCAAGTAGCTGGAACTACAGGCATGCGTTACCACACCTGGCTAATTTTTGATTTATTGTAGAGACGAGGTATCGCCAATTTGCCTGGGCTGGCCTCAAACCCGTAGGCTCAGGCAACCCCCTAGCCTCGGCCTCCCAAAGTGCTGGGATTACAGCTGAGCCACCGAGCCCGGCCTGGGCTTGCCCTTTCTGTATCCACAGATGCAAGTATACTAGAAGAGGAAGAAATTTCTTTCCCTGTGTAGTCAGATACATTCTCCACCCCAGACTGACTGTCATCTACCAACAGGAAGACTTAGCACCCTCTCCTGGATTTTGAAAACTTTTTAGTTTGCTTTTTTTTTTGAGTTGGAGTCTCACTCTGTCACCCAGACTGGAGTGCAGTGACTGCTCCCGGCCACCGCAGCCTTGACCTGCTGGGCTCCGGCGATCCTTCCCTGCCTCAGCCTTCCAAGTAGCTGGAACTACATGCGCGCGCTACCACGCCCGGCTAATTTTTTTTGATTTATTGTAGAGATGAGGTCTCGCCAAGTTGCCCAAGTGGGTCTCGAACCCGCGGGCTCAGGCAATCCACTCACCTCAGCCTCCCAAAGCGCTGGGATTACAGGCTGAGCCACCGGCCTGGCAACTTTTTTGTTTTAAAAGCTCTCTTGGATTTTCAATCTGGAATCTAAGGCATGGGGCAGGTCCAGGGGATCACCTGGATGTAAATGCCAGAGGAGATTCCACTCTGTAGGCAAATGGACACAGCATGGTTGGTTGAATTTCAAGGAAGATGATGCTCAGGAGAGTTATATATCTTCCAGTAAACCGGAGACTTCTCCACCTTACTCAGTCAGCCCACCAGGTTAGGGACTCTGGCTCACAGCCTCGCAACCTATGTAGAGGCACTGCCCTTCACCTCCCTTCCTGGCCTCCTCACACCCTCCCTTGTCCAGTCCACATCTCTATAAAGCCAATGGGCTGCTCCATTATCACCACAATCCACATGGTAGGAGAGAAAAGGCGTTTCCTAGATTCAGTTGACACCCCAGGGAGCCCGGAGTGAGCCATTAGGGCAGAAGAGGAATGGTGGGGTGGAGGAAGAACACCATAGGCCCTGTCAGAACTTCCTCCCCCTTGCATAGCAAAGTATTCTTTTGGTGCAGACCCCCAACAGCCACCACCATCTTCTCTTCCAGAATTTTCCTTCACCCTTTCAGCTCATTCTCATGCTTCAACTTTGTGCTTTTTCTCAGACACAAGACCCTATTTCAACTGCTCTCCTTCTGTGGCTTTCCAGCTCCTCCTGACAATAATTTTGTTTTGTTTTGTTTTGTTTTTTGAGTTGGAGTCTCACTCTGTCGCCCAGACTGGAGTGCAGTGGCCGCTCCCGGCCACCGCAGCCTCGGCCTGCTGGGCTCCGGCGATCCTTCCGCCTCAGCCTTCTGAGCAGCCGGAATTACAGGCATGAGCCACCACGCCCAGCTGATTTTTTGATTTATTGTAGAGATGAGGTCTCGCTGCCCAGGCAGGTCTCGAACCCGCGGGCTCAGGCAATTCACTCACCTCAGCCTCCCAAAGGCGCAGGATTACAGGCTGAGCCACCGAGCCCGGCCTGACAATAATTTATAAACAACAGGCTTTCAAACCCACCTCCTCACTTCATGCTCACAATCCCATAGGACGGTTGCCTTACAGGTTGGCATGGGAAGTGTTGGGGGCACTGGTCCTGTCAGACAACCTGCAAACAGGCCATCAGAACTTTTGTTTCTTCCCTGCCACCCACTCCAGACCAAACCTCTGCCTCCCCGGAGTGCAGGCAAAAAAGCAAGGTCTATGAAACAAGGATTCCTGAGTGGTTTAGGGAAAATCATTTCACTTTTCTGAGCCTCACGTTCTTCACCTGTAAACAGACATGGTGACGGCTTTACAGGGCGTGAGAGTTGAATGAGATCATGTGTGTGACACACTGACTCACGGCTGGGCTTTCCCACAAGGAAAGAAAAGTGTTCTATGCACCCACAGGCCCTTGCCCACACCGCCACAGCGCTGCCGACCCACGGCTCTCCAGAGGGGGCTGAGGGGCATCTCCTTCACGTCTGTGTCTCCGACCCTCCACCCAGCGCAACCCAGGCTTGCCTCATCGGCTTTTTTGGCACCCACTCCCCAGCCCTAGAGCCCCCTCTTCGGTCTGACACGTGCCCCCTTCTCACCTAGAGACCCCGCCCCTCCTTGCCCCACCCACCAAAGGCTCCCCCCACAGTCCCGACCCTCATTATCCGGGCTTTTCCAACCTGCACCATCCACCCTGGCTCCTCCCATCAACTCCGCCCCTCTCATAGTTCTGCCCCTTGAGGCTCACGTCTCCCCCGAAACGCGCCCCCTCCCCCGCAGCCACAGGCGTTGTCATCCCCATTTGACAGATGAGAACGGCGACGCCGGGGAAGATGGTCTCTCATGACAGGACAGGTGCCCAGGTGGGCCCACGTCCCCTCACCGGTAGTCCCCGAGCCCAGCGCCCCCGGTCGCGCAGAACCCACCTCCTGCCCTGGCTCTGCAGCCTTCCCTCCGCGAGCGGGCAGCGCAGCTCTGCGAGGGGGGAGGAGGGCCGGAGCCCAGCCCAGGGGCGTGGCGGACCGGGGTCCGCGCGCTGCCCTCTGGGACTCGTAGTTCTCCCTGTGAGCTTTGCGGTTCGGCGCGCCGAGCGCGAACTTCAGCTCCCAGGAGGCATTACGCGACTCGCCCAGCTCCCCGCCCCGCCCCCGCCGGCTCTCGGGCCGGCTGGCCTTAAAGGGGACGTGGTCCGAGCGGCGAATCGCGGGGTGGCCCCCGCTCCGGCTCCGCCCCATTTCCCGCACCTCGCCCCTCCCCCGCTTCGTCCCGCAGCCCCGGCGCCGCGCCGCAGAGTCGGGCTTCCCGGCACACACGGGCTTGTGCAAAGGGTGGGAAGACTGGACTTTACCGTGGAAGCAGCATCCCCTCCGTCTGGGACCTGGCGGAGGGCGTCCCCACCCTGGGGGGAACAGAGGACCCGCCCTGACCTAGCGGGGCCCAGCCTAGTCCTGCCCGGCCTGAGCGCCCCGCCCAAGAGCCGGCTCTGAGGCAGGGCCCACTGGGGTCCGGGAGGTAAGGGGGCTGGGGGCGTGTGTGCAGGTTGGGAGGGGGGCGGTGTCTGCGCCCTGACGTTTCAAGGACCCCGACTCGCGAGCCCGGGAGTCGGGAGGTCCGGGTGCATCCTGGGCCTTGCTGTGTGACCTTGGGCGAGTAGCTACCCCTCTCTGGGCCTCAACCTCCTCATTCATCAATTGCATTTTAAGGTGATTCCGCTCGCCCCCCTCAGGGCTGAGGACATCCGCTCCCAGTTCCACGAATCTCGCTGCCCTTTCGTAGGGCCCTCAGCCCCAGGCTGGGTGCGGGTCGTTGGAATAACTGGAGGCAGGGAAGGGACGGAGTTGGGGTCCGGAGGCCCCCACTGCTTGGAATGGGCTTCTGCTATTCTCAGCATCCTGGGCTCCGGGATACCTCATTTATAACAGCCTTTGCAAACCGGAGCCCCAGACGTGTCAGCTTGGTGCCTCCCCTTCCAGAAAGCCTGGGGTGGGGAGGGGGGTGCGGCCATGGGAGGGTGGTGAGGGGCAGCCCCGCAGGGATGGGCCAGTGCGATGGGTTCCTGAGGAGGGACTAGCTGCTTCTGCCTTCTCCCCTCCCCTCCTCTTACTCCCCTTCAGGAGGAGAGCAGTTGCTTCTTGTCAGTCAACCCTTTTTTCTTTCTTTCCAGGACTCAGTTTGGTGGCCCCGTCGGGCCTCCCAGAGTAGGGCGAGGGCTTCTTCCCAGGGTTGCCTTGGGGAGAAGTTCCGTTAAAAAAATGCAGTGAGGCTGCTGCCCAGGGACCTGAGGGGGCCAGAGATGGAGGGCACTTCTGGCTTCAGGAGGGGCAGCGTGGGACCCCGGGCAGCTCTGGCACCTAGGGGATTCCAAGGAGGAAGGCTGGCTGCGAGGTTCAGAGAGCAGAGGAATAGGCTCCCCAGCTGTTAGAGCCTGAGCTGGGGGGCTGCTCTGCCCGAGGCAGGGAGAGGTTGTGGGGGACCTTCTCCAAGCCCGCTTCCCTTGTCCTAGGAGATTCTGTGAGCTTTTGTCCTGGGGCTAGCCAGGAAGACTATTTTTGTTTGGTTTTTGCTTTTTTTTTTTTTTTTCTGCTTTGGTTGGTTGATCCATTTTAGAATGGCCAAGGCCGCGCTCCAGTGCAGTCCAGTGACCTCTGTAGGGGCTTTGTTATCTGATGTTTAAGATTCTCAAGGTTTTGGATATGTAAGACCAGTCCTGGTCAGAGGAGGGGCAGAGACTGGACCAAAGATTAGGCCAGTCTCTGGAAGGCACTTTTCTAGTCACATCCTTGGTTTTATCTCATCTTGCTGTCACATGTCTCTCATCAGTCACTTGGCACACCTTCATGGGCACTTCCTCTTGGTCCTGTACTGGATGCTGGTTCAGAGGTGGGCTTGGACCTTCTTCCTTCCAAGGGAGGTCCCAGCCTGGTGAGAGGGAGAGACATGGAACCCAGTTACACTGCAGAGGGATGAGAGTAGGCTAGAGGGCCTTGAAGGCTAGAGCTCAGAGCCTTGAATTATGGAGGGAAAAGAAAAGGCTTCCCAGAGGAAGGGACATGTGCGCTCGGCCTTGAAGGATGAGTCAGAATTTACCAGGAGAGAAGAGGAAGAAGCCCTTTCCCAGCAGAAAGGACATTATGCAAAGTGGCATTTGGGAAAAAGCATACCGCCCAATGCTGGTTGAGTTCACTTCAGCCCTGCCTCACATTAGCTGAGTGTCACAGAAAGGGCTGACATCAGGCTTGGGAGTTCGGACCTTCTGGGTCCAAGGGGCTGTGGAGCCTTGAGAGTTCCGAGCAGGGGCATGGTGAATGGAACCTACCGTACAGGAAGGTTAATCTACAGCCTGGGTGACATAGCGAGACCCTGTCTCTGCTAAAAAATAAAATACTGGCCAGGTGTGGTGGTGTGTGCCTGTAGTCCCAGCTACTCAGGAGGCTGAGGTGGAAGGATTGCCTAAGTCCAGGAGGTTGAAGATTCAGTGAGCTGTGATCATGCCACTGCACTCAAGCCTGGGTGACAAAGTGAGACCCTTGACTCAAAAAAAAAAAAAAAAGAAGGTTAATCTGTCAGTGTTGCAGGATGGGTTGGAGGGATGGAGAAGGGATGATGGGGCCTGAGCTGGGGCCCAGGGCGTGGCCTTGGAGCTGAGCATTGGAGGTGTGTATACAACACACACACACACACACACACACACACACACACGGTGCTTTGGAGTGATGGAGATAAGTCAGGCTCCACTATGCAGGAACAGAGATCTGTCAACACATGGCGGAAATGCTCAGGATCATCCCAGAGGACAGATAAAGAGATCTGGGTGCTCTGGGGGAGGAATCATGATTCTCCTGAGTGCCTACTGTGTGCCCTGGAGGATGCTGGGAGTTCTGGGCTCCCCAGCTGTCATGTATAAGCCGAGGGCTGGGAAGGAGCAGCAGCGCCAGCTGGGAGGGGCTAAGGGGTGAGCAGGGAGTCCTCTCCCACTTGGGGTTCAGAGGCTCGCAGAGGCGAAAGATACCTCCCCTGTGGCCACGGCCACCATGGGGGTAGTGACTGGGCTAGGTTCAAAGCCTGGACTCTGTTCTCCAGGAAGCCTGCCTCTGTTGGAGGATGGACTGAGGGAGGGAATGAAGAGAGGGGTTGGGAGGCCCCTGCCCCAGTCCAGGAAGAAGTGAAGGGGAGCTGATCCTGGGTGGGGCTAGAGCTCCGGAGGGGCTATGGAAACACGAAGCTGGTGGCTAGGGCGGTGGAGGTGATGCCACGTAGAATCAGCAAGATCGGCAGCGCGTGGCTCCTGTCTCCTTCCCCTGACAGTGTCTGTTTCTCCCCTCGGTGCCGGGTGGCTGAGAATAGACTCATGACTGCCGGCCCTCTTTTTTACACCTTGACTCAGCCCTGTGAGTGGCATGCCCAGAATGGTCCCCATTTTCCTGGTGAGAAGGCTGAGGAACCAGGCAGGGACTTGCCCAAGGTCAGCTGGTGACTCCAAAGCAGAGAACCTGGGTCTCGTTCTTCTAATGCAGGCTCTTCTGAGGGAGGACACAGCTGCTCTTTGCTGCTGTGTGTGGCGTGGGGCAGCTGTCCCTTGGGTCACAGCCAGCATCGACAGGTCCTCTCCTCATCCTGGCCTAGTGCGATCATGCAGCCTGCCTGAGGGAGGCAGAGTGCAGGTCCTTGTCCTGCCCTGCCAAGGCCATGACCCCAGCTTCCCCATCCCTGCTGCAGGGAGAGTAGACTTGTCCCGCCTTCCTTCCCTGGCTTGTGGGTGTCAGGTGAGGCGCAGGCCTTTAAAACCCTTTTGCATGAATGCATCCAAGATATTATTAAGTGGGCGTGTTGGTGACCATGGTGACAGCTGTTCTCAGACTGCCTGTGTGGGCGTGGGGGCAGGTGGTCAGGGCTTGCCTGGTGTGGTCAGGCCACAGACTGAGCAGAGGCTGCCGGGCTGGCCTTGGAGATCAGAGCTCCCATGGACTGAGTGCCCAGCTGGCAGGCGCAGCCCACCTAATGTGGTAAGTATTAGTATTAGTATATTAGGTAGAAAGCTGTGGGACTGCCAACACTTGATTGCTGAATTTCATGTGGTTCACTCTCATGCCATTTATTCCAATTTTGCAGAAGAGAAAAGAGGCTCATGGTTGTGATTTACTCAAGATCACACGGAGAGTGGGGTCTGGCATGCAGGATGCTTCATTCCTAGTCTGCTTTTCTTTCCCCCTCCAGAGCCTTCCCTGGTCCCAGAACTCCATTTATGCCTGCCCCCTCGCCCTCCTCCTCCATACATGAAGCCAGTACCTCACTGATTAGTGCTTCTCCGTGATTGCTGGGTGCCAGGATTCTTGGCATCGAGGCTGAAAGCATATTAAATCCACTGGCCTCAGGGCAGGGTCCAGCCATCCAGGGGTTCTGGGAGGGTGGACTTTTTGTGCTGGGGAGGTCGGCCACAGCAATCACGCACTGTGTCACAGGCACTGCCTAGGAAAGAGAGGACCAGGCTGAAGGGAGACCAGTTTGAAAAGACACTTGTGCAGCCCTTTTGAGAGTCAGCCTTGTGCTGGCATGCTTTCCAAACATGTCTGCTTCCACCACCTAGTGGAGGCTCCTGCAGGGCAGGGACTTTGCTTCTAAAGCCACAGGAATGGGTGTTTTCTGAGCACTTCCTTGTGCCCAGCGTCACGCAAGGGCTTTGTCTTTCACAGTCCTGCAAGGTGGAAACAGGCTTGGAGAGAATGAGTGACCTTCATGGTAATAAGGATGCAGAGTCTAAAACACCATTTCCTTCACTTTCTCATTCAGGAGCCTTGGGGTGGGCTCTGAGCTTCTCAGCTTTTAACAAGTGCCCAGGTGATTCCGAAGCAGCCAGCCTAGCATTTGGGAATCACCGGTCTCTTCCATGGCTACACCTTCAAACCACAGTAAACTCAAGAGGCACACACTCTTGGCCTGGGAGACGCCGGCCTCAGACAGATAAGCCCTGGTCCCCGCCAGGAGAGGAGAGAGACAGACACTTAAGCAGATGAGCCCATTGCATGGTAACCCAAGCAGTAATTGAGGTTGGGTCACAGCTGAGAATTAGGACAGAGAAGGGCATGTCTCCATAGGGCCTGGCACCTAGTTGGGGTCCCAAAACATCTGTGGTTTTGAGTAAAACTTTCTGGCCAGCCCCAGGTCTCAGGAACAGTTTTTACTGAGCCAGTAAGTTATGGCGAGACTTATATCAGGTCTGGCCTGAAGTGGGATTATACAAAGAAGCAAGGAACGGGCCCCGCCTTCTAGGAGCTGAGAGCTACGTATTAAGAGACCACAAACCAGTGTGAGGATCAGGAGTCAAGAAGGTCTGTGTGCAACAGAGGTTTCTGGGAAACAGCCTGGGTGGAGGCAAGGGGCAGAAGGAAGGCTGCCCTGGCTCGTTCTGGCTCGTCCTGGTCGGGAGGAGTAAGGTAACACACACTGTAGTCTGTTTGCCCATCCTAGATGCCTACTGTGTGCCGGGCATTGTGCCAGGTGTGGGGATACTGGTGAACTGAACCTGATGATGTGGTTCCTGCCCTCAGGAACCATATATAGGATTGCGGGGGAGGCTGACCCCAGCAAGTAATCATCCATAATAAGTGCTCTGAGGGAGCAGGACAGGATGCTCTAATTTTTTAACTAGGGAGCTCGACCTAGCCTGGGAGTCAGGCAAGGCTTCCTTGAGGAAGTGAGTTTCTGCTGAGGTCTGAGGAGGAGAGAAGCCGGAAGGGGAGAGCACAGCAAAGGCACAGGGGCAGAGGCCACGTAGCCAGCCAAGAGCGAGGGGCTGGTGTGGGCTGAGGCTGGAGAGTCAGGCAGGGTCCTAGTCGTGCGGGGCTGCAGCACGGAGATGAGATGCTCTGGTTCTGGCAGGGGACTGGGCCCCCCGACCCCAGCACTAAGTGATCCCAGCTGAAACGGAGGAGGAGGAGGCCACAGGCGGTGGTAGGAGTCGCGGGTAGAGAGGGGGTGGATTCGGGCCCTGGACCAGGGACGTTCTCACTGAGGTCAGGTGCTTCTTTTTTTTTGGAGTCTCACTCCGTTGCCTAGGCTGGAGTACAACGGCGCACTCATGGCCACCTCGGCCACCCCAGTGTCCACCTGATCCTTCCGCCTCAGCCTTCCAAGCAGCCGGAACTACAGGCGCGCACTACCACGACCGGCTACTTTTTGATTTATTGTAGAGACGAGGCCTCGCCAAGCTGTCCGGCAATCCACTCGTCTTGGCCTCCCAAAGTGCTGGGATTACAGGCGTGAGCCACCACGCCCGGCCGGTCAGGTGCTTTCATAGGCTTGGAAGGAAAGCAGGAGGCTACCTAGCTGTGTGCATGGCGGTGGTGGGGCTCAGGAGCCGGAGTGCGTCCGGCAAAGGCGCAGGTCGTTTGGGAAAGGGCGGAATACAGAGTGCAAGGGATCCTGGGAAGCCTCGCAGCCCTCCCTCTTGTGCCCCACCTCGTCTCCCCCGTGGATGTGACTCGGCTAAGACCCAGCCCGCCTGCTCTGAGAGCGGATGAGGTCGCCAGGGAGGCCTGGGGAGAGAACGGCAGAGGGGTGACGGGCGGGGAGGAGGCGCAGGTCGGCCCTGCGGTTCCAAGGCGCTTAGCAGCAAAAGCTACGAGTCCCTGGGGGCTTGTTTTGTGCCACGGACCGTGCGGCGTCATCAGGGCACGTGGGGGGGTGTCCTTGCCCCATCCCACAGATGGGAAAACCGAGGCCCGGAAAGGCTGAGTCGCTCGCCCGAGGTCCCGGCACGCGGGGGAGGGGCCACCGGGACCTCGGAGCTCCGCGGCCGCGGGCCGAGCGTGACCCCTCCCCCGCCCCCGCAGCGCGCCATGGACAAGATCCTGGAGGCGGTGGTGACGTCGTCGTACCCGGCCAGCGTGAAGCAGGGGCTGGTGCGGCGCGTGCTGGAGGCGGCGCGGCAGCCGCTGGAGCGGGAGCAGTGCCTGGCGCTGCTGGCGCTGGGCGCGCGCCTCTACGTGGGCGGCGCCGAGGAGCTGCCGCGCCGCGTGGGCTGCCAGCTGCTGCACGTGGCCGGCCGCCACCACCCCGACGTCTTCGCCGAGTTCTTCAGCGCGCGCCGCGTGCTGCGCCTCCTGCAGGGCGGCGCCGGGCCGCCGGGCCCCCGCGCGCTGGCCTGCGTGCAGCTGGGCCTGCAGCTGCTGCCCGAGGGCCCCGCGGCCGACGAGGTGTTCGCGCTGCTGCGGCGCGAGGTGCTGCGCGCCGTGTGCGAGCGCCCGGGCCCCGCCGCCTGCGCGCAGGTGGCCCGGCTGCTGGCGCGCCACCCGCGCTGCGTGCCCGACGGCCCGCACCGCCTGCTCTTCTGCCAGCAGCTGGTGCGCTGCCTCGGCCGCTTCCGCTGCCCGGCCGAGGGCGAGGAGGGCGCCGTGGAGTTCCTGGAGCAGGCCCAGCAGGTGAGCGGGCTCCTGGCGCAGCTGTGGCGCGCGCAGCCCGCCGCCATCCTGCCCTGCCTCAAGGAGCTGTTCGCCGTCATCTCCTGCACAGGTGCGTGGCGGCGGGGCCCGGCGGGCGGGGGCGCGTGGCGCCAGGGGCCCGCGCGCGGGTGGGCGCTGCCCCGGCCCTCGCTGGGTTGGCGGACCCATCCCGAGCGCCGGCTGTGGGTCCTCGCCCGGGGGGGCGCTGGACGCCAGGGAGCCGCCTACGCCAGTGCGGGAGGACGTGGATCAGGCTGGCCGGAGGGACTGGGCGGGCCGGCAGGATGGGGGCGTCGTGGCCTTCGGGACAGGTGGGGTCGATAGAGGTCGCGGCTTTAGAGCCAGGCCTTGAGAGATGGGTGGCACCTGGCAGCAGGAGCTGGGTCCTCTGGACAGGCAGAGGTTGGAAGGCAAGAGCCCGCGGGTGTTGAGTCCGAATTGTAAAATCTCGATCCTCCATTGGCAGTGGTGCTACTCGGACTACAGTGTAAATGAAATCTGTGAAATAAGGTCTGGGCCTGCCCTGATAATGGGCCTGAACAGGGGGAAGGAAAGAGCACCTGGCAGGGTGACAGGCCGAGGCCGTGTGTGTGCGCGCTGTGTGTGAGGGAGGGAGGTCTTTATACAGTTAGACAACAGATTTTGATGACTAGATACCCTTTCTCACCTAGGCCTGTCCGTGTGGTTCCACCTGGAGTGTCCCCTTCCCCGGGCCCACACACCCTCCTACCTTTTCTGGCTAGCTCCAGCGTGACCCCTTCTCAAGACTTTGCCCTCCACCCACGCTTGGAGGCCAGAGCCTCACTGCTGTGCCCAGCACAGGACTGGCCCCGAAGCAGTGCCTATAGTGAAGGTTTGAGTGAATGCATTGATGCGGAGTCAGAAGCTGTGGTGCTGTGGGGGTCGCTTGCTGTGCTCTTTGCAGAGGTCCGGCCTAGTTTCTTGACCACATGAGGTCAAGAGGTGGTGGGGGAGGGGAGGGGAGGGGCCTGCCCACCCTGCTAAGCTCAGCCCAGCCCCTCGTTCCAGAGGAGGAAGCGCCGTCCAGTGCCCTGGCCAGCGTGGTCCAGCACCTCCCGTTGGAGCTCATGGACGGCGTTGTCCGGAACCTCAGCAATGATGACAGCGTGACGGACTCCCAGATGCTGACTGCCATCAGCAGGTGGGTGCTAAGGGCCCTCCCTCTCTTCCCCCTCGCCCTGGGTGGGGATGCTGGGCTGGGTTTAGCGTCAGAGGGTCCAGGCCTCATGCTTTTTCAGCCATCCATCCTTTCTTGAGCCTGCTCTGAGCCTGGCCCTGGGCTGGATGTGGGGGACACAGAGCGCCCTGCCCTAGTGGTGCTGTCAGGCTCGGTACCAGCTGCATGACCCTGGGCGTGCCAGTGAACTCTCAGCCTCAGGTTCCCCCTCTGTAAAAGCGGAGGTGGGCGGCGGCGTAAGAAGTCACCAGGCTGCCTGGGTTGGATGAGCAGGTGGAGCACCTGATGGGCTGCCGGAGTTTGGCAAATGCGATGAAGAGTCTGGGTGCCTTCCTGCTCACAGAGCCCTCGCACCCCCACCTCATCTGTCGTCTGGCTGCACCTGCCTGTCTGGCTGTCCCAGAGTATGCCGCCTCCCCTCCTCCCTGCAGGCCCTTGCCTGTGCAGACCCCGTCCACCTGGCATGCCTCCCTCTGCCATTCTTTCCATCCCACGCAGGCTCCACCGTCTCCATAGGGCCTTCCTGGATTCCTTGCCTTTAGTGGGTAAGAGTGTGGGCTCTGGAGGTAAGTAGCGGAGGTCAGATCCTGCCTCTACCACTTCTTGCCTGTGTCACTTTGGACACGTTACTCAACCTCTCTGTGCTTCAGTTTCCTCTACGATAAAATTGAGCGTAATTGAACCCATCAGGTTTGGTTGTTGTGAGGATCATGTTGGACAAAATGAGATAATAACATGTCAAGCGCCTAGAATAGAATGACCTCGTGGGAGCTACTGTTATCATTATTACTACTTTGATCTCATTGTTCTCCTTCGTTACAGCTCAGTCTACTGAGTATAAAAATGATGATACTGATGTGCTATGTTGAGCACCTGTTATGTGGCAGTTTCATGCTCAGTCCACACAGGCAGAGTGCTGTGGGGATCAGGAGTCAATACGTGTAAAGCTGGTCTGGAGCCCGTGCCTGGCACAGGGTGAATTCGACTTAAGTATAAGCAAGGTCCATACAGGAACCCTGGGAGGGAGATATTATCCCCAGTTTACAGAGGAAGAAACCAAGGCTCTGAGAGAGGAAGTAGCTTGCTCCAGGTCACACGGCAAGGGCTTGCTGGGGCCTGAGCTTCCAGTCCAGGGGCAGTGCGCTTCCAGGCAGAGACAGCTGAAAGCCTTGGACTGCTGCTGCGGCCCAGTGCGGAAGGGTGAGGCTTGGGGCGCTGAGAGGCCTGGCTTCTGTCTGGGCGGCTGGGGGCCCTCTTCTCTGGCAGTGTCTGTGCTGGGCTCGTCGGCATTTCCCGCAGGGGTCTTACTCCTCCGCAGGTCCCGGGCTGCCCTGCACAGGCATGAGTCAGTGTAGGATCTCAGGATCTGTGGCTAGTGTCTGGGCTTCCCTTGTCCCTGTGTCACTATCCCTCCCCTTACCAGGATGATCGACTGGGTGTCCTGGCCCTTGGGGAAGAACATTGACAGGTGGATCATTGCCCTGCTGAAGGGTCTGGCTGCCGTGAAGAAGTTCAGCATCTTGATTGAGATTTCGCTCACCAGAATTGAGAAGGTCCGTGCCCCCGCCCCAGCCTGTGCTTAGGGCCTTTCCCGCTAGCCACTGGCCAGGAGTGCCGGGGGTCGGGGCAGCAGAGCACTGGGCCTCCCACCCAGCTCGCTGTGTAACCTGGGCCAACTCATCGCCGCCCTCTGGGCCTCAAGTTCCCTGCATTCAGTCCTGTGCCTGCTCATTCAAGTATGTGTGTCTCTGTCACTTCTGGCCTGTCTGTTCATCAGATCATTTCTCCTTCTGTCCGTCCACCCAAGTCTGTGAGCACCTCCGTGTTCTCTCTCCCGCGTGGCTTTGCTGCTTTGGCTCTCGTGTGTCTCTGTTTCTTTCTTGGGCCTGTGATTGCACTTGCCCTTGGGCTGCTCACCCTGGGGGCTCCTGACAGAGACTCTCTTCCAGGTTTTCTCCAAGCTGCTGTACCCCATTGTCCGGGGAGCTGCCTTGTCTGTCCTCAAGTACATGCTCCTGACTTTCCAGCACTCCCACGAGGCCTTCCACCTGGTACGGGTCCCTGCCTGCTGCCCCGGGCGGGTGGCCCCACACCCCTGCTGGCCTGGGCTCTCAGGGCAGGTCAGTTGGCTGAGGCTAAACAGCTGGGGCTCGGGCCCCGTCTTCCCCTCGACTGTGAGGGGAGTGTCATTTATCCCATTTTTCAGATGGAGAAACTGAGGTGGGTGTCTGAGTGCGTATGTCTGGTAAAAGGAACCACCTAACTGCCAGCTCAGCACCCCATCTGGGAAGGGGGACAGGGGTCAGGCGGGCACACCGCCCTGCTGCAAGGGCCCTGGGTGCTTTCAGCAGGGACTTCCATCCTGCGCGGTCCTAACCCAGCTCCGCTCCCACAGCTCCTTCCTCACATCCCTCCCATGGTGGCCTCTCTGGTCAAGGAGGACTCGAACTCGGGGACCAGCTGCCTGGAGCAGCTGGCAGAGTTGGTCCACTGCATGGTGTTCCGGTTCCCAGGCTTCCCGGATCTGTACGAGCCCGTCATGGAGGCCATCAAGGTGAGTGACAGTCTCCGCCTCGTGCCTCACGCGGCTCTGGTCAGAGGTGCCAGTTTGGGCCTTCCTTGGGGCCGCACCATGGCTTGGTGGCGGCCCCCCATCATTTGGTCTCTGGGTGTCCCCCAGCACCTCCCCTGGTGAGCCACCCGCCCCCCGAGCCACCCACCGCTCCCCAGATGGGTCATTTCTCTCGTGATTGCTCTGAGCTTTTGCTTATGCTGTTCTCTCTAACTGCCCTTCTCTTGCTCTGCCCGGATGGCTTCTACTCATTCTGGAAGGCAGCTCAAGTGTTGCCTTCCTCAGGAGGCCTTCCCATGATAACTTTCAATGACTCCACCACCACTACCTGGCTGGGCCAGGCCCCCTGGGCCTCCAGAGCCCTCTTGCCTCCGTCTGTCACATGATGTCACCGTCTGTGTCTGTCTTCCCCACCAGACTGTGAGCACTCCAGAGCAGCAGTGATTTACAGTTGTTCACAGGACTTTACTGATGCCCCCCTCTGTGCCAAGCCCAGTTTGGGAACCAGGGGCACAGGCAGGAAGCAAACCGAGTCTCCTCCATCAGGGAGATCTCAGCCTAGTGGGGCTGACGCGCCAGTGCACAAGAAACTCTGATCTAAGCAGCTTATGAGAGTGTCAGCAAGGGCTGGCCCGAGAGCGGTGAGGAACCAGGGCAGGGAACTGAGCTTCTAGCTGGAGAGGGAGCCTTCGAGAAGAAAGGGTTTCTGAGCTAGGCTTGGGAGGGTGCTAGGATCTGCCAACGACTGACATCTGGAGCTAGTGCTACAGCCAGCAGTGTTTTCCCTTATGTGTGTCTGCTGACTCATAGGAAACTGAGGAATCAGATAAGAGTCTAATTTCATAGATGAGGAAAAAGAGACTTGGAGAGGTTTGGTGGCCTATGTGAAGTCGAGGAGGTAGTGAGGGACGTGGCCAGGACCCGGCTTGCCGAGCCCTTTCCCATTGCCTGATGCAGAAGGCAGGCCTGAGCGGGGTGACAGTGTCTAAGGAGGTGGCCCTTGCAGAGCCTCTGATCTGACTTCCACTTCTGCAGCACAGCAGACCAGATAGCCTGAAAAGTGTCTTACTGCAAATTGCCTAGCAGTGCTTGTCAAAATAGAACAAACATCGCTTTAAGGATACAACTGAGCTTGCAAGAAAGTGAGGGGGGCCAACCCACAGCCAAAAAGGAAGAGAAAAGGAAATTCCAGGATGGAAGGTGAGAAAGGATACTCTCTTCCATGGGGTGGGACAGGAGGGTGGGTGAGATGGCCAACCTCAGTCACCAAGGGGCTTGAGCTGGTAGGGTTAAGAGGCGAGGCGTAGGACCTGTCTCCAGTAGGGAGTTGGCACTTAGAAGCCCACCAGAGTTAACAAAAGCATAACCTAGAAAAAATATACACATGGCATCAGATAGATATCAAGGAAATGTTTCTGGCTAAATCTGGATCCTAGACTGGGGAAGAAAAATATGTAATCTGTGGCCTGCTCTCACGTGGGTTTAATTAAGCATTCAAATTCATATCATCTTTGGGGCTGTGGGACCTTGAGGCTCATATGGTAATGTTTAAAGTAGTCATGGACTTGTAATACTCAAGGGTAGCCTGCTAGAAACAGAAATAAATCAAGCTGTAAAGGCAGAGCTCTACTGAAAATGAATTTACAGTCCCCAAATTACAAGACACACAAAGAGACAATCCACCATGAATGAGAGTTGTTAGATGTAACTAACAAAGCCTCTGGTATTTACTTGAATCTTCTCAGTTTTTCAAAATTAACAAAAGAGAGTTTTTTTTTTGTTTTTGTTTTTTTTTTTTAGTTGGAGTCTCACTCTGTTGCCCAGGCTGGAGTGCAGTGACACGCTCATGGCCACCCCAGCGCTGACCTGCTGGGCTCCGGTGATTTTTCCGCCTCAGTCTTACAAGTAGCCGAAACTACAGGCATGCGCTATTGTGCCCAGCTAACTTGTTGATTTATTGTAGGGATGCAGTCTCACCAAGTTGCCCAGGCTGGTGTCGAACTTGCGGGCTCAGGCAATCCAATCGCCTCGGCCTCCCAAAGTGCTGGGATTACAGACTGAGCCACCGAGCCTGTCCAAGAAAGGGGTTTTTTTGTTTTTTGTTTTTTGAGTCGGAGTCTGACTCTGTCTCCCAGATTGGAGTGCAGTGGCCGCTCCCGGCCACCGCAGCCTCTACCTGCTGGGCTCCGGTGATCCTTCTGCCTCAGCCTTCCAAGTAGCTGGAACTACAGGCGCGCACTACCACGCCCGGCTAATTTTTGATTTATTGTAGTGATGAGGTCTCGCCAAGTTGCCCAGGTGGGTCTCGAACCCGCGGGCTCAGGCAATCCACTCACCTCAGCCTCCCAAAGGCGTGGGATTGCAGGCTGAGCCACCGAGCCTCGCTAAGAAAGAGTTTTTTAATAGAGCTCACTTAGAATCAGTCATGAGCTTTCTGTCCCTAAAGGTGATTAGCAGAGGAGTCAGGACTTCACTGGCAGAGTGTGTTGCCCAAGGTTTTCAGCATCAGAGGGGAGGTGGATCAAGAGCTCTGAGATCTGTGACTGTGACTGTTTTCTGCTAGATTATGAGCTTCTGGTGGACAGGAACCCTGTCCCTTTGATCTGTGTCTTCTGTGCCCGGCAGATGCCTGAGTGAGTGAATGGAACATCATTACAGTCTGACATGCTAGAATGTAGGTAGGGACAAAGAGGAGGGAGCATGCCCCTGCACTGGGCACTGTGGGAAACCCCAGGTGAGTGAGATGTAGGCTTTGCACATGATCCAGGGGGCAAGGTGAGTCTGCAGATATCTGTATTAGTAGGTTCAGAGAGTTAGGCTTTGTAGGACAGATAGGGGTAGTGCAGGCCCCCCTCCCCCTTGAGAAGATCCTAGAAAGCTTCATAGAGAAGGAGATTAAGGATTAGACCTTGATGGACAGAGACTGCCAAGAGGGAGACACTCCACGAATTGGAGGGAAAGGCATGGTAGTGGGAGTGCAAGTCCAGTTTGCTGGACGCTGACTGGGGAGCAGAGCGCAGTAGCTTGAAAACCAGCCCAAGGGGCCAGGCGTGGTGGCTCAAGCCTGTAATCCCAGCACTTTGGGAGGCCGATGAGAGAGGATTGCCTGAGCCCAGGGGTTTGAGACCAGCCCGGGCAACTTGGTGAGACTTTGTCTCTACAGTAAATCAAAAAACTAGCTGGGCATGGTAGCATGTGCCTGTAGTTCCAGCTACTTGGAACCGAGGCGGAAGGATTGCCTGAGCCCAGCAGGTCGACGCTGGGGTGGTTGTGAGTATGCCACCGCACTCCAGCCTGGGTGATAGAGTGAGACTCCGAATGAAAAAAAAAAAGAAGCCAGTCCAAGTCACTCTGCTTAATCTAGGCGATCTGGACGCCTCAGACATTTCCACCGGAGTACTTGATGTCTGAGTGTGGAACTCACCCAAAGCCACTGACGGGAGCCATTTCTCTACAGTCTCATTTTATCTCGAAGACTCAAGTATCTACTTCATAATGACAGACATTTGTTGTAATATAAACATTTTTCTTTTGCTGAATAGTAGAGAACAACAGCTCCAGGAAGATGTGCTGTCTGTGGCCTGTGGCTTTAACTACTCCTTGGTACAAGCCAGTTTGAGAGGCAAGACAGCAAGTCATAGGACTTTATTGTTTATAAAATTCTTCCACATATATTCAGTGAGTACATCCTTTTGTATAAATGTGCATTTGTAAATAAGTTCTGGAAAGTTCTGTGACTTACTTGGAGGTATCACGTTATGGCAGTTTTTCTGGGACTGTGATTCGTATTAAGGGAGCCGTTGTATATAAACTTCCAGTAACGTTAGATAGTTGAAGTTTTTATTTTCCCAAGAGTACTCAGCGACCTTCTTTGGGCAAAATGGCATCTGGTTTTTTTTTCTAGCACGGATGTTTTTGCGTCTTCTGTGTGTGTGCATGGGTGTGGAGGGTTGTCTGTGTGCCTGCCTTTTTGTCCCTATTCATGTGTGTGGGGCGGGGAGGGGATTACATAGGGTATAATAGGAAGAAAAAAGAGGGGACTGAGGGAGAGCGACCTGAACCTGTGTCTTCTTATCTCCCCTCTGGCATCTCCTTTGTGGTTTTTTATTTTTAATTTTTTTAAGAGTTGTGGCATACAAGGGAGGGTTTGCAACTTAAGTAGGCTGCATGCAGGTGAAGTTTGGACCTCTAGCTGGCTCTCTCCCCCTGGTGGTGGACCAGGTACTCAGGGTGATGCCAACATGCCCCCCTCCTCCCTGCTTCCCTCCCCTGCCGGTGCCTGTGATTGCCGGTCCCACCCTTGTACTCCTGTGACTAGTGTTCAGGCTTTGTGGGTTTTTATTTTTATTTTTAATCATCTGTGAAAGGTGACTGACTGATCCAGTACATTATCTGATAAGTGAGCTTGGGAGTTGAGTGAGCCAAAGTGTTAAACCATTGCTTGAGTGAGACCACAGGACGCGCACGGGGGAGACGAGGGCTGTGGGTGCTGAACTGGCTCAGAGCTCTGTGGAGCCTTGGACAAATCTAAGACATTGTGCTCAGGATCTGGAAAGAAGAACAGGGCCAGAGGATCTGTCATGAGTGTTGCTGAAATCTGAGTAACAGGACATTGTGCTTTAGAGGGTATTGTTATTAGAACAAGGGCCTGCTCATGTTCTTGGAGATGCAGCTGTTTGATGTGACAAAGGGTCGTGATGGGAAAGCATACTGATGGCCGGGGACCCATACCTCAGACCTGGGATCCTCCCATGGTCCTGACTGTGGGATCAAGTTCCATGGGGTGACTAATTCCCGTGAAAGCTGATTCTGCAAGCCTAAAAGTGGAAGGTGAAAACGGGAACGTCATTGTGTGCCAGCACCATGAATGTATAGAATGCCAGACTGATAAGAGGGGGACCCAAAAAAACCCAGAATTGTCTTTTGGAGGGCGAAATCCTTGTAGTACAGGCTTCCTCCACTAGGTAAGTGTTGTAGGAACCCATTGGCATCAGTGTACCAGCTAGCATTGTTGTGAGAGGCTGCATTCGGCATCAGTGAACTTTTTTGGGGAGATTCTTCCGATGCATTTGCCCATTTCATGATGGGTGATTTACGAGTGCACTGGACTACACCGTGCTGGAGTGTTCAGCAGTTTTTGACCAAAAGCAGCATGGCACCCATGCCCCATCCTCCCTATTCACCCAACTTCACCCCGTGTGACTTAATTTTTTGTTTCCCTGGATGAGAAAAGTCCTCATAGGGAAATGTTTTGCCGATGTGGAAGAGGTGAAACAAAAAATAGCAGAAGCAGTAGAAGGCATCAACGTGGATGGGTTCAAAAACTGTTTTGAGCAGTGGAAAACGTGTCTCCGTAGGCGTATTGCATCAAACGGAGAGTACTTTGAAGGTGACTGAAGTTTAAACACGTGAGAATACACAATTTTGTATGAATATAAATTGGATTTTTTTGGGTCCCCTTCCCTTCATGTAAGGTAGGCGAACCCTCATTTGATGGATGAGGAAACTGAGTCAGAAGAGCTCACTGACCACAGCTAGACAACTAGTATGGACCAGAGTCGGGCTGGCACTGAGATCTTAGCACTTGGATTTGGCCTGTGGGCCAATGCTGTCACTGCTTAGAGCTGTAGCATCCTGGCTCTTCTGAAAACATACAGATTCTTTACTTACTGCCTGTATGACTCTGGACAACTTTTCTGTCTGAATCTTAGTTTTTTCATCTATAAAGTGGGGAGTATATTACCTTAAGGCAGTTGTGACCCAGAAGATCATGGAGGAGGCCCACGTGTCAAGGTGAGAATCCGGAAGGGGTTTGTAACTGGGGGCTGTTCACACACATGTTCAGAACACTTGTTGGGCAGTGTGCTTGGCAGGCTGTGGGGTTGGCCACGGTCCAAGAAGGCTTCCCAGCGGGGGCGATATTCTTCAAGCTGCCCACGAACCTGCCTACTTGTTCCCTCCTCAGGACCTCCATGTTCCCAATGAGGACCGCATCAAGCAGCTGCTGGGGCAGGATGCCTGGACCTCGCAGAAGAGCGAGCTGGCTGGTTTCTACCCCCGGCTCATGGCCAAGTCAGACACGGGCAAGATTGGCCTAATCAACCTGGGCAACACATGCTACGTGAACAGCATCCTGCAGGCCTTGTTCATGGCCTCTGAGTAGGTGCTGCTTTCAGAGCCCCTCTGTGTCCTTCTCTCCCTTGGCTCCCAGGTGGAGGGGTTGGGGATGTGGGTGGGAGAGGGCAGACCTTGCTTTGTGCTGCTGGCATGAGTCCCTGAGGTCTGTGGGTGCAGAGGGCCTCCGGCTATTGCCAAGGCAGGAGGTCGAGACTGGACGGGAACTCAAGTGGGGCTTCAGGGGTTGGGCTTCTGGGAGAATGGGATTGGCTGACACCACTGACTTTTCTCCTAGAGCTCATGGGGTCAGGGGCGGGCTGTATCTTCCAGAGTAGAGCTCCCAGTCACTCTGGTATTAGACATCTCTTTTTTAAAATGAAGCAAACACAAACCTTTATTGTCTGTGGCTACCTAACTACTTTACAACTTGCTTAAAAATCACTCAAAACCTCAGCTTTGATTCAGCGGAAATCAGCTGATTCTGGCTTGTAGCATAACTTCAGGTTCATGACCTCAGGCCTTGTAGCATGAACCTGAGATTCAGGTTCAGTGGGAGGAGGTGGTTGGAGCTGATCCCCAAGACTTCCTAAGGTGCTGTTTTTTGTTCTTTTCAAAATGCCTGGTAAAGGACTAGTTTTGTCTTCCTAATTACCTATTTTTCCTAATTTTCCTAATTTGCAGTCTGTGGCAGACTCTTCCTTTGGTAAACTCCAACAAACTGATCTACTAGGAAAATGATCCTGTGCCTGTATGGTCACAGTAGTGTTGAAATGTTTCTGAATGCTCACTCAGTCTTGAACGCACCTTGTCTTAGACCAGCTAAGGGGCCACACTTTGAGCAGGGCAGTTCCATGCGGTAGGCTCAGTTTGGAGAACAGCGTGGCTGATCTGCCTGTGAGGACGAGAGCTAAGCTGGGGCCTGGGGCTTGGCTTGTTCCAGGAAATGTGTGTGGCAGGAGGGCTCCTACCCATCTCCCGTCAGATCAGACCCCTGTCACTAGGAGCCAGTCCCCTCCACAGCGTCCTCTGCTTTCTGTGTATTCCTCACATCGACACCTGCTGCCTCATTTGAAGGGAGGTGGCCCTGGGGGCAGAGGCTGGGGTCCTGACAGGGACTGCTGGTGGAGATGTGAGGGCCTTGGAGGGGAGTGAACACCTTTCCTGGGGAGGCAGGGAGAATGGTGTGAGTGGCTGATGTGGCTGAGATGGTGTTGGCACAGCCTCTGTGGCATGCAAGAAAGTCCCAGCCTTAGAACCCTGGGACCACAGGCCCTTTGGACATTTGAATCGTTGAATCTTGGAGTTAGGAGGGGTCAGAGCTGGGAGGGACTGCAGGGCCACTTTGCTGTACTATTTACTGTCCAAAACCTGGCTGTTGCTGTGCTCCTGACTTCAGACATCACAGGCTGTGCTGTGCGCCGGCTCCTCCTCCCTGGCCTCTGGCCTCAACTTGGGGTAGAAATGTCCTTCTGGCTTTGGCCTGGAGGCCCTGGGTGGCCTGGGGGATGGGTGAGTAGAGGCTGCATGGGTGCCCATGGCTCACCCTGGGTGCTCCTGCCTCTGTTGAAGCTTCAGACACTGTGTGCTCCGCCTGACTGAGAACAACTCGCAGCCCTTGATGACCAAGCTGCAGTGGCTCTTTGCCTTCCTGGAGCACAGCCAGGTGAGTGCAGGGGTGCAGGGGTGGAGAGGAGGTGCCAGTCAGGCCCCTGCACCGACACCCTTTCCTTCCCCCCGGACCTGCCTGCATCTAGCTATAATCTTCCACTTCACGGAGCCAGCTGCTGAGCCCCAGTCCGGGCTGGCACAAGTTCATGACCAATGCTTATGGGGCCAATAGTGCCCCTGCTGGGCAGGAGAGGAAGTGCTGCCTGAGCCCTGCTCTGCTGTGCTGCCCAAATCTGTCCTTTCAGCGACGCAGTCTGTTACATTAAGGGAGTGCATCTTGGTCCATTTTGTGCTGCTACAACAATACCCGGGAATGGGCACTTTTTGTTTTTGAGTAGGAGTCTCACTCTGTCGCCCAGGCTGGAGTGCAGTGGCACACTCACGGCCACTGCAGCCTCAACCTGCTGGCCTCAGGCGATACTTCTGCCTCAGCCTCCCAAGTAGCTGGAACTACGGGTGGTGCTACCATGCCCAGCTAATTTTTTGATTTATTGAGCATGCTAGAGACAAGGTCTTGCCAAGCTGCCCAGGCTGGTCTCAAACCCTTGGCTCAGGCAATCCTTTTGCCTCCGCCTCCCAAAGTGCTGAGTTACAGGCATGAACCACTGCACCCAGCGAGACTGGGTACTTTATACAGAAATTTATTTCTCGTAGTTCTAGAGGCTGGGAGGCCCAAGGTCAAGGAGCCACATCTAGTGAGGGCCTTCCTGCTGCATCATAACATGTCAAGAGCATCACATGGCAAGAGAGGACACGTTAGAGAGAGAAAAGGGGGCCGAACTCATCCTTTTATCAGGAACCTACCCTGTACTAACAAGCTTGCTCCTGTGATGTGGCTTTCATGCAGTCACAAGGGCCGCTCTTGTTTTTTTTGTTCTTTTGGTTTTTTTTGAGTTGGAGTCTCACTCTGTCACCCAGACTGGAGTGCAGTGGCCGCTCCCGGCCACCGCAGCCTCGACCTGCTGGGCTCCGGCGATCCTTCCGCCTCAGCCTTCCAGGTAGCTGGAACCGCAGGCGCGCGCTACCATGCCTGGCTCATTTTGATTTATTGTAGAGATGAGGTCTCGCCAAGTTGTCCAGGCGGGTCTCGAACCCGCAGGCTCAGGCAATCCACTCACCACAGCCTCCCAAAGGCGCGGGGTTACAGGCTGAGCCACCGAGCCTGGCTAAGGGCCGCTCTTTACGGCCCCACCTCTCAAAACTGTTGCCTTGGAGATTAAGATTCCAACACACAGTTGTGTGGTTTCATTCATCTGCTATCACTTGTGAGCACCCACCTGGCCAGGCATCCCGAGGGCTGCTGAGGGTACAGCAGTGAGCAACACAGACGTGTCTGCCCTTGTGGAATGTAAAGCCCTGAGCCAGAGATTATGCAGGGCCCTGTGTGGGGGCACAGATGAAGAAGCCATGGTCTCTGGCTCGTGGAGGGAGGGAAAGGTTAGTGCTTAAGGAGGGGGCGACACTGTATCTGGGACTCCTCTTGATAGAGGAGAGAGAATAGCAGTGAGCTGAGCCATGGAGACAAAGTATGAGGTGTCAGGGAAGAACAGATTCCAGAAGATTATTTCTCTACTTGAACCCGATGCCCTGCTCAGAGGCTGCATGGACGTGTGGGATGGGATGGGTCAGCGACAGCTAGGAAGGGGGAGGACTTCAGTGAGGCGGCCAAGGAGTCTGAGGCAGAGAGTACCAGATAGACCCTCAGCCCTAGCACAGTGCAGAGCTGGGTGGCGAGTAGCCTCCTGCTCCCGACCCCATCTTTTACCTACTTCATCCTAGCGGCCGGCCATTTCTCCAGAGAATTTCCTCTCTGCATCCTGGACACCCTGGTTCAGCCCTGGCACCCAGCAGGACTGCTCAGAGTACCTGAAGTACCTGCTGGATCGGTAAGGAGGTCCAGGACCCTGGGCTCTACGTGGGGGCTCCAGGTCTGGGGAAGTTTCCTGTATCTCTGAGCTGTGTTGCATCTTCCTGGAAATAGGAGTGTTGCCTTGAACTTATGGAAAGCTCGGAGAAGGGGGGTGTGCTGTAAGGGCGTGGCTGAGTGTGAGGGGTGTTTGGAGATGCTGAACCGGAGGGTGGCGTCTGGGAGGCCATCGTGGGCATGTGCACACTGGGTTGTGTTGGGCTGAGTGCATCTTCATCACTTCCCTGGGGGCCCGTGTGTATAGATCCGGCGTGTCCTTATGAAGCCTGTGCGTGGGGGAGTGTGGCATGTGTGCCGTCTGTGGGCATGTGCAGATGTGCCAGTGTGCACTCTCCTGCGTGTGTGTCTGCCTCGGTATATGGCCAGCTGCGCAAGGAGGACCGGCATGGCCGAGGCAAGTGTGCCGGAGAGGACCCCTGTGTGCATATGTGCACCCTCTGCTCTCCACCCAGGCTGCATGAAGAAGAGAAGACGGGGACAAGAATCTGCCAGAAGCTCAAGCAGTCCAGCTCGCCCTCCCCGCCCGAGGAGCCCCCTGGCCTGAGCGCCACCTCTGTGGAGAAGATGTTCGGAGGCCGGATCGTGACTCGGATATGCTGCCTCCGCTGCCTCAATGTCTCCTGCCGGGAGGAGGCCTTCACGGACCTCTCTCTCGCCTTTCCTCCCCCTGAGCGTTGTCGCCGCCGCCGCCTGGGCTCTGTGATGCTCCCTGCAGAGGACATCAGAGCCTGGGAGCTCCTGCTGCCGGCCCAAGCCCCAGTGCCAAGCAGGGCGGGCCCTCAGAGGCAGAGGAAACACTGCATCACAGGGGATGCGCCCCCCACCGGCCTGGACATTGGAGGCCTGGACTCCCAGGGAGCTGGGGGGCAGAGCAGTCGGGAAGAGACGGTGGAGAGGGAGGAGGAGAGAGCGGAGGAGGAAGGAGGGAAGAAAGAGGAGGAGGAGGAAAGCCCCAGAGAGGAAGAAGGGAAGGAGAAAGAGGTGGAGGAGGAGGAGGAGAAGGCAGAGAAAGAGAAGGAAAGGGAGACTGAGGAGGAGAAGGAGGACATCCTGGGCTCAGAGGCCCACAGGGATGCTGCCGTCCCCGCTGGGGAGCAGATGTGTGGCCCCGAGGGCTCCCGCTCTGTCCTGGACCTGGTCAACTATTTCCTGTCCCCCGAGAGGCTGACAGCAGAGAACCGCTACTACTGCGAGTCATGCGCCTCCCTGCAGGACGCCGAGAAGGTGGTGGAGCTGAGCCAGGGCCCGCGCTACCTCATCCTCACGCTGCTGCGCTTCTCCTTCGACCTGCGCACCATGCGGCGCCGCAAGATTCTGGACGACGTCGCCATTCCCCTGCTGCTCCGCCTGCCGCTGGCTGGTGGCCGGGGCCAGGCCTATGACCTCTGCAGTGTCGTGGTGCACTCCGGAGTGTCCTCGGAGAGCGGTCACTACTACTGCTATGCCCGCGAGGGCGCTGCCCGCCCAGCCCCCTCCCTGGGAACTGCCGACAGGCTGGAGCCCGAGAACCAGTGGTACCTGTTCAACGACACTCGGGTGTCCTTCTCTTCCTTCGAGTCTGTGAGCAATGTCACCTCCTTCTTCCCCAAGGACACTGCCTATGTGCTCTTTTACCGGCAGCGGCCCGGGGAGGGACCTGAGGCTGAGTCGGGCTCTCCCAGAGTCCGGGCAGAGCCCACCCTCCACAAGGACCTGATGGAAGCCATTTCCAAAGACAACATCCTTTACCTGCAGGTGAGCGGACCCATGGGGTCTTTGATCTGGTGGAGGGGTCTGGTCCCAGCCCAACCACTGGCTTAGATAAGATACTTCTCTGAGTCTCATCTTTAAAGAGAAAATCCATGCGTCCATCCCTCAGTGCTGGGAATATACTGGTGGCCCACACAGACACAATCCCTGACTTCAGATGAGCAGGCATTAAATAATTCTGTGGTCATTTAATAAGTGTGCTGAAGTAGTGACACGGGGTTCTGGGCAAGTGAACAGCCGAGCATGAGTGAGTAGAGGATGCTTCTGGGAGATCCTGGGGACCACCCTGCCCCTGTTGGACCTCCTATAAAACCGTGCCTGATGCCACACTTGAGCCAAGGGTAGTGTCAACGTACTTAGCAACTGGAACAGCAAAGACTCTGACCAGTGGGCTGGGAACTAGTCATAGACAATTGGAGCAGTCATGCTGGGGCTTGTGGAGACTGGTGCCTGGAGTCAGTTTTTATGTGGGGCAGGTGCCCCTTGGGTGGGGGCACCAGGCCTGTTTTTACATTCTGCCAGGTGGAAGCAAGGCCAGTGGTGAAGAGTGTATAAGGCTGACCTCGTTCAGCAGGGGGAAGCACTTTTTCCTAGGCAGAGTCTGTTCCTCATGCCTCGAGAGGTCAGAAAGCCTGCCAGAGGCTCCTGTGTGACGTGACCCTTGAAGTCCCCAGGCCTCCTACTTCCTGGTACCACATCAGGCCCTGGTCAGCTAGTCACAGGCTAGTATAAATGAGTTCCTTTCCTCCAAGGGACTGCAGTTCTTGAGAGGAGCAGAGATTTTGAAGCCTAGACCTAGGGCGGAAGGATGGGACCACTCCACCCATACCGTCCCTGAGCTGGGACACCACGAAGACAAAGTTGTGGTTTCTGTGTTCTTGCCCTGGGCACTCAAAGGAGGTGCTGAGAAGTGTTATGCTGGGTGGAGCTGGGGGAGGCAGTGCAGGGAAGACTCTGGCTATAGGATCTGAGCTTGAAGATTCCTCCCTGCCCTCATGTGTGTTCCCAGGAGCAGGAGAAGGAGGCACGGAGCCGGGCAGCCTACATTTCTGCACTCCCTGCGTCTCCACACTGGGGGCGGGGCTTTGACGAAGACAAGGATGAGGACGAAGGATCTCCAGGCGGCTGCAACCCTGCAGGTGGCAACGGTGGCGACTTCCACAGACTGGTCTTCTAATGTGAACCTACCCCAGCCTGCTCCCTCCTGAGGGGCACCACAGCCAACCTCAGGGGAGGCCTGGACCTCTTCTCAGGAGGAAAACCCAGGGCCCGGCAGAGCTGCTCTGCCAGATGGGTTCTGAGGGAGGCTGTGGAGGCAGCCCAGCCCTGCAGTAGGCCCTTCTGAGGGCAAGAAGGCTGGAGAGGGAGCATCTGGGATATCAGTCCACAGCCTGAAGGGTACATACACAGAGACCCTCAGGGATGGAGGTGAGACCCAAGCTCCGTGAATTGGGCATCAGGCCCTGATTCCAGGATCAGTGCCATTAAGATTTTACACCCAAGTGTCCTGGTTAACCTGAAGCAACTTAGATGACACACCTGGGCTTGGGCTGCATCCCTCCCAACAGGCTCCCCATTACACTTTCAGGATCAGGGCTGGGCCTCAGTGCTGATGTCTCACCACCAAGCAGCATATCCCCCCCCCAGCTCCTTTCAGACAACTGTTGCTCTAGAGTATACAAAGCACAGCAGGATCCAAGCCCTTGCACAAAGAGAAGGGGCTGTGGGTCCCCTCTGGCCATCCTCCTCTTTCTCCCGAGGGGGTTTCAGAGACTAAGTACTGGGGTTCTGCACCACGTGTGCTTTCCCGAGCAGAGCAGGTGGGAAGCGGCATGGTGCAGATCAGAGGCAAAGCCCTTCGCCCGTTGGCCCAGCTCCTCCTGCCTGTCTCCCAACCCCCTATCCAGCGCAGATGCACAGAGGGGAGGACGGCCCTTCCCCCACCCTTGCCTTCTTCCCTAGCCTGCCTCAGTGCCTGAAATGCCACCGTTTGCAGCCCCCTTCTGGTGAAAGTGGAGTCCTGATTTTACCGCGAAGATGCGTGTGTCCTCTCGAGGCTGTCTGTTTTGGGGAAGCTGGCTGGCCCCGCTCCTCCGATCAGGCGCCAGCAGAGCTGCCAGCACGCCGCCAGAGGGCTGGGTGGAGAGTCTGGTGAAGCGCGGATGTTGACCTCATCGTGCCCTGATACTGCTGTAGCCCCTTTTAAATGGAGAGGAGAGACCTGTGTTGCAAACGGAAATAAAACTAGGTTCTCTGAAGCCTTTAAAGATGTCGTTCCTTCCTGAGTGGATGTGATGTCTGCTGTACCATCTGGGCAGCCTGATGGTGATCCAGGCTCCTTACCGGTGAGCGGAGCCCCCACCTCAGTAACTTGTGAGACACAGCACCGAGGTGAGAGCACTGTCTAAAGAGAGGTGCAGACCTGCCTAGTGCGGGATCTGGGCAGGATGCAGAGGGCAAGGGCCCTGCGGTACGGATAGAACGGGAGGCAGGCACGGGCTGAGGGAAGGTGCGGAGGCTGGAGGATATCTGAGGGAATGTGCCTGTCAGGTAACTTTTCAGACCTCAAGAACTCAGACCTGTGGCTACCACCTTCTTCCCCTCGGAGAAGCTGTGTAGGAAAGGGGGGGTTGTGGCTTCTCCTGGGCTCGACTTGGCATGGGCCGGGGCCAGCTGAGAGGCAGCTCCTGGGCTCCAGAGCCTGCCCCCAGCTCCTTTCCCTGGTCCCACTGCATTCTTGGAGCTGGACAGCTGTGGCTGCATGTGCAGGGTCCCCTTTCCACCAGGCCTGCCCAGCCCCTTGGGAGAACAGAGAAGGGGAAAGGCAGTAACAGAGGCGCACCAAGGCCCTGTCCAGGCTCTTCAAGGGCTACCTGCCGTGCTGTAGGAGAGTGGAGTTTTGGCCCAAAAGCACAGACTCAAGATGTCAGACCTATGGGATCGGTGGAAGGGGGCCAGTGGACATGGTAACACTGAGACCGAGTGAGGCCCAGAATCCATGCCTAGATTCCCTTTTGAGGGCACCTTCTAAGACCTGGCAGATGCTGGCACAGTCTCCAACTCAGATCAGAAAGCCAGATCTGAAGTAAACCGCATGCATTCTTGCTTCCGCCAAGGAAAGTACCCAATTATTTCCTGTGAAAATGGAGCAGACTGGCACATCGGCCTCCCTGGGATTATTTGCGAAATTATCTTCTTGTCAAGAGTGTGTGGAAGTCCACACGTGGTAGCATCAGGCCTCAGTCTTGCCCCCAAGGCGGGCTCCCCCCCCCCACCCCTACAGACAAGGACTCCAGCAACCCACTCCGGGTCATTTCTAATGGACTTTATTGTCACCCTGCTCCAACACCACAGTAAAAAGGGACCCGCAAGCTCCAGGCCTGTACCATGTGTCACCACAGCAAAAACATGACCCCCTTGAACATGTTCCCACCCCACCCCCAGACCTACCCACAGGATAAATACGTGTTACAAATTTTTTTTAAAAAGAAAACAGAATAAATTAATAACTTAAGTGATTAGGCACCAAGAGTGATTTGAAAAACTAAATGTCAATTTCAAATGGTAACATGACAGGAACTTACAACTGGGCTTCTTCTAGCCCATTTTCTTTTTCTGACAAACAATTCTGTGTGAAATAATTCTAAATTTCAAGACACTAGTAGCCAGCAAATACACGAGAACACAAATCACCCTCAATGGCAGCCTCACTCTCCAGTGGGCCCCCTCAGCAGGTGGCCCACCATGGTCCCAGGCCCCAAAGAGCTGGTCCTCACTCCTGAGGACAGCCTCGCTACCCCGCATTTTTCAGATGAAGTCCTCGCCAGGAGAAGGACGTGCTTATTTCCCCCTTGATCTGCACTCTTCCGGAGCTCTGTCAAAGAGGTGGGGGTAGAGTGGGGGGCAGAGGCCACAGTACAGGGCTGAGACTAGCCCCGTGACAGGTAAAGGGACCAAAGGGCAGACGAGCTGAGTCCATGCTCCAAATACTTCAGAATGGTTGTGCTTTTGTCCTAGGAATGAGGCATACTTTAATGGTTGAAATGGATTAATTACCAAAATCAAGCTCGGGAGAGGACAGGGTATGGGTGCTGCCATCCCTGCTGGTCCAGATCCTCGAGAGAGAAGTTATGGAGTAGGGAGTTCCCCTGAAGCAGTGGAACATCAGCTGTGGGACCTCAGATTATGTAATCCAACCATTCATTTCACAGATGACACCCATTTCACAAATCAAGGACCTAAGGAGACACCATCTCCCTCTCTTCTCATTGTTCCCACTCAACTAACTTTGCAGGGGTGGAGCTTGGAGTGGGTGAAGAAGGCTCCCTGGTAAGCCCCCGTGGGACAAGCCCTTGTGTGAGTTCTGCTGAGTGAGAAGGCACCGCCACTCTGGGGTCTCAGTCTTGGCTAGGTTGCCAGGAGAGGTGAACCTTGACCGATGGACAGGCCAAAGGACCAGTTTTTTAAACTGAGTTGACTCTTCCATTGCTGGGGGGTGGAGGGGCCGGGTACATGCTAGACATGGCTGCAGCTTGGGCCTTGTGAGCCAGGCTGATTTTCTCTCATCCATTTTTCCCTCTCTGCCCCTACACTTCTACCCTAAGGGTTTTGCTAGTTGTAGGAGCCACGGGCCAGAAGGAGGCTTCCTAGGAGACTAGATTTGAATACCTCTGTCTCTGGAGAACACATCATCGCACACTCAGAAAATGCTAACATTTTCATGGGAGGATGCCAAAAAGGCTGTGAACTGGGGGCATCAATACCTGGGCCCACTTGTCTCCTGCTTGGGGTACCAGTTAAAAGCTCTGCCATATGGGATCCCTCGTAATGGGCCTTAAAGGGGCACAGTCAGGGCTGGGCAGAGTGAACCAGCATCCTGCAAACTCTGCTCAGTGTAACCATAGTGACCACTACCATCTCACCTTGGTGAAACACCAGGCAGAGCCCCAGCACTTCTGAGTGGCTAGACCCCTACCCGCTAAGGGCTTTTGTTCCCAAGACACTAGGCCCCCTTCCAAGTCTCTCCTTCTTCTTCCACTGGACTCAAGCCCTGCCCTCCTTGCCTGTAAAAATCTGATCTGTCTTCCCCTAAGGCCTATCTCAGGCACCCCCTCTTCCTAGAACCCACCTTTCCTGATCTCTACCCGACTTCCACCTTTGGCACCAACTTCCCTGAGAAGCAGTCTTCACTTCCTCTGTATTTCATCAACATTTTAAGTCTCTCCCTCTCTCATGGCCATCACCACTGTCTCATGTCCTTGTCCTTTTTCTCACTGATTGAGACTGTCTCAAGTCCAGGGACAAGGTCTGATTAATTCCTGTGTCCTTGGGGCCTAAGCCCAGGGCCTGGCCACAGCAGCGTTGAGTTGACTTGAACTAATGCCAGGAGGAGAGGGGATACTGCTGAGAAAATAACTTCTCCCAGGATGGGACTCAGAGAAACCAGGCCGTCGGTCTGGGGAAATGTGTGTGCACACAGGAGCTGAAAGAGGGATGGGAGCCAATCCCAGCAAACATGGTGGGAAGTCATTATTTTGGAGGAAGAAGGTCTGTAGAGGAAGAAGGTCTGTCCACCCCCAGGGTAGGATGAAACATCTGGTCTGCCTTATTGCCTCTGAAGCTCTTGAAAATTTGGTCAAGAACTCTCACCATAAAAAAAATTCAGATCCCTACTACTTAAGCTTAAGAGAGAGAGCCTGGGTGATGCCCTACCATCTGTCCCTGCTGATTGGACACCCCTTCAAGCCATGGGAGGAGAAGATGGGCTTCTCCCCTCAGTGTAGCCAAGTTTGAGTCCAACATGGCACCTGGAATGCTAGGGAGCAACAGAGGGTGAGGTGAGTGAGAAGACACTCTGGGCCTGGCACCAGGTCAGACTTGCTCCTGCTGGGATTTGGCCCCACCCCACCTCACTGGCAGAGGCCATCAGCCTCACTCTGTGTGGTCCTCTAGGCCTGGCTCTGCCCTGTTCTCTCCCTTGTGCTGCCTGACATCCCCCAGCCCTTGTGTCACACTGCCACACTCACCTCCACGCACACCGCTCCCCTCACACGATGCAGCCTCCATCGCTTTCTATTCCACCTGCATCCCCAAGTGCTGCCTCAGGCACCCCTAGATCGTTTCGATGTGTCTCCCACTTGCCTCACCCTGCCTTACATCCCATCAGGCTACCTCCACGCTCTTCCCTGCCATGCAGAAACTTACTTGCTGCACCACCCGTGCACTGCCCTGTGCCTGTTCTCTCTCAGTCCCTGCACCTCCTCACTCACACCACACTCCCTCTCATAGCGTCCCCGTCCCCCAGCCCTACACCATGCTGGCATCCCCCAAGCTTGGAGAGGGCTTGGGGCGGAGGAATGTTCAGGCAGGGTGGGAGGCCCTCCAGGGGAGCTGGGGAAGAGGGCTACCCTCTGGCCCAGAGTGGCATCACTAAAGAGCAGCAGAGTAGGCCTGCAGCTCTGGAGTTCTGGGGACCCTGACCTTGAAGTAACCTTGTCCCTTGATCTCCTGAGCTCCACCTGCAACCTGCTCCCAGTTGCCTGTCATCAGTCCCCTTCCTTTTGTTCCTCATGCTCTGCCTCTCCATCCCACAGCAGCTGCCTCATCATGGACTCAACTGGAAAGGGAAAGGATCACCTGCAGGTATCAACTGCCCTTCTGCATCTGGGGATCGAAGTTGCTTGCCCCTCAAGACCGCTTTTGGCCTTCCTTCTTGACTATTTCATCTTGTGGTGCCCTCGCCTCTCCCCTGATGAGAAAAACAGGGATGAGAACATCCAAATCCATTTGGTCTGCTGGTTCTTGGCTCCCTGGGTCGATGAGACAACTTGTCTTCTTCTGGGATTGAAGGAGAGGTAGCCCAGTGGCTGGAGGGAAGTGGGCTAAGGGCTGTGACCCAACGTGAGGTGTGGAATCTGGCTCAGAGCCCCAACCCTCCCTCCACTTGTCTGGTAGATAGGTCTAAAGGACAGAAAGAGGCTGAAGGATGCTTTTTGGCAATAGCTCCTAACTAAGGTGGGTGGAGGCATGGCCATTACTGGTAAAAATCACAGGTGGGCCCGAATAGGCAGAGGAGGTGCCTCAATCAGGCCCTAACCTCCCAGGGGAAGGGTTCAGGGTCCCTGATGTCAAGTGCTTTGAAGGCCGAGAGAGGAAGAGTGGAGAGGTGGTGAGTGAAGGGCACTAGGAGAGGAGGGGGAGGGGAGAGGGGAAGGGCCAGCTGTGGAGACACTGCCTCCTGGCCCCTCCAGGGCCTGGTGGCCCTCTCGTCACAGCTTGGCACCCTTGGAAGGTTCCGAGGACTGCCGCACATCTGTCCACTCCTGCATGGTGTTCTGCAGGGCCTGGGTCTTCTCCTTGTCCACCTGAACATAGTCCACCTTCTCGTCAGAGGTGACAGATGAAGTAGATGGCTGAGGGGGCAGAGTGGGAAAGTGGGAGAAGCTGTGAGTTGCCAGGAAGGTGGGAGGAGGAAGAGGAGACTGGGATCTTCCTGAGCATTCTCAAGGGCAGACGGGTGCTTCTGCCAGTCCCTCTGACAAGCCCCAGGAGTCCCTCTTTCTTTTCTGAATGTGGGCCTTAAAACCTGACCTCCAAGCTAACAATAGCCGCTGCCAGCTCTTCTTACTTCCCAGTTCCCAGGAGGACCCAGGCCCCTCCTTGGCCATGGTGGATGGGTCTAGGCCTTTATCTCCAGCTCTACCCATCTCCTTCTAGTCACTCGTCCAGGGGAAGCAATTCGCTGGGTGCCAGTAAGTATCAGCCACAGGGGACTCAGTGGGCCCTCACAGCCACCCCACAGGAGAGAGCAGCATGGAGACGGAGCTCCCTCCCCTGGTGTCTAGACTGGTTAGCTGTATGTACTTTCTAGGCAGGCTTTCCTAGGCCTGCAAGTCCCTTTCAAAGGCCACTGTATCAAAGGCAGGGCTTTGGAACCCACCAGACAGTTCTCTTCAAGTAAGAGCCCAGGCCCAGGGGGCAGGATCTCCAAGTCTTAGATCTGTGACTGATTCACTTTGTAACCTTAAGATCAGACCTCTCTGCACTCACCTGCCCATCTCGACAATAAAGGGGATGGGCTGACTGATGAGGGTCCACTGAGGGCACGTGTGCTCTGAGAGAAGGCTGGGACTTTAGGACCCAAATTAGAGCACTATGGCTAGAGTGGAGCCCTAAAAGCTGGGTGCTGGAGGGGCAGGGAGGAGGTCGAGTGCTGCTGAGAGTTGAAGGCCCTGGCCTCCATGACCTCTCTCCCGGGCCCCTGAGAGCTCTGACTGACCCCCCACCTCCACCCCAGGCACCTTGCGGTGGGGGCTTGGAGAGCTTGGTTGGAAGTCCAGGGCCAGGTAATCGACGCTGCCGGTGCTCTTCTTAGGGGCTGGACTGTTGGTGCCGCTGGGAATGGGAGAGGCAGACACTGGGTTTTGCTATCACAAGGAGAAAAAACTGTTGGTGAGTTGAGGAGACAGACTGACCCATCCCTCAGAAAAACACAGCTCTAGGAGTAAGAGCTATTAGTTCCCTGAGCCATGTACCATCTGAGGGACTTCTCATTTTAATTCTCACAAAAATCCTGTGATGTAGGTAGGTTACTGTTCATACTGTTTAAAACAAAGATAAATGTCATCGTCATGAGAGACAGCCAGGCCCCTTTGCTTTTGAAGACTGATTCTTCCTGGGGGCAGGGCCCATGTCTTCCTTACATCTAGTGACAACTTTCACTGCTTGATACACGTGTGCTCAAGAGGGATTTATAGCAGGAGACTAAATCCCAAATAATGCGAGGCATCCCTGGGCTAGGTCAGTTAGCCAAGCCGGGAAGTGGGGAACTGAGCCCCGGGCCCCAGGGGACTCTGACAGGAGTCATGCAGTGACCCCGAAGGACTCACCATGGGGACGTAGTTCTCTTCGCTGTCTCCCGAGTCTGTGCTGGTGATGCTCTGTGTAGAGATGGGGCGGCAGTACTGGGAGGAGCTGGAGGTGAAGGTGTGGCTGTCATGGGAAGGAGACAGTCAGCGTGGGGGAGGCTTTGTGGCTGCTGCCATGTTTTTATCCTCCAGCTGGGCTCTAACTCTTACACACTCAGACCCTGGACATCAGGGCATCACACTCCATCAGATTAAGATCTGATACAGGGTGGGGATAATTATTCCCCTTCAGAGCTGAGGAAACCAAGCCCCAAGAGACCAAAAGTCACAGTCAGCTAATGATTACATCAGGATCAGAGCCAGCTGCTCTGGCCCCCAGGCCAGCAGCCCTCCCACTCAGGTCCCCTAGCAGCCCGACTCCAAGTTCCCACTCCCCTACACAGACACTCACTTGGCCCTAGACCAAGACTTGGTGATAGGTGACTTGAAGGGGAGCTCATCAATGACGGTGTTGTTTCTCAGGTCAAGTGGTGTTGGCTTTGCTGGAGCAGGAACAGAAAGTCCAGTAATCAGCCAGTGATAATAATGCCACACATACACCCGCTTAGACATACCACACAAGCGTGTTTATAAGGACCTCCCCAGTCATTCCAGTTTTACACAGGGAAACTAAGGCTCAGCAAAGTCATATAATCTTTGCCTATGTTGACAGGCCTTGAAGGCATGTCTTCAGATACCAAGTTACATATTCTCTCTGCTGTATTTATGATAACCATAGTTTCAGAATCTAAAATGGGGACACATGATGACAACAGATTTTTCTCTCTAGATTTATGACTTTATACAAAAACAAGAGACCATATTCAAAGCGGAGATGGTCACCACGACTACTCCCTGCTGCTCCTGAAGAGACAGTGAAGTTCCCTGAAGGTTTCACTTTCACATGCTAAGACCTGAATTCCCTGTTGGCCTGACCCACAGGGGGCTTTCCTTGCCAGGTTATCCTACTCCTTCCTTGAAGTCCCTGCTGCTGACAAGGCCAGCAGAATGAGATAGTGGCAGACCTGGAACTTGAACTCCAGCACTTTTTCCTGGTCTACATCACAGGGCCCAAAGTTAACTTTACTGAACACCTGCTGCGTACTATACTAGATACACTCCTTGGAAACACACCTGGGAGTCAGGATTTACGATTCCAGTTTCACAGATGAGAAAACTGAGGCTCAGGGTATTCACATAATTTGCCCAAAGTCACACACCCCCAAACCCTAGATACACCTGATCCCTAAGCAATGTAAATAGTTCCTGGATAATGTCCAGATATGGGACAGGGAAAAGAGTGGACCTTACCTTTCCGGTCAGGTTTGAGGTTGCGGTTGACAGGCGGTGGCTGGATTTCACTTCCTCGGCTGGGGCCGCGGTGCATAGGAAGCGTTGTAGATGGGTAGCCAAGCCCTGGGCTCATGGGAATGTAGACACTCTGGGAATTATCACCTGCTCGCTCCATGGCCAGCAGGGTGGAAGAACCTGGGTTCATGGGCACGTAGTTGTCTTCAGAATTGGTGCTGTCTGATCGGCCCACAGCTGTTTTCCCTGGCTAGGGAGAGGGAGAGTGAAGGAAATACAGTTGTCACTAGCAAGAAGAAACAAGTAGGGGGTAAGGATTTATACATAAGGCAAGAAACATCTTGACTGTGTTAGCTATACTTTGAAGCTATAAGGGAGACCTTGGGAAGACCAAATAAAGCAGAGTGGGAAACAGGAAGAAATGAGGTCTGTGGGTCCCTTCCAGCTTTCACACCCTTTGGGGTTCACCTATAATTTGTGATAAATCTAGATTATAAAATATCCTTGGCAGCTGGGTCCACTTGGCTTTCTGGATGTCTGACTGAAGCTGACGGTAGCCCAGGCTATGGACTGTGTGGTTTTGGTTCAGGACCTGCTTTTTATTCCAAGTCCAGACTCACCATTGGCACATCAATATCTTAGGCCCTGATCAAGGCAAGGAGCGTATAAGGAATCTTGGCCCTGGAAGATGAGGTCTGGGGCTGCCAATTGTCCTTCCCAGCCCAGCTTTCAGGGTGCCTACCATAGGCACCTAGGTGACCACCACACTGTAGTCAGAGCTGCTACAGAGTTGTGTGGTGCAGTAACCCTGACTGTAGCCTTCCACCAACTCCTGCCCTATCTCTCCAGACATACAACTAAGTTGCTTCTGCCTTGGTTATCTAACTTTCACTGTCTTTTCAGGGGGCCTGAAGCCAGGCCCTGGCCTACTTGCCCGATACCTGTGGTAAGCCCCTTCCGGAGGGCAGCCAAGGATCCTATACTCAAGCCATAATTCTGACTCCTGGAATTCTGCCACCTAGGCTGACTCTGAGCACCACCCTTGCCTGCAGTCTCACAATGCAGCATCCCTCCTCCAGGTGAGACTTTGTGGGTCAGGTGCTGCCTTAGATCCACCAACCCAGAGTCTGGGTCTGCTACATTCTCAAAGCTCTCTGCTTACCCACAGGGTTGGTGAGCCTCTCAATGCAGTCTACCTAAGTATAAACATTTCTCCCAGACTAGGATATCTGCACCTTACTTGCCCAAGAACTCAACCCAGGATTCTGAACTGAGACAAGAGACCAGGCAGGGCCCTAAGAGGGGGCTGCCATCACTCTTCTGGGCTGTGCTTTTAGTTCCACGGGGTGTGGCCTTTTACCTTCTCAAGCTGAGGACCCCAGGTTAGATGGCACTCACCAGGAAAGAACTGACTCCCTCATTCATGGACTCAGCAGACCGGCCTGCACTCTCTCCACCACGCTGGGGATACTCGTAGGTCTCACAGGAAGAAGCTATGACAGAGGGAGGAAGAGGAGCCATATATACTCACGGTTGATCTATGTGTTGACACTTCTCCAAACACCCTCACCAGTGTTGCACAGGTTCTTACTGATACTCCAGAAGATTCTGCTCTTAACTCCAAATGATAAGGTATTATTCCTTCTAACACATCACTCTCCAGTTCAAAAATTCCTCCTGGGCTTCTAGAGCTAGCTCCAATAGCATGTGCAGACAACTCTCTGACTACTTCTGCCCTCACTTAGGCGCCCCTCCTTTGACTGCTATCGTTCCTACCATCTGTCCCAATCACTCCAGCTGTCACCTCTATGGATACTATAGTAACAATACTTGTACTAATTGATACATGCTGGTTTTATTTTCCCAATTAGACTTGAGCTCTGAGGGCAGGAACATGTTTTATGTATGTCTTTATTATAATCTCAGTTCCAATTATATAATCTCAGTTCCATCCAGCATAGGGTGACTGCTCTCACTGTCAATGGACTGAAAGACTGCAAAGAGTTCTAAACCAGGAGCCAGGACCCCAGGGTCTGAGTCTCATCTCTGGCACTGATGACTTTGCAACCCTGAGTAAGTCTCTTAACTACCACAGGTCTCATGTTGAAATGGAGACAGTGAAGGTTTGTCTCACCAAACTCTCTGCCTGGCTTAAACAACAGGAGGGATAAGAAAAGGCTTTGTAGGCCAGGCACGGTGGCTCACGCGTATAATCCCAGCAATTCGGGAGGCCGAGGTACGAGGATTGCCTGAGCTCACAGGTTCAAGACCAGCCTGAGCAACTTGGCGAGACCTCCTCTCTACCATAAATATAAAAATTAGCCAGGTATGGTGGTGTGTGCCTGTAGCTCCAGCTACTTGGAAGGCTGAGGCAGAAGGATCACCTGAGCCTAGCAGGTCAAGGCTGCAGTGACCATAAGCATGCCACTGTATTCCAGCCTGAGTGACAGAGACTCTAACTTGGGGGAAAAAGAAAAGAAAAGAAAAGAAAAGGCTTTGCAAGTTATAAAGCAAGATGCAAAAGGAATTAATATTGTTCTATTTTTCGTCAAACTGAGGAGGTTATATGCAGAGCTAGTGGAAAACAAAATAATAATAGAATTTAGATACTTAAAGTAAAAGTTCAGACTTCAACCAAAGAGACTCAAGTGTGGTTTATATTCTGAAAATCTCATTTTGTTTTAATAGTCTATTAGTCTATATAGGTTTGGCCCCAGTTTGGCCTATTCTTCTAAATTTATTTTTTAAGTCTTTGGTTTGAAGTATAAATGAATAAAATACTATGATTTGTACTTTTAAACCTGTAATATGTTGTACTGTGGTTAACCAATAATGTTCTAGTTCCTTTAACAGACTATCCACTTCTCCGGGGCAGTGTCTGTTACACCCTTGCCATTCTGGGATCTACTAATAGCCTCCAGCGCTGGAGGACCAACTGGTAAGGGATCTGGGTAGAAGATGCCTAAATTCACACAAGTGGCCTGGGTGGTTCTTAAGTCTCCCTTGGACATGCATGACCAAGGACCGGCCAACTACTGAGAACCCCTGTGCTACCTCCTCCTCCCTAAGGGCTTGGTAAGGGCTTATACTGACCTCGGTGAAGTCGGCTGTTGTCCATTGCAGGGAGGGTATTGCGCCTGGGGATGGTGGCAGCGACAGATCTGCTGTTTTCACTGAGTGGAGGTCTCTGTTGAGGGCTGCCCCATCGAGGTGTTTCTGCCTGACTTGGTTTGGGGGGCCGGGGTGGGGGAGCTATGGCTGAATCCCCAGGAGTGGCCACGGCCATGGTATTGTGGTTCTTGTCCAGAGTGAATGTCCTAGGGATTTGGTAGGCTGAGAGCGGAGTGGCCGGAACATCCATATTGTCTATCAGGAGGTCCCCAAACTCTCGGCACAGGGTGTTGCTGGGCGTCTTGAAGGTGTACACATCCTCATTATCTGTCTCAGAGCCTGTGAGGCTGCCCTTGGTGTGGCCATGCGCGGCCAGGCTCCGGGGGAGGTCATAGGTACTGTCTCTAAATTCTGCATTGTGCCGGCTTGGCTTGGGAAGGCTATAGAAGCCATGGACTTGACCACTGACCCCGTTAACACAGTGTCCATTGCCCTGGGCAAGTTTTTGTACGGCTGTGTCGCTCCTCATGAGAAACGAGGCCCTAGTGCCCTGAGAGAAGCTGGCACTCCTAAAAGAGAGAAAGAAGAGAAGGAGCAGGAGGGTTACAGAAGCCAAGGACTACCCCCCCAGGAGGCAGTCTGATGCTAAAAGCCCCATGCAGCTAGTTGGTGTGGAGAAAACACAGAGGTAGACGTCAGGCAGACCTGAGGATTTGCCATTTACCTGTGTGACTTTGAGCAAGTTTATGCATCCGCAAAATGGTGACTAAAGACATACTTTGAAGGGTTTTTTTTTTTTTTTGAGTCGAAGTCTCATTCTGTTGCCCAGGCTGGAGTGCAGTGGCATGCTCCCGGCCACTGCAGCCTTGACCTGCTGGGCTCAGGCGATCCGTCTGCTTCAGCCTTCCAAGTAGCTGGAACCACAGGCATGAGTGCCACCACGCCTGGCGGATTTTTACATTTTTACTGTAGAGACGAGGTCTCACCATGTTGCTCAGGACAGTCTCGAACCCCTGAGCTCAGGCAATCCTCTCACCTCCACTTCCCAAAGTACTGGGATCACAGGCATGAGTCACTGCACCCAGCTTAAAAATTCTTATTTTTAATTTTTTTTTTTAGTCGAAGTCACATTCTGTCACCCAGACTGGAGTGCAGTGGTGCATTAATGGCTACCACAGCCTCCACCTGCTGGGCTCAGGTGACCTGCTTCCACTTCAGTCTTCCAAGTAGCAGGAACTATAGGTGCGTGCCACCACGCTCAGCTAATTCTTTTATTTATTATAGAGACAAGGTCTTGCCATGTTGCCCAGGTGGGTCTCAAACCTGTGGGCTCAGGCAATCCTCTTGCCTCTGCTTCCCAAAGTGCTGGGATTACAGGTGTAAGCCACCATGCCTGGCCAAAGGTTGTTTAGAAATTAGCCTCTAGTATGTCTAGAATATACAGGGGATGCCAAAAAAAAAGTATATACATTTTAAGAGATGTTCACCGTAATCAGAAATGTCTGGACACTGATGGTAACCACTTTGAACACCTCTTGTAATTGCAGAAGTCAAATATGACTTGTATTCATCTTTTGCCATCAGTATATATTGAACAGTACAATTTTAATACAGCTTTTTCCTTTCGTAAATGCATATTTTTTGAGCACTCTCTGTAGATGTTTAATCATGTCAACTTTCATCCCTCCCTGCATCTCCAAATGGCTGTGATTAGTCTTACCCCGTCTACCCCAAAAAAGGTATCAACAAGTCAGTTATATCATCTACCTGTTCATTGTTTTTAAGCACCACAGAATACACACATTTGAATATAAAGACTGTGAGATAGTGGAAAGAACTTTTAAGCTGATGTCAGAATAGGCTAGTCATTTTCTCTGAGTCTGTTGTGCCATTGTAAAATAAATTAGTCCAAGGGTGTTGATGTTGTGAATTATAAAGAAGTATTCAAGCCAGGCTCGGTGGCTCAGCCTGTAATCCCATGTTTTGAGAGGTTGAGGTGAGTGGACTGCCTGAGCCCGCGGGTTTGAGACCCACCTGGGCAACTTGGCGAGACCTCATCTCTACAATAAATCAAACAAATTAGCCGGACGTGGTGGCGCGTGCCTGTAGTTGCAGATACTTGGAAGGCTGAGGTGAAAGGATTGCTGGAGCCTAGCAGGTCGAGGCTGTAGTGGCCGGGAGCAGCCACTGTACTCCAGTTTGGGTGACAGCGTGAGACTCCAACTCAAAAAAAAAAAAAAAGAAGCATTTAATGTGAGCTACAGGTTTATTTTCTATCATGAATTGCTGTTAGTTGAGAGGCATTTGGAGGAGGAAATATATCTTTCTAGAAATCTAGAAGTCTATAGGAAGAGTAATTTCCTGTTTGGGAACTATATTCAGGATAGACAAAGTTTTGCTTATTTTTAAAAATGTAGGTTTTGGGAAATAAGGTAAGCAGTAAAAAAGAGAGATTTGTGTTAGGTTCCAGTACCGCCACTAATATGCTCTGTGAGTGTCACCAAGTTTCCCTCTCTCAGGAGTGACCTAGTGTGTCTGGTTCTGAAGCTCTGTAAGCCTTTGGCTCTACAAGACTGGTTTTCTTTTTTTTGAGTGGGAGTCTTACTCTGTCACCCAGGCTGGAGTTCAGTGGTACGCTCTTGGCCACCACAGCTGCGACCTGTTGGGCTCAGGTGATTCTTCTGCCTCAGCCTTCCAAGTAGCTGGAGCCACATGTGTAGCCACCATACCCAGATAAGTTATTGATGTACTGTAGAGATGAGGTCTCGCCAAGTTGTCCAGGTTGGTCTTGAACCTCTGGGCTCAGGCAATCCTCTTACCTCTACCTCTCAAAGTGTTGGCATTACAGGCATGAGCCACCGCACCCAGCACAAGACTAGTTTTCAAACTGGGGTCTATGTTCTGTGTAGATGCTTTGGGAAATTGGAGGGTGAGGTTCTGAGCAAATGGGGGATCCAGGTCTGCTTCTTTAGCTTTTACATTATGATTCTTCATAGGATTTTACTAGGGGAAAAAAGTAAGAATCAATCCTTTATAGCAGTGATCCTCAGCCTTTTGGAGGCTATAGGCAGCTTTAAGAATCTGGTAAAAAGCTCTTAAAGCATCTCACCAGAAGAGATAGCTCTCATATACACACATATGGGGGAGTATATACATAACTCTGAGGCCTATCCCTGGGGCACTTTTGCCTTACAGAGGCTTTCTCAGCTCATGGGGAACTTGTTATTTATAGGTGTGGCCACCAGATGGTGGTAGAAAATAGGGTCCAGGAGCTCAGAAAGCAGAAAGGAAACAGGTGTGTAAGCCAGGCTCCCTCCTATGTAAACTGCACCCTGGATGGCTGGAAGTTCAAGTTCAGTCCCCAAACCTTCACCAGTGCTGTTTGCTCCCTGGGCCTCTGCATGCCTTATCCCTTTCTATTCTATTCCACAAACATAACCAAGCCAACAGTCATGGGCCTAGATAATTGACCATCCGGTAGTGATAACGTAGTGCGTAGGGAAAACGACAGGGTAGCTGGTGGTAGACACAAGATGTTCACGTTTGTGTTTGATGCCTTTCATTTCATCTTTTGGAATGTCCAGTTCTCTGCTGGATGCCTCCATCTGGATTTACTAATTTAACAAACATTTACTGATGTCCTACTTTCCATCTGGGCCAGGAACAATGGATATAGAGATGCCACCTGTTCTGTGGGGCTGGGGAGGGGGTGATGTCACAGTAGTGAAGCAGATAACATGCATCACACACCATATCACTGTAATCAAGTGGGGATGGGTAGGTGGCTGCAGATGCATCTGTACTAACCCTCCTGCTGGTGGTGGCAGATGATGTCAGGGAAGGCTCCTTAAGATGTTACATCTAAGTGAGTCTGGAAGGATGAACTGCCTACTGATATTTACTTTCCTAACTTCCCAGCTTAAACATTTTCAACACAGCCTCAAAGCTTTTAGGACTAAGCCCAAAATCCTAAGCTTATTCCAACACATTTCTCCAATATTTTCTCCACAGTTCCCCTTTCCTCTCAGGATCCACTCACACTTTGCAGTATTCCCAGCATGACCCACTTAGTTAAGCCTCTGGGCTTTGTTGTGTTTGGAAGGCTTTTTATTTCAATCTGGCAAGCTCCGACTCCATCTATTCTTCAAATTCAGCTCAAATGACACTTTTTTTTTTAAGAGACAGGGTCTTACACTATCATCTAGGTTGGAGTGCAGTGGTACTGCAGCCTCAAACTCCTGGGCTCAAAGGATCCTCTCAAGTAGCTGGGACTATAGGCATGCATCACCAAACCCAGCTAATTTTCTTTTTTTTTTTTTTTGAGTTGGAGTTTCATTCTGTCACCCAGACTGGAGTGCAGTGGCCGCTCCCGGCCACTGCAGCCTCAACCTGCTGGGCTCCGGCGATCCTTCCGCCCCAGCCTTCCAAGTAGCTGGAACTATAGGCACGCACTACCATGCCCGGCTAATTTTTTTGATTTATTGTAGAGATGAGGTGTCGCCTGCCCAGGTGGGTCTCGAACCCCTCAGGCTCAGGCAATCCACACACCTCAACCTCCCAAAGGCACGGGATTACAGGCTGAGCCACCAAGCCTGGCTAATTTTCAAATGACACATCTCTTAAAGCTACTTCTTGCATCCTCTACCTCTAGGCATAATCTATCACTTGCTAACCTTTGCTCTTGGACAGGTAGCAACTGTCATCTATATCACATCATTGTTGTTTCCTCCAACAGACTATGATTTCCATGAGGAAAGAAACTGTGTCCTACTCATTTTTCTCTGCTCAGCACCCAGATTAGTGCTTGTCACATAGTAAATAATACATAAATGTTTGTTGAATGAATAAGCAAAAAAACAAGTGAATAAAGGAAAATGTGGTGCTGCCATCCCTTTTCCTGAGCTTGGCCCAACCCTTTGGTTTGGTTTGATCAGCAGATCAAAACTCTTCCTCATTAGAATCCACTAGCTTTTGTCCCAACCTCCTCCTATCCCAGCATCCTCTTCTCTAGCTCACAGCACTACTTACTCAAGTACTACTTAAACAAGTCCCACATAGTCAAATTCCAGCCCTGGGCTTGCATTATTCACCTCTCTCTAGAAAGCTTCCCTGATGCATCAAAATCTTACACAAAGTCCAAAAGAGGCCTTTTTTGCTCTTCAAAGGTACTATAGGTCCCTAATTCTCTTTTTCACTTCAGTCATTTCTTCCTCTACGCTCCCACAGCACTCTGTGCTTCTGTCACAACATTCGCCTTACTCTGCCTATGTTAGGTCTGTGTCCTTCTACTTCTCTCAGACCATGTGATTCTAGAACACAGAGGGCCATATCCTGTACCTAGGTACAGTGCCTGGAATAGGAGAGGCAATACTGATGCATATTGAGAGAGACTCATCATTACTTCAGTACTCACGTAAGAGGAATGGAATAAGGAAGAGAAACTTACCCAAAGTTATATACTCAGAGAGTAAGAGAGTTTGTCCTAGCAACCAGGTCTCTCCAACTCCTTGCTCAAACCATGCTACAGTGTGCTCCCTTTGGGCAAGAATTAAGAGGGAATTCCGAGTACTCAGGAATCCTATGTGCTCTACTACTATCATGAAAATCTTAATTGAGGCCTATGTTACTATGATGACATGAGTTGCTTTTGTGGGATGGATGCCTGAAAGCAGTGGATTTGGAGAGATTTTTTTCTTCCAGGTCTGTAGGCTTACAGAAGCCTCATAAAATAGGCATGATACTGTACCATGTATATCACATGTGATATCACTTTAAATTCTCATAACAGTTCTGAGAAACACTTATTACCCTCACATATCAGATGAGAAAAACAGTAAATGGCAGAGTTGGTGCAGGAAGATCCTTAAACACAAGTGTGTAGGGGAGCTACCTAAAAGCAGAAAGAAGATACTCCCTCAAACCAGCAGCTCAAAGTCTTTCTCAGTCCCATACCTGCTGGCTACTCCCGAGGCTGCTGGTATTATACCATCTCTCTCCTGACTTTTAGAAATGGTTTCCTAATTTTCTAGCTACTTCATGTTGTACTTGTTCTTTTGCACAGTTTCATGTAATTTTCTATACTATCTTATGCCATGATTTTGCTTTTTTCTACCTCACTAGACTCTATAAACCTTTATGATGAAGGGCCCCACTTTGATTTTTAATGGGTACATTCCCACTTAAGGGAAACCTAACATACAAATGCTTGTAAGTAGATAAGCCATCATTTAGAGTTCTGACACTGCCACTGGCAACCTTAAGAGGTCATCTGGATTATTCTCTTGCATTTGACCCATTCCAAGTGGATCCTTCCTATGAGGGAATAAAATTCAGAAGAATGCCACCATCTTTAAGAGATGAGATGATCTTGGTATCGCCAACCCTCTGGCTGCAATTCTGAGAAAACTCTGTGGTTACAGAGCAAAGTGTATATGTGAAACTAAAAGTTGTATGTTCTACCTTTGGTCAATCAAAGCCTCTGGGTGAATGAGTCAGGGAAGCCTTGGAGAAGATTGATAATGGATAAATTCTCTACTGACATTTCTAATTTTACCTTTCATCTACCATCTTTCTATAGAATACTGCTGCAGGGTCAATGATAGTTTCATTCTGGAATCTCATCAGTGAAATTTCACTCCCCCAACCCAGAATTATGGCTTTTCAGGGCGTGTGACTCACATCAATGTATTGCCTGTTATAGGTTTAACAGCCTTCTTGAAATAAAAAAGACAGACACTGACCAGAATCTGGAATGAAGCACCAAAGGTTGAAGGGGGAAAATAAATCCAGTGAAACTAATTTGTCTTCAAAGACAAAATGAACTCTGTTTGTCTTGATACTGCCAGTTCAAAATTCTTTCCATTGGCAATAGATACTTTTCTGAATAGTTACTTACTTTAGCTCAGTGGAAGACCTCAGTTTTGAGAACTGCAGGTATTTTAGCAGGAATATTTATTATCTAATACTTGAAGGAAGAACAGTGGCTATTATTGTAGTAAAAGTAATGATAAATATGTAATTCATAGTTTTATCTTTAAGGTACTTTTATTGTACCCTCATATCGGGTTTCCACATAAATGAAAAAAGGAGTAGACAGAAGGCTGGTATTACTAGCCTCAGTAATCCAAATATTTATGTCTAGTCTACGCTAGGCGGAGATGAATGAGATGATTTTTTCTATAGTCCCTACTCAAAAGTAACCTTATAAGATTACTTTGGAGATCATATGAGGTAACTAACGTAAAAGTGTGAACATAATTCCTTTTTTCTGGAATAGTTAATATGTAACACGAGTGTCAGAGGCAAAGCAAGATTAAAGCCCATCCACACGCTAACCAACAATTGGCATTGTTAGTCTTATTTTAGTCATTTCAGTGGAGATGAGGCAGAATCTCACTGAGATTTTCATTTGTATTCCTCAGATATTGATCATTCGGTCATGTGTGTATTGGTCATTCCTATATTGTTTTTTGGTGAAGTATCTGTTCAAATATTTTGCCCATTTAAAAAAATTGGACGCCGGGCTCGGTGGCTCAGCCTGTAATCCCACGACTTTGGGAGGCTGAGGTGAGTGGATTGCCTGAGCCCACGGGTTCGAGACTCGCCTGGGCAGCGAGACCTCATCTCTATAATAAATCAAAAAATCAGCCGGGCATGGTAGCGCATGCCTGTAATTCCGGCTACTCGGAAGGCTGAGGTGGAAGGATCGCCAGAGCCCAGCAGGTCGAGGCTGCGGTTGCCGGGAGCGGCCACTGAACTCCAGTCTGGGCGACCGAGTGAGTCTCCAACTCAAAAAAAAAAAAAAAAAAAAAAAATTGGATTGCTTGTCCTCTTACTGAGTTGTAAAAGTTATTTCTATACCCTAGAAACAAATCCTTTGTTAGATATATGTGTTTTGAATATTTTCCCACATTTTTTCACTTGCCATTTTGTTTTCTTTTTTCTTTCTTTTTTTTTTTTTAGCTTTCCAAGTAGCTGGAACTATAAGCATGGGACACCATGCCCAGCTAATTTTTTTATTTATTGTGGAGACAAGGTCTCACTAAGTTGCCCAGGCTGGTCTTGAACCCCTGGACTCAGACAATCCTCTCGCCTCAGCCTCCCAAAGTGCTGGGATTACAGGCTTGAGCCACCGTGTCCAGCCTGGAAAGTTTTAATTTTGATAAAGATTACTTTATCAATTTTTAAATAATTCCCTGATTTTTGTGCTTTTCATAAAAATCTTTGTATATCTCAACATCACAGAGATTTTCTTTTCTAGAAGTTTCACAGTATTATAGTAGATTTTATATTTAGGTCTTTAACATATTTTAGTTAATTTTTGAGTGATATAAAGTAAGGGTTTCTGTTATTTCTTAACAATTATTCCTATATGGATATAGAGCTGTTCCAGCATCATTTGCTGGAAAGGCTTTCCTTTCTCCATTGGCACCTTTGTCAAAACACACACACACACACACACACACACACACACACCCACACACACACCCTCCCTGGATTCAGTATTTTGTTCTAGTGATCTATACGTTTATCCTTTCTCCTGCACAACAGTTTCTTATTACCATAGCTTGACAGGAAGTCTTGAAATCAGGTAGTATACACTTCAATGTTGTTCTTTTTAAAGTTACTTTGACTATTCTAGGTTGCTTGCATTTTCACATAAATTTTAGAATCAGCTTATCAATATCTATGAAAAAAAGCTTGCTGGGATTTTTATTTGGGTTATATTGAATTAACAGATCAATTTGGAAAAAAATATTTTAATATATTGGGTCTTCTAGTTTATTACTATAGTACATCTCTCTCCAAGTTTAGGTCTTTAATTTCTCTCAGTAATGTCTGGTAGTTTTCCATGAAGAGTCTTGCATGTCGATTGTTAAATTTATTCCTAAGTATTCCAAATTTGTTGGTACCACTGTACAAAGAATTAAAAATTTTCATTTTCCTATTGCTTGCTGCTGGTTTGTAAAACTTATTATTATTATCATTTTTGTATAAAGAGCTTTCCTCCTGTGACCTTGCAAAACTCACTTATTAATTCTAATAGTCTGCTTTTACAATCAAGTTACCTGAAAAAGAGATAGTCTTAGATTTTCCTTTCTGATCTTTGTGTTCTTTATTCTTTTTGCTTTCCTTACAGAACTGGCTAGAATCTCTAGTACAATGTTAGATAGAAGTGGTGAGAACAGATGTTCTCTCCTTGTCTCCAATCTTAGAGCAGTATGTTCAATATTTCTCTATTAGGTCTCTATTAGTTATGATATTAGCTATAGATTATCTTTAGAAGTCCTTTATTAGTTTGAGGAAGTTCTCCTCAATGCATAGCTTGTGAAGAAATACTTTTAAATGAAATACTGAGTTTTTGAAAATGCTTTCTCTGCATCTATTGAGGTGATGATTATATGATTTTTCTTTTATTCTCTTAATGTGATGAATTATATTCATTGGTTTTTGAATGTCAAACCAACCTTATATTCCTGGAATAAACACTACTTTGTCATGATATCTTATCCTAATATACACACGCACACATACTCCTTAATATATATATTATCCCTAACACACACACACACACACAAACACACACACACACACACACACACACACACACACACAAACACACACACATTTTGTTGAATTTAATTGCTGACACTTTTAAAAAAGGATTTCTGTATCTCCATTCATGGGGGATACTGCTCTGTAATTTTCTTTCCTATAATCTTTGCCAGATTTTGATAGGAGGGTTATGTTGGCCTCGTAAAATGAGCTACAAAAGGATCCTCTTCTCCTACGTTTTCTGAAAGAATATGGGTAATATTTGTGTTATTTTATCTTTGAATGTTTGACAGAATTTACCAGTAAGACCATCTGGGCATAGTTTTCTAGGTATTTATTCAAGAGAAATAAAAAAAACAATGTCCACACAAAGATTTGTTCATGACTGTTTATGTATAAATGGGTCTTAATTTGTAATAGCCAAAACTGGAAATAATCCAAATGCCCATTAACATGTGAATGGATAAGCAAATTATGATATAAAGATACACTGAATTACTACTCAGGAATGAAAAGAAACAAACTAATGATACATGAAACAACATGGATGAATCCCAAAAGCATAATGCTGAATTAAAGAGTCAGAAAAAATAGTACATACAACATGATTTCATTTATGTAAAATTCTAGAAATGCAAACTAATCTATAGGGCAGAAAAGTTGTTACTGGTTCCCAAAAAATGAGGTAAGGGAAAGATATATTTACACAGGGACATGAGGAAACTTTATATATGTTGCCACTGACTGTACTTCAATTTTTCCTTAGAAAAAAAAAGGGGGGGAAGAAATTTAGATTGAAAAACCAATTAAAAATTATCTAAATTAGGCCAGGCTCGGTGGGGGGATTATTTAGTAATCCCAGCACATTGGGAGGCCGAGGTATGTGGATTGCCTGAGCCGACAGGTTCAAGATCATCCTGGGCAACTTGGTCAGACCACGTCTCTACAATAAATCAAAAATTAGCTGGGCCTGGTAGCACATGTCTGTAGTTCCAGTTACTTGGAAGGCAGAGGCAGAAGGATTCTCGGAGCCCAGTAGCTAGATGCTGGGGTGGCTGTGAGTGTGCCACTGTACTCCAGCCTGGGCGACAGAGTAAAACTTCAGCTCAAAAAAACCCCCCAAAAACTAAACATAGATGAAAAGATTGAAAAAAATAGATTAATATTAATGACTTGTGGGTCAATATGAAATAGTCTAGCAGATGAATAATTGATGGCTCAATAGGAAAGGAGAGACAAAATAGTAGAGATTTTACTGAACTGAGCCCAAAATAACAATGAATAGAACTAGAAGACTAAAGAAATAAAAATAACTAGAAAACTAAGTAAATCCCAAACAGGGTAAAAACGAAGGAAAACACATTTAAGTACATCATAGTCAAACTACTAAAAAAAAAAAAAGATAAAACAAATAATCAAATATAAATCAATCAGAGACCCAAATAGCCAAAACAATCTTTAAAAAGAAGAACAAAGTTAGAAGTCTCAGGTTTCCTGATTTCAAAACTTATTGCAAAGCAACAGTAATAGAAGCGGAGTGGTAATGGCATAAAGACAGTCTTATAGACCAAAGTAATGCCCAAAATAAACCTTTGTGTATATGGTCTGATTTTTGACAAAGAAAAGTCCTTTGAAAAAATTGTGCTGGAAAACTGGATTATCCATATGCCAAAAATAAAAACAAGTTGAAAATGTTACATTACAACATAAGCAAAAATTAACTCTATATGGATCAAAGATCTAAATTTAAGATGTACAACTACAAATCTCTCAGAAGAAAAGCTTCATAACATTGGATTTGACAATAATTTCCTAAATAGGACACCAAAAGCACAGGCAACAAAAGAAAAAAAATAGATAAACTGAAGTATATCAAAATTAAAACATCTGTGCTTCAAAGGACACAATCAACAGAATAAAAAGGCAATCTATGGGGGAAATATTTGCAAATCACGCATAGGATAAGGAATTGATTCTAGAATATATAAATAATTCCTACAACTCCACAAAAACAACACAAACAACTTGACTTAAAAAATGGGCAAAGGACTTAGCATAGACATTTCTCCAAAGAAGATACACAAATGGCCAACAAGCACATGAAAAGTTGCTCAACATCACAAATTATTAGGAAAACGTAAATCAAAACCACAATGAGATACCACCTCACATTTATTAGGATGGCTACTATTAAAAAAAAAACAGTGACACTAGCAAGATAGCCAGCAAGAAGCCCCTAGCACTTATCTCCCTCACAAAGATAGCCAGAATAATGAATAAACAACTAAGTTTTAAGGAAAATAACTGAGGGAGAGTGCATCAGAGGAGTAACAGAAACCTGGGTGAACAGAGAAACTTGGGATGGCCACATAAAGAACGGAAGGAAATACCTCCACCATCCCAGCTCCAAACAGAATCAGCTGGGAACAAGAACAAGCTTCTTCCTTTGCAGAGGAAATAAGCAAGACATCCAGAAGCTCCCATCAATACCCTGGACACTTACAGACTTCACCCCTGGGGCCCTCTGCAGCCCTCACAGGCACTAAGCCTGGCTGAAGGAGCTGCCTGAAGTACACATAGCTGTGCTCCCCTCTGAAGAGAAGGGGCTGACCCCATGGCCTGTGTGGTTACTGCACTAGGGCATCTTGGAACTGGAACTGTGGCTAGAATGTCTTGCTCTTCTTCATCCCTGAGGCCATGCTGAGGCTAAGTTGGGTACTCAATATTCCCAAGCCGAACTGTAAGCAGCTGTTATACCTTTCCCTGTGAGACCAAGCAGAGGTGAAGCCACTCTACCTACATTCCCTCTACCCCCTTGTGCCTGAACTGAATTAGTACCCTGTCTTCTGGGAAAACAGTAGCCTGGCTGCTCAGAACAGTCACATATCCCAAGTGCCTAAGTCCTGTATCTCAGGAAATGGTGCCTTGGTCACCCAGAGTGGTCAGGTACCCCAGTATCTAAAATGATGCCATCGCCTGCATTAGGAAGGCTTCCCAAAACAGTCACTCTCTCTCAGGCCTGCGCTGAAGAGGCACATTGCCCATTAGGGAATGGGTTCCCTAGCTGAGCTGAGCAGCAGTGTATTCTGGGGTTGAGTTGACATAGTATCCTGTGTTCCAGAGAAACAAAGCAGTGGCTAAGTTGAGACACCTCACCCTACAGGCCAGACAACTCTAGTATCCTGCTTCCCTAGAGCTGGACTAGTAGTCTCCTAGAGTATAAGCTGTTGAAGTACCTCTCTCCCTGGGGAGTACAGTCACTGGTGTGTGGTCACCTGCTCCATTCCCCTAGCCAGGTCCCCAAAAACAGCCAAGTGTGGCCATTGTGGGGTACTTGCTGCTGTTCACCTGACCTCACAGAGAGGGAATACTGCTGAGCCCAACCATCCCAGGGTCTGGAGTCACTACCACACAGTGCCTCATCCTCTGTCACTCCAGTTGCCACTGAGCCCGACTGGCTCAAGTTCCAGAACTGCAGCTGACATTGCTCCAAAACACCCCTTATTCCCCAGAGCTAGGCCAGTACTGTGCCCTGATCCCCAGGGCAAGAATCACAGCTACAACGTGAGCTGCTGGAGGGTTCCTCAGAGTCCTAGATCCTGGCTCTGTGGGCAGTATATATCCAACACTGCCACAGAGAGAAAATCTACACCCCAAGACCCAGGTGCCACAATAGATTTGTGAGACTCTGAGTCTAGGATCCCCAAGCCCCAGAGCTGCTCTGAGCTCCTGCACCTGGAACTCAGCACTGCTCTAGCCACTTGTAGGCTATGTCAGACCTGACACCAAGAGGGAGTCCTTTGGCTAAGTCTCCCCATTTGGAGAAAATGAGACTAGGAAGACCCCAAAAGCCCTTGATATCAGGGACATTAACAATTTAAGCCACTGTGGCTGCAGCACAAACTCTTACAGTCTAGGCCACTGAGGCACTTACTGTTATTGTTGATGTTGAACACAGGTAAAGAAGCTGCACAGAGACTATACCATTGCACCTATCTAGAAATAGTCACCACATCCTTCTCAACTGGCATGCTAAAACCCAACTGCAGGTGAAAGTTTGAAAAGGTGATTGTTCACCACAAGCACAGACATCAATGGAAGGACACAAGAAACATAAAAAGCAAGGAAATATGATACTACCAAAGGAACATAATTAACTGTCTAGTAACAGACCTCAATGAAATGGAAATAAATGAACTGCCAGAAAGGGAATTCAAAATAATGACCTTAAGGAAATTCAATGAGAGACAAGAAAATACAGATAGACAGTTCAATAAAATAAGAAAAAAAGTTTACATTATGAACAAGAAATTCAACAGAGAGAAAGAAATCATACAAAAGGAAACAAATCCTGCAGCTGAAGAATTCATGAATGAAACAGAAAAATACAAAAGGAAACTTCAACAACAGACTTGATCAAGCTGAAGAAAGAATCTCTAAACTTGAAGCTAGGTCATTTGAAATTACCTATTCAAAAAAGAAGAAGAAGAAGAAGAAGAAATTATCCATTCAGAGAAAAAAAGAAATAAGAATGCAAACGAGTGAAGAAAGCCTATAAGGCTTATGGGACACTATAAAGATCTAAAAGGAGAGATAAACTCCAGTACACTAATAGACGGAAACTTAAATATCCTACTATTAGTACTGGACAGAAAATTAACAAAGAAACATTAGATTTAAACTACACTTTGACCAAATGGATCTAACAGACATTTGCAGAATAGTTCATCCAACAACTGCAGATACATATACATTCTTCTTTTTTTTTGAGTTGGAGTCTCACTCGGTCGCCCAGACTGGAGTACAGTGGCCGCTTCTGGCCACCGCAGCCTCGCCTGCTGGGCTCCAGTGATTCTTCCGCCTCAGCCTTCCGAGTAGCTGGAATTACAGGCATGCGCTACTACGCCCGGCTGATTTTTTGATTTATTGTAGCGATGAGGTCTCGCTGCCCAGGCGGGTCTCGAACCCGCGGGCTCAGGCAATCCACTCACCTCAGCCTCCCAATGGTGCGGGATTACAGGCTGAGCCACTGAGCCCGGCTCATATACATTCTTCTGATCAGCATGCAGAATATTCTACAGAACAGACTACAAGTTAGTCACATCACTCTCAACAAATTTCAAAGAATCGATAGCCTATCAAATATCTTTTCTGACCACAATGGAATAAAACTAGAAATCAATAACAAGAAGAACTTTCAAAATTTTGGAAATTAAACAATATGCTTCTGCATGATCAATAGGTCAATGAAGAAGTTAAGAACAAAATTTTAAAATGTCTTAGACAAATGAAAGTAGAAAAACAACATACCAAAATCTATGGGACACAGCAAAAACAGTATTAAGAGAGAAGTTTATAGCAATAAATGTCTACATCAAAAAAGTAGAAAACCTTCAAATAAACAGACTAACAATGCATCTCAAGAAAAAAATCAAGAACAAGCCAAACCCAAAATTAGTAGAAGGGAAAAAAATAAAGATCATCCCAGAAATAAACAAAATTTAGACTAAAAATACAAAATATCAGCAAAATGAAAAGTTAGTATTTTTAAGATGAAAAAATCAACAAACCACAGCTAGGCTAACCAATATAAAAAGAGAAAAGATTCAAATACAATAAAAAATGAAAAAGGAGATATTACAACTAATACTACGAAAATATCAAGGATTATTAGAGATTATTACAAATAATTATATACCAATAAATTAGAAAACCTAGTGTAAATGATAAATTTCTGGCCACAGACAACTTGCCAAGGTTCAACCAAGAAGGAAAGAGAAAATTTGAACAGACTAGTCATGAGTAATGAGAGTGAATCTGTCATAAAAAGTCTCCCATTAAAAAAAAAAAAGAACCTGGGTTGGGCTCGGTGGCTCAGTCTGTAATCCCAGCACTTTGGGAAGCCGAGGCAAGTGGACTGTCTGAACTCACAGGTTTGATACCAGCTCAAGCAACTTGGCCAGACCTCGTCTCTACAAGCAGAGATGTTTACACAGACGGTGCTAAAAAAATGTATATACATTTTAAGAAAGGAAAAAAACTATTAAAATTGTAGATGAATACAAGTCATGTTTGACTTATGCAACTGCGAGAGGTGCTCAAAGTGATTACCATCAGCGTCCAGACACTTTCGATTACAGCAAACTAAAAGTAATATGTAGATAACATCTCCTAAAATGTGTATACGTTTTTTTGACATCCCCGGCATATCTGTACTTTAATACTTGAGTAGTATTGTTGGAGTGGAGGTGGTGGTGGTTATTAACATTATATAAAGCATTCTACTTAAAGTGTGATCTATAGATAAGCTGGCATCATCAGGAATTCATCAGAAAGGCAGGATCCCAGGACCTGTCTCAGGCTTACTGAATCAGAGTGAGCATTTCAGCGAGATCCTCGGTTATCTCCTATGCAAGTAAGCTTGCGAGGCACTAATATTAAATACTTTGTCTTTCACTACAACTATGATTTTAAGTCCTTGCATTCTCTACTCCCAGGCTATAGCAGTATAGTAGAAGGGAATGTGGCACAGGGAGAAAAATAGGTAATATGATGTACTGAGTATATGTTACTGGACATTTTACTATGCTTTATCATTTTATTCTCTTTAGTAAGCCTTTGAATTAGTTTTTCCTATTCGGAAGATAAGAAAATTGAAGGTCAATGAAGTAAAATAAGTGTCCCAAGATTGCAAAGAAAGTGGCAGAACCTGAATTTGAGCCCATACCTGGCTGACTCCAAGGCCTGTAAGATGCCTTTCATTATACCATACTGCCCGTCTCTGGTCTGTGATTCAGGAGAATCAGGTACTATTTACAGTTCTTCCACTAGTCAGTTCTGTGACTTTGGCTAATTCATTCTTTTAAAATTTTTTATTTTTTAAATTCATTCTATCTTTGTAGAACTTAGCTCTTCATGTAGAAATTGACAGAGCCTGAACTGGTGAACATTCCTAAACGAATGGAACATTCAGGAAAATGGGTACTTGAGGCAGCCTTAAGACTGGGTGTGAAAGCTTCTGCTGTGTGACAGGAAATGACTCAGAAAAACAAAAGTAGGGCAGCACAGTGTAGAGAAAAGAGTGTAGGACCAGAAATGAGAAGACTTGGTCTAACTCTACCTCTGTTACTCATTAGTTATGAGAGTCTCAGTCTCTTCATCTATAAAATGAAGACTGAATTATCTATACTGGTTATTTCTCAGTGTGTTTGGTTCAAGTGAGAGTATGTATGAATATATTCTCTCAAGTATCATGAAGTGATATATTAATAAAGCCATTTCTCTATTTGCCTTAATTTTAAAACATGAATTAGATATTTTTAAATAAATTAAAGACTTAAATGTCAGACCTAAAACTATAAAAATTCTAGAAGAAAACCAAGGACAAACTCTTCTGGACATTGGCCCAGGCAAAGAATTTATGGCTATGTCCTCAAAAACAAATGCATCAAAACCAAAAATGAACAAATGGGACTTAATTAAATGAAAAAACTTCTACACAGCAAAAGAAATAAACAGAGTAAATAGGCAACCTACAGAATGGGAGAAGCTATTCACAAACTATACATCTGACAAAGGTCTAATACCCAGAATCTATAAAGAACTCAAGAAAACCAGCAAGAAAAAAGTAAATAACCCCATTAAAATGTAGGCAAACAACATGAACAGACATCTCTCAAAGGAAGACATACAAATGATCAACATACATGAAAAAAATGCTCAACATCACTTATCATCAGGGAAATGCAAATTAAAACCACAATGAGATACTACTTTATATTAGTCAGAATGGCCATTATTAAAAAATTAAAAAACAGTAAGTGCTGGTGTAGATGCGAAGAAAAGGGAATGCTTATACATTGTTTGTGAGAGTGTAAATTATTATAACCTCTATGGAAAGCGGTATGGAGATTTGTCAAACAACTAAAAGTAGAGCTACCATTTTTTCTTTTTTTGAGTTTGTGTTTCACTCTATTACCCAGACTGGAGTGCAGTGTACGCTCCCCGCCACCACAGCCTCAACCTGCTGGGCTCTGGCAATCCTTCTGCCTCAGCCTTCCAAGTGGCCAGAACTACAGGCGCGCGCTACCACTCCTGGTTAGTTTTTAATTTATTGTAGAGAGATGAGGTCTCGCCAAGTTGCCCAGGTGGGTCTCGAACCCGCGGGCTCAGGCAATCCACTTGCCTCAGCCTCCCAAAGAGCTGGGATTACAAGCTGAGCCACCGAGCTCGGCAGATCTACCATTTGATCCAGCAATCCCACCACTAGGAACAGAAAGTCATTATATAACAAAAGCACCTGCACCTGCATGTTCATTGCAGCACAATTCACAATTGTAAAGATGTGAAGTCAGCCTAAATGCCCATCAATCTATCAGTGGATAATGAAAACCTGGTATATACACACTATGGAATACTATTCAGTTATCAAAAAGAATGAAATAATGTCATTTGCAGCAACTTGGTTAGAATTGGAGAACATCATCCTCAGTGAACTAACTCAGGAACAGAAAACCAAATGCTGCATGTTCTCACGTATAAGTGGGAACTAAACCAAGCGTCCACAAAGACACAGAGAATGGTGTAGTGGACACTGGAGACTCAGAAGAGGGAGGGTAGAAAAGGGTGGAGGGACAAAAAACCACGGGTACAATGTACACAGTTGAGGGTGATAGGTACACTTAGAGCCCAGACTAAAACTATTCATACCTCCCAAAGCTACTGCGGGGAAAGAAAGAGGAAAAAATAAGGCAAAGAATGGAAGGAGGAAAAGTAAAGGGGAGCAAAAAAAAAAAAAAAAAAAAAGAAATGTGATTTGTAATCTGCTAGCTGTGGCAACAATTGGAAACTAGCTCTGGCAAAGCCTATCAGCTCTGTGTTTTTGCTTATCCTAAAAATGGGAATCAAAGGTAGTAAAAATATGTGTAGGTTCTGCAATTGTGAGAGAGTTGGTAGTGTTAGAAAAACATAGACCATTATTCTGGAATAGGGAGTACTTGCTCTAGAACTTTCTGTGATGTTGGAAAAGTTCTATTTCTGTGCTGTCAGGTCTTGAGCACTTGAAATATTGCTAATAAGACTGAGGAACTGAATTTTAAATTTTACTTAATTCAAATGTATATGGCTATATGTAGATAATAGCTACCATATGGAATAGTACAACTCCAGACCAAAAGTGAAATATGGGTTTGTTCTACAATGTTTAGGTTATCACTTTGTAGTAACACAGATAATACCAATAAAATGTGATGGTTACATAGCAAAAACATATGTTTTGTCAGCCTGAAAAGATATAATATTTTGCTCCCTTGTCTTTAACATTAAAAAGCAGGTACTGAAGAATATTAGGCTCTGTGAGTGGTCATCCATCCACCTAATGGCCATGGGGGGCTCCTACCTTGCATTTTCTGCTCTCCGGCTTATGCACTGGTGCAAGTAGAGATACTCCTGAGGTGCACTGGTGGACAAGGCGGGCTGCACATGGTTTGACACAGGAGGTTCAAATGTGAACAACGTCGGCTGGCTGGAATGAGATGGGGCTGAGGATTTTCTTTCTCGGAGGAGGTGCTGACTGGAGCTGCTCAGCTCAGCTGGAGAAGAGCGGGGGCCGTGACTGGCTGAGGAAATGTTTCTCAGGGAGTCTGTGAAAAGGAGAAAGAGCTCTGTGAATGAAAAGGGAAGGAAAGACATCTTTATCCTAAAATGAGCTGTCAGAGGAAGAAAAAATATTACGAACAGAGACAATATTCCAGCAGTAGTATCCTCTGCTTCTCATATACTTGATCCCTCTCTACCCTCCCAGAGGAGTGCCGGGGGCCTACTGGCTATCTAGGTTGAAGAGGAGATGCTCTGTACATCTGTACTACCTGGAGTGGCCTGGAGGCCACTTCCTATCACAATCTGGGGTCAACTCTGCTCCACTTTCAGGAGGCGTGGCTACCCATGGCCCACAAGTGTGACCCTGACCCTCAGGCAAGGGCAGCCTCTGGAGCAGTGAGTACTACCACCTTTCTCCTCTTTGGTGGCTCCCATGGAGACTCTTTTTTTTTTTGAGTTGGAGTCTCACTCTGTCACCCAGGCTGGAGTGTAGTGGCCACCACATCCTCAACCTGCTGGGCTCAGGTGATCCTTCCACCTCAGCTTTCCAAGTAGGTGGAACTACAGGTGTGTACCATCACACCCAGCTAATTTTGAATTTATTATAGAGATGAGGTCTCGTCAAGTTGCCCAGGCTGGTGAAGACTCATTAATTGAGGCCCTGGACTGTGCCTCACTGCATTAATGATAAAAACACAAATGTATTTTGAGCTGTCCCTTAAGACTAGACCTTAGCTCCTCCTGTCTGCCCTTCCAAGTCCTCCAAGGATAGCTATGTTATCCACTCCCCACCACTCTCTGTAGGTCTTTTCTCTCTCAACTCTTATCTCAAAGTCTCCTCTGTTGTGCTAGAAAGGAAGTGAGGTATTAAGGACAGATAATAGCTTAGAGTGCCACACCTCAAGCCAAGGGCATTATTCATTTGGCTGGATCACTAAGTTTAGTCCAAATTCCTTAGCATAACATACTAGGCTTTTCACAGTCTGACCTATTTCCTGCTTTTCTCTACCCTTAAAAAAGGCATATGGAAGCATCATCAGTCCCTGAACACACCAGCCTCTTTTATGATTCTTTGTTTTGGCGTATGCTGTTCCTTCCGCCTGGATTTCACTTCTACTCTGCTGGCAAACTCATATGCAGACTTTAAGATCCTACACGGATATCATATTCCCTCCACAACCTTCCTGGACTCAGTTCTTCTGTGTGCCAACAGCACTTAGCCCATGCTTCCATTATATCCATGGTCATTCTGCATCGTTGTCTAGCACGTGGTCTTCTGACAACAGTGACTGTGATGTTGTTACCTCCACAGTCCCAGCATTTATCTACTAGAGGCCAGGTACATAGTAGGTTCTTAGTTTGTGTTTGCAGAACAAGCAAAAATATTCATTTAGCATTCAAGAAATCCAATGGTGTAACTTCTTGTTCAAAAGAAATAAAAGTGAAAAGATGTAATTTTAGGCAGTGATAGCTGGCGGGATAATGTTCAGGTGGTAATGACAGCGGTTTTCTAGGGTTATTCAGATCATATCAGAGGGTACCTAGTTCTCCTTCTACTCCCTGTCATCTGACCTATTTCAGGCTGTACTCTTCTCGTGGCCCTAGGCAGGATCACCAGCTCATTAACGCTCCACAGCATTAATTACTCTACAGTTTCTAAAGTTGCCAGTGTATAATAGGAAAAGCCGATGGGCCTCTGGGGAAAAACTGTTCCAGTGACAGCTGTATTGACCTCCAAAGTGAATTCCCACTACAGGTCTCATAGTGAACTCGACATTTGTTAACAGAATCAATGGCTTCATTACTTTATTAGGTTTGCAAGATGGACTCTCTAATAGTGTAGGAGAGAGGGTTTATGCCATGGTGCCAGGAAATAAACACAAGTGGCTGTCTAAGAAGGGAAGGGCAAAAGAAAGTCTCTGGTGAGAATCTGTATTCTCGGTCGTCTTTTTGGATATCTCTTTCTTTGCCCACCCCTTCAATGAAGGCATTATTCAGGGTTCTGCTTGAGATCCTCCTATAGCCGTGTTCTCAGCTCGAGTCACTCCCAGGGAATCCTGTCCACTCCCCACAGTTTCAGTTACCACCTATGTGATGGCAACTCTTACGTATTAATCCCTAGCTCCTTGTTATATATCTATTCACCTGCTGGGCATTTCCATTCAGATGTCCCACACGCAGATCAAGCTCAACAACTTAAATTGAACTCCTCATCACTTCTGTGCTCCCTGTCTCAGTGAAGTGCTCCATTACCATCCAATCAGTTCTCTAAGTCACTACTCTAATAGCACCAAGCCGTGTCTATGAAACCAGTCAGCTCCACCTAAGGTCTGTAGTTCCAGAGCAGTTCTTTCAAAGCTGTTTTGACATTAAATCTTGTCAAAATCCCACTTCTGAGCCAGGCTCGGTAGCTCAGCTTGTAATCCCGCGCCTTTGGGAGGCTGAGGTGAGTGGATTGCCTGAGCCCGCAGGTTCGAGACCCGCCTGGGGAGCGAGATCTCATCTCTACAATAAATCAAAACTCAGCCAGGCGTGGTAACGCATGCCTGTAATTCCGGCTACTCGGAAGGCTGAGGCGGAAGGATCGCCAGAGCCCAGCAGGTTGAGGCTGCGGTGGCCAGGAGTGACCACTGCACTCCAGCCTGGGCGACAGAGTGAGACTCCAACTTAAAAAAAAAAAAAAATCCCACTTCTGCTTATAACTTTGAAAGATCACTGCCTGAATATATGTTATTATTCCTTGGTGTCCGCGCTGGGTTGAATAGTGTCACCCTAAAACTCATGTCCACCTGGAACCTCAGAATGTGACCTTATTTGAAAATAGAGTCTCTGTAGATATAATTAGTTAAGAAGAGGTCATGGGCCGGGCACGGTGGCTCATGCCTATAATCCCAGCACTGTGGGAGGCCGAGATGAGAGGACTGCCAGAGCCCACAGGTTCGGGACCAGCCTGGGCAACAGTGATACCTCATTTCTACAATAAATCAAAAAATTAGCCAGACATGGTGGCGCATGCCTGTAGTTCCAGCTACTTGGAAGGCTGAGGTGGAAGGATCACCTGAACCCAGCAGGTCAAGAAGGCTGCGGTGGCCGTGAGCATGTCACTGCACTCCAGCCTGGGAGACAGAGTGAGACTCCAACTAAAAAAAAAAAAAAAAAAGAAGAGGTCATACTGGATTAGGGTAGGCCCTAATCCAATGACCTGGTATCCTTATAAAACACAAGACACACAGAGACAGGAAGAATGCCACGTGACGACAGAGAAAGAGACTAGAGAGCTTTATCTATAAGCTAAGGAATACCAAGGATTGGTGGCAGCCACTAGAAACTAGAAGAGAGGTAGAAACACATTCTCCCTCAGAGTACCCAGAAGGAACCAATACCACTTGTATCATAATTATGAATATCTAGTCTCTAGAGAGAGAATACATTTTTGTTATTTTAATCTACTCATTTGTTATGGAAGCCCTAGGGAACCAATATAGTGAGCCATTAAAAACCTAAAACTTCAAACAAGATTTTCTTGCTTACCTCAGGAAAAATAATGACAAATTTGAATTCAGAGACCCATTTTCTGGAATAAGATTTTCCCATTTTGGACTCTGAAGGCAGAATGTCCCTGGAAACCTTCCCCCCTCCCACTTAGTCTCACTGCCATCATTCTGATGAGCTGCCTGTGCCCTATAAGATGAGGTTCCAGGAGATGTTACCTCACTTTCCTCATCAGCTGGAGGCAGGAGCTTCAGCCAACTTGGGTTCCGTGCTACATTATTTTGCTCACTGAAACCTGCTCCCTTCAGATGGTAATCGCCTTTGGTAAGTGGGATGTGTTTTACGTCTATATTCTGGTCAGGGCTGATTCCTAGGCCTAGACTGCTGTGATTCAAGGCTCCATCATCACTCAGTGTCACACCCTATGACTAGTTTTCAAAAATACTTTCAAACATTTAGTAGAACAAAAGCTACATGGTTTGGTATATGTGACAGAAAAACATACTAGTCTAGCAGTTGAGAGACTTGGCTCCATTCCTGGATCTGCTTTTGGCTTGCTATTTGACCTTGAGCAAATCACTTAGCCTCAGTTGTCTCATCTGTAAAAAGGGACTATTACCACTTGTCCCATTGTTTAACATAGAGGGTTGCCGAGAAGACTGAAGTAAAACACACATAGCAAAAACTTGTACATGAATGTTCATAGCAACATTATTCATTAGCCCGAAATGCAAACAATCTAAATGTTCATCAACTGATAAACTAAATGTGATATATCCATCAACAGAATGTTATTCAGTCACACAAATGAATGAAATACTGATATATGATTTGATGAACCTTCAAAATATTACACTACATGGAAGAAGTCAGCCATAAAAGGCCAAAGATCACATGACTTAATTTATATGAAATATCTAGAATAGGCAAGTATACAGAAACAGAAAATAAATTAGTGGTTGCCTGGGTACACACATGGGGGAGTGGGAATGGAGAGTGATTAATGAGTATAGGGTTTCTTTTTGGGGGGGATGAAAAATTTCTAAAATTAAATTGTGATGATGGCTGCACAAACCTGTGAATATACTAAAAACCACTGAAGTGTACACTTTAAATGGATGAATTTTATGGTATGGAAAATATATCTCAGTAAAACTATAAATTTACACATGAAGTTTGACAGTTCCTCAAAAAGTTAAATATAGCCGGGCTCGGTGGCTCAGCCTGTAATCCTGTGCCTTTGGGAGGCTGAGGTGAGTGGATTGCCTGAGCCTGCGGGTTCGAGACCTGCCTGGGCAACTTGGCGAGACCTCATCTCTCCATAAATCAAAAATTAGCCGGGAGTGGTAGTGCGCGCCTGTAGTTCCAGCTACTTGGAAGGCAGAGGCGGAAGGATCGCCGGAGCCCAGCAGGTCGAGGCTGCGGTGGCCGGGAGCGGCCACTGCACTCCAGTCTGGGCGACAGAGTAAGACTCCAACTCAAACAAACAAACAAAAAAGAAACATATATCCACCAAAAAACTTATGCATGAATGCTCACAGCAGTATTATCCAAGATAGGTAAGAAACGGGGGTTCTCTGCTCCTTCCGTTTGACAGACAGTCGCCTCTTGCAGCACCAGCCGCATCCTCAAGACATCATGGTGAAGGTGAAGGCCAGAGTGAACAGATTTGGCCATACTGGGTGCCTGGTCACCAAGGCTGCTTTTAACTCCGGCCAAGTGGATATTGTCACCATCAATGACCTCTTCTTGACCTCAATTACATGGTCTACATGTTTCTGTACGACTCCACCCATGGCAAGTTCCATGGCACCGTCAAGGTTGAGAACAGGAAGTTTGTCATCAATGGAAATCCCATCACCATCTTCCAGGGGAAAGATCCCACCAAAATCAAATGGGGCGATGCTGTCACTGATTATGTAGTGGAGTCCACCAGTGTCTTCACTACTTTGGGAAAGCCTGGGGCTCACTTACGGGGGGAGCCAAAAGGGTCACCATCTCTGTCCTCTCCGCCGACACCCCCATGTTTGTGATGGGCGTAAGCCATGAAAAGTATCAGAACAACTTAACGTTTGTCAGCAATGCCTCCTGCAACACCAACTGCTTAGCTCCCCTAGCCAAGGATCTCCATGACAACTTTGGTATCATGGAGGGACTCATGGCCATCATTCATACCATCACTGCCACCCTGAAGACTGTGGATGGCCCCTCTGGGAAGCGGTGGGGCAACAGCCATGGGGCCCTCCAGAACAACATCCCTTTATCCACCAGAGCTGTCAAGGCCAGGGCAAGGTCATCCTCGAGCTGGACAGGAGGTTTACGGGCATGGCCGTCCATATCCCCACTGCCAGTGTGTGTGTTGTGGATCTGGCCTGGCATCTAGAGAAACCTGCCAAATAGGATGACATTAAGAAGGTGCTGATCAGGCATCTGATAGCCCCCTCAAAGGCATCCTGGGCTACACCAAGCACCAGGTTGTGTTCTTTGATTTTAACAGTACCACCCACTCTTCCACCTTTGATGTTGGGGCTGGCATTGCCCTCTATGACCACTTTGTCAAGCTCATCTCTTGGTATGATAATGAGTTTGGCTACAGCAACAAGATGGTGGGCCTCATAGCCCACATGACCTCCAAGGAGTAAAAGCCCCTGGACCACCAGCCTCAGCAAGAGCATGAGAGGAAGAGAGAAGCCCTTAAATGCTGGCTGGGGAGTCCATGCCACACTCAGTCCCCAACCACACTGGGAATCTCCCCTTCTCACAGTATCTATGCAGACTCCCTGAAGAATGGGAGAGGGGACCTAGGGAGCCCCACCTTGTCATGTACCATCAATAAAGTCCCAGTACTTGAAAAAAATTAAAATAAGTGGAAATAACCCAAATACCTGTCAAGTGTTCAGTAAAATGTGGCATATCCCATAAAATGGAGTATTATTCAGCAGTAAAAAGAAAAAGTACTGATACAAGTCACAACATGTATGAATCTTGAAAACATCATGCTAAGAGAAAAAAAATGCCAGATTTTATTTATATGAGATGTCCAGAATTGGTAAATATAAAGACAACATAGATTAGTGGTTGTCTAGGGCTGGGATAAGGAAAAAATGAAAAATGACTGCTAGCCGGGCTTGGTGGCTCGGCCTGTAATCCCACGCCTTTGGGAGGCTGAGGTGAGTGGATTGCCCGAGCCCGCGGGTTCGAGACTCGCCTGGGCAACTTGGCTAGACCTCATCTCTACAATAAATCAAAAAAAAAAATTAGCCGGGCATGGTAGTGTGCGTCTGTAGTTCCAGCTACTTGGAAGGCTGAGGTGGAAGGATCATCGGAGCCCAGCAGGTCGAGGCTGCAGTGGCCAGGAGCGACCACTGCACTCCAGTCTGGGCGACAGTGAGACTCCAACTCAAAAAAAAAAAAAAAAAAAAGAAAAATGACTGCTAATTAATACAGGTTTTCTTTTGGGGTGATAAAAAAGGTTCTAAAATTAGGTTGTGGTAATGATTATATAACCCTGTGAATATACTAAAAAACACTGACTTGAAAACTTTAAACACATGCACACACACATACACACGCGCGCGCATGCACACACACACACACACACACACACACACACACACACACGCAAGCCTTTTGCAAAGTATGAAGTGTTAAGTATATGTAAGAGATTAGGAGTCATCTAATAAAACACATCTAACCTTTATTTTTTCTTTCTTCTATGAAGGGAAAACTGACAGTAAATATGAAGTCCTTACTAAAGTATAATGAATAAGAGACAGTCTCCTTTTCCTCCTTTCAGTTCCCTACATCTCCTTTTTACCCGCCCCTGTCCCCACTGTTCAGGCTTTTGCCCCATAATCACAGCAAGGCAGCGTGAAACTCAGTAAACAAAATAGCAAGAATGCACGATTTGGAGTCAAAAGACCCAAGTGGGTTGAGATCCTACTCTCAGCAAGTGAACTTTGCGCACATGACAGGAGCCAGGAGACCAGGATCCTGGTTCCAGTTCTGCCATTAACCAGCTGTGAGATCATGCCCAGGTCTCTCTGAGTATCAATTTATACCTATCATATTAGGGAGGATAATCCCTGGTCTGCCTATCTGTCTCTCACTGGGTAGTTTTAAGAGTTGAATGAGATAAGGTACCCTTCCTTGAGGGTAGAAGAGAATGGGAAAAATGGAGGAAAACATTAAGCAATGTGTGGCTGGGCTGATTTTGGTACTTGGCAGTAAGGTTGCTGTAATGATGTGTCTTGGGTCATTAGGAGGTCAGTTACACAGCAAGAAAAAAATAGAGGTTTCTAGACTTCTGGACTGGGCTTCTATCTCTAAGTCTAGACTAAAGATTATGCCTGCAAATGCCTGAGTCAATTTGTTTTCTTTTAAACAGGGGTTTATTTTTTCCTTTCTTCCTGGCTTCTTTTTAGGGCCTACAAAATCACTCCCCTTCCTTTCCACAATCACCCCTGGGAAGCCTGCCCAGCATACAAACACTCCTCCCACCTTCTTGCAAAACTCTAGAACAGGAAAGATCTGAAGGATTTCAGCAGAGAAACCCAGCCCAGGCCAGCCCAGCTATCGACTGGCTAGTGATAACAGGAGCAGGAAAGGGGAGGTTGGCGGGAGTTTCTGGAAAAGATGACTGGCCAAAAAATGACTAGTTCTCTTATCTCAATGACCTTTTTATCTTTACCCCTCGCCCCAAAAAATCCCCACCCTTAAGCCTCAGTGGGTCTCTGAACCCATAAAGTGCTAGACTAAAGACAATGTTGGCCCCAGGCTGGATTCAAAGGCTGACTCCTATCTCTGTGGCGTTGGGCATATTAATAAACCTCTTTGATTCTTACCGCTTAATAGGGATAATATATACTCCATAGGGCTGCTGTGAGGATTAGAGATCATCTGATATAAAAAATTTAGCATAGTATTTAGTCATTTTTATTGCTCCTGGTTCTGGAGTACAAACGGAGCTGGTTGAGACCTCGAGACTGGCTAAGTGGTACTAGCTGCTTTTCCAGCCCACTTGTATGCTTGGAAGGTAACTGTCACTGTTTTAGTCACAACTATACCCTATATAGATGTTAAACAGAGAATTAATGAGAACCAAAAGGATAATACTGACTATAATAATCACAGCTGCCATTTACTAAGCACCAACAATGTGTCTCTAGTCTACCCATGAGGTAGATATTGGCTCCATAATTTTTGGATGAAGAAACAGAAGGTCAGAGTTTTTTCTTTTTTTTCTTTCTTTCTTTTTTTTTGAGTTGAAGTCTCACTCCGTCACCCAGGCTGAAGTGCATTGGCAGAATCACGGTTCACTGTAGCCTCAACCTCTTGGACTCAAGTGATCCTCCTGCCTCAGCTTCCCAAGTAGCTGGGACTATAGGCATGCACCACCATGCCTGGTTAATGTTTTTATTTATTTTTTGTACTGACAAGGTCTTGCTACGTTGCCCAAGCTAGTCTCAAACTACTGGCTCAAGCAATTGCAGGTGTGAGCCATGTCTGGCTTCAGAGAAGTTAATAATGAACTACAGGGTCACACAGCTAGAAAATGGCAGAGCCTAGATCTGAATCAGATCTGTCTTCAAAGCCTCTTTTTACCTGTGTAAAGGAAAGAGTTCCCACAAGATCCCTATGAGATAAATGGTATTTGCTTTATGGCAGGCAGAGTTAAATATGAGAATGAGAGTCCTGGCCAAGCTCTACTGCCTATTGGCTGAGTGAATTTGGGCATACCATTTCATCTTCCTAAGGGTTGTTGTCCCTATTTATAAAAGGAAAACCTTGGATTAGATCAGAGATACACATCAAAGTTATCTTTGAGAAACTTAAACACAGAGAGCTGGTCCCACCTCAGACCCAATGAGTCATAATTACACAGAGATTTAGATTATGATCCACTGGTTTGGTTTTAACAATCTCTGGTCCTTACTTCTGGGGCAGAGATAGACAGGGTCTACTTCTAGGGTTTACTGGAAAAAGGGCAAAGCAAGCTTTGAAAGTCAAATGAAAGAACAAATATTTCCAAAAAACTTTGTGTCATCACAGTTACAAATTGAAAACCATCCATGTTCTCAGTGGCCCTTCACATCATCTATGGCCAACTCCAAAGGAACAATGTGTAACAAAAATAACCCTGATGTGGACTTTCCAGAAGCAGGTTCTGAAACTATTTTATTGCAGGACCTTGGACAAAACTTTTGATCTTCTGTGCACTTCGTTTCCCACACTATCAAATGCCAAAGAGAATACCCACTCTCTGGTGTTTTTTTGAGGACTTGATGATATTAAATATAAGTAAATAGTAATTACTAAATACTCAATGACTTAACACTTGTCTCATCATTTATTACCAGAAATGGAATGGTGGTAAAATTATAAAGGTTCTAATAGAGAGAAGATGACTGATAGAAGAATTTTGAAAACAACGTTAGAGGATTCTAAGGGGTGTGCGGTCCCTACAGGAAGCTCACTGCGAAACAAGGATAAGATGAGTGAAGAATTCTAAGAACAAAAGACACTGATGGGGCTGAGGGCAAGATTGGATCCACAGTTCCACAGCCTGAAATTACTTAAGAAGGAAGAATTCTCAAAATCCTCTGGCATATATCATAATTTATGCTAGAGAAAATTCATAAATTTAAGGCTAAACACAAAATGGCTCCACTTTGTACAGTAACTCACATACTACAGCAATTGGAAGGGTCTCCAGAGTCCAGGCTCTCATTTATCACCATCATCCTCCTCCCACCTCCAAAATCTCTCACCTACAGCTTGAGTATTTGAGGCCCAGAGAAGCGAGACTACTTGTCAAAGGCCATAACAGTGGGTCAGGAGTTAACCCTAGAATCAGAATTCAGATCTCCTATCCAGGAGCTCTTTCCCTGAACCAAAAAGAAAGACACATCAACATCAATGTAAATGAAGATATATACTCTAAATTGTACGGGGGGACAAGGGGCAATCAAGTCATGAGATCTGATCACCAGGACACTGGCTAACCAGACTTGTTATTTTGTTGTGAGTTTATAATATCATTCAAATTTGTATAAGTAAACATTTGCAGGATCAAAGTACTAAACACTAGTATAAATAATTCCCCAAGTTCAAAAATATAAGCTTCCTAGTGTTTACAAAAACTATAAAGCAGAGGAAGAAATAAGGGGGAGGCAGAGACAGGCAGTAACATGAGATCCCATGAGACCTTCTGGGCCTATGATTCCCCATCCCCCTTCCAAGGAAGATGCTGAGAAAGAACACCATCTGAGAGCTTAGGAGAGCCAAGTCAGAACATCCTGGCCTTGAGGCATATGATCTGGCCATATACGTTAGCAGAAATTGATTCTGTGAAGGGCACAGAGGAAAAAGAGTGAATGACTGTATCTTAGTGGCGTGGCAGTTTCTGGTCACACATCCTTATACAGCCTTCTTTGCCCTGGGGCATCTCATTTTAGAGATGCAAATACCTTGCCTTTCATATGGCCACTAGTTAGAATTTATCATGCCTTTCTCTATACCTTTCATATTACTTAATCTTGCCATTTATTTTGGATGTTGGAAATTCACAAATCTGTCATATAAAATGAGACTGCGAGCTATTAGAAGTCAGGATGCAGATCAAATTTTTCTCTGATGGTTTAGCACAATGTACTATGCCTAGTAAATGCTCAGATTAGAAAAATAAGATGGCTGGGTTCGGTGGCTCAGCCTGTAATCCCGCGCTTTGGGAGGCCGAGGTGAGTGGACTGCCTGAGCCTGCGGGTTCGAGACTCGCCTGGGCAACTTGGCGAGACCTCATCTCTGCAATAAATAAAAAAATTAGCCGGGCATGGTAGCGCACGCCTGTAGTTCCAGTTACTGGAAGGCTGAAGCGGGTCGAGGCTGTGGTGGCCGGGAGCGGCCACTGCACTCCAGTCTGGGTGACAGAGTGAGACCCCAACTCAAAAAAAAAAGAAAAATAAGATGTTCAATAAACACATCATGGCATTAAGTTCTGTTGGAATCTTTCCTTCTTGGATCAGAAGAATGAATGACTAGCTGAAGGATCTAAATGTAAACTGTTCTTTACAATGGAAGAAATTGTTATCACTTAGTGAGGTTTCCTGGGTTGTGTGTGTTTCTATTTTGGACAGCAAATCTATATTTAGCCATGCACTGTCGTGTTCATTTGAGACATCAGGTTATAGCTTTGTTGACACCTACTGTACTCCTCAATCATGGCAGACCCTTCTCCTGCTCCTTTGTGAGGAACCTGGGTTGGTTAGGTGATCCCCTTCAAGGTTTGTTCGTATTTGAAATGAATCACTCTTGTCATATACTTAGGGTCAGGAGCACTTACTGTAGGTACTACTGAGCTGTAGGCCAGGCTGAAAGGGTGAATCTTGTCCTTGCTTTATGAGCTTACGGTGCAGCAGGAAATAAATTTGTATTCAGAGTAGCACTTCTGCCTTCTCCCAAGGAACTTTGGAAACCCATCAGTATTCTCACAGAAATCAATTCTTTTGCTGGGCTCGGTGGCACAGCCTGTAATCCCGAGCCTTGGGAGACTGAGGTGAGTGCATTGCCTGAGCCCGAGGTGAGTGCATTGCCTGAGCCCGCGGGTTCGAGACCCGCCTGGGCAAGTTGGCGATACCTCATCTCTGCAATAAATAAAAAATCAGCCAGGCGTGGTAGCGCATGCCTGTAATTCTGGCTACTCGGAAGGCTGAGGCAGAAGGATTGCCGAAGCCCAGCAAGTCGAGGTTGCAGTGGCCGGGAGCGGCCACTGCACTCCAATCTGGGCAACAGAGTGAGACTCTAACTCAAAAAAAAAAAAATAAAAAAGAAATCAATCCTTCTAGTGGGCCCCATAATTTTACAAGTTAACAATGCATGTGACCTCTGTAACCTTTCCAAAAAAAAAGATACAGAAAATATATCACTGTATTTTTAGGCTAATCAGCTTTATGAGAGGTAAGCTTTCCCCTCCTCCTTTCACAGTGACTTTCACTAAGAGACAACAGGCAACTGGTATAAAACACAAGTGTCAAACAATATAGTTGTGAGAGCCTATCAAGAATCATTATTAGTGGCAATAATCACAGGAACAATACTATACCTCAAACTACATTCTAGTCTAAATGGTGAGACTGGGATTCAAAGAGCTCCAGCTTTGCCTAGAGAATTATGAGATCTGTGGAATTATCTGAAAGCAGGGCTTTGGCTTCAGGAAGAGGCAGTGTGGTACTGGGAAGGGAACATGGGCTTGGAATTTGAATCTCAGCTTAGCAGCTATGAAATCTAGGGATGGTATCTAAATTCAAGAGTCCTACTTTTTGTAAAATAGTTACCTGTAGATTTGTTATAGAGAGTAAGAAACGCTGTGGTCCCTGCACACAGGTGCTCCACAAATGGTAGTTTTCTCTCTGCACTCCATTGTGAAAAGTAACCTATTGTGGGACAAGACCTTGAACTCTGTGTTCACAGACCTTCACGGTTTGACCAGAGCGAGGCTTTTTCCCAGAGGGTATAAAAGGGGGTTAACTAGCCTTTATAGTGAGGAGTGAACCATAGGGACAGAGTGTGTAGCAGGACCCAAATTGCAGCTGGCAGCTCTTTCTCAGTTGCTTCCAGTCTTGGGTTCTAATAATCTCCTGGCTTCATGTCTGTAGCTTCCTTACTCATCTTCCAGTCTTGAGTCTTGAAGCCTCAGTATCTCTAGTTTTTTTTTTTTTAATTGGAGTCTAGAAGGGAGAGTTGTCTTTTTCATACTATTGGGAGAGCCAACACACCAAGACTATATGTATTGAGCAGACCTGCCCAAGCATATTATTAGCTTAGTACAGGGGTCCACAAACTATAGCCCATACATCAAATCTGGTCTGTTTTTCAAAGTTTCATTGGAACACAGCTATAGCTATTCATTTACGTATTGTTTATGGTTGCTTATACACAATAACAGTAAAGCTGAGCGCTTAAAACAGATGGCAAGCTGGGCTCGGTGGCTCAGCCTGTAATCCTGTGCCTTTGGGAGGCTGAGGTGAGTGGATTGCCTGAGCCTGCGGGTTCGAGACCTGCCTGGGCAGTGAGACCTCATCTCTACAATAAATCAAAAAATCAGCCGGGTGTGGTAGCGCACGCCTGTAATTCCGGTTACTCGGAAGGCTGAGGCGGAAGGATCACCGGAGCCCAGCAGGTCGAGGCTGCGGTAGCCGGGAGCGGCCACTGCACTCCAGTCTGGGCGACAGAGTGAGACTCCAACTCAAAAAAAAAAAAAAAAAAAAACAGATGGCAAAACATACAATATTTATTATCTGGCCCTTTACAGAACACTTTGCCAACCCCTAGACTGAAAGGTCTCACTCTGGTTTATATAATCATGTCCTCTTTCAAAATAAAATATTAGTATCTAATTTAAGTTCATCACTAAGAAGACAGAAGCTAAAACCAAAACCAATTAATCCCAAAATTATGTTCTGAAATAATCAAGAGAAAAAAGCCAGTTTGAAGAGCCTATCAATAATACCATTAAAAAATCATACTCAATTTTTATTATAGCACATCTTAGGCACAAATAACATGCTATTCTCTGTTGCTGGTCAGTATACAGAATTAAAAGATTTAAGAGACTATCATGGTAAACTTGTACCAAAAGGCTTGAAAAAAATCACCAGGTTACTCTTTCTGATCCTTACTCATTTATTCTTCTTCCATATTACAGAAGCATAGGTCTGATAATACCCAAGGGATCATTTAGTTTAATACTTTACTGATAGAAAATCTAAAGTCCAGAGAGATCATCAAGTGATTTTCTTTTTTTTTTTTGAGTTGGAGTCTCGCTCTGTCACCCAGACTGGAGTGCAGTGGCCGCTCCCGGCCACCGCAGCCTTTACCTGCTGGGCTCCGGCGATCCTTCCACCTCAGCCTTCCAAGCAGCCGGAACTACAGGCGCGCGCTACTACACCCTGCTAGTTTTTTGATTTATTGTAGAGATGAGGTCTTGCCAAGTTGCCCAGGCGGGTCTTGAACCCTCGGGCTCAGGCAATCCATTCACCTCAGCCTTTCAAAGGCGCGGGATTACAGGCTGAGCCACTGAGCCTGGCAAGTGATATTCTTATCAAGGACTGAGTGACCAGCAGACCTGGGCAAGGATGTCATTCTCTTGTCAGTTTTTTCTCAAGTAATCCATCTAATTGAAGAAACATTTGACATAAGTTCTGAGTATACTTTTCTATTTCTAAGGAATATAAAAATAACTTTTATCTAATTATCCAACCTGGTTCCATAAAGTCCTTCTAAAAGTTCAACTTTATGACTGAAAAAGGTCTGAATTATTATTGATATGTTCTTTTGATAATTAGTAATTGTTCCATATGTGTATATAGTACTTTCTAATTTTCTTTGGTGTCAGTTAATACAAACAAATCCTGCTAAAACTATGACAGAGATTTGCTGAATCTATAGATCAATTTGGAAAGAACTGACATATTGATAATATTGAATCTTTTCTACAACATGATATATCCTTCTCCATTTACTGGGTCTTTAATTTCTCCTAGTAATGTTTTGTTGTTTGTTTCCCAAAGATTTAGCATGTTTTTTGTTAAATGGATTCCTGGCTGGGCGTGGTGGCTCATACCCATAATCCCAATACTTTGGGAGGCTGAGACAGGAGGATTGCTTGAGCCCACAAATTCGAGATCAGCCCAAGCAATATAGCGACACCTCATTTCTTTCTTTCTTTATTTTTTTGAGTTGGAGTTTCATTATGTCGCCCGGACTGGAGTGCAGTGGCCGCTCCTGGCCACCGCAGCCTCAACCTGCTGGGCTCTGGCGATCCTTCTGCCTCAGCCTTCCTAGTAGCCGGAATTACAGGTGTGCGCTACCACGCCTGGCTAATTTTTTGATTTATTGCAGAGATGAGGTCTCGCCTGCCCAGGAGGGTCTCAAACCCACGGGCTCAGGCAATCCACTCACCTCAGCCTCCCAAAGGCGCGAGATTATAGGCTGAGCCACCGAGCCCGGCTGCGACACCTCATTTCCACAAAAAATCCCCCCAAATTAGCCAGCTGAGTGGCGCATGCTATGCCTGTAGTCCCAGTTGCTTGGCACGCTGAGGCAGGTGGACAGCCTAAGCCCGGGATGCAGTGAGCCTTGATTGAGCCACTGCATTCTAGCCTGGGTGACAGAGTGAGACCCCAACTCAAAAAAAAGAAAAAAGATTCCTAAGTATTTTATTTTTTGGTGCTATTGTAAGAGGAATTTTAAAAAAATTATTTTTCAATTGTAGGCTGCTCTCAACAACTTTGACATTTCCAACAACCCTGAAAAGTTGACAGGGCAGTGATCTTTACAAATTTATTTAGAACATGAAAAGACTGAGATTCAGAGAAATAAAATGATTTACTCAATGTTACAGAGTTCTTGGGAAGTAGCCAAGCCAGGATTCAAACCCATCTTTTTCATAGCAGGTAAAGGCTCATTCCATTTTGAAGTTCAACATGAGGCATAGTGTATAGATGAGAAACCTATACCAGTACAAAGTACTGCACAAATATCTAGTGGAATAAAAAACAAAACTATTCTCATATGACTAAAAAAGAAACCAAGCCAGGGAGGCCTTTCCTGACTACCTAACTTAAGTGGCTTTCTAGTCATTTTAAAAATCATATTACCATATCTTATTTTTCACCAAACCACTTATTGCTACCATTTAAACATTTTGTTTACGTTTTCTTGAGTTGGGTCTCACTCTGTCACCCAGGCTGAATTTCAGTGGCATGCTCATGGCTCAGTGCAGCTGAGTTCAGGCAATCCTTCTGTTTCAGTCTTCTGAGTAGCTGGGACTACAGGCACACACCACCACATCTGGCTCGTTTCTTGATTTTTTTGCAGAGATGAAGTCTTGCTATGTTCCCTATGCTGGTCTCGAACTCCTGGGCTCAAGCAATCCTCTCACCTCCCAAAGTGCTGGGATTGGAGGCATGAGCCACTGTACCCGGCCTAAACATTTTGTTTTCCATCAGTCTCTTCCCTTTTGACCATAAGTTCCTTTAAAAGTCTGAACCCTGCCAGGCACAGTGGCTCAAGTCTGTAATCCCAGCGCTTTGGGAGGGGGAGGTGAAAGGATTGCCTGAGCTCAGGGGTTCGAGATCAGCCTGAGCAACATGGCAAGACCTAGTCTCTACAATAAATTAAAAAAAAAATTAGCCAGGTGTGGTGGCACATGCCTGTGGTTCCAGCTACATGGAAGGCTGAAGTGGAAGGGATCACCTGAGCCCAGTAGGTCAAGGCTGTGGTGGCCATGAGCATGCCACTGCACTCTAGCCGGGTTGACAGAGTGAGACTCCAAGTGAAAAAAAAAAAAAAAGTCTGAACCCGACATGTCCTGATCATCCTGGATGCCTCACTGTAGTAGCCATAAAAACATGCCTCTTAGGTCTCCTGATGTGGGTAGCATTACTGACTGACAGTCCCAGCTGCTGGCCCTTTGCATCCCCCATGCATCCCAAAACTCCTCAAGTTCATATGGAGACCGCACGTCTCCCAAGTTATTCTCAGTCAGTGGCAGGAGTACAGGCCTGCTCCTGTGAGACATGGGACTTTGTTAACAGAAGACTTTGGCTCAAGAACTTGCACTGACCTGGCTGAGACCATTTTAGCACCATGTTTCAGTCTAATTCTCCTCCTCTCTGACCTCTCTCCTCTGCAGGTGTTAGACCTGCACCCTACTCTGAAGGTGTTCCCTCCCTTCCCTGACTTCCCTCCTTATCTCGCACAGGTGTTTCACCCAGTAAATCTCTTGGCATGTCTAAATTCTTAATGTCTCTTTCTTGGAGAATCCAAACTAGCACACCCAATGTCCAAAACTGTGCTTGACCCTCTCTCCCTACAGAAAAAAGAAAAAAAAGAAAAAACAAAACATGTACCCACCAACAGCCAAGTTCTCCAGCTGGCATCTCAGATCAATTTATAATTATGGGGACCTTGGGTATGAAAACATCTGTCCTAGATTCAGGGAATACTGAAGTTATGGTTTAGGTCAATAGAGAAAAGTTGGCTAAGGCTAAAATTAAAGGCAGCAAGAACTCTGGGTGATGCCCTCTTACAGGAATGTTGGGAGAACAATCACACTGATAAAGCCAAAGAAGGTTACCACTAAAGAAGAGAGATAGCCCGGCTCGGTGGCTCAGCCTGTAATTCCGTGCCTTTGGGAGGCAGAGGTGAGTGGATTGCCTGAGCCCGTGGGTTTGAGACCCGCCTGGGCAGCAAGACCTCATCTCTACAATAAATAAAAAAAATCAGCCAGGCGTGGTAGCGCACGCCTGTAATTCCGGCTGCTTTGAAGGCTGAGGTGGAAGGATCGCCAGAGCCCAGCAGGTCAAGGCTGCGGTGGCCGGGAGTGGCCACTGCACTCCAGTCTGGGCAACGGAGTGAGACTCCAACTCAAAAAAAAAAAAGAACAGAGATGGCAGTGAGCCTTGTCCAGGTCCTTGTGCACATGCTAAAGTCTCTATATAGCCACTGTGACAATTTGAGGTAAGAAATTGTATCTAGATTTCAGGTTATGGCTTAATATGCAATATGGCTTAAAACTGTCTGGGTCTGAATTGCATCTCCTTTACTTACTAGCTGTGTGAACTAGGGAAAGTTGTCAAACATCTCTGTGCCTCAGTTTACTTATTGATGAAATGGGAATAATAATTGGCAGCTATTAATCCTTACTAATTAGATTATATAAATTAAGACCTGTGAAATGCTTAGAATACTGCCTGGTACACAGTTAGCTTTTAATTAGTAGTAGAAGTAGTAGTACTTTTTTTTTTTTTAGTCAGAGTCTAACTCTTTGAGTGTAGTGGCACTGTTGCAGTTCCCCACAGCCTCACCTCCTGGGTTCAGGTAATCTTTCTGCCTCAGTCTCCCGAGTAGCTGAGATTATAGGCATGTTCCACCATACCTGGCTTATTTTTTAATTTTTGTAGAGATGAGGTCTTGCTATGTTGTCCAGGCTGGTCTCAAACTCCTGAGTTCAAACAATCCTCCTGTCTCAACCTCCCATACTAGTGTTTAGTACTTTGATCCTGCAAATGTTACTTATCATGCAAATCTGAATGATATTATAAACTCCTGCTCCTGGCCTGCCATAGTATATTTAAAGAGATGTCTTTGTTTTTGAGTACCACAATAACTTAAGTATAATATATCTCAAATCAGGAAAGTCAGTAAGGTTTATCTGGTAAACATATTAATCACACATAGTAAAAGTGTTTTTGAGTTTGGGCAAAACAGAGATAGGAATTATTTAGGATATTTTAGTTTTGGGAGAAATAAGAGTAGTATGGTACATAGTCAAAAGGCTGTTATGAAGATCAGAAAGAAGGCAGCAACAGTGTAGTAGCCACAGAGTCAACAGACATTTAATATATGCTTATTATATACCAACCACTGTGCTATATACTTTACATGGATTCTTATTTAATCTTCATAACACTCTTGTAAAGGATGTCTTGTTTCTATTTTACTGATTTAGAAGTTCAGGCTCAGAAAGGTAAATTAACTTACGCAAGACCATGTTAAGATTAATCATTAGTATTGTGGGTTCATATTCATGATTCCAAGATGCTATGTACTAAATGGGCCTTCTATACCAGTATATATTAGAAAACACGCTATAAGTCATATAGTGAAGTTTTATATGATCTTCACTATCAACATCATTTGAAACACTAACTGAAAGTCAAGAAATTTGGGTTTTAACTCTAGCCTGGCCAGTCAGCTGTATAATCTTGAACAAATGAGCTCCCCTCTCTTGATCTCCAAATACTGTCATTTGAGCAATCTGAAACTATACACTCTCTAAGGACCCTTCATGATTTTGTATTCTAGAAGTTTCTCTCTCTCTCTTTTTTTTTTGAGTCAGATTCTTACTCTGTCGCCCAGGCAGGAGTGCAGTGGCATGCTCACAGCCATGCCAGCGTTGACATGCTGGGCTCTGGTGCTCCTTCCACCTCAGGCTTCTAAGTAGGCAGAACTACAGGTGTGTACTACTGTGCCTGGTTAATTTTTGATTTATTGTAAAGACGGGTCTCGCCAAGTTGCCCGGTCTGGTCTCGAACCTGCGGGCTCAGGTAATTCACTTGCCTCAACCTCCCAAAGTGCTGGGATTACAGGAGGGTGAGCCACCAGGTCTGGTTGTTTCTCATTTTTTAATTTAATTAATTAAAGTTTTTTATTTTAGTTAGAGTCTCATTCTGTTGCCCAGGATGGAGTGCAGTGGCATGCTCATGGCCACTGCAGCCTCAACCTGATAGGCTCACGTAATCCTTTCGCCTCCGCCTTCCAAGTAGCTGGCAACACAGGCACACACCACCATGTCCGGCTAATTTTTTTGATTTATTATAGAGATGAGGTCTTGACAAGTTGCCCAGGTGGGTCTCGAACCCCTAGGCTCAAGCAATCCTCTTGCCTTGGCCTCCCAAAGTGCTGGAATTACAGGTGTTAGCTACTGCACCTGGCTGAAGTTTCTAATTCTATGAAACCTATTCCTTTTGCCTTAGCTGAGTGTTACAGCTTATATGAATTTTGAAAGTTTCTTACCTCAAATTGTTTAATTAAATCTAGTCATGAAGAATTTTGGTCAGTGACTTTATCCTAAAAGTGGTGAAGAGATAGTGAATAAAAGCAAATGGTAGGTATGTAAAGTGAATTTAAGGTCTTTAGCATAACCTATCTCTTCAGCCTAGTTAGTATGTCATCTGTTTTGAGTTTTTCTTCATTTTTTTGTTTTTAATTGTACTTTATACCATCGTTTCAATAAACAAAATTTCAGATATCTCAGATCCAATCACCTGTGAATAAGGTTAGAATGTTCTTGAAGCTTTCCCCCATCCTCAAAATGACAATATTTGAAAATAAGTAGAAATTTTAAAAATGAATTTTATATGCCTATTTCTAACCAAATATTGTAGCTAAAACATTCATTTGGTTATGTAATGGGCAGCTACTGTGTTTTTCTGCTAATGTGGCAACAGAAAGATGAACCAGACAGGTTCTCACCCTTGTCTCGTGCATCTCCTTCCCATTCCCAAACTCTGTGCCCCAGCCTCAGTAAACTGTTTTCATTCTTCTGAGCTTCCAAGAACTTAAATAGCAGCCCAGGGAGAAAAGAAGCAAGAGAAAACCAAATTAACTGAGAAAATCCTGCACTGACCAGGTTATCCTGAGTTGATTAAAACTTCACTTCTATTACTGGCCATATAGGGGCTTGATATTAAAGCTTAATTCAGAAATTAAAAAAAAAAATTTTCACACTTGAAGTTAACCTCAATTTTTTTTTTTTTTTTTTAAGTTGGAGTCTCACTCTGTCGCCCAGGCTGGAGTGCAGTGGCCGCTCCTGGCCACTGCAGCCTTGACCTGCTGGGGCTCCGGTGATCCTTTCGCCTCAGCCTTCCAAGTGGCTGGAATTACAGGCGTGCACTACCACGCCCGGTTAATTTTTCGATTTGTTGTAGAGATGAGGTTTCACCAAGTTGCACAGGCGGATCTCGAACCCGTGGGCTCAGGCAATCTACTCACCTCAGCCTCCCAAGGCAAGCCCGGCTAATATTTTTATCTGGTAGATATATACTGGCACAGAGTCAGACATGGTTCAGCTAAAAGCAGTTAAATCTTGCCAAAAACGGAGAGGCCTGAGACGTAGAACTAGAGCTGAAAAAGGCAGAATCATTATCAAGAAGAGTTCCAAGGGTGGCTGTGCTGAAAGAACTCACAGTGGAGAACATAGCAAGGCTCAGAGGTCCATGTTTTAGCTCTCTCTAGCCTTGCTCCTAGAACAGGACCTGGCAAAAGCAGGTTCTCAGCAGAAAGGGTGCTGTACAAGTGAACACAGAAACAGAAACTGGGGCATTGCCCAGAAATGTGGGCAGCAGAGTCCATGATGAGGAAGAAGCATGCTCTGAGGGAAGCAGAAGCAGATTTTCTTCAGAAATGCAGGCAGAGAGACCACAGGCAACCCAGCTGTCTTCCAGTGGGTAGTGGGGCTCCAGCCACTGGCTTGAGGTCTAGTAAAGACTCCGATCTATGAAAGGGGCTAAAGAAAAGCAGCAAGGGTCCAGTCCTGGGTGGAATTTGAGACAGCAGGCAGGTTCCAGGGCAGAGGCTGAAGGAGAGGAAAATTAGGCAAGATCCCAGGACACATGAGAGCAGGACCAGAACTGAGCCAAAGGCACAAAGGATCCCAGAGCACGACTGTGCTGGGTGCAGGATGAGCCTGGACTTAATGGTAGAGTTCAGAGGCCTCTGCCTGTAAGTACAGAGGCAGAAGCTTGGGGCTACGTGGTCCTGATACCAGTGTCACCTCTAGATCATTGTTTCCCAGATTCTTCCATTTCACAGATAGGTTAAAACTGTTTCTTTGTGCACTTTTAGAAATGGACACAGGGCTGACAATTTTTCGTGATGTCAAATATTTAAAAAAGCTACCATTTATTATGACTGTCATTTCACATGCATAAAAGAACACTTTAAAAAAGTTATAGACAAAAAGATTATCTCTGAATAAAGGGAAGTTTTAAAATCTGATTACATTTAGTTTTATAAAAACTGACTATATCTTTCTTGTTTTTCATCTTGTTGTGGAGTGACAGAAACTTTCATAGCTCAGCACTGGTCTGCAAGTCCCTGTTTTGAAATATCTGCTGCAGACTAAAGTCTTTAGATTGTGTTCTAGCCTTCCCAGGCAACTATGGGAGAGAAGGAGTAGGCAGTTAGGTCCAGCTCTCGCTTGCAGCACTTGACCCTCTCACCTGCAGCATTCAAAGTGGCTCCCTCTCACTTGTTTCATATACTGTGTTTCAAAAAGCCATGCTTTAAAAAAGGGTTGAGGCTGGGCACAGTGGCTCAAGTCTGTAATCCCAGCACTTTGGAAGGCCGAGGTGAGGGGATTACCTAAATCCAGGAGTTCAAGACCAGCCTGGGCGACTTGGCGACACCTCATCTCTACAGTAAATAAAAAAATTAGCTAGGCATGGTGGCGTGCACCTGTGGTTCCAGTTACTTGGAAGGCTGAGATGGAAGGATTGCCTGAGCCCAGCTGGTCGAGGTTGCGGTGGCCGTGAGCATGCCACCACACTCCAACCTGCACAATAGATTGAGAATCTGACTCAAAAAAAAATTGAAAATCACTTCTAGCTTACTGTTGACAAAACTAAGATGAATCAGAACTAAACTAACTAAACTAACTAACTAACGAAACTAAAATGTAAAAACCAGGATTTTGATTCCCACTTCAGATCCTAGAGAGAGATGACCATATCTACTGCTTTTGTAGAGTATACAATCCTACACAGAGCTACACAGAACTGAATGTTTAAACACAGCCAAGATCTTCAGAGGTCCAAGGTGACCTTACCACTAAAATCCAATGTTCTAATTCTACATCTAGTCTAAGATTAGAGTTAGATCGAGGTGGCTCAAGCCTATAATCCCAGCACTTTGGGAGGCTGAGATGAGAGGATTGCCTAAGCCCACAGGTTCGAAACCAGCCTGGGCAACTTGCTGAGACCTCATCTCTACAATAAATCAAAAATTAGCTGGGCATGGTGGTGCATGGAAGGATCGCATGAGCCCAGCAGGTCAAGACTATGGTGGCCGTGAGCTTGCCACTGCACTCCAGCATGGGTGACAGAGTGAGACTTCAACTCAAAAAAAAAGAAAAAAGAAAAAAGAAAAAAAAAAGAGTTAGATTGGTTTTTGCTAGTCTGGGACCAATTCAACAATCATCTATTATATTATCCTCCTTTACCAGGGATAATCAGAAGCACTTAAAGAACAAAAAAAAGTTGGGGGAATCTCAAGAGATGTTGGGGAGCCATCCAAAGATTCTGGTGTTGAGGAATCAAGATGAGATGCTCTCAGCTCTAACAGTCTGTGAGTTTTGGCAGGTAATACTAGACTTTATGCTGGCTGGCTGGGGTGGTGAGGGGGAGTGTCTGGTATAAAAGGGAAAGCAGGGAGAAGGATCAAGGCTTAGAACGAAGAGAATAGGGTCAGATTTCTCCCTGTTTCTTTTTTCGTCCTCCAGAGGGTCTGGACATCCCTGAAGGTCAAGGCTGGAGTCTGTTCAGGAAAAAGCAGAGGATCTATAAGGATTTCTTGGAGTTTATATCCCAACTCACAGCCTGCTTTAGGGCTGACTGCTTTGAGGCGGACCCAGCTGTAAACAAACAAAAAAACCACAATAAGCTAGCATATGATTGAAAAGTAAGGCCTAATATTTCAGGGTTATTTAGAATAACTTTTTTTTTTCCCTAAAGGCATAAGGATTTCAGATCTGGCTGGAAACTGGTCTGGATGTTTATTTTCCTCATTGTCTCAGTGGGGGAAAAAAAAGGATGGGTGACTCAGACAGCAGCCTCCACCTCTGGGCTGGGGCCTGGGTCACTCTCCACTCTGTTCTTTGTTCCTCAAGAGACCAGTCTCAGCCTGGGGAGAAACTGCACATTAACCTCCCACATTTGCTCTCATCTTCTAACAAGGGTCCCCCAGGGGAGTTGAGAAATCTGATCTCAGTTTTTAAAAAATGCAAAAGGCAGGGGCAGGGAACAGGGAGGAAAAGGTCCTCCCAGGGATGAGAAGGGAGAAAGGGAGAAGGGAGAAGAGAAAAGTCTCTGAGGAAAGGCTTCTTCCCTGGTTCTCCCACTCACTTTTTCATGGGGAAAGGACCAAGGTCATTAGAATGCATGTGAGTGGACTGCTTGGCTCCATCACAGCCCTGCCTGCTGTCAGAAATGCAACTGGAGCTGGGCTCGGTGGCTCAGCCTGTAATCCCGCACCTTTGGGAGGCTGAGGTGAGTGGATTGCCTGAGCCCGCGGGTTTGATACCTGCCTGGGCAGCGAGACCTCATCTCTACAATAAATCAAAAAATCAGCTGGGCGTGGTAGCGCATGCCTGTAATTCCGGCTACTTGAAAGGCTGAGGTGGAAGGATCGTCGGAGCCCAGCAGGTCGAGGCTGCGGTGGCTGGGAGCGGCCACTGCACTCCAGTCTGGGCGACAGAGTGAGACTCCAACTCAAAAAAAAAAAAAAAAGAAAAAGAAAAAGAAAAAAGAAATGCAGCTGGAATAAGGGATCCTGACCTTTAAGGCACCAATCAGTCTCTCTGGAGAAGAAAGAGTTGTTTGAAGACCCCAATAGCATTCCTTCACTGAATGCTGAAGATTTCCCCAAAAGCATTCCTATGAGTATAGTTTGACCCTCGATGGGACCCAGGACTTAAAATAATTCTGCTGTTGACTTATTTGGGAAACTCAAGGATTACTAGAAGTTTAAATATTTATAAACTATTTAAAGGGGGCAACCTCACTAAAATTTTAGTAGAGAAAAGGTGGGGAAGAGATAAAGAAGAGTTGGTTAGAACTCTGAGAATTCTTCATTCCACAGAACTAACATGTGACCACTGTAAAATTCCTGCCAAGGAGTTCAAGAAGAAGGGAAAAAGCTAAAACAGTAGAGAAGATATAGAGGAGGTTCTGGCCTTATTTCAAATATTTCAACAGTTACCAAACAGGGCTCTGATGAGCTAATTTCCCTGAGTTCTAATTCATAGTAGTTTGTTGGCTGCTCTAAGACGGATCATACTATCTTGCTAATTTAGCCACTGGAAGTTAATATTCATGTATAGATAGCATTTAACTTTCAGAGTAGCCAGTTCTCAGTGATTATAAACTTCCTGCTTCTTTCTTCTAGCTGGCTGTTTGTGACTTAGAAGTATCCACGATAAACAGGTCTGTGAAAAGGAGTTAGCAAAAATGAGGAGTTAGAGCTCACAGCCCTAGAATGGAGTCAAATGCCCCGGATTCTAGGTCCAGCTGCTCTGCTTTCCAGCATTGTCACTTAGTACCTTTAAACCTTAGTCTCCCTACTTGTGCAACAGGAATAATACTAGCAGTTCCTGTCTATTTTGTTTTTTCCCTTAAACTCACATGAGATTGCATGTTTTGTAGACTGTAAGGTTCTCTAACAACACTAGATATTTAAATCATATTCTGTTCATCTTGTTCTACAGAAAAAAAATCATCACTATCACCACAACTACTACAAGGAAAAAGTGAAGTGAGCAGCTACTGCTCACAATGTGTACCTACATATTCTTCTAGCTTTACCTATACAACCTCCCAACAAATCTTCAGAGAAGTGTAGTTACTTATTCAACATCATACGGCAAATAAATAGCAAGTTGAGACTCAAGTGCAGCTAGCTGCCTTTCAGATTCCTTTCAGAGTGGCTGTGCAGGCCCTGGAATAGCTACTGAATAAATGAAGGAGAGAGGGATAAAAGGGAAAGAGAAGTCCTCAGCTTTGAGGATTCAAAAGGGGTCAGAGCTTTCCTAACAGTAGATGACTCCTGAGCATATGAATAATTCATCAAAGCTCTCTGCTGAGAGCTGGTTCTTTTTGTGTGTGGTACATCTGGTCAGGGACAGCTGCCCATGACTGGGCCACAAATGTGAGGACTTGGCTCTGCCTGCTCGTAAATACAGCTCAGAGAAGCTCTCTGCTTCCTTACTCTGAGGACTGAAGGCTATTTTGACTCCCAGAGGAAGATGGGGTTTTACTTTTATATGTGTACATGTACACATACACATAACACAAAAATAAATCCCACATATGTGATATGAAATCTTCTTGATATGTGTTCTTAGAATTGCTTTTTCTTCTTGAGCATCATTCCTGGTTTCCTTTTGGAATGAGTTCTCTATCAGGAGCCTCTTTTTCCTCCAACCTTATGTTGATATTCAGATTCAGTTTCACTCCTGGTCTGATCTTGATCCTGCAGGTTTTATCCTAGACATTTTTGGCTGGAATATGTGAGGAATGGAGGGTGGCAGCAGAAATAAGAATCTGGAGGTGGCAAGAAGGATTAAAAAAAAGATAGACTCCATCTGCCACAAAACCCCTTCCAGCTAAAAGCAAAAAAACAGAAGTTTTTATATGGCTCCCATCACAACTCTTAAAAAAAAAAAACAACACACACACACACACACAAAGTGAGTATCTGTTTGAAGGAGGCTCCCCATACAATGAAACCTCTACAGGATCAAGCAGCAAGCAGGGATATTGGACTGAACAACTCTAGGGATGTCCCTACACAGAATACAATGTGGATAGTTCTTTGGGAAATATGTGACTTGAGGCAATGTCAGTGGGCCTATGGTCTGTCTGATTTACCCATGGAGAAGTAGAAGGATGGGGTGAAAAAAGAAAGTGTTTTATCCCTATTCTATAAAAGGACACTGAGACTTTGATCAAGTGACTTGCTCATGTAATCACAGTGGTGATTTGAACTCAAGCATCCTTGCCCCCAGCCTACAGATAGATTAACCAATAGAACCTGATGACTGGATTAATGCCCTAGAAATTGCTAAATTGGGATTATTCCAGGTGAAGAACATGAGTAATATGGGCTGGTGAGGAGGGAAAACCTGGGCCAGTTGTAGAACCCCTGGTGGAAGGGGTCAGGAAGCGCTTCTAGTCCAAGGCATAATGTCCAAAGGGACAAAAATATCCAAGCTTGTTTCTGGCAGATGTTTGTATTCCAGGAGGTCAGGGACAAAGAGACAGCATATTATAATGCAAAGTCTAACTTAAGTTAGGCTAGAATCCTGACTTTCAGTTTCTAGCTGTGTGACACTGGGTCAAAATCACTGCTACCTCAGGGGATCACTGTGAATTTTTAGTGAATATTTAAGTAAAGTCTCAACTTTCATAGAGTAGATTCTCAACACATAACTGCTATTACTTCTTTTTGTGGCCACTGAGGGTTAGGCATCAGTACACGGTGCTTTTCACCTAAGGCAGCTACTGACATTAAGACTCCGGTGATTGGATTGCTCTCAACAGGCCCCAGTGTTGCATTAAGAAGAGTTTTGGAGGCTGATGAGAATTGGTAGCCCTTTTGAACCCAGCCCAAGTCAGGGGTGGGTGGACAGAGAAGATCTTTAGAGTTAAAGTGCTAGTGAGGGAAGAAAAAGTACTCGGTTTCTTCGTTTGAAAAATGGCAATAGGATGGTCATGGTGGCTCATGTCTGTGATCCCAGTACTTTGGGAGGTCAAAGCAGGAGGATCACTTGAGGTCAGGAGTTTCAGACCAGACTGGGCAACAGAGTGATACCCTCAACTCTACAAAAACTTTAAAGCCGGGCTCGTTGGCTCAGCCTGTAATCCCGCGCCTTTGGGAGGCTGAGGTGAGTGGATTGCCTGAGCCTGCGAGTTCGAGACCCGCCTGGGCAGGCGAGACCTCATCTCTACAATAAATAAAAAAAATCAGCTGGGCGTGGTAGTGCATGCCTGTAATTCTGGCTACTCGGAAGGCTGAGGCGGAAGGATCGCCGGAGCCCAGCAGGTCGAGGCTGCGGTGGCTGGGAGCGGCCACTGGAGACTCCAACTCAAAAAAAAAGACCCCAAAAAAAACAACTTTAAAAAAGAAAAGAAAAATGGAAATAAAGTTGACAAAGTGATAAAATGAAATAGGTTCTTAAACAAAAGAAAGTATTCAAATGTTCACTCCCGCTTCTTCTCAGATTCCGATTCTCAGCTAAAAAACACTGAATGGGTGATTAAGTTTTAATTTCTTACCTGAAGGTTTTATAGAAATAACCCAGTTTTAAGAAAGTCATTAAATTAAAACATAACCCATTATGTGACTGAATCTTTTAACATAACAGATTTTCCTGAGAGGGGAAAAAAACTCTACTGCTTTCATAAGAAAAATCACGCAAAGAACCCTAAACCTCTATCATAGACAATATTCTTGCTCTGAAAATTAAAACACTAGACATCTAATAAAATAATTTCTTAAATAAAAAGAAACTAAGCCGGGCTCGGTGGCTCAGCCTGTAATCCCGTGCCTTTGGGAGGTTGAGGTGAGTGGACTGCTGAGCCCGCGGGTTCGAGACCCGCCTGGGCAGCGAGACCTCATCTCTACAATAAATCAAAAAATCAGCCGGGCGTGGTAGCGTGCGCCTGTAATTCCAGCTACTTGGAAGGCTGAGGCAGAAGGATTGCCAGATCCCAGCAGGCGAGGCTGCGGTGGCCGGAAGCGGCCACTGCACTCCATTCTGGGCGACAGTGTGAGACTCCAACTCAAAAAAAAAAAAAAAGAAACTAAGGCTTAAGGGAATATATCCTTTAGTAGACAAAGTTGTTGACAAAATGCTTGATTATCTGTCACCCCCTTAATACTCCTATCCCTCCTTTCTCCCTAAACTGGTGGTATATAAGCTAGTATCTCCATCCTTAGTGATGTCTCTTAAGGTACCCCTCTGTGACTATTTGGTTGCATACCTGTCCCCTCTACCAGGCCATGATATCTGAGTCCTGGGACTCTATTGTTCATTCTTGTAGCCTTATTGGTTACAACAGTAATTTGCACAAAGTAAGTGCCGAATGAATGAGTCACTGAACAAATAAATCATGCTATCAAAGAAAGCAAGTCCAGGCCGGGCTCGGTGGCTCAGTCTGTAATCCCAGCGCTTTGGGAGGCTGACGTGAGTAGACTGCCTGAGCCCGCGGGTTTGAGACCCGCCTGAGCAACTTGGCGAGACCTCATCTCTACAATAAATCAAAAAATAGCTGGGCGTGGTAGCATGCGCCTGTAGTTCCGGTTACTTGGAAGGCTGAGGCAGAAGGATGGCCGGAGCCCAGCAGGTCGAGGCTGCGGTGGCCGGGAGTGGCTACTGCACTCCAGTCTGGGTGACAGAGTGAGACTCCAACTCAAAAAAAACAAAAAAACAAAAAACAAGAAAGCAAGTCCAGAGAATGTGTTTTTTACATTTTCATTGTACTTAGATCCTATATAGTAAGAGTAAGGATTCAGACAATACAATTTAAATATGTGATTTTTTAAGAATATATTTGCAGCTGGGCTCGGTGGCTCAGCCTGTAATCCCGCGCCTTTGGGAGGCTGAGGTGAGTGGATTGCCTGAGCCCACGGGTTCGAGACCCACCTGGGCAGCGAGACCTCATCTCTACAGTAAACCAAAAAATCAGCCGGGCGTGGTAGCGCATGCCTGTAATTCCGGCTACTTGGAAGGCTGAGGTGGAAGGATCGCCAGAGCCCAGCAGGTCGAGGCTGCGGTGGCCGGGAGCGGCCACTGCACTCCAGTCTGGGCGACAGAGTGAGACTCCAACTCAAAAAAAAAAAAAAAAGAATATATTTGCGTTCGGGCACAGTGGCTTAAGCCTATAATCCCAGCACTTTGGGAGGCTGAAGTGAGGAAACTGCCTGAGCCCACAGGTTCGAGAACAGCCTGGGCAACTTGGCGAGACCTCATCTCTACAATAAATCAAAAAATTAGCCGGGAGTGGTAGCATGTGCCTGTAGTTCCAGTTACTTTGAAGGATGAGGCAGAAGGATTACCGGAGCCCAGCAGGTCGACGCTGGGGTGGCTGTGAGCATGCCACTGCACTCCAGCCTGGGTGACGAAGTGAGATTCCAACTTAAAAAAAAACAACAAAAAACAAGAATATATTTGCAAGCTGGACTCGGTGGCTCAGCCTGTAATCCCACACTTTGGGAGGCTGACGTGAGTGGATTATCTGAGCCCGCGGATTCGAGACCTGCCTGGGCAACTTGGTAAGACCTCATCTCTACAATAAATCAAAAAATTAGCCGGGCGTGGGAGCGCACACCTATAGTTCCAGCTACTCAAAGGCTGAGGCAGAAGGATCGCCAGAGCCCAGCAGGTCAAGGCTGCGGTGGCCGGGAGCGGCCACTACACTCCAGTCTGGGTGACAGAGTGAGACTCCAACTCAAAAAAAAAAAAAAAAAAAACAAAAGAATATATTTGCACCAAGAGTAATTTTTGCTACATCTCAAGAATATGATCTTTCTTGGTGGGAACCTCTCTAATATCATGAGGAAATAATTCAACTAAAAGCAATTTGCTTTCTGGTTACTTCCTCCACCTCCCCAGTTCTCCCAGTCATTTCCTAAAAAGCTCAGGTACTTCTTGGACTCATTGCTCACATTCTCACATTTATGAAAGCATTGAGATCGGGTTTGTGGAGTTCTTCTTTTAACCTGCCTTTTAATTCATTTTTTATTTCCCTTTCTCTCTTTTTTTTTTTTTTGAGTTGGAGTCTCACTCTGTCGCTCAGACTAGAGTGCAGTGCCGCTCCCGGCCACCGCAGCCTCGACCTGCTGGGCTCCGGCGATCCTTTCGCCTCAGCCTTCCGAGTAGCTGGAATTACAGGCGTGTGCTACCACGCCCGGCTCATTTTTTGATTTTATTGTAGAGATGAGGTCTCGCCTGCCCAGGCGGGTCTCGAACCCATGGGCTCAGGCAATCCACTCATCTCAGCCTCCCAAAGGTGCGGGATTACAGGCTGAGCCCTGGAGCCCGGCTCTTTTTTTTTTTTTTTTTTTTAACTGAACAAGCATTACCTATTCATCAGGAATACAGGGAAAAACAAAAACAAAATCCACAAAGCCTGTAAATGACAAAGATTTGGGGAAAACAGGAAATTCCACACAAGAAGATTATACCAAAGAATTTAAGAGTAAATAGAGGATCATTATCCTTCCCCAAGGATGATCACACAATTCCTAGGCCAGGACATCTATTCCAGGTGCGACTAGCTACATAATTTGCAGAGCCCAGTGTAAAATGAAGACGCAGAGGCCCCTGTTCAAAAATTATTAAGAACTTCACGTTGGTAAAAGAGAGCGTTAAACCAAGTGTGGGCCCTTCTGAGCATAGGGCTCTGTATGACGGCACAGGTCCCATGTCCATGAAGCCTGAGGGTTCCCCAATCTGGCTTGTCATCAGAATCTCCTGAGGAACTTTTTTAAAAAATTGAGATCTAATTTACATACCACAATTTTCACCATTTTTAAGTAAAATACTTAGTTTTTTAACAGTATAATTCACACAGTTGTACAACTATCATCACTATCTAATTCCAGAATGTTTTTAATCACCCCAAAAAGAACCTCTATATTCATTAGCAGTCACTCTCCATCACCCAGCTACTTTCTGTGAATTTGCATACTCTAGGTTTTAATATAAATGGATCACAAAATATGTGGCTATGTTTTCTTTCACTTATGTTTTGAAAGTTCATCCATGTTAGTACTTTATACTATTTTATGAATGGATAATTTCCATCATATTTTGCTCAGTTATTAATGGATATTTGGGTTGTTTCCATTTTTTTACTATTATGAATAACGTTGCCGTGAACATTTGTGTACAAGTTTTTGCGTGAACTTACGTTTTCATACCTCTTAGGAATTTGCTGAGAATTTCTGGGTCATGTGGCAACTCTGTGTTTAACGATTTGCAAAACCGCCACACTGTTTTCTGCAGTATGTATATCATTATACATTCCCACAAGCAAAGTATAAGGAGGAATGTATAAGCAATATTTTTTTTCCGCATCTTTTGCCAACACCTGTTACTGTCCATCTTTTAAAAAATTTTTTTAAATTTAAATTAAAATTTTTTTTTTAGTTGGAATTTCACTCCATTGTCCAGGCTGGAGTGCACTCACAGCCACCCCAGAGTCAACTTGCTAGGCTCCGGTGATCCTTCCTCCTCAGCCTTCCAAGTGGCTGGAACTACAGGTGCGTGCTACCACACCCAGCTAGTTTTTGTTTTGTTTTTTTTTTATTTACTGTAGAGATGAGGTCTTGCCAAGTTGCCCGCACCAAGTTGCCCAGGCTGGTCTCGAACCCGCAGGTTCAGGCAATCCACTCGCCTCAGCCTCCCAAAGTGCTACTATTATAGGCTGAGCCACGGAGCCAGGCCTATCTTTTTTTATTACAGCCACCCTCATGGGTATGAAGTGGTATATCATTATGGTTTTGATTGGATTTCTCTAATGGTTAATGATATTGGGTTTTAGGCATTGTTTTCATGTGCTTACTGGTCATTCATATGTCTTCTTTAGAGAAATGTCTATTCAGGTTCTTTACCCATTTTTAAATTGGATTGTCTCTGCTGTGCGTAGCCCTTTGGACTAGGAGACAGCTTACGGATCACCTATTGGCAACTCAATCACACTTTTTTCACAGAATAGTGAAAAACGAATCACTTCATATTAATGAAATAGTATAGTGTTATAACCAATTATTTTATTGTAATGATATTTGGCTTATGATGGAATTTTGAACATTGAGGAACTTACTAATGACAAAAAAATCAAAATTTTATAACATATTTTTCTAACATGTGGTGATGTGTGAAACAGTCACCAACATGCATTGCAGGTTCATTGATACATGTTGTGCAATAGTAATTGTCTGATGTCCTTGACCTGGTGTTTTTCTATTCAAGCAGACAATGCAGTTTTGTTTTCTTTCTCCCACATTAATAATATGTAACTTATTGTTCAGTCTGCTGTTTGATGACAATATAAAAGGATGTAGTTGTGATTCCTGAAAACCACTTCTTAACTGATCAATCATCTCTCAATATATATTTCATCTTTTTTTTTTGAGTTGGAGTCTCATTCCTTTACCCAGGCTGGAGTGTAGTGGCACTCACACTCATGGCCACCCCAGCACTGACCTGCTGGGCTCTGGCGATCCTTCTGCTTCAGTCTTCCAAGTAGCCGGAACTACAGGCGTGCGCTACCACGCCTGACTAATTTTGATTTACTGTAGAGATGAGGTCTCGTCAAGTTGCCCAGGCTGGTCTTGAACCCTCTGGCTCAGGCAATCCACTCGCCTCAGCCTCCCAAAGTGCTGGGATTACAGGCTGAGCCACCAAGCCCGACCTATTCCATCTTTTTATTTGCTTTTTCATGCAATTTGTATGAAAAACTTCAAGGAAACATACATTTTTGAAAATTGTGCTGGCATGAGCCTGTCCTGTATAATCAGCAGCAATATTTTTATGTTACCTGAGAGGGGACATCTGAGTGGTCTGCTAGATTTACAATGTCCCCTCAGAGGGGACATCTAAGTACAAAGAGTAAGAGTTCTTTAAATCTTCTGGATGCTAGACCCCATCAGATATAAAAATTGAAAATATTTTCTCCCATTCTTTGGGGACAACTTTTATTATTTATTATTTATTTTTTTGAGTTGGAGTCTCACTACTTCACCCAGGCTGGAGTACAGTGGTACGCATGCTCATAGTCACCCCAGCATCTACCTGCTGGACTCTGGTGATCCTTCTGCCTCAGCCTTCCGAGTAGTTGGAACTACAGATGCACGGTACCACGCCTGGTTATTTTTTATTTTATTGTAGAGATGAGGTCTCGCCAAGTAGCCCGGGCTGGTCTCAAGCCCGCGGGTTCAGGCAATCCACTCGCCTCGGTCTCCCAAAGTGCTGGGATTATAGGTTGAGACACTGAGCCCGGCCTAGGGGACAACTTTTAAAAACTATTGATTCCTCAGCCCTAAATTAGATCTGAATTAGTACCTAGAAGTTAAAAGAAAAAAGTTTTTTTAGGTGATTCTGATAACCCACCAAGATCTGGGAATCAATGATCCAGCCCAGTGTTTTTCGAACTTTAAAGTGTGGCTGGGTGCAGTGGCTCAAACCTGTAATCCCAGTACTTTGGGAGGCCAAGGTGAGAGGATTGCCTGAGTTCAAGGGTTCAAGACCCGCCTGGGTGACTTGGTGAAACCCTGTCTACACAATAAATAAAAAAATTAGCCGGTTGTGGTGGCATGTGCCTGTAGTTTAGCTATCTGGAAGGCTGAGACGGAAGGATAGCCTGAGTCCAGCAGGTCGAGGCTGCAGTGGCCATGGGCGTGCCACTGTACTCCAGTCTGGGCGACATAGTGAGACTCCAACTCAAATAAACCCCAAAACAACAACAACAATAAAAACTTTAATACGCATAAAAATCACCTGGGGGAATCTTGATAAAATGCAGATTCTGAGGAAAACAGAAAATTACCATTAGAACACCACAGTATTAACTGTTGCAAGTATGCTCCATTCCAATAATGAATGCTAAAATTAGTGGGCAAAATTTTTTTTTTTTTTTTTTGAGTTGGAGTCTCCCTCTGTCGCCCAGACTGGAGTGCAGTGGCCAATGTAGCCTCGACCTGCTGGGCTCAGGCGATCCTTCCGCCTCAGCCTTCCAAGTAGCTGGAACTACAGGTGCGCGCTACCACGCCCAGCTAATTTTTTGATTTATTGTAGAGATGAGGTCTCGCCAAGTTGCCCAGGCAGGTCTCAAACCCGCGGACTCAGGCAATCCACTCATCTCAGCCTCCCAAAGTGCTGGGATTATAGGTTGAGCCACCGAGCCTGGCTAGTGGGCAAAATTTTAAGGAGGAAAAGGGTATTTGCACATCATAAAAGTATCTCTCAAATGTTTGTTCATTACAAATAAGAAGATAGTAACTTTACAGTTGAGAAACCTGGTAGATACCACCTTAAGTGATTAAGATTAATGTGAACAGTAAAAAACACTGACAGCATGTGCCCTCTGATATAATATACTAAGAAAAGCATGTCAGCTTTGTGGTAATCATCTCTGAAACTGATAATCTCAGTCCAAGCATGAGAAAACATCAGACAAAACCAAGTTGAGGGATATTTTACAAAATACCTAACTAATACTCTTTAAAAGTGTCAGGGCTGACCAGGCATGGTAGCTCAAGTCTGAAATTCCAGCATTTTGGGACGCCAAGGCGAAAGGATTGCCTGAGCTCAGGGGTTCAAGATCAGCCTGGACAACTTAGTGAGAACTCATCTCTGCAATTAAAAAAATTAAAAAATTAGTCAGGTATGGTAGCGCGCACGTGCCGTTCCAGCTACTTGGAAGGTTGAGGCAGAAGGATTGTCTGAGCTCAGCAGGTAGAGGCTGCAGTGGCTGTGAGCATGCCACTGCACTCCAGCCTGGGCAACAGAGTGAGACTGACTCAAAAAGAAAAAAAAAAAAGAAAGAAAGAAAAATGGCAGGGTTATAAAAGAAAGACTGGGCCGGGCTTGGTGGCTCAGCCTGTAATCCCAGCACTTTGGGAGGCCGAGGCTTAGTGGATTGCCTGAGACCGCGGGTTTGAGACCAGCCTAGGCAACTTGGCGAGACCTCATCTCTACAATAAATTTAAAAATAACAATAAATAAATCAAAAATTAGCCGGGCATGGTAGCGAGCACCTGTAGTTCCGGCTACTTGGAAGGCTGAGGTGGAAGGATTGCTGGAGTCCAGCAGGTCAATGCTGGGGTGGCCGTGAGCATGCTACGGCACTCTGGCCTGGGCAACGGAGTGAGATTCCAACTCAAAAAAAAAAAAAAAAAAAAAAAAAGACTGAGAAACTATCATAGATTGGAGAAGACTCAAAGCCATGATATTATTTTAACATGGCATTCTGGATTGAATCCTGAGCAAAATAAGAACATTAATTATGAATAACAGGTAAAGTCCAAATAGTCCGTAGTTTAGTTAGTAATACTGTACCTTTGTTAATTGCTTAGCTTTGATCACTGTACTGCGGTTAAGGAACATGTAAAATTAGTGAAAGCTCAGTGAACATATATGGGAACCTGCTGTACTATTTTTGCAACCCTTCTGTAGGTCTAAAACTATTTTAAAACAAAATGTTTTTAAGGTATGCAGATTCTGATACTGTAAATTTGGGGGAAGCTTCCAGATTCTTGCCTTTCTGACAAGTTCCTAGTAGAAGATAAAGCTGGTCCACGAAGCCTACTCTAAATAGCAAGATTTCAGACCAATGGTTCTCAAATTTACCCTTCCACCAGAATAACCTGGAAGGTTTTTTTTTTTTTTGAGTTGGAGTCTCACTCTGTTGCCCAGACTGGAGTGCAGTGGCCGCTCCTGGCGACCACAGCCTCGACCTGCTGGGCTCCGGCGATCCTTCTGCCTCAGCCTTCCGAGTAGCCGGAATTACAGGTGTGCGCTACCACACCCGGCTAATTTTTTGATTTTTATTGTAAAGATGAGGTCTCGCCCGCCCAGGCGGGTCTCGAACCCACGGGCTCAGGCAATCCACTCACCTCAGCCTCCCAAAGGCACGGGATTACAAGCTGAGCCACCAAGCCCGGCTCACCTGGAAGGTTTTTAAAAACAGATTGCTGGGTCTTATTCCTAGAGTTTCAGACTCAGTAAGCCTAGGGTGGGGCCCAAGAGTTTGCATTTCTCACAAGTTCCCAGGTGATGTTGATGTTGCTGCTGAGCTAAGAGTAACTTTTACATTTTTCAAGGGTTGCAAAAAATTGTAAAAGACAAGAATATGAAACAGAGACTGTGTAAGGCCTTCAAAGCTTAAATATTTACAGAAAATGGTTGCTGAGTCCTGGATCCTCACTCCAGCCTGGGGGACAGAGTGAGACTCTGACTCCAAAAAAAAAAGAGCCGGGCTCGGTGGCTCAGCCTGTAATCCCGCGCCTTTGGGAGGCTGAGGTGAGTGGATTGCCTGAGCCCGCGGGCTCAAGACCCATCTGGGCAGCGAGACCTCATCTCTACAATAAATCAAAAGATGAGCCGGGCGTGGTAGCGCATGCCTGTAATTCCAGCTACTTGGAAGGCTGAGGCAGAAGGATCGCCGGAGCCCAGCAGGTCGAGGCTGCGGTGGCCAGGAGTGGCCACTGCACTCCAGTCTGGGTGACCGAGGGAGACTCCAACTCAAAAAAAAAAAAAAAAGAAAGACTCTCCAAAAAAAATTCACTGAAGCCAAAGACAGTCTGTCACAACAACGCTAGCTGGTATGCTGATGCCAATGAGTTTCTAGAACACTTACCTACTGAGAGAAGCCTGTACTACAAGGGGCCTGCCTTCCAAAAAATAATTAGGTTTTTTTGAGTCCCCTCGTTGTAAACGCTGGATTATACATCAAAAATAATCACAAAGGACCCCACACAGACAAAGGGTCAAGTATAACTGCAAGATGGTCTAAAATGGGCTAGGATAGACAGAAACGGACCAGAGGAGAGATCAAGGAGTGATGTTCCCTACAGAGATAACAAGGTAGATGTTCCCTATAAGATGGCTAACGGTGACAAAGCACAGAGTGCTAGAGACCCCAGGGAAGGGAGAGAGGGGAAAGGCTGAGGAATGGCAGTGGTATGGAGGTACCTGAAGAAACACCACAAAATACCTTTAGCTTCATCACAACCCCAGCAATTTTTGGTTTCCTGTTTCAGCACAATTAGGGCGAGCGGTCTCTCTTAAAACTTGGCCAACCCCTTCACACTCTTACTTTTTGCCTATCACACCTCTGTCAAAGAGGAAAGCTTAGCTAGAGCCTACTCTCCATACTCAAGGAATCTGAAGGCCTCATCTTAATCACTTTAGAAAAAGATCAGTGTTTGTTCTCATACCTGTGCTCTCCTCAGCCTGATTGAAGCCACAAATCTGGCAGATGCTCTGGACCCACTTATTCATGTCCTCCTCTGTCTCAGCCACCAGGTAAAAGGTGCGTTCACTGGTCTTGATGTCAAACACAAAGCTATCCTGCAGCTCTTTCTTGTTAAATGTCAGGCCTGCATCCACCTGCTCACAGAAGTTCAGGTTGATGATCCGCAGGGGTTTCTTGGAGTGATCGTTCTTGTAGTATTCCAGAACATCTGGGTCACCACTCATCCGGCCACTCCGCAGGATAAACCAGCGTTTCTTCCAGGCCTAAATTGTACCAGGAAGCAGTAGAAGAGGGAAACAAAGTCACTGGTTATTTAAAGCTTTTAATAGCGCCTCATATATCATAGGTTAAAGATGGGAACTGTTGGACCTATAAGCTGTACATGGCTGTCTCCCTTTCTGATTTCCCCAGTTTCAAAAATGAAGGATGATGTTCAAATGCACGTTAGTACCCTGTTTCACCATGGAAACAGGGTCTTGTCACTAGAAAATAGGCTTTTTTATTTTTATTTATTTTGAATTGGAGTCTCACTCTATTGCCCAAGCTGGAGTGCAGTGGCATGCTCATGGCCACTGCAGCCTTGACCTGGTGGGCTCAGGCAATCCTTCCGCCTCAGCCTTCCAAGTAACCGGAACTACAGGTGCACTCTACCACGCCCAGCTAAGTTTTGATTTATTATAGAGATGAAGTCTTGCCAAGTGGCGCAGGCTGGTCTCAAACCCCTGGGCTCAGGTAATCCTCTTGCTTCAGTCTCCCAAAGTCCTGGGATTACAGGCTTGAGTCACCATGCCCAGGTCCCCTCCCACTGTGGAAGCTTTTCTGTCCTCTTAATAAATCTTGCTTTCTCATACATACAAAAAAAGATGTGGGTTACAATTCAGGATTAGGTATACAAGTTGTCATCATACAGGTAAAGTTTGGGTCTCCCATCGGTCCCCACTTCACCTGGATTGAGATCAGGTACCCTTATTGATATTATGTGCCTTCCCTACCACCCTGCGGTTTCCCGCTACTGCCAATCCCTTTCTTATAGTATTATAATAAATGTTCAGGATCCACTTATGAGTGAGAACATGGGGTAGTCAGTTCTTTGTTTATGTGATAGATCACTAAGTATTATAGACTCTAAATCCATCCAAGTTGCTACAAATAATTGTGTTCTTCTTTATGGTTGTGTAATATGGCATTCCCAATCATTAACCAAAGTTAGATGAGGACACTTCAAAGCAACTATTCCTTTAGGTCAGAGGTCCTCAACCCCTGGCCGTGGACTAGTACAGGTCCATGGCCTGCTAGGAACTAGGCAGCATAGCAGGAGATAAAGCAGCAGGCTAACAGAGCTTCGCCTTCTGTCAGAACAGCATAGGCAATGGATTCTCACAGGAACACAAACCCTACTGTGAACTGTACAAGGGAGAGATCTAAGTTTTGTGCTCCTTATGAGAATCTAATGTCTGATAATCTCTGCCTTACCCCGCAACTCCCAGCCCTAGAAAAAGGGTCTTCCGTGAAACCAGTCCCTGATGCCAAAAAGGTTGAGAACCACTGCTATAGGCTAGAATACAGATCCAAACTCATAGTACTTTAAGGCAGGGTAGAACTTGCAAAACTGTTAACATCTCAGTTTATACATGGGGACTCCCGCTAGGACACAGTTAATTGAAGCAACAATGTCACACACAGTAGGTTGCAGAAAAAAAAGTTTTCGAACTTTTAGTACAATATGCTTTTAACCAAATCATGATGCCTTGGAATAATCACAGAGAAACACTTCTAAACTTCTCTAAAGGTTATAATTAGGATTTTTTTCCTCTCTTGTTCACTGGTATATTCTTAGTATTTACAATAGTGCCTTTCACATACTAAGCACTCGCTATGTATTATTGAATGAATAAGCTCCTTATTCCATTCCATACTATAGAACAGAACGCTTGATTACATATTCCCTTATGTTGTCTTCTACATTCCATCTCTTCAACAAGCTTAAGCAATCTGTGAGCAGACACCACACAAACTTGGAGAAAGACTACATATAACAATGAGATTTGGGTTGAATCTGTGCTTTACCACTGACTTGTGTGATTTTTTTATTAAGTTACTTACCTCCAGCTGGGCTCAGTGGCTCAGCCTGTAATCCCAGCACTTTGGGAGGTTGAGGTGAGTGGATTGCCTGAGCCCACGGGTTCGAGACCCACCTGGGCAACTTGGCGTGACCTCATCTCTACAATAAATCAAAAAATTAGCTGGGCATGGTAGTGCGCGCCTATAGCTCCAGCCACTTGGAAGGCTGAGGCAGAAGGATCACCTGAGCCCAATAGGTCGAGGCTGCGGTGGCCGGGAATGTGCCACTGCACTCCAGTCTGGGCGACAGAGTGAGACTCCAACTCAAAAAAAAAAAAAAAGAAAAAAGTTACTTACCTCCTTGGATCTTGCTTTATCTACTATATAATGAGAAAACCAACACCACCTGCCCTGCCTACCTCATATGGTTATTATTATGCAAACAAGCACAAAGCACTCTGTGTACAACCTGAAGCACTACAAGGGCCAACTATTTGATTATTATCACAATTCTTTAGATGCCATAGGACCTACACACACTCCATTAATCCTACTATCCTTTCATTTTCACCTTTTACCTTTGTCCTCATTTCTCTCCTTATCCAACTTTGTTTCTGTAATTCATCATTATAATCACTCCCTTGCTTCTTTCTCCATTCCTCTTATGTAACTGGTAAAACCAAAATGCCTGACAAAGTCTAGCGCATTTTCTATCTGTTCCCACTCGGCTATACACAACTGGAGAAAATCATACAACCATGCTGATTGGTCTCACTCCAACTTCAAGTAAACTTTCATGTTGCCCAGCAGTTCTCCTATATTAGCCAGTCAATGACTTGCTCCTCCTCTTTGGCAATAATCTGAACTTTTCTCTCTTTAAACTCCCAACACCTCTATTCCTCTGTTTCTTATTTCAGGAGAAAACATAAGCAAGCAAAAGATAATTTTTACATGCTCTATCACCTCATGTACCAATCTGCCTGCATCTGTAACCATGTACTCAGTTACTAGAGAGTGTAGACAGTTCATCCAAATCAAGGTCAACATTCTTCCATTTGTGCACACCCTCTCACCTACATAAGGACATCACTTCAATAATTCCCCACTTCTTCAGAGTCCTTGTATTTTTCCTCCCCACCAGAATCATTACCATCAAGACACCAATTTATCCCATCTTAGAAAATGAAAATTAGAAGCTTGACTTGATCCCACAATTCCTCACCAACTATGACCCAGTTTTTCTACTTCTTTTTACAGTTAAACTTTGAGGTTTTCTATACTACTCGTCTTTGTTTCTTCTCCTCCTATTATTTGAAAGCGCCCTAATCAGGCTGTCTCCCCCTCCGCCCTCCCCCCGCCCTATGCCACTGAAATAGTTCATCAAAGTTCTCAAAGACTTCAGTGCTGCTAAATGAACTCAGGGGCCTTAACTTGCTCTCCCAGCAGCATCTGATAAAAGTTTATTATTCAGTCCTCCTTGAAACACTTTCTTCACTTTGCTTCAGCATCCACTCTCAATTCTCCTGTTAACTCCCTGGACTTTCTCAATTTCCAGTCCTAGTTCCACCTTATCTCCTTGAACTCTAAACAATGGAATGCCTCCATGTTCAGTTCTCAGACTCCATCTCTTCCCTTTCTACACTCACTCCCTGGGTTATTTTATTCAGTTTTGCAGCTTTAAAAACCACCTAACTGCTACGACTCCCAATTTTATACTCTAGCCCCAGAGTCTTATATCCAACTCTTCACTAATAGGCATCTTAAAATTAATGTGTCTAAAACTGAGCTCCTGATACCTCCCAGACCTGTTCTTCCTGTACTCTCTTCCATCTCAGTTAATAGCAACTCCAGCCTTCTAGTAGCTCAGGCCAAAAATCTTAACGTCATAGTTGACTCCTTCCTTTCATTTTCCACATCTAACCCATCAGCAAATGCTGTCAGTTCCAACAGTTCAAAATATAGCCACAATGTGACCACTTCTCCCCACCTCCATTACTGCTCACCTGGGCTAGTTCACCATTCTGTGATCTTCCTGTTTCCACCCTTTCATCCTGCAATGTTTTCAACACAGAAGCCAGAAAGCAGGATATAAATCAGGACAAGCTACTTCTCTGCACACCAACTCCAATTCCTGTCTATCTCATGTAGAGCAAAAGCCGAAGTCCCAACAGTGGCCCACAGGCCTGAAGGGAGTGACTTCATCCCAACCCTGTCACCTCAGCCCTTGCCACCTTCTGCCTTGCCTGTACTGCTCTGGTCGCACCAGCCTTACACACTGCCAGGTATGCCCCTGCCTCAGGGTCTTTATTCTACTTGTTTATTCTGTCCGGAACACTCCTCCCCCAAATATTCCCATTGCTTATTCCTTTCTTCAGGTTGTTATTCAAATGTCACATTATTGGAGAGGCTGTTCCTGGCCCCCATGTTCATCCCTCTTTCCCTTTTACCCTGCTGTACTGGTCCCACAAGCACTTACACTACTGACATCACCCAAAATTGTGTGAATTGTCTATACCCATCTCTAAGAATGTAAACTACACCAGGGCAAAAATTGGTTCTTTTTATCCCATGATACATCCGAAGTCTTAAGAATAGTGCCTGGCACATAGTTAGTGATCAATAAATATATATTAAATTAATTAATGAGTCATTTTCTTACATGAAGTGAAGTACTTAACAGTGTCTAGCAGGTCGAAGAGGAATACATCTGGTACCTAATAAGCCTTAGGAAGAAATACAAATTGAGATATAGTCATACAGAATAGAATTGAGGAAAAAAAAATAAGTACCATAATTTACAGATGCTTAAAATCTTGACCTGTCGATGTTTTTGGTATTCTGTGTGTGTTTGTGTGTGGATGCTGCAGGTACATACAGAGACATGTAGTAGGTGGGTACCAAAGGACATTTTTCTTTTCTTTTTTTTTTTTGAGTGGAAGTTCTCACCCTGTTGCCCAGGCTGGAGTGCAGTAGCACGCTCACGGCCACTGCAGCCTTGACCTGATGAGCTCAGGTGATTCTTCAGCCTCAGCCTTCCAAGTAGCTGGAACTACAGGCATGCGCCACCATGCCTGGCTATTTTTTTTTTTTTAAATTGTAGAGATGAAGCCTCACCAAGTTGCCCAGGCTGGTCTCAAACCTGTGGGCTCAGACAATCCTCTCACCTTGGTCTCCCAAAGTGCTAGGATTATAAGCATGAGCCACTGTGCCCGCCCTAAGGTATATTTTCCAAAGGTCTATTTATAGTTCAGCTGGTGTTTCAGTTGATGCATCCCCTTCAGTTGATAGATAGAACTGTCCCCAAATCACTGATATGTAGGTGTACCCATAAGCAAACATACACAGACACACAGACACCCTCATGAATAAGTAAACCATGTTTGCTACAGATAGCATCAGAGCCTGTCAGGTTCTGCTTCCAAGGAAGTGGTATAGGCTGATAAATGCTTGCCTCCAAAATGCTGTTAAATTTATGGCAAAGTAGGCAAGGCTATCTGGTTTAGTCCCAAATTCACATCCCTCTTCTACCACAGCACCTTCTCCCCAATTCCAAACATTAAAAAAATAAAAAGGCTGGGCGCAGTGGCTCATGCCTATAATCCCAGCATTTTGGGAGGCCGAGATGAAAGGATTGCCTGAGCTCATGGGTTCGAGATCAGCCCTGAAAACTTGGCGAGACCTCATCTCTACAACAAATCAAAAAATTAGTTGGGTGTGATAGGCACATGCCTGTAGTTCCAGCTACTTGGAAGACTGAGGCAGATGGATCACCTGAGCCTAGCAGGTTGAAGCTGCAGTGGCCGAGAGCATGCCACTGCACTCCAGCCTGGCTAACAGAGTGAGACTCCAACTCAAAAATAAAATAAAATTCAGAACCAAGCATAAGCAATCCAAGGTGTGTAGCTGGTTCCCTCAACTGAAGTAGACTTCTACTTTCTTTGAACCTTCCTAACACTTTGCATATACGTTTGTGGCATGTCATTTTTTACAATATTATTACAGATGCTTTTGTATTTTTACACTAGATTATGAACAAGGATATTCTGGGGTTTTTTTGTTTTTTGTTTTGAGTTGGAGTATCACTCTGCCATCCAGGCTGGAGTGCAGTGGCAAGCTCACAGTCACCGCAGTCTTGACCTGCTGGACTCAAATAATCCTTCCATCTCAGTCTTCCAAGTACAGGCATGCACTACCATGCTCAGCTCATTTTTTCATTTATTGTAGAGATGAGGTCTCAACAAGTTGCCCCAGGCTGGTCTTAAACTCCTGAGCTCAAGCAATCAACTTGCCTCAGCCTCCCAAATTGAACAAGGATATTCTTTATCAACAAATGTTTCTTTACTCTCTCACCTCAGTTATGTTTCCTCCCTCCATCACTGCTTCCTTCCCTTGTTTCTTTGCATCCATTCTTTCAAAAAATATTTATTTAGTGCTTACTGTGCTGCAGGCATTACTCTAGATGCTAAGGATACAGCATGAATTCCTGGTCTCACAGAACATATGGGTGCCCAACAAATTTCTTATTATTCTCCAAATGTACCACATAATTTCATGACTTAATGTCTGCACAAGCTGTGGTTTCTGCCTAGAATACATAGAGAGTTCCTATGTCCTCTCCATGTCAGCATGGAAGGCCTTTATTAACTCCCCAGGTAGAGCTGGTTCTCTTGTTTGTGTTCCCTTAATAACCAGTGCTTTCATCCACTTTGACATTTCTACTCCCCACTTTGATGGTTCAAGTCCTTATATGTCTTTCTCCCCTTTAAATTCTAAGCATCTTGAGGTTAGGGTTCTATATGGCCATGAACTACATGGCAGAACACATATGGGAACTCAGTAAAGATCTGTTGGCTTTTTTTTTTCATTCCATGAATATGTTGATTTATTCAAACTAATAACTGCAATTTTAAAATATAAGCGTTGACAGTAGAAAGTAGAAAAGAAGGACAGCAAGAGGATTATAGAAAAAGACAGGATAAAGGTATGCAGTGGATTCTCTATGATGTGAGTTCTTTAGCATCCTGTTCTCTTCATTCTGATAAGTACAGTGACCATGTGATAAATATTTATAAGAAGGTCTGGGAGCCTCAGCTGAAAAGTATCCCAAGATACAGAAATGAAAAATTACTGTTGGATTACTGACACATAATGCAAGGAAATTTTGGGAACACGAGTCCTGAATATGCTATTAAAGAGAAAGCTTTTTCAGGACTGTTCTCATATCTATACAAAAATCTCATACAAAAATTAACTCAAAATGGGTTATGGGCTTAAAATGCAACCTATAAAAACACACGACCAAATAAGGTTTATTCCAAGAAGGTAAGTCTGATTCAATATTTGAAATCAATGTAAGCCACCATATTAAGGCTAAAGAACAATCATATGAACATATCATTCACTGCAGAGAAAAATATTTGACAGAATTTAACACTCATCTATGATAAAAACACTCAGAAAAATAGAAAGAGAGGGGGAACTTCTTCAATTTGATAAAGAGCATCAACAAAACACCAATGCCAATGTTACACTCAGTTTTGAAAGATTGAATGCTCTCCTATTAAGATCAAGAATAAGACAAGGATATCTGCTGTTACCACTCTTATTTAACACAGTGCTGGAAGTTTTAGCCAAGGCAGTAAAGCAAGAAACAGATAAAAGGCATACATATTAGAAAGGAAGCAAATAAGCTGTCCCTATTTGCAGATGTCCTAGAAAATCTCAAGGGATCTACCAGAAAAAAAACCACAAAACCTCAGCCGGGCTTGGTGGCTCAGCCTGTAATCCCGTGCCTTTGGGAGGCTGAGGTGAGTGAATTGCCTGAGCCCGCGGGTTCAAGACCCGCCTGGGCAACTTGTCAAGACCTCATCTCTACAATATATCAAAAATGAACCAGGCGTGGTAGCGCACGCCTGTAGTTCTGGCTACTTGGAAGGCTGAGGCGGAAGGATTGCCAGAGCCCAGCAGGTTGAGGCTGCGGTGGCCGGGAGCAGCCACTGCACTCCAGTCTGGGCGACAGAGTGAGACTCCAACTCAAAAAAAAAAACAAAAAACCTCCTAGGACTAATAATTCAGTCCCATAAGGTTGAAGGATACAGGATAAACATACAAAAATAAATTTACTTCTATGTATTAGCAACAAACATATGAACATAGAAAATAAAAATATGATGGCATTTATAATTGCTCTTAAAAACTGAAAGAGTATAAATCTAACAAAACATGTGAGGGTATACATGCTAAAGACTATAAAATGCTGATGGAAGAAATCAAAGAAGATCTAGATAAATGGAGAGACATACCGTGTTCGTGGATTGGAAAACTCAACCTAGAACATAGTACATCTTCACAAACTGATGTACAGATTTAATTCAATTCCCACAAAGTCTCAGCAAAGATTTTTGTAGCTGTAGATAAGATTGTTCTAAAATGTATATGAAAAGGCAAAGGAAGAAGAATAGCTAAAATAATTTTAAAAAATAAAAGTGGGAGAAATCAGTCTACTAGATTTTAAGATTTATTATGTAGCTGCAGTAATCAAGACTATGTGCCATTGGTAGAGAGACAGACACACAGAAAAACAGAATAGGCTAATTCTCAGTCTTTTTGCTAATTTCAAGTGTAAAAACAATGGAATAGAACAGAAAACCCAGCAGGGCATAGTGGTTCATGCCTGTAATCCCAACACTTTGGAGATTGAGGTGAGAGGATTGCCTGAGCCCAGGGGTTTGAGACCAGCCTAGGTAACACGGCAAGACTTCATCTCTACAATAAGTAAAAAAATTAGTTGGGCATAGTGATGCACACCTACAGTTCTAGCGACTTGGAAGGCTGAGGCAGAAGGATTGCTTGAGCCCATATGGTCGAGGCTGTGGTAGCTGTGAGTATGCCACTGCACTCCACTCTGGGTGAGAGAGTAAGACCCAACTTAAAAACAAAACAAAACAGAAAACCCAGAAATAGACCCACACAATATGCCCAAATTACAGTGGTGTATAAGCAGTTCAATGAAGAAAAGATGGCCATGTTTCAAGAAATGGTGATGAAGCAACTGGGCATCCATAGAGGGGAGAAGATCTCAATCTAAGTCTCACATCTGACACAAAAACTAACTCAAAATGAATCATGGACTTAAATGCAAATGTAAAACTATAGAACATTTAGAAAAAAGGTGAAACTCTTTGGGATCTAGGGTACCTCTCATTAAAAATCAACAAGTTCTTTCTATAGTATTCAGTGAAAACAAGCACAAACTCTGCTGAGTGCTTTGGGGATAAAAGAGGCAAGACTCAAAAATACCACTTTGAAGTAATTTACTAGATTTGCAGAGTTGTAGGAAGACATTAATATATAAAATAAGAAGCAGATTTTTATAAGTACTATAAAAAGGGATATAATATGTTATTGGGTCACTGAAGCAGGATATCAAACCTTTAGAGTGAGAGAGAACTAGAGCATGAGAGTGAGAGCAAGAGAGAAAGGAATGACTATGAACAATGAGGAAGGCAGGGTTTGATACGGTCTTGGGAAGAATGGAGAAAAAGATATTTTTATAGAGCATATAATATAGTGTGACCAAAGCCTGACCATGGAAAAAGATAAGACAGGTTCAGAAAATGGGGAATAGTCTTTTCTGAATGTGGAAAAAGAGGACAGGAAGAGTTTGGAGGTCCTAGAAAGCCTTGAATGCCACCTAAGAAGTTTAATTTTTTTCCATTATTTATGATGGGGAACCACTGAAGAGAAGAGATTAGCAGAGAAGTGTTATCTGGTGCTGTGCTCTTATCTGGCAGAGTAAGGAAGACAAACCCAAGAAAGAAAAAATAAGAGACAAGAAAACTAATTAGGAAGCTGTTGCAAAAATAGTCTGCAATAGTGAGAGAAGACGGCAAGCAAAATTAGGGTAATAATAATCCAGACAGAAGAAGGATGAATGCAGTGGCTTACAACTGTAGCTCTAGCACTCTGGGATGCTGAGGTGGGAGAATTGCTTGAGTCAGCAGTTTGAGACCAGCCTAGGCCACATAATGAGACCTCATCTCTACAAAAAAAAAAAAAAAAAAAATTAGCCAGGCATGGTGGCATGTGCCTATAGTCCCAGTTACTCAGGAAGCTGAAGTAGGACTACCTGAGTCCAGGAGATCGAGATTGCAGTGAACTGTGATTGTGCCACTGCACTCCAGTTTGGATGACAGAGTGAGATCCTGACTCAAAAAAAAAAAAAAAGGCAATGCAAGTCACTTTACTTAACAATGGGGCTTTAAAAAGTATATGGCATAGGATCTATTGTCAAGAAAGTTCTAACAAAGTTAGCATTTGTGTCTAGGATCAAGGATACACTACCACCTTCCTCTGATGAAACAGAAGTGACAGTTTTCATTTTGTACCGAAATCCAGTCAGAAAACAAACCATTTCACAACCATCCAGACCACAGACACAAGATGTGGGTACATATGACCCAGAAGTTGCATCACTCCTAGCTGTTGAGCAGAGAGTACATGTCACATGAAACTGTCTCTGTCCTTCGGGTTAGATCCCAAGGTCTTCAAGCATGTAGAATGAGGCCATAACTTCTTCCTATTGCTCTTGGGCCCCAGTTTAGCTTTGCAATAGCCAGATCACATCAGGAGTGTTATTCTGGTGACAATAGAAAGGACATGACCTACCACACCAGGATTCAGTGAGATTCTGCCTGGACTCATGATCGTAGTGTAATATATAAAGTATTGCTGACACGTGAAAGAGTGATTTGATTTATTTTGGGGACTCAACACACTAAAGTTGAACAAGTGCCAGCTGGGTATGCTAAGGAAAAACAGATTTTGGTTTTTTTTTTTTTTTTAGAAAGTAAGAACTTTCTAAAGGAGTGGTCCAAAGTTTCCTTTGAAAACTGGTAGAAGCCGGGCTCGGTGGCTCAGCCTATAATCCCGTGCCTTGGGAGGCTGAGGTGAGTGGATTGCCTGAGCCCGCGGGTTCAAGACCTACCTGGGCAACTTGGTGAGACCTCATCTCTACAATAAATCAAAAAAATTAGCCGGGCATGGTAGCGCGTGACTGTAGTTCCAGCTACTTGGAAGGCTGAGGTGGAAGGATCGCCGGAGCCCAGCAGGTGGAAGCTGCAGTGGCTGGGAGCGGCTGCTGTACTCCAGTCTGGGCGACAGAGAGAGACTCCAACTCAAAAAAAAAAAAGAAAGAAAACTGGTGGAAACTCAGTATCAGAGATTTTGAAGATGAGATAGTCTAGGCCAATGGTCAGCAAACTCTGCAAAGGGCCAGATAGTAAATACTTTTGGTAGGCCATATGGTCTCTGTCATAACTACTTAGTTCTGTAGTAAGCTGAAAGTAGCCACAGACAATTTATAAGCAAACAAGCATGGCTGTGTTCCAATAAAGCTACCTAGAAAAAGAGGTGGTCAGCAATGTTTGTTTCCTGATCCTGGCCTAGGCTAGGGGTAGGAGAGCTGGGGAGGGGATACTGTAGAAGGGCTCAAAGAACAGATCTGCAGATGGATGAGAGACTAAGGTCTCTTCCCACCTTGAGAGCTTTACATATCTTTTTTTTGAGTGGGAGTCTCACTCTGTTGTCCAGACTGGAGTGCAGTGGCCGCTCCTGGCCACCGCAGCCTCGCCTGCTGGGCTCTGGCGATCCTTCCACCTCAGCCTTCCAAGTAGCTGGAACTACAGGCATGTGCTACCATGCCCGGCTCATTTTTTGATTTATTGTAGAGATGAGGTCTCAACAAGTTGCCCAGGTGGGTCTCGAACCCGCGGGCTCAGGCAATCCACTCACCTCAGCCTCCCAAAGCACGGGATTACAGGCTGAGCCACTGAGCCTGGCTATCTTTACATATCTTTAACTAAGAAGATATGACATGGACACCTCATTAAATCATTCTTGGAACAGAGGAATGTGTTCTTCTGAATAATCATATATTAACTAGAACCTCCTTGACAGTTGAAAATATTTCTAAAACTCCAGAATCTTCTGCCCTGCCTTAGGTATACCCAAAATAACAGAACTCTTCTTCAATGACTAAGGACTTCTCAGGGTCTCAAATCATCTTTCCTGCTATCAAATCTCACAAGCTGTGGTTGTAGAAGGGGCAAGACATTTCTTGGAAGAGGGTTTTGCATAACTGCTAGAAATGGGTGTGTCCTTTTAACTTCCCTGTTTATGATTAGAGTAAAGCCATGACCAGGAGAATCCTGTCAAGTGAGGATTATAGTTCATCTGAATCTAATTGAGGTTATTGGATAAAATAAAAAATTGAACTTATTAGTCAGGTGTTTTGAGAACATAATAGCTGTATCTTCAAAAAACTCTTTGCTTTATTTTTAAAAAATCACCAATAACACACACACACACACACACACACACACACACCCTCTTAAACTCCCAAGTGGTGATGTGGTTTGAGTTCTAGCTCAATTACAAAGACATAGGAAAATTTGATCTGATGTCTGCATACATGATGTACAATTACGTCCTAATATATTTTAGCACAAAATACACTAGGCAGGTCTTATGTCCCATAATAGTTAACAGCTAACATTATAAGAGATAGTTGGGCTCGGTGGCTCAGCCTGTAACCCCAGTGTTTTGGGAGGCCGAGGTGAGTGGATTGCCTGAGCCCATGGGTTCGAGACCTGCCTGGGCAACTTGGTGAGACCTCATCTCCACAATAAATCAAAAATTAGTCGGGTGTGGTAGTGTGCGCCTGTTCCAGCTACTTGGCAGGCTGAGGCTGAAGGATTGCCGGACCCCAGCAGGTGGAGGCTGCAGTGGCTAGGAGCAGCCACTGCACTACAGTCTGAGTGACAGAGTGAGACTCCAACTGGGATCACTTAACGGTCTCACATTTCTGGAGGAACACTTCCGGGTGAGGAAGGGTTTTTTTGCTATCCTTCCTCTAGGAATTCTTCAGCTACTCTGGAACACAGAGACTTTACACTCTGAATGAATTTTTAGAAGGTCATTTGCTGAGCTCTTGCTACATGCCATGTGTTTTCTATTTATTATCATATCTAACTAATTCTACAAGGTAAATAGGATCTCCTTTTTACAGATGAGGAAAATGAGGTTCATAGGGATTTTAAAAACTTGCAGAGATCACAGCCCTAGATCTTCTTGTTCAGCAGGTCTGGTGTAGGGCCCAGAAGTGTATTGAGGTGAAACTAATACAGCTAAACTGCTGACTACACTTTGAGAAACACTGATTGCAGAGTTTATAGTTAGGCGTTTAGAATTCAAGTTTATAGTTAACTGGTGATGACAGGTGGCAATAGAGAGATAAAACCTAGGTCTCGGCTTCTAGGTCCAAAATTACTTCCATTTCTCAAATGCAAATCCCGTAGGAAAGGGCAGCATAGTTATTATATTTGCTCCTGACCCATTCATCTGAGTAATGTAGTTTCCCTCTAACTCCAAATTAATCTTATTTGTTCCTAAGGCACAGAATGATCTTTATCTTACCACAAAACTCTTATATCCTGAGGTCAGGGGCTTTTTATATCTCCAGTATTTAGCACAGTATTCGATACGTGCTATGCACTATATAATTCTTCAAAGGAAGTTATACCAAAGGAACAAAAGGAAAGAATGTTTATTTGCTTCTCTTTTGGCAAAACAAACAAAACCTCAGGTTTCAGTCAGATGACCTGTTAATGTAACCCACCATCTCTATCCTTGATAAGATGATACACAGATACCACAAACAGAAACAATCACCTGGAAAAGTCCACATCCTTTATGCAAAGCCGACTGCAACTACAGGCTTCAGAGGGTAGATTTGGGGACACATTAAGCCAATTAATGCCACTTCCCCTATATGCTACAATGATTGGTTCAATGATGGGCACATAATCCAAGCTACCTCAAACGGTCACTAAGATTCAACTCCAGGACCTTTGTTTGTGTTACTCAAACCAGACTCTTTCTGTCACTGGACAGAAGGTTGTGATTATATGAGCCTGCAGTTACAGAAACCACTATCTGGAGCCTAAGAAGCCAACCCAGAGAGAGCTGAGTTAATAGATGGATCTTGATGAAATGTGTCTTAAATCAAGTTGACCCTGAAGCCAGGTTCCACTCCCCTCCTCCTTAGACTTTTTGGGTTAGGTGACTCAATAAACTCTTCTGATTTAAGGCAACTTAGGTCACTATCTAATCAATACAGGCTTTAAGCATGTGTCCTATGCTGAGACCCAGGACCAGTTTGCTACCACAGGAGTAACTCAGGGGCCCTTTCTAAGAGCCCTGGTCGTATTCATTATTCAATTCACTTTCTGTTTCCATCACTTTCCATTTCTTTTAGTATTTACTCTCACCTACACAAACCTTCCTCGTCCTCTCTCCAATCATCCAGTCAACATACATCAAATGTATTAATGCCAAGTCCTTAGAACCTAATGATTCATGGAAAGGACAAACAAGTACAGTCACAGGTAGCTCAGTACACTGAGGTCAGCCCTCCAATAAGGGTATGCACAGAAGTTTACGGGTGCTCAGAGGGGAGAATTACTCTGCTTGGGAGGAATTGGGGAAAGTTTTACAGCTGTGCTGTGACACTTGGATTGTGTCTTGGAGGATGTGGAGTTTTGCTAGCTGAGGAAAAAATGCTGGAGAGAGAATTTTCAGGCAAAGCGAACAATATGAGTATGGCTGACTCTAGTTATTCTTGGTAGTTAGGGTCCGTTAAGTCAACATCAAGATAGAATTAGTGAATATTGAATCTTTTCTCTAGGTAAAATACAGGGATAGGTTCCTGTGAGCCTCTGGTCAAATGTTTGTCAATTAGTCAATACATAACCTTGTTTTATGTGTGTTTCTGTTTAAAGACACACATTTATTATATATTGTCGATTTATAAACACTGAACTTATGACTAACAGCATTACTATTCATGCCCCAACAAAGCTTATCTAACACATGTATTCTCTCAGTAAGGCACAACACAGTCTTCTTATATTTAGAAACACTAGAACTTCAGCACTATGTTTAGGGATCATTTTGAACAGTGAAATCACTAACAAAAAGCACAAAAAAGCAAAAAACATGGCACCTGATATACCATGAAAAAGATACTTGTTTACAGTATGAGCTGAAATAAGGCAAAGCGCTGCCCTGTTCTACCTCAGCTAGGGACGTGCTCATCAGGTGACTTGAATTTTTAGCTGCTCTGTACATACACATGTCTGTGACTGAAGACAAAAGCAAGCTGTGTTGGTTTGTTTAGGCTGGTGAAAAAAATACCTTGGACTGAGTCATTTATAAACAACAGAAATTTATAGTTCTTAGTTCTGGAGCTGGGAAGTCCAAGATCAAGGCATCAGCAGATCTGTTGTCTGGTGAGGACCCTGTCTGTAACAGATGGTGCCTTCTCTGTGTCCTCATATGACAGAAGGGACCAACAAGCTCCTTCAAGCCTCTTTTATCTGGGCATGAATTCCACCTACGAGGGTTCTGCTGTGACAACTTACCTAATCACCTTGTAAAGGCCCTACCTCTTATACCAACACACTGGGGTTTCGGTTTCAACATATGAATTTTGGAGGAACACATTCAGACCATAGCACATACTGAATATTGATTTTGTGGTTACATATAAATTTTAGGGAGTAGGTAAATTCATGAACACTGAATCTATAATCTGTGAATATGAGGATTAACTGTATATGAAAAAGTTTGCTGTGCTCAAATAATAAAGCTAAATTTGGTGAAGTTGATGTGGGGAGGGTAGAAAACAACGTAGAAAGGAAATTATTGTAGGTAAGGCTGGAAAGGTGGTCTGGGGCTATTTTAAGTAAGGCCTCACATGCTAGGTTTTACTTTTTTTCTATTTGTTCTCTTTTCTCTTGCTCTCAATGTCAAATATTATAATCAAGAAAAACTACTATGAATTCATTAACTCAATTATCCTATTAATCACAATTTCCACATATTTTTGAAAAATAAAGGACAAATTCATGGAGAACACTTATTCAGTCCAAATAAATGTTTGGTGTGAGAGTATATGAGTGTTTTGAAGGAGTCAGGACATAGCAGTCCACCATGAGGCAACTACTATAATGTACCCCAGGGAGTGGCTCAAGCAAAGGGAATGGCATGTGCAAAGACCCTGAGGATGAAGTGAAGTTGGCTCATGGGATGATCTGACAGGAGGTCATGGCTGGAGCATAGTGAACAAAGGGGAAAGTAGTACAAGGAAAAGGCAGGGATAGATTGTGCAGGGTCTTACAGGCCATTGTATGAAGTCTAAATTTTATCTAAAATAAAACAAGATCCTTCAATAGGGGCATAATTAATAAATTGATATATACTGGCAACTGAAGAATAAGGCTTGAGAGTAATGTACTATGATACTATTTACATTACTAATATGATACTATTTACATCCTATATGTTTATGTACATAAATATACACACAACATATATATGTGTGTATATAGTATACACACACATGCAGACATGTTTTAAAAATACTTAGAAAAGCATTCTAAACTGCTATCAATGGTTCCTTGTTGAGGGGAATAGGTGTATAAGAGAAAGGATATAAAAATCTTTCACATTTTAACCCATATAATTCTGTTTTTTGCTATTTTTTTTTGAGTTGGAGTCTCACTCTGTTGCCTAGGCGAGAGTGCAGTGGCACACTCACGGCCACCCCAGTGTCTACCTGCTGGGCTCTAGAGATCCTTCTGCCTCAGCCTTCCAAGTAGCTAGAACTATAGGTGCGTGCTACCGTGCTCGGTTAATTTTTGATTTATTGTAGAGACAAGGTCTTGTTAAGTTGCCTGGACTGGTCTCGAATCCGTAGGCTCAGACAATTCACTCCCAAAGTGCTGGGATTATAGGCAGAGCCACTGAGTCCAGCCAGTTCTGTATTTTTAAATGAATAGAACATGAGGCCACTGAATGGTTTTAACTTTTTTCATACTTAAAATTCCAAAAGATCATTCTGGCCTATAACAATTGGAGAGAAGTGAATAAAGAACATGAGTAGGGAACCCAGATAAGACACTGCTCATTATGGAAAAAATTATGGAGAGTTCTCAAAGAACAAAAAAAATTAATGTAGTACTACCAATCAATCTAGCCATCCTGCTACTGGGTGCATACCCAAAGGGAGAAAAATTATTATATCAAAAAGATACCTGTACTCATATGTTTATTGCAGCACTCTTCACAACAGCAAAGATATGGTATCAACCTAAGTGACCATCAATGGAGGACTGGATAAAGAAAATGTGATACCCACATGTACGCATACACACACACACACACACACACACACACACACACACACACACACACACACACACCATGGAACACTATTCAGCCATAAAAAAGAACGAAACCATATCTTTTGCAGCAACATGCTTGGAACTGGAAGTCATTCTCCTGAGTGAAATAATTTGAATGTTAAACACTACATGTTCTCACTTATAAATGGAAGCTAAACAATGGGTACACATGGACACACAGAGTGAAATAACAGAAAATGGAGACTATAAAAGGTAGGAGGGTGGTGAGGGTTGAAAATTGCCTGTTGGATACATGTTCACTATTTGAGTGATGGGTACACTGAAAGCCTAGAGTTCACCATGATGCAATATATACATGTAAGAAACCCACACCTGTACCTCCTAAATATATAAAAATGAAATTTAAAAAAATAATGGTGATTTGGACCAGAACAGTGGTAAAGGACATATACATTCACAATATACATTCTTCTATATTTCAGAGGCTGAAATGACTAACCATGGTGATGGACTGAATATGGGGGATTTAACAAAGAAGGACTCCAAGATTTTAAGCCTGAGCAAGTAGGTGGGCTATGTTAAGACCTATAACCTGTAATCCCAGCACTTTGGGAGGCCGAGGCAAGAGGACTGCCTGAGCTCAGGGACTAGCCTGGGAAACTTGGTGAGACCTCATCTCTACAAAAAATAAAAAATAGCCAGGCTCGGTGGCTCAGCCTGTAATCTCGCGCCTTTGGGAGGCTGAGGTGAGTGGATTGCCTGAGCCTGCGGGTTCGAGACCCGCCCGGGCAGCAAGACCTCATCTCTACAATAAATCAAAAAATCAGCCAGGCGTGGTAGCGCATGCCTGTAATTCCGGCTACTTGGAAGGCTGAGGCGGAAGGATCGCTGGAGCCCAGTAGGTCGAGGCTGCGGTGGCCAGGAGCGGCCACTGCACTCCAGTCTGGGTGACAGAGTGAGACTCCAACTCAAAAAATAATAATAATAATAATAAATAAATAAAAATAAAAAATAAGCCGGGTGTAGTAGCACACGCCTGTAGTTCCAGCTACTTGGAAGCCTGAGGTGGAAGGATCGCCTGAGCCCAGCAGGTTGAGGCTGCAGGGGCTGTGAGTGTACCACTGCACTCTAGCCTGGTCAACAGAGTGAGACACCGACTCAAATAAAAAACGACTTATAATGGAGAAGAAAATCACAGCCACATCTCTTTGACAAGGATATTATGGTGCACTCTATTCATTCTTTGCCTCTACCACATGAAAGACAAAGGGGAAAGATAAATTTGATGTGTGTGACGGGGAGAGGGTCACATCTGGAAAACCAAAGAGTCTTGCATCAGTAATTATATGAACTGAATTTTATGAGATTGATTCCCCAAAGACCAGGTCAACCTTTCTACAGAAGACTCAGAATCCATTAATGGAATTAACTCTCCCTTTGACACAGCAATAAATGAGCCATGGTCAACCCTTTGCATGTTGGAGAAACAAAGGTCATTCCATTGAGGGACCTTGCTTTAATGTCCTTGAATGATCAGATTTAAGTTATAGTTAAAGCACTGAGTTGAGCAAAGGTTACCAGGGAAAATCAGGACAAAGTTGGGGGAAGGGCAGACAACCAATGCTCATGAATATAGTTAAATTGTTTCCTTTCCTCTAGGACACAGGCATCACTCCTCAGTCCCCCAAAGACCTGGTTTCGTATTTTCTTTTTTTTTTTTTTGAGTCGGAGTCTCACTCTGTCGCCCAGACTGGAGTGCAGTGGCCGCTCCCGGTCACCGCAGCCTCGACCTGCTGGGCTCCGGCGATCCTTCCGCCTCAGCCTTCCAAGTAGCTGGAACTATAGGCACACGCTACCACATCTGGCTAATTTTTTTGATTTATTGTAGAGATGAGGTCTCACCAAGTTGCCCAGGCGGGTCTCGAACCCACAGGCTCAGGCAATCTACTCAACTCAGCCTCCCAAGGTGCCATATTTTCTTAAATAGACATCTGATTGTGTTACTTATTTGCTTTAAATCCTTTATTAGCTCACTACTTCAACCTTTAATGTGCATTAGAAACATTGAGACACCTGTTCAAAATGCAGATTCCTAGGTTCAAGTCTTAATGGAGACTCTGACTCAGGGATACAATCTCAATGGAGACTAGAGTCCAGGGATACAAATTTCAAATAACTCTACTACATAATGTTTATGAAATGACAATGAGAAACAATACACTAAACTGTTAATAATGGTTGATGGGATGTGGCCTTGACTTAGTGAACTGCACTGGAGGAATAAGTGGATCAGGAGTTTGGAGATTTGAGTTTACTTCTAGCTCTGTCTCTGGAATGTGAACCTGGGGGGAAAATACTTTCCTGCTCTGGGTCATGTTTCTTCATCTAGAATGTGTACAAGTGTTCACTTTGCTGCTTTCCACCTCTACCTTAATTTCTGACATGTGAAGACCACAGGGTAAGACAGAGGGTTGGAAATGTTAGGTAGGGCTTCTGGACTATGCTAGACTGACTTTCCCAAAGGTACCCAGACTGTGAATATATATGAACATGAACACAAAATCTAGTGCTCTCTGGAGAGCTTTTCACTACCCACCTAGAATCCAGTACACAGTGGAATTTGCTGTCATGAGCAAGTATAGTATATAAAAAGCTACTTCTGCTGGGCTCGGTGGCTCAGCCTGTAATTCCAGCACTTTGGGAGATTAAGACAAGTGAACTGCCTGAGCCCACGGGTTCGAGATCAGCCCAGACGACTTGGTGAGACCTCATCTCTACAACAAATAAAAAGTTAGCTGGGTGTGGTAGCGTGTGCCTATAATTCCAGCTACTTGGAAAGCTGAGGCGGAAGGATCACCGAAGCCCAGCAGGTAGACGCTGGGGTGGCCGTGAGTGTGCCACTGCACTCTAGCCTGGGCAACAGAGTGAGACTCCAACTCAAAAAAAAAAAGTTGCTTCCAAGCTACAGAATGAATTGTGTATGGGGCTCTCCAGGAACTTGGCTTCTCTTCCCTGGTCACATCACTCAAAAAAAAAAAAAAAAAATGCATGGAAGTCATTCAGTGGATGATAGGAGAAACTAACCCAACTCCAAAGATTAATAACTCAGGTAATGAAGTGAATGACCTGTTTTACTCCTGAGAGCCCCAATTTACATCAGTCCAGCTGCTTGGAGTCTTGTATATATAACTGAAAAACACTCCCATACAGAGACTGTTCCACAGCCTCTCTATGAGCTATTGAAAAGGCTTTTGTTTAATTTGTAAGAAGTCAGTATACAAAATTTAGAATGACCCCTGGGCTAATCCTTCCTTTTTTGGTTTCCTTTTTTTTCTTTTAAATCAACATTATAGAACTATAATTTCTTCCATCTCAAGAGTTCATATTGATAAATTCTGGCAAATGTGTATGCCATATAACCACCACCACAAGACATTTTCATCACTTCTTCTGAAGAGTTCCCTTGTGCCCTTTCATGGTCAATCCTCACACCCCACCCTGGCCCCAGGCAACCAGTGTCTGCTTTCTATTACTACAGATTACTAAAACTTTTCTACAGTATCACAAAACTGGAATTATACAGTATTTATTACTTTGGTGCCTGGCTTTTTATGTACAATATGAATTTTTATGATTGTTCATACTGCTGCATGTATCAATAGTTCTTAAAAATTGCTGAGCAGTATAGTATTTTACAGGGGTACCATTATTTGTTTATCCATTTACCTATTGAGGGACAATAAAGTTGTTTCCAGCTTGAAGCTATTAAGAACAAAGTAGCTATGAACATGATCATACTAGTCTTTTCTGTGAGCACGTTTCATTTCTGTTGGTTAAATACCTAGTCATGGAATGGCTGACTCACATAGTGAATGTATCTTTCATTTTACAAAAAACTGCCATTGTTTTCCAAAATGATTACACTATTTTTGCATTCCCACCAACAATGCACGAGAATTCCAATTCCTTCACATGGCTTTGTTATTACAGTCATTCTAGTGGGTAGGTGTGTAGTGGTTTCTCATTGTGGTTTCAATTTGTATTTCTCTAATGACTAATGATGGTGAGCAACTTTATGTGTGCTTAGTAGTTATTTATTTTCTTTTTCGATGAGCCTGTTTAAATCTTTTGCAATTTTTTTTTTTTTTTGTGAGTTGGAGGCTCACTCTGTTACCCAGACTGGAGTGCAGTGGCCACTCCCGGCCACTGCAGCCTCGACCTGCTGGGCTCCGGCGATCCTTCTGCCTCAGCCTTCCAAGTAGCCGGAACTACAGGCGCGTGTTACCACACCCAGCTAATTTTTTTTTATTTATTGTAGAGATAAGGTCTCTCCAAGTTTCCCAGGCGGGTCTTGAACCCGCGGGCTCAGGCAATCCACTCACCTCAGCCTCCCAAGGCGCGGGATTACAGGCTGAGCCACCGAATCCAGTTCTTTTGCCATTTTTAAATTAATTTTTTTGTCTTACTGTTGAGTCATAAGAGTATATTCCGGATATAGTTTATTAGATACATGCGCACACACGCACATATATGATGAGAGGCAAAAAATGAAGAATGTTTTCTCCCAGTCTGTGACTTGCCTTTTCTTTGCTATTTAAATTTAAATTTTTAGTTGACAAATAATAGATATATTTGTTTGCTAAGTAGTATTTTTTAAAGAATAAATGTTTTTGATTTTTATAAAGTCCAATTTATCAATTTTTTAAACAGTTCAGGTTTTTGTGACTTATCTATCTTATCTAGGAAATCTCTTCCTACCCCAAGGTCAAGATTTTTTAGTTTTTTTTCTTCTACTAGATGTTTTATAACTTTAGCTTTGATGTTTATCTATGATTCATGTCTGTGTAGAGTGTGAGGAAAGGATTATGGTTCATTTTTTCCCCCATATGGATATTTAGCTGTTCTAGCAGCATTTGTTGAAAAGAAATATCCTCTATAAAATTACCTTTGCAATTTTTGTTGAAAACCTACGGACCAAATACATGCAGGCCTATTTCTGGATTTCCTGTTATGTTCCATTGACCTCTTTATCTATATATACTTATGTTAACACCACACTGTCTCAATTGCTGCCAACATATTGTTAAGTCTTAAAATCAGGTAGTGTGAATCTTCTTTGTTCTTCTTTTCCAAAGTTGTTTTGATTATTCTAGGTCCTTTGCATCTTCATAAAAATTTTAGAACCAGCTTGTCAATTTTTACCAAGAAAAAAAAAAAGGCTGGGATTTTTGTTTGAATTCCACTGAATCTAGAGATTTATTTGATACTGAAACGTTTACTAGAATTCATCAGAGAAGTCATCCATGCTTGCAGTGTGTGGAAGTTTTAAAGTCAGAATTTAATTCTTTAACAGGTACAGGTCTCTTCAGATTTTTACTTTCTTTTTGTGTCAGTTTTGATAATATGTGTTTTTCACAGAATTTCATATGTTATCAAATTCATTTAGGTAATGTTAATATTGTATTATGTTTTCATTTTTTAAAATGAAATGTTATTCATATATCATAAAATTCACCACTTAAAAGTACATAATTCAGTGGTTTTTAATACAGTCACAAAGTTATGCAAACATCACCATTATTCCAGAACATTTTCATCACCCCAAAAAGGAATCCCATACCTATTAGTAGTCAATCCCCATTTTCCGCTTCTCCCAGCCCCTAGCAACTACTGTAACGTCTGAAGGTTCTGTAGTGATGGGCTGATCCTATTTTGGTGTACTCTATTTCAGCAAAGACCAGCTCCCAAGGCAAGAATCTAAACAGTTGAAGTCACATCACAATCTGGGACTCTGGAGAGATGAGAGAAGAGATATTTTTCTTTAAGGTTGTTAACCAGGCTTCTTGTTGCCTAGCAGTGCTTTTCAACTAGTAAGAATGTGTCAAGCTAGTATGCTTTTTATTCCTTCAACACTAAGAGAAATTGTAGTCCCTAGGTCAGTCACCTGTGGCCACCAGCTACCTGCAGCTGGATATTAAAATATTATTTTCTTTGTGTGGTATATGAAAAAGTTTGGAAAGCATTGTCCTACAGTGTCAAGTCTAAGCAACTCAGAATAACAGTCAAGGGCCTTCTTTCATTTGGCTCCAAACTACTTCCTGAAATTGTTTTCAAGCTTCTCACACTCCATTCTTACTCTCAGTTCCAAAACATCCTAGACTCCAGGCAGAGCAAACTGCTTTACATAAAAAGCTCTGCAATTTTGTGCCTTTGCGATTTCCCTGTTAAAAAGCCCATCACCCCTTCAAGATTTTACTCAAATGCCAAAAAATACTCCTTACTCTCCAAGGGGAGGGAGACCATGCCTCTCTCCTTCCCTTCATTAAATAAGAGATAAGCTGAATGCTCACTGAGGACCCTGCACTGAAGGATCTCAGAATATAAATCCCTTTCTATATTTTCAAAATTCCATCATGTATAGGACAAGAATGGAATTATCATCATCATTTTATAGAGCAAGGAACAGTAGGCCAGAAAATGGTAATAACTTACTAAACATATGTGGCAGAGCTGCAATAAGAACCCGTGTCCTTTTTTGAAACCATGTAAATGAAGTTTTTTTTTTTAAGATGGGACCCGAAATATTTTTTTCCTAAAGTGAATCCTGTCTCTAAAATTGCAAATATCTCTTAGCAGTGGTCTATACAACTTAAAGTCTAAGATGGGTACCAAATTGAAGATTAAGGTGTTAGACAGGAGTGAATTGTGAATGTTTAAGCTAGGCAAAAGAGCTCCACAAAAGAGGGAGGGTGGCACCAGAGGGTTCTGGATGCCTTAAAGCCTTCCTTATAACCTTGTAATCTAGTATTGGCCACTTAGCAGGCACAGAATTGTCTCCATGTGGAGGCAGGTGCTTACCACTTCGGGACACAGAGCACCAGGACCTTTTCATAAATTCCCTAATTTTTTTATTTCTAGGCATCCCTCTTTGCCTGTATCTGAGTGGACAATGCAGTTGAATAACTATCAGAGTTGAAATGCAATTTTTGGATAAATTTTTAATCTTGAGCACCCTAACTCTGAGACATAGGGCCCTCTGGGACCTTTAACACACTCCCAAGGTCTCAGTTTCTCCCAAAACTATGCAGAATATAAGTTTGCAGATTTCAACTGAGGAGCTATGGGTCCCTAAAGGAAAAGGTGAGTATCTCCAGGTTCAACCCTGGTAAATTCTAAATGAAATTCTACGATTAAAGGAAACCACTTCTGACCTTAATCCATCTTCAAGTATGAATAAATGAAATGCGCCATAGTGGTCAGAGATATAGAACCAAGTCCAGCAGTTTGATATCCAGAGTTCGCATCCCTATATTAAAATACCTATAACCCATTCATCATGCTTGCTCTATACTTAGAAATTTGGTACTTTATTTTTATTAGAACTTTCGACTTCACTGTACTTTCGATCAGAATATAACCCAATTTACTCATGTGAATACAAATCAGTCCCAACCAAATCAAACCTATATATACTTTCTAAAACTATAAATGTAATAATTCAGATTATATGCTTTCTCTGAAAGGATTTTAAGTAGAGATTTTATGTGTAAGAAGTCCTTGGTTCATGACATGGTTTAGCTCATCATGAATGTTATTTCAGGTACACAAATGTTTTATAAGCTTCTTGAAGGCAGGAATTGAAAGGATGCATAGTACAGTGGACAATAACCAGGATCCGGAATCTGAAGTTACAAGTTCACAAAGTCCAGCCTTTACTTCCTAGCTGTGTGACCCTAATGAATCACTTACCCTCTGTCCACCTTAGTTTGTAAAATGGACCAAATTCCACCATCTCATGTAGTTATAGAGAGGAAAATATAAAGGTAGACATGTTTTTAAAAAGTGTTATGTATAGGTCAGGCGTGGTGGCTCAAGCCATAATCTCAGCACTTTGGGAGACCGAGGTGAGAAGATTGCCAGAGCCCACGGGTTTGGAACAGCCTGGCAACTTGGTGAAACCTCATCTTTACAACAAAATTAAAAAATTAGCCAGGCGTGGTAGCACGCACCTGTAGTTCTGGCTACTTGGAAGGCTGAGGTGGAAGGATCACCTGAGCCCAGCAGGTCGACGCTGGGGTGGCCATGAGCATGCCACTGCACTCCAGCCTAGGTGACAAAAAAAAGTGTTATGTATAAACATAAACTTTTATCTTCTAATTGTTTTGAACATGTATCTCTTACCATTCCTGTATTTGGGCATAATAAAGTACAAGAGACCAGATCAGTTAATAAAAAATAGTTCCTGAAATCAATGTTGGAGGGTCTTAATGGTCAATAACCACACAAGAAAAGTTAGGTATAGCACCCTTATGTGAGCTTATAACCTTGAAAAAACTAACTTTCCAACTCAGTCACTAAGAGTGGCCCATGGTAGCAACAGTGTTTATGAACCCTCCAACCTCTCATGGCACCCACAGTCCTGGATATGGTTCCTTTGTATTATTAAATAAATCAGAATTCTTTGGAGGGAGATTGATTATATGTTGCGGAGTAAAAAAAAAAAAAATTAAGGTCAGATTGTTCTTTTTATTTAGTAATAAAAACAAAGGTGTTTTAAAATGTATCACAGAAAAAAATGTTAAGGACTGCTGCAAGTCAAAAGGATTCAATTTAAAGGGGCACACATTGTCCAAGTTGTAATATTTTAAGTTAATAAGTAATTTGAACCTATGAAAATATGAGTTCATAATATTCAAAGTAATAAAGTGTACAAATGTCTTTTTTTAATACAAAAAGAAAGGTGACTATAATAGTGTTATGGTTAATTTTAGGTATCAACTAGCCTGTGTTAAGGGATACCTAGATAGCTGGTGATATATTATTTATGGTCTGTCTGTGAGTTTCCAGAAGTAGCTGGCATTTGAATCAGTAGACTGAGTAAGGAAGATCCACCTGACCCAATGTGGGTGGGCACCATCCAATCTGAAGAGGGCCTGGAAAGAACAAAAAAAGGCAGAGGAAAGTCAAAGTTGCTCTCTTCTGGAGCTGAGATACCCATCTTTCTCTGCTCTTGGACACTGTAGCGGTTCTTGGGTCTTCAGACTCCAGGACTTATACTAAATACACTACCAGCTTCCCTGGTTCTTCAGCTTGCAGGTGGCATATTACAGGACTTCTCAGCTTCCTTAATCATGTGAGCCAACTCTCATAGTAAATCCCCTCTTATATATCTACATATATATCTTTTTTTAATCAATATTTTTTATTATGGTTTTGTGGGGTACAGTTAAGGGTTAGGTATACAAATACGTTTCATTCAGGTACCCTGTTGATAAGAGGTGTTTCCCTGTCCCCAGACAGATATTTGCTACTGTTAATCCCATCTCCCTCCCCCCACATAGTTTCCCACTACTGTCAGTCATTTTCTTATAGTATTACATTGAATGTTAAAGGTCCATTATATGAGTGAGAACATGTGATACTCGGATCTTTGTTTCTGTGAGAGGTCACTCAGTATTATAGACTCTAGTTCCATCCAGGTTGCTGCGAAATTCATTATTTTGTTCCTTTTTATGGCTGCGTAGTATTCCATCGTGTATATGTACCACATTTTTAAAATCCAGTCCTCTTTTGATGGGCTACATATATATCTTATTGGTCCTGTTTCTCTAGAGAACCCTAATACAAATAGGATTTGTTTGATTTTTGATAAAAAGGGGAATCAACACATTGGACTTTTTTTTTCTGTTAAACAATATAGTTGATAAAAAGTCTACATATGTAGATGTTTATATCTGTGCAAGCAGAGACCGAATCAACAGAGGCAACAGTAAGAAGCCTAGGAAAAAGTAGAAATTATACAAAGAATAGGAGAAACAGATCAACATTGATGAACATCCATAACAGTGCAAAAAAAAAAAAGGTACACCAACAGTTAAAAAGCACTGGTGGTCATGTACATTGACCAAATAGAATGAGGGTCCTAGAGTATGTTCCATGATAACACTTCAGCTTACAAATAATTAATTTCATGAACTACTCTCTAATTTTCTTTTTTTTCTTTTTTTGAGTTGGAGTCTCACTCTATTTCCCAGGCAGGAGTGCACTGGCACGCTCCCAGCCACCACAGCCTCGACCTGCTAAGCTCAGGAGATCCATCCGCCTCAGCCTTCCAAGTAGCTGGAACTACAGGCATGTGCTACCATGCTCAGTTAATTTTTTGATTTATTGTAGAGACAAGGTCTCACCATGTTGCCTAGGCTAATCTCGAACCTGTGGGCTCAGGCAATCCTCTCGCCTCGGCCTCTCAAAGTGCTGGGATTATAGGCTTGAGCCACCACGCCCAGCCTAGTCTCTAATTTTCTGGAAGTAGTTATCAATCTTTAGTATGAGTCAGAATTACCTACAGCATTTGTTAAAATGCAGCTTTCTGGGCTCGTCCTCCGAGTGTCTGATTTAGGAGGTCTGGAGTAGGAGTCTGAGAATTTGCATTTTTAAAAAAATTAGTTAATTTAGTAATTTATTTAAAAAAAAATTTTTTTTTTTTTTGAGTTGGAGTCTCACTCAGTTGCCCAGACTGAAGTGCAATGGTACTCTCCCGGCCACCGCAGCCTCGACGTGCTGGACTCTGGCGATCCTTCCGCCTCAGCCTTCCAAGTAGCTGGAACTACAGACGCGCGCTACCACGCCCGGCTAATTTTTTGATTTATTGTAGAGATAAGGTCTCATCAAGTTGCCCAGGCGGGTCTTGAACCTGCGAGCTCAGGCAATTCACTCACCTCGGCCTCCCAAAGCGTGGGATTACAGGCTGAGCCACCGAGTCCAGCCTAAAATTCTTTATTTTAAACATGTGGGGTACAATTCAGGGTTAGGTATACAAATGTTCATTGTGCCACCCCCCTACCCCCAGATTCCCACTACTGCCAATCCCAATCCCTGCCCCCCAAAGTTTCCCATTACTACCAATCCTTTCCTTACTGTATTATGATAATTGTTCAAGGTCTGCTTATGAATGAGAACATGTGATACTCAGTTCTTTGTTTCTGTGAAAGACCACTCAGTATTATAGACTCAGTCCATCCAAGTTGCTGTGGAGTTCATAATTTTATCCTTCTTTATAGCTGTATAATATTCCATCATGCATATGTACCGCATTGTTTTAATCCAGTCCTTTTTCGATGGGCAGCACAGTAGGTTCTATGTTTTTGCCATTGTGAACAATGCTGTAATAAATATACATGTGCAGGTATCTTTTTCATAGAGTGATCTGAATTCCTCTGAGTATATTCCCAACAGGGGGATTGCAGGGTCATATGGAAGGTCGATTTTTAGATCTTTTAGGAATCACCACACTGTTTTCCATAGAAATTGTACTCGTTTACATTCCCACCAACAGTGTAGAAGTGTTCCCCTCCCCGCATTCTCTTCAGCATCTGTTGTTTTTTGAGTTGTTGATGATGGCCATCCTGACAGGAGTTAGGTGATAGCTCAGTGTCATTTTAATTTGCATTTTTTTGATGACTAGTGAGACTGAGCATTTTTTCATGTATCTGTTGGCTGCTTGTATGTCTTTTTTTGAGAAGTCTCTATTCATATCTTTTGCCCACTTTGTAATGGGGTTGTTTGTTTTCCTTCTTTTCAGTACATTTGAGTTCCTTGAAGATTCTAAATATTAGGTTTTTGTAGGACACAGAGTTGGCAAATATTTTTTCCCACTCTGTGGGTTGTCTCCCTGCTCTCTTGATGGTTACTTTGGCTTTGCAGAAGCTTGTCAGTTTGATGAGGTCCCACTTATCTATCTTATCTCTTATGGCCTGGGCACTTGGGGTTTGATCAGGAATTGGTCACCAGTTCCAATTTCCATAAGGGTGTCTCTTGTATTTTCTAAGGTTCTTATAGATTGAGGTTTTACATTTAGGTCTTTGATCCACTTAGAGTCGATTTTTGTGTAGAGTGATAGGTAGGGAGGGGTCTTGCTTTAATCTTCTGCATGTGGTCAGCCAGTTTTCCCAGTACCATTGACTGAATAAGACCTGGATTCACCAACCCAGTGGTTGCTGGTGGAGGCTTTGTCAAAGAAGAGTTTGAGAAATTAAGATTTTGCTTCTGGAATCTCTATCCTGTTCCATTGGTCTACATGCCTCTTCTAGTACCATACCAGGCTGTTCGTGGTTGTTTATGTTTCCATATGAATTCCTGTATTGTCGCTTTCAGGTCTGAGAAGAATGCTGCTGGTAATTTAATGGGTGTTACGATAAATCTGTAGATTGCCTTGGGTACAATGGACATCTTAACAATGTTGATTCTTCCAATCCATGAGCATGGAATATTTTTCCATTTGCTTGTGTCATCTTTGATTTCTTTGAGCAGTGTAAAGGTCTTTCATGGTTAGGAAGATATCACGGTATTTCATTTTTTTTGTGGCTACTGTGAATGGGATTGTGTTTTTTATTTAGGTTTCTGTTATTTTATTGTTGGTTTACAGAAATGCGGCTGTCTTTTTCACATTTATTTTTTACCCTGAGACTGTGTCAAAGTTCTTTATCAGTGCAAGAAGGTTTCTGACAGATTCTCTTGGGTTTTTGAGGTATAGGATCATGTCATCTGCAAAGAAGGATGACTTAACTTCCTCTTTTCCTATTTGGATACCCCTGATCGCTTTCTCTAATCTGATTGCTCTAGCAGGACTTCCAAAACTATGTTGAACAGGAGAGGTGAGAATGGACATTCTTGTCTTATTCCAGTTTTCAGGGGAAATGGTTCCAGAGAATTTGCATTTTCTAAGAAGTTTCTAGAAGATGCTGATGCTGTTGGTTTTGGAACCCCACTTTGAAAACCACTGTCTTACATACATCACACATTATAATGCAGATACTACAGATGCCTAAGTTCTGAATAATACTAGCATTCATATCACTATATCATAATGAATGGACAGTGTTTTCTAACTCTAAAGACTAAGACTAAAAAATTTCTTCATTTCATTATAACAAACTAGATTACAAGAAAGTAAAACCTGTGTGAAAGGCATGAACTAAAAGTTATATTAATATAACAACGGAAGTACATCTAGAAAAAGAAAGTTCATCCCTATAACCAGTTGCGGGGGTCTGAGTCATCTTGAGAAAGCAACCAAGTCATATGTCCCAACCAAAGATCGATTAGTTTATAATCTGGATACCATGACCATGCCAATTTGAGAGGGTGGTCCTTTCTTTGTGTGTGTGTCACAGTCTCACTGTGTCTCTCAGGCTGGAGTGCAGTGGCACACTCATGGCCACTGCAGCCTGGATCTGCTGGGTTCAGGTGATCCTTCTGCTTCAGCCTTCCACATAGCTGGAAACACAGGCACCATGCCTGGCTAATTTTTTGATTTATCATAGAGGCAAGGTCTCACCAAGTTGCCCAGATTGGTCTCAAACCCCTGGACTCAGGCAATCCTCTCACCTCCACCTCCCAAAGTGTTGGGATTATAGGCGTGAGCCACCACACCTGGCTGAAGGTGTTCCTTTCACTTCCATCCTTATAAGGTTTTTCCCTAGGAAAGTCAAAATTACATAGCTTAAATCTTGGGAAGATATAAAAATAAATATAATAGTACCCTAGGAAAGCATACAAACAAGTGCAGAAATAATGATTTAGAATAAGATTAAGCATAAGCACACAAATAAGATTTGTAATAATTATATTTGTATATGTTTTATCCAGTGCTTAAGTTTTGTTTTGTTTTGAGTCAATGTCTCACTCTGCTGCCCAGGCTGGAGTATAGTGGCATGATCACAGCTCACTGCCCCTTAACCTTCTGAGCTCAGGCAAACCTCCTGCCTCAGCCACCCAAGTAGCTGGGACTACAGGTGTGCACTGCCACACCTGGTTAATTTTTAAAATTTTTGGTGAGCCGGGCTCGGTGGCTCAGCCTGTAATCCCGCGCCTTTGGGAGGCTGAGGTGAGTGGATTGCCTGAGCCCGCGGGTTCGAGACCCGCCTGGGCAGCGAGACCTCATCTCTACAATAAATCAAAAAATCAGCCGGGCGTGGTAGCGCATGCCTGTAATTCCAGCTACTTGGAAGGCTGAGGCGGAAGGATCGCCGGAGCCCAGCAGGTCGAGGCTGCGGTGGCCGGGAGCGGCCACTGCACTCCAGTCTGGGCGACAGAGTGAGACTCCAACTCAAAAAAAAAAAAAAAAAAAAAAAATTTTTGGTAGAGACAAAGTCTCACTGTGTTGCCTAGGGTGTTCTTAAACTCCTACGCTCAAGCAATCCTCCTCCCTCTGCCTCCCAAAGTGTTAGGATTACATGTGTGAGCCACCACACCTAGTCTGTTTAAAGTTTTTGAAGTAATCAAAGAATCAGCCAAAGTAAACTTATAGTGCAATTATATTATTTAGGAGATTTTATTTTATTTTTTGAGTTGGAGTCTCTGTCGCCCAGACTAGAGTGCAGTGGCCGCTCCCAGCCACCACAGCCTCGACCTGCTAGGCTCCAGTGATCCTTCTGCCTCAGCTTTCCAAGTAGCTGGAACTACAGGCGCACGCTACCACGTCCGGCTAATTTTTTTGATCTATTGCAGAGATGAGGTCTCACCAAGTTGCCCAGGCGGGTCTCGAACCCATGGGCTCAGGCAATCCACTCACCTCAGCCTCCCAAGGCACGGGATTACAGGCTGAACCACCAAGCCCAGCTTATTTAAGAGAATTTAAACAAATTTGTAACTAATGTGCAGTAAAAATTAATTTTCAAAGTTTTGAGATTAAATATTAAACGATATAAACAGGTGAGGACATTCCTCTCCAATTACAAAAGTTCCTTTGAAATTCCAAATACATAATAAGTTGTTCAAATTAGCCAGAAATAAAATAGATAAAATAGTTATATCCCTTTTACTGCTGATTTAAAGATGAGTAGATAAAATAGTTTACAATTCCTTGTACTGCTGATTTAAAGGTGGAATGCTGACACCCCCAAAGACTTCAACTACAGGACAGAATGTTTATCATGCAAAGTAGGAAAGAATGTAACATTTATTGAGCATCCACCCTGTGTCAATCCAGTCACAGCACCTGGCTCACTGTACAGTCTTAATAACTGTTATCCTAAGATAAGACATATCATAAGTATTAAAAAGGGGGGAGAGAGTATAAAGAATTATGCAACACAGAAAAGAAACTATTCTACCTTGAGAAGGGAGTCAAAGAATATGCCAGCATGAAAGAGTAGACAGTCTAGATTTTAGGCACAGGAGGCATAGAAAGATGGGGCATCTTCTGGAGATGGCAAGGTCTTGATGTGATTACAGGAAAGGATGTGGGAAGAGAGAGCACAGCTAATGAGGCCGGAAAGACCAGTGAAGATAAGATCATAGAGACCTTGAATTAGGCCATGTCAAAGAGTTCAAATATAGCATCTATGTTATTAGAAGAAACAAGATCAGATCAGGTACTCTGAGGGCTGAGGCAGAAGGATCGCCTAAGCCCACCAGGGTGAGGCTGCGGTGAGTATGCCACTGCACTCCAGTCTGGGCAACAAGAGTGAGACTCCAGCACAAAAAAAAAGAAAAAAGAAAATATAAACAAGCTATACACAGCAAGATGAATCTTACAAATATAAAGTTGAGAGACAAAAGAATAAAAATATGATTTCATTTATATAAAGTTCAAAAATAGACAAAACTAACAATATTTCTTGAACATATATATACTTACGGTAAAATTATAAACAAAAGCAAGGGCATGACTACTACAAAAGTCATGATACTTGGAAAAGGGGATGGGGTAAAGTAAACAGAATATGACTGGAAAGAGTCATTCAGAAATTTCTGAGGTGCTTGCGATTTTTTTTTTATCTGCATGATAGTTATATGAGTGGCTCCTTTATAGTTCTGTATGTCATATTGTACACAATTTTAGTATGTATATTACATTTCGCAATAAAAAACTGAAGACATAATTGGAAGCATCTTGGAAAGATGATGAAGGCGGGAGGAATCTAGAGACAGGAAGAGAAATTAAGAGCTGGTCACAATAGCACAGGCAAGGGAGGAGAGTTTACACAAGGTTACTGGTAGCTGGGACAGAAGAGAAAAGGGATTTGAGAATTACTTAGTAGTTAGGTCTCAGTGACTCATTAGAAAAGAAAACAGAGGGAAAGAAAGGAGTAAAAAATGACTGCAAGATTTTTTACATTTCAAGCTTGGGAAACTGGATGATGGGTGGGGAAATACACAGAATAGCAGACTTGTGATTTTTAAAAATTGAGATATGATTCACATGCCATAAATATCTACCCTTTAAAGCATACAACTCAGTGTCTTTTGGTATACTCACAACATTATACAACTATCACCACTACTTAATTCCAGAATATTTTCATCCCCTATACTAATTAAGTCACTCCCCAGTTCCTGTCCTCTCCCACAGCCTTCATGTAATTTTAAGAGAATAAAATCTTGTGGTTAAAAACCTGCCTTAACAGAACAATGACATTCAATTGTTTCACCAGCCCGATCCCCAAGGAGATCTTATTTCAGAGTCTTAATCTGCCTCTCTGCTTCACAAAGGTGGGAGCTCTGGGGAAGGTGAAAGCCTTCTTTACTCGGGATGCAGAGGAAAACATCCCGTTCCTAGTTCTACCTTAGACAGAGACTCAAGTTAACACAGATCAAAGCGGGTAATCTGGCTTTCAATCAATGGCAGTACTGCCCACCTCCAGGTGGGGGGATTTGAAATGTGTGTGTGTATGGTGATAGTGGGGGTAAGCTGTCACAATGACTGGGAAGCCTTAAGCGTTAGAAGTCAGGGGTCAGGTATATCAACCTCAAACCATGCACGGGATAATCTTGCAAATAAAGAGTTGCCCCAACTAAAATTCCAATAGGGCCCTACCCCTCTCAGAAACAATGGGGGTAGAATTCCTATTATTTCTGCAAGTACAAAAACCAAAATGGAAGTGATGATCTGTAAATGGGAACCAGGCCCAGGCCCAAGAATGTGTGGTTATGAATAGCTTAGAGAACAGATTTAAATTAGCTCACAGTGAAAAGGGAGTATTAATAGAAACTCAGATATTAATAGTGATGAATCTCAGCTAGCCAAGGAGGACCATGGCCCAGGACTCATCATGTTCCACCATCACTGTCTTCCAGTCTGTGCTGTGTGTTAGAGTTGCAGTTTCAGGTATGGGAAAGGGCAAAGCTCAGTGCTACATACCAAGCTTGTGCCTGGTGTAAACAACACAAAGAGGAACTTGGGGCTATGTCCTACAGTCTACCTTAAATAAAAATTAAGAAGGCCCATCAGGGAGCTCTCTACACAAGGGAAAAACTTTGATTTGTCTCCCCAGTAAAACCTTTTTCTCTCTCTACACTGATTTTGTACGACATTTTGCCATTGGCCACCCCTTTGATTGGGGCATTGACAAACACTATAAACATTGATAATTTACTTTCAAATATTTATTATGTGTGAAGCTCTGGGAAGCACAGGCAGCAGGATGAGACAGTCCTTTGGTTAAAAGGGCTTCTGTTCTAATGGGGAAGTTAAAACACGGGCACTAACTAAATAAAATATACCCCCACATACATAGCATTTTGAAATAGAAATAATAGAAATACTTATTGAGCAATTACTAGATCTTTTTATATGCTTGAAAGTAAGTTTTGGGGTCATCTGTGCTACTTAGGAACTGCACAAATATGGGCTCTTTCATATATCTAAATCTCAGTTTTAATTATAAAATGAAGATGATAATCCTAACAGGGTTGTTATGAGCTCAAATGAGGCAGAAGTGACAGGCTGTTTTTTATTTCCTTCAATAAAGAACATCAAATAAACTTTACATATATAAACTTTCCTATAAAGTTCTATTATAAAAGAGGATAATTTATATGTGATACAAGAACAGTTTAACAAAGGAGGAAGCATTTGAACTGGGCTTCAAACAGATGGTTAGGATAGAAAAAATGTGCTACAGTCGGGCTTGGTGGCTCAACCTGTAATCCTGTGCTTTGGGAGGCTGAGGTGAGTGGATTGCCTGAGCCTGTGGGTTCGAGACCCACTTGGCAACTTGGCGAGACCTTATCTCTACAATAAATCAAAAAATTAGCCAGGCATGGTAGTGCGTGCCTATAGTTCCGTCTACTCGAAAGGCTGAGGCAGAAGGATTGCCGGAGCCCAGCAGGTCAAGGCTGTGGTGGCTGGGAGCGGCCACTGCGACAGAGTGAGACTCAGAACTCAGAAGAAAAAAAAAAAGAAAAATGTGTTACAGCAAAATAAACTATTCAACGGATTTTCTTTTTATTTATTTATTGTTATTTTACAGATGTGAGTTACAATTCAGGATTCGGTGGATCGGTGATCATCACACAGGTAAAGTGTGGCCTTCCCTTTGGTCCCACTTCACCTGGTTTGTGATCAGGTAGGTAACCTTATTAGTGTTATGCGCCTCCCCCTCCCTGGAAGCATCCCACTTCTGCCAAACACTTTCTTAAAGTATTATAAATGCTCAGGATTCGCTTATGAGTGAGAGCATGTGGTATTCAGTCGTTTCTGTGACAGATCACTGAGTATGTGTTCAACAGATTTTCTTTGAGCCACGGCTTTGTGCCAGGCCCTGGAACAGGCAGTGGTGTTGGTACTGCTTTTACTCAATACATTTTGTTTTTGGTCTTTTTTTTTTTTTTTTTTTGAGTCAGGGTCTTACTGTGTCACTCAAGCATGATCATGGCTCACTGCAGCCTCAATCTCCTGGTCTCAGGCAATTCTTCCACCTCAGCCTCCCGAGTAGATGGGACAGGTGCATGCCACCATGCCCAGCTAATGTTCTAATTTTTTGTAGAGACAAAGTCTCACTATGTTGCCTGCCTTCTGTCTCAGCCTCCCAAAGTGCTGGGATTACAGCCATGAGCCACTGTACCTAGCCACATTAACTCTTCCCATAAACAGCTAAGGTGCAATTAGTTTACCAGCAACTAGACTTGGAGAGAGGTGACAGATGGATGGTTGTAAGCACTAAGAAGCAGTATCTACTGAAGCTCAGTCTCACCAGGTCATGCTGAGGCCAGACCCTTGAGGCCCTGAGATGGGGAGGGAGACATAAGGAAAGTGGTATAGCAGAGTTCTATTGACAGTTTTACCTAATGAACAGTGCTATCCAGTGTCAGATCTATTGATAGAAATCAGCTTCATGCCTTGCTGCAAATGACTAAGAATACCAACCTCACCCTCAATTCTAGGTTTGGAAACAATTCTTCTTCCAGGTCTATATTACAGGGTAGAAGAACATTACATAAAACGTCTTGAAATAAGACCATAACCAATTGAAAACCCAATGGCATTTACTGTAAACTCTGAGCAGGCTGACTTGTGGAAGATAGGCTATTTCCCTACAGTTCTTTTTTTTGAGTTGGAGTCTCACTCTGTTGCCTAGGCTGGAGTACAGTGGTACACTCAAGGCCATCCCAGAGTCATTCTGCTGGGCTCTGGCGACCCTTCCACCTCAGCCTTCCAAATAGCCAGAACTACAGGCGTGCACTACCGTGCCCGACTAATTTTTAATTTGTTGTAGAGACAAGGTCTCACCAAGTTGCCCAGGCTGGGCTTGAACCCGCGGACTCAAGCAATCCACTCACTGGGATACAGTGCTGGGATTACAGGCTGAGCCACTGAGCCTGGCCTAATGTTTTTGATTTATTGTAGAGATGTGGTCTCGCCAAGTTGCCCAGGCTGGTCTCCAACCCATGGGCTCAGGCAATCCTCTCCCCTCGGCCTCCCAAAGTGCTGGGATTATAGGCACGAGCCACCATGCCTGGCCTCCCTACAGTTCTTTAATAAGAAAGCATGGGGGAAGCAATAGGGAGATGATTTTGGGATGTCTCCAAGCGGTGTGGTCTTTACAATAATAGAAACAATAACAACAACAATAACAAAGTATATTTACTCTGTGCCAGGCACTATACTAAGCATTTTACATATATTAGCTCACTTCATTCTTACAACTATCCCATTATTATCCCATTTTAAAGATGAGACACTAGGGTCATAAAGTGGTTACATAATTTAACCACAAGCCGGGCTCGGTGGCTCAGCCTGTAATCCCACGCCTTTGGGAGGCTGAGGTGAGTGGATTGCCTGACCCCACGGGTTCGAGACCCACCTGGGCAACTTGGTGAGAGCCCAGCAGGTCGAGGCTGCAGTGGCCAGGAGCGGCCACTGCACTCCAGTCTGGGTGACAGAGTGAGACTCCAACTCAAAAAAAAAAGAAAAAATTAAAAAATATAAAGTGGCAAAGCAAGGGCTTCTGGGCTCTTCTTGCTAACCAAGATTTGTTTCAGATCTCTCAGAAGATTCCTGCAACTGCAACTTTCCAGGTCTGAAGTTTCCAACTCCCAGAAAGGGTGGTAGAAAAAGAAACTAAAAATAAGGAATATTAGCCAGGCTTAGTGGCTCAGCCTGTAATTCCGCGCTTTGGGAGGCTGAGGTGAATGGATTGCCTGAGCCTGCAGGTTTGAGACCCACCTGGACAACTTGGCGAGACCTCATCTCTACAATAAGTCAAAAAATTAGCCGGGTGTGGTAGCGTGGGCTAGCAGTTCCAGCTACTTGGAAGGTCGAGGCTGCGGTGGTGGGGAGCGTGCCACTGCACTCCAGTCTAGGCGACAGAGTGAGACTCCAACTCAAAAAAAAAAAAAAAAAAAGGAATATTACATGATATACTCTTTCATGTTAAATCTTAGAATAAGGACATTTTTTGAGTGGGACTCTGTCAGAAATCCTAAGTTCAGTCCTCAGTCTGCTATTTACTATGTGACTCCCCCTACCAAGTGCTTTGGCCTCTCTAAGACTCATGAAGAAAGTGTCACCTGCTGGGTTTGCCTTACAAGGCTGCCATGACAATCAGAGTGTACAAGCCTTAGTGTGTGTTCTTTTCAATCACTCTAAGGTTTTTTGGGTTTTTTTTCTGGTTCTTCACATGGTTTGGATCCATGCAGCTGCCAGAAAAAGTGTCACTCACCACAATAAAGCAAATAGTCCTTAGATGGAATCAGAATCCTGGACTGCTGGGAAAATTAATAGCCACTCCTGCTTTACATGCGAGTCCTATGTAAAGTACCTCATGTGATGCCTGCCTGACTCAGGGCTCAAAGAATGGTTTACTTCCCCTCCTGACTTTGTGCTTTTACAGGTGAATTACGTGGCACTTGACTCCGAAATCCATAGGCTAAGGAAGAACTCTGCTAGGAACAGGACACAGAACTCTGGCATTCCCCACCTCAGGATCACTGGAGATCATGTGTAAGACCCACAGCCTCCCTATTATTCAGTTTCCCTACTCCCCAAATAGGAGGATTCATTTGTTCAGGGTACACCATGGAGTCCTGCCAAATGCAAATAAACTGCCTATGGGGTATGTGCCAAGCTTTTCTGGAAGCAGGCTCATTACTGCCACAGTCACTACAACAAATAACAACAAAAGCCTCTAGGTGCAAATTACCACACATAATAAACTTAATTTAAGAAACACTGAAGAGACCCTTAGTTGCATTTTAATTTACACAGCACCATTTATCACACAAGTGCCCTGGGGCCTCTACAAATTGAAAATAAGACATCAGTACAGATTGGCTTCTACTTTGCCTCAGTGATCCTACCAGCTTAAATCCACCTACCAAAAAATGTGAAGAGAACACATGAAAGACTGCAGAAAGAGTAACTGAAAAGAACCATAGTCCAAATCGGGCACGGTGGGAGGCGTAGATTGCCTGAGCCTAGGGGTTCGAGAACGGCCTGGGCAACTTGGTGAGACTTCGTCTCTACAATAAATAAAAAAATTAACTGGGCATGATGGCACACACCTGTCGTTCCAACTACTTGGAAGGCTGAGGCGGAAGGATCACCTGAGCCCAGCAGGCTGAGGCTGCAGTGGCTATAAGCATGCCACTGCACTCCAGCCTGGGCAACAGAGTGAGGCTCTGACTCAAAAGAAAAAAGAAAACAAAAAAAAAACACAGTCTGAAAAATATGGTAGAATTCTAAGTTCTATTCCTAGCTGAGTTATTCCTTTAGCCTCTGGATTTAGGAATAACAAGTCCCATGTAATTCACCCATAAAAGCACAAAGCCAGGAGGAGAAGTAAAGGAACCATTCATTAAGCCCTGAGTCAGGCAGGCATCACATGAAGTGCTCTACATAGGACTCACATGTAAAACAGGAGTGGCTATTAATATTCCCAACAGTTCAAAGCAAAAACATTGTGATGGTACTTGCAAGCCTCTTTGCCAAAGTAATGGATACACAGAAGTGTGTTACAATAGGCGCAGTGGCTTATGCCTGTAATCCCAGCACTTTGGGAAGCCAATGCAGGAGGATATAGCTTGAGCTGAGTTCGATGCTGCAGCAAGCCATGATTGTGCCACTACACTCCAAGCCTGAAAGACAGAGCAAGAACCTGTATCAAAAACCAAGTGTGTTAGCCGGGCATGGTAGTGCATGCCTATAGTTACAGCTATTTGGAAGGCTGAGGCGGAAGGATCGCTGGAGTCCAGCAGGTCCATGCTAGGGTGGCGGTGAGAGGGCCACTGCACTCCAGCCTGGGCAACAGAGTAAGACTCCAACTCAAAAAAAACAAAACAAAACAAAAAACCACAAGTGTGGTACAACAGTGAAAAAACAGCCAGATATAGAGACAAATAATAGTAGTTTGCATTTGAGCCCCTATGAGACATGCCAGTATTGCGCTAAATGCTTCACTCACATTGTCTGATTTTTAATACAACCATTTAAGAAGTAGATACCATTATCTTTATTTTATAGATGAACACACTGAATTGCTTAAAGTGATTATGCATCTTGTCTGAAGTTAGTCTTTTTAGGCTTAAGTCCCATCTCAATCTCCTGCTGATTATGTGACCTCCGTTAAATTCCTCAACTTTGCTGTGCTTTGGTATCTTAATAGCAAATGGATATAAACAAGTCCTTCCTATTATTCATTGAATGTTATAAGGATAATGTGTTAGACAGAATATTAAAGTGTAAAGTGCATGCGAAAAGATCTTGTCTTCTCTCAACTAGACTGTAATTACAATTACTGGTAGGCAGAAACCAAGTCACATGTTTATTTTAAAATCCCAAAAGTAAGACTATATTGCACATGCTGAATGACTATGCAAATAAACACAAACTGTGTAGTCATCTTTTTGACATATTTACTGAGCACTCACCTCTGTGCGGCAATACACTGGGACACAGAGGTGACACCACTGTCAAGAGACCTTAGAGAAAGACAGTAGAGAGTGCACTAAAGGCTAAGGGAATAAAATAACCATGGTGTGTGAAGGCAGGCCTTGTTCCTGGAGCAATGAGGACTAACACGGCTCCATGGCAGCTTCACAGAGGAAGGAAGGAGAGACAACAGATAAGGCTGAGAAACAGACTGGGGATAAACTGCAGGAAAGCTTTAAATGAGTTTCAAAAGGGACAGCAAACTCAAGGAGCTACTTGATTTGAAAAGGAAAAAGAGTACAAGGGCAGAGGAGAGGGTTTCTGAAGTGAACTCTAAACACTTCAAAGTTCTGTTTAGGCCAGCTGCCTATCTAACTCTTGTTTAGTTTTGCTTTTCCTCTCTGTTCATTCCCTCTTCTTTTTACCTTATAGCATGAAAGGAGGTCCTATAGATACCTAGCTTATTCTTAGTTTAGTCTTTCTGCCTCAGCATAGTCATTAGAAAGCGTTTAGATATTCTACTGCAGGCCAAGCGGCAGTCTATCCTACTCCCTTGGCAAATCTCCATCAGATGCAAGACCAGGACAGACCAACCTTTCAATTCATGATTTAGCAAAACAATTTTTTTTTTTTTTTGAGTTGGAGTCTCACTCTGTCGCCTAGACTGGAGTGCAGTGGCCGCTCCCCGCCACTGCAGCCTCGACCTGCTGGGCTCTGGCGATCCTTCCGCCTCAGCCTTCCAAGTAGCTGGAATTACAGGCGCGCACTACCACGCCCGGCTGATTTTTTGATTTATTGTAGAGATGAGGTCTCGCTGCCCAGGCGGGTCTCGAACCCGCGGGCTCAGGCAATCCACTCACCTCAGCCTCCCAAAGGCGCGGGATTACAGGCTGAGCCACTGAGCCCGGCTTAGCAAAATAATTTATAATAAACTTTCAGGTTTCTTGTCAAGGCGAAAGGTCAAAGCCATAGAAATGATAATAAGACCACTTTTGGTCAAGGAGTTTGTGGATTGCAAACGTCTATCAAGTCTCTTGCAGGAAAAACCTGTCCGGGGCCCCAAACCCAAGTTAACCTAATCAGCCCTTTGTGACCTACATGACACAGACAGACCCCACCATGGCAGCAATGTGACTGACCCACCTACCTGCCTGCTATCCATCACCGGACATCAGTGCCTGCACTTACCTGCACCTTCATGATGACGTGGAGCAGACCACCACCCAATCACCTTAATGACCTTCCCCCATCAAAAAGAACAGTTAAAAGGACTCAACCACAAGGAGCCACAGGCCATAGCCTTGCTAGACTGTGGTGTGCCCATGTGCTCTTTGAGCTACGGCTGTTACCATGCTTCCTGGCTTTGGTCCCCTCCCCCACCTTGGGGAGGTGAACCTTCTCTTTCTCTATCTAATTTATTTTAAATAGACTATACTTTCTAATCTAACTTCTGTGTAATTCTTTGCATCTTTCATGTGGCATTGGATTGCACCCCAGACACCCACACCCCAAGTGGGCCTGTCCTAACATTCTGGAGACCCCAATGGGAGAGTGTGACCCTAACATATTTGGAGGTCCCAGCAAGATGACCCCAACATGTCATAAACGATCTTTTTTATATCTTTGGCCTATCAAGATTACTAAGGCACCTGTTGGAGTCTCACTTTGTCGCCCAGGCTGGAGTGCAGTGGCACATTCACAGCCACCCCAGCATCGACTTGCTGTGTTCAGGTAATCCTTCTGCCTCAGCCTTCCAAGTAGCTGGAACTACAGGCGTGCCCTACCATGCCCGGCTAATTTTTTTTTTGATTTATTGTAGAGAAGAAGTCTTGCCAAGTTTCCCGGGCTGGTCTGGAACCCGCGGGCTCAGGCAATTCACTTGCCTTGGCCTCCCAAAGTGCTGGGAATACAGACTGAGCCACTGAGCCCGGCCTGCATATGTATTCTTCAGGGTTATTTCAACTTCTGTCTTCTCATCTGTAAGGTAGTTTTAATATATCCCAGAATTATCACACATCTACAATAAAGTAACATATACAGTAAAGTAACACGACTTTTCAACAAATGGTACTAAGAAAACTAGATACCCGCATAGAAAAAAATAAAGGTGGCTGGGCGCAGTGGCGCAAGCCTGTAATCCTAGTACTTTGGGAGGCAGAGGTGAGAGGACTGCCTGAGCTCAGGGTTTCGAGCCCAGCCTGAGCAACATGATGAGATCTTGTCTCTACAATACATTAAAAAATTACCCAGATGCGGTAGCACATGCCTGTGGTTCCAGCTACTTGGAAGGTTGAGGTGGAAGGATCACCTGAGCCCAGCAGGTCGAGGCTGTGGTGGCCTTGAGTGTGCCACTGCACTCCAGCCTGGGCAACAGAGTGAGACTCTACTCAAAAAAAAAAAAAAAAAAAAAAAAAAAGTTGGACCCTTATCCTATACCATACATAAAAATTAACTCAAGGCCGGGCTCAGTGGCTTAGCTTGTAACCTCAGCACTTTGGGAGCCTGAGGCAAGTAGACTGCCCAAGCCTGAGGGTCCGAGACCAGCCCAGGCTACTTGGTGAAACCTTGTCTCTACAATACATAAAAAATTAGCTGGGCGTGTTAGCGCATGCCTGTAGTTCCAGCTACTTGGAAGGCTGAGGTGGAAGGATCCTGGCGCCCAACAGGTCGAGGCTGGGGTAGCTATGAGAGGGCCACTGCACTCCAGTCTAGGCGATGGAGTGAGACTCCAACTCAAACAAACAAAGAATTAACTCAAAATGCACCAAAGACTTAAATTTAAGAATGAAAACTATAAACTTCTTAGAAGAAAATACAGAAAAAAAGCTTCATGATATTGGATTTGACAATTATTTCTTAGATATGACACCAAAGGTACAGGTAACAAAATAAATAGATAAATTGACTATATCAAAATTTAAAAATTACCTGAGTCAAAGGACACAGTGCACAGAGTGAAAAGACAAACCACTGAATGGAAGAAAGTATTTGCAAGTCATATATCTGGTAAGAGGTTAATATCCAGAATATATAAAGAACTACAACTCAACAACAAAAACAAACAATCTTACTAAAAAATGAACAAAAGACTTGAATAGACATTTCTCCAAAGAAGATATACAAAATGGTCCACAAGCACATGAAAAGCACTAATCATTAGGAAAATGCACATCAAAACAACAATGAAATACTACCTTAGAACCATTAAGATGGCTACTATAAAAAAAAAAAAAGAAAATAAGTGTTGGTGAGAATATAGAGGAATTGAAACACTTGTGTACTGTTGGTGGGGATGTAAAATGGCATAGCTGCTGTGGAAAACAGTTTGACAATTCCTCAAAAAATTGAAAATAGAATTACCATATGATCTAGTAATTATATAGTAACTATATATAGAATCATATAGTAATTCTATTTCTGTCTATGGAGTCAAAATAATTGAAAGCAGGGACTTGAACAGATATTTGTACACCTATGTTTGCTGCAGTATTATTCACAAAAGCCAAAAGGTAGAAGCAACCCAAGTGTCCATCAAGAGATGAATGGAAGTCGGGCGTGGTGGTTAAGTCTGTAATCCCAGCACTTTGGGAGGCATAGCTGCTATGGAAAACAGTTTGGCAATTCCTCAAAAAATTGAAAATAGAATTATAGGCAAGAGGATTGCCTGAGCTCAGGGGTTTGAGACCAGCTTGGGCAACCTGGTGAGACCTCATCTCTACAATAAATCAAAAAAATTAGCCAGGTGTGGTGAAGGGCCACCGCCAAGCCACAAGTAAAGCCACATCCCCTCCCTTTCCCGGAAATGGCTACCCGGCAAACTAAAACGGCGATTGAAACGGTGCCTTCCTTTGTTCTTCCTCGGTGCCTTCCTTTGTTCTCCCTCCGTGACTTCCTTTGTTCTCCCTCCGCACCCCTTCCCGTGCAGCGAAAAACCCACCAATTATGGAGCTCTGCCAGCCGATCAATAATCGACCAACAGGTTGCCCTAAGCCCCCATAAAGGCTGGAGTGCCCTTGCTTCAGCGCTACAACCTGACCCTCAGGTCCTGTAGCCACCGCGTTCGACCCATTAAATCTCTTGGCCTTAACGGGTATTGAGTCTCACTGTGCGCCACTGTCTTTCATTGGGGCCGTGACTCGGATCAGGCTCCTCTCGCCCTCAGGTGAGACCCCATTCCGGTGCCAGCGGGACTCACCCATTAAGGCCTTCGCCCACTTTCTTGAATGCCAGTGCTGCATCCATCACTGGCCCTTGGATTGGTAAGTGCCCCTAACTGGAAAACCTAAAACCTTGCCCGGAATAACCGGAGGAAACTGACCGTTGATCATCCGGCAGCTCTTTTGGCCCCAGGTGAGGGGGGGACCACACCCCGCCTAGGTCTTTAAAGCCACAGCGGACCCCAACTGGCTTTGCCCTCTCCCGCCTAGGTCTTTAAGGCCACAGCAAACCCTGACTGGTTTTCTCCTCCCTCGGCCATCAGGTATTTTGAGTCTGCTCCCTCCCGCCATCCAGTTTTGGGCATCCTCTTCTCTTCGTCGAAAAATCCTGGTACCAGGTTGCCCTCAACCTCCTCGATTCTCCAGGAGAATTGTAGGTTGTAATAACGTCCTGTGACAACAGGCTTTATTGCAACCTCCTCACATCCTAACAGCCGGCTGTCCAGGGGACGCCCTGCTTGGCCCAGCTGTTAAAATGGGAAACTCGTCATTCCTGCCGGCCGACCCTCCCCTCAAATGCCTCTTAGACAACCTCTCCACTCTCTCTCTCACTCCCGACATTAAACCCAAGCGTCTAATCCGCTTCAGTACCCAAGACTGTCCCACCTATCGCTTAGACAACCAAATAAGTGGCCCCTACGGGTCCCTAAACCCGACATTATACGGGACCTCTATAACTTCTATGAGCATTCAAAAAAGTGGGCAGAGATTCCCCTCCCTCCCCCGTCCCGCTTATGCTGCCACCTCCCTCCTCCGTCTCTAACTTCAACCCAGCAGATAAACCTCACACAGAAATCTAATAAAGACCCAGCCTCTTTCCTTAATCGTTTAACAAAAACTCTTACCCTTCACACTCGTTTGGACCCTTCCTCACCGCAGGGGTCCACAGTCTTAGTTACCCACTTTATCACCCAATCCACTCCGGACATCCGGCACAAGCTTAAAAAGGCGGAGGAGGGCCCCAGACTCCACTCCGAGACCTGGTACATATGGCCTTTAAAGTTTATACTGCCCGAGAGGAAAAAAAGCGGAGGCCATGTGGGCCCAGAGGCTAAAACAGAAAGTGGCCCCTCAAACCCAAGCCCTGGTCGCTGCCCTGCGGCCGGCTCAACAGGGGCCTCAAAGCCCCCATCCCAGGAAACAGTCCGAGACCCAAACACCTTCGGGAGCCTGCTTCAGGTGTGGCCAGGAAGGCCACTGGGCAAAACAATGCCCAACCCCAGACCACCGACTCGACCTTGCCTGGTCTGCAGACAAAAGGGACACTGGAAGTTTGAGTGCCCTCTCGGGGAAAACCATCCCCCTGAAACAGTTTCGCGGGGGGCCGGCTCCCCCAACGACCCCTCGCCAGAGCTCCTGGGCCCCCTGGATGACTGAAGCCGTCTGGATTCGAACACCCAATCACCTTTGCTGAGCCCAGGGCTGCACTATGGGTAGCAGGTAAGTCCATCTCCCTTTTGGTGGACACGAGGGCTACCTATTCTGTTTTACTCTCCTTCCACGGGCCTTTACATCCTTCTCAGGTCTCGGTTGTGGGTGTCTCGGTTGTGGGCGTCTCGGGGGTGCCCTCCAAGCAGCGGGAGACGGGTCCGGTGTCCTGCCTTTTTGAAGGCCGTCCCTTCACCCATTCTTTCTTAGTTATCCCATCCTGCCCAGCCCCTTTGCTGGGACAAGACCTTCTGTATAAGCTCGGGGCGCCTATCTGCCTCACCTCACACCAAGCTACCCCGACTCCGCTCCTGACCCTCGCCTGTGCTGTCTTCCCCCCGGAACTTTTGTCCGATTTCCCCATTTCCCCCAAAAAGTTAATCCAGTAGTTTGGGACACTTCCACTCCTGTGGTGACCAATCACCACACCCCAGTCCTCATTCACCTTAAAAATCCCTCTTGCTTCCCTTCCAGGCCTCAATTTCCTATCTCACACGCCTACCACAGAGCCTCCAGCCCATTGCTAACCGGCTGCTCCTCCAGGGTCTTCTGGTTCCTACCAACTCCCCTTATAATACTCCCATCCTCCCAATAAAAATCCATCTGATACTTATTGACTGGTGCAGGATCTGCAAATATTCAACTCTGCCATAATACTGCTGCATCCAGTGGTCCCTAACCCATATACTCTCCTATCTCAGATACCCCCCCCACTACCACTCATTTCACAGTCCTAGACCTTAAAAATGCCTTCTTCACCATCCCCCTACATCTAAACTCCCAGCCACTCTTTGCCTTTACTTGGGAAAATCTAGACACCCACAGGACCCAACAATTAACCTGGATGGTCCTGCCTCAGGAATTCCGTGATAGTCCCCACCTTTTTGGCCAGGCATTGGCCAAGGACCTGTCCTCTTATGACTCTGGGTGTAGCACTCTCCTCCAGTACGTAGATGACCTTCTCTTATGCAGCCCCTCCATAACTGACTCTCACACAGACACTGTCCTGCTTCTCAACTTTCTAGCACAAAAGGGATACCGAGTTTCCCCCCACAAAGCTCAGCTATCCAAAACACAAGCCACCTACCTTGGTGTAGCCGTTTCACACCAATAAAAGGCCATAACAACCAGTCGCAAGTCTGTTATTCAGTCTCTCCTGGTACCCAAAACAAAGGAAGAAATCCAGTCATTCCTGGGGTTGGCAGGTTACTTCCGAGCCTGGATCCCCAATTTCATCCTTCTCACCAAGTCACTCTATGACCTGGCTAAAGGTGACCCTAAGGAACTATTACTCTCCCTCTCAGCCGTTAGGCAGCCTTTCACCGCCCTCCAACAGGCTCTCCTCCAGGCCCCCACCCTATGACTACCCGATGTTCACCGACCTTTTACCTTATACGTCCACGAAAACAAGGGCGCAGCCCTAGGAGTTCTAGGCCAATTCAGTGGACAAACATTTGCTCCTGTAGCCTATCTCTCAAAACAGCTTGACCACATGGTTCAGGGATGGGCCCCATGCCTGCGGGCCCTGTCAGCTGCCCACTTGCTCGTGTGCGAATCCAAAAAACTCATTTTTGGAGCACCTATCACCGTTACTTCCCCCCACCATCTACATCACCTCCTAGGATATAAGGGCCTCAAAACACTCCCTCCCGGTCGGGTCCTATCCCTTCTGGTTTTCTTTGTCCAAGACCCCTCTGTCTCCTTCCAAACTTGCGCACCCCTTCACCCAGCCACATTACTCCCTTCCTCTCCTGTCGACACCCCAATACATGAGTGCGTCGAAGTCCTCGAGTCCCTACTCCCCTGTCCAGTACACATTCAGGAAGGACCTTTATCTGCGCCCTCCTATGTTTGGTTCACAGATGGAAGCTCATATATACATGAGGGGTCTCGGGTGGCAGGATATGCCATCACCTCTGCCACTGACGTCATCGAGGCTAATCCCCTCCCGCCCAACACCACTAACCAATAAGCAGAACTCACAGCAGTCACTCGAGCATTCCAACTGGTGGCAGGACGCTCCCTATCGCTTTACACTGACTCCAAATATGTCTTTCACATTTTGGTTTCACACTCAGCCATGTGGCAAGAACGGGGGTTGTTAACCACCAAAGAATCGGCCACCATAAATGCTAAGCTCATTTCCAACCTCCTTCAAGCCTCCTTGCTTCCCAGGGCCATAGGCATCTCACACTGTAAAGCCCACCAGGTCGATTCATCTTTTATCACCCAAGTAAACTCGCGGGCCGACAGGACGGCTCACCAAGCAGCTCTAAAACCCCTTCCTACCATACTCGTCAACACCTCCTCCCCACCAGCCGAACATACAGGTGAAGTTCCACAATTGTCCAATCTCATTCCCTACCTACACTCAATTTTCCACCCAAACCCAGCGGCTCTCACTTCATTTCTCAAAACTTTCTTCTACCTTACTCCTGAACATACAAAACTCACACACACCCCTTCCTCTCAATGCTCTACTTGCCACCGAACAAATCCTAATACTCCCTTAAAGCCTGGAACATTCCCCACTCACCAGGCTAGGGGAGAGCTCCCTTGGGTCAGACTGGCAAGTGGACTTCACCGTCATGCCCCCCGTCCGTAACACCAAATACCTTCTGGTCCTGGTTGACACCTTCTCCGGGTGGGTCGAGGCTTATCCCACCTCAAATAAGCGGGCTGCTACGGTGGGATCTATCTTAGCCAACCACATCATCCCTCAATTCGGGGTCCCCTTCTCCCTTCAGTCAGATAACGGGCCTGAATTCACCTCACAAGTCATTCAGTTTTTAACGATGGCCCTCAACATCAAATGGCACTTTCACATTCCCTATCACCCACAATCATCAGGGAAGGTTGAATGAACTAACCGCACACTAAAAGATATCCTCACCAAACTCTCTCTCGAACTCCATCAGGACCGGGTGTCCCTCCTTCCCCTAGCTCTCTTCTGCGTTCGCACCCTTCCTAAAAAGCCCACTCAGCTTTCACCCTTCGAGGTCCTATATGGCAGACCGGCACTTCCTCCTGGTATTTCAACCTCTCCACCTCACGTCCCCCTTCATATAACCTACCCCCTCCTATCCTTCATCCGTTCCAATATCTGGCAATATCAAGATCTCCTTTTGCCCGCTCCCACAGAAACACATAATCCAAAGCCTCTGACCCCGGGACAATGGGTTTTCCTCTCAGACCCAGAAACCAAAACTCGCTTACAACTGAAATGGCAAGGACCCTTCCAAATAGTCCTCTCTACCCCCACGGCAGGCAGGCTGCTCATAACCAAAGGACAGCTCAGTCCCTGGATTCAAGCTTCTCGCCTCAAACCAGCTAAACTGCCTCCCTCTACCCCTTCCTCCACAGAGCCGCCGACCTATTCTTGCTCCACAATTCCAGGCCAGCCTCTCAAACTTCGAGTATCCCGTGTTGCTCGCTCTCCCTCCCTGCCCGTCATCCAAAAAAATCCCACATAATCACAAGATGTGAAGGTTGCCGCCTGCACTCAACAACTACCCTCCGCCAAATGGTCATCAATTTCGTTCTTCCCTTACTAATAGTACTGCCTTTCTTCCTACTCCTCCTTTTCCTCCTACTTTCACATTGCTGTACATAGTGCTGCTCCTTGGCACGGGTTACTCAATTGCCTCCTCTGCTCACTATCAATAAGACCCAACATGATCATTGCCTTCCTCCTTGCCGTTGTTTTTCAAACCAAGCCCACTACCCTGTCCGTCCTCCATTATTGGTTCACCATCCGCGAACTTTACACGGTCAGCGGGATAGAAACAGTCAAGGACTTAGACACAAAAACGTGCCCCATAAACAATTGCTCAAAACCTATTTCCCTCAACTTAAAGCCCTCAATAAGCTTGCAAGACGTTAATCACCCCTTTCTATGCTTACTAGAAGACCAAACCCAGGACTACTGTAAATGGTGGCCTGATCAATACAGTGGGACACCTATTGGTCATGCAGAATTCACTATGCTGACGGATCCATCAGCAGAGCAAAATGGGGGGGCAAGCTTCCTTGTCCGCCACTACATAGAACTCCAGGGCACGGAGGCCGCTTCTCCCACTTCTCTTTTGACATCCCTAACACAACCACTAACCTCTGGAAAGACCTCATATACGTAGCTGTCTACCCAAAGGAATGGTACGCCTATCCATATCTCGCTCCACCTTTACCCCTTCCGTCACGGTATCTGTCAGTGGTGGAGCACATAAAAACTCAAGAACAACAGCTCCTGGCAGCGGTAGACCCATTACCTCCTTCCTCAGAAGACCACCTCTCCTTACAACCCTCCCAACATTTCCCTTCATGGTTTACCATAATAGGCCACACCCTCCGCTTCTGAAACCAATCCTTCCCTTCTCTTTCTTCTTCGCAGTGTTTTCTTTGTGCGTCATTACAATGACCTTTGCTGGCTGCTGTTCCGCTTCCTGCCTCGCCCCACAGTAATTGTACCCTTAACCTGTCTTCCACCGGAGAGGCCATCACCAAACCTCACGTTCCACTTTGGGAAGTGGCATCCAACTCCTCTTACCTCTGTATTGGTCCGCCCAGTGTTCCCACTCTCTATTCAAATAACCCTCTCTGTTCAACCACCATAAACTCTGCAAATGGGCACTTCCTCCCGCCCGGCCTCTTCTTATGGTGCAACGGCACTCTTCTCTCCCAAACTTCCAATCTCACCTCTCCCTGTATAGTTGTTATGCTGATCTCACAGCTCTCTCTTTACTCCACTGCCAACTTCCAGGCCCTCTTAACTCCCAAACACCGACGCAAGAGGGCCTGTCTTTCCAGTCATGGTAGGATTGTCCCTAGTTTCCGCAGTCACCTCCATAGGTCTATCAGGAGGGGCTCTCGACTATTCACTATGGGCCATGGAAGACTTACAAAACAAAATCCAACTAGCTTTAGACACCACCTCCGATTCTCTACAATCATTACAGAGACAAATAAAGAGCATAGCACAAGTAGCCCTCCAAAATCATCGGGCTCTAGATCTCCTAACAGCTGAAAAGGGAGGTACTTGTCCTTTCCTCCAAGAGGAGTGCTGCTATTACATTAACGAGTCAGGAGTCATTAAACAAAACATTAATATATTACAACACCTCTCCTCACAACTCCAAGGGGCAAAGCCTTCACAAATCGGCAGCCTATTACAAAATTCCCTACTCACCTGGCTTTGCCTATCGTCACACTTGTCATTCTCATTTTCGGTCTGTGCTCCTTTCTCCCGTATATCATCAAGTTCCTCCAGTCACAACTTTTAAAATTCTCTAATCAAAGCATTAACCACCTTCTCCTACAGAATTATGACCTCCTGCCCACCGAAAATCCAGGTCTCGACTGTCCCAACCCTACAAACCTCTAACCTTGTCTTCTCATTTCAGACATGCTCGCCTCAAAGTTTACCCCCTACTACATACCACTCAGATTCTCAGCGTTTCTTGACCACCTTCTTCGTGACAGCTGGCTCCTCCCTTTCCCGTGTCCACTTGACGACTGGCCGGACCAGCTTGCCGTTTTCCACTTACAAGGCACCTTCCAGGACTTCCACCCAAATGAAATTTTTTCTTTTGGCGCCTACTTGTGGGGTCTCATGTGGCTTGTCCTTTCACCCACCTCACCCACCCATTTTCAGCAGGAAGTAGCCAGACAGACAAACGCTGCCCCTCTCCCATATAATCAAAGAGGTGGGAATGAAAGGCCACCGCCAAGCCACCAGTAAAGCCACATTCCCTCCCTTTCCTGGAAACAGTGACCTGGCAAACTAAAATGGTGATTGAAACGGTGCCTTCCTTTGTTCTTCCTCGGTGCCTTCCTTTGTTCTCCCTCTGCACCCCTTCCCGCACCCGCAAAAAACCCACCAACCTGGATGGAGCTCTGCCAGCCGACCAATAATCGACTGACAGGTTGCCCTAAGCCCCCATAAAGGCTGGAGTGCCCTTGCTTCAGCGCTACAACCTGATCCTCAGGTCCTGTAGCCACCGCGTTTGACCCATTAAATCTCTTGGTCTTAACGGGTGTTGAGTCTCACTGTGCGCTACCGTCTTTCATGTGGTGGTTCATGCTTGTAGTTCCAGCTACTTGGAAGGCTGAGGAGGAAGAATCGCCTAAGCCCAGCAGGTGGAGGCTGCGGTGGCCGGGAGCATGTCACCACACTCCAGCCTGGGCGATAAGAGTGAGACTCCAACTCAAAAAAAAAAAAAAAAAAAAAAGAGATGAATGGAGAAACAAAACACAGTATACACATACAATGGAATAGTATTCAGCCTTAAAAAGGAAGGAAATTCTGAAACATGCTACAACATGGGGGAACCTTGAGGACATTACGCTAACTTAAATAAGCAGTCACAAAAAGACAAATACTGTATGATTTCATTTACATGGGGTACTTAAATAGTCAAACTCACAGAGACAGTGGTAGCTGGGACTGGAGGAATGGGGAGGTCATTGTCTAATGGATTTAGAGTTTCAGTTTGGGAAGATGAAAAGAGTTTTGGAGATGGAAACTCTTGAGATGATGGTGGTGTTGGTTGCACAACAATGTGAATGTATGCCACAGAGCTATAAACTTACAAATCGTTAAGATGGTAAATTTTATGAGTATTTTACTACTTTCTAAACAAAGGAATACGTTTTTTTAAAAAAGGTTACATAACCTGATCCTAAACCGGGTAAAGTGAGGACCAAAGGGAGGCTCAAACTTCACCTGTATGTAGACCACTTTTATACCTAACACTGAATTGTACTCCACATCTTTAAAATAAATTTTTTTAAAAAGGTAACTTCTATATAAAGCATTCAGCAAAGAAGTTGTCCATGAATCTTAGTTTCTTCCTTTCCTCCTGATGTAATCCTTTATTTTAGTTCTTTTCAAGTCACCCAAGGAAATCAGCCATTAAATCTGGCTCTATATCCTGGGGTGAATTCCTTTCCTCACTGTGCTTTGGTTTTGTCAGCCATTAAACAAAAAGAATAGCTGGGTGTGGTGGCGTGCATCTGTAGTTTCAGCTACTTGAAAGGATGAGGCAAACGGATAACCTGAGCCCAGCAGGTCGAGGCTGCGGGGCCGTGAGCGTGCCACTATACTCCAGCCTGGGTGACAGATTGAGACTCCAACTCAAAAAAAAAAAAAAAGAAGAAGAAGAAAGGATTAAACTACACTACATTTGTTTTTAGCTCTAAAAAATAAGAACACATTGAAGAATAAAAAGCTTAAGAACAGGCTAGCAGAAAGGAAAGAAAGGAGATATTTTGGAGTATTTATTACATGCAAAATACTGTACTAAGGGCCAGGGAACCACAGTTACAAATATAAAAAAGGAAAATTATAATTCCTGATTTGGGAGTAAGCTATCATAGAAATCACAATCTTGAGTGTAGGTGTTACTATAGGGTTATAGAAATAGGACAAAATCCAGGAATATAGGAATAGGGAAAATCCAGGAAAAATCCACCAAATAGGTGATAATTGAGGAAGACCCGTTCTTTGAGTATGTGAAGGACTGAGAGTTAATCACGTCAAACAGAGGCAGAAAGGCAATCAAGGCAGAGGGACAGCACAAGCACCTTACAGAGAATGCATGCACTAGTCAGGGTCCTGGTGGAGAGGTGAGTCAGTCTAGATAGGCATTGTGGGATCTGATTCCCAGAAAAGCTGGAAAAAGGAGGCTGAATTTTACCTGAAGGCAGTAGGGGGTCACAGACAGCTTAAACTGGAGAGTGATAAAACTCAATGTCCGTGGTAGAAATATCACTTAGGTTAGTGTAGATGAGGGGAAACAGGAAGCTACTGCCACAGCCCAGACAAAACAGGATGAGGGCCTAAATGATGGCAGTAGCAGTGGGGAAGGAGAGGAAAGAAAGCTCTTTTTGCCTCAAGCAGCTTCCATAGTTAAAGGCAGGAATGGTCATGAACTACAGAAGGCTGGCTCTTACACACCATGGACCTTGAATCATGTTCTCATTTCTAAGCAGTTTATAATTCTGAATGTTCCCAGGTCCAGGGCAATCACTCAAAGGGAGGAAACTGGCATAAAAGTTAATCTGTTTCAGCTGCTATGCTACACATCCCCCTTCTCACCAAAAATAATGGGAGGCAACACTGGAAAAAAGAGCATCTGGATGCAGTAGAGACCCATCCCTTCCCGTGCTGGAGCTGTTGGCTCATCCCTGGAAATCATAACAATCAAGAATGGAGAATCGTTCTTTTCATCCCTTCTCACAGCGTTATCCCAGCGACCTCATCCCTTAACAATGGTGTGGTTTGTGTTATGTTTTCCCTCCATCACTGCCCCTCCCTACCACTGCACAACAGAGATGCTGTGCCCCAGAGGCTCCTGAGGTTCCAAGCCACACAGCCTCTGAACAAGTCTTTGAAGGTTCAGATGCTCCTTCAGAAGGAGTTGCATGAAGAATCAGATTAAAAAGACCAAACACTATCTAAAAGGAATGACGGAGAACCATTTTTTTCTCCATGAAACCAGCAAAAATATTTTAATGAGACTCCCAGAGGTGGTAAGAGTGTGATATAACAGACACCCTTGTATGTTGCTCTGGGCTATCTGTGGGTACAGAAAACAATTTGGCAGTATTTTAGGAGCCTTAAAAGTGTTCATCTCCTTTTATCTGATATGTATCACTTCTGGCAACTGACTTTAAAGTCTTTCAAAAGAAAGAAAAAAGACGTATGCATATGCATGAAGATACATATTGCAGCACTAGCAGGGAAAAAATGGTCAAGTTTCCGTCCTTTAGGGTTTTCTTTTCCCATGCCTTTCCCTCTAACTTACCCTTAGGTTTTGTAATAGTCATCTCTATGGCTCTTGACAGAACCACATATAATGACAGAAATTGGAGTCTCTCACCCATATACACAACCTTAAAAAGATCTGCTATAAAAATAATTTACTATATGACTAACCACATTTATCAAAGAGCTAGATTAGAGGTATTCTACTCATTTTATAGGATAGAAAATTATTTAAAAATACATTTAATATGATTAAAAACATGATTAAAAAAGAAATTATAAAAAGAAAAATATATATTTAAAACAAGAAATGCATTTACACATTCGCTATCATGTCCACCAGGCACTGTACAAGAGGCTGAGGATATAGCAATAAACAAAACAGACATGGTCTATGATCTCAGAGCCTAGTATCTAACAGAGACATCAATGAGAAACAGGTAATTATGGTAAGGCATGATCAATCTTATGACAAAGGGAAATGTGTGTTATAAGAATGAATAGCAAGCAAGAGGGTCTCATCCTTGTTAAATGGTGAGAAAAATCCAGTGAGAAGAAGTTAAGAAATTTGGACTTCATCCTAACGATAAAAAAGGAGAGTGCTATGCCTGGATTTGTGTTCTGGAAAGATCACTCTGGCTGCTGTGTGAAAAGTTGAAGAAGAGTGAGACTAGAGTCAGGTAAGTCAACTGGGAGACTATCACAGTCCCACTGAGAAATGATGGTGGCTTTGACTACGGTGGGACAATGGAGAGAGAAAGAAAGTAATGCTAAATAGGTATTACAGCTAGAATCAACCTCTTAGTGATTGCTGGAATATGTGTGTGTGTGGTGGGGGGTGAGGGTGAGGCAGAGCAAAGAATGATTTCAAGGTTTCTAGCTTGAACAAACTATGCCATATACTGAGGCGGGTTTCCTGGAATAAAAAGATCTGGTACAGGGTAGATGATACTGAGTTCAATTTTATTTTTTAGATACTATAAAAGTTATTTATTCACTATACACAGAACATGCCCCCTATGAAATGTACATGTAAATCACTAAAAAGATATAATTTGGTTATCATTTGTTCAAGTATAGAACACACTAAATCAGTTGGGATAGCAGCTCTCTGTCTGACTCAAAATCTAATTATAGCACGCAGAGTCTCCTTTATATCTAATGCAAAGTTAAATAGTTATTTTTGGGATTACCTGTTAATGTGTTTGATGAGGCAGAGTTAACAACTGAATATAACTCTAGTATAGTACAGTCACTGCACAATAAATAAGTGTATTACAGATTAAAACAAATCATTTTTCCATTATTTTTACTAACAAGATGCAAACAAAAATACTGGACACTTTTTAAAAAATTGGAGTCTTACTCTGTTGTCCAGGCTGGAGTGGCACGCTCATGGCCACCCCAGCGTCAACCTGCTGGATTCTGGTGATCCTTCTGAGTAGCCGGGACTATAAGCGCGCGCTACCATGCCTGGCTAATTTTTCATTTATTATAGAGACGAGGTCTCACCAAGTTACCTGGGCTGCTCTTGAACCTGCGGGCTCAGGCAATCCACTTGCCTCAGCCTCCCAAAGTGCTGGGACTACAGGTTGAGCCACCAAGCCTGGCCTAAAAATACTAGATACTTTTAAATGGCAGATAACCACAAAATCACTTATCTTTTATAGTATATTGGGCTTCATAATTATATTAAGATATGAATGATGTAAACTATTATAATGAATAACACACCTCAAACAAAACAATAAGGCCACACTGTAATGATTCACTAGATTGTGCTCAGTAGATACTTATTGAATAAAGGAATTATCAATTTTTCTCCCAAATTATCCAGTACAATGTTTTGTCAACAGTAAGGGCTCAATAATTATTTGCTGAACATACTGACTAGGAAAGAGGTGAGAAGAGATGGGCCCTCTTAGCTGAATGTCAAGTATAATTGGAATTTACCTGGGAAAGAGATTAGTTGAGGAAGATGTAAACTGCATGTGGCATGCAAGTAAATAAATTCAGATGCCAACAAAGCAAACGATTAAGCAGAAAACACTGGTACCAAAATAAACAAAGGCAAGATTTACCAATAATGGTAAAGATGGAATTGACTTTTATACTGGACCATACCTTTCCCTACCCAATTTAGTTAGAGACAAGACCAGCAGAGGCACTGTAAGAGACTATGGCTGTCTTTCTTGATGTTCAGACATCCTAGTTTCCAATAATTTTTTATGGACCTGTTGCCCATGAATTAATATAAACCTATTCATATTTAGGGATTAAATTTCACAAGCACAAAGTTGAATTGCCTTCTGTCCTAAAATGTTTGCTTTCTTTTTTCTTTTCAGACCAGAGTCAAAATATTTATATAGTATTCATACTGCAGCACCTTCCACCCACCGTTTGGTCATTTGAGCTGCCTCTCTTTGGTTCTTTTTCTGCTTTCAGATCTTTCTTGAAGTATAGTAAGCAGAACCGTACTGGATATTCCAGTGGCAGTTAGGTCCGTTATTGTTGGAATAGATTCTGCTATGCCTTGGTCTTCTAGTCGGTCTATTTCTAGGACTATAAGATCTTCTTGATGTCCTTCTTTCATTACTCTGGCTTCTAGAACGTCTATATCTGTCATAACCAACATAGCATGAAGAACTGTAGGCGTTCCTCCCTTCCTTGGCTTTCATCTGATTTGGTGTCTTCCAATCCTCCTGTACAAACTGTATTTCAATTTGACATCCACAAATCCATTTTCTGTTCAAGTTATGTAAAGCATCTTCAGCATCACAAACGTCCTCAAACTGGACATAAGCAAATCCTCTTGGACGGCAAGTGTAGAAATCAAGTGGAACATATACAACAACTATAGGACCATAATGACCAAATTCACACTGTAAATCTTCAGACCAGGTGTCATCAGCCATGTTCCTGATGAACAGAGACATGTTGACATGGAGCAGGTAGTGGGACATGATGTCAGCGTGAGTTTCAGCCAGGGGCACTAATGAGCTCCGAGTTCAATTTTAAACATTGAGAATTGAAGCGTCTTTAACACATCCTTGTGGAGTTAAACTGTAGGCCAATGATTTGGGCCTCAAGATTCATACATGCACTAGAGATATACATTTGGAAGTCATCAGCATGTAGGGATGGTAACTGAAGCAATGGAAGTGGATATCATCACCCCATACCAGAGACTTCTTAACCTTAGCACAGCACTAAATACTGTGAGAGAAGAAAGAAAGGGAACAGGGTTTTCCCACATCACGATGTCTGGGATGCTCTTCCCAATCCTCCATCCGTCCCTGGCTGATGGAAACAATCCCCCTCTATGGTCCGCTACATCTCCTGAATATTCTATTGCTGCCTGTAGCACGCGCCTGTAGTTCCGTGCTACCATGCCCAGCTAATTTTTTATTTATTGTAGAGACAAGGTCTTGCTAAGTTCCTGGGGCTTGTCTCTAACCTGCAGGTTCAGACAATCCACTTACCTCGGCCTCCCAAAGTGCTGTGATTACAGGCTGAGCCACCAAGCCTGGCCCTAAATTATCTCTTGGCTATACATTGTAACTTCCTTAGAGACATGGGCCATGTCTCATCTTTTTACTCCAAGTCCACAGCACTGTAGAGGAGCACAGTATATGTATTAGGTAGGTGGAGAACTGATGTCTGTAATTAGGAGATGCAGCACAGAGTATATACCACATTTTCTCTAACATCTCTCATTTTTTTTTTTTTTAATTTTTTTTTTTTTTTTTGAGTTGGAGTCTCACTCTGTCGCCCAGACTGGAGTGCAGTGGCCGCTCCCGGCCACCGCAGCCTCAACCTGCTGGGCTCCGGCGATCCTTCCGCCTCAGCCTTCCAAGTAGCCAGAATTACAGGCATGCGCTACCACGCCCGGCTGATTTTTTTTTATTTATTGTAGAGATGAGGTCTTGCTGCCCAGGCGGGTCTCGAACCCGCGGGCTCAGGCAATTCACTCACCTCAGCCTCCCAAAGGCGCGGGATGACAGGCTGAGCCACCGAGCCCGGCAACATCTCTCATTTTATAAACATTACACCACAGGAGGAAAAAGACTATATGTATGTTTTAACCAAAATTTAGGCTTTGGACAACTATTGAAAAGTATTCAACTTACATAAAAAATTGACATGTTAGCTGGGCTCGGTGGCTCAGCCTGTAATCCCGCGCCTTTGGGAGACTGAGGTGAGGGGATTGCCTGAGCCCGCGGGTTCGAGACCCGCCCAGGCAACTTGGCGAGACCTCATCTCTACAATAAATCAAAAAATTAGCCGGGCGTGGTAGTGCACGCCTTTAGTTCCAGCTACTTGGAAGGCTGAGGCCAAAGGATCGCCAGAATCCCCCAGGTCGAGGCTGCGGTGGCCGGGAGCGGCCACCACTCCAGTCTGGGCAACAGAGTGAGACTCCAACTCAAAAAAAAAAAAAAAATTGACATGTTCTTAAAATGTGAAATTATTTCTACCTGCTGCCAGGTTTTTGGTCATGAGTAGAGTAGATACTAGTAAGTATGATTCTATGAGTATCATACCATACTCTGGGCTGATCTTTAGCCACCTCCTCTGATACTCATATCAAAGAAGCTCCTTTTGGCATCAGCCTTCACATACGCTTAATTCCAAGAGTGGGGACTTATTAGCACTTTGCTCATGGTGTTGCGATGGGCGACAGCCCAAGACTTCTACAGGGCTAGTCTCTACCCACAAGTGAGCTAAGACAGATGATAAATAAGATCAAATTTTAGGGACTGGTAAGATTAAATATTTTAAATTTCACTCAGAAGACTAAGTACACTAGAGGAGACAGGCAGAAAAAAACGAACTGTCAATGGAGTATAACAGAAAAAAGAGGCTGGAGGGAAAGCAATGCTAATCTTTCACAATGCTAGTTGGAGAAAGAAAGAGATACAATCTATCATAACAATCTCCTGCACTGGTAAGGGAAGGGATCTATCAGACAATATGTTAGATACCATGCTAAGTACTTTATGTGCAGTTTCTCACTATTCACTATAATCTAATGAGGTAGAAAGCCTTACTCCTATTTTCCAGATAGTGTAACTGAGGCTCAGGAAAGTAGAATAATCTCACTAAGATCTCATGACAACCAAGTATTCCCAAAGTCCAAAAGACTATGCAAGGTAAGAATTATGCCTCTGGATAAAATTCCTGAAGAACGATAGTCATTTTAATTTTCACTTATGGCTATGGCTAGTTAACCAAAGGTCATTGATTGTACAGTGATGGGCCAGAGTCAGCGTCTATCAGCTCATAAAAGCTTATGGTTAAATTTTTGGGAACCTTGCAACTCAGTTGACTTCACATTGGTAGTCTGAAATCAGTCTGGTGGAAATATTTATACCATAGAAATTGGAAAATTATGCAAATTAGGCTGCTGTTGCTTCTTCTTTTTCTGAGAACATGTCACTAAATATGTACCAGCACACTGCTGCTTGAGAACTTAAAGATGGCAGTGAATGGCTTCTATTTTGTTTGTCAAGTCCCATCCAAGTCCTACCAATTGGTTCCAGTGTTGAGAACGTTTCTGAGACTTCATTTGTGGTTACCTACATAAAAAACCTGCCAAGACTGAAATGCCTACAGATAGGGAGAGAGAAGGACATCAAGGTGCTTACCATCCACTGTGCTTACCATCCCTGACAGTCCAATGCTCTAATGTTAGAGATGAAGAGAGATCCAGAGACAGAAAGTGATTTGCCAAATGCCACAGAATCAACTAGTGGTAGAGCTAAGACTAGGAGTCTAGTGATCTTTCTGAACAGCACAGAGACCATGTTGCTTAGGCTTCATTAACAATACTGAGCAACAACAGAGTGACAATGATCACTAAGCCGGAATGTGGTACAGTAGCGAGCGGTTCCCAACCTTTTGGGCATCAGGGACCAGTTTTGTGGAAGACAATTTTTCCACAGACTGGAGGGGTGGGGAGGTGGGATGTGCAATCAAATCTCACTGCTAATGTTAATCTGGATTTGTAGTTGCTCCCCAGCACTAGCATCACCACCTCAGCTCCACCTCAGATCATCAGGCATTAGAATCTCGTAAGGATTGCACAACCCAGATCACTCACATGTGCAGTACACAATAGAGCTTGTGCTCCTATGAAATTTAATGCTGCTGCTGATCTGACAGAAGGTGAAGCTCAGATGGTAATGTGAGTGATGGGGAGCGGCTGTAAATACAAAAGAGGTTTCACTCACTCACCTGCCCACTGTTCACCTTTTGCTGTGTGGCCCAGTTCCTAACAGGTCATGAACCATTTGGGGACCCCTATTGTAGAGGACAAACAAGCATACAATGAGGGGTAGACTAGAATGAACTTTTTCTTTCAGCCCTGAGAGTTTATGACGCTAAGGCTTCTAAGAGCTCTGTCTACAAGGTCTGACAATTAAGTTCGCAAACTCATTTCTAGAAAAAGTGCTACATATCTCATTGCTGAATACCACTAAGGTCACCTTCAAAGTACTCCCCTTGGGAAGCTATGCAATGATGCCAGTGCCTAGTCCACCCATCAAAATGATCTTGGAACTCTTTTGCTGGAATGGCCATCAGAGCTGTCATCACAAGAATGTTGGAGCTTGAATTAGAGCAACGAACAAACACTAAATTTCTTGTTAAACTTGGCAAGAGTGGAAGTGAAATCAGGAACATGCTAGTCCAAATTTATGGGGATAATGCTATAAAGAAAATGGCAGTGTACAAATGGATTAAATGTTTTTTTGAGGAGAGAGAAGATGTCCCTAATAAAGAGAGGTCAGGACAGCCAGTAACATGCAGAACTGATGAAAACATTGTAAAAATTCATAGAATTGTGCATCAAAATCATCACCTGACTGTGAGAAGCATAGCAGACCAAACAGACATTGCTAAGAAACAGGAAAACCTTAACTGAAGATCTTGGCATGAGAAAGATGTGTGCAAATATGGTCCTAAAGGAACTCTTATACCATGACAATGCACCAGCTCACACAGCACTGTCTGTGAGGGAGTTTTTAGCTAGTAAACAAATAACTGTATTGCAGTACCCTTCCTACTCACCTGATGTGGCTCCCAGTGACTTTTTTCTTTACCTGAAGGTAAAGGAAATTTTGAAAGGAAGACATTTTGATGATATTCAGGACATCGAGGATAACACAATGACAGCTCTGATGGCCATTCCAGAAAAACAGTTCCAAAATTGCTTTGTCTCGTGGGCTAGGTGCTGGTATTGGTGCGTAGCTTCCCAAGGGGGGGTACTTCAAAGGTGACCATAGTGATATGCAGCAATGAGGTATGTAGCACTTTTTCTAGTTGAGTTTGTGAATTTAATTGGCACACTTTGTATGCACTGATGTGCTTTCTTCTTGATCACAGAAACTATTGCCAACCTAAATTGTGGGATTTCTAAGACTTTTACATAACTTAGCAATGCCCTGACAACAACTATATTGTCAGTAGCTAAATCAAAAGATATAGAGATTACGCAATCTTTTCCAATGAATGTCCAGTATAAACTATCTCCAAGTAATTTTTGTTTATTTCTTTTGAAACATTATATTTTTGAAGAAGTAATATGGTTCAAGAATCAAGAGGTATAAAATGGTAAACAATAACATGTCTCTCCTACCCTAACCCCAGCCATCCTGTTCTGCTTTGTAGAGACAATTATTGCTATCAGTTTCTTATGTTTCATTCAGAGATATTTAATGTGTATAACAGTAAATATGTATACTTTCCCATTTTTAATACAAATAGTAGTATACTATGATACTATATGCAATTTGATATATATACACAAAATTATGTGATGGAGCTTATATTATATCTTTATCTAAAATTCTTCATTAATTTTTTTTTTTGAGTCAGAGTCTCACTCTGTCGCCCAGGTTGGAGTGCAATACATGATCACAGCTTATGGCAGCCTCAGCGATTCTTCTGCCTCAGCCTTCAGAGTAGCCAGGGCTATTGGTGTGTGCCACTATGCCCTGCTAATTTTTTGATTTTTTTTTTTAGAGATGGAGTCTTGCTATGTTGCCTAGGCTGGTCTCAAACTCCCAGCCTCAAGCAATCCTCCTAGCTTGCCAGTTCAAAGTGCTGGGATTACAGGCATAAGCCACTGTGCCTGGCCTTTATTACTTTTTATGAAAGATACTTCTAATTGCGAGATAGAACAAATGTTATAAAATCATTATTACAACTTGATGTCAGAGAAGGGCTATAAAACACAAACACCATTCAAATGAGAAAATTACTTGAGCTTACATTGATAAACTTTTAGAGGAGCTTCATTTTTTGCATTTATTTGGTTTTCCTTTTATTTATTTATTTATTTGAGTTGGAGTCTCACTCTGTCACCTAGGCTGGGGTGCGGTGGCACACTCACACCCACCACAGCCTTTACCTGCTTGGTTCAGGCAATCCTTCCGCTTCAGCCTTTCAAGCAGCTGGAACTACAGGTGTGTGTTACCATGACTGGCTTATTTTTTGTTTTATGGTAGAGACAAGGTCTCACCAAGTTGCTCAGGCTGGTCTTGAACCGCTAAGCTTAGGCAATCCTCTCACCTCGGCCTCCCAAAGTGCTGGGATTTCAGGATTGAGTCACGGTGCCCGGCCTTGGCTTTCCTTTTAAAATGAAACGATATATAGTTGTCACTGGTCAATAAGATAATACTAAACTCCACTAAATCAAATTTGTTCTATTTTCTCTAAATGAAGAATAACATAATTGAAATTATGGCCATGAAAACATTTTGACAGGACTTTGTGTAACAATAGGAAACTGTTACTTTATTTTATTTCTGTCCTCTCTTTTTTCCAAAAAAGGTATATGTGGCTTATACAAATTTGTGTGTGAAGGTATCTGCATTCTTTGAACTTCTTGAGGTCAAAGGTCACAGTTTGTTCATCTTTGTATTGTCATAGACACAAACATAAAATAGGATCTTAGTAACTTTTGTGAAAAGGTGAAATGTTATTTTAGATGTTTAAATCTAACTGTTTTTAAATATGTTTAAATTATTTGAGAACTAACTCAGTTTACAGTTTGCTACCCTCAAACATGTCCAAAGCTGACACGGTTCTGACCCAGTTAAGATTTTCCCATAAGCTATGCTTTGGGAACAAAGTTTTACAACCTTGTTGAGGATTTATTGAAGATAACAGGAAGGCCTAGTGGTGGAAAAGCCAGAAAGTGGTAGTGGAGAGATGGGATGAAGGCTAAGAAAAAATTGGATAGAGATTTATTTGAGTAAAGATTCCTTCTACACTCTTTAACCACAGCAGGTAAAGCATATCTTTGTCTAGGTTCAAGATCATTCCATTTAGCCCAAATGTAGCATGTCTATAATTTAATACAACTTTACAAATATGTACTGACTATGTGTACTGGTATACAGTGGGAATTCAAATCTATATCTGGGCTCATTTTTATCCCTATGTTATATTCTTACTACTTACGTATATGTCAGATTTCCCTAACAGATTGTAAGTAATTTCAAGGGATCATGTTTAAGTTATTTTTGCATCTTAATATGGAATGGGTCTGCTGGGCGCTCAAACACTAGTGCAAGAACAGAATAGAGACCCAAGCACCTCAAGCTGGGAATGGGTGGGGGAGGAGGGAGTGATCAAGAGATGCTTCATGTGAAAGTAAGAATACCTAAGATGAGTTTTAAGGATGAAAAATATTCCCAGAGGCAAATTCTGGGGACAAGATAAGAAGGATAGAAGAAAGAAATAATATTCTGAACATAAAGGGGAAGATATCATTAAGATGCATGGAGGTAGCAATATTCATGAAGTGTTTGGAAAACATACAACTGAGTGTTTCTAGAGTTTGCAGGGACCCAAAGTAGGTTGAATCCCAATCATAGTTGGTCTTCAGGATTTAAGGTCAAGATAGAGCTGGGTTTATACTTTAAACTATTAATAACCAGCAGTGTGAATTTAATTCCCTTGAATTTTAGTTTTTCTCTAACATGGGTATCATACCTATCTTACTAGATTGAAATGAAGAGGAAATGCATGTTAAATAGTTTTATAAACTGGCAAGTACAACATAAATATTATTGTTATAATTATAATCTGTGCTTTGGAAAAACATCTTACAACCTTGTTGAGAATTTGGAGGTGAGAGAAAGGTCTAGAAGTGGAAAAGTCAGAAAGTAGTGGTAGGGTAATCATCTGCTTGTATATCAACACCGTTACTTGCAGACCCAAGGACCTAACCCTGGCCTGTTCCCTGAGCAATACTCTGAGGAATGGATATACATACCAGCCACCAGGCACTTTTGAGTCCAACTTATTTGATAAAATAAATCCTGAGTCAATAATCTCAGTGGGATGACAAACATTATTTTCCGTTGGTATCACTGCATTTACTGGTATCAGTGCATTTGTAGTCTTCCCAAACAGAAACCCATTAAGCAGCCAGTCAAAAACACTAAGTCAAGGGGGGCCTTAAAAAGGACATTATGTGAAGATGTTAATAACAGGGAAAACTGGGTGTGGGATATGTGAGAACTCTGTACTATCTTCTCAATTTTTCTGTAACTCTAAAATTGCTTGAAAAAATAAGTCTATTAAAAAATGACATTACAGGTTCAGAGTGGATTTGTTCATAATAGCCAAAAGCTAGAAACAGCACAGGCATCTATCCAAAGGAGAATGGATAAACAAATTATGATATATTCATGCAGTGGAATACTACTCAATAACAAAAAGGAATGGTCTATAAAATACATTCAACACAGATGGATCTCAAAAAGTATTATACTGAATGCACAACATTTGCACATACTATAAGATTTCATTTGGTCAGGTGCAGCAGCTCAAGCCTGTAATCCCAGCACTTTCGGAGGCCAAAGCTAGAGAATTGCCTGAGCCCAGGGGTTCAGACCAGTCTGGGCAACATGGTGAAACCTTGTCTCTACAATATATAAAAAAATTAGCTGGGCATGGTGGTGGCGCATGCGTGTATTTCCACCGTTCCAGTTATTTAGAAAGCTGAGGCAGAAGGATCATCTGAGTCCAGCAGGTCGAGGCTGCGGTGGCCGTGTGTCATTGCACTCCAAACTGGGTGATAGAGTGAGACCCCAAATCAAAAAAAAAAGATTCCATTTTATATGAGATTCCAAACAGGAAAAACTAATCTGTGATACAAAAAATTAGCAGAGGCCAGGATCGGTGGCTCAGCCTGTAATCCCAGCACTTTGGGAGGCCGAGGCGAGTGGACTGTCTGAGCCTGTGGGTTTGAGACAAGCCCGGGTAACTTGGTGAGACCTCGTCTCTATAATAAATAAAAAATTAGCCAGACGTGGTGTACACCTGCAGTTCTGGGTACTTGGAAGGTTGAGGCGGCAAGACTGCCGGAGCCCAGCAGGTTGACACTGGGGTGGCTGTGAGCATGCGTACCACTGCACTCTAGCCTTGGTGAGAGTGAGACTCCAACTCAAAAACAAAACAAAACCAAACAAAAAAACTTGCAGAATGATGGTTCCCTCTGAAGAGTGGGGTTGGGGTGAGAATTGTTTGGGAAGGATAAGAGGAAACTTTCTGGAATCGTGGTAATGTTTTATAGTTTGACAGAAGTTTGAATTATACTTTTGTGAAATCTTAAAGAATACTCACTTGAGATTTGGACATTTCACTCCATGTACATTTTACTTCAAAGAAAAATACTAAACAAATTCTAGTGAATGATATGCATGCTGAATTATTTAAGGGGAAATGTACTAACATGTACAATTTACCTTAAATACTTTAAAAAGATAGATAATTACAGGCTCATGCCTGTGATCTCAGCACTTTGGGAGGTGGAGGTGAGGGGATTGCTTGAGTCTAGGGGTTTGAGATCAGCCTGGGCACCTTGGTGAGACATCGTCTCTACAATAAATCAAAAAAATTGCCAGGTGTGGTGGTGCATGCCTGTAGTTCCAGATATGGAAGGCTGAGACAGAAGGATTGCTTGGGCCCAGCAGGTCGAGGCTGCGGTGGCCGTGAGTGTGCCACTACACTACAGCCTGGGCAACAGAATGAGACACCTACTCCAAAAAAAAAAAAAAAAAAAAAAGATAATGACTGGACAAAGGAATGGATGATGAATAGGTATGTCAAACAACAAGCATAGTAAAATACTAATGGCAGAATCTAGATAGTTAATGTATAGTTGTAAAATTATTTCAATCTTGCTGTATGTTTGAAATTTTTCATTAAAAAATTTTAGGAAAGATAAAGAACATTTTGGGATCTTGTGTCTGGGTAGGTTGATTGAGAGAAGGAGATTAGGGTTTATACGGCCAGCCTTGTAGGCTCTTTATCTTTTTAATTTTTATTGATTAAAAATCCCTTTCACTTAACTTTTTACAGAGTATAGACAGTTCTTTCATATTCACCCTCATTTTATCCCCAAGTCTGATTTATGTACCTCTCATCTGTGTTCCTGTGACTACCTTCATTTAATCATGTATAATATCATTTGGTAACTGTTTTCATCTCTATATCCCCCGACTAGAGAACCATGAAGTCCTTGAAGGCAAGGCCTTGTCTTTTTTTCTTGACTTTGTGTTCTCTTTGTCTAGCACAGTAACAGTAGTAGGCACTCATTCAACCATTTGTTGAGTATATCCTATATCCTATGTACCAACGAGTAGAAGATGAACTGGTGGCTGGGACAATTAGCCATGGGGAGATGTAAAATATTTCTCATAGAGAAACCATAATTTTATGGAAATAATTCTATACTTAGGATGTAATAGCTAGGTGCAGAGAAACCTGTTTGTTATTTCTCATCTAGCTTTTTTCCTGCCATATTGCTACCTGAAATACTTTCTAGGTGATGCTAGTTGGTATGTACTGTAGGTTGGCTCATTCAACCTTGACTCCATTTCTCCTCTAGTTAGATAGTCTGGAAAACCAAAAATCACCTTTACCAGATTTGCTTGTAGTTAATCTGCCAATTATTTACATTCATATATAATCTGTAAGATGGATGTGAGGTGAAGACCATTTTTCTGCTCTCTATTGGCTATTTCTTGTTTCTGCTGGCAAACAAGGGTATAGACATATGAGAGTTTCTATTCTCCAGCTTCCTAAGTGCCATGAGGCAGCTGCATTAGTAGTATCTTACATCTGACCTCCCAATCCCTAGGGCACAGCTACAGAGTGGGGGTTACGCTGATCAGTGGTGTCCTAGGAGGTCATTTGTGGACTTCTAGACCAGAACACACAGTTCTAGCTCTTCCTACCATCTGGTAAATGCCTAATTATTTGTATTAAATTCTCTTCTGTTTAAAAGTCTCTGGAATGGTTTCTATTTCTCACACTGACTTCTCGGTATAAAAATCAAGAAATAAACTTAAGTGATGAGGAGGAGAGGCCCCTGCAGATGGGAAACCAGGGAAATATAAGGGTTTGCATTTTGGAGTTTCTTACAACAAGGACTTATTTGAGTAAATGTTGAACCCTACTTTGTGCCAAGCACTGGGCTAGGGACAAGACTCAAGAGACAGTGGTCTGCTTTGAGATAGGAGAGTCATGTTAATCTGTGAAAGAAGAGCCCATTGTGACAGATGACTGAAAGGAGGAAGGAATGATCAGAATGAGAATCCAGAAGGGGTAACTTTAGATAACTAAAGTCTTACTCTTAGACCTCAAACCAAACAGTAACTACATTTAGCATTTTATATGCAGCATATTCATTTGTATTATCTCATTTAACACTTTCCCATCTCACCCCCTCCTCTTTTGGTTAACATTTGGGTGCTTCTCATATGACAGGCACTTTACATGTATTTTCTTATTTAAACTTTGGAATACCCTACGAAGTGGAAACTGTTATTAGCTCCATAAACTTGCCTAAGGCCTCACAGTAATTAAACAGCGGGGCTAGCACTCAAACACATATCTTTTGATCCAAATCCTCTATTCTTTTTTAAATTTTTTTTTTTGAGTTGGGGGTCTCACTCTGTCACCCAGGCTGGAGTGCAGTGGCATGATCACAGCTCACTGCAACCTCAACCTGGGCTCAAGTGATCTTCCTTCCCTCCTTAGCCTGGAGTAGCTGGGACTATAGCGTGCACCATCATGCGTGGTTATTTTTTTTTTTTTTCTGTAGAGACAAGGTCTTGTTATGCTGCCCGGGCTGGTCTCAAACTCCTGGGCTCAAACCATCCTGATGCCTCAGTTCCCAAAGTGCTAGAATTACAGGTATGAGCCACCACATCCAGCCCAAATCCTCCATTCTTCAGGGATAACAAAGCCAGAATTTATTTTCTTCAAAAGACACATATGTTTAACAATTAACACTATACAAACATGAAGAATTGGTGTGCTTATTATGGAAAACTTATTTTTCCAAGTCCTCAAGGTAAGAGAAACAGAACCCATGCTGCTCCAGGCCTAGAAAGGGATGACAGAGGTCTTGGGCTGGCTCAAATCAGACCAAATTTACAAGGGACAATGGGGATGGGAGGCAGAGGCAGAGAAGGAAGCCAGGGGCTGCCACCACAGCCTCCCCACTAAGGCAGCTCTTTATCTCCTACAGCATTGTTTATAGCTCAGAGGATACCATCCGGACCTCATAAATGAAAGTGTCCATTGCTAAGGGGAAAACACACACACATGCCCCCTCCACGCACAAAGGACATTTGTGTCAGGCAGCCCACGAGGCTGACACACACCAAGGGCTTGCCCCTCCTCCCTTCACTCTTAGAAAAAGACAAGAAAGGCAGCTTTCTGGTATCCCACAAAGGGGGGAGGCTGTGGCAGGGAAGAGAACAAACCCTTTCCAAAACTGCTGACTTGATTCATCCCCAAACTGACACAATACGGAGAGGAAGACTTCAGGAAATGGGCAGATTATGTCCAAGAAAAGATTTCCTGCAAGCAGTTAACGGGAAACTTACATGAAAAGCAAGACTAAAAATATACAGGCTATTGGAAGTCAGTGGTGAGGGCCCCTGGTTTTTCAAGAAGTGACTGAGAAAGCCACCAAGCTTGGGACTTCCTGCCCATTAACCTAGTGAGATCAAGCTTTGACATTAGCTTTATTCAGCCTAGGGGTTGGAGAGGAGGTTATTCTGTACCTGGTGTAATTTAAATTTCAATTGATCATGTCCTCACTGTGTTCTGGGGACTCTATTCATGAGTCATTACAGCACAGAACGAAGGTAAAAGCCCTATACATAGCTGGACTCAAATAAGAGAAATGGGTCGGCAGTACAAATGATATCCTATGTTTAACAGAATTTTGGTTATCAAGGAATAAACATTAAGTTTAAGAACAGACGAAAAGATTCAAAGGATTTAAAAACCTGCCTGGAGTAGCAATGGAATATAAGAAATTTATCTGCACTTGAAGGCCCATGTGAGTGATGAGAAATCATAGCTCTGGCTTTATCATCAGGGAAACTAAAATGCCACATGAGGAAACTAAAAAGTCTGAGACTATTTAATGGCTTTGAGAAAGAGTCTTTCAGTATGTGCTAAGAGGCAGAAGCAGTGAATGGAGTTCTCTCTCATGTCCTAGGGTTCGAGCAGAAATTTGGAGATGAAGTTTGTTTCCAGAGCCTTTTCCTTCCCCTTCACTTATACCTGCAGAAGCCTAATTCTGACACACATTTGTTGCGTCTCAACAACAGTGCATCCCCTACAGCACTGAATGACAGCAAATCAAGAATCTTGAGCCTTGCACAGCATTTTAGAAGGCCAATGCGTGAGGAGCTTCAGACCAGCCTGGGCAACTAACGAGAACTCCCTTCAACGAAAAAAAAAAAAAAGGGCGTGGTGGCATGCACGTGGATGTACCACCACACTTGAGTCAGGACGACAGAGACTGTTTCTTAACAAGAAATGTAGGGCTCCAATTACGAAGGAAAATCTTATCACTAACCATTCTCCAAACACACACTGATAAGTCCTTTTTCCATGATTATAATGAATAATTTGGGGTCAAAGATCTTTCAGTGGCATATTTTTATACTCAGTGGGAGCCAGATGTGAAGGCACATTGGAAACCAAAATGTAGGTGGTCCTAAGTGAATAGAGTCTAGGGAGACTGGGTAGAGAGAACAGTAAGTTTTTCACTATGGGTGACTCAAGACTTTCTTTTGTTGTAAAATCCCATAAATACTTTGGTTGCTGCTCTCATCTTCACTGAGTTCTCGGCACCATTTGAGGCAGGTGAACACTCCTCTCCTAAATCCTTTGGATTATCTGACACCACATTTCCTGCTTCTCTGTGTTCTTCCTCAGTCTTTACAGGGATCTTTTTAAAGTTTATGATCCCCAGGATTTCATCTTACTCGTCTTACTCTATATTACTGCTTGGTGGCTTGGATTTCTCTCTCTGTGTGGTGTACTCCTAGACTTGCATCTCCAGACTATACTTTAGGACCTCTTTGGCTGTCTTGAGTAAAACTGTTCACTTCACCTCCTTTTGGCTCCTTCCTTCTGTTCTCTATGAAAGACAGGAAACACCTTAAACATCCAAAACCTTAGTAAAGCACTTTACAATGTAAACAGATAATAGTTAGGTTTTTATGCTTTGTTTTGTCTATGGATATCTGCCTATTAAGCTTATTTTAGACCTTGGAAATACAGGTATCACAGCTAACATTTCATTTGCTTTATTTAAACAATAACCATCATCAAACAGTGACAAACGAACAGGAATAAAAAGTATGGGGAAATTAAGTGGCCAAATGGTATGAAAAAAATGATAGGAAATTCTAACATCTAACAATCCTTGGTATCTGTACAATTTAGAAACAAAACTGATAATTGAAGAAGTGATATAAATTTAAACTAAAATATGTTATCAACTACTATTGTTTCTACTTCTAAAATTTCAGGGTCACAGCAAAGAGAAGAAAGCCATTGGATTGAACTGCTTAGAAATCTGACTATTATTTTTCTGGCATCTACATTTTACTGTGGACTGTTGAAGACTATAGTACTAGCAGGGAACAATGTTGAAAGAACCTTAGACTAGGCAACTAGACTTGCTACTAAATGCTCTTTGCTAAAGATTCATCTAATACCTTTGGGTTCCAAGATCTCTATACATTCTTAATATTTGGTATCAGCAAAAGATTAGATAATCATCGACATCTCAGTGTAGATTTCAGTCAATGGGGTTGATTTCCTCATCCAATACTACTTGTCTTTTAAATCAAGTGTCAGTCGGGCTCAGTGGCTCAGCCTGTAATCCCAGCACTTTGGGAGGCGAAGGCAGGTGGATTGCCTGAGCCCATGGGTTCGAGGCCAGTTCGGGCAACTTGGCGAGATCTCATCTCTACAATAACTTAAAAATTAGCCGGGTGTCATAGTGTGCGCCTGTAGTTCCTGTTACTTGGAAGGCTGAGGCGAAAGGATTGCTGGAGCCCAGCAGGTCGATGCTAGTATGGCCATGAGCATGCCACCGCACTCCAGCCTGGGCGACAGAGTGAGACATGAACTTAAATAAATAAATAAATAAATAAATGACATCAGAGAAGCTACTTTGCCAGGGTTTAATTTTTCCCGCAGTCTCAGAGATGACAGTGAGAGGTCAGAAGTTTCTGCTCTACTTTCTAGAAAGTAGGGTAAAATTCCCCACAGCTAAGTCAAAGTCAAGATTTAGTTAAGAAAAGACTGGAAAGTAATTTTTAAAAATGGAATAATATACTTCATCCCCTGATAATCCATACCACTCTTTTAGGGAGAAAAAAAGCAAGAAGCTGGAAGTTAGAGAAAGACTGGTAGAGTATAGGGCAAAATAAAATTCCTCCCCTGTAGGAATCATTGCAATAAGAAGAGAGCATCATTCTAATCATTCCCCATCTCTACCTCAAGTCCAGCTAATGGTGAGAAGTAAAAATAGTCTGTCAATAAATGAATAGCAACTGTGTTCTTTCCTACGATTCTATAAGGCACATTCTATGTAGATTCTGTAATTATGGAGTTCCAAACCTAACTAAGAATCCATGTGTATTTTTAAATATACAGTGGCAAATAAACAGTGTAAGTCAGAAGTAATATCGGGAGTTTAGATGGGTGGGCAACTTCTGTGGTTCTGGGTGTCTGAGAAGGCTTTGTAAGCAATAGACCTGGTGCTGGGCCAGTTCACTATGAAGGCCACGTTATCTTTCCTCTCCTTGGATCAATCATCAATGAATTTCTAAACATGTAATAACAATAACGACCAACAAATACCTTATACAGTAAATAAAAGTACTTCATAAATTATAAAATGCTAAATATCATATCACCTAAATCTTCACAAGAGCACAGTGAGGTATCTGTCACCATTATAAATGGCATTTAACATGAACTGAATGTTGATCCAGAAACTGCACTGTTTATGAATAACATAATACCTATTTACAATCCCTTTTTTCCTTGCTTGACTTCATTAGAGTTTCTAGAAAAACAGAATGTTTACTTTTCTAGTAACTGGAGCCATTCACATGTTATAGTTCTGGACAATAAGATGTAGGTAGAAAATTTCTGGGGGCTCCTGGGAAAGCTTTCGATTTTCTTCCTACCACGAGGTTGAAAGCCAACACACTAGATGGCTGGATGGGCAGATAGAATAAGCATCCCTGATCACAACTCTGAGTCTCTAAACCAAATCAGAAACTGCTTATTCTAGACTTTTTATGATGGAGAAAAATGTACTTATTTAAAACACTATCAATCAGTTTTTCTCTTCCATAAATGGAAACAGTCATGAGATAAATGCTTACCATGTGCATAGCCAAGGTTATAAAGTAGGTAGATGACAAAAACAGAATTCAAACCCATGTATGACAATTCAATGCCCTGACCTTAGCTATTACACTAGCAAGAATATGAACAGTGCTTCAAAATCCAGGTCTCTTAATGATTAATCCTGTGATTGTTTTGGTTTGACATCCTATGATGGTTATAGTCATTTGTGCAATAAAATTTTATATTCTGGTACATCTTAATAATGTGTTTCAAAAAATAATGACTCTAATCTCACTTGCTCTCAGACTAGGGGCAAAGGGATTCAACCTACAAGGGATTCAACCTATTGACTCATATCAGTTACCTTGTCAAGATTGCTTTCTTAGAAAGTCTATGACCCTTTTCTTTCATTCTGAGTTTCTTTCAGATTTGAAATCCAGAAAAATATAACATTTGCCTACAGAAATTTTCCCTTCTCTTTTTTTTAATACCCATTTGGGGTTTCAACATGGTCACAAATAAGTCCTGCCCTTGTTTTTTATACAACAGACAAGTATCATTATCAACAGACTAAGCATCTGATAACACTTAACAAACAGACAGTAAGCTGGGCTCGGTGGCTCAGCCTGTAATACCAGCACTTTGGGATTGCCTGAGCCAGCAGGTTCGAGACTCGCCTGGGCAACTTGACGAGACCTCATCTCTACAATAAATTTAAAAAAGTCAGCTGGGCATGGTAGCACGTGCTTGTAGTTCTGGTTACTCGGAAGGCTGAGGCGGAAGGATCGCCGGAGCCCAGCAGGTCAAGGCTGTGGTGGCTGGGAGTGGCCACTGCACTCCAGTCTGGGCAACAGAGTGAGACTCCAACTCAAAAAAAAACAACCAAAAAACAGCAGACTATATCTGGAGGGTCAATTATCCCCTACAACAGAGCAAACTGGAAGATCATTCAGAAATATTTCAAAGCCCAAAACAACACTGATCTGATGGTAGCAGCAATCAGCTGTTGGCAGCTGTTATGATTTTCATGAAATGCACTCATCTGTGGTTATGACTGGACATTACACAGGAGGATTAATGGGGCTGCTTTTGGCTGTCATGGAAAGCTTAAGATATGTTCTTTATTTGGAACCTTAAGCACAAACATCCCCTCTGCAAAGCTGATAGGTCACCTGCCTCAGCCAATTAGCTAATTGTCTGAAATCACTCCTCACAGATCACAAAAAACTGTCTTGTGAATGATCTCTGTTCATACAGAAAGCAAGAGTCTTTTGTTTCCTTCTGAAGACCCTATTCAACTCTAAGGCCCCTTCCATCTACAAAATTCTAAATTCTACAAATGTGAACAATCAGCTCCAATGAATGAATCCTTCCGGCTTTGCAGCAAATGAGTGCTTTTTTGACTATGTGTTGTTTTTCTTTTTAAGGAGAAAATTGTTTTTAAATGTAGCTTCTGACTGCACCAGGTGTGAAACGGTAAATAAAAGAACAAGCAGTTGTGCTGACCATCTTTGGTTGTTCCCTTCACAGATCACCAGATTGATGTCATTCTGGATGCTTTCTATTCTGCAGACCCAGCTAAGTCTTCCAAGTAGACTGATTGCTCAATTCTTTTATTTATTTTTTTCTTTTTTTCCTGAGCTGATGTCTCACTCTGTTGCCCAAACTGGAGCACAGTGGTACACTCATGGCTCATTGCAGCCCACCTCCTGGGTTCAGGTGATCTTTCCACCTCAGCCTCTTGAGTAGCTGGAACTACAGGTGCTCATCACCACGCCTGGCTAACTTTTAAATTTTCTGTAGAGACAGATCTCATTTTGTTGCCTAGCCTGGCCCTGACTGCTCAATTCTAATCAAAACATGGAATCAAGGCTGGCTGCAATGGCTTGGTTATAATCTCAGTACTTCGGGAAGTTGAGTCAGGAGGATTGCTGGAATTTGAGCCCAGCCAGGGAAATAAAGAGAGACCCTCGTCCCTACAAAATATTAAAAAATTAGCTGGGCACGATGGTGTGTACCTGTGGTCCCAGCTACTCAGGAAGCTGAGGTGAGAGGATCACCTGAGCCCAGGAGGTCAAGGCTGTGGTGAGCTGTGATCAGTGTCACTGCATTCCAATCTGGGTGACAGAGTGAGACCCCATCTCAAAACAAACAAACAAATAAACAAAAACACAGCATCAAATGCTAAAAGCTCATGGCTATCTGGTCAGATTGGTAGATAGATATCACTGAATAAAGAGGAGTGACCCTTTTTTGTGGTTAATACTAGGAACTAAAGACAATCTTTATCTTTGGCCTATTGGGATAAACTAAGAAGGGCTGGGAATCAAACACCTTGCGCCGAATGACCAGATACCTTGATTTACACCATTATCTTATTACCTCTCATGAACTCCTATTTTCCTGCTTCTAAATAAGGTGCTATTTTGTTCAGATTTCTACCCTTTCCTGCACCATTCTCCCTACAACTTTTAACTATTTCTTCAAAAGTCTAAAATCCCAGAAATGGGAAGTCCATTTCTCTCACATCTGGGAACATTGGAAAAGCATCAACAGAAATGTGATGTAGGAGCTATAAAAAAAAAAAAAAGGATGGGCAGGATCTTAATAAGTGGGAAGCTGGGCTCGGTGGTTCAGCCTGTAATCCCAGCACTTTGGGAGGCTGAGGTGAGTGGATTGCCTGAGTCCGTGGGTTTGAGACCTGCCTGGGCAACTTGGCAAGACCTCATCTCTACAATAAATCAAAAAAATAAGTCGGGCATGGTAGCGCGCACCTGTAGTTCCAGCTACTTGGAAGGCTGAGGCGGAAGGATCGCCGGAGCCCAGCAGGTCAAGGCTGCAGTGGTCGGGAGCGGCCACTGCACTCCAGTCTGGGTGACAGAGTGAGACCCCAACTCAAAAAAAAAAAAAAAAAAAGACAAGTAACTGAGCCAATATGGTAGGCTAGTACATAGTTCCAAGTATTGGCTCTTTGGGAGTTATTTGAAGAAAGAACCCCATGAGACAGACCCAGTGACATCGTGTGTAACCAGAGTGAAACTGTTGACCATTTTGACCAGATGAATGAGAACAGGCACTAAGTCATATCTTTTAAGAAACCATCTGCTGATGACCCTAGTAGAGAACGATTATGTTCACTTCTTTTTTCTTTTTTTTTTTGAGTTGGAGTCTCACTCTGTCGCCCAGACTGGAGTGCAGTGGCCGCTCCCGGCCACCGCAGCCTCGACCTGCTGGCCTCTGGCGATCTTTCCGCCTCAGCCTTCCAAGTAGCTGGAACTACAGGCACGTGCTACCACGCCCGGCTAATTTTTTGAATTACTGTAGAGATGAGGTCTCGCCAAGTTGCCCAGGAGGGTCTCGAACCCGCGGGCTCAGGCATTCCACTCACCTCAGCCTCCCAAGGCGCGGGATTACAGGCTGAGCCACTGAGCCCGGCTGTTCACTTCTTTAATCATCTCCATTTGACAACATGTGCAAACTGAACTTAAATGCTACCTACGCCTTGAGCTCAGTGTCTACTAGTGACTCAACTCAGCAAATCCAAAGGCAATGTTTACTCAAGGGGACTACATGGGTACCTCCTGTTAACACCTACATTTGGTATACTATAACACTGATTCTCTAAATATATCTCATTTTCATTCTCCATTTACCAACACAATCCCCTATCTTATTTCTCTACTCACAAGCTTTTCTAACATAAGACCCAGAACATACCAACTGCTCAATTAAAGTTTAATGACGAAATAACACATAATAGGCATTCAATAAATGCTGGATAAATACATGAAGTAGATGCTTCATGAAGTAGATGAGAGATGTTAAACCACAGACTCAAAGTTAAAGTAATGGGAAAGTAACATGGTAGACATAAGCTAGGACCTCCAGTCAAGCTGGGGCCACCTTGAGGGCCAGGCAAAGGAATCTGACTTCATTTTACAGGCAACAAGAAAGAGAATTGTTGAATGCTGCTGAGGATGAAAAAAATCTTGAGCATGGTAGTAGGAAGAGGGAGGGGTGCTACCCCAAATGATTCTAGATGGTCAGAAAACAACCAGAAGGTACCAAACAACTACTGAGAAGTCAGTGAACTCCCAGGATGGAGAGGGACAGAAAGATGGATGGAAAGTAGAATCTTTGTCTTTGTTTTGCAAAACTTACTTCTTCGTGATAATACCAAAGGTCTAATTCCCTCATTAATCTCTCTTTATTGCTAGTCTATTTTTTTGCTCAGTTATTCTTCTCTTCAGACATCTTCTTCATCCAACCACTCTTCAAAATTTCTGATCCAAGTTATCATCTGATTGGATAAGTACAATGTGAAACAGCTTTAGGGCTGTTTAAAAATGCCCCAGAATCTCCTGCCTCTGTGGAAGGGACAGAAAGGCTAGTGTACATTGTGTTCTTGTCCCTATGGACAACAAACTGCAGCTAACAAATTCTGGCCAGGGGGCCAGGAGCAGAGGCTCACACCTATAATCCCAGTACTTTGGGAGGCCAAGGCAGGAGGACTACTTGAGCCCAGGAGCTCAAGATCAGCCTGGTCACATAGTGAGACCTCATCTCTGTTAAAAAATCTTTTTTAAAATTAGCTAAACGTGGTGGTGCACACCTGTAGCCCCAGATCCTTGGGAAGCTGAGGCAGGAGGACTGCTTGAGACCAGAGTTGGAGGCTGTGGTGAGCCATGATCAAGCCACTGCATTCCAGCGAGATCCTGACTAAAAAAAAAAATAATAAAATAAAATAAAAAAAATAAAAAAAAAAAAGGCCGGGCTTGGTAGCTCAGCCTGTAATCCCGCGCCTTTGGGAGGTTGAGGTGAGTGGATCGCCTGAGCCCGCGGATTCAAGACCCGCCTGGGCAGCAAGACTTTATCTCTACAATAAATCAAAAAATCAGCCAGGCATGGTAGCACATGCCTGTAATTCCAGCTACTCAGAAGGCTGAGGAGGAAGGATCGCTGGAGCCCAGCAGGTCAAGGCTGCGGTGGCCGGAAGTGGCCACTGCACTCCAGTTTGGGTGACAGAGTGAGACTCCAACTCAAAAAAAAAAAAAAAATCTGGCCAGGGCCAAAACTGAGACAAATGATTTATTTCTACCTTTTCTATTAACTATAGCAGAAATAAATAAATAGAGGGAGCATCTCCCTCTGTGACACATGCAAATAAGTATTCAAACAGAAATATTTGATCTATAATTTCAGTTTTTCTTGCCTTTTGCTTATACTCTAGTGAGTGCTATCAAATAATTTGCCCTGAACCCATCCCCTTTGCCTTTTCTCAGATCATCCTCACATTTCATTGCCCCTACCTTACTGTCTGTTGAAATTATATTCCTTCAAGATCTATCTATCTTAAATGCCACCTCCTCCAGGCTACTGTCTTTTAAATGCAAACCCTCCTCATCTAAACTCCTTCGCACTTTACCGCTTGCTACATATCACAAAAAGACATATAGTAGCTTCTTATGAATGTGCTTTATTTCCCACTCTACTTCAAAAGAAATTAGTTTTGATGCCAGGGTTCATATCATTTAGACATTCTCCATAGTTCCTAGTGTAGCACATATACTTAGTACAAGTAGGAGGCTCTCAAACATTTGATGAAATGATTTAATAAAAATACTACTTTTTTTTTTTGAGTTAGAGTTTCACTTTGTGGCACATGCTGGAGTTCAGTGGCACGCTCATAGCTACCGTAACCTTGACCTGCTGAGCTCAGGTGATTCTTCTGCCTTAGCTTTCCAAGTTAGCTGAAATGACAGACGCACACCACTACACCCAGCTAATTTTTTGATTTACTGTAGAGATGAGGTCTCGTCAAGTTGCCCAGGCTGATCTCAAACACCCTAGGCTCAAGCAATCCTCTCGCCTCTGCCTCCCAAAGTGCTGGGATTACAGGCGTCAGCCACCGCACTTGGTCAATAAAAATACTACTTTCAATGAGCTTTCCTATATATTACCTGAGAGCATGATTACTCCAATTTTACTTCACTTCAAAAAAAAATGAAGGCTCAGAAAAATTTACTGATTTAGAAAAGAGCCACACTTTCCACAGAAGTTGAGATAAAAGGCCAACATCAGTGGGTTCAGGTGTGAATGTGGATATCCAGGGGTAACTGCTCCCATCTTTTAATGAGTAACCCGCTGAGAATATAAATTAGTGTTTTTATGGGGAACTCAAACCTATTGAGATGTATATTAAGAGCTGTAAAAAATTCATTTATTAAAATTCATTTAATAGTACGGTGTATCTATTTCTAGAACTCATCGTAAGAAAATATCTAGAGACGTATCATTGTTCAAATTAGTGATGAAATGAGTGAAATCCTGTTTCCCAGTTGACATACTGAAAATATGTTAGCCGGGCTCGGTGGCTCAGCCTGTAATCCTGCGCCTTTGGGAGGCTGAGGTGAGTGGATTGCCTGAGCTGGGGGGTTCAAGACCCACCTAGGCAGCGAGACCTCATCTCTACAATAAATCAAAAATTAGCTGGGCGTGGTAGCACGTGCCTGTAATTCCGGCTACTGGGAAGGCTGAGGTGGAAGGATCGCCGGAGCCCAGTGGATCGAGGCTGCGGTGGCCGGGAGCGGCCACTGCACTCCAGTCTGGGCGATAGAATGAAACTCCAACTCAAAAAAAAAAAAAAAAGAAAATATGTTTACCTTCCCTTTCTTCCAAGTCCCAAAGAGATGGCAAAGTAGTATAAGAAGAAATAAAGAAATAATAGTGTTTAGTGGAGAGAGAGAGAAATAAAAAGGAAAAAGACTAGAAAATTTTTAGCACATTTCAAAAGACAAAACATGGATGGGATTATATTGGTAGATGTACTACATTACAGACATACCACGATGTCAACATATCTACAGAAAACCCACCCAAAGGAAGCCAGGTTTAGGAACATGGGGAAAGGCTGCATGCCGTAGCCAATGCTGCTTCTTGCTGAGGACTGGAAAGGTACCAGGTTGGGGATTATAGCAGCACTGTCCAGTATAAACATAGCACAAGGCACATACGTGATTTTAAAAATTCTAATAGTTACATCGAAAAAGTAAAAAGGAATAGGTAAAATTAATTTTAAGAATATATTTTACTTAGTCATTACATCTAACATAGTATCATTTCAACATAATAAGTACAAAAAACGAGATACATATTTTCTTTTACTTCTGTCCTAATCCTTTAAAAATTTGTATTTTAGCCAGGCTCGGTGGCTCAGCCTGTAATCCCGCGCCTTTGGGAGGCTGAGGTGAGTGGACTGCCTGAGCCCGCGGGTTCGGGACTCGCCTGGGCAACTTGGCGAGACCTCATCTCTACAATAAATCAAAAATTAGCCGGGCGTGGTAGCGCATGCCTGTAATTCTGGCTACTCGGAAGGCTGAGGCAGAAGGATCACTGGAGCCCAGCAGGCCGAAGCTGCGGTGGCCGGAAGCAGCCACTGCACTCCAGTCTGGGCGACAGAGTGAGACTCCAACTCAAAAAAAAATAAAAAAACAAAAATATGTATTTTATACTTAGAGCACATCTCAATTTGAATGAGTCAGATTTCAAGTGCTCTACAGACACATGTGACCCATGACTATCATATTAGGTAACACAGAATTAAAGGATAAGGAGAACAAGGGCAGGAAGAGGAGCACAAATCAAGAGGAGGAGTTAAAGGACTGTCTAAACAAGAGAGAGGTAAAACATTTTATTTATTTTTATTGATTGATACACTGAGTTGTAGTCTCACTCTGTTGCCCGGGCACACTCACAGCCACCCCAGTGTCGACCTACTGGGCTCTGGTGATCCTTCCGCCTCAGTCTTCCAAGTAGTCAGAACTACAAGAGTGCTAACATGCCCAGCTAATTTTTTATTTATTGTAGAGATGAGGTCTTGCCAAATTGCCTGGGCTGGTCTTGAACCTGAGGGCTCAGGCAATCTACTTGCCTCAGTCTGCCAAAGTGCTAGGATTACAGGCTGAGCCATCGAGCCCAACCTATTTTGTTTATTTTTTTGAGGCAGGGTCTCACTCTGTCACCAAGTCTGGAGTGCAATGGTGCAATCATAGCTCCCTGTAACCTTGAACTTCTGAACTCCAGCAATCTTGCCACTTCAGCCTCCCAAGTAGCTAGGACTACAGGTGTGTGCCACCACACTCAGCTAATTTTTTATATTTTTGCAGAGATAGAGTCTTGCTTTGTTGTCCAGGCTGATCTCAAACTTCTGGCCTCAGATGATCCTCCCACCTCAGCACAAGTACAGCAGAAATAAAGTCAGTCTCCTAATGTACAGTACTGGGATTACAGGCATAAGCCACTGCACTCAGCCCAATGCAAACATTTTAGATATGTAAGCACTTAGAAAGTTCAACTTCTGGTCTCTAAGATGGTAGCTTGGGGAAGGCGGCGTCTTGGCCCAGGCAGCAGTCAGCAGCAAGCGAGAGTGAGCTTGTCCGCCACAGACTGCTACATCGTGCACGAGATCTACAATGGGAGAACACCCAAGACCAGTTTGAGTACAAGCTGGAGCAGGCCCTGGAAGCCCAGTAAAAGTACGTCATGATTGAGCCCACCTGCATCGGTGATGAGACGACTTGCTGGATCACTGTGGGCAACTGTATACGCAAGACGGTCGTGCTGGCGGGCACCGCCTACCTGTTCACCCAGTTGGTGCTGCCCTTAGATTAATCCCACTACATCTTCCTGCCCGCTGGCATGCTAAACCTGGCCTGCAGCACCCTCTGTGGAATCTCCTGACAGTTTGACCCTTGCTGCAAGTATCAAGTGGAGTATGATGCCTATAAACTGTTCAGCCTCTGCATACACTACCTCCTCCACCCCAGTGGTGCTGGTTCAGAAGAACGACCTGCACAGAAAGAGACTGCACAACACAATAGAACTGGCTGCCCTGGTGTACTGTGTAAAGAAAATTTATAGCCGGGCTCGGTGGCTCAGCCTGTAATCCTGTGCCTTGGGAGGCTGAGGTGAGTGGACTGCCTGAGCCTGCGGGTTTGAGACCGACTTGGGCAACTTGGTGAGACCTCATCTCTACAATAAATCAAAAAATTAGCCGGGTGTGGTAGCACACGCCTGTAGTTCCAGCTACTTGGAAGGCTGAGGTGGAAGAATTCCCAGAGCACAGCAGGTCGACGCTGGGGTGGCTGTGAGTGTGCCACTGCACTCCAACCTGGGCAACAGAGTGAGACTCCAATTAAAAATAAAATAAAATAAAATAACACAGATCAGCAGCCGGGCTTGGTGGCTCAGCCTGTAATCCCAGCACTTTGGGAGGCTGAGGTGAGTGGACTGCCCGAGCCCGCAGGTTCGAGACCCGCCTGGGCAACTTGGCGAGACCTCATCTCTACAATAAATCAAAAAATTAGCCAGGTGTGGTAGTGTGCACCTGTAGTTCCAGCTACTTGAAAGGCTGAGGTGGAAGGATCGCCGGAGCCCAGCGGGTCGAGGCTGCGGTGGCCGGGAACAGTCACTGTACTCCAGTCTGGGCGACAGAGTGAGACTTCAACTCAAAAAAACAAACAAACAAACAAACAAAAACACAGATTAGCCGGGCTCAGTGGCTCAACCTGTAATCCTGCGCCTTGGGAGGCTGAGGTGAGTGGATTGCCTGAACCCGAGGGTTTGAGACCCGCCTGGATAACTTGGCGAGACCTCATCTCTATAATAAATCAAAAATTAGCCGGGCATGGTAGTGCGCGCCTGTAATTCCAGCTACCTGGAAGGCTGAGGCGGAAGGATCGCCGGAGCCCAGCAGGTCGAGGCTGTGGTGGCCAGGAGCGGCCACTGCACTCCAGTCTGGGCGACAGAGTGAGACTCCAGCTCAAAAAAAAAAAAATAAATTAAATAAAAAAAAAAAATAAATAAATAACACAGATCAGGGGTGTACCAAGGGTTTTTTCTGATTTCAAGGCCCAGTTATGGCAGATTCCTAAACCTTTTTAGGGTTGCATTTTATTTTATTTTTTGAATTGGAGTCTCACTCCATCGCCTAGGCTGGAGTGCAGTGGCACACTCATGGCCACCCCAGAGTCAACTTCCTGGGCTCCAGTGATCCTTCCGCCTCAGCCTTCCAAGTAGCTGGAGCTACACGCGTGCACTACCACACCCGGCTATTCTTTTTTCTTTTACATTTTATTGTAGAGACGAGATCTTGCCAAGTTGCCCGGGTGGGCTCAGACAATCCACTCGCCTCGGCTTCCCAAAGTGCTGGGATTATAGACTGAGCCACCGAGCCCGGCCAGGGTTGTCTTTTAGAATCCAGGTGATTCTCATGTGTATCCCCTGGATCTAAAATAAAAAATAAAAATAAATAAAAAACCCTGGTGATTATTTAACTCTAACCTAAATCTTTCCTGATAGATTAATATAGATCTAATTTTATCCATTTGCCCAGTCTTTATATTGTCTCTACATCTTTAGATGTAGTGTTATTTTACTTAACATTATAGGCTTAGAAGTACTTATAAACTTTGAGGATAATTTTTTTTTTTTTTCCGAGTTGGAGTTTCACTCTGTCACCCAGACTGGAGTACAGTGGTCGCTCCCAGCTACCGCAGCCTCGACCCGCTGGGCTCTGGTGATCCTTCCGCCTCAGCCTTCCGAGTAGCCGGAATTACAGGAACACGCTACCATGCCCAGCTAATTTTTTATTTATTGTAGAGATGAGGTCTCGCCAAGTTGCCCATGTGGGTCTCGAACCTGCGGGCTCAGGCAATCCACTCACCTCAGCCTCCCAAAGGCGTGGGATACAGGCTGAGCCACTGAGCCCAGCCTTTTTAATTTATTTTTTAATTCTCATAATTTTAATGGTCAGTAGCTTCTGGTTGGCTCTGGATGGTACAGTTAAACAATATACTGGCCGGGCTCAGTGGCTTATCCTGTAATCCCGCGCTTTGGGAGGCTGAGGTGAGTGAATTGCCTGAGCCCAAGGGTTCGAGACCCGCCTGGGCAAATTGGCGAGACCTCATCTCTACAGTAAATTTAAAAAATTAGCTGGGCATGGTAGCACGCCCTGTAGTTCCAGCTACTTGGAAGGCTGAGGCGCAAGGATCACTGGAGCCCAGCAGCCGAGGCTGCAGTGGCCGAGAGCGGCCACTGCACTCCAGTCTGCATGACAGAGTGAGACTCCAACTCAAAAAAAACACAAAGCCACAATATACTTAAAGACCCCACCCCCAAGCACTTCCATAACCTCTCAGTGGCATTTGCTTCCCATAGCCCAGTCAGACTTCCACAGCCCCATATCTCTTCACAGCCTCGACCTCCTGGGCTCAGGCAATCTTCCGCCTCAGCCTCCCGAGTAGCTGGGACTATAGGCATGCACTACCACACATGGCTAATTTTTTTTTTTTTAAATAGAGATGAGGTCTCACTATGTTGCCTAGGCTGGTGGAACTCATGGGCTCATGTGATACTCCTGCCTTGGTGTCACAAAGTGCTGGGACTACCAGTGTGTGCTACCATGCCTGGACATGATCCCAATTTTTTTTTCTTTTTTTTTAGTTAGAGTCTCACTCTTTTATATGATCCCGATTTCAATGATGAAGAAAACAAGTCTCAGTAAGATTAACTTATTCATGATGTCAGAAAGTCCTCCATTTCCTTAAGGTTTTCAAGTTTGTTTCCATACAAGTGTACGTAGTAGTCTCTAATGATCTTTTGTATTTCTTCAGGATCAGATGTGACTTCATCTTTTGTGTTTCTGATTGTGCTTCTTTGGTTTTTTTCTCGTTTTTTTCTTGGCCAGTCTAGCTAGGGGACCATCGATCTTGTTTATCCTTTCGAAGAACCAGCTTTTTGTTTCATTGATTTTTTGTATTATCTTTTTGTCTTCTATGTCCTGGATTTGGGCTTTTATTTTGGTGATCTGGATTCTTCTGCTGAAATTAGGGTTTTTGTGGTCTTACTTTTCCAGCTTCTTTTGGTGGCTTGTTAGGTTGTTAATTTGTGTTCCTTCCATTTTCTTCATGTGTGTTTGTAGAGATATAAATTCCCCTCTTACTACAGCTTTCAAGGCGTCCCAGAGATTTTGGTAAGATGTTTCTTCATTTTCATTTGTTTCCAGGTATCTTTTGATCTCTGTTTTGATTTCATCATTGACCCAGGAGTTGTTATCACATTACCAGACTTCAAACTTTAATATAAAGCTACAATCATCAAAACAGCTTGGTATTGGTATAGGAACAGGCATATAGATCAATGGAATAGAATTGAGATTCCAGAAGCAAAACCTCAATTTCTCAACCAACTCATCTTCGACAAGGCCTCCACCACCTACCACTGGGGAGAGGAGAACCTATTCAGTAAATGGTGCTGGGAAAACTGGCTGACCACATGCAGAAGATTGAAACAGGACCCCTATCTATCCCCATGCACAAAGGCTAACTCTAAATGGATCAGAGACCTAAATGTAAAACCTCAAACCATAAGAACCTTAGAAAATGAAGGAAATACCCTCATGGAAATCGGAACTGGCATCCAATTCCTGAACAGAACCCGAAATCCACAGGTCATAAGAGAGAAGATAGACAAGTGGGACCTTATTAAACTGACAAGCTTCTGCAAGGCCAAAGAAAGCATCAAGAGAGCAGGGAGACAGCCTACAGACTGGGAAAAAGTATTTGCCAACACCAGGTCTGACAAAGGCTTAACATCCTGGATCTACAAGGAACTAAAACGTGCTGAAAATAAAAAAACAAATAACCCCATTATAAAATGGGCAAAAGATATGAACAGACACTTCACAAAAGAGGACATCTGAGCAGCCAACAAACACATGAAGAAATGCTCAACCTCCCTAATCATCAGGGAGATGCAAATCAAAACCACACTGAGATACCACCTAACTCCAGTCAGAATGGCAATTATCAACAACTCAAAAAATAACAGCTGCTGGAGAGGGTGTGATGAAAAGGGAACACTTCTACACTGTTGGTGGGAGTGTAAACTAGTGCAACCTCTGTGGAAAGCAGTGTGGCGATTCCTAAAAGCTCTAAATATCAACCTCCCATATGACCCCGCAATCCCCCTACTGGGAATATACCCTGAAGAACTCAAATCACTCTATAAAAAAGATACCTGCACACGTATGTTTATCACAGCGTTGTTCACAATAGCAAGAACCTGGAAACAACTATGCTGCCCATCAAAAGAGGACTGGATAAAAAAATGTGGTACATATACACGATGGAATACTATGCAGCCGTAAAAAAGAACAAAATCATGAATTTCGCAGCAACCTGGATGGAACTAGAGTCTATAATACTGAGTGACCTCTCACAGAAACAAAGATCCGAGTATCACATGTTCTCACTCATATAATGGACCTTGAACATCCAATGTAATACTATAAGAAAATGACTGACGGTACTGGGAAACTATGGGGGGGGATGGGATTAACAGTAGCAAATATCTGTCTGAGGATGGGGAAACACCTCTTATCAACAGGGTGCCTGAATGAAATGTAACTGTACACCTAACCCTTAACTGTACCCCACACAACCATAATAAAAAATATTGATTATGAAAAAAAAATCACCTTCATTTTCTTCTACTTTATTTTTTATTTAACTTAATTTAGTGTAGGCTATAAAGAAAGGTTCTAAATCCACAATATTTTTCCAAATGGCCAACTGTGAATTCCTGCTATTTATTAAATAATCATTTTATTTTGCAAAAAAAAAGATTAACTTATTCAAATATTACAGACAAGATTCAAACCCATTATTGCCCAATTCCAAAGCCCATATTATTTCTATTCTATTATCCTGGCATAGTTTTCAGCATTCAATTTGGATCTATGTAAAAAATGCCTAGCTATAACCTGTGAAGAAGATATAAAAATATGAGATGGCACTGACATACTAAAGACATTCATATCCCCAAACTCAACCGTATGACATTAGCCACTGCAGGGATATTGGGAATTAGAACCAGGGGTTCTTTGTCAGGCCATTTGCTTGTTTATACAGCATCTCAAAAGCTACAAATCCAACTCCCTTGATGCCCTCTTGATAAGGAGCCTTATTCTGAGTTCTTTTTCCATTTTATGGTTGGTCCATCAGAAATATGAAGTTAAATGCCTGACCACACAAGATCGGTAATCCTTAGAGCACCCACTTATATGGGTGAGTCCCACTTTGTTTGGTTTGTGTTTTTATTTTTGGAAAATAAATATTGAGTTGGTCTCCCTTCTCTCCCCCTTTCTTCCTCACCATCCCTTGTGGATTCTCTTAGATGTTGTGGTCATACTAGGTAAATAGTCTCTTCCCTAAAACTTTTCTTTAGCCATGACAGAATCATATAAGAGGTCCCCTGACTATGACATTCAATACCACTTTAAAAAAAGAAAGGTCTATTTAAGGCTATTCACGTTTGTAATCGTTAAAGGGTCCCTGAGTCTTACTTAGGAGGAGTATTTTGTTTCTGATTCGAAAAAACTGTGGGGAGGAGGTGTGAAGAGAACAGCTTGTATCTCTGTTTTTACTTCTCAACAGTATAGATTTGGTAAATTCATTCCCTCCTGTTTCTTTCTTTCTGTGAGGTGGTAGGATGCAGGGGGAAGAGTATGGAGCTTTGAAGTGAGAAGTACCTGGGTTTAAATCCCAGCGCTAGTATTTACATAGCTAGCAAATCACTCAACTCCCTTGTCTGTAAAATGGGAATAATAAGTATTACATTTTGTAGGCTTGGTACAATGTCTGGCACATGTATATCCTTATATTATTTATTTCTATTCTCTTTTATGAGATCTCTGAGAAGTAAGGATGTGGGATACTAATAAAAAGTAGGAATAAGGTGAGTATTGTAGATTTATGAAGGATTTTAAGTACAGAGCCCTACTGAATGCACCTTAATAAAAATACTGCTTTCACTTTGGCTGATCTAGGCAGTCTGATTGTGCCACAGCACCCCAGCCTGGGCAACACAGAGAGACTCTGTCTCAAAAAAAAAAGTATACATTCTATATATTCTACTCATATAAAATGCAAGCTAATTTACAGTGGGAAAGAACAGATGAGTGATTGCCTGGGCTGGGAGCAAAAGAAGGAACAGACTGCAAAGGGGCAAGAGAAATTTGGGGATGATACCAGTGATATCTGAAGTGCTTGTTTCATGAGTACAGACAGCTGTCACTCAATAAATTTAAACAGATGTAGCTTATTATGAGTAAATTATCCCTTAATGTTGGTAAGGGGGAAAAAAGTAATGTCCTTTATATTTCTACTGCCACGGAAATCAAGGTGGCAAGCTACTATTTCCCATTTCATGGTCACCGGGACAATAGAAAGCTGTATATAAATTGCTGTGGAAATGAGTGGCACTGCAAAAAAAAACCCTTTAATGGCCAGGTGCAGTGACTTATGCCTGTAATTCCAGCACTTTGGGAGGTGAGGCAAGAGGATTGCCTGAGTCCAGGGGTACAAGACCAGCCTGGTCAACATGGCAAGACCTTGTCTCTACAATATATCAAAAAATCAGCTGAGCATGGTGGTGTGCACCTGTAGTTCCAGATACTTGGAAGGCTGAGGTGGAAGGATCACCTGGGCCCAGAAGGTTGAGGCTGTCGTAGCTGTGACTGTGCTACTGTACTCCAGCCTGGGTGACATGGTGAGACGCCAACTCAAAATAAATAAATAAATAAGACAAAAACTTCTATTGATTATTAATCAGGTGTTTGACAACATGCTAAGCACGTTATATACGTTATCTTGTTTAATGCTAACAAATTTGATGAGGTAGGCACTATTATTTCAATTGCAGGTAAGGAAACAGCCTCTCAAGTAGTAGGGGAATTTTAGCAGTCTTTTTCAAAGTAGCCTGGGCGGGTGGGAGGTGGGGTACACCTCTGCTTGTGGGGCCAAGGAGAATCCTCTTACTTGGCTCCAGCATCTGCTGGTATTTTGTTAACTCTTGGCTCCTCTATGTTCACCCACCCACTGGTTTCCCAGAGTAAAAATGCCAAAATATCTTGGCTGAACAAGCGAATGGATCACAGATGACAGAGGTTAAACAAAACAAAACAAAACAAGAAGTTCTGTAATATGCTTGTTTTTAAAGGCAAAAACAAATTGCATACTTCCTTGTTCTTATTCTCTTTGAGTTGTCTGTCTTGTGAAACATTCTGTTGTCTATATTTTCATTCACCACAGTGGAAAAAGTTAGACAAATGGGTCAAGCTAAAAGTTTAAGTAAATTTACTATGTTCCTATTTCAGACCAGCTGTAGTCCATCTCCCCTGAAGCTAGGCCAACAGATCAAGGAGAACATGGCTGGAGCTCAGAAACTGGACCACAAGGAGAAACCCTGGGAAACTAGGCTCTGGGTGGTTAGTTGCTGGGGGAAGTAGGGCGGCTGACCCACACTGTAGATAGAGAATAAACAGGCCTGGGTACTGGAATTAACTCTGTGAGACTCTGGCAAGTCACCTTCCCTCTCAGAACCTCCAAAGATTGGACTGATCATGTTTTTCAACTTTTAACAAAGGTCCAATGTTTCTAACCAAAAATAATCTTCTCTCTAAACCCTTCAAATCCTCATGTACTTTCTCTTAGAGGAATGCTCTCTGTTGCTTGTTTATTCCACAGCAGTCAAGCTTCACTTTCTGAAATCTGTATTATAAAAACAGGCAACTTTTCATTGTCTCACTATAAATTATAATAGTAAAAAATTTCTAAAAAGTATATATAAGCATACACTGAAATTCTGTCATAATTCTGAGTGTGTGTTTTTGAGAGTAAGGGACTAAATGCTCTAAAACAAATTGTGATGTTTTTGGTTGTTTCTTATTTCCATTCCTGATTTAGTCCGAACTGCAATTTTACTAAAGCTCCTTTGCCCCCACTTCACACACGCTAAGAATTCACCACAGGAACATGTGCTTTTGTGCTCATTTAACTAAAGCCTCCTCCCCAAGCTATGCTCTGCCAACTTGTTTCTGGTAAGCAACTCTGGAAAATAAAAATTCCCTAGACGTTCTGAATGGTGTATGAGAGGAAGACACAACCGGGCAGGGGAACTGAAACATTCCCCCTTGTGTCCACTTCTGGGAGGATGGGGGTAGGGAGTCTGTGGAAAAAGCTTTTAGAGGAAACAGACTTGCAGGACTTTTGCTGCAAACAATTGCGTACTGTATCCAGCTGTTGACTGAGGCAACTGTCAGCTCAAAACCATGCAGAGAACAACAGGGCCAGAGTTCCTTCTCCTAAAATAGGACAGCACTAGCTGGGCTCGGTGGCTCAGCCTGTAATCCCGCGCCTTTGGGAGGCTGAGGTGAGTGGACTGCCTGAGCCCGCGGGTTCGAGACCCACCTGGGCAACTTGGTGAGACCTCATCTCTACAATAAATCAAAATGAGCCAGGCATGGTAGCGTGCACCTGTAGTTCCAGCTACTTGGAAGGCTAAGGCGGAAGGATCACTGGAGCCCTGCAGGTTGAGGCTGCGGTGGCTGGGAGCAGCCACTGCACTCCAGTCTGGGCGACAGAGTGAGACTCCAACTCAAAAAAAAAAAAAAAAAAATAGGACAGCACTAACACTTCTGTTTGACATATTGTTACCTAGTACCTTCATTTCTAGCCCATGCGCTTCATGCCAGTGTTAGAGAGAGCCTTTTGATATCCTTTTTGGTTTGTTTTGTTTTTTTAAAGTAGTGGAATCCTTTCTTTTCTATATATACAGTTTTGTATAGAACCCTAACACAGAAGAAGTAAAAGCAGAACTGCTGAGGCAGGAGTCTCTGCCTGCTCGGCCGCCACCATCCCTCTCATCAGGCACCTCTCTGGATTCTCAGGATCAAGGAACGTGATTGGGTTTTGTTTCCCAGCCTGAGATTCAAAGTATCTGTGGAGCTTACAGATAAAAACATAGATGACTATACCCTTAAATCTGATTCATAGGCTGGGGTGGGGGCTCTTAGTTTTTTTCCCTCATATCCTCTCCTTCAGCAATGTCATTAACTGCCAGTGCTTCATTTACCATTTCTACTTGGAAGAGTCTTATATTGTACATTTTTAGAAATGATCTTCCTACTTAGCAAAGCAGAGCATCTAAACCATACTGATGGGATGAGACAAACAGGGGTTCAGGCAAACAGGGACTTGGAAATCTGGCAGCAGAATACAGATGTTTGATCTCAAAATTCAAGACTAAGATTTTAGTGCCAAGAGGACTGATGAGAGAAAAGAATAATGGGAGTCCCTAAAGAATCAAAGTACAAGGATTTGTACTGTGGCAGGAACTTGGCCAAAAGGAACCAGGCAAGAGATAATTCTTTTTTCTTTCTTTCTTTTTTTTTTTTCAGTTAGAGTCTCACTCCATTATCTAGGCTGGAGTGCAGTGGCACGCTCATGGCCACTCCAGTGTTGACCTGCTGGACTCAGGCAATCCTTCCGCAAGAACTAATTCTAAAAAGAACTGGGGTCCAAAGTCAGAGGAGGATTAGCTTTAAGGCTGACCTGATGCTGACTCTCAGTGGTCCTCAAACTTTAGCGTGAACCAAATGACAGAACTTTCTGTGATAACAGAAATGTTTAAGCAGGTTCTTAAATGCCACTCCTCCTCACCCTTGTCATGCACAGAATGGCTTTACAGAACCTGTCATAAGGCACGAGAGGACAGACCCCAGCAGGGCTCACAGCTCAGCATGTCTAGGCCCTGCTTGCCTAGCAAGTTGAAAGCATGTGAGGAGCTGAAAAGATGCAGACCAGATGCTCCTACCCTTTTTTTGGTTCACTCACTGAGATACCCATTAGTCATGTCTCCCTTCTCCGCTGTTACAGAACTAATATTTTGTTCAGAAAACTGGTGGAGACCCCATCATCTCAGGGAAGGCAGACCTCGGCCTGAGGTTAAATCAAATGCAATTATGAAAATCCCATTCCTCATTGTTGGGACTGGTCTAGAGTGGACATGTGACCTAGTTCTGGCCAAAAATAAATAAATAAAATAAATAAGGGGATTTCTGGGGGAGGAAAGGTGCTTGATTTTCCTGGTGACATGTTTGAGCCACTGAAAGAACCCTGAAACTTCCTGTCTCTTACTTTGAACATCAAAGTCCTTGTGATTTAAATCTCTATTAGTCAGATTTTCTGTTAACTGTAGTTAAAAGTTTTCCTGACCTGCTGGCCCACTTGAAAATCAGATAAACCGGACTTGGCGGCTCAGCCTGTAATCCTGCGCCTTTGGGAGGCTGAGGTGAGTGGATTGCCTGAGCCCGCAGGTTCGAGACCCACCTGGGCAGCAAGACCTCATCTCTACAATAAATCAAAAAATCAGCCGGGCGTGGTAGAGCATGCCTGTAATTCCGGCTACTTGGAAGGCTGAGGCGGAAGTATCACCGGAGGCCAGCAGGTCGAGGCTGCGGTGGCTGGGAGCGGTCACTGCACTCCAGTCTGGGCGACTGAGTGAGACTCCAACTCAAAAAAAAAAAAAAAAAAAGAAAATCAGATAAAAACTATGAGCCCAGACCGGGCACTGTGGCTCATGCCTATAATCCCAGCACTTTGGGAGGCGGAGGCAAGTGGATTGCCTGCACCTGGGGTTCGAGACCAGCCTAGGCAACATGGTGAGACCTCATCTCTATAATAAATCATAAAATTAGCTAGGCATGACTGTATTTCCAGTGACTTGTTAGGCTGAGGTAGAAGGATCGCCTGAGCCAAGCAGGTCAAGGCTGCGGTGGCCATGAGTGTGCCACTGCACTCCAGCCTGGGTGACAGAGAGAGACTCCAACTCAAAAATAAAAAAACAAAAAATCTACGAGCCCTATATACTATAACCTCTATCTGGATACATATAATATTTTGCCTAAAATTTTTGAAGGTTCAGATTTTAGATCAAGAATCCTTACTTTACGCAAGTAGTTCTCAAAAAAAAAAAAAACGGTCCTTGGACCAGCAGCCTGAGCATCACCTGGAAGTTTGTTAGAAGTGTGGATTCTCCAGCCCTACCCTAGAACTACTGAATCAGAAACTCTGGGGAAGGGGCCCAGCAATCTGTATTTTACAGACTGGTGATTTGATTTACGCTAAAGTTTGAGGACCACTGCTCTTAGCTCAGCATTATTTAACAGAACTTTCTGTGATAATAGAAATGTTTATATTTGTGCTATCTGGTATGGTTTCCACTAGCAACATATGTCTACTGAACACTTGTAATGTGGCTTGTGCTACTGAGATTCTGAATTTTTAATTTTACTTAGTTTCATTAAAATTTAAATAACTGCCTGTGGTTAGTGGCTACTGAATTGGAGAGTGCAGCTCTAGGTAAACATTAAAGGGTTTTATATTACCAAGTAGTTCTGATACTAAACTATAAAATAAGGCAGTAGTTCTTTAGCTTCAGTGTGCTGCAGAATCACTAAAAAGCTTGGTAAGTGCCGGGCTCGGTGGCTCAGCCTGTAATCCCGCGCCTTTGGGAGGCTGAGGTGAGTGGATTGCCTGAGCCCGCGGGTTTGAGACCCGCCTGGGCAGGTGAGACCTCATCTCTACAATTAAAAAAAAAAAAAAAAGCTTGGTAAGGGCAACCGCCTCGTGTACCCTCCCCCTCCCTCTGTCCTCTCAATAAATCTTGCTTTCCAAAAGAAAAAACAACAAAACTTGATAAAACACAGACTGAAGGCCCCATTCCTGGAATCTGTATTTCAATAAGTCTGGCTTGGAGCCTGAGAATCTGCATTTCTAACAAGTTCTTATGTGATGCTGATGCTGCTGGTTCAAGGGTGGCACTTTGAGAACCACTGAAATAAACAAAAGTCTTCCTATAACTGGTATCCTGGGCCCAGCAGGTGTTTGATATTATTGAAAGAATGATGACTATCCCTTAATGGAGAAAAAATTTTGGAAGGGTCTACTATGTTCCAGAGACCATGATTACCACCTCATAATCATCAGGTGGCAGGCTGTATGTTCTGGAAGAGATTCATAGAAAGGTTAAGTGATATGCCCAAGGCACTCAGGCACTCAGTCTTATTGCTTACTTTTCTGTATTTTAAAGTATTAATTTATAAATCATTTAGGTCTAAGCATATTTGTGAAAGAAGGTATATATGTGTGTGTGTGTGTGTGTGTGTGTGTGTGTGTGTGTACAAATTATGTAATCTGTACATATGTATATATGTACAGATTTGCTGAAAATAAAAATATTCATGATTTTAAAAAGGTTTTTGACGCTACAATGGTGGTATGGAAGGCAATAGGACAGGCCATCTGGACAGGGGCCTAGATCTTCTAAAATAACACCATATAGAAAACCATCTATGCCCAAGGCTTAGTCTGGCCAGCGATGCAGCTTTCAAGCATTAATGGGAAAGGCAAGAATCAAGGACAAACACACAAGGGACTTTTCTGAAGGTCAAAAAAGCAACAATAAATACCAGGCCCAGAAAAGCTTTTAAATCTGACCTTTTCCTCTGCTGAAGCCATTCGCCTTCCAGCATCTTCAATCTAATAGACTGAAGTGGGCTGAAATGGCTCTTAGGAGAGAACTGGGGCTAGTTTTTTCCTTAATGTTATCTCTCCACCACTACTCAAGCAGCAGCAGCATTACTGGTAATTACATCATTATACCATAATGGAACACATGCGGTGCAAGTGAAACAGCCCAGCAGCTCCCCAGTTGAGGAGAGAAAAGTCCCCCCTTCACTGTTCAATTTCTATTAACCCTCCAGGTCCTGGCTTATTTTCAAAGGCAAACTACCTCAGGACATTTCACAATCTGAAAACAGAGACCACAGAGGTGGAGCTCTGTTGAAAACCAGAAGTGGCGTTAATGCATTAGTGTAATGGAAATCCTCCACTGGAATAGGGATTAGGAGACCTAGGTCCAGCTCTGGTTTTCCTACACACACTTTGTGACTTTAGGAAAATGGTATTTGCATCTTTTAGGTTTCAGTTTCTTCATCTATAAAGAACAGTAAAACTCCAAGGCAGAGGATCCCAAATTGTCACCATGGGCATTTGAGACTGGTCTGAACAACCACAAGAGCTCCCCTATCCATCTCTAACTTTCTAGTATCTAAAAAGATTCCATGAATAGGAAAGACAGGAGTGAAGTAAAAAGTATGGAAGGCCAAATCTATTTGTTCTTCACCGGTTAGAAGAGGATTCTTGCCTCTACTCTGACCCATATGTCAGTGTTAGATCATCTTCATCAACATCCATTGCGACTCTACAAAAAATCAAGCTCAGGTTAGATGTGGCAGCTCACACTTGTAATCCCAGCATTTAGGGGGGTTGAGGTGGGAGAAGAGCTTGAGCCCGGGGTTGAGGGGGAGGGTTGAGGCTGCAGTGACCTATGATTGAGCCATTATACTCCAGCCTGGGTGACAGAGCTGTCTCATTTAACAACCACCACCAAGAAGAACAAGCTCAGAACTCATTAAATGATCACAGAAAGTCTTCTCAAAGACAAAGTGTACAGAAGTACAAGGGGTAAGGTATATTGAGATAAGAGTGAAGCAGCCAAGGTTCTGGCCGTCACAAACTCCTCATAGGATCCTGAGTCTGTCACTTACCCTTAAGACACAGTGGTAGAGGTATGGTGTTCAGAAACTAGACGCTTTCAGCTCAAAGCAGTCTCTGTATAAATTTCAACTGCTACTACCGGACATTGGGACACTTGAGGGTAGGTGAAAGGTTAGCACAAAGAAATGCTAACAATGCCAAATCCTACAAGACAGGGATGCATTTTTCTTATGACATTCTAAAGGTTTTCTCATACATAAGGAATCTTGTTTTCTAACAGATCTCAAGGAAAGAATCAAAACATACAAAACTACATATTCATTGTCCCATATCTCAGAATCTTCCCTTTTTAGCATCCCAAAAGAAAACCAAAATATGTTCTTTCTAGTTGTCTCCTGGTTCACATATAGAAGGTGTAAGACTTTGGTTCTGAGCAATAAGATAGTTGGTTTTTGAGTAGCAGTCTCACTCTCTGGGCTGGAGAGCAGTGGCATGCTCATAGCCACTGCAGCTTCAACCTGCTGAGCCCAGGCGATCCTTCTGCCTCAGCCTTCCAAGTAGCTGGAACCACAGGCATGCACCATCATGCCCAACTAATTTTTTTTTATTTATTGTAGAGATGAGGGCTTGCCAAGTTGCCCAGGCTGGTCTCAAACCCATAGGCTCAGGTAATCCTCTCACCGTGGCCTCCCAAAGTGCTGGGATTATAGGAGTGAGTCCAGCCTTTTTTTTTTTTTTTTGAGTTGGAGTCTCACTCTGTTGCTCAGACTGGAGTGCAGTGGCCACTCCTGGCCACCGCAGCCTCGACCTGCTGGGCTCCAGCGATCCTTCCGCCTCAGCCTTTCAAGTAGCTGGAACTACAGGTGCGCGCTACCATACCTGGCTAATTTTTGATTTATTGTAGAGATGAGGTCTCGCCAAGTTGCCCAGGCGGGTCTTGAACCTGTAGGCTCAAGCAATTCACTCAACCTCAGCCTCCCAAAGGCGCAGGATTACAGGCTGAGCTACTGAGCCTGGCTTCTAGCCATTTTTTAAAAAGTTAGAGTCCCACTCTGTCGCCCAGGCTGGAGTGCAATGGCATGTTCATGTCCACTCCAGGGTTGACCTGCTGGGCTTCGGCGATCCTTCCACCTCAGCCTACAAAGTAGTGAAACTACCACATCTGGCTAATTTTTTATTTTATTGTAGAGACAAGGTCTTGCCAAATTCCCTAAGTTGTTCTTGAACCTGTGGGCTCTAGCAATCCTCTCACCTCGGCCTCCCAATGTGCTGAGATTATAGGCTTCAGCCACTGCGCCGGCCAATAATTTTAAAATGCATTATGCTGAGCTGTCAAGAAAGTAATCTGTAGAGAACAAAAATTAAATAAAAGTATGTAGAAACAACCAAATGTCCACTGACAATGAGTGGAGAAGCCAAATGTAGTATATACATACAATGGAATATTATTGTCTTAAAAGGAATGGAATTTTGAAATGTTACAAATGGATGAACTTTGAAGACTTAATGCTAAGTGAAGTAAGACAGTCATAAAAATATTATATGATCCCACTTATACAAAGTACCTAGAGTAGTCAAATCACAGAAGGAGAAAGCAGAACAGTGGTTGTCAGGGACTAGGAGGTTAGGGAACAATAGGGAGTTATTGTTTAATGGGTATAGAGTTTCAGTTTTGCAAGATGAAAAGTACTGGAGGTGGATGGTGGTGATGGTTGTACAATAATATAAATGTACTTAATGCCACTGAACTGTACACTTTAAAAAGATTAATATGGTAAATGTTATGTTATATATATTTTAACACAATAAAAAAATTTTCCAGTTAAGCAGAAATCCTGAAAAGGAAGCACAAAAGCCTTTTTTTTGCCCTGAGGCTATGTAAAGCAAACACTAATGACAAGTGCAATGGCTGTTTGAAGTATGGGCAATAAACCTGCAGCACTGAAAGGAATCACAAAAAACTGACCTGTCTTGACCAGGAGGAAAGGAGAAATGTCTCTTCTAAAAATCTGTAATCAAAAGCTGGCTTTAATTCAGGTTTGTAACCAATCCATATTACCTCAAACGAAGATCTAAAAGCCACCAGGATTAGTAATATCCTCAGGCTACAGGAAGAACCAGCCCCTAATCCATTTGGCTAGAATAAAGGTTTAATTTAGGTCTCAAATAACTTCTACAGAAAAAGTTCTAGGGAACATGAAAACAAACCAAATTGAACTTCCAGTAATGAAAATTATAACTAAAATGAAAAAGCAATCCAAAGAAATTCCATAGAATATGACCAAGAAATAAAGATACTCGAGTTTAAGAGACATGGATGATAGAGTAAGAAGGTCTAACATATATCTACTCTTGTAACTGAAGTTCAAGAATTAAATAAGAGAGGGTGGAGAAATTTATTATTTCATGCCATTGGCTAATAATTTTTCCACTTGGTATTTGAAAGAATACCAAATCTCAGATCCAGTAAGCTCAAAAAATGTCAAGCAGAATAAATAAATGAAACCACATATTGTAATGAAACTGAGGAACACCAAAAGCAAAAACAAGACATTGAAAGAGAAATGAGATCACCTGCAAATGATTGGCAATTAGACTATCAGCTGACTCCTCCATAGCAACAGTAAAATACAGAAGATCATGGAATAATTTTTTTTTTTTGAGTTGGAGTCTCACTCTGTCGCCCAGACTGGAGTGTAGTGGCCGCTCCCGGCCACCACAGCCTTGACCTGCTGGGCTCTGGTGATCCTTCCACTTCAGCCTTCCAAGTAGCTGAAACTACAGGTGCGTGCTACCACACCCGGCTAATTTTTTGATTTATTGTAGAGATGAGGTCTCACCAAGTTGTCCAGGCGGGTCTCAAACCCGCGGGCTCAGGCAAATGGAATAATATTTTCAAGGTGCTAAGAAAAAAAAACTTTCAATGTAGAAGTCTACAGCCAACGAAACTCAAAGAATGCAAAATAAAGATATTTTCAGAAAAAAATCCAGAAAGACTGCCACAGACAGACCCCAACTAAAAGCAGTTCTAAAGGATATACTTCTAGAAGAAAAATAATCTCAGATGGAAGGTCTGACATACAAGAACACAAAGATGGGCAAAGATATTCATAAATATGTGGGAAATCTGAATACTGCCAGTGTAAATCAAGAATAGTGCTTAATTTGTGTGGTTATAAGTAAATAAGATATGAGGAGAGACTCCCAAAAACCTAGAATTTATTTATATAAAATTGTGTATTTCTTCTTACAAGTCTAAACTTCAGTCACCTTCAAAGTACTCTCTATTTGATGCAATACACTGATCGAGACACTTTTTCCACTGCTCAAAATAGTTTATGAACTTTTACATTTTGATGCCTTCTAGTGCTTCTATCACTTTTTGTTTCAGACTCTGGTTTCTCTTCAGATAGTATAAATCTTTCGCCTTTTACTTTTTGTTTCACCTCTTCCACATTGGCAAAACGTTTCCCTTTGAGGATTTTTTTCACCCAAGGAAACTAAAGGGGCGAGATTGGATGAACAGGGAAGGTGGGGCATGGGGATCATGCTGGTTTGGGTCAAGAACTGCTGAACACTCAGTACAGTGTGGGCAGGTGTGATAATAAATCACCCATTATGAAACTGGCAAATGAGTTTTTAAAATCTCCCAAAAAAAAGTCACTGGTGCTGAACACAGCCTCTCACAACAACCCTAGCTGGTATCCTGATACCAATAGCTTCCTAGAACACTAACCTAGTGGGGGAAGCCTGTACTACAAGGGGCCCACCCTCCAAAAGATAATTCTGTTTTTTTTTTGTTTTTTTTAGTTGGAGTCTGTCTCACTCTATCACCTAGACTGGAGTGCAGTGGCTGCTCCCGGCCACCGCAGCCTCGACCTGCTGGGCTCTGGCGATCCTTCCGCCTCAGCCTTCCAAGTAGCTGGAACTACAGGCGTGCACTACCACGCCTGGCTAATTTTTTGATTTATTGTAGAGATGAGGTCTTGCCTGCCCAGGTGGGTCTCGAACCCGCGGGCTCAGGCAATCTACTCACCTCAGCCTCCCAAAGCGCTGGGATCACAGCTTGAGCCACCAAGCCTGGTTAATTCTGGTTTTTTGGTCCCTCCTCATAGACATAAAATACTAGAGATCAATAATGTAAGTTAGGAGAAATGATCAGAGTTAAATATTCTAAGATTCTTATATTATTCAGAAAGTAGGTGTAGTGAGTTAAAAGGTGGCTCCCCGAGCCGGGTGCTGTGGCTCATACCTTGTAATCCCAGCACTTTGGGAGGCGGAGGTGAGAGGATTGCCTGAGCCCAAGGGATCGAGACCAGCCTGGACAACACGGCAAGATCTCGTCTCTACAATAGATCAAAAAATTAGCTGGACATAGTGACTTGCGCCTGTAGTTCAGCTACCTGGAAGGCTGAGGCGGAAGGACCATCTGAGTCCAGCAAGTTGAGGCTGAAGGGGCTGTGAACATGCCACTGCATTCCAGCCTGGACGACAGAGTGAGACTATGACTCAAAAAAAACCCCCAAAAAACGGTGGCTCCCCAAAGGATATATCCACATCCTAATCTCTGTAAACTGTAAATATTGCCAGGCTTGGTGGCTCAGCCTGTAATCCCAGCACTTTGGGAGGCTGAGGTGAGTGGACTGCCTGAGCCCGCGGGTTTGAGAATCGCTCGGGCAACTTGGCTAGACCTCACCTCTACAATAAATCAAAAACTAGCCAGGCATGGTAGCACGCACCTGTAATTCCAGCTACTTGGAAGGTTGAGGCGGAAGGATTGCTGGAGCCCAGCAGGTCAAGGCTGCAGTGGCCAGGAGCGGCCACTGTACTCCAGTCTGGGCAACCGAGTGAGACTCCAACTCAAAAAAACAAAACAAAATAAAACAAAACTGTGAATATTATCTAATATGGCAGAAGATGTGAATAAGTTAAGGATCTTGAGAAGGGGTGCTTATCTTGGATAATCCATAGGCTCTAAATGCAATATGTACCCTAATAAGAGAGAAATAGAGGGAGAACAGACACTGATACACAGAGAAGACATAGAAGAAAGAGACAACACGACCATGGGCAGAGACTGGAGTGATATAACTATGAACCAAGGAATACCTGGGGCCACCAGAAGCTGGAAGAGGTAAAAGGTTCTCTCTTAGAACCTTCAATCTTCAGAAGAAGTACATCCCTGTAACATCTTGATTTTGAACTTATGGCCTTCAGAATGCTGAGAGAATACATTTCTGTTGTCTTAAGTCAACAAAATTGTGGTCATTTGTTACAGGAATTACAGGAAACTAATATAGTAAATATATTACTGTACTTTAGGCTAAATTAAAATATATATACTAATAAAGAGCTCAATTCTCCCTAAGTGAATTTAATAATTTAACATGAACTCAGTAAAAATACCATAGTTTTTTTTAATAAGTGAAAGTGATTGTATGGTTCATCTAGGAAAATAGACAAGAACAGCAATAAGGGGGCACTATCACGGTCATATATAAAACATACTATAAAGCCTCAGAAATCGAAGCAAAGTGTACTGCTACATACATAGACAGACCAACCAATGGAATTTAATGTTTAGCAAGTCCACAAATGGTTCATAATATATAAAATGCCTGATTATGATAGAAGTGGCATTTCAAATCCAAGAGAAAAAAGATTTGAGATGGCATTTGAGATGTCAATGACATTGTTAAAATAAAGTTGAACCTGATTAAACTCCAAGTGGATCAGATATTTAAATGTAATATGAAATGAAAGTATATAAGTAATAAACTAAAATACAGCATATTTCTTTTGTGCCTCTGGGTTATAGTGACTACACAAAAACCTATAACTCTTGCATGGCTACATACACACACACACACACACACACACCCATAGGCAAAACAAGCAAACAAATAATAACCTAGTCATAAACATTTTGTTAAAATTCACAATTCCTATTACAAAGGGCTAATCTCTTACATAAAGAGCTCCTACAAATCAATAAAACTATCAACCTGTAGACAAATGAGCCAAAGCATGAACAAATTTTTCAGAGAAATACAAATTATTTTAAACATGCGAAAAGATGCTCAGTGCTAACTTACAAAAGGAATGCAAACTAAAAATACACTGTTGTACCCCACATCTTTAAAATAAAAAAAAAATTAAAGAATAAAATACACTGAAATACTACTTTTCACTCATTAGGCTGGCAAAATCCAGAAGTTTTTTTAACTTTGTTAAATGTGGCAAATGTGGCAATGTGGCAAAATTACATATAATCTATCAAAGCTTAAGAGTCTGTATATATATATAAAACCTTTAACCAGTCAATTCTCTTCTAGAAATTTATCCTAGATATTAACCACACACACAATGATATATGTCCTTTTCGCAACCGATTGAAAACAATGTAAATGTCCACCAATAAAGACATCTAAGCCAGACTCGGTGGCTCAGCCTGTAATCCCGCGCCTTTGGGAGGCTGAGGTGAGTGGATTGCCTGAGCCCGTGGGTTCGAGACCTGCCTGGGCAGCGAGACCTCATCTCTATGATAAATCAAAAAATCAGCCGGGCGTGGCAGCGCATGCCTGTAATTCCGGCTACTTGGAAGGCTGAGGCAGAAGGATCGTGGGAGACCAGCAGGTCAAGGCTGCGGTGGCCGGGAGTGGCCACTGCACTCCAGTCTGGGAGACAGAGTGAGACTCCAACTCAAAAAAAATTAAAAATAAAAAAAATAAAATAAAGACATCTAGCTACACCTTCACCAGTTGATGTACTACCACTCAGCTATTTTTGAAAAAGGTAGGGGAAGAAAATTCTTCATGTATCAATTTAGAGAGAGTATTAAGACATACTATGAAGTGAAAAAAGCAAGTACAGAGAAAGTTGTGCTTTACACTACCATTTCTATAAATGAAGGAGTTAAACAGAGTATATATTGTATCTATGTTTATAATCTGTATTAGAATTTACAGACTAGATGGGCTTGGTATCTCAGCCTGGTATCTCCCAGCGCTTTGGGAGGCTGAGGTGAGTGGACTGCCTGAGCCCGCGGGTTCGAGACCCGCTCGGGCAACTTGGCTAGACCTCACCTCTACAATAAATCAAAAACTAGCCAGGCGTGGTAGCGTGCACCTGTAATTCCAGCTACTTGGAAGGTTGAGGCGGAAGGATCGCTGGAGCCCAGCAGGTCGAGGCTGCGGTGGCCAGGAGCAGTCACTGCACTCCAGTCTGGGCAACCGAGTGAGACTCCAACTCAAAAAAAAAAAAAAAAGGAATTTATAGACTAGCATATATTTTAGACAAAGGGGCCTACAACAGATAGGGATTAGAACAGATGGAGGCAGAAGAATAGAATACGTTCCAAATATTTTATGTTTAAGACGTGCATGTATTATGTATTAAATTTAGATATTTTAATAACTATGTATAACAAAATATCTAGAACAATTTCTTTTTTTTTTTTTTTTGAGTTGGAGTCTCACTCTGTCGCCCAGACTGGAGTGCAGTGGCCACTCCCGGCCACCGCAGCCTCGGCCTGCTGGGCTCTGGCGATCCTCCCGCCTCAGCCTTCCAAGTAGCTGGAGTTACAGGCATGCGCCACCACGCCCGGCTGATTTTTTTATTTATTGTAGAGATGAGGTCTCGCTGCCCAGGCGGGTCTCGAACCCGCGGGCTCAGGCAATTCACTCACCTCAGCCTCCCAAAGGCGTGGGATTACAGGCTGAGCCACTGAGCCCGGCTTAGAACAACTTCTAACAAAGTACACAGAGGCTGGGCGTGGTGGCTCATGCCTGTAATCCTAGCACTTTGAGAGGACTGCTTGAGACCAGGAGTTCGAGACCATCCTGGGCAACATAACAAGACCTCATATCTACAAAAAACAAAAAAATTAGCTGGGAGTGGTGGCATGCGCTTGTAGTCCCAGCTACTTAGGAGGCTGAGGTGGAAAAATCGCCTGAGCCCAGAAAGTCCAGGCTGCAGTGAGCTGTGATTGTGCCACTGCACTCCAGCTTGGAAGACAGAGTGAGATCCTGACTAAAAAAACAGTCAGGAGCGGTGGTTCATGCCTGTAATCCCAGAACTTTGGGAGGCAGAGTCGAGAGGATTGTCAGAACCCAAGGGTTTGAGACCAGCCTGGGCAACACGGTGAGACCTCGTCTCTACAATAAATCAAAAAATTAGCTGGGAGTTTTGGCGCATGCCTGTAGTTTCAGGTACTTAGAAAGCTGAAGCAGAAGGATCACCTGAGCCCAGCAGGTCAAGGCTGCGGTGGCCATAAGCATGCCACTGCACTCCAGCCTGGGCGACAGAATGACACGCCAACTCAAAACAAACAAACAAATAAAACAAAACAAAAAAAGACATAGAGTATAACTTCCAAATTAGTAGAGGGGCACAAAGAAAATGAGAAAAAGGAAATAAAATACCCAATCAAAAGGTAAGGAAAAAAACCCAAACAAACAGAAAATTCAGTACAACACTAGATGGTTGCAATATATTTAAATATTTACAAACCACAATAAGTGTAAATCAATTAAACTCACCAGTTAAAACACAAAAATTGTCTCATTGTATTAGCCACAATAAACACGATTTAACCAAACCCGAAAGTTAAAAGACAAAGACTATCAGATTAAGCAAAAAACACAATCTAGCTATAGCTATATACTGTTTTTAATAGATACACCTAAATATAAGAGCACAGGTAGGTTGAAAGTCAAAGGACAGAAAAAATTACATGAGATGTATATACTACTCAAAAGAATGCTGCTGTAGCTATATGACTATCAAGCAAAAAAGATAATAAGGCAAAAAGGTAAAAAGGGTCAATTTCCAAAGATAAGAAGAAGAATCAAATGTCAAAAGACGTAATTCTAATTGTGTGTGTGTGTGTGTGTGTGTGTGTGTGTGTGTGTGTGTGTGTGTGTGTGTGTTAGTTAGAGATGGGGTCTCACTGTGCTGCCCAGGCTCGTCTCAAACTCCTGGCCTCAAGCAATCCTCCTTCCTTGGTCTCCCAAAGTGCTGGGATTACAGGCATGAGTCACTGCACCCAGCTGTCATATAATTCTAAAATTATGTGCACCTAATAATACAACCTCAAAATGTAAAAAGCAGGAACTGCTATCACATGCTATCACAGCATGTAGGGAGTGACAAGCCCATTATCCTAATGGGAGAGTTATATTTTTAAAATTTACTTTTTTTTTTTGAGATGGAGTCTCACTCTGTCACCCAGGTAGGAATACAGGAGCATACTGACTGCCACCGCAGCCTCAACCTGCCGGACTTCGGTATTCCTTCCACCTCAGCCTTCCAAGTAGCCAGAACTACAGGCATGCACTACCATACCCAGCTTAGGGAGAGTTTTAAACTGCCCTCAGTAACTGATATACAAAGGGTGAGGCTCCTTTTGCCTCCTTAAATTAACTTTCCTTGAAACTAGATCACCATATCAGAAACAAGATTCTACTCACACCTGTAAGTTCAGCACTTTGGGAGGCCGAAGCAGGAGAACAGCTTGAAGCTAGCGGTTCAAGACTAGCCTGGGCAATAAAGTGAGAGCCCCTCTTGATAAAATAAAATAGTTAGCCAGGCATGGTGGTGGTATGTGCCTATAGTCCCAGCCACTCAGAAGGCTAAGGCAGGAGGATTGCTGGAGCCCAGAAGTTGGAGGCTGTAGTGACCCAGGATCACACCACTGCACTCCACCCTCAGTGAAAGAATGAAGCCCTGTCTCTGAAATAAATAAACGAACAGGAAAAAAAATTCTTACTAATTCCTAAGAAAAATAATCAGAATGGAGAGACAAGCTTCCTATCTGGTTCTGGTGACCATTATTCGAACACAGAAATGGGAAGTTACACATTAGCTACATAAGCATCCACATAGCTAGATGCTAATATTAATGGCTTTGTTAGCAACTCTTTGTGCTTATACTTCCAGTTCTTTTTTTTTTTGAGTTGGAATCTCACTCTGCCGCCCAGACTGGAGTGCAGTGGCACACTCCTGGCCATCCCAGCCTCGACCTGCTGGGCTCTGGCAATCCTTCAGCCTCAGCCTTCCAAGTAGCTGGAACTACAGGCACATGCTACCACGCCCAGCTAATTTTTTGATTTATTGTAGAGATGAGGTCTCCCCAAGTTGTCTTGAACCCGCAGGCTCAGGCAAATCCACTCACCTCAGCCTCCCAAAGCACGGGATTACAGGCTGAGCCACCGAGCCTGGCTGATGCTTCCAGTTCTTAACCTCTAAACTGCTCAAGGGAAGATACTATTCTCTTACATATATTTGTATCTCTCCCTGTACCTACCACAATGCCTGATATATATCAAGTGCTCAAATGTTTTATTGAAACATCTATTACACAGGCCTTTTAAAAATATTTGTTGGGGCAACCCCTTCAGCTCCCCTCCTACTGTGGGAGCTTTTCTGTCCTCTCAATAAATCCTGCTTCCTCAAAATAATAATAATAATAATAATAAGGCCTGGATTAAAAAAACGTATTTGTTTACTGCATCATTTGTGAACCAACTATTATTATATACTAGGTACTGCATTAAGTACTGAGAATAAACAGATGACTAAAAATTTCTGCTTTCTAGGGACCCACAACCTAGAAGAAGAGAAACAGAAATATGAACTTTTGAAAAGCTATAAATAGAGCTTTGAATGGAGTGGTAGGCATAAGAGCCTAGATTAAGTACCTGCAGACCTAAGGAAAAGGTTCTCTGCCATTTAACATATATTTAAAAGCATCCACCATATGCTGAAATCAGGTAGGTGTCAGAGAAGGGACAAGAGTTAAGTCTTCCTAAGCAGACGTTGGAGGTGAAGGCAGGCAGAGGGGTTCTCAGGGCAATAAGAAATCAGAAGAATATGAAGTTCAGGATAAAATGTGATTTGATCAAAGTCAAATAGCTCAGGTAAAGATTAGAACTGCATTCCCCAGTGTCTCTTCCACGTTGTTGTTCCTCTACATCGTTCACTCTGGAACAATCTTTACAGATTGCTGGTTAGATCAATGGCTTTTCACCATAATCCAACAAGAAATGCTTTTTAAAATGCACTTTAGTACCTATAAAGACAATGAACTTAAAAGTTTCAAGAAATACCCTTACTGGATACAATGCATGCTACTTTTAATTCTATTTCTTTCTTTCTTTTTTTTTTTTAAGTCATAGTCTTACTCTATCACCCAGGCTAGAGTGCAGTGGCACCCTCACCATGGCTACCGCAGCCTCGACTTGCTGAGCTCAGGTGATCCTTCCACCTCAGCCTTCCAAGTTGCTGGAACCACAAGCATGTGCAACCACACCTAGCTAATTTTTTGATTTACTGTAGAGATGAGGTCTCGCCAAGTTGCCCAGGCTGGATTCCAATGTGTAGACTCATGCAATCCTCTCACCTTGGTTTCCCAAAGTGCGGGGATTTCAGGCATGAGCCCCTATTTCATTTTTAAAATGCTGGTAGCAACTCATTACCATTGATTTCACCATTCACTAATAGATCTCAATCCCCCTTTTGTAAAATGCTTGTTGCTTGTGAAGGTTATCTCACCTGTAGCTTCTCAGCCCAGGAAAAGCCCTCTCCAAGTATATTACTGAGCAACTACTAGATAGGGTGCAAACAACTGAGCTAGGCCTTGAGTTTGTAATATGTGGTTAAATTAGAAAAACAAGAGCCAAGATTTTATGAAATTTTCCTGGGAAACTTTTCCCAAGCTGTATATATTTGCACATATCTGCTGAATTCTGATTCAGAGAGAGATTCAGAGAGAGATTTGAATGTGTGAATGTTGGGAAAAGTTTCCCATATGATAGCAACTTGATCTGAGGTCTCTTTCACTTTTATGAAATAAATATTTGTTGAGGGAAGGGGGCTCAACAAAGGACCAGACACAGACAAGAAAAATGGAACTTCAGATAAGTAGAGGGACTTGCCTGTGGTTTAAAAAGTCAATGGTACGATAGGAATTCGAATCCTGCTCACCTGATTCTCAGTTTATTTCAGAAAGTTCCCACTAGAAAAATGTAGTCTCCCTATCAGTGTCTCTTCTCCATCTGCCTTGACCTTTTCTTGATCAGAAACTGCCCAAGGGATTTTGGCTTACTAAATGCTAATTAGATTTCCTCCACCTGTTCTGGGATTTAGACGCAAAGCTAAGGCAGTGCCCTCCTCAGCTAACAAAGCCACTGGCATGCCTGGTATGCAGGGGCTGGCCTCCAGTTCTTTAGTCAGTAGCAATTAAAGGTCTCCCATCCAACGCCCTAAGGAGGAAGGCAGAAAAGGGAAAGGTATTCCTCAATCCAAAAGTGAAGTACAGAGGCTGATCAAGATTGATTGTTACTGCAGCCTGGGTGGAAGCAGGGAAAAATTCTGGGAGGTAAGAATGGAATCTGGGTGAGGCAGGCTAATGACTATTCATCCTTCTCACTCCCCTAAGGAATGCTATTGTTGAGACTGAGGGATGAAGCTTTGGATGGCAAAAAGCCCTCATCCAAAAATAACTCATAAACATTTCCCTTTCTCTTCTTGTTGCAATATGCAGGTCCAAATTTCTCAGCAAAGGATGGCAAGTACTCCATAATTCTACCCCTCTCTGTCTTGGTATCAGTATTTAGTGACTTAAGCCATTAACTGGCAAAGTTCAGCCTAGATGTTCAGGCATTCCCTGCTGTGTAACTCTGGACCAGTAATAGTTTCTCTGGACTTTGATTTTACTCACTTGTGGCTCCCTGAGTTGATTTCAAGATTAAATAAGACAATGAATCTACAAATGTTTTATTAAGGTTACGGCAATGTGGAGTTTTAATACAATTCCTAATAAAACTCAATTAAATTCAAACATCTCCTGAGTTCCAAGAACAGTGATTGTGTACAGAGCTGACACACAAATATTTATAAATATTAACTGCTAGATGCACAAAAGCAAACCAGACGGAGTTCTTACTGACCTACAAATCACAGTCTGGTATAGGAGATAAGATCTTTAACATAATATGATGAGTGCTGAAATAGACTAAGCACCAAGCATGGAAAGATGGTTAGCTCATCCTGCTGCTCAAGAGCAAGGATTAAGGATTGTCAAAAACTTCTACAGTCTTGATGGTTGTAATGCGGTAACCAAAATCTGAGATGCCTTGCACGTAATATTTACCTATTCTAAAGAAACCATTAGGAGGACCAGTAGGGAAAGACATTGGTTTATTAAAACTTATGGGAGGCACTTATGGTGGAGGTTCAGTGAAGAATCAACACCTGGAGACAGTACAGCAAGCAGCTGTATGATCAAAGCAAACAAGTTAATCATTCAAATTTCTATACAGTGTTTACAATTACATTAAGAGTCATGCCTACATTATCTTCAACTTTGCTGCATTCAATGACTCATTACTGGGAATATGCATTTCCTTCAGAGATCAGCCTTGGCCAGAGGCCTTCCTGAGGGAGGAGGTAAAAATAAGCCAAGAATAGGGGGAAACAGTCTACATCTAGATAATACCTCACACTCACCCCCTACACTGTGTTGATTTCTTCCATTCTTACAATTTTTGTGTAATATTGATTTTCTGCAAGTTTTTTGAGGTAAACACATGAATTAAACGCTGCATCTACAATTTTGCATACGCAATAAAGGGTACAGGACAAAATTGTCATAGTGATTACAACACCAACGATTATTTTTTGTCAGAAAGAGCTTAATGACCTAAATCATTTGGAAAACGAGTCTTCAGCAATTTGGGAAACAGCATCGATTTCAGTATTCAGGACTTTATGGGCCATATACATGTTATGACTATTGTCAGAAATGTATATACAGTATTTAATTTTAAGTACGGCACAGGTGCCCCCCGTGCAGCAGTGAGCATAAAGTTATTTTATTTCATAATACTACTATGTATATTTGTGTAATTTTGTCACTGAGGAGGTGGATAGAGTATTTGGTGTAATTAAGAGTATTTGCAAGCCAGGCTCGGTGGCTCAGCCTGTAATCCCACGCCTTTGGGAGGCTGAGGTGAGTGGATTGCCCGAGCCCGTGGGTTCGAGACCTGCCTGGGCAGTGACACCTCATCTCTACAATAAATAAAAAAATTAGCCAGCGTGGTAGCGCATGCCTGTAATTCCGGCTACTCGGAAGGCTGAGGCGGAAGGATCACCGGAGCCCAGCAGGTGAGGCTGCGGTGGCCTGGAGCGGCCACTGCACTCCAGTCCGGGCGACAGAGTGAGACTCCAACTCAAAAAAAAAAAACCAAAAAAAAAACCAAAAAGTCGGGCTCGGTGGCTCAGCCTGTAATCCCGCGCCTTTGGGAGGCTGAGGTGAGTGGATTGCCTGAGCCCGCAGGTTTGAGACCCGCCTGGGCAGCGAGACCTCATCTCTACAATAAATCAAAAAATCAGCTGGGCGTGGTAGCGTATACCTGTAATTCCGGCTACTTGGAAGGCTGAGGCCGAAGGATCACCGGAGTCCAGCAGGTGGAGGCTGCGATGGCCGGAAGCGGCCACTGCACTCCAGTCTGGGCGACCAAGTGAGACTCCAACTCAAAAAAAAAAAAAAAAAAAGAAAAAAAAAAGAAAAGAGTATTTGCAGTGTGGTTAGCAAGGACTGTTACAATTTTTTTTTTTTTTTTTTTTTACTAATATAAAAACATTAGTTTATTAAAACTTACAAGAGGCACTGATGGTGGCAGGCTGGTAGCAATCTGCATCTCAGGACAGTACACAAGCAGTTTTATAATTAATGCAAGTTATTCATTCAAATTCCTATACAGTGTTTATAATTACATTGATTAAGAGTAATGACTAATTATCTTCAACTTTGCCCAGTCACCTGCATCCTACAACTTATTACTAAAAATATGCATATACTTCAGAGACCATAGCCAAGACCACTCCCTAAAGGGGAGGACAGAAAAAGTCTAGGTATAGGAACAAATAATCTACATCTGTTCGTGGTGGTGAACAGAATGTAAACGGGGGTGGAGGTATGGAGAAAATATAGCTGAGGAAGCGACTCAAACAGGCCACCTCATGATTTCCCACCACAACATATTTACTAATATCTCCCTGACTTTATTCACAAAGTTCTTTTTTATGAGAAATTCTAAAATTCTGCCTATCATCTAAGGAGCTCTTAAGCATCTATTATGTGCATGGTACAGAATTCACTTTTTTTTTTTGAGTTGGAGTCTTCCTTTGTTGCCCAGGTTGGAGTGCAGTGGCATGCTCACAGCCACCACAGTCTCAACCTGCTGGGCTCAGATGATCCTTCTGCCTCAGTCTTCCAAGTAGCTGGAACTACAGGCATTTACCACCATGCCTGGTTGATTTTTTTATTTATTGTAGAGATGAGGACTTGCCATGTTGCTCAGGCTAGTCTTAACCCCTGAGCTAAAGTAATCCTCTTGCCTCCATCTCTCAAAGTGCTGGAATTACAGGTGTGAGCCACCATGCCCAGCTGAGGTACAGTACTCTTAAGGATATAAAACAGTACAAGGCAGGTGCCTGACCCAGTGAATTTACCTTCCAGCAAGGGAGATAAGTCATATATAAAAATTATGATACTAAGCCATATTAATTCAGTATATTAGTTCAGTATCTCAAGTGTAATGGGGACAGTATTTCATATTTCTGGAGGAGTTCAAAGATAAATTTTAGAATTCTGTCTCATTTTCCAAAAAAAAAAAAAAAAAACCCAAAAAACTAGACCAAGAATCACAAATTCATTCTTTCCATTAAAAAGTATTCTTTACCTACTATTGGCCAGAAACCATTCTGGTCACGAGGAAAAAGCAATGAACAAAATAGACAAAAATCCTGCCTTAAAGGGCATATATTCTAGAAGTGTAAAGGGACATTAAGTACATATATTAGTGAGTAGTGTGTGTGCATATATCTGTGCATGTGTGTGTGGGTATGTACATAATACAGCAAACCAGAAAGCATATGCCTTGGCTAAAGTCGATAGCTACCACACAGTTCCAACTAATTGCTGCGCAGCAGAAATTTACACCCAGTGTTCCCAGGTCTGGAAACTGGAAATTTTGTGGATTTTATGTAAAATATCTCGACTTTTAAAAAATTTTTATTTTATTTTTATTTTTAATTTTTTGAGTTGGAGTCTCACTCTGTCACCCATGCTGGAGTGCAGTGGCACACTCATGGCCACTGCAGCCTAGACCTGCTGGGCTCAGGTGATCCTTCCACCTCAGCCTTCCAAGTAGCTGGAACTACAGGCATGTACCACCATGCTCAGCTAGTTTTTTGATTTATTGTAGAGATGAGGTCTCGTCAAGTTTCCCAGGTTGGTCTTGAACCCCTGGACTCAGACAATCCTCTTGCCTCTGCCTCCCAAAGTGCTGGGATTATAGGTGTGAGTCACCTTGCCCAGCTAAAATGTTTCAACTTTTAATAAACTAGTTAAAATTGTTTAAAAAGCTGCAAGCCAAGCAAAACACTTTGTAGATGGAATTCAGGACAAAGATACCAGTTTATAAGCTATCTTAGAACATATATCACAATTTTTGGTTAGGAGATGCAATCTCTATATAAAGTGTTATAAAGTAAGTGTTACTGGACTTAAGGAGGCACCAGATCCAGCAAAAGTTGGTCTGGGCAAGTATCAAGGAGGTGAGGGCACATAGCCTGAGCTCTTTCAGAAACTATCCCAGAACATTTCAGTTCTGTTGTTTTTTTTGTTTTTTTTTTTTGAGTTGGAGTCTCACTCTCTCGCCCAAACTGGAGTGCAGTGGCCGCTTCCGGCCACCGCAGCCTCGACCTGCTGGGCTCCAGTGATCCTTCCGCCTCAGCCTTCCAAGTAGCCGGAATTACAGGCATGTGCTACCACGCTCGGCTGATTTTTTGATTTATTGTAGAGATGAGGTCTCACTGCCCAGGCGGGTCTCGAACCCGCAGGCTCAGGCACTCCACTCACCTCAGCCTCCCAAGGCGTGGGATTATAGGTTGAGCCACCGAGCCCAGCTACATTTCAGTTCTTAATTTTCTGTTCTTTTTTCATTTCTCATAGCGCTTACTGGCTACATCAATGAGTTGCCACTTGCTGAGGTATTTCTTTGCTAAGAATGGCAAGACCACTTTGTTCAACCAAAGTCCATAAATAGCAACTCTATCAAAGCAGCTACCTTGCAGGTTTGTCTGGTTATTCAACAAATTAATACTGTTTATTAATATGATTAATTTTAAACTGCCCTATAATAGGCTTGCTATTTGGAAAGAGAGCCAGTAAATTTCTGTCAACTCAAATTCTCAAGATAGAGACTTTATGCATATTATTTTAGGCAAAATGTATCCTATAGCTAATAATGTTTGCCCAGAAGTCATTGAAATATGATACTAATGATTAAAAAGCAAGCTACACTCTAACATAAATGTACACAAATTGCTACACAGATAGACAAAATACAAATATTTTAATAAAAATAGGAATGAGCTGGGCTCGGTGGTTCAGCCTGTAATGCCGCACCTTGGGAGGCCGAGGTGAATGGATTGCCTGAGCCCGCGGGTTCGAGACCTGCCTGGGCAACTTGGCGAGACCTCATCTCTACAATAAATCAAAAAATTAGCCGGGTGTGGTAGCGCGCGCCTGTAGTTCCAGCCACTTGGAAGGCTCAGGTGGAAGGATCACCGGAGCCCAGCAGGTCAGGCTGCGGTGGCCGGGAGCGGCCACTACACTCCAGTCTGGGTGACAGAGTGAGAATCCAACTCAAAAAAAAAAAAAAGAAATGAAAATGAGAGAAGAAAAATGAACTCTAGTAAGACCTGCCCTTTTTTTTTCTTTTTTTCAAGTTGGAGTCTCACTCCATTGCCCAGGCTGGAGTTCAGTGGCACACTCATGGCTATTCCAGCATTGACCTGCTGGGTTCCAGCAATCCTTCCGTCTCAGCCTTCCAAGTAGCTGGAACTACAGGCATGCGCTACCATGCAAAAGCTGCCTTTTCAACAAATACCACTACATACCTCTATAATGGAACTAGACAGACAACATGATAACATGATAATAAAAAAGAAGACAAAAATAAATTGTATAGGTTTAAATCTTCAACCTCAGGTCCTGGAAAATCATCATAAAAGTCAGATAAGTCATTTCAGATGTCAGGAAAATCCATCATCCCTGTTGATTCTGTTAATCACTGGCACTCACTGCATTAGAAACTTAGTCACCACATCTTCAAAATATGGTTCTGATGCTGTTTAACTGGGTTGGTTTGCAGGGTATTGGAACTAAATAATAAATTGGTGCCTCTGCTATATTTGAGCCATGATTTACTGTAGTAAAAGCTAAATCTAAGATGCATCTCTGTTATACAATATTTTGTCTTTCCATTCTCCTCCATTAGAGGAGTCACATTAGGGCAGATCATCTTGTTGTTCCTTCTGCTTTTGCCCAGAGTCTTTCATGTGCAAAACAGGTGCATCTGACACAAGGTAATCTCTGAAGAAAAATTTTCAGGCAAAGAAACACATATGCCAGCAAATAATAAAAACACAAAGGCATTTATAAGGATGATCACTTCAGCATTTTTTTTTGAGTTGGAGTCTCACTGTCACCCAGACTGAAATGCAGTGGCACGCTCCCAGCCACTGCAGCCTCGACCTGCCGGGCTCTGGTGATCCTTCCACCTCAGCCTTCCAAGTAGCTGGAACTACAGGCGCACGCTACCATGCCCAGCTAATTTTTTATTTTTTTGTAGAGACAAGGTCTCACCAAGTTGCCCAGGTAGGTCTTGAACCTGCGGGCTCAGGCAATCCACTCACCTTGGCCTCCCAAAGTGCTGGGATTACAGGCTGAGCCACTGAGCCCAGCCAAGCATTTTTTAAAAATAATAAAGAAAGCACTGTTTATGCTTAATAAACTGAAGACTGGTTAAAATATAATAGTTGCAATGTGGTAACTCCAAATGTGAGAGGACTGGCGGTAATGTCTACCTATTCCAAAGAAGTCACCTGGAGGTCCAGCAGGGAAAGACATTGGTTTATTAGAATTTATGAAAGAGGCAAGGCATGGTAGCTCATATCTGTAATCTTAGCACTGTGGGAGGCCAAGGTAAGAGGTTTACCTGAGCCCAGGAGTTTGAGAACAGCCTGGGTAACATGGCAAGACCTTGTCTCTACAATAAATTAAAAAATTAGCTGGGTGTGGTAGCACGCACCAGTTACTTGGAAGTCTGAGGTGGAAGAATCTCCTGAGTCCAGCAGGTTGAGCTTGTGATAGCTGTGAGCATGCCATTGCACTCCCCCTTGGGAGACACAGTGAGACTCCTACTCAAAAGAAAAAAAAAAAGAACTTATGAGAGGCACCAATGGTAGCAAATCAGTGAAGAATCTGTACCTTGGGGCAGTATAGTAAGCAATTTTATTTTATTTTATTTTATTTTTTGAGTTGACCTGCTGGGCTCAGGCAATCCTTCTGCCTCAGCCTTCCAAATAGCTAGAACCAGGTATTCACCACCATGCCTGGCTGATTTTTTGATTTATAATAGAGATGAGGTCTTGCCAATTTGCCCAGGCTGGTCTCGAATCCGTGGGCTCAGGCAATCTACTCACCTTGGCTTCCCAAAGTGCTGGGATTACAGGCTGAGCCACAGAGCCCAGCCAGCATTTCTTAATTTATAATGAACACATACCATTTTAACAAAAAGTGATAATCCTTCCTTTAAAAAAGAAAACAAGGCCTGGCATAGTGGCTCACGCCTATAATCCCAGCACTCTGGGAGGCCGAGGTGAGAGGACTGCCTGAGCCCATGGGTTTGAGACTGCCTAGGCAACTTGGCATCTCCACAATAAATTAAAAAATTAACTGGGTATGGTGGCACATATCTGTAGTTTCAGCAACTTGGAAGGCTGAGGAGGAAGGATTGCCTGAACCCAGCAGGTCAAGGCTGCAGTGGCCATGGACATGCCACTGAGTGAGACTCCAACTCAAAACAAGGAAAAAAAGAAAAGAAAACAAGGGCTGGTGCAGTGGCTCACACCTATAATCCCTGCACTTTGGGAGGCCAAGGTGAGAGGACTGACGGAGCTCACGGTTTGAGACCAGCCTGAACAACTTGGCAGACCTCCTATCTACAATACATCAAAAAATTAGCTGGGTGTGGTGGCACGTGCCTGTAATTCCAGTTACTTGGAAGGCTAAGGCTGAAGGATCTCCTGAGTCCAGCAGATCAAGCCTGTGGTGGCCATGGGCATGCCACTGTACTCCAGCCTGGTTGGCAGAGTGAGACTCTGACACACAAACACACAAAAGAAGTTTAAAAAAATAAAAGACAAGCTTGGCTCGGTGGCTCAACCTGTAATCCCGCGCCTTGGGAGGCTGAGGTGAGTGGATTGCCTGAGCCTGAGGGTTCGAGACCTGCCTGGGCAACTTGGCGAGACCTCATCTCTACAATAAATCAAAAAAATTAGCCGGGCATGGTAGCGCGCGCCTGTAGTTCCAACTACTTGGAAGGCTGAGGAAGGCTGAGGCGGAAGGATTGCCAGAGCCCAGCAGGTCAAAGCTGCGGTGGCTGGGAGTGGCCACTGTACTGCAGTCTGGGCAACAGAGTGAGACTCCAACTAAAAAAAAAAAATCATAAGGATGTAGAATAATATCTGACACATAAGCACTCAAATATTACTCATTATTATGTCATTAAGTAAAAAATAAAAAGGTATAAAACAATGTAAACAGGGCAAGGACTATTTATTTTTCATCCAATACAACCATGCCCAGGATCCCTAGAAAATAGAGCCTTGGGTAAAGCTTACCTGCTCATCAGGTGTTGTAATCTCAGAGCAGAGCCAGGAAAGAAAGATTAGTGAGAAAGGGTAGGAGGAGGGAAAGCAAGCACAAGGCTAGCCATCAACATGGAAACAGACAATTACTCCTTTCAGAATGTTTCAGAATGAGTTACATGGAGCAACTGAACCTCAGAACTATGTATATGCAAGGAGTAAGTGGGAGACAAAGGCAGACAGGAAGTCATTTATCTGTCAGCTTCTTCCCTTCTCCAGACTCCAAAAGCATTGATCAAGGGCATTAACTGCCCTCACCCTGCACTTCCAGGCTGTTTACCCAGCCCTTCCAGACAAGTCACAAGGGAAGAAAGAACACAGACTACATATGGACCTGGAAGTGATGGGGAGGCCAGGGTCTGGTCAGATGGGTTTAGGCGTATCAGCAGCTGCAGTTCTCTCCATAGTGGACAAAACAGAGACCATACCATAGTCTATCCCTTACCCAGAGGGAGGATGAGACAGCTAGCAATGTTAGAAAACACAGCAAGCCGGGCTCGGTGGCTCAGCCTGTAATCCCGTGCCTTTGGGAGGCTGAGGTGAGTGGATTGCCTGAGCCCGCGGGTTCGAGACCCCCCTAGGCAGCGAGACCTCATCTCTACAATAAAAAATCAAAAAATCAGCCGGGCGTGGTAGCGCATGCCAGTAATTCCGGCTACTCGGAAGGCTGAGGCGGAAGGATCGCCGGATAGTTGCTCAAGGATCTCTCATTCACTGACTCCATCTCCAACCCTCAAAACATATTTTCAAATTTGCTCCCGTTTCCGGTTTATCTATTAATTATTTATTATGAAGATTCAGTGTATCTCTTTGGTTTTTACATTTTCATTCCATTCAGCCTATTAGAAACAACAGTTCTGGGAGAAGACCCAGTAAGCAAGAATCCTTCTACCTTAGAAGCCAGAGATAAAGGAGACTGTTAATATTGATGTAAGTTTTTTGGGGGGGACAAATAATAATTGTATATATGTATATGTGTGAGCAAACAACTTTTCTCTGTTTTGAGAAGTTTTTCTTGTCCCAGGCCCATTTAATACCTTTTATAACTTTTATAAACAGAGAATACCTTTTATAACTTTTATAAAACAGAGAAAAGTTGTTTGCTCACACATATACATATAAGTTGTTTGCTCATACACACACACATATACGTATATATATATACATATATATATATAAAGAACCAGCTCTAAAGCTGCCAGTTGATTATAATGACTCTTTCCAATCAAGTAAGTGACAAGCCACAAAACAAAAAAGGTCAAAGGTTTTATTTTAGAGATAAAAACTCTTGAAGGTATTGAATGGGCCTGGGACAAGGAAAACTTCCCAAAACATAAGCAAATACTTAAGTAATAATGTAAATGGCTTAGAATTGTACCTGACATGATAATTAATATAGTACTTTGCTTGTTTGAGTCTCACTCTGTTGTCCAAGCTGGAGTGCAGTGGCACAATCACAGCTCACTGCAGCCTCAACCTCCTGGACTCAGGCATTCCCCCACCCTCTTATGCCTCCTGAGTAGTTGGGACTATGCCATGTGCCACCACACATGGCTAATTTGGGGGGTGGGGTGGGGTTTTTTTTGATAGAGATGAGGTCTTTCTATGTTGCCCAAGCTGGTCTCAAACTTCTGGGCTCAAGTAATCTTCCCACCTCAACCTCCCAAAGTGCTAGGATCACATGCTTGAGCCACCACGCCCAGCCAATTAATGTTATTATCGTTAATGATCAGACCCTCTTAGTCCCAGTTCCATTATTGTTAGATAAGCTTTACAAACCCTCTAAGAGAATTTATCTCCTTGTGTAGTAGCTCAATTTAGGGGCAGAGGTCAACTTAATAGCTCCTCTGAGACAAAGTTTTCTTTATCCTTCTTTGTTGCTCGAGCCTAGCACAGTGCCTAACACACAGCTGGTGTCAACACATGCTTGTTGAAGAAACTGATTTCGCTAAGTGAAGATGATCTATCCTGGAAACCTGACACTTTTTATTTAAAAGCTTCTGTCCCAGTTTACCTTTAATAGGACCCATTTTTGGCAGGGATTTGATAAGTCAGGTTTTGATTGAACCAATATCACAACACATGATAAACAGATCAACTTTAGTCACACATTCCAACAGTGTGACTTAAAAAGTCAAGTTGATCCCAATTTAGTTTTGTGATCCAAAAATACCACTTCCTTAACAAATTTTTTCCATACAGTTGACTAGTGTATGTGTCTCTCCAATCTCATGACCCTGTCATCAACCTTCAAAGAAAAACAAAGTTATAAAGACCAGAGTCTACAATACAAACAATATTGCATTTATCACAGTATTCACTTTCATTATACCATTTCTGAACTTACTTTAAAATTATGTCTGTGTTGGACCTTATTGTCCATGTCAACAAACACCTACTATAATGGAAAGACTTGTGGGTTGAGGGAGATCTGAAATCCTGGGTTCTAGTCCCAGTTCTGCTACTCACTAGTTATATTAGTCAAGTTGTTATACCTCTCTAATCATCCATTCCTTAATGTTTAAAATGATAATTCACTCAAATATTTGCTGAATGTCTATTATGTGCTGGGTGTTATGCTGAATGCTAAAGATACAAAGATGAATATCTCTATCAGCCGGGCTCGGTGGCTCAGCCTGTAATCCCACGCCTTTGGGAGGCTCAGGTGAGTGGATTGCCTGAGCCCGCGGGTTCGAGACCTGCCTGGGCAGCGAGACCTCATCTCTACAATAAATAAAAAAATCAGCCGGGTGTGGTAGCGCATGCCTGTAATTCCGCCTACTTGGAAGGCTGAGGCGGAAGGATCGCCAGAGCCCAGCAGGTCGAGGCCGTGGTGGCTGGGAGCGTCCACTGCACTCCAGTCTGGGCCACAGAGTGAGACTCCAACTCAAAAAAAAAAAAAAAAAGAATATCTCTATCCTCAAGGTTTAGTATTCTATTGGAGTTGGAGAGAGATCATATGCAACTATAAGTACTATAATGGAAGGATACACACAGTTCTACAGAAGCATAAAGGTAAAGCCTATTATTCTCCCTAGTGAGTGGGTAGATAAACCGTGGAACTAAGAAAGAACATGCTAGGTACACATTACTTTCATGCATAAAACAAGGTGGACTAAGAAAGAACATGCTAGGTACACATTAATTTCATGCATAAAACAAGGCAGAGGGGTGGGGAAGTGAACAAATGCCAGAATGTAATTGCTAAGCTGGATCTTCAATTTATGAATAGCATTGAATCAATTCAAATATTGTTTTAATTGCAGCATGTAATAAGAATTCTATTTCACATACAGAGACACTTGGAATAAGGAGAAGGCCACAAACTGCACACTTTGCAATACTTGGCTATTTGAATTAAATTGCTACTAATACAAAATATTCTCAGTCCATCTTGTAAGCATTTTATTTCATTTATTTTATTTTTTGAGTTGGAGTCTCACTCTGTTGCCCAGGCTAGAGTGCAGTGGCACACTCACAGCCACTGCAGGCTTGACCTGCTGGGCTCAGGTGATCCTTGCACTTCAGCCTTCCAAGTAGCTGAAACTATAGAAGCATGCCACCACGCTCAGCTTGAGAACTTCTTAAAATCAAAGGCTCCCATTATTCACTTTCATTTTGAAGTAGTTTTTTTTTTGTTTTTGCTTTTGGTTTTTGAGCTGGAGTCTCACTCTATCACCCAGGCTGGAGTGCAGTGGCAGGCTCATGGCCACCCCAGCGTCGACCTGCTGGGCTCCAGCGATCCTTCTGCCTCAGCCTTCCAAGTAGCAGGAACTACAGCCATGTACTACCACACCCAGCTAATTTTTTGATTTATTGTAGAGACGAGGTCTCACCATGTTGCCCAGGCTGGTCTTGAACCTATGTGCTCAGGCAATCCTCTCTCCTCAGCCTCCCAAAGTGCTGGGATTACAGGCTTGAGCCACCACGCCTGGCCTTGAAGTAGTTTTTAATCTAGATACAGTTTGAAAAACTCAAGGCTCTTTCTGGTATAAAATGTCAATAACTATACCTGGCAGAAGTAGTTGTTTAATATGTTTAACATGAAAAAAAGCATTCAACAGTATAAAAAACATGGTGAAATTATAAAGACAAATATGTAATTAGGCCAGCAATTACTAAAGAGCTAAAAACATCTAGAAGTTTCATACACAGACTCTTCATGAGTTTTTGGTCCCTGCTACATGTGCTCAGCCCTTTCTACTCCATATTTCACCCTTGTGCCAAATACCTCCAGTACCTTGGAGATGGTAACTCTTGCATTCCAGACTTATCTGTTTCCACATAGTTTGACAGAGAAAAGTTTACTTAAACTCATATGTTTAAAAGATCAGAACATAGGTATGACAAGGAGAAATATAAGGGAAATGTTAATTACACGTGTGTGAACAGAACCAGATAAGCAGGAAGACTGTTTCCCCCTTAGATCTGTACTCCCTGGACTATAACTAGCTTATTTCTGCCTTATAGTTAAGATGGATTTGTTCCTTTGAGAGCTAAGTATATACACCCAGACGTGAACCCAAACAGAAAACTGAAGATTCATTAAGCAACAAGTCTTCTTGTTTTATTAATGATGAATAACAATAATATTTCTATTTTTTTCTTATTTTTTGAGTTGGAGTCTCTGTCGCCCAGGCTGGAGTACAGTGGCATGCTCACGGCCACTGCAGCCTCCACCTGCTGGGCTCAGGTGATCCTTCCGCTTCAGCCTTCCAAGTAGCTGGAACTACAGGCATGTGCCACCATATCTGGCTAATTTTTTGTAGAGATGAGGTCTCGTCAAGTTACCCAGGTGGGTCTCGAACCTGTCAGCTCAGGCAATCCTTCCACCTCGGCCTCCCAAAATGCTGGGATTATAGGTGTGAGCCACTGTGCCTGGCCATAATAATATTTCTAATAAAGACAGCTGACTCTGATATAGTACTTGTTTTGTACTAAATACTGTTCTAAGCACTTTGTATATTAACTAATTCAATCCTCACAACAAATCCGATGAACTAGTTTCTGTCATTAGCCTCACTTTAATTAAGGATGAATAAACTGAGACACAGAATATGGTACCTAATTAGTAAACAGTGGGATTCTATACAGACCAGTCAACTCTTGCTACAACTTTTTCATTTTTAAGTAAAATGTTTGTGTTGTGTTAAGATATGTTCTCAAGCTTTAGGTTAACCATTAGTACTTCTGTTTAGAAGATGGAGAACACGTGTTTTGTTTACTGTGGGATGAGACACGAATGGCCACATAAGTCCAGAAAACCTAGGTTTCAAACTCTAATCCAGGAGCAGGCAGACGTGGTGTCTGGTGAGAGCGCTCTTCCTATTTAACAGGTGGCTACCTTCTCCTTGTGTCCTCACGTGGCAGAGAGAGCCAGAGGAAGCAAGTTCTCTTGTGTCTCTTCCAATAAAGACTCTAATCCTATCATGAGGGTTCCACCCTCATGATCTAATTACCTCTCAAGGGCCCCATCTCCAAATACATTGGGGATAAGGACTTCGACATATGAATTATGGGAGGCACAAACATTTAGTTCACAGCATGGAGTGCAGGGGGCTGGCTTGTTGACCAGGTAAGTATAACTCGCTTCATTTGAAGAACACGGTACAGCAGAAAAGCCTAATAAGCTTTGGAAACAACTGCACCCAGATTTAACTCCTGATTCTACCACTTGTGTGTTTTATATTCCTAAACTAGTTTCTTAGCTTGAGCTTGTTCCTGGCTGACATGGAAATATTATTTACCTTACAGTACTGTAGCAAAGATTAAACAAGATGCAATAGGCTAACACATGCAAGGTTTGCCTATTACATATTAAGTACACAATAATTTCTTCCTACTTTTCTATTTTCCCCTCCCTCCATCCCTATTAGAGAGATAAGGAGATGAATCTACCTAGAATATCAGGCCCTAGTACTGAATAACTGTGGACACTTGTTTTACTATTCAGCCCCATTTTCTTTTTCTTTGGGGAAAACTGCTCTTTGTGAATAGCAAACATGATTCTGGGTGGAGTTGCCACTTATCCCACTCCACACCCATCATGGGACTGTCAGGTGAAGCACAAGTAGCCCTAGTCTGACCTCCACAGTTCTCTAATCCCCTGACTAGAGCAACTAGTTCAGGGATAGAAGTTATGACCCAAGCTGTCAGTATGCTTCTCCAAGATTTTCAATTTTGAGTTCTAAGAGTAGAAGCCTTGCCTTTTAAATTATAAAGATGACAGGATTTAGAGCTGCTGCTAACCTTCTTTCCTATCATCTACAGAAAGCTCATCTATAGGAGAAATGAAAGCCAGCCATGGACAAACAGTATGAGATACAAGGAGAGTGCTGAGGGCACTAAAATATGATTGTGTGCCCAAGGTCACCTGGTATCCAGAATATTTCCTTCAATCTTCTAAGTTTCCTTAGTATCATATCAATACATTTCTATTTCTCGCTTAAGTTTGAGTTGATTTCTGTCACTGGTAACTCAAAAGGTCCTTAAAACATGAATTTATATTTTATGTCAGACTTTTCTGCCTCCCAAATAGCTGGGATCACATGTGTAAGACACCATGCCCTACGTCACTTCGTATGTTAACCAAATCATGCAGAATAAAGGTCTCATATCCACATATCACACCAACAAGAATATACTCAGACTGAATCTGCTCTGATCACATGCCCAAGTCAAAATAATCATGGTTATCAGAGGGATGGAATGTACTGACTAGCCAAACTTGAAGCATGGAGTAGATGGAGCCAGCAGGAAGCTAGCTAGTTTGTCAATAACTCTCTAAACACTCATCCTGCACACCAAATTAAAATGCTGATTTGGTGAGTTGTTTTTTTTTTGAGTTGGAGTCTTATTCTGTTACCAGGCTGGAGTGCAGTGGTATACTCATGGCCACCCAGCTTCGACCTACTGGGTTTAGGCAATCCTTTCATCTCAGCCTTCCAAGTAGCCAGAACTACAGGCATACGCTACCACATCTGGCTAATTTTTTGATTTATTGTACAGGTGAGGTCTCACCAAGTTGCCCTGGTCTCAAACCCGCAGGCTCAGGCAATCCACTCACCTCAGCCTCCCAAAGTGCTGGGATTACAGGCTGAGCCACCGAGCCCAGCCAGTGAGACTTTTTAAAAGAGCTCTGAAGGTACTGTCTAGAAGCCACAACACTGAATACCTAAAAGCAAGTTTCTCCTGATTCAATTAAAATGTCCTTGGCTGTCTCCTTGCCTTGGTTTCCCCTTTAGTAAATGCAAACTCAAAATAACAGGAAAATAAGAAAGGTAAAGCTTTGTTTTGGGAAAAGGTTTTACCATTCAGTTGACCAACAAAACAGATTTTCCACTGGCTGGACCAACAACAGTGAACAAATGGGTCCTAATACTTCCACCACCATGTTACCTTCAACAGGCTATATTACATTAATTCAAAATTTTAACATTAAAATCAGAATGTTTCTTACTATTAATGGTGTCTTACAGTTAAGGTTCAATCAGGACATAGTTGTCACTGACTACACAGGTTGGTTGTCAAGTCTGGTAGTGCGACTGGACGAATACAACCTTCAACAAATAAATCAAGTGTCATTTCAAGGAGAAATATGAATCTCAATAGTAGTTGTGAGACTTTTTGTTAAGATTTTCTAGTTAGAACAAGAAAGTGCCAGAGTTAAAACTTGCAGAATATGAGTGACCTGAAAGAAAATTTTGAAGTCATTAATAAAGCACTTTTAAGAAATGTTGTACCGTCAATGCTGTTAATGTTATTACTTAGGCAAACAAGAACAATGAGTCAAAAAGTGTTCAAAACCAGAAATGAATATGAAGAAGTTTTAGAAATCCTTAACCAATGTTTAACTTGAACTTTCTTTTTTGTATATTTACAAGAGTAACAGATTATAAATCCATGTCCAAGTAAGTCTAAGAGTATTCTTTTTTTGTTTGTTTATTGTAGAGACAAGGTCTCACAAAGTTGCCCAGTTTGGTCTCAAACTCCTGGGCTCAGACAATTTTCTTGCCGCTGAGAAGTACTGAGATTGCAGGTGTGTGCCTAGCTAAGAGTGTTCTTTCAATAAAGCATTTTCTCCCTTGCTTAGTGGTACATAAAATAATGGTGTATGATGTTGAATGAGAACATATCCAAGGCCTCATTAGAAAACTGGAATGATACCCGAATGGCTACAGAATAAAATGCAAATAAAACACAGCATCTGAGCCGGGCTCGGTTGGCTCAGCCTGTAATCCTGCGCTTTGGGAGGCTGAGATGAGTGGATTGCCTGAGCCCGTGGGTTCAAGACCCGCCTGGGCAACTTGGCAAGACCTCATCTCTACAAGAAATCAAAAATTAGCCGGGCATGGTAGTGCGTGCCTGTAGTTCCAGCTACTTCGAAGGCTGAGGCGGAAGGATCGCCAGAGCCCAGCAGGTCGAGGCTGCAGTGGCCGGGAGCAGCCACGGCACTCCAGTCTGGGCGACAGAGCGAGACTCCAACTAAAAAAACAAAACAACAACAACAACAAAAACACAGCACCCTTTATAATCTAGTCAAAACCAACCTTTTTCATTTTCATTCTTATGCCATTCTTCCAAGTGTACTACACACTGTAAAACTAAATAATTCAATCTTAAAGCTGTTGAAACTTTAAGTTATTCTGATCCTTGAGAGGAATGTGGCTATGCAGCCTGAATCACAAAGGATGCTGGAACTTCTGCCATTTGTCCAGGAATTAAGGATCAAAGGGTGCAAGAGATAAGACACTCTCACTTTCAGATCACTGTGCCTCCTCATGGAGTAATAAAGCAGGCTTCCTTGGAATGTAGCAATCTGGAACCAAATCGCTTTAATGTATGCACTGTCTCCTATGGAAAGTGTTATAATCCTGCTAAAATTTCTCTGTCTCTGTCTGTACAACGAAACCTTAACTTTTCCACTTTGTAACACTGACCCCATTAGTTTGCAGTCAGTGTTTTCTGAGTGGCTACCCTCAAGTTTTGCACCCAAATGGACTTTATACTTACTAATGTTTTCTGAATCTCATTATTTATGGTTGACAATGTCAGATTACACACACGGTTCCTCGAGGGTTATCTATCCCTTTTCAGTTCTATGCCTTTAAATTGTTTCTTCTACTGAAAATAACCCGTCCTCCCTTCCATTTCAGCACCTTAATTTACTAGGTGACCCTGAATAGTTTCTTTAATCTCTCAATTCCTGTGTTTTTTAATCTTTGAATGAGAATATATCTTTAGGTTTGATTTGAGGATTTAATGAGCTAATGCATGTAAAGTGCTTAACACAGAATACAACTAACCAGCGGTCAGACAGTGGTCTTGAGGATAAATTTCAAAAAAGTAGCGAACTGGTCAAGGGCAGCATATTTAACAGCAAAGCCAGAATAAGAATCTAGACTTCCTCACTCCCAGTACAGGGCTGACTTTAGGTGAACAACGTTCTTCTTTTATTTTCCTAGACACCTGTTTCTTCCTGTCTCTATTTTCCCTAGATCAGATGCCCTAAATATGGCACTAAAAGATAAAAGAGATTAAAAGGGTACCATGTTTGAACACATTTGACCATGCTTTAAAAAAAGTTAAATGAGTTTATCATTTCAGAGTCTTAAATGTAGTTATGTACATACAGAGTCACCAAGAAAAAGAAATACAGTATGGAATGTTTCCCAGATTATTTAATCACACAGCCAAGGGTTGATGTATCACATGTTTGTGGTCAGGTCATTAAAACCTACACCTATTCCCCAGAATGAAAACTTTAATTCCATAACATAACATATAAGAGTTTTGATAACTTGGCCCCATTTACCATGCTAATCTCACCACTCCTTTCACATGTCAACTTAATTCTGATCATACCTGTGTGTCAGGCTCTAGTTTCACAAGGTATTCCCTCTGGCTAAAATACCTTTGTTCCCTCCTTCTAGTCTAGTTTTTTTTTTTTCTTCCTGAGTTAGAGTCTCAATCTTGCTGCCCAGGCTGGAGTGCAGCAGCACACTCATGGTCACCGCAGCCTCAACCAGCTGGGCTTATGCAATCCTTCTGCCTCAGTCTTCCTAATAGCTGGAACTATAGATGCATGCCACCACACCCAGGTAATTTTTGTGATTTACTGTAGAGACAAGGTCTTACCAAGTTGCCCAGGCTTGTCCCGAATCCCCAGATTCAGACAATCCTCTCATCTCCACCTCCCAAAGTGCTGGGATTATAGGCTGAGCCACCGCACCCGGCCTGGTCAGTTCCAGACCTGGTCAATTTTTTTACTGGTCAATTCCAGACCTGCCTCATACAATACCTCTCTGAATCCTTTTCTGATCATTCCCAGTCAATTAGCTGTGCTCTAATAGCACTTTATGTCAGAATTGCAGCACTTTTCTCAGTGGCTCTCAGTTACCTATGGCTTGATTGAGTTACTTCCAGATTAGGCTTCTGAAGGCCAAGGACTGTATGTGTATCATTTATATCTCCATTGAGAGGCATCCTGTAGGTACTTGGTAAAAGCCTTCCTTGGTCTTCTTCCTTGGTCCTCTTCTACTGGGGCCACCATATTCTAAAACAAAGATTTTCTGGTTTCTCAAAAGGGAAGACCTTCCTAGTTCAATTAATAATAGAAATATTAGGCTGGGTGTGGAGACTAACGACTACAATCCCAGCACTTTGGGAAGCCAAGGTGAGAGGACTGCCTGAGCCTATGGGTTCGAGACCAGCCTAGGGGACTTGGTGAGACTTCATCTCTACAATAAATCAAAAAATTACCCCGGCGTGGTGGTATGTGACTGTAATTACAGCAACTTGGAAGGCTGAGGCAGAAGGATCACCTAAGCCCAGCAGGTGGAGGCTGTGGTAGCCGTGAGCGTGCCACTGCACTCCAGTCTGGGTGACAGAATGAGACTCCAATTCAAATAATAATAATAATAATAAGATACTTACACTTTTATGCCTAATATACCTGCCAAGAACAGCAATTATGTAAGTCTCTGTGTTTTGCATAGTTCCCTATATAAAATTAAGTCACCATGCATGAAAAGCAACTTTCTTCCTTCCCAAAGTAAATTGTAATCATGAGCCCCTTTAGACTTAACAATAATAAACCCTATTTTTCTAAAGGTTCAAAGCACTGTAAAATACTGTTCCTTCAATTTAATAAAGTCCCTGTAGATCTGGGAACTGAAAACGTTTATTTATTTCTTATACCAAGTAACTCTGATAGGATCAACAGTATGAGATCAAAACTAGCGGTTAGAAATGCTTATTCTTTTACCCATAATGGAGGTTTCTGGACTTTCAGAGTCTCTAGGCTACAGTTTCTCAGAAAATATATTTAAGTGTAGTACCCTTGGTCTGACTTTAGAAACAGTCTTTCAGAAAAGGCAGCAAGACAAGTCTGACAAGCAGTAAATACTACCATTTCCACAAAAAGTAGGCATAAGATTAAAAATTCATTAATTCAAACACTGAAACATGAAAAATAAAATAGCTAGAAAATGTGTCTTTTTATTTTTCTTTCTTTATTTTTAAGAGACAGGGTCTCGCTCTGTCATCCAAGATGCACTGCTGTGGCGCAATCACAGCTCACTGTAGTCTTGAATTCTGGGCCTCAAACAATCCTCCCAACCTCAGCTTCCAAGTAGCTGGAATTACAGGCACAAACCACCAAGCCTGGCTGCCCTCTTTAAAAAAAAAACAACAACTCTTCTTTTACTCATACCATAAGAGTTCTCAAGCTCCAGCTACTCCTTAATTAGCATGTTTTCCACATGATCCCTTGGGTTGACATCTTCTCTATACATACTAGCACTGGTCAAGGTTTTAAGATACACACTTTCTGAAATATGCATTCCTAAAGCCTGGGGTAAGAGTATTCTCTCACTTCACTGCTAACAAACTAAATTGGGTATCATGTTCCCAAGTTCTCATCAAGTTTTTTTTTTTTCTTTTCTTTTTTTTTGAGTTGAAGTTTCACTCTGTCACCCAGGATGGAGTGCAGTGGCATGCTCACGGCCACCGCAGCCTTGACCTGCAGGGCTCAGGTGATCCTTCCGCCTCAGCCTTCCAGGTAGCTGGAATTACAGGTGTGCGCCATCACGCCTGGCTAATATTTTTGATTTATTGTAGAGAAAAGGTCCTGCCAAGTTGCCCAAGCTGGTCTTGAAGCCCTGAGCTCAGGTAATCCTCTTGCCTCCGCCTTCCAAAGTGCTAGGATTACAGGCATGAGCCACCACGCCCGGTTTTTTTTTTTTTTTTTTTTTTGAGTTGGAGTCTCACTCTGTCGCCCAGACTGGAGTGCAGTGGCCGCTCCCGACCAATGCAACCTCGACCTGCTGGGCTCCGGTGATCCTTCCGCCTCAGCCTTCGAGTAGCTGGAACTACAGGCATGTGCTACCACGCCCGGCTGATTTTTTTATTTATTGTAGAGATGAGGTCTTGCTGCCCAGGCGGGTCTCGAACCCGCAGGTTCAGGCAATCCACTCACCTCAGCCTCCCAAAGGCGCGGGATTACAGGCTGAGCCACCGAGCCAGCTTCTTTTTCTTTTTTAATTATTATTTTTATTTTAAAGATGTGGACCAGGAGTGGTGGCTCACATAACAAAACTCCACAAAAGATCAAGTAGTTGACCTGCCATCACTCATATCCTGCCACTGTCAGGCTATACGATATCAACAAGAAAAATCCACAAAGAAATGGTAGAAGGGAATCAACATGAAATGAGGAACTTCACCTAGAATCTGCCAACTATCCCATGTAGAAAGTGAGGCTCCAAGAGATTAGATAACTTATCCAAGGTCATATTCCTATTAAGCAGTAGAGCAAGGATTCAAACTCAGTTCACTTTATATAGAGAGGCCAGCCAGCTACTAGAGGAAGATTGCCTAGGGACAAAATCTAGTTTTTTAATTTTTTTAGAGGAGAACTACTTGCAGTTTTCCTAGATACACTGTTCCTTAGCTTCTTATCCATAAAATGGAGAAAATAGAGACAAAGGTCTCACCAAGTTGCTTAGGCTAGTCTTGAACCCCTGGACTCAGGCAATTCTCTCACCTCTGCCTCCTAAAGTGCTAGGATTCCTGGCTAAGTCACTGTACCTTGCTTTAAGTCATACTTTTTTGGGTGGAAATGAACAAATAAACCCTAACTAACAAAAAAGTGAACTAAGGATGCATTGGTCAGAAAAGATTATTCTTCTTGAAATCTACCTGAAAAGTTTAAGAATATTGCCAGGCGTAATCCCGCGCCTTTGGGAGGCTGAGGTAAGTAGATTGCCTGAGCCCGCGGGTTCAAGACCTGCACTTGGCGAGATCTCATCTCTACAATAAATCAAAAATTAGCCGGGTGTGGTAGTGCGCGCCTATAGTTCCAGCTACTTGGAAGGCTGAGGCGGAAGGATTGCCGGAGCCCAGCAAGTCGAGGCTATAGTGGCCGGGAGCGGCCAGTGCACTCCAGACTGGGTGACTGAGTGAGACTCCAACTCAAAAAAAAAAAAAAAAAAAAGTTTAAGAATATCAATATAAGCCGGGCTCGGTGGCTCAGCCTGTAATCCCGCGCCTTTGAGAGGCTGAGGTGAGTGGATTGCCTGAGTCTGCGGGTTCGAGACCCGCCTGGGCAGCGAGACCTCATCTCTACAATAAATCAAAAACTCAGCTGGGCGTGGTAGTGCGCGCCTGTAATTCTGGCTACTTGGAAGGCTGAGGCGGAAGGATCGCTGGAGCCCAGCAGGTCGAGGCTGCGGTGGCCGGGAGCGGCCATTGCACTCCAGTCTGGGCGACAGAGTGAGACTCCAGCTCAAAAAAAAAAATAAAAATAAAAATAAAAAGAATATCAATATAATTCAAACTGGTATTTAATGTGTACACTCCTATAGTCAACATTTACTCTACAGGTGGTATGAATAGGAGTACAAGAGCTAGTCTTTGCTCTCAAGGTCCTCATAGTCTAGCAGGAAAGAGGTATGCACCCTAATAGCTCCTTGGCAGAATGTGTTAAGTGCCAGGATAAAGTACTAATCAGCATGCCCTGAGATCAGAATATGAAAAATGACATTTCACTTTGGGTGAAATGTCTGAGATTAATATGAAGAACAACTCCATGTTCTTCTCCACCTTTTCTTTTAGAAACTGACAGAAGAGAAATATGGTGGGGTAGTTTCATTTTAGGGTGAGAACATTCTGGAATTAAATAGTGGTGATGGTTATACACAACTTTGTAAATGAACTGAAAACACTGAATATGTGCACTTTAAAATGGCGACTTTTATGGTATGTGAATTATATCTGAACAATGGCTGCTATTTAAAAGAAAAAATTGACACACTATAAAGGTGAAGCCCTTTCCACCATCTCACCTACCCAAATTCCCACAGGTTACCAATATTATCAGTTTAGTATGATTCCTGGCTATATCTTTATCCCTCACAATGCCTAGCTGAAGTTGTTGCACACAGCAAGCATTTTAGGCATTTGTTGTGTTATAAACCTGTACAAGGATAAGATAATACTTTGTTCTCTTTAGGATAATACAGATCCTATTGTATCCACCACAAAAATTCAGCAGATTTAGGGATAATTTACTTTAATACCACAAAAACATGTGCAGTAACAAAAGAGATAGTATTCAATGGCTCAAAGCTGACCAATTACAAATCCAGTTGGTCAAGTCCAATTTAAGCAGAGGTCTTACACAGTCTCATAAAAAGACTCACTCCCAGAACACCACAATATTGTATTTCCAGTCCTTTTTGGCAGAGGTTTAAATCAGGGGGTGTGAAAAGTCACATGAAGAACTTTTTGTTTGCTTTGTTTTGTTTTTTGTTTTTTTTTGAGTTGGAGTCTCACTCTGTCACCCACACTGGAGTGCAGTGGCTGCTCCCGGCCACCGCAGCCTCAACCTGCTGGGCTCTGGCGATCCTTCTGCCTCAGCCTTCCAAGTAGCCGGAATTACAGGCATGCGCTACCACGCCCGGCTGATTTTTTGATTTACTGTAGAGATGAGGTCTCGCTGCCCAGTCAGGTCTCAAACCCACGGGCTCAGGCAATCCATTCACCTCAGCCTCCCAAAGGCACGGGATTACAGGCTGAGCCACCGAGCCTGGCCATGAAGAACTTTTCAGCAACAAGCATCCCTGGACCCCATTTGCCAGAGGTTTTAATTTACTTAGATGAGAGGAAGCTGGCATTTAAGAATTACCAGGTTATTTGGAAACATAGAGTGTAAGCAACCTTAAGAAATAATGGGATAGGGCCGGGCTCGGTAGCTTAGCCTATAATCCCAGCACTTTGGGAGGCCAAGGCAAGTGGATTGCCGGAGCCTACAGGTTCAAGACCAGCCCGGGCAACTTGGTGAGACCTTGTCTCTACTAATAAACAAATAAATAAATAAATTAGCTGGGTATGGTAGTGCATGCCTGTAGTTCCAGATACTTGGAAGGCTGAGGCGGATGGATCGCCGGAGCCCAGAAGGTTGACACTGGGGTGGCCGTCAGCATGCCACTGCACTCCAGCCTGGGCGACAGAGTGAGACTCCAAGTCAAAATAGTAATATAATAATAATAATAGGACAGGGAACTTGGTTTTGCATTGGTTTCCATGAAAATCACTGAAGCATTCATTAAACAATCATGTTAGACTTATAACAACTGCCAGTCAGAACACTGGCAGCATATCCTATTTTTTAAAGGGAAAACTGAGGCTCAAGGATTTAGTCCTTAAAATCAGCAACAAGGATGAGGCAGCACTTAGGAGTCTTGACGATGCCCCTACATCTTCCTGGCACAAACTTTTCAAATTCCCTTATGGTGCTGTAGTTGTGAAAATGTGGTTTGCCAGAAGGAAGTTAGTCTATAATTACATTTGTCATAGCCTAAGTCATTTTACTCTGGGCCTGAATATAATAAAGAATAATTGTTAAAATATTTTTGAAATGCTTTCCCATTTATATCCTCTTCTTGAGAGGGCAGTTTCTCTTCATGTAACTCCATACACAAAGTGCCTCTGTATTTGCAATTGAGCTTAAGTTGGAAAGGAAGATATGACATAGAAACTCTGGCCATGCAGGAAGGGGAAGTAAAAGAGAAGCCTGTTCCCTTAGACCTTATGGAAAAGGCAAAGGATAGAACAGGTGAACAAAGTTATGGTTCTCATTCACACACTCCCTTACCACACACACTCCTCTTTCTCACCAATGCAGGTTCAACTCAAGTAGCAATGGAGCTACAGAAATACTGAGACTCTATTTTCGCAGACATAACACAGGAGTGGGCTACAAGACACTAAAGTTCATTCTTCAGCTCTATGCCAATATATGGTATGGAAGTGAATGCTTGAATGTAGCAGTAGCAAAAGATCAAAAAGATGAGCTGCGAACAGCACTGCTCACTCTGTAGCCTGAGCATAGCATGCAGCACATCTAGAAACTGCTTAGACTGGTGGACCAGCAGGTTTGTGGTTAAAGCAAATAGTTCTCAGTGTATAGAGACTTTGAGACAAATGGCTAGGATGACAACCTCCAATAAGTGGGTTCCTGAGCATCACTCCTACAGACATAATTAGTCATAACTTAATAGATGACTCAGGAATGCATTCAAAATTAGACACCGAAGTAGGGGATGCCACATGAATAACAATATATAGACCCACAGAGATACTCTCTTCTCTCTAACTCACACAAAGACAAAGCAAGCATTTAGTCAGTGATATGTATGAAATATCAACAGTTTGTCAGACTCTGTTCTAGATTGATAAGGATTGATGAGTTAAATAATGCAGACAAAATCCCTGCCTTGAACAAATGGGATTATGGGGCGGAAAAAGAAAAGTGGGTAGAACTCTGAAAGATGAAGCAGTCACTCAAAGTGCCCTGATTACAAAGTTGGACTTTGAAAAGATTCAAAGAAGACTGTTTATCCTGAAAAATAAACGTTATTGTTGAAGTTTTTAAAAATGGCCACACATTCTTTGACACTCCATGCCGGAGTCCAGCTCCAGCCAGGTTCAGGGTACCCCAAAGGTGGAGACGGCATTGGCGATTGGGGGGAAGAAGAAAGAGAGAAAGAGACAGAGAGAGAAAGAAAGAGACTGGACCCCTGTCTAGTACAGAAGCCGTTTATTGGGAATTACAACGGGTCTTTTATATACAGTCAGGTGCATGAGGGGCGTTCCCCACCCACCAGATGTTCTTTCAGGTATAATCCCATAACAGATGTTAAACCTAATCCATGAAACCTTAATCCATGACTGCCTTTAAACCCTTTTCATACTGCCTATAAAACCTTTTCATATTGCCTATAAACCCTTTTCGTACTAATACCAAGTTAAACAATTCTATAGAGACTTAAGTACTTACTTTACAAACTAAAGGGGCCCATCCCTGAATGTTTGGAATGTGGCCCAGTCCAAAGTTCACAGTGGGCTACCTGCAAGTAAACCAGCCGCATTCTTTCAACAAAATGGCTGTCTTCTAAAACTATATTCAACAATTTACACATTATTCAACTTCAATAAATCCTAAGATCATGACCCAGAAGCCTGTGACCAATACTAAGGCTCTTAGATGTGACCCAAATTTGAATTGTAAGTTGTGTGAAAGCCAAAACTGCAGTTCGTGGAAGAATGGGAGCAATGAGCTTCTAAAGTTAGCTTGTGTTCGTCCCGGTCTCAGAGTTTTTATGTTTTGAGCTCACAGGAGCTTAATCTGGTTAGTGCTGAGTAGAAAGGGGGAGGAAATGGGGTCAATAGCTCCCGAACGCATCCTAGTGGTCTCGGGGTCAACGGCCCTTCCCGATCCCTAATGCTCAGTGGGCCTCCGTGCGTGGCTGGCTCCCAACAACTCCATCTATCAAGAGGTTGGGAGTCCTTTCCTTGAATCTGCATGGACTTGTGACTCCTTCAACCAATAAAGCATGGCAAAAGTAACATTATGTGACTTCTAAGGATAGGTCATTTTTAAAGGTCATGAAATTTCCATCTTGGCCTCTAAAACATTCACTCTTGGAGTCCTTAAACCACTATGTAGGAAGTTTGATTACTTAGAGGCTGCCATGTTGTAAGGAAGCCTTGGATGCATGCAGAGGCCATTTAATAGGTGTTCTAGTCAACAGTTCCAGCTGAGCAGAGCCTTTGAGTCATCTCAGTCCTGGTGACAGGTATGTGAGTGAGATGATTCCAGTTCCTAGCAATCAAGTCACTCTGACCCATTCAAGCCCTTCCAGCTGAGGCTCCAGACATTGGGAACAGAAAAAAGTTCTTGGCGTACCTTGTATGAATTTCTGACCCACAGAATCTATGAGCAAAATAAAATGCTTGTTTTATGTCATTAAGTTTTATACATGCTTTATCATGACCAAGGATTTTATCAGGAAGCAAAAGCAATTGGAATAATAGATGGGAACTGATAAAAAAAAGATGCATATCAGCTATAGAAAAATACAAAATTATGGTTTTTTTGATTGTCTTAAACCTAGTTTATAGGAAATCATTACATCACAGGGGACCAAATAAATTGTAATGCCCTCTTGATTGCTAAAAATATCTGTTTTGGCTGGGCATGGTGGTTCAAACCTGTAATCCCAGCACTTTGGGAGGCTGAGGCGGAAGGATTGCCTGAGCCTAGCAGGTCAAGGCTGCGGTGGCCATGAGTATGCCACTGCACTCCAGCATGGGTGGCAGAGTGAGACTCCGACTCAAAAATAAATAAATAAATAAATAAGGCCGGGTGCAGTGGCTAAAGTCTGTTATCCCAGTACTTTGGGAGGCTGAGGTGACGGGTTTGGTCTGAGCCTATGGGTACGAGAACAGCCTGGGCAACTTGGCGAGACCTTGTCTCTATAATAAATCAAAAAACTATCTGGGCATGGTAGCACACCTGTAGTTCTGGCTACTTGGAAGCTGAGGTGGAAGGACTGCCTGAGCCCAGCACTCAGCCTGGGTGACGGAATGAGACTCCAACTAAAAATCAAATAAAAAAAAAACCCCAAATCACACTATTCTGTTGCCTAGATAGTCAGTGGGGACTAACATTCCCATGATGCCATTCAGAGTTGTCCATGAACCCATCCTTGCCTCTTTCTTTTGGCATTCTTTTAGAGCATGGTACATAACAGATATTCAGTAACTTTATGGAACGACTGATGGGGTTGAAGACATCAGGGGAGAGGGAAGGTAATTCAGACAAAGCACATGGACCATGGTGAGCAAAGGTAATACAAAAGGGGGTACTGGGAGGAACATAGGGAGTCAGCCAAACTTCATTCCTTATCCTTCCCCATCCATACCGCTTTCCTTAACATTCAAGTGCCCACATGTTTAGGCCTTTAGTTGAGCTGTTTTCATTGTTTGAAATGTTCTTTTTCTATCTGTGGATGAATTCCTACTCATACTTCAAACCCCAGCTCCACTATCATTTTCTCTGTAGCTTCCTCTAATACTGCCCTACTCTAAGGGGTATTAATCACCATATTCCACTTTCTTGCAACGCTTTCTATAACCTTATCTCTTGCTTGAGTGTCTATGTGCCAAACACTAGGTCAGAAAAGAAAAATGATTGCCCTTGAGAAGCCTACATAATTAAGAGAAGGGACATCTAAAAACAAAGTCACACTGCAATATCATAAAAACTGTATGGAGATATGGGAGGATATTGTAAGAAGACAAATCTCCTTCAGGAGGGAATAAGGAAGTGTCACAAAGGAGGTAACATTTGAGGAAGGCTTGAAATCTATTGAATCACAACTGAAAAGGTCTCAAAGTAGAACTGCTAAATTAACAGGAACATCTGGTCAGGTCAATCTTTTCCTTCCGCTCTACTGGAGATTCCCTTCTCAAGTTATACGAAGTTCCCTTTTTACAATACCTGAAGCCATGCAGTATTCCCAATTACATTAATTATTTATATCAAAGATTTGAACAAGGAATTCATTTAAAAATATGAATTGGCCGGGCTTGGTGGCTCAACCTGTAATCCCAGCACTTTGGGAGGCCGAGGAGAGTGGATTGCCTGGGCCCGCGGATTCGATACCAGCCTGGGCAACTTGGCAAGACTTCATCTCTACAATAAATAAAAAATTAGCTGGGCGTGGTAGCGCATACCTGTAGTTCCGGCTACTTGGATGGCTGAGGCAGAAGGATCGCCGGAGCCCAGCAGGTGGACACTGGGGTGACCGCAAGTGTGCCACTGCACTCCAGCCTGGGTGACAGAGTGAGACTCTGTCAAAAAATAAAAAATAAAAAATAAAAATATATAAGTCAATAATACATGAAAATGTATTCAAACTCAGCAGCAGTTGAAGAAATCCAAGTCACAACAAGGAATTATTTTTTTCATCTATCATACTGTCAAGTATTTTTAAAAGTTAAAGTATCTGGTGTCAAAGAAGAATCAGGAAAACCAAAATCAATTTGGTATGATGTATCAAAAGCCTTACAAATAATTGTATCCTTTGAATTAGATGTTCCTGTACAGCTATTTATCCTAAGGATAAAAGTATTTGTTCTAAAGGTTATTTAAAATACTTAAAGCATTATTTAAAATAGTGGAAAATAGGAAACTATTATAAAATATCCAAGAATAAAAGAGCCAAATAAATTTGGCACCGCAATAATTATAACAGTTACCATTTAGGGTGCCTACAAAGTGCCTGGCATTATCATATACCGCAGAAACCTATAAGGTAATTATGTAAGAAAATGTTGAGTGAGACTTTCCCAGTTGCCCCACAATTGGTAAATAGAACCCACAGCTAAAGTTAGAGAGGAGGTGAGTTCCCCGTAAGGTAAAGACAGCAGTCAATAACTGGGACCAGGCTAATTCAAGGACTTATTAAGAAGCTATACTATGAAATCTTCTAACCAACCATTACATATGCCCCTGCACTGTCCTTCCCACTTCACAGTCCATAAAAGGATAGGAGACGGGAAATCTTGGATCCCTTAACCTCGTGGTAAGTGCTGGATTTTGGAGTGGTGGACTCCAAGATAATCAGTTACAGAGACTAGGGTTGTCAAAAAAGAAAACAAAAGAAAGAAAGGCTTTGGGGCAAGAACTTTAAAAAACTATGTCTTTTGCATATCTGATCAGGCAGTTGACTTACAGATCTGCCCTGCACCAATCTGGAGAGAAGAAGGGGAAATGGAGCAAGAAGGGGCAGCAATGTTGTTATCCCACTGTTTAACATGAATGTTGAGCCCCAAGCAGTCCCATGGAAGTTGCTCACCTTAAGCATTCCTGTCAGTTTCCCCCCCTAAAAGGGCTGCCCATTGAGCAAGTGGACCTCAGCTTGGGGAGGGTACTAGAGGAGAGGGACGATGCCCTGAAAGAGACTGTAAGAACTTAATACCAGTTTCTTCTCCAAGTCCAGAGACTATGCAGTGAGAAAGTCCACCCTTCAAATAACTCACAAGTTCTTTGTGTAGAGTGAACACAGGCAGTACTGGTCAGGCAACCAGTAAATACCATCAAGGAGGACCTAACAGCAGTCAGTTAAAAGACACTAACCATTGTCCCTCACCATTCACCCATCTTACTCATCAGAACAAGAGAAGCCTAGGAAAGCTGGGGGGGAAATATTAGAGAAACTATAATCTCCTCCCACCTCTATACTCTCCAAGTTGCAGAATGGGGAAGAAGAGGTTAAAAAAAAATTCTACCCACGTCACATCCCCAGAGCCACAAGTCTGGTCAATAATGCAAGAAGGTAAAGCTTTCAATTAGATACCCTGAAATTTTTAAATGGTGAATTTTAATAACTCAGAGTGACCAGTAGGTTGTGGCCTCTGCCCAAGGTATCATAAAGGGATCTGTCTCCCTAGAGGACAAGGGAGATTCTGACAGAGCACAGTTGAGAGTTCTGACTGGAGAAAAAAATCATTCATGTTTGCACCCCTCTAAGCTAAAATTATTCAACTGGTTAAAGCTACCATTGCTTCCATTTTACAAATCAGGAAATTAAAGCTCAGAAACATTGAGAAACTTGCCCAAGCCCACAAAGCATGTGGGAAGTTTAGTCCAGGGATTGGACTGGAACCTCAGAGCACATTTTATGGTTATTTGGAGAGTTTTCCAAAGACATATTCTTCAGGGATCTGCAAAAATTGAAAATTTTTTTCAATCTTAAATTCTCATCTCAATTGTGACCTTAAAACACATAAACATAATCTCAACTATCTGAATGATCATCTTAAAGGAATGCTGGTTGGCCGTGGTGAATTACTATCCCCACACTTTGGGAGGCCAAGGCAGGAGGATGGCTTGAACCCAGGAGTTCAAGGCTAGCTAGCCTAGGCAACATAGCAAGACCTCATCTCCAGAGAAAATTGGCTGGGCATGGTGGCACTCTCCTGTAATCCCAGCTACTGGGGAAGCTGAGACAGAATGGTGGGCTGAGCCCAGGAAGTCAAGGCTGCAATGAGCTGTGATCGTGGCTCTGCATTCCAACATGAGTGACAGAGTGAGACTCTGACTCAAAAAAAAAAAAGTGAATGGTATTCTTTAATTGCCAGCATTTGCATGTAAAATCTTACTGGGGCCAGGCATGGTGGCTCACGCCAGTAATCTCAGCACTTTGGGAGGCAGAGGTGAGAGGATTGCCTGAGTCCACGGGTTTGAGACCAGCCTGGGAATCTCCACAAAAAATTTTTAAAAATTAGCTGGGTGTGGGGGCTCACGCCTGTGGTTCCAGCTACTTGGAAGGTTAAAGTGGAAGGATTGCCTGAGTCCAGCAGGTCGAGGCTGTGGTGGCTGTGATTGTGCCACTGCATTCCAGCCTGGGCGACAAAGTGAGACTCTGACTCTAAATAAACAAACAAATAAATAAAATCTATCAAGTAATAAGTTATTTAATTTTCATACACTAATAATTAATAAGAAAGGACAGAGGTAACTATTTAAAAATAATGTGGTCATACCAACTAAAAGTCAAATGGCTTGCTACACAAACCATAGTTTCACTGTAGTTTGAACACAGAAATGTGATGGAAGAATGAGACACAGACAGGCATCAAAGGAATATGTGTCATATTCACTTTTTTTTTTTTTGAGTCAGAGTCTCACTCTGTCGCCCAGGCTGGTATCCAGTGGCAAGCTCATGGCCACCAGCCTTGACCTGCTGGGCTAGGGCAATCCTTCCACCTCAGCCTTCCAAGTAGCAGGAACTACAGGCACATGCTACCTTGCCTGGCTTATTTTTTGATTTATTGTAGAGACAAGGGCTCATGAAGTTGCCCAGACTGGTCTCGAACCCCTGAGCTCAGCAATTCTCTCACCTCGGCCTTCCAAAATGCTGGTGTTACAGGCTTGAGCCACCATGCCAGGCTGCATTCATATTTTAAGCACCAATTTCGTTTTAGCAAAATATCTAGTGTTGATAATGTGAATCATATTGGTTCTCAAGTTTTATATTTTTAAGTTTGTTTTGGTCTGGAATTGTGAAAGAGCTGTAAGTATGTTTACATCTTATAGCTTTTGTTTATATATATATGTATATATATTTTTTCTATTTATTTATTTATTGAATTGGAGTCTCACTCTGTTGCCTAGGTTGGAGTGCAGTGGCACATTCGTGGCTACCACAGCCTTGATCTGCTGGGCTCAGGTGATCCTTCTGCCTCAGCCTTCCAAGTAGCTGGAACTATAGGCATGTACCACCATGCCTGGCTAATTTTTTGATTTATTGTAGAGAATATAAACTATGCCTGGCTGTTTACATATACTTTTGTAAAAGAATAATTAAAATAATTTAACTTAACATCAAGAACCTGTAAAAATATTTGTTTGAGGCCAGGCGCAGTGGCTCAGCCTATAATCCCAACACTTTGGGAGGCTGAAGTAAGAGGATTGCCTGAGCCCATGGGTTCAAGATCAGCCTACACAACTCGGCAAGACCTCACCTCTACAATAAATCAAAAAATTAGCCAGCCGTGGTGGTGCATGCCTGTAGTTCCAGCTAGTTGGAAGGCTGAGGCAGAAGGATCACCTGAGTGCAGCAGGTCGAGGCTGCCGGTAGCCATGTGTGTGCCACTGCACTCCAGCTTGGGTGACAGAATGAGATTCCAATTCAAGAAAAAAAAATTGCTTTAAGTGTCCTCATATTACACATGTGTGAGAAGCTATGTTATATCATTCTGCTTAAGTGACCATTAAAAACTATGTCATAGAAGACTTGTGACACAGGAACACTTTCTCAATATATTAGCATAGAGCTTACAAAGAGCCAGGCTTGGTGGCTCAGCCTGTATTCCCAGCACTTTGGGAGGCCAAGGCAAGTGGATTGCCTGAGCCCATGGATTCGAGGCCCACCTGGGCAACTTGGCGAGACTTCATCTCTATAATAAACCAAAAATTAGCCAGGCGGAGTAGTGCACGCCTGTAGTTCTGGCTACTTGAAAGGCTGAGGTGGAAGGATCGCTGGAGCCCAGCAGGTTGATGCTGCGTGGCTGGGAGCGTGCCACTGCATTCCAGTCTGGGTGACAGAGTGAAACTCCAACTCAAAAAAAAAAAAAGCATACAAAGGATGGTTCAGTCTCACTCCCATTTTGTAAAACACACAAAGCATAAGAACACAGAAAAAACAGACTAGGAAATACGCTAAAATATTAGCATTTGTGCCTTGATAGGAATATTTTGAGTGCTGCTTATTATTACTGTTGTTTTTTGTGATCTTCTGTGTTTATAACAACTTTATTATGAGTGAAACTTAAGTATTGCAAAAAAGAAATTTCAATTTTTAGTAGCCCATCCTATGAAAAGTTCCCAAAACCTGCTGCTGAAAAAAAAGAAAAATCACACATTCAATTCAATTCCAGTTCAAGCTCTTTCCTCTCCAAGGAAATGTAACCAGTCCTAACACAGTATTTGTTCAAAACTTAAAAGCATATAAGAGCCGGGCTCGGTGGCTCAGCCTGTAATCCCGCGCCTTTGGGAGGCTGAGGTGAGTGGATTGCCTGAGCCCGCGGGTTCGAGACCCGCCTGGGCAGCGAGACCTCATCTCTACAATAAATCAAAAAACAGCCGGACGTGGTAGCACACGCCTGTAATTCCGGCTATTCGGAAGGCTGAGGTGGAAGGATCGCCGGAGCCCAGCAGGTCGAGGCTGCGGTGGCCGGGAGCGGCCACTGCACTCCAGTCTGGGCGACAGAGTGAGATTCCAACTCAAAAAAAAAAAAGCATATAAAATACTAGTCAACCAATAATTAACTGTACTTTAGGTACCAAGGCTATAAGAAAAGGAACAAAGGACACAGTGCTTTTAATAAGTGAACTGTCTGGGGGACGCACAATGTAAACCAACAATTGTTGGGTGGTGCTAAGGTATAACAATGACACAGGGGAGCTGGAGGAGTTCATAACTCATTCTGATGGGAAGCGTGGGGCAGTAAAGGCTGCCATAAGGTAACATGTGAACTAAGTCCTAAGAATGTATGAGGAAATGAATGCAAAAAGGTGAAACGGCAGATCACCCAGCAAGTAAAATCCAAACATAGGTCTTAAGACACTGAACACACTGACCATACTAGACCAATTCCTTCTGGACTCCTATGACCCTGGTCTTTGCCCTTTATGTATTATGCACTGCCTGGCATTATAATTCAAGCTGCTTCCTCAACAAGACTATTTGAGGGGAATACTATGGACAACTGTAGACACTACTTATTAATAGTTAAGATACACTTCTAGTTTTTTTTTTTTGAGTTGGAGTCTCACTCTGTCGCCCAGACTGGAGTGCAGTGGATGCTCCTGGGCACCGCAGCCTTGACCTTCTGGGCTCCGGCGATCCTTCCACCTCAGCTTTCCAAGTAGCTGGGACTACAGGTGCGCGCTACCTGCTAATATTTTGATTTTTATAGTAGAGATGAGGTCTTGCCAAGTTGCCCAGGCGGGTCTCGAACCCACGGGCTCACTGAGCCACTGAGCCCAGGCTCACTGAGCCACTGAGCCCGGCTTCTAGTAAGTTTTAACCTCAACACATTGTGGTCTCTGTTGGTAACCAAAAAAGTAATGACAGACGCAGTGGTGTGCACCTATAGTCCCAGCAACTCAGGAGGCTGAGGCAGGAAGATCACTTAAATCCAGGTGATTGGGGCTGCAGTGAGCTATGATTGTGCCCCTGCTCTCCAGCCACCAAACAGCATGACCCCATCTCTTAAAATAAAAAGCCCGAGCCGGGTTCGGTGGCTCAGCCTGTAATCCCGCGCCTTTGGGAGGCTGAGGTGAGTGGATTGCCTGAGCCTGCGTGTTTGAGACCCGCCTGGGCAGCGAGACCTCATCTCTACAGTAAATCAAAAAATCAGCTGGGCGTGGTAGCGCATGCCTGTAATTCCGGCTACTGGGAAGGCTGAGGCGGAAGGATCGCCAGAGCCCAGCAGGTCAAGGCTGCGGTGACCGGGAGCAGCCACTGCACTCCACTCACTCCAGTCTGGGCGACAGAGTGAGACTCCAACTCAACAACAACAACAACAACAAATTTAATGTTCTCACTCATAAGCGGAACTTGAATAATTATCATAATACTCTAAGAAAGGAATTGGCAGTAATGGGAAACTGCCAGGGGAGGAGGGGTGGGATTGGCAGTTGAGGGAAACTGCCAGGGGAGGGAGGGGCATACCTCTTCAACAAGGGTACCTGCATAATGAACATTTGTATATCTGACCCTGTACTGTACCCCACATCTTTAAAATAAAAATAAAATAAAAAATTTAAAAGTATATGTACATCTACCCTATGCCCTATTTTTCCCTCTAAATTATATCAAAAGATCAAAGTGGCAGACTCATTTCAAGAATCCTTACCAAAAAAGTAGCTTCTCTACTATTTATAAAACTGAGTACTTTCCCTTGCTCTTATAAGGCAGTAGAACTCCAATTGGAGCATTCTTTCAAGACAGGTTACAGAAGGAAACACTGACTATCTGCCCAAGAAAATCTTCCAAGTGAATTGTGGCAATCTGTAATGACACCTAAATGCTATGGCTCATCAGCTTGGGTGAAACTCTCAGAAGATATGTCACCTGTGTGACACAACAGGCCTATATTGCATATGACAATGAATAATTGGAAGTAACATAAATGTCTAACCAAGGGAATGTGCACATAAGGTATGGTACATTCACTCAATATTTATAAGATTTAGACTTACATACATGTCTAGGATTTGCTTTAAAATATTCCAGCAAGGAAACAGTAAAAGGGACAGATGAGCTGGGCGTGGTGGCTCATGTTTATAATCCCAATACTTTGGGAGGCTGAGGCAGAGTTGTTTGAATCCAGAAGTTTAAGATCAGCCTAGGCAATATAGCAAGTCTTCATCTCTTCAAAAAGTTAAAAATTAACCAAGTGTAGTGGCACATGCCTGTAGTCCCAGCTACTTTGGAGGCTGAGGAAGGATTGCCTGAGCCCAGGAGGTTGAGGCTGCAGTGAGCTGTGATTGTACCACTGTACTCCTGCCTGGGCAATAGAGTGAGACTCTGATTCAAAATAATAATAATAACGGGATGGATGAAACAAATGTGATAAAATCTTGATAAGATTTTTTTTTTTGAGTTGGAGTCTCACTCCGTCACCCAGACTGGAGTGCAGTGGTATGCTCCCGGCCACCGCAGCCTCAACCTGCGGGGCTCCAGCGATCCTTCCACCTCAGCCTTCCAAGTAGCCAGAACTACAGGTGCATGCTACCATGCCTGGCTAATTTTTGATTTATTGTAGAGATGAGGTCTCGCCAAGTGGCCCAGGCGGGTCTCGAACCCGCGGACTCAGGCAATTCACTCACCTCCGCCTCCCAAAGCGCTGGGATTACAGGTTGAGCCACCAAGCCAGGGAAAATCTTGAAAAGATTTAAAACTGTGTGAGTCAGTGTTCCCTGTACCACATTCTTTATTTTTTGTATGTAATTGAAATTTTTTTATAATTAAAAATTGGAAAAAATACAATGTAGAAGTAAAGTAAAATATTAACAATGATGATTTATGAAAAGAAGCAGAATACAAAGTGAGAGTTCATGTTGATTATAACCAAGTAAAAAATAAGTTTGTGACCAACCTAATAGCAATAAGTACCCTGTAGTGCCCATAATGAGTTTTTATATACTATTTTTATGAAAAGAAGCCAGAACTCTTTGAGGAAATATTAATTACAGGTCTGGATCAGAAAATGTACAGACTGTCACACTAGACAGCAAAGAAACTATCATAGATTAGTAGGGTCATATCAAGAGGTTCCAAAAACCAACTTAAATAGGCTCCTACTGCCTAACAATAGAACAGTCTGAACTTCAATAAGGATAACACCTTTAACAGATTCAAACACATTGAATATGCTTATATATTTGATCTCATACATTAAAAAAAAAACCCTAATTGATCGCTTTGAAGGATACTAAGAAACCCATTCACTACATTTTGACAACTAGTAAATAAATAAAAAGAAGGAAGCATAAAACTGGAAGGAGGGATAGTTGTAGCAAATCAATGACTTTGAAAGTGCCTTACTTACAGCTGGTGCCTGACAAGTAGCACCAAGCCTGCACCAAGCTCCAAGTGAGATGCTTATACTCTTATGTCAAGTGCTTATAATCCAGCATAGGGAGATTGAAAGCCTGATGTCAGAATGCCAAACTAGAGTTGAAAAAGTGCCATGGAAGCAAGTCCATACGGGAGCTCACTTTGGAGGAGCCTGGAGAGGAGGAGACATGAGCTGAGATTTACCCCTTACTGGGAAGTTTTTGCATTTTAAACCATTCTCAAAAGCGGGCTCCAGAATGTCACACATTGATCCTTATAGTCCTCAGCACACACTCACTTCCCAGGAACTGGCCAAAGTCATAGCTTCAGACAAATCCCTGTGTGGCTGAATTTCCCTTCCATGACATTGGGGGACCCATGAGATTTTCCTTTAAGGAAGTTAACTCCCTAGAATGTGATAAGCTATCCAGTTTAGGAATTTCACTTATATTCTAATGTTGTAAACTCTAGGTAGGGCCCAAATTTGAAAAGGATCTGAAGACACTCATGCTCACGTTCAGAATTCCTATGAAAGGGTTAACAAATATGAATCAATATCATCTCTACTGCCACCTCCCCCAATAATAAATATCTATTCTGGACCAGACACTGTGCTGATTTTTTTCAGATGTTACCCTGGTAAACTCCCAAACCCAGTGAAGTAAGGAAATCTATCCAAATTTATAGATAAGAGAATCGAGTCATTTACTCAATGACGCAAAGGCCCTTAAAACATCTGAAGAGGTATTCTGAAGCTAAACATTGTCAACTTTAATACTGAAGGAGTAGCTACGTAAGAAGCAAAGACTTACTGAATTAGAGTGATGCCCTTCATCAATAAAGGTTATCCTACCATCTAAGGTCTTTTATGGAATAGCTCTCCCACTGGCCCCGTGGCCCCTAGCTCTCCACTGAACCTTTCAGACTGCTTTCTGCTTTCTACTATAGACTGCTCCACTCTGGATGGATATTTTGTTTGTTTGTTTTGAGTCAAAGTCTCACTCTGTTGCCCAGGCTGGAGAGCAGTGGCACACTCACGGCCACTGCAGCCTCGACCTGCTGGGCTCAGGCGATCCTTCCACCTCAGTCTTCCAAGTAGCTGGAACTACAGGTGCGTGCCACCATGCCCATCTTATTTTTTGATTTACTGTGGAGATGAGGTCTCGCCAAATTGCTCAGGCTAGTCTTGAATCCCTGGACTCAGGCAATCCTCTCATCTCGGCCTCCCAAAGTGCTGGGATTATAAATGAGACCCAGTTGGGCTCGGTGGCTCAGCCTGTAATCCTGCGCCTTTGGGAGGCTGAGGTGAATGAATTGCCTGAGCCCGCGGGTTCGAGACCCGCCTGGGCAACTTGGCAAGACCTCATCTCTACAATAAATCAAAAATTAGCCAGGTGTGGTAGCGCGTGCCTGTAGTTCTAGCTACTTGGAAGGCTGAGGCGGAAGGATCGTGGGAGCCCAGCAGGTCGAGGCTGCGGTGGCTGGGAGCGGCCACTGCACTCCAGTCTGGGCAACAGAGTGAGACTCCAACTCAAAAAAATAAATAAATAAATAAATGCGAGCCACCGCGCCTGGCATAGCATAATGTCTTGAAGGTTCATTTATGTTACAGCATGTCTGTGTATCAAAGTTTTCTTCCTTTTTAAGGTTGAATAATATTCCAGTGTATGTGTGTGTATCACATTTTATTTATCCCTTTATCTGTTAATAGACACTTGGGTTACTTCCAAATGAGAAGTTCTGATCCAATGTGAGTGACAATTAGCTCAGGAGACTGGCCCTGGATTGGAGCAGTCTCTTTAGTGTTGTGAACATAAAGACTCAATCCAGGATCATGAAGAAAGCTGCTAATAGGAATTACCATCTAGTTTTATGTACTAGGAATCGGTACCAGATAGAACATTTACTTGAATAATCCATTAGAATAATGCTCCAAGCTGTGTGCCATGTTCTAGAAGCAAATCTTGAATTCCCTCTAGTTTCTGAAGACTTCCCCTTCTGTTCTTACAGCCCAGGTATTAGCTCTTGCCTACCTCTCCAGCTTCAGGGCCCACTATTCACATCATCCTGCTGATGGTCCAGCAACACCAAACTGTTTTTAGTGTCCTTGCACACACTGTGTGCACTGACACTGATCAAGGATATCAAATCACTGAAAGTTATCTCCCAAGTTTACATTTTTTAAAAACTACTAACATTATCCGATAGCTTTTAAAAAGTGAATTTATTCGTGACCCGCCTGGGCAACTTGGCGAGACCTCATCTCTACAATAAATTAAAAAATTAGCTGGGCATGGTAGCATGCGCCTGTAGTTCTAGCTACTCAGAAGGCTGAGCGGAAGGATCTCCGTAGCCCAGCAGGTCGAGGCTGCGGTGGCTGGGAGCGGCCACTGCACTCCAGTCTGGATGACAGAGTGAGACTCCAACTCTTAAAAAAAAAAAAGTGAAGTTAATAAATGCTTGAGTTTTAAAGAGTTAAAATGTAAGTTAATTATGATATTATATAAGTTCAAAATCATCTTCTCTCATTTAAGCATTTGTAAATGACTGCCTTTTTTGAAGATGGACTATAGTAAGCAGAAGATTCGATCTAGCTAAAGTAAAACAGAACCCATTTTTTACAAGGGAACCAAAAACATAAATGGGGAAGGGACAGTGTCCTCAATAAGTGATGCTGAGAAAATGCACATCTACATCCAGAAGAATGAAACTAGACCCCTATCTCTCATCATATAAAAAAATCAAATACAAATGAATTAAAGACTTAAATATAAGACCTGAAACTATAAAAAATACCAGAAAAAATACAGGGTAAATGCTCCCAGACATCAATATGGGCAAAGAGTTCTTGAGCAAGACCTCAAAAACACAGGCAACCATAATGAAAAATGAACAAATGGGATCACATCAAGCTAAAAAGCTTCTGCACAGTCGGGCATGGTGGCTCATGCCTGTAGTCACAGCAAATTTGGAGGCTGAGGTGGAAGAATTACTTAAGCCCAGGAGTTTTAGGCTAGCCTAGGTAGTGTAATGAGACCTTGTCTCTACTAAAAATGTTTAAAAAGATTAGCCAGAGGTGGTGGTGTGTTCCTGTATTCCTAGCACTTTGGGAGGCTGAGGTGGAAGAATTGCTTGAGCCCAGGAGTTCTAGGCCAGCCTGGGCAGTATAATGAGACCTTGTATCTACAAAAAAAAAATGTTTTTTGAATAGGAGTCTCATTCTGTCGCCTAGGCTGGAGTGCAGGGGCAAGCTCAGGCCATCACAGCCTTGACCTGCTGGGCTCAGGCGATACTTCCACTTCAGCCTTCCAAGTAGCTGGAACTACAGGTGTACGCCACCACAACTGGCTAATTTTTTGATTTATTGTAGAGACGGGGTCTCGCCAAATTGCCCAGGCTGGTCTCAAACCTCTGGGTTCAGGCAAACCTTTTGTTTCCACCTCCCTGCTGGGATTACAGGCATGAGTCACTGTGCCCTGCTTACAAAACATTTTTAAAAAGATTAGCCGGGGGTGGTGGTATGTGCCTATAGTCCTGGCTACTCAAGAGGATCACTTGAGTCCAGGAGTTTGAGGTTGCAATGAGCCATGATTGTGTCACTGCACTCAGCTTGGGTGACAGAATGAGATGCCAGCTCAAAAAAATAATAACAACAAAATAAAAATTAAAAAGTTTCTGCACAACAAAGGATACAATCAACAAAATGAAGAGACAACTCACAGAATGGGAGAAAACAGTCGAGAACTACTTGTCTGATAAGGGATTAATAACCAGAATATATGAGTTCAAATAATTCAACAGCAAAAAACTCCCAAATAATTCAATTTAAAAACTGGCAAGACCTGAATAGACATTTCTCAAAAGAAGACATATAAATGGCCAAAAGGTATTAAAAAAAAAAGCTCAACATCAATAACATCAGAAAAATGTGAATTAAAACCAGAATAAGATACCATCTTATTCCAGTCAGAATGGTTATTCTTTTTTTTTTTTTTTTGAGTTGGAGTCTCACTCTGTCCCCCAGACTAGAGTGCAGTGGCCACTCCGGCCACCGCAGCCTCAACCTGTTGGGCTCCGGTGATCCTTCTGCCTCAACCTTCCAAGTAAACGGAATTACAGGCATGCGCTACCATGCCCGGCTGATTTTTTGATTTATTGTAGAGATGAGGTCTTGCTGCCCAGGCGGGTCTTGAACCCGCGGGCTCAGGCAATCCATTCACCTCAGCCTCCCAAAGGCGCGGGATTACAGGCTGAGCCACCGAGCCCGGCAGAATGGTTATTCTTAAAAAGATAATAATAGATGTTGATGAGAATGCAGAGAAAAGGGTACTTTTATATATTGTTGGTGAGAATGTCAATTAGTACAACCATTATGAAAAAGAGTATAGAGCTTTCTCAAAAAACTAAAATTAGAACTATTATACAATATTATGAACATAATATATATATATATACACACAATGGAATACTACACAGTCATAAAAATAATGAAATCCTTTCATTCAAAGTAACATGAATGAAACTAGGAGATGGTGTGTTAAGTGAAGTAAGCCAAGAACATAAACATTGCATGTTCTCACCATATTTTGAAGCTAAAAAATGTTGATTTCATAGAAGTAAAAAGTATAACAGAGGATCCTAGAGGCTGCAAAGGGTAGGGAGAAGGGAGGAATAGGGAGAGATTTGTTAAAGGAAACAAAATTAAACTAGATAGGAGGAATAAGTTCTAGTTTTCTACACCACTGTAGGATTTCTACAGTTAATAGTATACAGTTTCAAATAGCTAGGAGAAGGATATTGCACACAACACAAAGAAACAACATTTGAGATGATGGATATGCTAATTACTCTGATCTGCTCTCTATACATCATATGTACTGAAACATCCTATATATCCAAGAATATGTACAATTATTATTTGTCAATTACAAAAGTAATAAAAAATGTAAAAAGAGCATTCTGGGCCGGGCTCGGTGGCTCAACCTGTAATCCCACCACTTTGGGAGGCCAAGGCAAGTAGGTTGCCTGAGCCCGTGGGTTTGAGACCAGCCCGGGCAACTTGGTGAGACCTCATCTCTACAATAAATCAAAAATTAGCCTGGCATGGTAGCACGTGCCTGTAGTTCCAGCTACTTGGAAGGCTAGGGCGGAAGGATTGCTGGAGCCCAGCGGGTTGATACTGGGGTGGCCGTGAGCATGCCACTGCACTCCAGTCTGGGCGACAGAGTGAGACACCAACTCAAAAAAATTAAAAAAAATGTAATTCCAGCTACTCAGAAGGCTGAGGCGGAAGGATCGCTGGAGCCCAGCAGGCGAGGCTGCGGTGGCCGGGAGTGGCCACTGCACTCCAGTCTGGGCGACAGAGTGAGACTCCAACTCAAAAAAATAAAATAAAATAAAAAATAAAAAGGAAGATTTTGGCTTCACGGAGCCCTTTCTTTGCACCTCCAGCAAGATTTACAAACTGTGATGTGTCTGAATCCTTCTGAAGCCCCCGCTTACATCTATGTTCGGTTTCCTTCCTATAATAAGGAAAAAGGAGCTTGACCAAATGCCATTAAAAAGAGCAGTGTAAAAACCTCTGGCCCAGAACTTGGAAAATCTGGATTCTAATCTCAGCTCTTTCACCATGTGACTTGTACACTTAGGTGAATTACTTCACTTCTCTGGAACTTGGGTCATTTATCTGTAGTACAGAGAAGTGGGCGAGTACTGTAGGATTCCTCTCTCTTTTTTTTTTATCTTTTAGTTAGAGTCTCACTCTGTCGCCCAGACTGGGGTGCAGTGGCCACTCCCGGCCACCGCAGCCTCGACCTGCTGGGCTCCGGCGATCCTTCCACCTCAGCCTTCCGAGTAGCCGGAATTACAGGAGCGCGCTACCACACCCGGCTGATTTTTTGATTTATTGTAGAGATGAGGTCTCACTGCCCAGATAGGTCTCGAACCTGTGGGCTCAGGCAATCCACTCACCTCAGCCTCCCAAAGGCGCGGGATTACAGGCTGAGCCACCGAGCCCGGCTCCTCTAATTCTTAGTAGAGGAGACAGAATGATAAGGTCATGTTTCAGGATACATGAAAAGAATGCACATCAGACATCTTTGTGCCTATCGCTTTTCTAACAAATACTAACAAGACTTTCCTCTGTTAAATTCCCCTATATTACTTTGATTGACTTTTAACACCTTTCCCCATCCAATAGGTAACCACTATTCTGCATATCATGTTCATTATTTCTTGAATTTTTTTGTACTTCAATTACATATGCTTGTACTCCCAGGCAATATTTATTATTGTTATGCAAGTTTTAAACTGTATGTATATAACTGTACTCTTATCTATGTATATTCTTTTGTAAATGATAATTTTTTTGCTCAAAATTATGAATATAAGAGTAATATATGCTGGCATCTACAATTCTTATTAATTTTTTTTCTGTTTGTTTTTTAGTCAGAGTCTCACTCTTTTGCCCAGGCTGGAGTGCAGCAACACACTCACGGCTACCACTGCCTCGATTTGCTGGGCTCAGGCGATTCTTCCACCTCAGACTTCCAAGAAGCTGGAACTACAGGCATACAACACCACACCCGGCTAATTTTTTAATTTATTATAGAGGTGAGGTTCTGCCATGTTGCTCAGGCTAGTCTCCAATCCCTGAGCTCAGGCAATCCTCTTGCCTCTGCCTCCCAAAGTGCTGGAATTATAAGCTTAAGCCACTGCGACCAGCTAATTTTCTTTTTAAATAAAATATCATATTAAGAACATACAGTAGGCTGAGCGCAGTAGCTCGGTCCATAATCCCAACATTTTGGGAGGTCAAGGCGAGAGGATTGCCTGAGCCAGGGGGTTTGTGACTAGCCTGGGCAACCTGGTGAGACCTCGTCTCTACAATAAATCACAAAAAATTAGCTGGTCGTGGTGGTGTATGTCTGTTGTTCTAGTTACTTGGAAGGCTGAGGCAGAAGGATAGCCTAAGCCCAGCAGGTCAAGGCTGCAGTGGCCATGAGCATGCCACCGCACTCCAGCCTTGGCAACAGAGTGAAACTCCAACTAAAAAAAAAAAATACAGTAAAAGGATAGGCAATAATGGATGTGAGTGAGGACGTGGAGAAGGGGAAACTCCTTTCTTACTGATTTACTGTTATAAATCAGTATAGCTACCATACAGAACAGTATGGAGATTCCACAAAAAACTAAAAATAGAACTACCACATGCTCCAGCAATCCCATTGCTGGGTATATAGTCAAAAGAAAGCAAATAAATATGTTCAAGAGATAACTACACACCCATGTTTATTGCAGCACTATTCACAATAGCCAAGATATGGAATCAAGGTAAGTTTTCATTAATGGATGAAAGGATAAAAACAATGTGGTATATATACACAATGAAATATTATCCAGCCATACAAAAGAAGAAGATCCTGCCATATGCAGCAACATGAATGCAACATGAAGGACATTATGTTAAGTGAAATAAGCCAGGAACAAAAAGATACATATACCATATTCTCACTCATATGTGGGAACTAAAAATAATTGATCTCAAGGAGATAGAGAGTAAAATGGTAGTTACCAGAGGCTGAAAGGGCAGTGGGGAGGGAGGGATAAAGAGGGGTTGGTTAATGGGTACAAAAATACAGTTAGATAGAAGGAATAAGATCTAGTGTTCGGTAGTACAATAGCATGACTAAAGCAAACAATAATTTATTGTATATTTCATAATAACTAGAAGAGTAGAATTAGAATGTTTCTAATACAAAGATATGATAAATGCTTGAGGTAATGGGCTATCCTAATTACTTTGATTGGATTATCACACATTGTACATTAGTATCAAGATTTCCCATGTACTCCATAAGTATGTACAAATATTATGTATCCCCAAAAATAAAAAAATTGAATGCTAATCTACCAAAAATCATTGCCATGTGGTGAGAACATGGATTTTAATGAAAAGACTTGCTTTATAAATAATCATCTGCTGGGCTCGGTGGCTCAGCCTGTAATCCCGTGCTTTGGGTGGATGAGGTAAGTGGATTGCCTGAGTCCGTGGGTTTGAGACCTGCCTGGGCAACTTGGTGAGACCTTGTCTCTATAATAAATCAAAAAATTAGCCAGGTGTGGTAGCGCGTGCCTGTAGTTTGAGTGAAAGGACCACCGGAGCCCAGCAGGTTGAGGCTGCAGTGGCCAGGAACAGCCACTGCACTCCAGTCTGGGCAACAGAGTGAGACTCCAACTCAAAAAAAATGAATAAATAAATAAATAATCATCTGCTTCATTACTCAATACTTTACTATCTGGAGTATTTTAGGTAGAAAAATAATGATGAGATTTCACTTGTATTGTCACTGGGAATTTTTATTTCTGTCAATGGAAAGTTAGTAGAATAAATCTTATTAACCATTAAAAAAAAAAAACTAAAATAAAAGACTTGATTTGTAGTCCTGGATATGCAATTTACTATACATGTGGCACTTAAGTTTCATGTAATCTTAGTTTCTTCTCTGGTAAAACAGAAATAAAATATCTAATAATTGCAACTATTATACTGAACGTTTATTGACACCAAGCACTTTTTTATACACAATACTCAATACCATATAAAGTAAGTAAACAGAATAGACATACATTTCCCCATTCCTACCACTAAGTATACCCAAAACCTTAGATATTACATATAAAACAAACATAAAAAGAATCTAAAAGGTGAAGAGAAGAAAGCAGACTTACTGGGACCCTTGAGCCCAAAGAATGGCACAGTGATAGATTCCATGGGTTTTCTTTTGCCTCATGCAACTCAGACTTGAAGTTGAAACACTAACGTGTACAGACACAAAAAAAATTCCTAACAGAAATTTGCTTTCTCTGGACAAAGGACCAGAGAAAGAGGCAGCCTAGCAAGACACAAAACCTCTAAACAATAACCATCCTACTCCAGCCAAACACCATAGAGAAAACTGTGGTCCAACCCCCAACCATAGCTGCAAAAGCTGAGTGGGAGCTTAGATTTCCATCCTTGAGTAGCAGTCATGAGGCCAAGTGACACCTACTAGAGAGGTATCAAGAAAACCAAGTAGAGTCGGGAAGCTGAGGCAAGTAGATTGCCTGAGTCCGTGGGTTCAAGACCAGCCTGGGCAACTTGACAAGACCTCATCTCTACAATAAAAAAAAAAATAGCTGGGTGTGATAGTGTGCAGTGTACTCGGAAGGCTGAGGCAGAAGGCTTGCCGGAGTCCAGCAGGTTGACGCTGGGGTGGCCATGAGAGTGCGTGCCACTGTACTCCAGCCTGGGCAAAGGAGTGAGATTCCAACTCAAAAAAAGAAAAAAAAAAGAAAGCTGAGACATTAATACCCAGTGAGTAATAATGAGGCAGTCTGCCCCTACAGAGTCAATGAAAACCATAAGGGAAAATGGAACCCCTAACCCAGGAGTAATGAGGAGAGACTTCATGTCACAAGTGTCAACAGAGGCTGAGTGAATTACCTGGATGTGTATCTCTACTTGGAAGTAATAAGACAGTGTTCCTCTGCGGGGTCACTGTCAGAGAAATTCAGTTAAAACATAAGGTTTAAAGACGGGCTCGGTGGCTCAGCCTATAATCCCGCACCTTAGAAGGCTGAGGTGAGTAGATTGCCTGAGCCTGCGGGTTCGAGACCTGCCTGGGCAACTTGCCGAGACCTCATCTCTATAATAAATCAAAAAATTAGCCGGCCGTGTTAGCGCACGCCTGTAGTTCCAGCTACTTGGAAGGCTGAGGTGGAAAGATCACTGAAGCCCAGCAGGTCGAGGCTGCGGTGGCTGGGAGCGGCCACTGCACTCCAGTCTGGGCAACAGAGTGAGACTTCAACTAAAAAAAAAAACAAAAAACAAATAAAAAAATCCCCATAAGGTTTAAATAAGATCCAGAGTATCAAAACAGAATACAAAAATGTCCCCGTTTTAAAAGAATAAACTTATTACATCAAGAATGAGGAAGACCTCAAATGGAATGAAAAAAAGATAACAGATGCCAACACTGAGATAACAGAGATGTCAGAATTATCTGACAAAGATTTTAAAGTAGCCATCATAAAAATGCTTCAAGGAGCAATTACACACATGCTTGAAACAAATGAAAAATTGGAAAGCCTCAACAGAGAAACAGAAAGTCACAGTAAAGAAATAGAAGACATAAAGAGCCGGGCTCGGTGGCTCAGCCTGTAATCCCGCGCCTTTGGGAGGCTGAGGTGAATGGATTGCCTGAGCCCGCAGGTTCGAGACCCACCTTGGCAGGCAAGACCTCATCTCTACAATAAATAAAAAAATCAGCCGGGCGTGGTAACGCATGCCTGTAATTCCGGCTACTCAGAAGGCTGAGGTGGAAGGATCACGGAGCCCAGCGGGTCAAGGTTGCGGTGGCTGGGAGTGGCCACTGCACTCCAGTACGGGAGACAGAGTGAGAATCCAACTCAAAAAAAAAAAAAAAAAAAGAAGACATAAAGAAAAACCAAATGGAAATTTTAGAAGTGAAAAACTCAATATCCAAAACAAAAAGTTCAGCAGTGGGATCAACAGTAGAATAGAAAGGATAGAGGAAAAGAGTGAACTGGAAGACAGGGCAGTAGAAATGAGTCAGCATAAACAACATGGAGACAAAGTCTGAAAAAAATGACCAGAGCCTGAAGAACCTGTGGGACTATAATGAAAGATCTAACATTTGGGTCACTGGATTCCTAGAAAGAAGAAAGAGGTCAGGGCTAAAAAAAATACTCCAAGAAATAATAGCTGAAAACTTCTCAAACATGGCAAGAAAGGTAAACCTACAGGATTCAATAAGTTTAGCGAACCCCAAATAGGATAACCCAAATTAATCCATAACAAGACACACTACAAACTTTTGAAGATAAAAAGAAGAAATCATGAAAGCATCCAGAGAAAATGGCATCTCACCTCCTGGGGAAAAATAATTTCATTAACAATTAATTTTTCATGACAAACATGGAGGCCATGTAATCCCAGCACTTTGGGAGGCCAAGATGAGAGAACTGCTTGAGACCAGGAGTTTCAAGATCAGCCTGAGCAACACTGTAAGACCCCTATCACTACAAAAAAATTAAAAAGTTCACTGTGCATGGGGGTGTGCATCTCTAGTCCTAGCTACTTGGGAGGCTAAAGTGGGAGGATCACTTGAGGCCAGGAACTCAAGGCTGCAGTGACCTATAACTGTGCTACTCACCACAGCCTGTGTGACAGAGCAAGACCATATCTCTAAAAGAAAAGAAAAGAAAAAAGAAACAAAAAAGAAACATGGGGGCCAGAAGTAAATGGCACAATATTTTCTAGATGCTCTAACAAAACAACCGTCAACTCAGAAGTCTATATCCAATGAAAATATCCTTCAGAATGAAGGGGAGACTGAGATATTCTCAGGTGAAGGAAAGGAAAGAGAATGTTTCTCCAGCAGACCTACCCTAAAGGAATGACTGAAGGAAGTTCTCTAAACAGAAAGGAAATTATAAAAAGTGGAACTTTATAACACCAACAAGGAAGAAAGTACATAGTAAACAAAAATATAAGTAAATTAAATGTGTGTTCCTTTTCCTTTTTAGTTTTCTAAATTAAGCTTGATGATTGAAATAAAGATTATAGCACTATCTGACCAGAGAAACTATTCACAATAATTACACAAGAAGGAGGGCAAAGGGGCATAAAAAGGATGCAAAGTTTCTATATCTCATCCAAATTGGTAAAATGATGACGTCAATATACTTCATTGAGATTTGAAGATGACACAACAGATTTTTGTATGTACATTGTAATACCTAGACCAACAACTAAAAACACTGTATAGGAGGATTACTTGAGCCCAGAAGTTCGAGACCAGTCTGGGCAACACAGTGAGACCTTGTTTCTAAAAAAAAAAATCAAAGAATTAACTAGGCATGGTGGCATGTGCCTACAGCCCCAGCTGTCAGCCAGGAGGGCGAGGCTGCAGTGAGTCAGTATCATGCCACTGCACTCTAGTCTGGATGACAGGGTAAGACCACCACAACAATACAACAACAAAAAGCCAAACAAGAATAAAGCAGTAGACACCATTACCATTACAGACTCAGAAGACATCGAAAGGATAATAAGGGATACTACAATTCTATACACATATGTGAAAACGTAGATGAAATGGACCAGTTTCTTAAAAAACATAAACGTCTATAATTTATCTAATATGAAGTAGATAACTTGAATAGCCTATAACTGTTAAAGAAATAAATTCATGGCCAGGTGTGGTGGCTCATGCCTATAATCTCAGCACTTTGGGAGGCCGAGGTGAGAGGACTCCCTAAGCCCACAGGTTCGAGATCAGCCTGGGCAGTTTAGCAAGACTTCATCTCTATAATAAATCAGAAAATTTGGCTGGGAGTGGTAGCTCATGCCTGTAATCCCAGCACTTTAGGGAGGCCGAGGTGAGAGGATTGCCTGAGCCCAGGGGTTCGAGACCAGCCTGTGCAACTTGGTAAGACCTCATTTCTACAATCAATCAAAAAATTAGCTGGGTGTGGTAGCGCATGCTTGTAGTTCCAGCTACTTGGAAGGCTGAGGTGGAAGGATTGCCTGAGCCCAGCAGGTCGAGGCTGTGGCGGCTGTGAGCATGCCACTGCACTCCAGTCTAGGTGACAGAGTAAGACTGACTCAAAAAAAAAAAATCAAGAAAAATTAGCCAGGCGTGATGGTGCATCACCTACTTGGAAGGCTGAGGTGGAAGGACCAGCCTGGGAGGCAGAGTGAAACTACAACTCAAAAAAAAAAAAAAATGAATTCATAACTTGAAAAATTCATAACAAAGATATTTCCAGGCCAAGATGGTTTCATTTGGAGAATTCTCAAAACATTTGAAGAATTATACCAGTTCTGCATAATCCCTTTCAGAAAACAGAAGCGGAAGAAACATGTCTCAGTTCATTTTTCTGAAACGAGTATTACTCTGATACTAAACCAGACAAGAAAAATACAAACAAAGAAATCTACAGGTCAATATCCCTCATAGAGACGTAAAAATTGTTAACAAAATATTGACAAGCAGAAATCAGTAATATATAGAATGCAATAAATACTATGACCAACTGGGGTTCATTCCAGAAATTCAAGTTTGTTTCAATATTGAAATTCAGTCAGTGCAAAACACCATATTAATAGGCTTAAAAAGAAATATTACATGATCATGTTAACTGAAATAAAAAAAAATCACTTGGCCAGGCTCAGTGGCTCAGCCTGTAATCCCAGCACTATGGGAGGCCAAGTTGAGTGGATTGCCTGAGCTCGTGGGTTCGAGACCAGCCTAGGCAACTTGGTAAGACCTTGTCTCTACAATAAATAAAAAATTAGCTGTGGTAGTGTGCGTCTGTAGTACCGGCTACTTGGAAGGCTGAGGCGGAAGGATCACTGGAGCCCAGCAGGTAAACGCTGGGGTGGCCGTGAGCCTGCCACTGCACTCCAGCCTGAGCGACAGAGTGAGACTCCAACTGAAAAAAACAAAAATAAAAATAAAATAAACCACTCGACAAAAAAATTCACCATTCATGATTAAAAAAAAAAAAAAGAAACAACTCTCAGTTGGGCTCGGTGGCTCAGCCTGTAATCTGGCGCTTTGGGAGGCCTAGGTGAGGGAATTGCTTGAGCCCATGGGCTCGAGACCTGCCTGGGCAACTTGGCAAGACCTCATCTCTACAATAAAAATAATAAAAAAAAATTAGCCGGGCGTGGTGGCGTGCGCCTGTAGTTCCAGCTACTTGGAAGGCTGAGGGGGAAGGATCACCAGAGCCCAGCAGGTCGAGGTTGTGGTGGCCAGGAGCGGCCACTGCACTCCAGTCTGGGCGACAGAGTGAGACTCCAACTCAAAAAAAAAAAAAAAAACTCTCAGAAAAATAGAGAGGAACTTCCTCAACTGATAAAAAGCATCTAGAAAAAAACCTAACATTATACATAATGGTGAAAGACTAAATAATTTCTCCCTAAGACTAGGACCAAGATAAGGATTTCCATTTTGAACACTCTTTGTCAACACAGTACTAGAAGATCTAGCCAGTGCAATAAGGCAAGAAAAGGAAATAAGATTGGAAAGGAAGAAATAAAACTGTCTCTAAGCCAGGCTCGGTGGCTGAACCTGTAATCCCGCACTTTGGGAGGCTGAGGTGAGTGGACTGCCTGAGCCCGTGGGTTCGAGACCCACCCTGGCAACTTGGTGAGACCTCATCTCTACAGTAAATCAAAAATTAGCCGGGCGTGGTAGTGCTCGCCTGTAGTTCCAGCTACTTAGAAGGCTGAGGCAGAAGGATTGCTGGAGCCCAGCAGGTTGAGGCCGCAGTGGCCAGGAGCGTGCCACTGACCTTCAACCTGGGTGACAGAGTGAGACTCCAACTCAAAAAATAAAATAAAATAAAATAAAATAAAACTGTCTCTGTTTGAAAATGAAAAATTGTCTGTATAGAAAACTCCAAAGAATCTCCCTCTCAAAAAAATTCTGTAATATGTGATTTCAGGAAAATCACAAGATATAAGGTAAACATACAGAAATCAACTGCATTTTCATATCTTTTTTTTCTTTTTTTTTTTTTTGAGTTGGAGTCTCACTCTGTCGCCCAGACTGGAGTGCAGTGGCACGCTCCCGGCCACGGCAGCCTCGACCTGCCAGGCTCCAGCGATCCTTCCACTTTGTCCTTCCAGGTAGCCAGAACTACAGGTGCATGCTACCACACCCGGCTAATTTTTTTTTTGGATTTATTATAAAGATGAGGTCTTCCCTAGTTGCCCAGGTGAGTCTCAAACCTGTGGGCTCAGACAATCCACTCACCTTGGCCTCCCAAAGTGCTGGGATTACAGGCTGAGCCACTGAGTCTCACCTGTATTTTCATATCTTAGGGTAAACAGATGGACACTGACATTAAAAATATAATGCCTTTACAATTTCTAAAAAAGGAAAGAAATGCTTAGATGGAAATGTAACAAAACACAAAAACATGTACATGATTTAAATGCTGACAACTACATAAGGCTGATGAAAGAAATGAAGAAAAATATTTTAAAATGTGAAATAAATTAATGGAGTAGAAGACTCAACATAGGAAAGCTGTTATTTCTTTCCAAACTGATACACAGGCTTAATGCAACTCCTACCAAAATCCCAGCAAGACATAAACAAGATTATTCTAAAATTTATATTTAAAGGCAAGGGAAGTAGGAGAGCTATAACTCATTGAAAAAGAAGAATAAGGCTGGGCGCGGTGGCTCAGCCTGTAATCCCAGCACTTTGGGAGGCTGAGGCGAGAGGATGGCCTGAGCCCGGGGTTCAAGACCAGCCTGGGCAACTTGGTGAGACCTCGTCTCTACAATAAATCACAAAAACTACCCGGGCGTGGTGGCATGCATCTGTAGTTCCAGCTACTTGGAAAGTTGAGGCAGAAGGATTGCCTGAGCCAGCAGGTCAAGGCTGCGGTGGCTGTGAGTGTGCCACTGCACTCCAGCCTGGGCGACAAAGAGTGACTTCGACTTAAAAAAGAAAAAGAAGAATAACATTTAAGAATCAGTCTGTCAGATTTCCAGACTTATCACACAGATATAGTTATCAAGACTATGTGGTACTGGCAGAGAGATAGACACATGGAACAATGGACCATAGCAGAAAACCCAGAGACAGACCCACATAAATACATTCAACTAGTTTTTGACAAATATGAAAAAGCAATTCAATGGAAGGAGAATGGCCTGGTCAACAGCAACAATAACAACAAAAGACCTCAATGTAAGTCTTACATCTTATATAAAAGTTAACACAAAGTGAATCACAGACTTAAAAAATATAAACTACAAAATGCTTAGAAAAAAAATTAGAAGCCAGACTCGATGGCTCAGCCTGTAATCCCGCGCCTTTGGAAGGCTGAGGTGAGTGGATTGCCCGAGCCTGGGGGTTCGAGACCCGCCTGGGCAACTTGGTGAGACCTCATCTCTACAATAAATCAAAAATTAGCCGGGCGTGGTAGCGCACGCCTGTAGTTCCAGCTACTTGGAAGGCTGAGGCGGAAGGATCGCCGGAGCCCAGCAGGTCAAGGCTGCGGTGGCTGAGAGCGGCCACTGCACTCCAGTCTGGGCGACAGAGTGAGACTCCAACTCAAACGAACAAACAAAAAAAAAAATTAGGAGAAAATCTTTGGGACCCAGGACTAGTCAAAGTGTTCTTAGACTTGACAAAAAAGTATATATAATCAAAATTAGCCAGGCGTGGTGGCACATGCCTGTGGTTTCAGTTACTTGGAAGGCTGAGGCAGAAGGATCATCTGAGCCCAGCAGGTCAAGGCTGCGGTGGCCTTGAGTGTGGTATTGCACTCCAGTCTGGGCAACAGAGTGAGACTCAAAAAAAAAAAAAAAAAAAAAAAAAAAAAAAAAATATATATATATATATATATATATACACACACACACACACACACACACACACACACACATAATATCTATAAGAGGAAAAACTGATAATCTGGACTTCATCCAAATTAAAAACTTTTCCTGTGTGAAAGACCTGTTGGGTAAATGAGAAGATAAGCGGCAGACTAGAAGAAAATGTTTACAAACTGCACATCAACAAAGGATTATTAGTATCTTGAACATATAAAGGACTCTCAAAACTCAACAATAACAAAAAAACTAGAAAACAGTCACAGAACCTTTAGAGATATTTGACCAAAGACGATATATGGCTGGCAAATAATCACATCACAAGAAAAGATGTTCAACATCATTGGCCATAAGAGAAATGTAAATAATAACTAATGGGTGAACGGTTAAAAAAACTGTGGTAACTCCATCCATACCATGAAATACTCCTTAGCAATAAAAAAAGAATGAACTATTGTACTTCCAACAACTCGGATGACTATCCAGAGAAATATGATGAATGGAAAAAAAATTCCAAAAAGTTAAGTACTATATGAATCCATTTATATAACATTCATGAAATGACAAGATTATAAAAATAGAGAAGAGATTAATGGTTGTCATGAGTTAAGGATGTGGTTGGAGTGGAATGGTAGTGGATGTGACTATAAAAGGGCAACATAAAGGATTCTACAGTGATATAAATGTTCTGTTATTGTCAATACCCTAATTGTGCTATTATACTATAGTTATGCAAGATGTTACCATTAAAGAAAACTGGACAATGGGTATTTGAAACTCTCTTTACTATTTCTTTTTCTTTTTTTGAGTAGGAATCTCACTCTGTCACCCAGGTTGGAGAGCAGTGGCACGCTCACAGCAACCGCAGCCTCGACCTGCTGGGCTCAGGTGATCCTTCCACCTTAGCCTTCCAAATAGCTGTAACTATAGGTGTGCCTCACCACGCCTGGCTAAATTTTTGATTTATTGTAGAGACAAAGTCTTGCCAAGTTGCCCAGGCTGGTCTCAAACCCCTGGGCTGAGGCAATCCTCTTGCTTCGGCCTCCCAAAGTGCTGGGATTACCGGGACGAGCTACTGCGTCCAGCCTCTCTTTTATAACTAGATGCACATCTACAATTACATCAAAATAAAATGCTTAATTTTTTTTTTTAACTGAGGATTTGGGACAAAGTTAGATGGGCAAATCACTTCCATTCTAATAGGGCTAGAAGGATTAAATTAAGATAGGAATGGTCTAAGCATGGTGTCTGGTACACAGCAAATGTTCAAGAGATAGCTATTATAATGATAATTAATCCTAAGAGTCATGGCAGTGAGGATGAAGATGTATACAACAAAAGGTATTTAGACAATAGCACTAACGGGTTTTGGTGAAAGATTAGATGTGGGGAAAATGGGTGATGGAAAGTCAAAGATGATTCCCAAGTTTCTCACTTCAGCAAACAGGTGGTTAGTGCACTATTTACTTAGCAGATGTGGGGTGAAGAAAAGACAAAGAAAAGTTAGTTTTGTGTGTGGTGAGATTGTGTGGGGGCCTTCAAATAGAGACGGCCAGTTAACAGCTGTATATACAAGTAGGAAGTTCAGAACACATCTTGGGGATGGAAATTTAACTTGATAATGACAAGCCTGCAAATGATAATTGAAGCCAGGAGAATGGAGAGACTGCCAAAAGGGAGAAACCACACAGCCACTGTGACTATAAAGGAGGTTAAGGACTGAGTAAGGGAGGTCTGCCTAGCAGAGATTTAGAATGCCCAGAAAAGGACACAAACCAAGCATTTATGGTATCAGCCAAGACAAGAGGAAGGTGTTTCTAAAGAGTGAGAGCTCAACTATGAACAAGCAGTGAAGGGACTAAACCACACAAATACAGAAAAATCTGGAAATGTGGTCACAGTATGTACAAACAGCTATTGCCTGATCATTTCAATTTTGTTTTCGAAGCAAGGTCATCTGCTAAGACAGGGATGAACTAATATGTATTTCCAGAGCCTAATCCAGTGTCTGGGACACAGACATTTAATAAATATACTTATTTAAGAAATAAAATGAAAATAAACTACTGTTTCCTTAATGCAGTTGTTAGTTGATACACAATTTTCATAAAAATTAGCCACTAGGGGGCAGTGCTGCTGTCAATCTTTTTCCTAATCTCTTTTAACCCAATGAAATTAATAGAAAACTACACTGCAGTGTATGCCATAAAATATTTTTCCCCAGGAAAATTCTGCTCCAGCTTCATATACATGTAGGTATGTGTGTGTGTGCTCATATACTTGCGCACACATATATGCATAGTGGGACACGATGGGAGGGTTGTTCCTTCTGCCAGCCTCCCACTGCAACTATATCATGGTGCTCTAGGAGCAATACTCAGCATTTTCCAGAGTCATTTTTTGTAATTTCTCCAGGGCACACAGCAAATGCTGGATAGATCTTTTCCACTTATAATTAATTAATTAATTAATTAGAAAAGACTGATTTTAAAAATTCCTAACAGCTAAGTGCTGATAACAGTTGCCACAGCTTCTTCCAAGTTGTTTCTTCCCCTTACCCCTACCTCCACCCAAAATTAAATGAGTTAGGTTTTTGCTTATGTTTTTGATTTTTTGAGTCAGAGTTTCACTCTGTCACCCAGGCTGGAGTGCAGTGGCGCTCACAGCTACCACAGCCTCGGCCTACTGGGCTCAGGCGAGCCTACTGCTTCAGACTTTCAAGTAGCTGGAACTACCATGCCTGGCTTATTGTTTGATTATTTGACTGATTGATTGCAGTTGCCCAGGCTGGTCTTGAACCCCTGGGCTCAGGAAATCCTCTCACTTCCACCTCTCAAAGGTGCTAGGACTACAGGCATGAGCCACGGCACCCGGCGAGTTAGGTTTTAAAAAAAAAAAATTGTGAGCTGGGCTCGGTGGCTCAGCCTGTAATCCCGCGCCTTTGGGAGGCTGAGGTGAGTGGACTGCCTGAGCTCGTGGGTTCGAGACCTGCCTAGGCAACTTGGCGAGACCTCATCTCTACAATAAATCAAAAAATCAGCCAGGCGTGGTAGTGTGCGCCTGTAGTTCCAGCTACTCGGAAGGCTGTGGTGGAAGGATCGCCGGAGCCCAGTAGGTCGAGGCTGCGGTGGCCGGGAGCGTGCCACTGCACTCCAGTCTGGGTGACAGAGTGAGACTCCAACTCAAAAAATAAAATAAAATTAAATTAAAATTAAAATAAATTGTGGCCAGGCACAGTGGTTCACGCCTATAATCCCAGCACTTTGGGAGGCCAAGATGAGAGGATTGTCTGAGTCCACGGGTTTGAGACCAGCCCGGGCAACTTGGCGAGATCTCATTTCTACAAGAAATCAAAAAATTAGCCAGGCATGGTGGCACATGCCTGCAGTTCCAGCTACTTGGAAGGCTGAGGCAGAAGGATACCCTGAGCCCAGCAGGTTGAGACTGCAGAGGCCGTGAGTGTGCTACTGCACTCCAGCCTGGATGACAGAGTAAGACTCCAACTCAAAAAAAAAAAAAATAGTTATAGTTGGGAGTGGTGGCTCACACCTATAATCCCAGCACGTTGGGAGGCAGAGGAAAAAGGACTGCCTAAGCCCATGAGTTTGAGACCAGCCTGGGAAACATGGCGAGACCTTTTCTCTACAATAATTCAGAAATTACCTGGGCATGGTAGCACACACCTATAGTTCCAGTTAGTTGGAAAGCTGAGGCTGAAGGATCTCTTGAACCCAGCAGGTGGAGGCTGTGGTGGCCATGAGTATGCTACTGCACTCCAGCCTGGGTAACAGAGTGAGACTCCAACTCAAAAAAAATAGTTTTAAATAGTTGTAATCTATTTTGTAAACTACATTTCCCTCTTATCTTAGATGCTTGATGTATTCTCACAATGAAGATTTCCTAATCTCCAATACCACATGACCACAATGTACACCGGAAACAGAAGCTATTTGGGGAAATGTATAGCAATGAGCCTGGGAAGTACTTCTTTCCAAGTTTGGTTCTAATGAATTTGGGCCTCTAACAAACTAAGCAAACTGGCAGAGATCTAATTTACAACACTGTGCAGAGATTCTTAATACCCAAAAAGAAAAGTAGATGTAAGAGCAGACTTCCACAGAAGTCTAGGGTTACTTTGATCGGTGCAGTTTCAACCATGGGAACAGAACTACTGTAGTGGAGAAGTTTTCGGTCATCCTTGCCTAAGAAGCTGTAGGCTAGTTTCGTCAGGCAACTTGTGGACTGTGAGGAAGATGGAAAAGAGAGGCTGAGGTCATGACATGACTGTAGGGTGTCAAGTCACTCAATTGGGTGAAAAAGGCGCTTGACCCAAAAGCTTACAAACTTAGTTATTTTGAACTACAGTTGTTTGTGGACAAAAAGATCCAAGAAATGGGTCACATAGAGTCTAGATGATATAGTTGAAGTAGTGATAAGTCAAATGTAGATACAGTGTCAAAGTGTTTGCAAACTGTTTCTAAAACAAGACTTCCAAGGTTAAGTCAGGGTTCTAATTTGAAAATTAAGGATCACATTTTTTACTGGACACTCTATTTCACTAGCTGATATGGCATCTACTTTTATAGATAACTTTTGGAAGTTCTTTGGGACAAAGCTTTTAAAAAACTGTTTATAAAACGTTAACAAATTATGACTCCTTAACCTTGATTTTTAAAAATCAACTTTCCTAATGAACTGATACAATCGTGAAGAGGAAAAAAGTTCACTTCTTAGTAATTATACTTTGCTGACATAGACACCTCTAAAAGTTGAGCTTTAAAACCAAGATGAACAATTCTCTGCCTCATCCCTCCTACAAATCTATGCCCACTTTCAAAAGTCATGTGCTAAATCTTTAGATTTTTCCCAGCAAACGATCTAAGTAAAAGCCTGATTTCATTGACACACTCGCACTCACACTCCCCAACAACAACACTTCCTTTGAAAAACAGAATGTCACTTCCTCAGTCCAGAGGCCAGAAGTCCCTTGATTCTGATCTGGGGAGCCAAGACAGGAAACTCTGGTAAGCTTCTGCCTCTCCCCCCATGGACAGCCACTGGTGCAGCTGACAGAGGGCAGGGTCTATTCAGAGCTCCCTTGATGCACTGCAGCTGGACGGCAACGGCTCACTTCCAGGCTGTGGGAGTGATCCCGGCGAGTCAGTTGAACAAGGGCATCTCATGGGAAGAGAAGGGGGAGAAGATGGGAGACCTTGAAGCCTTTTAACAGCCTTCCTTCCATCCCCAAACTCCTGCGACTACCCAGGGCCATTTCAGCCAAATCTCAGTAACTGGCACCACCATCTTGTACTTTGACCTCACCGGGCAAGGCATCCTCTGCTGAGAAAAAAATGAAAAACAAACAAACAAAAAAGCCAGAACTCCACCACTCAGCGCCAGACTGCACCAAGGTCCCCCATCCTGCCAGTTCCTCACCTAGACGGAAGAGGCTGTACCCGCAATTTCGGTAAACACTGTCGGTTAGTAACACCTGGCAACCGAAAGCCTTGATCTCGCCCGACCCCAGGCACCAGGAGCTACACGACACAAAACCCGGGCCGGTGGCGGCGGACCAAACTGCAGTGTCACCACCGTGGCGGGGAGCGGGGGGAGGCGTATGTGCGAGACGTACAAAATAAAGGGAAAGAAGGGGGACAAACAAATGAGTCACTTAATACAAGGGCTGCACATGCCGCTGACGCTGCCCGTGATGCAGGCTGAGGACTGGAAGGGGCGGCGGGAGAGAGGGAAGGGAAGAGGGTGTGCGGCGCCTCGCCCTTTGTGGGGCGGCCGCGCGGCCAGCAGCCGACGCCCCCCGATCCCGCCCACTCCCCGGCGCGGCGGGCTCAGGCCGCTCGGGGTCGCCACGGTGCCCGGCCCCGGGAATCAACTCTGTCTGCCTCCAGAAACAAGCGACGCAAACTTCCACACTGTATTTAGTTTGCCGCGAGGCCGGCCGGGGAGGTGCGGCCGACGCGCCCGCCTCGCGGGGAAGGAGCCGCCGCCTCAACCTGCCGCCCGCCCGCCCCGCCCCTCGGCGGCGCACCTGTGACAGGTGTGCAGGTGCCCCGCACACCCCCGAGCCGCGGGGCGCGCCGGCCGCTCCTCGCCCCCTCCCGGCGGCCCCGGCCGCGACCCCCCCACGGGCGGCCCCTCGCAGGCCGCGGGGCGCCCCCCGCCCGCCGCGCCCGCTCGCCGCCCGCACTCACATAGCGCCTCAACTTCTTCTCGGGGGGCGATTTCCGCAGCCAGCCGGTGCACACCACGTCGCCGCCGCCGCTCATGCTGCCGGCCGCCTGGAGCCCGCCGCCGGGTCGCGCGGACAAGGGCGCGGGCGCGGGCCGCTGGGTCAGCCGGCCGGCGGTGCGCAGCTCGCGGGGGAGGGGCGGGGCCGGGCGGCCGGCGGCCGGGCGAGGACGAGGCGGCGCGGGCCCGGCGGCGGCGGCGGCGGCGGCGGCGCGCGCTCCCGCCCTCCCCCGGGCGCGCGCACTCCCGCGCTCGCGCACTCCCGGCCGGGCCCCGGCGGGGGCGCCCCTGCGGGAAGGCCGCCGCGCCCGCCGCCCGCCGCCCGCCGCCCGCCGCCCGCCGCGCCCGGGAGCCGGCTCTCCGACGCGGGCGCGGCCCCGAGCGCCGCGAGGACGCCGCGGGCCGCCGCGCCCCGGGGTCTCGCCTTCGCCCCGAAGCCTCGCGCAGCAGGCGCGCGAGGGCGGGGGAGGCGGCCGCGCCCCTGGTGGGGGGGCGCGGAGGCGGGTGAGGGGAAGGGACTGCGCGCCCTCGATCGCGGATCGATTTTTCACCGAGGGGCGACCGGGAAGGGAGCCGAGGGCTGCTCGCGTTTCCTATCCATTCCCAGAGTTTCAGGTTTCAGCAGGTCGGGTTCCGGCTGAAATTAGTGACCTGCTTCCCAGCAGGAGTTGCTTTAGCTCTCGCACCCCGTTGGCGGGAGGAGGAAAGGAGGAGACAGACCTACTGCGTGCCGGGAGCTTTGGCATTCATTGCTCACATTGTCTCCACCGGTCTACAAACTGGGCGGGCAGTATTATTCCCATTTAACAGATAGTCTAAGGTCCCGGAGCTAGAACAATGCGGGGGTCAAGTTTCTAATTCGGGGGGGGGGCTGCTCATCTGCTATGCAAAATGGGGAGATTACTTTCGTGTCTGCAGATCGACTTGGGGGCTCTTATTGCCAGGAAACAAAGTCCAGCTGGCGCCCTCCCACACGGCCTCTGAGAAGACCATTCAGTAGAAGATTCGTATGATTTGCAGAACGGAGGAAGCAAACATTTGTCAATGTATTTTATAGTGAGTTGAAAGAAGAACAAGATAATTGGGGTCGAAATTCCCCAGAGTTCCGACTTAGCACAGGCTACTACGAGACCTCTCATATGTAAATACAATGATAGTCTCTCACTGCCTTGTGGTGAGGTTTAACAGATAAAGTAAGTGGAAGGACAGAAACTCAACACTTAAGGGGAGGGTGGAGGAAAAAAAATTCATTTTCAGGAGCTCTTTTCAACTCAAAGTGCCTTCATAAGTAGCATTTAAAGGTAGGTCCTAGCCGGGAGTAGTGGCTCACGCCTGTAATCCCTCCCAGCACTTTGGGAGGCGGAGGTGAGAGGATTGCCTGAGCCCTAGGGTTCGAGACCAGCCTCAGCCAGGGCAACACTGTGGGACCTCGCCTCTAACAGCAAATTAAAAAATGAGCCGGGCGTGGTGGCACGCGCCTGTAGTTCCCGGTACTTGGAAGGCTGACGCGGAAGGACTGCCTGAGCCGAGCAGGTCGAGGCTCTGGTAGTGAGCATGCCACTGCACTTCCAGCCTGGGCAGCAGAGTGCGACTACAACTTAAAAAAAAAAGGTTGGTTGTCTCCTAACTTCTCCCAGAAGTGGATAGTAACCCAATTTATTAATGGGTAACTGTTCTGTGAACAGATGAATTGGAGAAGCAGTATCATGTACTGCCCCATACAATCTTAGACTAAGGCTATTTTGTTCATTTTCCTGTCCCTGTGCAGCTGAGCTGGTTGTTTCAAGCAGCTGGCCATCCTTTGGTCTAATAGATCTTGGATGGGTTGGGGAAAGTTCAACCACTTCAATCATTTCGTGAAAGCTAATCCCCTACCATGTATTCAGCTCTTCTGGGCACCCTGGGAGGTTCAGACACCATTCCCCTGGGCCCCAACATTTCACTTTCTTCAGTAGCCAGCTGCTGCTGGATGGAAAGCAAAACCAGAACTATCGGGCTATAGCTGCAAGCAGAGCTTCCTTAACCTTCTGTAACGCAGTAGCCCCAGATCTGAGAAGGCTCGTTGACCCATTCAAAAGACGTCACCTGGAGGTCCAGTGGGGAAGGACACTGGTTTACTAAACTTATGGGAGGCACCGATGGCAGCCAGCTAGTGAAGAATCTAGGCCTTGGGATGGCACAGCAAGCAGTTTTATAATCAAGCAAGTTAATTATTCACATTGCTATACGGTATTTACAAGTACATTGATTAAGGGTGATGTCTACCTATCAGTGTTGCTATATCACCTGCACCCCATGACTCATTACTGGAAATCTGGAAATATGTATATCCTTCAGAGACCAGCCTTTGCCAGAGGCTGCTCCTTGAGGGAGAGAAAATAAGCCAGATATAGGGGGAAATGCATCAATGTCCAGACAATACCTTACACCTTCTAGGGATCCTTGAATCACATACAAAGGGCCACCACCAGAATTATGGTCATTTTAACTTCTGGCTTTAAATACCTCAAACCACTGTGAGACATAAATACCAAAATACTCAAAAGTCTGCCAAATCAATCAGGAGGCGGTGACTCTCAACCAAAATAAAGCAATCCTGACTTCATTCACATCTGAGTCATGGTGCCAAGTCTCAGGATTGGAGAGTCTGAGAAATCTGCATGGTTTGATTGCAGCTGAGGTTTGTGATGCAAGTCAGGCAGACATACACCCTATCTTTCCCTAGAAGAATAGTCGTCTTCTCCATATCCTTTGATAGCTATATGATTCAAAACACTGACTGGGAGACTGTTGAGCAACAATTAGTTGGGGATTAGGTCACATTCTTCTAGAAACTCTAGGGTCTTACTTTGTTTAGCAAAAGACCGTGTCATTATTTCCAACCCTATGTGGACACAAAAAGTTTGATGTTTTGTGGCCAATGACAGGAGTGGCCATAAAATACAACAGTCACAGCGTATCAGCTTCAGGAAGTCTGAACACCCCCCATCCTTCCACAAAGGTTAGAGAAAGAGGCTCTTCTCCATGCTCTTCAGCCTGATTCCCACCCTACCTTTCTCTTGCAGCCCGCACCCAGCACAGGCTGTACACAGAAAGCAGGACTGCTGTGGAGGACCCTGGCTACACCCTGGAGTGGCTCCGTCTTCTGAGCCCAAGAGGTGTGCCAGGCCTGGAAACAGCCTACAGACGGAACGTTCCTGTCTGGGCCTTTACTAGGTCCTCCCCACTCCCTGGTGTTTTGTTTTGGTTTTTATCTCCCTGGTTTTCACTGGAGGAAAAGGGAAAACAAATTATTTGACTGCTTTATTTACATGAGGATAGGCGCCATCTATCGGAACCAGTTGGGGTGACAGCCCCCCTCCCAAATCCTGCAAGGACATGCATCACAAGCCCATAATTTAGGCAATTTTGTTTAAAGACCACTAGTATTTCCTGGGGGAATTAATGGCTGGCTCCAAGAGCGCTTTGGGTCATTAATTCTATATTCTCGTTAAATTCCCAGGAAATGACCATCTTATGGGGAGGGAGCATTGCAGGGATTAGAAAAATGCACTGAGAGAACATGGGTACCTTTTTGCCCGGCTCCTGGCTCCCCCCTACTCCCCATAAAGCCTGGAGTTCTAAAGAGTGCACTGTGGCTTTGCATGTCGTCAGTGACAGCCTGCATCCGTGCCTGTCTGGGAGTTGAGGGTCTGTGCCCAGCAGCAGGTGCATGGCTGGTGGAATGCTCCCAAAAACGGGCTGAAAGGCTGGAAGGAGAGCTGTCCTCAACTGCAGACCAGGCTGGCGTGATTAATACCTCCCACGCCAGGCCTGACGTCAGTGATTGGACTGGGCGTGGGGATGAATGTTTGTGTCCTAGTCCTGCCTTTTCTCCCCTTCAATTCAGTTGACAGGTTAATTTCAGAGCTGAGTGCTGCTTGCCAAGGTCATTGTGACCAGTTGAGCCACATCAGCTGGTGACTTTCAGGACACTCATCTTTCAGGCACATTGATGTATGTACCTTTTAATCCCTGGTTGCTTTAAGCACACTTGGTTCCCACCATCAAATTACCCTGACTTACTCAAGTGAACTCTTGGCATTTGGTTAAGGATGAGATCTAGAAGCGGGCTTGGGGTGTGGCTAAAAGACCTAATTGGGTTTCCTCCCTGTCTGTGGCTAATAGTCTGAGACTTACTTGACTCTGCACCTAGTGGGAGACATTTTGAAGATAAACTTTCTTTAAAAAAGTTTGAACAAGTCTACTTTCCCAACCTCTCCTTTGCAAATAACCAGAACCAGTGCTAATTGCTTTGTGGCAGTTAGGTTCCCAGGACATTGCTGCTGACACTGGCGGGAGTAGGAGTGTCATTGCCTCGCACAGATCCTGCTGCAAAATCACTTGTCATATTCTCCCAAAAGCAAAGACTGTCAAGGTCCTTGGGAAAATGCTTTAGTACTCCAAACTATATGTTGTGTGCTGGCCCCTTTTATTGACTTTGCAGAGATAACTCCTACCTTTAGTTAGGTCTTAAACACATACAAAGTCCCCTTTCCTTAAAATTCAGTGTCCCCATTCTCCAGCAAACTTGTTCATTCTTTTTTTTTTTTTTGAGCTGGAGTCTCACTCTGTCACCCAGACTGGAGTGCAGTGGCCGCACCTGGCCACCTCAGCCTCGACCTGCTGGGCTCCGGCGATCCTTCCGCCTCAGCCTTCCAAGTAGCTGGAACTACAGGCGTGCGCTACCATGCCCGGCTAATTTTTGATTTATTGTAGAGATGAAGTCTCACCAAGTTGCCCAGGTGGGTCTCGAACCCGCGGGCTCAGGCAATCCACTCACCTCAGCCTCCCAAAGGCATGGGATTACAGGCTGAGCCACTGGGCCCGGCTTGTTCATTCTTTTATTGGTGTCCAAACTGTATGTATATAAACTGGATTATCACAAATATTTATTTGTCAAGAAATTATGAATTTCCTGAGGGCAGGAATTTGTCCTCATTTTTTGTATTCCCAGAGTTTCCCAGCATGGTACCTGGCACACAGTCGATATTCATTCAATGTTTGTTGTGAGAGTGAGGGAACCCAGCCTTAAACGAAGACAGGTGGTGGCTGTGGACCTCAAGAACATCTAGAACTCTCTGGTTCACTCATACAAGAGAATACTATCTATGAAGGTACTTACTTGTAAGTGGATAGAGTGGGGTTTTTTTTCAGTTGAGAGATAACATTGTATTTATTGATGTTTTGAAGTATTTATACATTGTGGGATGGTTTAATCTAGCTAATTAACAAATGCATTGCCTCATACAGTTATCATTTTTGTGGCAAGAACACTTAACAACTATTTGCTCTGCATTATGTTTAAACCCATAGGGAACAGTCTAGTGGAAGCACTGAGCAGGTTGAGGTAATCTTATGCAGTTCCATTTGAAAGATGGCTAGAACTCTTAGGTAGTTTAAATAACAATGGCTCCTTTGACTTCTACCCTCAGGTTCCAGAGAGCTAACTATGTCAACCCTTGGTTTCCAAACTCTGACACCGTTATCCAGACTCCTCAGATACACTCCTTTCTGGGACTAAGAATTAAATATCTTTGTGGTTATTCTGATATCTGGCTTCACTGTGATAATCCTACAGGGGCTCTGACACTTAACCCTCTCTACCCAGACATAACACTAGCAAAGTAGGAGAAATGTGATCAGACAAGCCATTCCCTTCTGTACTTGATGCCTGCACAGTGGCTGTGCAGATTTGCTAGCCATTGTTTAGTTGGGGATCCGGAGGCCTCAGGAGATTATCTTATCGAAATCTGTAATTCTGCCAGAATTACCCAAGATTAATTTCTGGCCCACACAGCCAGTGATGTGCTGGTAAATATTTAAAAACTGGTTCTCTGATGGTGGTGGTGGTGGTGGGAGCCTTGATTTAAAGTATATGCCAATATTTTGTGGCATAAATACTCCACATCCTCCATGGCCAACATCAACTTAATTTCCTTGAATATAGAGTTAAGGGATACCTAGTAACACACCATTAATTAGTATTTCCAACAAAAAGATATAACAGGCATAATGCGAAGAAGAGAATTAATAGTAGCCGGGCTTGGTGGCTCAGCCTGTAATCCCGCGCCTTTGGGAGGCTGAGGTGAGTGGATTGCCTGAGCCCGCGGGTTCGAGACCCGCCTGGGCAGCGAGACCTCATCTCTACAATAAATCAAAAAATAAGCTGGGCGTGGTAGTGCATGCCTGTAATTCCTGCTACTGGGAAGGCTGAGGCGGAAGGATCGCCGGAGCCCAGCAGGCAAGGCTGCGGTGGCCGGGAGCGGCCACTGCACTCCAGTCTGGGTGACCAAGTGAGACTCCAACTCAAAAAAAAAAAATTAATAGTGGAAAATAATTAGGAAGTAATGAGTTTGGGGTAGTTATTCCCTTTGCTTTTAATATAACTTAATTGTTCATTTATATGACAATTTTAAAACTAAGATATTCATATACCATAAAAGTCACCATTTTAACATATATAGTTCAGTGGTTTCTAGTATATTCATTGACTTGTACCCTGCTATTTCCAGAAATTTTCATCATCCCAAAAAGAAACGCCATTTTCATTAGCAGTGACTCTCAATTCCCCCAGTCCCATCTCTTAGCAACCACTAATCTACTTTTTGTCTCTATGGATTTGCCAATTCTGGACATTTCACATAATTGGAATCTTACAATATGTGGCCTTTTGTGTCTTATGTCTTTCACTGTGTATCATATTTAAAAGTTCACCCGTGTTGACACATTTATCAGTTCTCTTTCATTCTTTTATATGGATGAAAAATATCCCATCATACAGATATACCACATTTTATTTATCCATTCATTAGTTGATGGACATTTCAGTGGTTTCCACATTTTGGCTATTATGAATAATGCTACTGTGATCGTGCACAAGTTTTTGTGTGAACATGTTTCCAACCTTCACTTTTTTTCAGGAACTGCTGAACTGTTTTTCACAGTGGCTACACTATTTTACATTCCCACCAGCAATGTATGAGGGTTCCAATCTGTCCACATCTTTTCCGGTATTTATTTTCCATTTTTAAATAATAATTTAATTTATTAATTTTTTTGTTTTTTGAGTCAGAGTCTCCCTCTTTCGCCCAGGCTGGAGCGCAGTGGCATGCTCATGGCCACCACAGCCTTGACCTGCAGGGCTCAGGCAATCCTCCCACTTCAGCCTTCCAAGTAGCTGTAACTATAGGCATGCGCCACCACACCCAGCTAATTTTTTGATTTATTGTAGAGATGAGGTCTTGCCAAGTTGTCCAGGCGGTTCTCAAACCTCTGGACTCAGGTAATCCTCTCACCTCGGCCTCCCAAAGTGCTGGGATTACAGGTGTGAGCCATTGTACCCGGCCAGTAATTTTTTTTGTGTGTGAGTTGGAGTCTCACTCTGTTGTTCAGGCTGGAGTGCAGTGGCACACTCACGGCCACACCACCGTTGACCTGATGGGCTCCAGCGATCCTTCCGCCTCAGCCTTCCAAGTAGCTGGAACTACAAGGGCGCGCTAGTATGCCTGGCTAATTTTTTGATTTTATTGTAGAGATGAGGTCTCCTCAATGTGCCTGGGCTGGTCTCAAACCCACGGGTTCAGGCAATTCACTCACCTTGGCCTCCTAAAGTGCTGGGATTACAGGCTGAGCCACCGAGCCCGGCCAGTAATTGAATTTTAATAATGTTATATTTTAACAACCAGTTTGCAGAATTCTTTACAACTGAACAGTCTACTTTCATGACTGGCATGAGCCAGCTCTAGCATACCATTGCCTACAGTCCACCAGAGAAAATTCTACTATCTTCTCACTCCTCAGTTCCACTTTTTTTTTTTTTTTTTTGCAGCAAGAGCAATACTCAACAATTTTGAATTTCCTTCTTCTTACATCCTTCCTATAGAAAACTGAAACAAAAGATCTCAGGTTCCCTTCTCTTTGGGAATTAAGATGATTTTTGACTTCTGGAGAATCACAAGGTTTGACTCCTACTAAGGACTCTAGGCAGAACAGGGTGTTGCCCTCCTGCATTTGTGTTGAGAAACAAAAATAAACCCAAAATGTATCTTCCTGACACCCAGATGTATCTTCTGGATGACTCTCCAAGCAGTTGCTTCAAAGGGGTAAACAGCTGTGGTCTGTTTCCACATAATTTGATGTAATCAGGGTTAATTCTGATGATGTAGTAACTCTGAAGACTGTTTTTTAACTGGATTACTGTTGGGTCAACAATCATGTGGCATTACATTGAGTGGCTGAAACAAAAGCCAGAATTAAAACAGCTTCCCCTCAGCCCCCTTCTAAATGACAGCCCCACTGGGACTAGAAGTTACAAGCACATTTAACACGATTAACTAAAAAAGGAAAGTAGACACAGCACATTCAGTCAGATGACATGCAAGGTCTCCAAGTTCCAGTGTCAACCCAGAATAAGAGCTGGAAATTTATTTCTTGTTGTTGTTTTTTTCCTAGAGTGATTAGAAAAAATGTTGGCAACGATCATTATAATTTAATATTCTCACAACATTCTAGGAAAAAGCCCCAAGATTTTCCTCTGCAACTTTCCCGAACCAAATGGTTTTAGCAGTTCAGTTCCCCCCTATTTCCCACACATTTTCAAAATGATTAAGTGAGCACTAAGTTCACAGTGTGGCATCCCAGAGTTGAAAGACTGTGGTATATGAAGCCCTGCACACATGTGGAGCTGGCACTGAAGAACAAAGTCTTTATTTTACTTTTATAGATTTGGCCATCATCGTTTATGGCCAGTCCAGTAGCAGGGTCTAGGTTGCTCTCGGCATACACAGTTGTTTTAGTCTCTTCCAGTTTTTAGTTTTGGCTAGTCTGAAACACAGTTAAGGCCCATGACAAAGGCCAATTTTTTTTTGAATTGGAGTCTCACTCTATCGCCCAGACTAGAGTGCAGTGGCACACTCCCGGCCACCGCAGCCTTGACCTGCTAAGCTCTGGCGATTCTTCCGCCTCAGACTTCCAAGTAGCCGGAACTATAGGTGTGTGCTACCACACCAGGCTAATTTTTTTGATTTATTGTAGAGACAAGTTCTCGCCAAGTTGCCCGGGCGGATCTCGAACCCATGGGCTCAGGCAATCCACTCGCTTTGGCCTCCCAAAGTGCTGGGATTACAGGCTGAGCGACTGAGCCTGGCTGACAAAGGCCATTTTTAATACAGTTCTGTAAAGCAGAATCTTCAAAAATAGATGGGTTGGGAAGCTGCCAAACGTGTTGGTTCTTCAAAATCTCTTTAATCCAATTGTATGGTTCCAAAAAGGTCTGACGTGTGTCCAGTTCCCTCTGTAAATAATCTTCCATTCATTTGCTTTTTTTGTGACAGAATATTAAGAAACTTGAAAAGCAAAGAAGCTCCTTACCCTCCGAATGCATCTTATTTTATCAGGAATTCCCCATATAAGTAATTTCTTGTTTAACATATATTGTGGAATAATATGTGGGTGTGACTAAAACATAATGAGGTTTTTAAGTCAGATAGTATATTAATTTGACTTCTTTTTATTTTTTTGAGTCGGGGTCTCAGTCTGTCTCCCAGGCTGGAGTACAGTGACATGATCATGACAATCACAGCTCACAACAGTCTCAACTTCCTGGGTTCAGATAATCCTTTCACCTTAGCAGGTTTTTATTTTTGTAGAGATGAGGTTTTGCTATGTTGCTCAGGCATGGCCTAATTTGACTTCTTTTAGTTGCAAAAGCAGATATTCATTTAGAACTCACTCAAGTTCAAATGGGGGAATTATTGGTAAGAAAGTGAGGTATATTCCATGGATCCCAAGAAAAAGTTGAATAATCTGGACTCAGAAAGTGTAACAACCAAGGGATAAGCATGGCAAACACTAGGCAGCTAGTTTGTATGTGCATGTTTGTATGTGTGTCTCTCTCAGGCCATATGGCTTTTCATCTCTGAACACCTTCATATCTTTCTCTCTGCAGACTGCTTTCTCTGTCTCTAGGTACATGGTTGCCCTACAGCTCCTAAGTTTGTATGTTCCTAGTGTCCTCAACCCCCAGTTTCTCAAGAGAAAATAAGATGGGTCCAAAGAGTCCATTTGGGCCCATCTAGTCCGATTAGAAGGGAAGCTCAGGACCCCAGCATCTCTGCTAGGGACCCACTGGTTAGGTAGGACAGGTGTGAGGGTAAGGATTCTAAGATGAAGGATAGGTTTGATAATGAAGGAGACACTCTAAAAGGGGTCATGTCTTTTTCTATTCCTTGAAACTTTGAATATACTTAGAAAATCATATATTTCTAAGCAAATACAAAATATATTTATATTCAAATACATTACTTAGGAATGATTACTGATGTACATGTAATTCAGTTCTCATTAGGGATTTTCTGAGAACCTGCTACTTCAAGTTCAGCATATAAATACAAAGATAAATAAGAGCAGTTCTTAAGAATTTCAGGGCCTTTCTCTTTCATAGGTAGGCAGATATCTTCAGTAGTATGTGGGCAATGTCAGAAAGGTATATTCAAATATTGTGGGAACACAGAGAAGTTATTAACCAACTGTATAAGGACTAAAGCTGTATGAGGTTAGGTTTTAATTTGTTTCTGGGTACCCCACAGAAAGGCACAGAGTAGACACTAACATTTGCGGAATTAGATGATATAATAAGCAGTTACTTTAATTTGGAGGCAATATATTTGTATAGATTTAGAGAATAAGGTGGGGAAGGCCACTAACTGAAAATCTGAGCAACTTTAACTAAGTTCATCTTGGACTCACTCCTGAATTTCTTTTCATTGAATATCAGTATTTGCAAAATACTAGTATTTGCATAAAGTGCAAATAATGAAAGGAGTCTGGAAGCCATTGTCCAACCCTTGGTTTCCTGAAGTACAAATAATATAAACACTAACACAGGAAAATGTAGAAATCCTAGCTGCATTTTTGAATGTCACCACTCTTGAAATAAAGCCTCACAGCCTCAGACAGTGTGATCAGAGCTGTTAATATTTTGATTCTGGGTGACTAAGAGGCGACAGGTGTGTAGCCTGAGAAAACCACCCAAACTCATTTACAGGCATGTGGAGACAAGCAGTGCTGAGTCAGGGTGCAGAATACACCCCAGCTCTATGGGCAGGACAGGCATCCTGAGTGGGGGACTTTTAAAATTTTCTGTGGAGGGCTAACTCATCAGAAAAAAAATCAAGAACTACATGATAGAGAAACATAAAGACCCTAAAGTTTCTACATAGAATTTTAAAAAATGATTGCTGATCAATGAACAGCCCACTCCTATTTGTGAGAAACATGAACCAACACAAATTTAGTAAACTAGATATAAGTTGTTTTTCTCAATAAGATTGATATATCTGGTTAGGGAATAGGGTGGAGAAAGAAAGGGGAAGAACCTGGATGTTGATGTATTACCAGGCATAGGAGGAATCAGAATGGGAAAGAAACACATGTATAGAGAGGAGAAAACATGGGAGAGGTGGTGAGAGAAAGGGAGTGAGGAAGAGAGAGATAAGGCTAAGAGGTATGGTGTTCTATGCAGCACGGGTTCTGAGAGGTATCACAAGGTTGGCTTTCCCAATCTTGATATAGAGGCATTAAAAACCAGCTTAAAAGTGTAAAGAGAACATAGTACCTTTTTAAATGCGCAGGAAATGTGTGTAATTATTACTTATCCTTTACTGTAGAAATATTAAAACCTCATGGGAGGTTTCTCAGTACAGAACTAAACTGCCTACATCAGAATTACTCAGAGTAACTGCTTAAAAAATCCAAATTGTGGGCTGTTTCATCCCAGTCCTACTGACTCAGACCTTCTAGAGTGGAAGCAGGGTAATCTGAGTTTTTAATAAACTCCCCAGTAAACTTTGACAAGATTATATAGATTGAGAATCCCTGAGCTGAGGGAGTATGTCCTATTTATCTCTGGATCCACAGAAGCTAGCACCAGGCTTGGCATAGTGAGAGCTCAATAAAATTTTTTTGCACCTGAATATATCTAAGAGGCTTTAAAGAAAAAGTAGCTGGGGGGGGCAGGGGGAAGGGCGCGGCATTGGCAGTAGTGGGAAACTGCCAGGGCGGGGTAGGGGGGGCAGTACATCTCATCAACAAGGGTACCTGCATAATGAACATTTGTATACCTAACCCTGAATTGTACCTCACATCTTTAAAATTAAAAATTTTAAAAACCAGAAAAAGTAGCTCAATTCCACTGCCTTGTAACAGCTGACTTCATTTTTTCCATATTCTTTTTATCTATGTACATAGCTTTTACGGTTATAATTGCAAACTTATTCAAGTTCTGCTTAAAACTTTAAACATGTTTTCTCTTATAATTTTTAATGATTATAAAATATTTCATTCAACATGAATACGTATCTTAGTTCATACAGGTTTTTGAGTTTTGAAAGCTTTCTAAACTTAGGAGGCCTTACACTGGTGCAGTGCTTGTCAGTTTATGAAACCTCTTCCTTTCACACACTCTTCGTTGCTTTCACAACACTCTGTAAGATATGCATTATCCTCGTTTTGCATATGGGTATACGGACTCAGAGATTAAATAACTTGTTTAAGGTTCCACAGTGGTTGGTAGAACGTCAGACTTAAACTAGAGTATTCTCCCTCCATGTCTAACATCCTTTTCAGGACACCAAATAGCACATTTTCTGGCAGGAGTCTGACCCAACAGTTTCCTTATGCAAAAACCTGTAATTCAAAATGTGGCAGGTGGAGATTACAATGAAAGAGATTATTGGCCAGCTGTACCCTAATTGTATAGGAATCAGCTACTGCCTTTTGAGGTACTGCAAAGAAAATGCATATATTAGTGAGACTCTTCAGTGAAACAACTTATTGTTATTCAACAATCCCTCATGGTGTCTGTATATGATCCAAACCCATTTCTTCAATCCCCAGATGAAGGGGGTTGGGACCATCCCTGAACACTCTGAAACTGTAATTAAGATTCTTCTTCCGCAGTATTATGTGTATAGGAAGTAGAGCAACTACTACAGGCTGAGACGCAGATAGGACTGGAGCCTTAAAGCTCTTCTAATATCAAGATTGGCATCACAGGATACTTGGGTAGCAGCTGAATGAACAAGATGGAAGCTTTCACCTCCCAATAGAAAGACCTACTTTGAGGATACACTTCCTGGTGAATAACCTAGAGGGGTGCAGCACTTCAGGGGAAGGGCAGATTATCCAACTGAGTAGTTACAGAGGTTCTACACTGGAAAGAGAAGGTTGGAAAGAAGAGAGAGTTGCTGTGTTTCTATATTATATTTATTATATTTGTATGTCATTTATTTGTATGATAAAGAGAGGCAGGTTTCATTACTATCAGGAAAAGTTTCTATCAACCAGAACTTTCCAAGGATAGAAAGTTTTCTTTTCTATTCTTTTTTTTTTTAGTCAGAGTATCACTTTGTCACACAGGCTGGAGGGCAGTGGCAGGATCACAGCTCACAGCAGTTGCGACTTCCTGGGCTCAGGCCATTCTTCCACCTCAGCCTCCCAAGAAACTGGGACTACAGGTACGTGCCACCATGCCCAGTTAATTTAAATTTTTTTTTTTTATAGAGACGAGGTCTTGCTATGTTGCCCAGAGTGGTCTTGAACTCCTGGGATCAAGAGATCCTCCCACCTCGGCCTCCCAAGTGCTGGGATTACAGGTCTGAGTCACTGTGCCTATTAAGGTAGTAAGTTTCTACTCACTGAAGGGACAGTGGGTAAATGACTAGGAGCAGGAGAAATACAGAGATGTATGAATACAGTTCACACATTATAGATAGGGGAAGGGATGTGATTCCTAATAAGAGATTGTTCAAAACTAGGATCCTAGGGAAACAGCAAACCAGCAATTCTTGTTGAGCCAGTGGGCAGAGAAGGTTTATGAGTCGAAGAGTCACAGCGGTAAATGGCCCAGGTTTTGCAAAATACAGTTCTAGCTGTGTATATGTATACTTGCAGCATAAGAAACGTTTGCTAGACAGGCCCACCAGGTGTTCATTCTCACAGTTACCATCTTGAAAAATCAAAGGTCTAACACTTTGGGGAGTATCATAATACTTCCCATCAAAGTTCATTCATTTATCTTTCTATGTGCAATTCTAGGATGATCTAAAAGGAAGGTAGGGCAAACATGAGTATAAAAAATTTGAGGTAAAAAAAATTGAGGCACAGTGAGCTTAAATACATTGCTGGGTCTAGGATCCTTTATCCCCATTTTCATTTTCATTGTTTCTCTTTACTAGAAGGTATTTGAGCTCAATCTTATCATCTGTTTCACATTCTCCAGTCCTTTCTCCCTGTGCAGGACAAGGAAATTTGAAGCCAAAGTATATTTTGCAACACATTTAGTAAACTCTGGAGCTTAAGATTCAAAATTCTTTGGTTACTAGCAAGTTCTGTTTTTAGTTTCTCTGGAAGCTGAGGGCAGTGAACTTAATTTGTAGTCTCTCTCAATATTAGGAACTCTTAATCTTTTAAAAAATAAACTAGTCTTTCATTAAACCAAATGAATTTCAATTCCAGGAAGATCAGGCTCACAATATGGATACTGGAACATGGCTCACAATATGCATACTCCTGTGAACTAAAAAAAAGTAAGATATGTGAAAAAAATTTTATAAATTGTAAAGCAATATCCAAATGATAGTCATAATGTTTATAATAAATTATGAACAGTAAAGGTATAGCAGAAAGTTACTGAAGAGTCATGAGCTATATTGACTCAATGGTCAGCTGTCTGAATGACAGTTTAAGAACCACCTAGTTAGCTGAACATGGTGGCGCGTGCTTGTAGTTAAAGCTACTTGGAAGACTGAGGTGGAAGGATCACCTGAGTCCAGCATGTTGAGGCTGTGGTGGCTGGGAGTGTGCCACTGCACTCCAGCCTGGGCAACAGAGTGAGATTCCGACTCAACCCCCCCCCCCCAAAAAACCACTTAGTCTGAACCCAGGGTTCGAGACCAGCCTGGGCAACTTGGCAAGACCTTGACTTACAATAAATAAAAAAATTAGGCCAGACTCGGTGGCTCAGCCTGTAATCCCAGCACTTTGGGAGGCCGAGGTGAGTGGATTGCCTGAGCCCGCGGGTTCAAGACCCACCTGGGTAACTTGGCGAGACCTCATCTGTACAATAAATAAAAATTAGCTGGGCGTGGTAGCGCGCACCTGTAGTTCCAGCTGCTTGGAAAGCAGAGGTAGAAGGATCGCTGGAGCCCAGCAAGTCAAGGCTGCGGTAGCCGAGAGCGGCCACTGCACTCCCGTCTGAAGGACAGAGTGAGACTCCAACTCAAAAAATAAAAAAATAAATAAAATAAAAAAATTAGCCAGGCATGGTGGTGCGCGCCTGTAGTTCCAGATACTTGGAAGGGTGAGGTGGAAGGATCTCCTGAGCCCAGCAGGTTGAGGCTGCGGTACATGCTACTGCTGCACTCCAGCCTGAGGCAACAGTAAGATTCCAACTCAAGAAAAAAAAAAGAAAAAAAAAGAACCACCTAAACTCCTGGCCCCCAGGAACTACCCAGTATGCTAATGATGGCTGTCAATTCACTGGACTCCAAACCAAACTCTGCACAAGAGCTAACTGGTGCCTTAGCTGATCAGAGGCCAGTTTAGGGCCCCTGGCAATGGTAGAATGTCTAGGTTCAGGGGGACTATTGACAATGATCTAATAAGATGCTGTCCTTATTCTGAATCGTTTCAGTACAGAGTGATTATAAGGTTGCTTTCAGCCCTTTTCATATGCTTTTTCTATTTTTTAATTTGGAAAATAAACTGGGAAGAAATTACAATAAAATATTACTCTCACCTGTTTTCTTTTTATCACACATACTTTAGATTGCAGACTGAATACAAATATTGATCAGAAGCCAAAACACCCCACACATTTTTTATCAATTCAATCCAGTCCAGTCTGTCTTTCAGCTATACATTTTTAAGTTCTTGCTTCACCACTGACTAAAATAAATATATGAATAAATAGCAATGTAATCCAAATAAGCATCTTTCAATTATACTTATCTGAAGCAAAGATTTAAGGATGAGTAGAGTTAATCCATCTTACCAATTGCAGCTTCAATGCCTGTTCAGTCATGCTTAAATGTCTAGATTCAATTTATAGAGAATATGAATATACAACATTGTAGAGGGAGGCTCTGGCAGATCCTGTCTGACAGGGACAAAAGGTCAAACAGTTCTTTTGCTATTCTGTGACAGTTTGAGTCTCTGGGCTGGGACAGAGGGTGGGAGAGTTATGTCTATATCTGGAATGGATCACTCATACAATTAAGTTCTTGTCAGACCAAAAAATATGACAGCACAACTTCCCCCAGGCAAGAGGACAGCTAGATGGAAAGTAACTATTTTTTTCCACCTATCTTAAAATTTGAAATGAGTATGAGAATTAATGATGGAAAAAACATTTCTAAGTTTTAGAATATACTCCTACTTGAGCTGCTGGGGTTACTATTTTGGGGTGATATTTGGAAATCTTGGGAGAACAGAGTCTGCTTTTTCCCTCACTGGAAACTGATTACTCAAGTAAAAAACTAACTCACCCTCACATCACCTTTTAAGTCACAAATTGAGCACTATCAGATAGTCACTATAGTGTAGACAGTGCTCAACTACTGAATCCACACTTTTATTCATTATACATATAATGCTGTTTGTATGTAGAATTTAGATATTAATGTATCAGCTGATGAGTGGCCATTTAAAGTTCCTGTTGTGTTGCCTGCAAGCTACAGTTTAGTCTTGGCATGTTCATCATCTTTGGCTGACATGAGTGTTTGTTTGTGTTCAATTATTGGCAATATAAAAACACTGAGCCAAAGATAGAAACTATTAGGCTTGCTATAGGTGCCAAGTATCTGGCTTCAATTAGATACTCATTGTGTGATACACTACCAAGGAAAAGAGTAAGTAAATAAGTATAGTTCTGGAAACATATTGCTGAAGACTGTAAAAAAGGCAAGAAACAATGTAGGTTTGTTCCCTTGAGAAGGACCTTTCCTCCACATACACATATATTGAACATGCTTTAGTCTACTGTTCAACTTTCAGTGATTTGACTTTATTACACATTTTTGCAGACCTACTATATATAAAAGAAAATAGGAGACTACGCATGGTCAAAGGTTAGACTCTAAATCAATTATTAGTAACTATGATAGATTCACATAGATCCACAGAAGATTAAGACAGAAGGATCCTTAGAGTTTATCTACTTCAAAATGATAGTTCTGCAGATGAAAAAAATGAGGTCACAAAGATTGTTTTACGGTCTAATGGTCTACAGCTAAGTTTATGGTGGTGCTGGCCCCAGAACTGGGGTTTCTCTAACTCAGCATTCTTTCCATCACTGTCATTTTGAGTGTTCTACAATCATGTTAACACTGTAATTCTATCTGGTGCCTTGAAAATCATGGGAGGTGTAATTCCTAATAACCTTTGAAACTACAGCTTCCAGATTCTGGTCTGTGAATGTCTGGAACCCTTGTTACACAAAATTAATACTGTGTCAAGTAAGATTTGAATGCCAAATCAATACTGGCTGATGTTGCAAATGTTTTTAAATGGTTTCAAAATTTTATCTTCCAGGTGAACAGTTAAATATTACTTATTCTCTAGCAAGCTTATCTATGATTGTCCCGTTCTTTATATTACCTTATAGTACATAACATGTTTTGAAATAATACATTTACTTACTTATTATGTATCTTTCCCAACAGTGTAAAAATTCAATGAAGATAGGGCCATTTTTGTTTGTTCACAATTGTTTATATTAACACCTAGTACAGTCTTGGCATATAAAAGAGGCTCAAATAATACCTGTTGAACAGACAAATGAATTCTCTTATCATGGCTGAGGCGAGCCTTATGGAAGCTGTAATTATTCCTTTTATCCTATTCTAAAGCTGGTATCTAAGCCCAGGACCAAAGTTCCATAGAAGTAGATTTAACCTCAGCAAAAGCTACCATTTAGAAAGATTCAGAAATAGATGAGCAATTTTGTAGGATGCTGAGCTCTTTGTTAAAAAGAGGGTGGAAAACCAAGTGCCCAGGTGAATAGGATCTCTCTGCATTAGGCAGAAGGCCAGTCTTGAAAATCTCAGGTGTCTTCAAACTCTTCTGGAGTTTTTCAGCTATTTGATTTTGCATTAGATTAAAATAAAGTATATATACAAACATCTCTAGAAAACATCTTAGAAGAAGCCACCTAATGAGACTTAAAAATTGATTATTCAGTTATGGATGCCCCTTCACAAGACTAAAACAAGTAAAGAATTTTTTAGCCGGCCATGGTGGCCCATGCCAGTAATCCCAGCACTTTCGGAGGCAGAGGCAAAAGAAACGTCAGAGCCCAGGGGTTTGAAACCAGCCCGAGCAACTTGGTGAGACCTCAACTCTGTAATACAAAAAATTACCCAGGAATGGTGGCACATGCCTGTGGTTCCAGCTACTTGGAAGGTTCAGATGGAAGGACTGCCTGAGACCAGCAGGTCAAGGCTGCAGTGGCCGTGAGCATGCCACTGCACTGCAGACTGGGCAACAGAGTGAGACTCTCTCTCTCTCCCCCTCACTCATGTAATTATTAAATCAACTTAGTGAGGAAAGCAATGCTTCAGCTCATCCAGAGTAAGCGGCATGTCTGAAGTGCTAGAATTGTCAGGTTTAAAACTCCCAAATTAGTATTCTTTTCACTCAAACAGACCTCACTACTTTTTCCTCTAGCATAACCCATCCTTTAGGCTTAAATTTTCATCCTCATCTTGTATTGAAAACATCTTTCTCCCAAATTTCACTGGGAAAGGACCAAATGGAATTTTAAAATATAACTTTTCTCAATAGGTATCAATTAGAAATCTATTTTATTGATTATTATAGAAGTTATAAACATCTAACATAAATGAATTATAATACAACAGTGATTAAAGAATTTTTTTTATAGCAGGATTTATTGAGAGGACAGAAAAGCTCCCACAGTGGGAGGGGACCTAAAGGGTTGCCCGATTAAAGAGTTTAAATTGTTAATGTAGTATCTCATTACCTTTTATAATTAAGGAGCAACAATAATTGTGATTTTTTTCACCCAGTTCAACAAAAGAAGATTCGAGTTCAGAATAGCAATTTCATTAAATCAAGTATGACTTTAAAAAGGAATTTTTTTATTTCAGCAATGTTTAGTAAAGCACTGAGAATAGGATGGGCATTTATTACAGGCTAAATGGCAAGGGAGAATAGATCCAACAATATTTTATTTTCAGCTACTAGCTGTTTCTTAAAAGTTACACAAGGAAGTGATCTAATGATTAAAGACAAAGCAAAACATTGTCTTAGAGTCTGAAAGGACCTTTGGGACCCTTAGTTCAATTTCTTCATTTCTTCTTTTTTTTTTGAGTTGGAGTCTCACTCTGTCACCCAGACTGGAGTGCAGTAGACACTCCCACCACTGCAGCCTCGACCTGCTGGGCTCCAGCGATCCTTCCGCCTCAGCCTTCCAAGTAGCTGGAATTTCAGGCACGCGCTACCATGCCTGGCTAATTTTTGGCTTATTGTAGAGATGAGGTCTCACCAAGTTGCCCGGGCAGGTCTCGAACCTGCAGGCTCAGGCAATCCACTCACCTCAGCCTCCCAAAGCACTGGGATTATAGGCTGAGCCACTGAGTCCAGCTTCATTTCTTCTTGAGGCAATACATTTGAGAGTCCACTTGCTATACGTACCTCTTCTTGGGGGAGTTCATCCTTCCATGAAATGGCCTGAACTTTCTAAGAAAATCATAATCACTTCTATTTTTATATGTCATATCTTATGACACAACAATTATATATCGAAACTTGCATTTCTAAACTCCAAACGCGCATTCTCCTGTATGCATTTCATGTGCAGTGCCTTTGCCATGGAGTGCTTTTCCTTAACCAATCTTCCAGCTATAAAAGACATGAATGAGTAAACCTTGGAAAAGGGATAACATCTTTGATATTATCAACTCCCAAGATGCACTGCAGGTAGCGTTCAAATCCCATTCCAAAACCTCCATGTGGCACAGATCCAAATCGACGAAGGTCCAGATACCTGTTTTTTAAAAACAGAGAATCATCACCTATAAACGCTGTATGAGATCAGACGTTATGATAAGAATTTTATGTTTCAAAAGTATTTTGTAATGATTTGTTATTGTCCACATCACTATGGTAGACCAGTCTTTCCCCACCACAGACAGATGATGGAACTGGAGAAGATAAATTATCTATCCAAGGTTATGCAAACGGAAGTATATTCTGTCATTCAGTCATGAAGCTTTGGTCACTTGATGCTTTTCAAGTTATTTATACACTTATGTACAGAAAACTTGGTTATGAGACTACAGCAAATTTTCTAATAGCTTTACTAGTTTTCTTGAAAATGCATGAGACTGTATTTTGGTATGTTAATGATAATGCTCCTATTTTTTTTCTTACCAAAATCATATTATTCAATACACAGAGGACAGTGAAGAGTTTTGCCTGATACATTACAAAAAGATTTCTCCTAGATTAGACTGTAAGCTACAATAGGGCAGGAACTATGCCTCATTCAACCTTTTACCTCCAGGGAATGCTCTAGAATAGGAGCTTACTACATGAAGGTTTATTGTTTGAAGGCACAAACAATTCTTGAGTGTTGGAGTGAGGAGAAACCTCCACTTTTCTGCTTCACACCTGGCAAAGGTGCCCAGGGTCATTTTTCTGGCAGGCTAGATGGACTCTGAAATCTACCAATGCATGTTCTATTCTCACTTAAGACTACTTGGCTAGAAAATGGCACAGTCATGACTGAAACTCAGATTCTAACACAACATCATTGGATTAAGTTATTTTAGAAAGGAAAAAAAAAGGAAAACTATAAATATTTTATTATGTTATTTGGTAGAGAAATCCTTGAGCTATATAATATTGATTAAAACAAGTTTATATCAGCCGGGCTCGGTGGCTCAGCCTGTAATTCTGCGCCTTTGGGAGGCTGAGATGAGTGGATTGCCTGAGCCCGCGGGTTCGAGACCTGCCTGGGCAGCGAGACCTCATCTCTACAATAAATCAAAAAATCAGCTGGGCGTGGTAGTGCATGCCTGTAATTCCGGCTACTCGGAAGGCTGAGGCGGAAGGATTGCCGGAGACCAGCAGGTGAGGCTGTGGTGGCCGGGAGCGGCCACTGCACTCCAGTCTGGGCGACAGAGTGACTCCAACTCAAAAAAACCCCAAAAAACCAAGTTTATATCTTCTTGAAAGATTTGTAAAATGAGTTCCACAGTAAGACTTGAGCATAGCTGGTAGCCATTTGTCTCCTGAAGAATAAAGATTATCTGTCACCTATTTCCTCACGGCTAAAAATGATGGTTACATCTACTGGTATTTTAGAGAGTTAAGACTAGGTACTTATGTATTTGTTTTAGAGTCAGAATCTTGCTCTGTCACCCAGATTGGAGTGCAGTGGCACACTCCCGGTCACCGCAGTCTTGACCTGCTGGGCTCAGGTGATACTTCTGCCTCAGTCTTCCAAGTAGGCGGAACTACAGGCGAGCACTATCACGCCCAACTAATTTTTGATTTTGTTGTAGAGATGAGGTCTCACCAAGTTGCCCAGGTGGGTCTTGAACCCATGGGCTTAGGCAATTCACTCGCCTCGGCCTCCCAAAGTGTTGGGATTACAGGCTGAGCCACCGAGCCCGGCTGGTACTTATATTTTTGAATTCCAACTAGAAGAGCAACAACTGGATGAGAAATCAATAGGACAGGGGTATCTAGTATAAAACTTCAGTTTAGTAAAAATTGTAAGGAATAAAGGAAGGAACATAGCCTTAATGATTGAAATATTTAGTAACTATTAATAAATTAACTTTTAAGTTTAAAAGGTATAGGGAAAAGGTATACTTTGACTTGGTGACAAAATGAGATGAAGGGCACACCAAACCATCTGTAACGAACACCTGCAGAACTTGAGCTGGCTGCTACAAGGTCCAGCAATAGGTTTAGATGGGTCTAAATTTCTCATACATTGATGTCGAAACGCTAACATGAATGAATGTCTGCAAACTCAATCAGCAGAGGTAGTGTTGGTACTTGGTTTTTTGGTTGCCTTTGCTTTGATAGATGAAAAAAATCCACTTATTAAAAAAAAGTTTTTAAATCTGTATTTCTAATCTGTTAGATTGTTATTGTCATTAAATTGGTTATAGAGTAGCCAGAATATAAAAGACAAGTTACAAAATTTGTGGAACCAGTTACAGATTTCATTTGCAGCTGGCATGTAGAACAGGAAATGACTACACTCTTAGATACCTGGAGTGTCCACTCAGAGTCTGGTGGAACACAAGCAGAGATCACAGATGTGAAGAAAGAATCTGAGGTAAAATGCATAAGCTTGCCCATTCAGGCTTACCCACCTAATAGCAAGACTCAGAACAACAGAAGGAAAGAGAGTAGGAGGTAAGTATTTACTGAGCTTCTATTTTTTTTTGAATTGGAGTCTAACTCTGTCATCCAAGATGGAGTGCAGTGGCACGCTCACGGCCACTGCAGCCTCAACCTGCTGGGCTCAGGAGATCCTTCTGCCTCAGCCTTCCAGTAGCTGGAACCATAGGCATGCACCACCATGCCCAGCTAATTTTTGGATTTACTGTAGAGATGAGGTCTCGCCAAGTTGCCCAGGCTGGTCTCAAACTTGTGGGCTCAGACAATCCTCTCACCTTGGCCTCCCAAGGTGTAGGGATTATAGACATGAGCCACCATACCAGGCCTACTTAGCTTCTGTTCTACCTAGATACTTAACCTATATTGTTTCATTTTACCCTCACAATAACCCTGTGAAGGAGACATTATCATACTATCCCACAGCCAAGAAAACCAATACTCAGAGAGATTAAATACTGCCTAAGGTCATTACTGGTAAGTATGAGGTGGGAACCAAAAAACCTTGGAATTATCTTTTTGGAGGACAGGTGCCTTGTAGAACAGGCTTCCCTGGTTAGTTAAGTGTTCCGGGAATCCATAGGCATCAGCGTACCAGCTAGTATTGTTGTAAGAGGCTGCGTTTGGCTTCAGTGAATTTTTTTTTAAGATTCTTTCTTAAAAAGTATGTTTGCCCATTTTCTTAAAAGTATGTTTGCCCATTTTATGATGTACCTGTCCACAACGCATTACATGTTCAGCAGTTTTTGACCAAAAATGGCATGATCTCCATGCCCCACCTTCCCTATCACTCGATCTCACCCCAAGTGACTTTTTTTTCCTTAGGTGAAAAAAGTCCTCAAAGGAAAACATTTTGCTGATGTGGAAGAGGTGAAACAAAAAATGGCAAAAGCACTAAAAGGCATCAAAATGGACAGGTCAAAAATTGTTTTGAGCAGTGGAAAAAGCATCTTGACAGGTGTAGTGCATCAAACGGAGAGTACTTTATTTCCTTCCTTCCTTCCTTATTTATTTATTTATTTATGAGTTGGAGTCTCACTCTGTTGCTCAGGTTGGAGTGCAGTGGCATGCTCACGGCCACCGCAGCCTTGACCTACTGGGCTCAGGCGATCCTTCCAAGTAGCTGGAACTATAGGTGAGCGCTACTACGCCCGGCTTATTTTTTGGTTTATTGTGGAGATGAGGTCTCACCAAGTTTCCCAGGCTGGTCTTAAACCCCCAAGCTCAGGCAATCCTCTCATCTCGGCCTCCCAAAGTGCTGGGATTACAGGCTTGAGCTACCATGCCTGGCAAACAGAGAGTACTATAAAGGTGACTGAAGTTTAAGCATATAAGAATAAATACACAATTTTTTATAAATAAATTCTGGTTTTGGGGGGTCCCCCCTCATATAAGGGATTCAAAGACCATTACCTAACCCAGCTTTAGCTTTTTACATCTCTGAAACCTATTTGCTTCTTTACCAAAAGGCAAAACTGTAACTTGCTCCTTCCTCTTCCTGGGGACAGCAAAAGGATTAATAATGTTCTTGATATTATTGTACCAAGATCCTGAAGGAGTACGAGTACAGAAATATAAATAAATAATTTATATATGTTAAAAAGTACTTCAAGAAAGGGACTGCAGAAAGAAAACCAGAACAACTTTGAGGAAGTGAATGTCTGAGTACAGACAGGTAGTCTTCCCTAAGCAGCTCAGATGTCTACAGGTCATAGAGACCCGAGGATCACTTAGCTCAAGTCCCTGAATTCACACACAAAGAAACTGAAACATAATGGTTATGAGCAGAGAAATCAGAGAGATCAAGTCCTCACTCCGTGCTTTTAACTGTGTGATGTTGGTTACATTAGGTAACATCTTTGGGCCTCAGGTCTAAAGGGGTAATAAAAAGAGGCCAATATCGCTGGGCTCGGTGGCTCAGCCTGTAATCCCACGCCTTTGGGAGGCTGAGGTGAGTGGATTGCCTGAGTCCGCGGGTTCGAGACCCGCCTGGGCAGCGAGACCTCATCTCTACAATAAATCAAAAAATCAGCTGGGCGTGGTAGTGCATGCCTGTAATTCCGGCTACTTGGAAGGCTGAGGCGGAAGTATCGCCGGAGCCCAGCAGGCCGAGGCTGCGGTGGCCGGGAGCGGCCACTGCACTCCAGTCTGGGTGACAGAGTGAGACTCCAACTCAAAAAAAAAAAAGAGGCCAATATAGTACCTAACTCATAGGCTGTTATGATGATTACGTGAGATAATATATATAAAAAATTAAGCCAGGCTCGGTGACTCAGCCTGAAATCCTGCGCCTTTGGAAGGCTGAGGTGAGTGGATTGCCTGAGCCCGCGGGTTTGAGATCTGCCTGGGCAGGTGAGACCTCATCTCTACAATAAATCAAAAAAATTAACTGGGCGTGGTAGCGCACGCCTGTAGTTCCAGCTACTTGGAAGGCTGAAGCGGAAGGATTGCCGGAGCCCAGCAGGTCGACGCTGCGGTGGCCGGGAGCGGCCACTGCACTCCAGTCTGGGCGATAGTGAGACTCCAACTCAAACAAACAAACAAACAAAAATTTAAACAGTTATCTGACACATAATAAGTAATAACTAAAAGGTAGCTATTCTTATCACTGTTTTTCAAGAATCCAAAGGGGGTAAGTAATCTTCTGAGTGCCCCTCCTCTCCCTTTCTTGTTCACTGTTCTTAACACTCCTCCATAGGGACTTAGGAATACAAATAAAAACTATTCTAGGCAACACTCAGACAAGCAGTGAGAATAAGAATTATTAGAGGCCACATTCTTACCATTGGTAAACTTCTGTAAGTCCTGATCTGTGAAAGAAAAACAACAAAGTTCTTTCAGGGAATGGCAATGGGCAAATATGTTAAGCACTAAATACTTGCTCTGGGTTGTGAGGAAAGAGCTCTTTATAAAGAAGTACACAGGCCGGGCTCGGAGGCTCAGCCTGTAATTCCAGCACTTTGGGAGGTCAAGGTGAGTGGACTGCCTGAGTCTGGGGGTTTGAGACCTACCTGGGCAACTTGGCAAGACCTCGTCTCTACAATAAATCAAAAAAATTAGCCAGGTGTGGTAGCGTGCACCTGTAGTTCCGGCTACTTGGGAGGCTGAAGTGGAAGAATCGCCAGAGCCCAGCAGGTGGAGGCTGCGGTGGATGGAGTATGCCACTGCATACACCCAGTCTGGGTGACAGAGCGAGACTCCAACTCAAAAAACAAAAGAAAACAAAAAAAAAGCAGCACACAAAAAAGCCTGTGCTCTCAAATAACATACAATATAGTTCATGAGCTGAAATTTTATGGTAAGTTAGCCAATAACCCAAGGTATTATCAAATAAGCAGTTTAGACAATAAATGCTACAGAAAGAAAACAGGATCAAGAGCCCAAAAGAAGGGATTCACTTGAGATTAGTTTATCGTCCCATGACATAAGAAAAGCACTATTATTATTGTTAAGATTCTTGGGAGGTACACATGGACAAGGGACACACTGACATTGTTTTCTTTCTTTTTGAGTTGGAGTCTCACTCTGTTGCCTGGGCTGGAGTGCAGTGGCATGCTCACGGCCACCTCAGCCTCGACCTGCTGGGCTCAGATGATCCTTCTGCCTCAGCCTTCCGAGTAGCTGGACTTACAGGCATGTGCCACCATGCTCGGCTAAGTTTTTTGATTTATTGTAGAGATGCGGTCTCGCCAAGGTGCCAGGCTAGTCTCGAACCTGTGGTCTCAGGCAATCTTCTCAACTCAGCCTCCCAAAGTGCTGGGATTATAGTGTGAGTTACCGCATCCGGCCCAGACACAGCTTTCATTCTACAACACTAAACCAATAATATAGATTCCGAGGTTGCCTTTGCAGTATGGCTGAAAATTGGTGCTTGTTAAATTTGAGAAATATTAATAAACTTTCAAGTTCTTATTGCTTATAAAAATTAATCCCAGCCGGGCTCGGTGGCTCAGCCTGTAATCCCGCGCCTTGGGAGGCTGAGGTGAGTGGATTGCCTGAGCCCGCGGGTTCGAGACCCGCCTGGGCAGCGAGACCTCATCGCTACAATAAATCAAAAAATCAGCCAGGCGTGGTAGCGCATGCCTGTAATTCCGGCTACTTGGAAGGCTGAGGCAGAAGGATTGCCGGAGCCCAGCAGGTTGAGGCTGCGGTGGCTGGGAGCGGCCACTGCACTCCAGTCTGGGCGACCGAGTGAGACTCCAACTCAAAAAAAAAAAAAAAAAATCAATCCCAGCTCTTTAAAAAATGTACTGGGAAACACTACATCTAAAGTGATTAGGACAATGAAAAGTTCAAATATATAAAAACACAGAAAATATGAACAGTAGCCACAGACAAATTCCTGAGACAAGGAATCACATATATTCATTTCATTAGAAAAGAAAAATTTGCATATTAACAGATATTAGGTAAACATTTAATGCTATGAGGAAAGGTTTCCTGAAGGAAGGAAGCAAGCAAAGAAAACAGACCAATTAATCTTTCAACAGATAAGTTTCTCACCATGTGTGATTTTTATTGTGCTTTTAAAAATACTCAGAGAATTCTCAGATTCTTTCCATCTAAATAGTCTAACTTCACTTCAATTCCATAACTTTCCCAGGACTTTCTAACACTACAGTAGTAGAGTAAGAAGTCTGTAGTCTAACTGATACAAAGTATCTTCCCCAAACATACTTATTCCTCTACTTTTGGATCATAACTCCACAGAGCAGTTCGAATGACAGAGATTACAAAACTAAATTGCCCAAGAGATTTATATACAGAGTGAGATTTTGGAAAAGCATCAACTGTTTAAGCATTTCTCCATTAGGAAAAGAAGGTCTTACAAATAGGTTATTTAACAGAATATTTTATGGCTTTTCCAGGTTACTATGAAACCCAATATTACCTAGAGAGAAGGTTTAATCATACAGACATGGCAAAGTCTTTTTTTTTTTTTTTTAAGTTTTGCACAGTAAAAGTAGAAATCATGGAAAACAGAGGTTTGTAACCTTGGTTAGTTTAGGAAGTCATTATGGTTTGTTGGCAGACTATACATATACAGGAGTGGTAGTTCAATTAGAAACATGATTCCCTGCTTCCCATCTCCAAAACATTGTCTATGTGCTTATGGATTCATTTCCCAAGTCTCAAACAGTAAGTTAAAATAAAGCTATTCAAATAACTAAATTAAGACCCTTACATAGTAAAGAACCAGAGAAAGAGAAATGTGCTTATTCTAAATGCTAGCTTAGTGGATACCTTTAGTAGTTGTCTTTCCCTAACTTTATCTTTTCCCTGATTCAGAGTTTGTCTTTATGTCCCCATAGGAGTCTGTCAATCATAATTGAGAGTAACAAAAAGAAGATAAGAGGAAAATGTAGGACAACTTTGAGGGGGAAATCTCCCTTCTCATTTGAATTATTTTATTTTCTAGAGTTAGGGGTCTTACTCTGTTGCCTAGGCTGGAGTGCAGTGGCACATTACGGCACACCACAGTTTGACTTCCTAGGCTCAGGTGATTCTTCTGTCTCAGCCTCCCAAGTAGCTGGGACTACAGGCAGGCACCAACATGCCCAGCTAATTTTTTTTATTTTTAGAGATGAGGGTTCACTTTGTGCCCAGGTTGGTTTTGAGCTTCTGGGCTCAAGCACTAATTTTATTATTAACTTTTTTTAAAAGCTACTTTCCATAGGGAAAGATATATACAAGTAGCAGGCACTTTTTTTTTTTTGAGTTGGAGCCTCACTCCATGGCCTCGACTAGCTGGGCTCAGGCGATCCTTTTGCCTCAGTCTTCCAAGTAGCTGGGAATACAGGTTTGTGCCACCATGCCTGGCTAATTTTTTAACTTATTGTAGAGATGAGGTCACACCAAATTGCCCAGGCTGGTCTCGAACCCCTGGGCTTAGGCAATCCTCTCATCTCAGCCTCCTAAAGTGCTGGAATTACAGGCATGAGCCACCATGCCTGACCAGCAGGCACATACTGTTGCAAGCTTTGCTTTTCCTGAGACAAGGCCTTGCTCTGTCACCTGGGCTGGGGTACAATGGCATGATGATAGCTCAGTGCAGCCCCAAACTCCTGGGCTTAAGGGATACTCCTACCTCAGCCTCCTGAGTAGTTAGGACTACAGGTATGCTCCACCACAATCTCATTAATTTTTTGTAGAGATGGGGGTCTCACTCTTGTTGTCCAGGCTTGTTCGGGCTTTTCATATAACAGTTCAGTCTTAAAAAAAGGAGGCTGGACATGGTGGATCAAGATGTAATCCCAGCACATTAGGAGGCCGAGGTGAGAGGATTGCCTGAGTCCAGGGGTTCAAGGCCAGCCTGGGCAACTTGATGAGATCTCGTCTTTACAATAAATCAAAAAATTAGCTAGGTGTGGTGGCACGTGCCTTTCCAGCAACTTGGAAGGCTGAGGCGGAAGGATCATCTGAGCTTAGCAGGTTGAGGCTGAAGTAGCTGTGAGCATGCCATTGCACTCCAGTATAGGGGACAGAGTGAGATTCTAACTAAAAACAAAAACAAAAACCCCAAAAAAGGGAAGCTCAGAGAAGTCAAGTAATAACTTGCTCAAGGTCACATCAAATCTCAGATCCAGGTCTGTCAGGCTCCAATACCCATGTTCTTTTCTCTGTTACTATGCCAAGACCACCTTTGAGTGCCTCATCCCCCATTTCTGAATTGCGTTTAAGTCTCACCAATACCTGGCCAAGCGCTGCTCTAAGAAATGGTACCGTTCTTCTCTGAGGCTTCCTCCAAAGAGTTCCCCAACACCAGGAACCAGAAGATCAACAGCAGCAACCTAGAAAGGAAAAACAAATCATTATTAGCATTATATTTTCAGGTGATTCCAATAGTTAGCTTCTGAAGCAAGCAGAATTTTAACATTGGACAATGGCTGATTTAACTGTCTAACAAAATCTTAGTTTATCTGTCCATGATCCCTGTTTCCTCTCTCCTCTTGCACCATTTATGTGGTATATGTAACAAAAGAGTGCTTTCTTTATAAATGTGATGTAAATGTTAATTTTGAAAATGTGGAAAGCATTAAAAATTATGAAATAGTAGAAATTACCTATCACCATAAAAAAAATTACATTTGGGCACACATTTCCTTTCAGGTTTTTTTTTTTTAAAATACCTCTATAAAAAGAGTATGTGAGAGCTCAAATTACATGTAAAAACTTACCATTTTAACTGCCTTAACTAATACTGTATAATTAACATTTTTCCTTTGTCTGTAAAAATACTTCACACATTTAATATTTTAATAGCTGCATAGTTTATTGTTTAGAATTATTAATATCATAATTTATTTAACTGCTTTCCTTTTTCTTTTTTTTTAGTGACAAAGCAGGATTTATTGAGAGGACAGAAAAGCTCCCACAGTGGGAGAGGACCTGAGGGAGGTGCCCAACTGCTTTCCTTTTTCATTGAACACTTAGGTGTGTGAATAGTTTTGTTTGTTTGTTTTTTAAATAAACAATAGGACAGTAAAGAGATTTCTTTAATTTGTAGTATTTTGTTAGGACATATAAAAGAAGTTCTGATTATTAATGAAAAAAGTACAAATTAATATCTGCAGGACTAGGTCTGAAAGAAAAAAAATAACATACACAATATAAACAAGAGAATGTGTAAACCAATACTCTCATACAATTGATATCACCTTTTTGGTTAGCAATTAGGCAACAGATAATCAAAAGCCTTAAAAATGCAATATGCTTTTTACTCAGCAATAGCAGTTCTAGGAAGCAGTCCTAACAAAATTATCAGAGATGCTAAAAAAGATTAATGCACAGGATGTTTATTACAGTAATACCTCTAATAACAAAAAATTCAAATGTACGTCAGTAGGAGACTGTTAAATTTTAGACATGAATAGGAAAAAGATTAAACAGATTGTTGAGGGGGGAAAAATAATAAAGAAATTCTGGACATAACTGGACATTTGCCCAATTGGGATCTAATAGACATGTATAGAATACTCCACCAAACACCACAGAATATACATTCTTCTAATCTGCATATGGAATATATTCTAAGATTGACCATATGCTCAGTCACAAAGCAAGTTTCAAAAAATTGAAACCATCTTCTTGGACTAAATTGGAATAAAACTAGAAATCAATACAAGAGGAACTCTCAAAACCACAAATACAACAAAACTAAACAACTTGTTCCTGAATGACTTTTGAATAAACAACAAAATTAGGGCAAAAAAAAAAATTATTTGAAACAAATGAAAATAGAGGCACACATACCCAAACCTCCAGGATACAGCAGAAACAGTGCTAGGAGGAAAGTTTATAACACTAAATGCCCACTTCAAGAAAATAGAAAGATCTCAAATTAGCAACCTAACACTTCACTTAAAGGAACTAGAAAGACAAGAACAAATGAATGCTAAAGCTAGCAGAAGAAAAGAAATAACTAGAATCATATCAAAATTAAATGAGATTGAGACCATAAAACTATACAAAGTGGCTGGGCTCGGCGGCTCAGCCTGTAATCCCAGCACTTTGGGAGGCCGAGGCGAGTGGATTGCCTGAGTCCGCGGGTTCAAGACCAGCCTGGGCAATTTGGTGAGACCTCGTCTCTACAATAATATAAAAAATAGCTGGCCATGGTAGCATCACCTGTAGTTGTGGCTACTAGGAAGGCTGAGGCAGAAGGATTGCCAGAGCCCAGCAGGTCAATGTTGGGGTGGCCATGAGCGTGCCACTGCATTCCAGCCTGGGCAAAGGAGTGAGACTCCAACTTAAAACAAAGCAAAACAAAACAAAGCTATAGACAGTATCAACAAAACAAAAAGTTGGTTCTTTGAAAGCATTAACAAAATGACAAACTGCTAGCTAAAGTAACAAAGAAAAAAAGAGAGAAGATTTAAATAAGTCAAATCAGAAATTACAAAGGTAACATTACAACTGAACCCACAGAATGCAAAAGGTTCTCAGCGTCTACTATTTAACATCTCTATGCGCAAAAAATAGAGATCTAGAGGAAATGGAAAAATTTCTTGAAACACACACCTCCTAAGAGTGAACCAGGACGAAATTAAAACTCTAAAGAGACCAATAATATTTACAAAATTCACTCAGTAATTAAAAAAAAAAAAAAAAGGCCCAGAACCAGACAGATTCGCAGCTGAATTCTACCTGACACACAAAGAACTAGTACCAATCTACTGACTTCCAAAAAACCGAGGACAAGGGATTCCTCCCTGACTCATTCTATGAAACTGGTATCATCCTAAAACCAAAATCTGGCAAGGACACAATAAAAAAAAGAAAACAACAGGTCAATAACCCTGAACACAGACACAAAAATCCTCCACAAAATACTAGCAAACCAAATATAGCAGCACATCAAAAAGATAATTTACAATGATCAAGTAGGCTTTTTATTCCTGGGATTCAAGGATGATTCAACGTATATACATCAATAAATGTGACTCACCACATAAACAGAAATTAAAAACAAAAACCATACGATCATCTCAACAGATGCAGAAAAAGCATGATTAAATACATTATGGCCAGGCTTGGTGGCTCAGCCTGTAATCCCAGCACTTTGGGAGGCCAAGGTGAGAGGATTGCCTGAGCCCACGGGTTCAAGACCAGTCTGGGCAACTTGGTGAGACCTCATCTCTACAATAAATAAAAAATTAGCTGGGCATGATAGAGCATGCCTGCAGTCCTGGCTACTTGGAAGGCTGAGTTGAAAGGATTGCCGGAGTCCAGCAGGTCGACGCTGTGGTGGCTGTGAGTGTGCCACAGCACTCCAGCCTGGGTGATGGGGTGAGACTCCAATTAAAAAAAAATAAATAAATAAGTACAACACTATTTCATAATAAGAATCTTCAACAAACTAGGCATTGAAGGAACATATCTCAAAACAACAAGAGCTGTCTATGACAAACACACAGCCAACATCACACTGTACAGGCAAAAGCTGGAAGCATCCCCCCTAAGAACTGGAACAAGACAAGGATGTCCACTATCACCACTCCTATTTAACACAGTATTGGAAGTCCTAGCTGAGCAATCAAGCAAGAGAAAGAAATAAAGGGTATACAAATTGGAAAAGAGGAAGTCAAATTATTTCTGTTCACTGACAATATGACTCTATACCTAGAAAACCCTAAAGATTCCTCTAAAGATACCCAGACCCAGCAATTGACTTCAACCAAGTTTCAGAATACAAAATCAACACACAAAAATCAATAGCATTTCTATACATCAATAACATTCAAGTTGAGAACCAAATGAAGAATGCAATCCCATTTACCTGGACCGTACACACATACACAAAATGCCCAGGAATACCCGGGAATTAGGAGGTAAAACAGCTCTACAAAGAAAGCTACAAAACACTGGTGAAAGAAATCATGGATGAGACAAAGAAATGGAAAAACATTCCATGCTCATAAATTATAGGAATCATTATCATTAAACTGTCCATACTGCCCAAAGCAATGTACAGATTCAATGCAATTCTTAATCAAATTACTAATGTCACTTTTCACAAAATTAAAGAAAACAATTATAAAATTCACATGGTACCAAAAAAGAGCTCAATAGCCATAGCAATCATAAGCAAAAGAAACAAAGCCAAAGACATCACATTATACAATTTCAAACCATACTACAAGCTTACAGTAACCAAAACAGCATAATAACATTACAAAAATAGGCACGTAGATCAATGGAACAGAAAAGAGAACACAGAAATACAGCCACATAATTACAGCCAACTGATCTTCAACAAAGTCGACAAAAATAAATAACCTATTTAACAAATGGTACTGGAAAAACTAGTTAGCCATATGCAGAAGAATGAAACTGGATGCCTACTCTAACCATATACAAAAATTAACTCAAGATGGATTAAAGACTTGAATGTGAAGTCTCAAACTATAAGCGTTCTAGAAGAAAACCTAGGAAAAATTCTTACAAACATTACCCTAGGCAAAGAATTTATGACTAACATCTCAAAAGCAAAAATTACAAAAATAAAAACTGACAATTGGGTCCTAATTAAACTAAAGAGCTTCTGCACAGCAAAAGAAACTATCAACAGAGTAAACAGGCAACCTACAAAAGGGAAGAAAACATTTGGAAATTATGTATCCAACAAAGGACTAATACCCAGAATTTATAAGGAACTTAAACATATCAACAAGAAAAAAAATAACCTAATTAAAAAGTGGGCAAAGGACATGAACAACAGACACTTCTCAAAAGAAGACATACATGTGGCTCAACATCACTCATCATCAGAGAAAAACAAATTAAAACCACAATGAGACACTATCTCACATCAGCCTGAATGGCTACTATTCAAAAGTAAAAACAAAACAAAACAAAAACATGTTGTGAGAGCATGCAAAGAAAAGGAAATGTAAATTAGCTCAGCCCCTGTGGAAAGCAGCTTGAAGATTTCTCAAAAAACTAAAAATAGAACAACCATTTAACCCAGCAATACCATTACTGGGTGTATACCCAAAGGAATTTAAACTGTTCTAACAAAAAGACATCTGTACTCATGTTTATTGTAACACTGTTCACAACAGCAAAGTCATGGAATCAACCAAGGTGCTCATCAGTGATGAACTAGATAAAGAAAATGTGGTACACATACACCATGGACTACTATGCAGGCATAAAAAAGAATGAAATCATGACCTTTGCAGCAACATGGATGCAGCTGGATGCCATTATCCTAAGTGAAATAAACTCAGAAACAGAAAATCAAAAACTATGTTCACACACATAAGTGAGAGTCAAACAATGGGTACATAGGGACATAAAGATGGAAAAAATAGACACTGGAGACTTCTATACGAAAGGGCAGGGTAGGGCAGGGAAGGAAAGGGGGCAAGCATTGAAAAATTACTTATTGGGTACAATGTTCACTAATTGGATAGTGGTTTTAAGAGAAGCCCAAACCCCATCATTATGTAATAAACTCATGTAACAAACCTACACATGTACCCTCTGAATCTAAAAGAAAAAAGAAGAGGGGGTATTTAAATCACCAACTAAAACTATTAAATTATCTGTCTTTTCTTTTTCTTTTTTTTTTGAGTTGGAGTCTCACTCTGTTGCCCAGACTGGAGTGCAGTGGCACGCTCCCGGCCACCGCAGCCTCGACCTGCTGGGCTCCAGTATCTCAGCCTTCCAAGTAGCCAGAACTACAGGAGTGCGCTACCACGCCCAGCTAATTTTTGATTTATTGTAGAGATGAGGTCTTGCGGGTCTCAAACCCCTGTGGGCTCAGGCAATCCACTCGCCTCAGCCTCCCAAAGTGCTGGGATTACAGGCTGAGCCAGGAGCTTGGCCTGTCGTTTTAATTAAGCCAGTTTTCACATTTAAATAAAAAGAGAAAAAGACTGACATCAACATAAGATGTTAATTGTGCTGCCACTGGGATGGCATTATAAATATTTTAAAAATTTTTTCTTCTTTTTAATTTGTGTTTTAAATGTTCTGCAGTAAAGATGTGTTATACCTTTGCAATAGAAAACATCAAAAACCCTTTTTTTTTTTTTTGAATTGGCATCTTACTCTGTTGCCCAGACTGGAGTACAATGGCAGGATCATGGCTTACTGCAGCCTCAACTTCCTGGGATGAAGCGAACCTTTTGTCTCAGTCTTCCAAGGACTGGAGCTACAAGCACATACCACCACACCCAGCTAAATTTATTTTTTGTAAAGATGAGGTCTCACTATGTTACTCAGGCTGATCTCAAACTCCTGGGCTCAAGCAATCTTTCCACCTCAGCCTCCCGAAGTGCTGGGATTATAGATGTGAGCCACCACATCTAGCCTCAAAAAGCCTTTTTTTTTTTTTTTTTTTTTGAGTTGGAGTCTCACTCTGTCGCCCAGACTGGAGTGCAGTGGCTGCTCCCGGCCACCGCAGCCTTGACCTACTGGGCGATCCTTCCACCTCAGCCTTCCAAGTAGCCGGAATTACAGGCATGCGCTACCACGTTCAGCTGATTTTTTTATTTATTGTAGAGATGAGGTCTCGTTGTCCAGGCAGGTCTCGAACCCGCGGGCTCAGGCAATCCACTCACCTCAGCCTCCCAAAGGCGCGGGATTATAGGCTGAGCCACCGAGCCCGGCTCAAAAAGCTTTTTTTTTTTTTTCATAATCAGTATTTTTTATTATGGTTTTGTGGGGTACAGTTAAGGGTTAGGTGTACAATTACGTTTCATTCAGGCACCCTGTTGATAAGAGGTGTTTCCCCATCCTCAGACAGATATTTGCTACTGTTAATCCCACCCCTCCCCATAGTTTCCCAGTACCGTCAGTCATTTTCTTATAGTATTACATTGGATGTTCAAGGTCCATTATATGAGTGAGAACATGTGATACTCGGATCTTTGTTTCTGTGAGAGGTCACTCAGTATTATAGACTCTAGTTCCATCCAGGTTGCTGCAAAATTCATGATTTTGTTCTTTTTTATGGCTGCGTAGTATTCCATCATGTATATGTACCACATTTTTTTTATCCAGTCCTCTTTTGATGGGCAGCATGGTTGTTTCCAGGTTCTTGCTATTTCCAGGTTCTTGTGAATAATGCTGCGATAAACATACGTGTGCAGGTATCTTTTTTATAGAGTGATTTGAGTTCTTCAGGGTATATTCCCAGTAGGGGGATTGCGGGGTCATATGGGAGGTTGATATTTAGAGCTTTTAGGAATCGCCACACTGCTTTCCACAGAGGTTGCACTAGTTTACACTCCCACCAACAGTGTAGAAGTGTTCCCTTTTCGCCACACCCTCTCCAGCAGTTGTTATTTTTTGAGTTGTTGATAATTGCCATTCTGACTGGAGTTAGGTGGTATCTCAGTGTGGTTTTGATTTGCATCTCCCTGATGATTAGTGAGGTCAAAAAGCTTTTAACAGAAGAAAATGATAGGCTTAGAATGGCTTTTATCAAAAAGATGAAACGTTTAGAGACAATGCAGGGAAAAGGAACTCCTATATATTATTGGTGAGAATGTAAATTAATACAGCCATCATGAAAAATGATATGAAGGTTCCTCAAAAACTAAAAATAGGACTACCATATGACCAAGTAATCCCACTTCTGGGTATATATCCAAAGGAACTGAAATCAACATGTTGAAGTGATATTTTCACTCTTGTGTTCATCGCAGCATTATTCATAAGAGTCAAGATATGGAAACAACCAAAGTATCCATCAGCAGACAAATGGATAAAGAAAATGTGGTATATAAACACAATGGGGGAAGTCCTGCCATTTGTGATAACATAGATGAATCTGAAAGACATTATGCTAAGTGAAATAAGTCAGGCACAGAAAGGCAAATACCACATGGTATCACTTGTAGAGTCTAAAAAAGCTGAACTCAGAGAGTATAATGATGGTTACCAGAGGCTGGGGAGGGACGGAATGGAGAATTGCTGATCAAAGAGTACAAAGTTTCAGATAGAGGAATAGAAGACAGGAGAATGGGAATTGTTAAGCAAAGGATGCAAGGTTTCAGAGAGACAAGAGGAACAGATTTTGAGGTTTATTGCACACCGGGGGGACTGTAGTCAATAACAAAGTATTATATATTTCAAGATAACTAAAAGTAAATTTCTTTTTTTTTTTCTTTTTTTTGAGTTGGAGTCTCACTCTGTCGCCCAGACTGGAGTGCAGTGGCCGCTCCCGGCCACCGCAGCCTCGACCTGCTGGGCTCCAGCGATCCTTCCGCCTCAGCCTTCCGAGTAGCCGGAATTACAGGCATGCGCTACCACGCCTGGCTGATTTTGTGATTTATTGTAGAGATGCGGTCTTGCCAAGTTGCCCAGGCGGGTCTCGAACCCGCGGGCTCAGGCAATCCACTCACCTCAGCTAAAAGTAAATTTCAAATGACTAGTCCAGGCAACTTGGCAAGACCTCGTCTCTACTATAAATAAAAAAAAAAAAAAAATTAGCCGGGCGTGGTAGGTGCGTCTGTAGTTCCAGCTACTTGGAAGGCTGAGGTGAAAGAATCACCTGGAGCCCAGCAGGTCGACACTGGAGCAGCTGTGAATGTGCCACTGCACTCCAGCCTGGGTGATAGAGTGAGACTCCAACTTAAAAACAAAACAAAACAAGACAGATAGGTAAGCAAGGTGATAGATATGGTATTCAGCTTGATTTAATCACATAACATTGCATACATATATCAAAACATCACATTATATCTCATAAATATAACAAAGACTTGTCAAAGCAACAACAAAACAAAACAAAAATAATAAAAAGAAGGCCCAAGTATATCCAAAATCGATCACCTCCAAGGTTTTAAAGTAGGAGAAATTCCATGCAACAAGAGTGGGGTTACTGTTTTTGATACTATAAGTACTGGAAAGTTTAAGTGCCAGGGTGAAAAAGGTCTACTGACTCAAAAAGATGCCGGAGAATCAGCTATTATGGAAGAACAGGAAGTAGGTAGTCAGAATGAGGCTGATGGCCAGTGATGAGGGCTATGAGGCAACCCTTGTTGAGGTGTTCTGTTTTTCCCATGAAGCTGATAAGCATCAAACATGAGATCTTTCTTGCTAAATCTTACTGCTAATATTTGGATCTTTTTTTAAATGCTATTTTTAGAGACGTGTAAAAGACTCATTTATCTTTAATTACAAACCTCCTTTTAATACTTGAGTTTTCAGTGGAGAGTTAACTGTGTAACTACACTGGCTTTAGGCCTTTCTGTCTGGCTTTTACTCATCTAGAATATTTACAACCACACAGTAATAGCAGTGGAACTGGAAGTTTCTGACCCTTGTGAGTCACCTTCAAAATCATATGCCATCATAGGATGGCTACAGTTGAAAAAAAAATTATTCCAAACTGGCCTTCCTAATTTCCAGAATACATATGCAACTGGTTATGCCCAACGACTTCTGTACTTGCTATTACAAAAGTAAGGTGGTAGTCACTACATCAGGATAGGCTAGGTTAAGCTCTGTAGTCATAAACGACCTAGAAGCTTCCAACAAGGTTTTTCAGTCTCTGCATTAAAAACATTTGTGGGTCGGGTGTGGTGGCTCAGGTCTGTAATCCCAACACTTTGGAGGGCCAAGGCAAGAGGATTGCTCAAGTCCATGGGTTCGAGATCAGCCTGGGCAACTTGGTGAGACCTCATCTCTACAATAAATAAAAAAATAAGCCAGGTGTGGTAGCATGTGCCTGTAGTTCCAGCTACTTGGTTTGTTTGTTTGTTTGTTTGAGTTGGAGTCTCACTCTGTCACCCAGACTGGAGTGCAGTGGCTGCTCCCAGCCACCGCAGCCTCGACCTACTGGGCTCTGGCGATCCATCCGCCTCAGCCTTCCAAGTAGCTGGAATTACAGGCACGTGCTACCACGCCCGGCTAACTTTTTGGTTTATTGTAGAGATGAGGTCTCGCCAAGTTGCCCAGGCGGGTCTCGAACCCGTGGGCTCAGGCAATCCACTCACCTCAGCCTCCCAAAGGCGCAGGATTACAGGCTGAGCCACCGAGCCCGGCTAGTTCCAGCTACTTGGAAGGCTGAGATGGAAGGATTGCCTGAGTCCAGCAGGCCAAGGCTGTGGTGGCTGTGAGCGTGCCACTGCTCTCCAGCGTGGGCAACAGACTCCAACTCAAAACAAAACAAAAACATATAAAGCCAGATACTTTGTTGTGGTGGCCTGCACTGCACACTGTGGAATATTTAGCAGCAAAACTCATCTCTGCCCATTAGAGGCCAGTTACACTTTCTTAGTTGTAACAACCAAAAACATCTCCAGACGGTTTACAATCTCCAGATAGTTTATGACAATGAATGTTAGACTTTTTTTTAGTTAGTTTTTTTTTTTTTGAGTTGGAGTCTCACTCTGTCGCCCAGGCTGGAGTGCAGTGGCCGCTCCCGGCCACCGCAGCCTTGACCTGCTGGGCTCCGGCGATCCTTCCGCCCCAGCCTTCCAAGTAGCTGGAATTACAGGTGCGCACTATCACAACTGGCTAATTTTTTAAAAAATTTATTGTAGAGATGAGGTCTCGCCAAGTTACCCAAGTGGGTCTCGAACCCGCGGGCTCAGGCAATCCACTCACCTCAGCCTCCCAAAGGTGCGGAATTTCAGGCTGAGCCGCCGAGCCCGGCTGTATGTTAGACTTTTAAAAAATGTATGCCACATGTCCATCTTGGCCTGAAGCTGACAGAACAACCTCTTTCTAAGGTACTGCTGGTCTCAGGGCAGATGGAAAAAAGAACATGGATGACTATGTGCTAAAAACTTTTGTCCAGAGACAATATGTGCATGTCACTTCTGCTCACATTCCCTAGCCAATGCATGTCATACGACTTGGGTCATGTCAGTGGGGCCGGGAAGCATAATCTCTACTAAGGGAGAAGCAGAAACTGTATGTGTTCAATTATAAGTTTTCCATGTTGCTTTTCCTCATCTACTTGGACTCTTTAACCTTCATCATTCCAACAAATCCCTCACTGTTAATTAGAATCAAGGTCAGAATAGTCAGCTCCCCCTGTTTTCTTCCTCTGTACTCTAGGAGATGAACTTATGAGTTTGATAGGCTATTATAGTTGAATAAAAATTTTAGAAGACATCTAGATAAAGTCCCACAACCCTACTATAGCTTTACTTGGTATTATACTAATTTTGTGGGATGCAGGAGGAGCACATATATCATTTACGTTCTTTGTCTAGATAGTCTCAAAATTCACATTCTCAGGTGGGTGAATTTCCTACATTTCCTTGACACAAAGTACAAAGTTGCTTCCCCTCCTAATATATCTGTATCTTTTGAGTAAGGCACTCCTTTTCAATGCCTCATAAATGTTCTATGACCAAATAGCACTATTTCTTTATTTGCAAGGACAGATGAACCTCTGTGAAGAAAAACCCACCAGGTCTTGTTGTCTTCTCTTCTTCCACATAACATTCTTTTCTCCTTTTCCCTTCAACCATATCAAATTCTAATACTTCTTATTTTTCTTTTATAGCTATATCTTCCAATCTAGCTACGAATTCTACACATTTTCTCAGAAGTTATAATTTAGCAGAATATTCTTCAACTAAAAATAATGACACGTTTTGAATACCCAGAGATGCACTTTCTTCCGACATATCAAAAATACTGAATTCTCTAAAGATCTCTAAAACAATCCCCTCAAATTTCCACACCTTTTAGTTAGGATTGAAATTTCAGGTATGATTTTTCTACCTTGTATCTCCCCCTGGTAGCAACTGGGCTACTTACTATAAACATTACCCATTTCTCCAGGGCTCTAGTGGAGATAAAAGGTATATACAGATATAATAAATACATGATGTAAGTGTGTACAAAAAGCAAAATATGCAGGGAATCACACAAACTTCTTGGACAAGTAATAAGAAAAATTCAACTATTTGCCAAGTGATTGGGAGGTGGTCAGAGTCCAAATAGGACAGAAACAAGCAATTGGCTAAAACATTTGCTGGTGATTACAATTTGCCTTTATGTGCTGGTAGGCTGAGACTGACTTAAAGAGATAGGGACAGTGCAGACAGGAGACAATAATCCTAATTTTAGGGAAACTGGGGAGGGTTCGTGGATAAATAACAAGAACAGCAGCAGAGATTAGATTATATCAAAGCTGACCATAAAGCATGATAGAAAGTCTTAAGTTCCATGAGAAAAATAGAGATAAAGTACCAAGAATAATCACACAGACCATGGTCACTATCAAAAGTACAGATACTAGTTGACCACTTACGGCCCTTCCAGTCAATTCCAGTGTACCCAAAGCGTCAAAAAGCTACTTGCAAAGGTCACTCTTAAAGTGGGTTACTGTCAGTACCCATTTCTTGCACTTTTGTAGTGCCCTGAAGAGTTTGTCAGCCTCTTCAGTTACATGCCAGGTTCTCCAAATAGCTGTTAGGATACGTCTTAAGCAAGTTAAAGCACATCATCTTTGCTTCTGGGGAAAGAAGTTGTAAGCTTTTGAATTTCCCTTTAGGAAGTCTCTATATCTTTTAATTAGATGACCAAACACGTATTTATTACTGCATATAAGTTTCATCCATGACTGTTTCTTTTTTCTTTCTTTCTTTTTTGACTTGGAGTCTCACTCTGTTGCCTGGCTGGAGTGCAGTGGCACACTCACACCTCTCATGGCAGCCTCAGCCTCCTGGATTCAGGTTGTCCTTCCGCTTCAGCCTGCCAAGTAGGTGGGACTACAGGCGCATACCACTATGCCTAGTTTAAAAAAATTTTTTTTGATAGAGACAGGGTCTTGTTTTGTTGTTCAAGCTGGTCTCAAACTCCTGGCCTCAAGCAATTCTCCCACCTTGGCATCCCAAAGTGCTGGGTGTGAGCTACTGTGCCTGGCCTTCATCTATGACTATTTCTGAGCAACACAGATGATAAGCAATGACAAGAAACCTTCAAAGTAATTCAACCCTCCTATATTATTCTTTCTTTTTTTTTGAGTCAGAGTCTCATTCTGTCACTCAGGCTGGAGTACAGTGGCACACTCACGGTCACCACCTCGACCTGCTGGGTTCAGGCAATCTTTCCACCTCAGCCTTCCAAGCAGCTGAAACTACAGGTGAGTGCCACCAAGTACGGTTAATTTTTTGATTTATTGTAGAGATGAGGTCTTGCCAAGTTGCCCAGGCTAGTCTCAAATCTGTGGGCTCAGACAGTCCTCTCACTTCGGTCTCCCAAAGTGTTGGGATTACAGGTTTGAGTCACCACACCTGGCCCTATATTATTTTTGTTCTTGGATTCTCATTAAATCACAGCCCCAAATCACCCATGAACTTGAATCTTTAAAAAGTCTTTCTGAATCAATAATCATCTATCTGTACTTTATGGAAAAAGATAGGATTCAAGGAGGAGGGAAGGTAGGAACAGAAAATATAGTTATATCTTTATAGCTATAAATATGGCTATTATATCTTTAGGTCTGGTGGTTACTGGGGGTAATGAGCTACATAATGAATAGGAACCAGAGCTAAGTCTATCATTAGGAAATTCACTGGTTGTACAGCAAAATGCCTTCTGAATTCAAAGCTGCCCAAATTTGAGCACTTTTGTAGCTAAAAATCTCTCTTGTGCTTCTGTGCATCTTTAGGAGGCTTGAAATAAGTGGAAGAATTTTAGTTCCGCTGTCCTTTCACTCTCCTAACAGATGACAATGGAGACTGTAGATAATTTTCCTACACTTTCCTAAGTTCTTTTCCCAGCCTTAAACAAAACCTATTCCACTTTGGGGCTCATCTTCTAGGCCCAGAATGTGCTCTGGCCATCTTCTTCCACTGGATATGAGTTTTGATTCTGCTTAAATCACACAGCTGCAGTGGCATGCTGTCTAGAAATAGTTTGTGTTGGTATTCAAGCTGAACAAACCCTGGTTTCTATTTATGACATTCCCTTCTGACTATGACTCTGATTCTTTGATAAATCAATGTACTGAAAATGATACTCTGACCTTGAATCAAAAAAAACAATTAGGCTAGATAGGAAACAAGGCCTTTAGTATATAACTTTTTCTAAGCTAAATTCAAACATAGTTTAATGTCCCTTCCTCTGCTACCTCTTTTCCTACCTATCTCAGTATTTAAAAAAACTGATAAAAACACAAATTGAACACCTTATTGAGTGTTTCAAAGGCTGCTACTTATAATGAGGCAATATTACTTACAATTATCAAAAGAAAAAAGTATGTCCCACAAACCATAGGAAACACGTTTGTGGTTTTGCTGTAGCTGTTGATATAGTCAGTGTTTTGCCCCTAAAAACAACTACGTACAACTAGGAAAGAGGGCCTTTCAGATGTGACGATAAGACAACACAGAGAGGCTGCAGGCAGTAATGACGAAAGTGAACTTAGGCTAGTATAATGGTTAGTCAATTTTACTACTTTTGCTGTCTGGAACAGGCAAACATTTTATATTTTGCAAATATATTAATGGTTGCAAAGAAATGGAATTCTTACCTCGACCCCAAACATTCTTACCTCGACCCCAAACATGTTCCCTTTCACTCAGGGGCAAGATAGATTTACCACGTTTCTTTCTTCTACAAGGAGCTCTAAATTTCAAGTGAGCCAGAAAAAAACATCAGTTGGGAGCTATATAAAGGTTCGTGTGTGTGTGTGTGTGTGTGTGTGTGTGTGTGTGTGTAGAGAGAGAGAGAGAGAGAGAGAGAGAGAGGACAGGCACGATTGCTCACACATGTAATTCCAGCACCTCAGGAGGTGTGTGTGTGTGTGTGTGTGTGTGTGTGTGTGTGTGTGTGTGGAGAGAGAGAGAGAGAGAGAGAGAGAGAGAGAGAGAGAGGACAGGCACGATTGCTCACACATGTAATTCCAGCACCTCAGGAGGCCAAGGCAGGAGGACTGGTCGAGTCCAGACCAGCCTAGGCAATACATTGAAACTTTATCTTTACAAAAATAAAAAAATTAGCCAAGCTTGGTGGTGAATGCCTGTAGTCTCCGCTACTCCAGAGGCTGAGGTAGGAGGCTTGCTTGTGCCCAGGAGTTTGAGGCTGTGGTGAGCCATGATTGTGCCACTGTACTCCAGAGTGAACAACAGCATGAGATCCTAACTCAAAAAAAAAAAAAAAAAGGTTTATATATGCGTTCCTCCACTTGACACAGGTTACTATTCCTATAAACAGCACCGTTTTTCTTATAATTAAAATCTGACCTCTAGGAATCACATGTGACTCCTCCCTCTTCCTTATCTTCAATTTCCAGCTTATTTCATAGACCACTGTTTATTTTGGGGGGAATATTTTAGTTTCATTTCTTTCTCTCCATTTTCACTGTTGTCATGTTAGTCTAAGATCTCATCCCCACTTCCAGAAAATAAGCAAGAGTCCCCTAACTATTCTACTTGTCTTTAATTCTCTCCTTCACCTATCTATCCTGTATGCCACTCGTCAGGTTAATCTTTCCATCTTGGAATTATCAAAATGACATACAATGCCTCTCTTCAGTTTACTAGATCAAGCTCAAGCTATCTATAGCACTCCAACCTTTCCATAATGTTTCTCTCGTGCCTACCCATCTTTATCATCCAGCAATTCTCTACTCTTTCTCTATTGTTTTTACGGAACAAAATTATTTTCAAAGCAATTTTATAAACATCTGATCTCCTCAACAAATCTGTGATGATACATAGTATTTCTCTTTAAAATAAACATCTTTATTGAAGTATAATATTTGTATAAAAAGTACACAGATAACAAGTATATAGCTTTCTCAGTTTTTGCAAACACACCATGAATCACCATCCTGATTAAAAAAACTGAACAACAGCAGCACTTCAAAAGGTCCTCCTCAGGCCTTCTTCTAGTTACTACCCCTACCAAAAGTAACCAAATTCCTGATGTGGATCAGTACAGGGTGGTTTTGTCAATTTTTAAACTGCCTATAAATAGTATCATACAGTACATACTTTTTTGTGTTTGGTTTCTTTCACTCAGTGGTATTTGGACATTCATATGGTGTAGCAATAGTTTGTTTATTGGCAATTCTGTCTATCAGTGTATCTGCTGGTTTGAGGCTCATGTTGTTTTGATTTTGGTCTGTTAACTGGCCCCAGCTCAGGGACATTCATTACACACACTCCCTTTGTTGAGGATTTATTCTTATTGTTGTAGAGCTCCCATTATATAAATATGCTTCAACTCAGTTATTTATTCTGCTGTTGTTGGTTTGGATTTCCCCCCAGTTTCACGCCATTACAAATAGTGCTACTATGAATAATCTTGTACATATTTTGGGACACATATGTATATGATTTGACAGGAGACAAATTGCAGGAGCATAGAATATGCATATATTCAGCCTTAGTAGATACTGCCCAATAGTTTCCAAAGTGATTGTCACAATTTATACTCCCACCAGCAGCATATAAGAGCTTTATTTCCTAACATTGTCACCAACAACTAGTATCACACTTTTTCAATTTATTCATTCTAGTTGGTATGTAGTGATGTCTTTCTGTGGTTTTAGTGTGCATTTCCCTGTCAACCAGTGAGACTGATCCCTTGAAAATACTAAGGCCAAGAAAGATTAAATGTGGATACAGGAGCAAAACGTAAGTTTCCCAGCTATACGTCCATTGCTTTTTCTGCCACCCCATATAATTTACTTCAGAAAGATCAAAGCTGCCAAACATGTGCTGTTCCTGCCTCTACATCTTAGCACCAGTACTTATTCTCTATGTGATCTTACACAAGTGACTACATTGCTGCACTGAGAGGCATCAGCCTCATCTGTAAGAAAGGGATAAGTAAAAGTTACTATCGGCACATGGTATGTACTTTATAAACAGTATTGTTTTTTCTTTTGAATGCTTCAACATTATACTTGCCATACAGGTTCGCAATAATAGATGTCAATTCAGAATATCAAAACTTCAATCTACCATCCATTTCCTTCTGTTTACCAAGTTAAGTAGATTTCCTCTCTAATCCTGCAAAGTTTGTTTCTTGTATTTAATTGAGACAATGTAAATAATTTCTCATGGGAGGCCTAGGCGAGTGGTTCGAGCCTCCAGGTTCGAGACCAGCCCGGGCACCCTGTCTCTACAATAAAATAAAAAAAATTAGCTGGGTGTGATAGCACGTGCCTATAGTTCTGGGTGCTTGGAAGGCTGAGGTGGAAGGATCGCTGGAGCCCAGCAGGTCCACGCTGGGGTGGCCGTGAGCATGCCACTGCATTCTAGCCTGGGCAACAGAGTGAAACTCCAACTCACACACACAAAAATAAATAATAATAATAATTATTATTATAATAATTATTATTACTCAACTCCCTGAATTTTCCTTTGTTACTCTTCATAATATTGCAGCTTCCTCAACACTCTTATTTTACCAAAAGACTTAGGAGGCATCTACATTCACTTTACCTCAGTTGCTTTTCCTAAACAAATTGTTTAGTTAAGGTAATGAAAAGAAATGGGAAGAAATGGTTTGGCAACAAAACCTTAGCTGTCTAAAGCACAAACATAAAACATACCTCTCCCCACTAGGTTACCTACCTCTACAAATCAAAGTGCACAGTATTTCATGATAAAGATTCTGGGAGCATTTTAAGATGGATTAAAATGCATACTTTTAACTTGGACATAAAACCCTGGGACAGCCATTAGCCCTAGATATGAGAAATACTGGCAGTTCCCTTCTCACTATTTCTATTAGTTTGAGGCACCAGCTATTTTGATACAGGTCAACAAATTAGCCACAGCACAGAGAAATTCATTAGACACCCCTAGGTTGAGTGCTCTCCCAAGTTGACTCTGCAGTATACACTTTATTGAATGCCCACTAATGTTTATATTTTTCTGGCTTCCTAAGTAATACTGAAGAATTTTGAAAATTAGAACACTACCTGGTGATTGTAACATCTCATCAAGGATGGTTTGGCAGTCATTTTTTTCCTAATTACACATGGGTAAAATAAATGAATAATCCTCTCTGTGAAGCCACTCCCCTAGCTAAATATTTGCCCTTGCCTTTGGGGGGACTTACTCAGAGATCCAAACTCAGGGGCATATGGCATTTTGCATGTTTGCTTTTAGATTCATTCTATTGAGTGCCATAATCTGTCCCTTTCAAATGATCCAATATGCTTAGCAGTTTACAAGTTATTCTTATACATGCAATGAAGAAAAACGCAGGCTACAAAAAGTCTGTGAATCTTTGAGATGGTTATACCTGAGAGGTCACCTAATCTAATTATCTGATTATACAGAGGAAGAAACTGAGACTCAGATATTGGAAAGACTTCCCTAAGGACATGGAGCTGCCTAGTAAGATAACTGAATTTCAAACCCAGAACTAATAACCCCCAATCCTCTTTACCTTTATTTTTTTGAGTCAGAGTCTCAGTCTGTTGCTCAGACTGGAATGCATGGTACAATCATGGCTTACCACAGCCTCGAGTTCTTGTGCTCAGTCGATCCTTCTGCCTCAGCCTCCCAAGTAGAAGGGACTACAAATGTGTGTCACCACACCTGGCTAATTTATTTATTTATTTATTTATTTTTGGTAGAGACAAAGTCTCACTATGTTGCCTAGGGTAGTCTTGAACTCCCAGGCTCAAGCAAATATCTCACTTTGGCCCCCCAAGTACTAGGATTACAGGCATGAGCCACTGTGCCCACCTAATCCTTTGTACTTTTCTTTACATCATAGTGCATACTTTCATTTTTCAGAGGGCGGGGGGGCTGGAGAAGGAAAAATTATAACTGCAAAAATAAACCATTTTACTGTTTATCACCCCTGGTCAAAAGGTACCAATGCAGGTTAGATATATCCCTACCCTTCTCTGTTGATTCCCTACAAGAGGTAACTGTGAAACACTCCTGTCTTCTTCTTTTTCTTCTTCTTCTTATTTTGAGTCATAGTCTCACTCTGATGCCCAGGCTGGAGTGCAGTGAGTATGCTAAGCTCAGGAGATCCTTCCACCTCAGCCTTCCAAGTAGCTGGAACTACCAGTGCATGCCAACATGCCCAGCTGATTCTTTTGATTTACTGTAGAGATGAGGTCTTGCAAAGTTGCCCAGCCAGGCCTCGAATCCCTGGGTTCAGGCAATCCTCTTGCCTCTGCCTCCCAAAATGCTGAGATTACAGGTGTGAACCATTGCACCAAGGAATTTTTTTAAAAAGACTACACTGTATCCACTGCAGAAACTCTTGCAACTTACCCACAGTCTGCCATTACAGAAACAAGGAATAAGCTTTGGGCCAGAATTTAGTCACCTCGCCCAAAGCTTTTTCCTTTACTGCAGAAAAAAAAACAAACCCCAAACTAGGGGAAGAAGCAGGTACTTTATACAAGTAGACTGGCAAGAAACCTAGGTTGCTAATGTACTGACACTATTATCTGTGGCTAATGTAAATCATTTAAATAAGCCATATTTGAATAATTTAACTCTGAGAAGTTACAAGCTACAGTACTGCATAAATTATGGAAGTATGTTAAAACTCTATTATAATGCTTTCAGACTGTGAGGTCACATTACCAGAGAAAGTGTGCCATAATGAAGGCCACCTGGTATTTTCTACAGGTAAGAAATGTTGGTGAGTGCAGTCTATGGGAGAACTGCCTCTCAAGGAATCTTATTTTATAGCACATCACATGGCAATACACACACACAAATATTGTAACATTATTGTGCTTTACCAAAATAAAGAGTTTATAAAAATTTAAAGTCAGGCACAGATAAATACTGCATTATTCATGTGGAAACAAAAAAAGGTGTTTTGTTGTTTTTTTTTTTGAGTTGAAGTCTCACTCTGTCACCCAGACTGGAGTGCAGTAGCACATTCCCAGCCACTGCAGCCTCAACCTGCTGGGCTCTGGCGATCCTTCCACCTTAGCCTTCCAAGTAACCGGAACTATAGGCGTGCACTACCATACCTGACTAACTTTTGATTTATTGTGGAGACAAGGTCTCTCCAAGTTGCCCAGGTGGGTCTCAAACCTGCGGGCTCAGGCAATCCACTCACCTCGGCCTCCCAAAGTGCTGGGATTACAGGCTGAGCCACCGAGCCCGGTCCAAAAAAAGTTTCTGAGTTTACAAAAGTAGAGAGTGGAACAGTAGGTATTAGAGGCTGGGCAGGGAAAGACGTGGAGGGGTTGTTAACATATAAGGTTACAGATAAATAGAAGGAGTGAGTTCTGATGTTTTGCAGCACTGCAGGGTAAATATGGTTGTCTATATTTTATTGAATATTTTCTTCTTTTTTTGAGTTGGAGTCTCACTCTGTCACCCAGGCTGGAGTACAGAGGCATGCTCACGGTCACCCAGCCTCAACCTGCTAGGCTCAGGTGATCCTTCCACCTCAGCCTTCCAAGTAGCTGGAACTACAGACACATGCCACCATACCCGGCTATTTTTAAATTTATTGTAGTGATGGAGTCTCACCAAGTTGCCCAAGCTATCTCAAACCCCTGGGCTCAGGCAATCCTCTCGCCTCAGCCTCCCAAAGTACTGGGATTATAGGCTTGAGCCACCACACTCGGCCCAAATATTTTAAAAAAGCTAAAAGAAAGGATATGAATGTTCACAACACAAAGAAATGACAGGCCAGGTGGGTTCAAGAACAGCTTGGGCAACTTGGCAAGACCTCATCTCTACAATAAATCAAAAAATTAGCCGGGTGTGGTAGCGTGTGCCTATAGTTCCGGCTACTTGGAAGGCTGAGGCAGAAGGATCACCTGAGCCTAGCAGGTCGATGCTAGGGTGGCCACGAGCATGCTACTGCATTCCAGCCTGGGAGGCGGAGTGAGACTCCACCTCAAAAAAAAAAATGACGAATGTTTTAAATGATGAATATGTTAATTACCCTAATCTGATCATTCTACACAGGTATATCAAAATATCACTCTGTATTCACTAAATATGTATAACTATTATAAAACAACTAAAAATAAAAGGGGAAAAAAGATTTTCTCAAAATTGAGAAAAAGGAGACAAATTTACACTTACTATCTACCACCCCAAGCACTGCTATGTACTTTTCATATATTACCTAATTTAATTCTCACAACTCCAGAAAATATCATCATCTTGTTTTTACAGACCAGGAAACTGAGACTCTAGATTAGATCACACAGTTTATAAAATACAGACTCGGGACTTGAACCCAAGAGTGTCTGACTCTAAAGCCACTAGGCTTTTCTTCATGCCATGTTGCTATCACTCACAAAAAGAGTAAAACCTGTTTTTTTTTAAGCCTTCCAACAATTTGCTTAGCAATTCTTGTCACTACTCACTACCTGTCCATTGTGTATCTAAAATTATGTTGGGTTTGATTCATGTATCCATTCACCCATCCACTAAATAGATATTAGGGACCTGTTACGTTCTAGGTGTTATGCTAGGTACTAGCATTTCATTGGTGAGTGAGAAAGAGGTTCTCAAGTCCTTGGACATGGAGGAGTCAGTAATTAAACAGTCACACAAGTAAATGTAAATTTACAACTGTATTAACTGGGTTATGATGGATTAATAGTTAGTAGTTCTGGGTATGAAACATAACATGCTACTACTATAAAATCTAATGGAGATTTCTCAGTCTGAAGGGTCAAGGAAGATTTCTCTGAGGAAATGGTGACTGAGAAGAAATCTGAAAAATAAGTAAAGTTACTTAGGTAAAGAAGATTGATGTATACTGAAGGAATGATATGTGCAAAGTTTTCATTCATAAAATGGAAGAAATACATTTCTTGGCAAACTTGTTTCTGGATTTAGAGATGAAATGGTGGTACGTGACTCATAAGAACCTAGAAAATGATGGCAAATATGGTTTTAATAATACTATAATATAGGCCGGCACAGTGGCTCAATCCTGTAATCACAGTACTTTGGGAGACTGAGGTGGGAGGATCAGTTCAGCCTAGGAGTTTAAGACTACCTGTGCAACATAGTGGGACCTTGTCTCTACAAAAAATTAGCTGGGTATAGTGGCATGTGCCTGTAGGCCTAGCTACTTGGGAGGCTGAGGTGGGAGGACTGCTTGATCCCAGGTTATAGTGAGCTATGATCACACCACTGTACACCAGCCTGGGTGACAGTGAGATTTTGTTTCTATTAAAAAAAAAAAAAAGAGCTGTAAGAGAAAACAGGAAATATATTCAAACAGATAACCTTGCATAGCTAAGATGGGAACATTTTAGTTACTGGTGGGCCCTATGAGCAAGTGAAAAGCATCAGATAGCACAGTTTAGTCTTTCTAGTTATTTTGAAATAAATATAATTTTTTATAGACTTTTACAACAACTAATATAGATACATAACTATTCTATAAATGTTTAAAACAGAAAAATGTATTCTTTATATTATGGCTAATTTTATAAAGAGAGAGACAAAATAAGAAAAAAGGGAAAAAGTAAAGAATAAAAAAAGCAACTAAAGTTAAGGGCAAAAAGAATACCGGATAAGAAAAGGCCAAAGAGACCAGAAAGACAGAGAGAAAAGAGGCAATCAGACAGGAGCTGTGACAGGGAGAATCTAGCTCAATTTCCTCAATCTCTCCATAGGCCTACCTTCAACATTTCTATTTGAACGTCCAAACTGAAGCACTCTAAGCCTCTCCCACTCAAGCTACTCTTCCTTTGCTAGGCTGTGCCACTGCCATCATCTCTTGCCCAGTGTGCTTTCCCTCCCGGGAGTCCCCTAACCAGCACGTGATAGTAGACCTGGTGTGGCCATACACTCTCCGGGCCACTTGCTCTGTTATTTACAAAAACAAAACATAGCAAACACATCTAGATTTGCATCTGCAAAAATAAGAAGGACACCTGGCAACAGAAATGAAGAAGTATGTTTGGAGAATATTTGGACCTTCTCTGGGAATGCTTTTTAGGAAGTGCCTTTGAAACAATCATATTAAGAGATGAGAAGAGTGATAGATGAAACTTAAGGAAATATGACAAAGGCTAAATGAAATTAAACCAAGGGAAAAACCCGGACTCAGATATGATTAACCCCAATTTATTTAGTATCTCTTCTTACTGTGTGCTGAGGGCCATCTTCATTATCCCTCATGTAGAAAGGCTTTAGTGCTAATGGATAATTAATGACGAAGACTGGTATGTTGCCACAGTGCTTCACCAGGTACTTTTCATGTTCAGTTTGTAGATCAACACCCCACTGTAATGAGAAAAAAGAAATGACCAAATGAGAAGCCACAGTTGAAATATACAGTTAGGCTGAGGTGAATGGATTGCCTGAGCCCGCGGGTTCGTGACCCGCCTGGGCAACTTGGCGAGACCTCATCTCTACAATAAATCAAAAAATTAGCCAGGCGTGGTAGTGTGCGCCTGTAGTTCCAGCTACTTGGAAGGCTGAGGTGGAAGGATCACCAGAGCCCAGCAGGTCGAGGCTGTGGTGGCCGGGAGTGGCCACTGCACTCCAGTCTGGACAACAGAGTGAGACTCCAACTCAAAAAAAAAAAAATAAGAAATATACAATTAACCACCTGAAAATAACATGTCCTAAGGGCTTTCTCATCCTGAGTTTCAATATTTGGAATACTGAAATTGGCTAATGGAGCTGTCTGCTGAGGTTACACAGCTGGCTAAACTATCTAGAAAGAGATATTTGTTAACAAGACCAGCCAAAAGCCTAGAAAGATGAAAGCTGAAGCCAGTAGATAAACATTATGCTTTCTGTCCCCCATCTCAAGGACCAGCATTCAGCAGATGAATAGCACCTGCAGGAAAACAAAATACACTTTCCAAGGGGATAAACCCTGACTTCAGAATCACAGTTTTTATTAATATTGCCTAGAGCTTCTTCCGCAGTTACTGTTCCTAAATCTCAGGAAATTAAATGACGGAAGATAATGTTCCTAATATTGAGCTTATCTTTGGCTAGACAGCTTCTCGTGGTGAATTTGGGGTTTTTTTTGAGATGGAGTCTCACTCTGTCACCCAGGCTGGAATACAGAGGCACACTCATGGCCACTGCAGCTGGCTCAGGCAATTCTTCTGCCTCAGCCTTCCAAGTAGCTGGAACTACGGGTGTGTGCTACCACACCCGGCTAATTTTTTTATTATTATGGAGACGAGGTCTCACCAAGTTGCCCAGGCTGGTCTAGAATCCCTGGGCTCAGGCAATTCTCTCGCCTTACCTTCCAAAGTGCTGGGATTACAGGCTGAGCCACCGTGACTGGCCGAATTTGTTTATTTAAATAAAAGAGACAACTCACATATCAGATGCTCTTTGACGAAAACTGTTCAGTCTATCTATTCAGCAAATACTAAATCCAGGTACCATGCTAGGTACTGGTTTAGTGGTAAGAAAAACAGTATAATCTCTTGACTTCATGAGGCTTCCAGGAGACAAACATTAAACTAAAAATTACAGAAAAAAATTACCTTCTGATTTAACTGGGAATTGAACTGTTGGAAGGGATAGTTTGAGGACAAAGGTATGACTTTTTTTTTTTTTTCTTTGAGTTGGAGTCTCACTTTGTTGCCCAGACTGGAATGCAGTGGCGGCTCCCGGCCACTGCAACCTCGACCTGCTGGGCTCTGGTGATCCTTCCACCTCAGCCTTCCAAGTAGCTGGAATTACAGGCATGCGCTACCATGCCCGGCTGATTTTTTGATTTATTGTAGAGATGAGGTCTCGCTGCCCAGGCGGGTCTTGAACCCACGGGCTCAGGCAATCCACTCACCTCAGCCTCCCAAAGGCGCGGGATTACAGGCTGAGCCACCGAGCCCGGCTAGGTATTACATTTTTAATGCATTATTTTACTACTTCCACTTATCTGGCAATATCTTAATTATAGGAAAAGGGGCAGGATTTAGTGGCTCACTTCTGTAATGCCACCACTCTGGGAGGCCCAGGAAGGAGGATTGCTTGAGGCCAGGAGTTCAAGACTAGTATGGGTAACAAAGGAGAACTTATCTCTAAAAAATAAATAAATAAATAAAATTTTTAATTAAAAAAGGAATAAAGGACTGGAGTAGGAATGAGGAGACTTGTCTCTAACATATGCATGCCCATGGATAAACCACGTGGCCTCTCTACATCTATATCCTTGCCAATAAAATAAAGGAGTCCTTCACAGAAAGGGAGATTATATGTACAGTGGTTGTCAGGAGTTAGAGAGTAGGAGAAATAAGGAGACACTGATAAAAGGGCATAAACTTTCAGTTCTAAGATGAACAAGTTCTGGGAATCTAAGATGTAGTGTGGGTGATGACAGATGTGTTAATTAATTTGATTGTGATAATCATTTCACAATGTATACTTGTATCAAATCATCAAGCTGTATATCTTGAATATATATAATCTTTGTCAATTAAATAGTTTAAAATTTTTAAAAATGAAATTTTGGCTGGGTACAGTGGCACACATGTGCAGACCCAACTACACAGGCAGCTGAGGTAAGAGGATTATTTGAGTCTAGGAGTTTGAGGCCTGGACATAGTGAGACCCTATTATTATTACTATTGTTATCATTATTATTTTGAGTCAGAGTCTCACTCTGTCACCCAAGCTGGAGTGCAGTGGCACACTCACGGCCACCGTAGCCTCGACCTGCTGGGCTCAGGCGATCCTTTGCCTCAGCCTTCCAAGTAGCTGGAACCACAGGCATGCACCACCACACCTGGTTCATTTTTTTATTTACTGTAGAGACGAGGTTTCACCAAGTTGCCTAGGCTGGTCTTGAACCCTTGGACTCAATCCTCTCGCCTCAACCTCCCAAAGTACTGGGATTATAGGCTTGAGCCACTGTGGCCAGTAAGAACCCATTCTTTAGAAAAAAAAAATTCAGTGTTTTCCCACAGTGACTCACAAATTAGAAGGTTCTATGAAGTTCAACTGAAATAAAAACCTGTTTAGTTTAATACGTTGCCTAAAGCTATTTGACTGCATAACTTCTTTTGTTTGTCATCTTTTAACATCATTCAGAACATACTTTGGGAAACATCGAACTATTACTAGTTGATTTCTACAGTAATATTCTATGATTAACATTCTTTTTTAGAATTTTCATCTTTATAATACTTTAGTCACTATTATTCCAAATGATACAGTTCTATTTCAAAATTAATTAAGTTTGAGCAAACATCAAAGTCTGTGTTCAGATGAGCAAATACCATATTTTGCTAATAAAAGAAAATTATTTTGAAGATTTTTAATGAAGTCAGCTAAGGACAAGAGAGAAAACATTTTCACACACACACAAAAATACTACCTCTGGGGTGAAGGTGAAGTTGTAGGATGCGTGCTTTAAGATCTCTACCGCTTCAGTATAAGACATGCTACAGGGAAAAAGCAGAGAAAGGTCAATACAATAGGGCTGCTGTTGACTAGTTCATCTTAAAACTAGAAAAGCCTATTTCTATACAGTTTGTGAGATCATAAGGGAGTACTGAGTAATCAGGAATTGGGGCTAATCTAATCCTATGAAAGTCTGATCTGCATGAAGAGAAGTGGCCATTCAATAACCCCACTCCTGATCTACTTGCAATGTACACAGAGGAGTTAGTCACTTAAGCAAGTGGAGATTTTCTCTGAATCCATGATATGCCTATTAAAAGGCATGAAACACTGAGGCTGAAAGAGCAAAAGATTTTCCCTAAAAGTCATCTTGCATTCATTCATGTATTTATCCATCAAACATATATTTGGTACTTTCTAGACACAATTCTAGGCACTGGAGATAAAGTAAACAAAAATAAAGCCCCAATATTCCTCTGTGTGTGTGTGGGGGGGGAGATATGGGGAGTGAGGGAGAGAGTACATAGATAAACAAATAAGCAGGTAGTATTATTAGAGCTATGAAGAAAAATAAAGCAGGGTAAGAAGAGAGAGGATGCTTGGGGGTGCCATTTTAGATAAGATGTCAAGAAAAGCCTTACTGGGTTGATAACATTTGAACAAAAACCTGCATTAAGTAAGGAAACAAACCATGTAAGTATCTTGGGAGGAGTATTCCAGGCAAAAGGAACAGCAAGTACAAGGGCCTGAAGTGAGAACAGTTTGGCTTGTTCAAGGAATAGAAAGGTCAGTGTGACTGGAGCATACTGAACAAGGGAAGAATGCCAGGAAATTACATAGGAAAGGCACTCAGAAGTCAGAGCCTATGGACTCTCTTTTAGGCTGTGTGGAAGGGCTTGGTAATTCTAAGCATCACAAGACTGTTTAGGAAAAATATCATTGGTTCTCTCAATAAGACACCCTCATGCTGTAAGTAAGTCAAACCAAAGATTTGTTTTAATTTTGCTGTGTGAATAGGTAGTAATATCCGCATTTAAAAAAAATTGTCAGAATCTGTTTGAGCAGGAAAAAAAAAAAAGCCAAGATGTATAAAAAGAGTACACCCCTCCCTACCATTCCTGTCCCAGATGGAAGGGAGATTTGGGACGCTAAATTACTTGGTATGCTCTACCAAGCACACTGAGAAATATAAGAGCAGTCAAAATATGAAGTAGTAGGATTCTGTAGTATTGGCAAGTTACTCAGTTACTTTCCTGTCACACAGTCATGCTATTGGTTTATTGAGTATTCTTCTGGAGGATTTTAAAAAATGTTTAAATGTATAAATATACATATTTATATAAGCATTAACATAATCTCCCTTCATTTTTCAATAGATGTCAGCCACAGCATACATACCATACACATTCTTATTTTACTCAATAATATATCCTGTAGACCTTTCTATGAGTATATAAAGAGCTTAATTTTTAAATATTACAATATTCCATTTTGTGGATGTATCATAATTAATTTAACCGGTGATCACTGATGGGCATTTCATATTTTCAAATATTTTGCTATTACAAATCATGCCTACATATACATATTTAATGCTATTACAAATAATTCTTTTTTTTTTTTTTTCAGTTGGAGTCTCACTCTGTCACCCAGGAAGGAATGCAGTAGTACGCTCACGGTCACCCCAGTGTGCTGAGCTCAGGAGATCCTTCTGCCTCAGCCTGCCAAGTAGCTGGAAATACAGGCACGTGCTAACATGTTCAGCTAATTTTTTTGATTTATTGTAGAGATGAGGTTTCGCCAAGTTGCCCAGGCTGTTCTCAAACCCATGGGCTCAGGCAATCCCCTCACCTCAGCCTCTCAAAGTGCTGGGATTACAGGCTTGAGCCACCGTGCCCAGCCTACAAATAATTCTTATACATTAATTTTGCATATGGAAAAAGTGATTGCCCCCTTATACAGGCGTATACCAAAGATACTGCCCCCTTATACAGTCATATACCAATTTATGTCCACTTGCGACAAATGAAAACGTCAGCTCTCTTGCAAACTGAAGGGAAAATACTGCAGCAACACTTTGGATGATTAAAAAAAAAAATCTATGAATTTTCTAAAGGACTTTGAACTCAAAAAATAACTTAGCACTAATTTATTCTCTTAAGTAAAAATGAAGTTCATACCTATAATAACGAACTAGGAAGAGTTGTGTTGTGTCTTACAGTACAAGTAGATCTCCCAAAGCTATGATTTAAATGATTTTTTCCCCAAGATGAAGACTGCATTCAAATTAAAATCTAGTATTATACAATAGGTAATTTTTAAGGTAATTATGATGGTGGTAGTCGTGCTGTTGGTAGTAGTAGTAATTTTAAACAATAATAATTTTAGTTTAGGGAAACTAAAGTTTAGGGAGCATCAGTAACTTTTTAAAGATTACTCATGTAAGGTAAGTAGTAAACCCTGATCTGCTGACTCCAGAATCTAAGTTTTTTTTTTTTGAGTCGGAGTCTCACTCTGTCGCCCAGACTGGAGTGCAGTGGCCGCTCCCGGCCACCGCAGCCTCCACCTGCGGGGCTCCGGCGATCCCCCCGCCTCAGCCTTCCAAGTAGCTGGAATTACAGGCGCGCGCTACCACGCCCGACCAATTTTTTGATTTTATTGTAGAGATGAGGTCTCGCCTGCCCAGGCGGGTCTCGAACCCGCAGGCTCAGGCAATCCACTCACCTCAGCCTCCCAAAGGCGCGGGATTACAGGCTGAGCCTGAGCCACCGAGCCCGGCTTCAGAATCTAAGTTTTTAACAGTTAAGATAATGTCTAAAGAATACGTGAAGTTTCATGTGTTTAATCAAAACAAAAGATAATGGGTGCTGGGTTCTTCCTTTGACTCTACCACTTACTAGCTATGTAAGTCACTTCAACTTAGTGAAAGCATGTTATTAAATGTAATATGTTATACAAATATTGAAAAAGCATTTGTACTTGTAAAATAAGGAGATTGGATTATCTTGTCTAAAGTTCTTTTCTGCTGAGACATTCTATTGTTCAACTGTATCAACTACTTGGTATGCTTTATATTCTATATTTCACTGAGAAATATAAGAAAAGTCAAAATAGGAAGCAGTAGGATTTTGTATGTTGGTAAGTTATGGTTTCATTATTAAGAAGAATGACTCTCACATCTAAATATCTTGTTCTTCCAGATCTTCCATTCCACTCCCCTGCTCACCTAAATTTGGGGCAGAACTTCCAAGTTCAAATTACAGTTCTGACACTGGGTATCTTAATGGCTTTCATCAATTCTTTCAACTAAATATTTTTCTTAATATGACTAAAGAATAATATTTCTTCTCCTTTCTAGAAACTACTTCCAAAGTGCTTTGAGAAGAGAAAAAGACATCGTGATACAGCATGACACAGAATCAAACTATCTTCATAGTTCAAATTTTTCATTGTTGAATAGAGAAAATTCATTATTCTGAAGCTGTGAGTAAAACTGCTAAGCTAAAGAGATCATTATTGTCATTCTTTGCCTCAGATTCACACAGACAAATGAACAGCAAATAAAAAAGGTAAGTATTCTATATTTTCAAAACCTTAATACTATAAAGGAAATATAATATAATGGAATTCTATTTTTGCTTAATAAAGGCTAACTTCAATTATTACACAAGTTTCTTAAATAGCATATTTTCACATAAAACAATTATAACAAGTACTGAAGATACACTTATCAAATCTACTGATTCAAAAGAATACGAGTCATGGTATCTCTACGTGGACTCAATAATTAATAATGTAGTCTGCAGAAAGGACAAGAGTTTTTTTGTTTTGCTGTCTTCCTGTTTTTTTCTTTCTGCTTTACTTTTAGGATTAACTCGAAGATAGATTCAGCTACACCTATATTTTCAGGAATTTCAGAGTCCATGTTTTGAAGAGCATGAAGCAGCAGAAGGGGGATGACGAGGTGGTAGAGAGGGCACTGCCACACAAACTGCTACTCAACTTGCTACCTCCAATGATATTAATTTAATAATCATCACCACCACCATCCCTCTATGCTCTTATTGGTTACGCTTAACATTTTAACATGTATGTCTGGCTGAACAAGTCTAAAGTTAGTCAGTATCTCTCCCTTCCTTTCCAACAACACAGGGACTAATACACTTCAATTAAGAACATCCCTCTCCAGTTTTATGTTATTGCTGCCCAGTATTTTATTTCTAAGGTAACAGTTATTTTCTTTCAATAATGTGAAGATATTATTTTATCATTCTCTTCTCTTGTGTTTCAGAGTTTGCACTATGAGATTACCTTCAGTGGAGTTTGTTTTTGAGAATATCATGCCACCAGAATTGAAGGTGTAAACCTCAAGATTAGTTTTGTATTTGCTTCTACAGGTACTCTAGAGTTAAATCACCAACCCAAGACAACTTTTTATTTTAATGTCCTGGCATGAGAATTCTTGACTACACAGGAAATATAAATTTAAACTCCGGGCTCACTTAAGAGCAGACTGTGGCTGCAAATTCTCAATGAAAACTATTTTTTGTAAACTCCCTATGTTGACTAGCTGAATTTTCTGCTTGTTTGCATGTTTTCTCAGGCTGGTCTCGAATCCCTGGGCTCAGGGAGTCCTCTTGCCTCCACCTCCCAAAGTGCTGGTATTATAGGCGTGAGCCACCCACACCTGGCATGTTTGCATGTTTTCTAATTGGCCCCTTTCATTAAGGGTATTGTCTTTGGACAGTGCTAGTTTTCTTTATATGTGTATATGTGTGTGTATTTCGGGGGATATCTCAAATCTAATTTATTATGCTTCAGTCTCATGTCCTTTCATAGATGTTAAAATCTCTGGTTTCAGACTGGAAAATTGCCCTTCATCTTCCCTAGCCTCCACCCTGAGAATCCTCAGCATCATGTCAATTATGCACACTACACTGGTCTTTGGTTCCTTTCTTCATTTCTAGCATCTGGAACTTCTCTTTCTAGCAAACTCAACAAAGCATTTAAAGGATTTTATAATATAGTAACTATCATTTTTAGATGTTTTGTATTCTGTAGCAAGAGTTGCTCAAAATAGTATGGTCATTTGATCCTTTCAACAACATAAGATAACCAGTTGGGTTTTGTGAGTGGGCTATGCTGTTGGCTGCTATCTCTGATTGGGCACCACTGCTGGCAGGAACATAGAGCTACCATCAAGATTATGTACTGGTTGCTGTAATTCCTGCCCCCTTTTCTATTCCTTCCTGACCCCAGGTAGTCTAGCCTTGGCTTTGCTCCCAGGGTTCCCCATGAATGAGGCAGGAATGCGCCTCCTGGGAAGCATCTCAGAATACTGTGGAAGCTGAATAGCTGTCTCCAGCTCTCTCTTTTCCCACTGTAGAAACCACAGGCCCAGAGGAATCCTCTCTGTGTGGCATTGGGCCAACTTGGAGGAGAAGGAATGCAGTCAAAGTAAGAGCATCCTTTCTTACTCTTCTAATGCAGTTTCTTCCGTTGTCCATGCCAGTGTCTCAGTTTCATTCCCAGATTTCAGGACTTTCACAAAGGCATTCTTGTCTGTGGATACTTGGACTTTCCATGGAGGGGAGTGAAGTCTGGAACCTTCTACTTACCATCTTGCTGACGTCCATCTCCCCATACTTTATTTTATTTTATTTTTTTAGTTGGAGTCTCACTCTGTCACCCAGACTGGAATACAGTGGCAGCTCCCGGCCACCGCAGCCCCGACCTGCTGGGCTCCAGCGATCCTTTCACCTCAGCCTTCCGAGTAGCCAGAATTACAGGCGTGTGCTACCACGTCCACCTGATTTTTTGATTTATTGTAGAGATGAGGTCTTGCTGCCCAGGCAGGTCTCGAACCCGCGGGCTCAGGCAATCCGCTCGCCTCAGCCTCCCAAAGGCGCGGGATTACAGGTTGAGCCACTGAGCCCGGCCCCATACTTTATTTTTAAACCGTAACTAATTTGTGTTATGCAGAATGAATCATAATGATGACAATAACTGAAATGGCATAGCCCATGAGGTCATTTCCGGACCTTAATATTTTACAGACAAGGATTCCAAAGTACGAGAGCTAAGTGATAGGTAAGGGTCATAAGGATGGTGGGGGAACTACAGCTACTCTACCTTTAATTCCAGTACCCTTTCAAATATGTCAAGTGGTTAACAGCGTCAGCTTTGAAATCAGATGAACAGAAGCCTGAATTTCCCTTTCATCTTTTACTTGCTTAATCTCTTTGTACTGATTCTCCACTATAGAATGGAAATAAAAACTACTCAGAGTTGTTGTGAAGATAAAATGCACTATGAATGTATGTAAAGTTTATCACTGTTTGGCTTATCATAAATGTTCAATGAAAGGTGGACAGTATTTTTCCTATCTTGGACCTTATTTATTAGATAGGAGTTGGAGAACTATGATCTTCTCCCTGGTTTTGTCACCCTCACAGATTCCTTGGGAGAACCAAATTACTTCTTCCCTCTTCTACATAATTACTACTTTTTCAGACAAAATTGGACTCTACCTTTTTCAATATGTTCATGCTCAGAAGAACTCTCTTGTAAACTCCAGATCCATATTTTCAACTGCCTACCCAACATTTTCAGATACTGGATATCTGAAAAGGATCTAATCTTAACATGTTTTGATTCCTGATACCACCCCCTCTCCCCCAAGGCCCCCCGCACTGCTACTCTTATAGCAATTTTCCCAATTTCAATGAATGGCAACACAGTTTTGCAACTTATGGAAAAAAAGGCTTGACTTCATTCTCTCTCTCCCTTTCCCACCCTCAGCGAATCTTGTTTGCTCTACTTCTAAAATATATCTGGAATAGGACATGTTCTCTCACCATCATCCTGGTCTGTGATTGTTAATTTTATGTGTCAATTTGGCTGGGCCATGGAGCTGAGAATATTTAGTAAAATATTCTGAATGCTTCTTCAAAGGTGTTTTTTGGATAAGATCAATGTTTAAATCAGTGGATTTTGAATAAAGCATATTAGATGATGTGGGTGAACACCATCTAATTAGTTGGCGGCTTTACAAGAACAAGGACTAACCTCCTCCTGAGAAAAAGGGAATTCTTTATTAAAAAAAATTTTTTTTTGAGTTGGAGTCTCACTGTCGCCCAGACTGGAGTGCAGTGGCTGCTCCCAGCTACCGCAGCCTCAACCTGCTAGGCTCTGGCGATCCTTCTGCTTCAGCCTTCCAAGTAGCTGGAACTACAGGTGCGCGCTACCATGCCCGGCTGATTTTTTTGGTTTATTGTAGAGATGAGGTCTCACCAAGTTGCCCAGTTGGGTCTCGAACCCGTGGGCTCAGGCAATCCACTCACCTCAGCCTCCCAAGGCGCGGGATTACAGGCTGAACCACTGAGCCTGGCAAAGGGAATTCTTTAAGAAGACTACCTTTCGGCTGGAACCGCAAGTCTTCTCTGAGTCTCCATCCTGCTGACCTGCCCCATCAGATTTCAAACTCACCAAGTTTCCATGATCGTGAGAGCCAACTCTTTAAAATAAACTTCCAAACACACCCTGGTGGCTATGTTACTCAGAAGAACCTTGAGTAATTCATGGTTCAAATCACCATTATCTTCCTATAATCTATACTGTGTATATTTTTGAAAGTTTGTCTCTTAATCAAGCCAAATTTTGATTACTAAAGGTAGTATAATGGTTAATAATTACTACATTCATTTATTTTTCTGTGATTTGTTAATTTATTTATTTAGAAATACTGATTATCAATTTTGAACTAGAGAGACACAAGAGCTATAAAAATATTATAACATGGGTCTTGCTTCGAGTCTGGAGAATGTGGTAAGCAGCTAAATAAACAAAAATTAAAATACAGTATGATAAATACAATTATAATGAATAAAGTTCAGAGAAAGCACAATATCTACTTACATTACAAAGCTGTTTTTTAGCATATGTTCTAATCTGTCCTTGATAAGAAAAGACAAAAAAGAAAAATTTTAAAATGTAATTATATATACTATATGTAATTAACATATTTTAAGAGTAGCTGTATTGAGCTTTATCCACAAAACTACTTACCTTTTGGCCAGGAGCTATGAATTTGTGACACAGTTCAACATCCTCAGGACAATTTGAGAGAATCATCATTGTTGTAGTCTTGAAGAGCTCCTCCAAAACCTAAAAGAAATAACAGAGAATCCTCTGACAAGAAAGCAACTTTGTATGAAAAACCTATTCAGAGCTCTGTAAAGACGGCCTTACAGGTTTCAGCAACTGTAATTCCATTAGGTCTCTCTCTTTCTCTCATTTTTTTTTTTGTGTGTGTTTTGAGATAGGATCTTGCTCTGTCACCCAGGTTGGAGTGCAGTGGTACAATCATAGCTCACTGAAGCCTCTAATTTCTGACCTCAAGTAGCTGCCTCCTGAGTAGCTGGGACTACAGATGCATACTACCCTGCCTAATTTTTTTATTTTTTGTAGAGACGGGGTCTCACTATGTTGCCCAGGCTGGTCTTGAACTCCTGGGCTCAAGCAAGCCTCCTGCTTTGGCCTCTCAAAGTGATGGGATTACAGGAATGAGCCACTGTGCCTGGCCCCTAATACTACATCTCTGAATGTATTACAGCTAATAATTTCAGTATTCCAGGCATCTAAATTTCTTCGGGGTGGGGAGGGGAGGGGAGTGCTAAGAGGGAAGAAAAAAAGTCTGAATCTTACATTAACAATGTCAATACTAGTATAGAAGTGAGATGTCAAATGAACAGCTGTAACATATTAATATCTCTCTAAATTTCAATAAACTCACTTGTAGAATCAGTACAATAAGTACCTAACTTATTGGATTATTGAATGAAATAAATGAGACAATCTACTTATCAGAGTTAGCTTAGCACTTGGCTCAGAGAGGTATATTAGTTGTTGTGAAGAATAAGAACATTGTGAGGCCGGGCTCGGTGGCTTAGCCTGTAATCCCAGAACTTTGGGAGGCTGAGGCAAGTGGATTGCCTCAGCCTGCGGGTTCAAAACCTGCCCAGGCAACTTGGCGAAATCTGTTCTCTACAATAAATCAAAAATTAGCCGGGAGTGGTAGCTTGCGCCTGTAGTTCCGGCTTCTTGGAAGGCGGAGGTGGAAGGATCGTTGGAGACCAGCAGGTTGAGGCTGCGGTGGCCTGGAGCATGCCACTGCACTCCAGTCTGGGTGACAGAGTGAGACTCCAACTTAAAAAAAAAAAAAGAAGAATAAGAACATTGTAAAAAGTGGTTCATTCAGTCACTGGTAAATGAGAGCAAACTTTAAAATACAAGGAAAAAATAAGATATATCTAGATCTAAATCAATCAATCTATCTATCCATTTGTTTTGCTAAAATGTAAAGTAAAAATAACATGGATCAGTGTACAACATAAATCAGTATAAAACAGGTCATTCTGATTCTGGTCGGCATGCTGAATCACGCCCATAATCCCAGCACTTTGGGGGTCGAGGAGGTGGATTGCTTGAGCCCAGGAGTTCAAGACCTGCCTGGGCAACATAGTGAGACCTCATCTCTACAATCAAAAATCAGCTAGGCATGGTGGTGTGTGCCTATAGTCCCAGCTGTTTGGGAGGCTAGGGCAGAAGGATTGCCTGAGCCCAGGAGGCTGAGGCTGCAGTGAACCATGATCATCATGCTACTACACTCCTGCCTGGGCAGCAGAGTGAGATGCCAACTCAAAAAAAAAAAAAAAAGTCATTCTACCAGAGGTACCCATAGAAACCTCATGGGATAAACTTGTTCTTAGAAGAAAAAGGTGGCTGGACATAGTAGCTCATGCCTATAATCCCAGCTCTTTGGGAGGCCGAGGTGAGAGCATTGCTTCAGCCAATGGGTTCGAAACCAGCCTGGACAACTTGGTGAGACCTCATCTCTACAATAAACAAAAAAATTAGCTGGGCGTGGTGGCACATGCCTGTAGTTCCAGCCACTTAGAAGACTGAGGCAGAAGGACTGCCTGAGCCCAGCAGGTTGAGGCTGCAGTGGCTGTGAGTGTGCCACTGCACTTCAGTTTGGGCGACAGAGTGAGACTTCGACTCAAAAAAAAAAAAGGGACTAGAATGGAAAATATTTCCAAAATATGTTTAATCACAACTAAAAAGTTTACTTTTCAATCAAGGAGACCATATTAGGTCCTCCAAGAGTTACAATCACAAAAATACACACATTTATAAAGTACAGGTTGCCTCAAGGGCAAGTATCTTCTTTCCTCTGTTGTATCACTGGTACACCTTTTTCAGGCTGGAAACAGTGGCGCATAACTATCTATGAAGTAATTTACCAGATATAGGAAAACACTTAACTACCAAGTGACAACCAGATCTGTTTCACTTGTGGCATTCATTATAGATGTCTGCTAAATTACACTGCATTTCTGATTTATTTTCTTACCTTCTATTACCATGGTCATTTATCCTTCCAACCAATATGTATATCTAATATAGCAAAAGAAATTGGTGAGTGTGTGGGTATCTAAGGCACTGACAGTGTAATATAGTAATGACAACTAATTTCGGGGGTGGGAAAACAAGTTAGAATCAAAGGACTAGACAATAATAATGATACAACTGAAGGAAATAAGCAGAACTTTCTAAGGACCTTATATCCCAAGGTGAGGAAAGATGCTTAACTTTAGACTTCATGTAAAAAATATAGGGTAAACCATTAAAATAATAGAAACAGAGTCAGGTATGGTGGCTGAGGCCTATAATCCCAGCACTTTGGGAGGCAGAGGCAAGAGGATTGCCTGAGTCTGCAGGTTTGAGACCAGCCTGGACAACATTGTGAGAACTCATCTCTACAATAAATCAAAAATTGGCTGGGCGTGATGGCATACACCTGTAGTTTCAGCTACTTGGAAGGCTGAGGTGGCAGGATCGTCTAAGCCCAGCAGGTTGAGGCTGCAGTGGCTGTGAGCAATGTGCCATTGCATTCTAGCCTGGGCGACAGTGTGAGACTCCAACTCAAAAATAAAATAAAGTAACATAACATAAAATAAAAGAAACAGAATGTATAAATTCTAAACCAGTGAGGGAAAAAAGATAAGAAAAATAAAGAAAACCAGACAAATCCAATGGAGAGGAGTACAGGAATAAGAGATAACTTGATGAAAGGAGAAGAATAATAGGAGGCTAAAGATTATTTACCTTAAACTTATGTCACCTTCAGTCTAGCAGTAAGAAAAAGAAATTGTGAAGTAACGTAGTGATTTATGAAGAGTTATATCTCTCAATCACGAAACAAAGTTGACACACATTGGGAGGAAAAAAGAGCAGGCAGACTGGATAGTAAGACTGCACTCTTGAGGGAGACAATACACCCACCTATACGATGAAGACTTTGACCACAGGGGTGGTTAAATTCATGTCTTTCATGAGCAGTAAATTTCCATCAGAAGAAGAAAGTCATTGTGTCCCTAACTTTGACTTTCAGATTATGCTCCATAAATACATTTGGAAAAAAACAGAAACTTAACTGAAGGGTTAGCATAACTCAGATGTTTTAAAAATGTATTACTCAATGGCACTAAAACAGTAATACTTAATTGCTTACAGCTCGTGAGAGAAAAATATCCTTTATCAGAACATTCTGATTTAATATTTAAGAGACCACTCCATATCAAGATGATAATCTCTGCAGAATGTAAAAGGGAGAAAATTAAGAGAAGCAGGAAATTACTTTTGGAAGGAACCCACATTTTCCTTCTGGCTTTAGGAAAAAAAGTTTATATTCCAATTAACTAAATCATTCAAGACTATATGGCTTAAGTACTACTTAAGGTGGAGTACCAAAGAAATAAGAACTCAAGTAGCAAATCATGACACCAAAACTTGTGTCTAAGTGCTTACTTATTATTAGCTTAATGAAAATCAGGATTTAGACTCACAAAATTAGTCAGAGACCTTCTTGTGTAACTATGTAATGAACTGTCCAAGCTGGGACACTTTTGAGTGAAAAATAGAAATATTAATAATTAAGCTATTTTATTTCTCTCACTGGCCAACATGGAATAAATTGACTACGATATCTCTCTCTAACCAGCTACAACAACAAAAAAAATCTGGTCAGAATACAATGAACAACTGCCTAAAGACTCAGAAAAGTAAACAATGATAGGCAAACTGGGAACTAGTCAACTTGATTAACAATCTGCAAGATGAATTTCAGTTCCATTATTCCCTTCTTTGTCTCCTGGCTTTGATTTGTGGATGAAATGTTCAGCAGTTGGTCGGGCACAGTGTCTCACGCCCATAATCCCAGCACTTTGGGAAGCCAAGGGGAGAGGACAGCCTGAGCCCATAGGTTCAAGACCAGCCGGGGCAACTTGACCAGATCTCATCTCTACAATAAATAAATAAATAATTAGCCGGACATGGTGGTACGTGCCTGTAGTTCCAGCTACTTAGAAGGCTGAGGTGGAAGGATCACCTGAGCCCAGCAGGTTGAGGCTGCAGTGGCCATGAGCGTGCCACTGTACTCCAGCCTGAGTGACAGAGTGAGACTCCAACTCAAACAAGAAAAAAAAAAAAAAAAGAAACGACCAGCTGTCTAGCAGGCACAGGAAGCAAAAAGCAAAACTTCTGGGAGAAGTTTTCTCATAGGGGTTGCCAGTAGGCAGAGAGTTAGAATACAAAGCAGTAGCAAGATCAAATTGTTTCGTATCTTGATCAGAGTCATGGTAAAAGAAGTTCATACATTTTCAAAACCTAGAATTTTTCTGTATATAAATTTATGAATTATTTAAAAGACTATTAAGCCAAGAGAACGGGGTAAATCAGAACTGTTCCTTGTTCAGGTTCACCCCCTCAAAAGCCACTGGACAAGTAACTGTTCATCTCTTTGGAAGAGTCTAACGCTTTTTTTTTGGTCCTTTTTTTTTGAGTTGGAGTCTCACTTTGTCACGCAGTCTGGAGTGCACTGGCACACTCACCACCATCCAGTGTCAACCTGCTGGGCTCCAGTGATCCTTCCACCTTAGCCTTCTAAGTAGCCAGAATAAACAGGCATGCACTACCACATATGGCTCATTTTTTATTTATGTAGAGGTGAGGTCTCACCAAGTTGCCCAGGCTGGTTTTGAACCCGTGGGTTCAGGCAATCCACTTATCTTGGTCTCCCAAAGTGCTGGGATTACAGGCTGAGCCACTGAGCCCAGCCTTCTAACCCTTTTTAATTAGTCCTGGATTTATTTTGGAATATATCTCAAATATTGCCAGTAAAAGCAGGGCAGGAAAACACTGAATGAAATGACTCTGTGTGTTCTTCTGGTTCATGTTATTTATTAATCACCAATGCTTAAGAAACTAACCTAAAATCTATCAGTTAGGGTATCTAGAAATAAAAGCAAAGAGAATGAATGAAATAAAAAGAGAAAATGGAATAAAGAAATAACAATTTCAAACATTAAGATTAGATTTGAAAACGAATCCACTTATAATATTTACAACAGAATAAAAGAATTTCATGGATATGATAATGGAGTGCAAAGGGGAAAATCTGGAACTGAATTCTGTTCACACTTACTAAAAAGGTATGTAGTTTACTTATTTCTCAGTTTTCACTAATATAACTGAGAAAATAAAAGTTATTCTGCAACCCTGGGATATGATAAAAAATAACTATAGAGCAAAGATTTTAAAATGTTTAACAATTTATAAAATGTACACGCTGTTTTTGTAAACTTTCACTTGGTAACTATACTGGGCCAGTGGGAACAGGGTCAAGGTAGAAACACTGAGGTAAAATGTGGTTTTATTCCTGACAATATTCTCACTGCCTGAGCGAAATAATAATACAGAATTGGGAGGTGGGATCAACTGAAAGCTGCTTAAGGAAGCACACTGACTCATTGTGAGGCTCAGGTTCGGAACCCCTACAATCCAGAACAGGGTTATTTAACAGTGGTACTACTGACATTTTGGGTCAGATAATTCTTTCCTGGGGAGGGGAGGGCTGCACTGCAGGCTGTTGAACAGCATCCCTGCCTTTACCCACTACACGTCAGCAGCAACCACTCTCCCCCACACCCTGCCCACCCCCTGGTAAGGACAACCAAAAAGTCCCATGGAGACACTAATTTAGAATAACCAGAGGGAGGTATTAACAGGGTATGAAAGTAGATGCTATACTGTGTGTCCAGTACACCTTTTCAGGGCCAAGTGCCTATATGGGAATCTGAGAAGGTTAACACTGGTGGTTTATAGTTGAGTCCCTCTTCAGGAATTGTCCAGGTCCAAGGGCACTGCCTTACTCAAGGTTATGCCCCTTCCAGTGACTGGCTGACTGTGCTGAGGGAGGCTTTCATATGGGACAACTGTAAAGGACCATTCTAGTTCCAAAGTTCCTCACAGACTAGACTAAGGCATCTGTAAATGTATCATAGTTCAACTTTTCCCTCTAGCCATTGCTACTGTCGTCCTTTCCTTACAAATGATGTTCTCAAGAATACTCCCAATAGGCCCCAGTCCACAAATCTCTGTCTTAGAGTTTGTTTACTAGGAAAGCCAACCTAAGGGTAATAAAGTAATGAGTCTGTTCTACTTGTAGTACATATGTTATTTAATTTTAAGTAAAAATGGGTCATTTACTGGATGAATAAGAGTAGAAAGACATATAAAAGAACAGAAAGGAGAGCTGATGAAAATGACTAAAATAAACACCCTGTAATTACAAAACCAAACTCACCAACATGCTATTGTATAAAGAATTAATAACAGTAACAGTTAACAATTTCTGGGTATTTACTAAGTGCCATGCACTATGCTAAGTGCTTTATACATTATTTGTTTGATACCCTCAACCATACTATAAAGTAGGAATTATTATTCCCATTTTATAGATGAGGAAATTGAGGCCCAAAGAAATTAAGTCCCTAGCCTAAGGTCACACAAGTTAAGTGGTAAGAGCTAAGAAACAAAACCTATTTCAGGGTTTGTGTGCTTTATCTAGATTATGTCCACAGCCTCCTAACAAGGTCTCCTACTCTATTTTAAATCATTCTCTAATTCATTCTTCACATTGTTGCTAAAAAGATGTTTCTAAAATATAGCTCTGACCATGCCTTCTCAACTTAGAACCTTTTCTCCTTGACCTTTTGGATAAAGTTCAAACTCCTTAACATGGCATTTAAACTACAAGGTCTTTCATGATCTGACTCCTGACTATCTCTACAGCCTTTCCCCTGACTCTCCAACTGATCTCTGATATCTCCTGTGAATGCTTTCTAATATAGCTGTATAAATGTTTATATAACTATCGCAAATGTTTATACAACTATAAAGATGTTTTATTTATTTTCCTAGCAAATAAGATCTACTGTTTACTGAGTCTGCTTATGTTCCAGATCCTGTACTAGGCACTTTATTTTATATACATGATTTACTACTCATAACACTCTTATGAAATAAGTATAATTATTCTCATTTTATAGTTGGAACTCTAAAGATTATGAAAGTTAACTAATGACAGAGCTGGGATATAAACTGAAATCTGACTCTTATACTTTATAAACTATGACACTAAAGGTATTCAATAAGTGTTAATTAAATTAAGTAGTTCTCGGCCAGGCATGGTGGTTCATGCCTGTAATCTCAGTACTTTGGGAGGCTGAGGAGGCGAGAGGATTGCCTGAGTCTGTGGGTTCGAGACCAGCCTGGGCAATGTGGTGAGACCTCATCTATTGCACTCTAGCCTGGGCGACGGAGTGAGACTCCAACTCAAAAAAAAAAAAGAAAAAGAAAAATTAAGAAATTTTCCATCATTTTCATTTTTTGCATACCTGTAATGCATAGATGTCCAAGATAAAAATACATGCAGAAGAATTTTAAAGTCACAGATACCTGGTATTTAAAAATTTGTGTACCTACCTGCATGAGATCTTGAAGGCTCTCAATAAATGAAATCTCTGCTTCTACCATATAAAACTCTGCCAGGTGTCTACGGCTCTGAGAATTTTCAGCTCGGAATGTTGGACCAAAGGTAAACACTTGAGTAAAAGCTCTGCAATTCAAGATTAAGAGTATAAAAATAGGATTCACATGATTATTTTTAAGTATTTAAAACACTCAGTGAGCTCCTAAGGGAAAAAAAGTTAGTGACTCTGTCTTGTCCACAAACCCACACATATTTGCTACTACATTTCTCTAATGGGTGATAATAATAGTTTCATTAAAAAATGTTACATTTATAGAACCATTTTTATCCTGAAGGAATCTGCAACTGCTTCACAAGCCCTATGGTTTACTAAATATAGAAACATAACCACTTCTGGGTGTACTCTGCTGCAGCTGCCTTAAACAACACGCAACTACATTTCACAGCAATCAAGAACAAAGTAAAGAAAAAATACCACAGTCCAAGAAACCACATAGAGAATCTAGATAGTAACAGGGAAAACTAGAATTTCATGTGGATAAGGTGTGCTCATGAAAAAAAGTCAGATATGTACACAATTCACCTTGCTCAAAGCCTACCCGAATCTTTCACAACCACCTAAATCTGCCCTCACTCCCTAAAATGTGGGGGTGAGGGCAGATTTTTGAGGAGCTGTCTACTTTATTCTCTGGTTTTTATTCACTGGATTTCAAGGGCTACAGTTAAACCATCCAATGGAAAAAAAAAGAGGTCAGGCATGGTAGCTCATGCCTATAACCCCAGCACTTTGGGAGACAGAGGTGAGAGGACTTGCCTGAGCCCAGGGGTTCGAGACCAGCCTGGGTAACTTGGCAAGACAGTTGTCTCTACAATACATCAAAAAATTAGCCAGGTGTGGTGGCGCACGCATGTGGTTTCAGCTACCTGGAAGGCTGAGGCAGAAGGATCACCTGAGCCTTGCAGGTTAGGGCTGTGGTGGCTGTGATCGTGCCGCTGAACTCCATCTAGCCTGGGCAAGCGAGTGAAACTCTGACTCAAACAAAAACAAAAACCTTAATTTTTTTTTTTTTGAGTCACAGTCTTACTCTGTTGCTCATGCTGGAGTACAGTGGCATGCTCACGGCCATCACAGCCTTGAACTGCTGGACTCAGGTGATCCTTCTGCCTGAGTTTTCCAAGTTCCTACCAAAAAGTAGACACTACACCTTCATTCCTTAACACTTCTCTTCTCCCTCAAATTCCAATAGGACAACACATGAGATTAGATCAAGTATGTATGAAGTAGTGAATTTTTCTTGAGGACTTAATTTTTAAACTTTAAGGTTTTGCTAGAAAAAAGTAGGCCTCTTGGGGATCCTTAGAAATGATCCTGAGCACTTTTCATTTGTCTGACACTAGACAAATGACAATATGATCAGAAAACTTGGTGCAGAAAATAGATGGATTTTGCATATATACTAGTTTTGTTTTTGGGAAGATACTCTGGGAAATAAAACAGTAAATTAACTGTAGTGGAAACCAAGAGATGTATTTTTTTTTCAAATGGTCATTTCAGTTAAGACTCAAATGGCAAGAAGCTTAGGAATTTATGTGTTGGTTCTAGAGCCACCTTCCTAAGACCATTACAGAAATTTAGTTTTTAATGAAAAAATAAGTACTAGAAACTCATCGACTTTACTATAGGTACCTCATTCCCAAGATTCAGATCCAGACTGCCTACTACAATGTTCCTGAAAAGACTGAACCTACCTTACACAAAATGAAAGCTCTTGCCCTGGTCCCCAAAACAAAAGTCAAAATAATGAACAATCCTGCCTTTCTTTTTATATTTCCCCCAGCTCTGTTAATTCCAGTTAATTCACCTAGTCACCCATGCCGAACTCCACACTCCCCACTGCCCATGTCCCATGTTATATTGATCACAAATTCAATGATTTATACCTCTCTGAAATCTACTGACTCTTCTATCTCCACAGCTACTGTCAGTGTAAACCCTTGTCTCTTACTTGAAAACAATAGCTTTTTAACTGATGCCTGCCACTTTTCTCCAGTCCCAAGCTACTACAGGTCTTCAAACTCAAATCTGATTATGTCAGCCTTAATTTAAACATCTTCAATGATCTTCAACCTCAGCCAAGGGACAAAACTCTAACTCCTAATTTTGACTCAGTTTTCTCACACACACCTGTTCTCCTGCCACTCTGAAGACATTCTCCTAACCTAGCTGGCCCCTGCATGACTTTAGGTCTTCGCATGGGCTGTTTCCTACTCTGTAATGCCCCCTTTCCTGCTTCTCTCTCCAACTGGAGACAACATTCCTCTTTAAAATGTTAACATTCCCCCCAAATATTCTCTCCCACATATTACTATAAGACTTTGCTCATATATTTGTTATATAGAACATATCACATTGAGGTATAATTATATATTTAAGTATGTTTCTCCCCCAATAAACTATGATACTTTTTCAGGACAGAAATCATGTTTTATTCATATTTGCATCTCTAGTGCCTAAGATAAAACAGGTGCTTATGCTGAATAAATGAGTACTAATGATGACGACAGGCTTCTCAGTTGTAAACTGAAAAAAACACAACATCCTCACAAACGGTTTTATAAATATATAAAAATACTCAGATATGTTTTACCAAGACTGTTACTCAGGGCCTAAAATTGGTACCTAAAATGGGCCAAACAATCCAGGTCTGACTCAAATAATAAAGTCAAAAAATATAAGGCCCTGAGTTTCCAATCTGTGCTATGCCATCTCTAGGTTTTTTTTTGTTTTTGTTTTGTTTTTTTGAGTTGGAGTCTCACTCTGTTGCCCAGGCTGGAGTGCAATGGCACACTCATGGCCACTGCAGCTTCAACCTGCTGAGCTCAGACAATTCTTCCACCTCAGCCTTCCAAGTAGATGGAACTACAGGCAGGCACCACCACGCCCCACTAATCTCTAGGTATTTTATTTATCTAAATAAATGATATTTCCTTCTTGTACAGCATCACAAGAAATTGTATATATAGATGCTAACTAACATTAAGGAGTATTTTATTGAAATCTTCCGGAACACATACACATTTAATAGCATAGATTATTTTAAGGGCTCTGAAATACAAGGAAGGCTAATAGGATTGCTGTGCAAAAGAGATGTGCTATTTGTATCAAGGTACAAGGTGCAGAGAAAACTGGTTTCTAACAAGGATTGCAAATTTGAATCAGAAGGGCATCTGCTTCTAACATGGCAATTCTATGTAGGATGCTCTGTGATGAGTAGCAACAGGGATTTGAGGTTAATGATTTTCCCCAGCAATGCAGGGCAAGTTCTCTAGTACAAAATGTAGAGGATCAATAATTTTTATTTTAATTATAATAAGGATCAGGCTCTGATTGAGACACCTAAGAATTAAATATCATTCTAATAGAGTAAGTGATGACTATAGTGCTTTCTCTGAAATAACAGAAAGATACAATGAGCTAGAAGGTATGTTGAGAACTGTCTAATACAGCATCCAGTCTTTAAGCAAATGAATGTTTAAATCATTCAATAATGATCATCCTATTTCAGCCTCCAGTGTTCTATTATAAATGATAGTAGCAGTAGTTAACAACAGTGGCTAACATCAGGGAGTGAACCTTGTGGGCCAGGCATTAAATGTAAGAACTTTACAGTTAACTCCTTTATATTTAACTCAATAAAGTATGTATTATTACAGGTATGTTCCAGAAAAAGAAACAAAAGTTTCTTTTGTTTCCCAAAAGTCACAGCCATAGCTTCGTAAGTAGTGAAAGCCAGATTCAAATCCAGATCTGACTCTAATGCTCACAGCCTTAACCATGATTTAACAATAATGATACTCATAACTAAAATTTTTTTTTTCTTTTTTTTTGAGTTGGAGTCTCACTCTGTCGCCCAGACTGGAGTGCAGTGGCCGCTCCCGGCCACCGCAGCCTCGACCTGCTGGGCTCCGGCGATCCTTCCACCTCAGCCTTCCAAGTAGCCGGAATTACAGGCATGCGCTACCACGCCCAGCTGATGTTTTGATTTATTGTAGAGATGAGGTCTCGCTGCCCAGGCGGGTCTCGAACCCGCGGGCTCAGGCAATCCACTCACCTCAGCCTATAACTAAATATTTACGCACTCAGAAAACTAGAAAGTTTTTTAGTACATTCTCTGTCCTCAAAAATAACTAGACTAAGTAGAAGTTTGGTTTATTTTCCTTTCTTATGTACAGTTGGTTTTACGTGTTAAAATCATAACTCTAGAATATATTGAGTCAGTCTCACTCTGTCACCCAGACTGGAGTGCAGTGGCACGATAACAAGTAAACATTGTCTTGACCTCCTGGGCTCTGGCAATCCTTCCACCTCAGCCTCTAGAGTAGCTAGGACTACAAGCACAAGTCACTACAGCCAGCTAATTTTTCTGATATTTTGTGATATTATGTTGCTCAGGCTGGTCTCAAACTCCTGGGTTTAAATGAACCGCCTGCCTCAGCCTCCCAAAGTGAGCCACTGTGCCTTGCCAGTATTTTATAATCTTTAGCAAGTCATTTTCTGGTCTTTAAATTCTTACAGGAGTTGGAATTGGGAGCAACTTGGCATTGATCTATAATAGCTTTTGTAATAATTCTGTCTCCAGATCCATATGAAATCACATCTATTTTTTTTTTTTTTTTTGAGTTGGAGTCTCACTCTGCTGTCCAGGCTGGAGTGCAGTGGCATGCTCATGGCCACCACAGCCTTGACCTGTTGGGCTCTGGTGATTCTTCTGCCTCAGCTTTCCAAGCAGCTGGAACTACAGGTACGCACCACCACACACGGCCGATTTTTTTACTGTAGAGACAAGGTCTCACCTGATTGCCCAGGTTGGTCTCAAACTCTTGGGCTCAGGCAATCCTATCACCTCCACCAGTCCCAGCTCACATCTATTTTAATTTATGCTGATTCTTCTTCTTTTTTTTCTGTCTTCCACACATATGAACGCCATTTGCAGCAAAGTTGAATTAATCAACATTTAAAATTAGACCTGAGAACAAGGCTATTTCTAAAATAAGATTTAAAAACAGGTGAAATGCCAGTACTGCTATGAGAAGAGATCAGCAGAGAAGAAAAACAGTCCACACTAAAAACCATTCTTGTGCCAAATTATGGAGAGAGGAAAGCTATATAAGGAAAATCTGTGAGCTTGGAGTTGCTATTTAAGATAACAAAAATACAATCAACACATACTAATCAAGATAGGTACAAAAACGGCTTTTTGAAAAAGTAAAATTATTGATAATTTTTTTAAAAAGGTCTACAAAGCTTTGTGAAGCTCTCAAGCTGACAAGTAGATTAATGTACAATGGTCACTGATTGTCTGGCAAGTTATTCTCTCTGGCCCTGAATCTTAGGAGCTAATCTTCCTATTTTGAAAGAATAGAGGAATTGCTGTTCTTGAGCTGGGAAGAAGCTACTTGGAATGAGATTGATCAGCAACCTTCCCTGCAGCCCCAGCCCCCGCCTCGGTATCACTTCTCTGCCGTTCAGTAAAAGTTCTTGAACTGACGTGAACTCACGGAAAGGTTTAAAATGGTTTTAAACAGTCTTTGCAAAGTGGTTTCCTCATCATTCAGAAAATAGTCACCTATTTTACTAGTATTTTGTGCCCATTGTATTATCAACTCTGTGACATATTTGTCATTCAATCTTTCTATATGCCTAACAGAGTAGACTCCAGATACCTCCCTTCAGCTTTCCCCATTCCTTCCTCTATCTTGCAAGACACTTAGTGGAAGGGTATAAGAGAGATACAGCCATCGCCATTTCAACAATTCATGTCAAGATGCCTTAGGGAGAGTGCATTCTAAGCTTTAAAAATTCTTTTTTACCATTACTGCCAAACATGTATGCAAAATTAATTTTCTTTAACAGATACTTAATATTTTATCAGGAACTGAATTTGAGGTCCAAGCAAAACTTAATTGTATAATGAAATTCAAAAGACACAGTCCAAAAACAATCCTGCTAAAGACAGTGGAGGAATGGTTATACACCTCTGAGGAGATGACATTTGAAAAGGACATCCAAGTAAAGGAAATGCCAAGCACATAGGTCACAAGATGAGAAAGGGCCTGACATGTTTAAGGAAAAAGCACAGGCTGGCAGCAGGATGAATGATAAGAGATTTGGTCAAAGAGGTGGGAAAAAATCAGAACATGCAGAGCCATCCTTGTAAGCCACCCTAGCCCTCTAAACTTAACCCTCTAACCAGCAGTTACTGGATTTTTATCTGATACTCCTTAAATACATACCTTCTCCTATTGGAATATTTAACACTGTATTCTCCTAGCATTCCTCGTATTTCTCTAATGTATATTTCTGCCTCATTCTAGATACTACTTTAGCTGTTAATTACCTATTGTAGTATAATTCACAAGTTTATACCTTCTGCCCAGCACTTTTCTCTAAACTAGAAGAGTATATCCATCCTCTTAGTTGATCCTTTCACTTGTCACAAACTGAACTCATACCTCTCCGCAGCCTCCATTTTGACTCGTCTTCTTCCAACCATCCTAAGTCTCTCAATACGCTCTTTAATAACATCATGTACTACTATTCACAGCATCTTTCAAACTAAAAAATTTACATCTATTGATGTGATTTGTTTTATTCCCATCTCCTTCATTAAACTGTAAATTTCATGAGCAACTGCATCTATTGTTTTGTTCATTATGGTATCCTCAGTTTTAATCAAGTGCCCAACACACACAATTAATATTTGTCAAATAAGTAACAATTCATTACTCTAAAATATGCAGATCCTCAAAATGAATTCATTTTTTCTTTTTTTTAAGAGATGGGGGTCTCACTATGTTGCCCAGACTGGACTCAAACTCCTGGGTTCAAACAATCCTCTCACCACAGCCTCCCAACAGGCACACGCTACCACACCCAGCTTCCCAAACTGAATATTTTAAATAGCATTGGGATGGGGGTGAGGGTAGAGGAGTAAGAAGAGGAAAATGGTAAACAGAACATCAATTACTAAACAAAAACTTCTGCTGTTCTATGAAACAACTGTTCACAGAAGGCATAAGAAGGAAACAGCATCAGTTAAATTTTAAACATGACTTGCCCACAAATTTTTTTTGCTCTGTAGGCCACAAGTAAATCTCCGAATGGGACTAGATTGGGTGAACTTCTCTAATTAGAAAAAATTTTATTTTTTTTATTAATACTACAAGAAAAAAATTATTCTATGTCTATTCTACATAAACACAGCAGCACAGAGTGAAATGTTTCTTCATCATTCCTGCAATGATGGACTCTTGCAAGGACTGACTGATTAGATATGAGGTCTTAGAAAATAACACTATTCTAAAAAGTCACAGTTTGCTAACTGCTCTTTGTAACTGAATATTTATCCTTGTGTCTCAGCAAGCCACTAAAATCACCTTTTCTAAATAGGTACGCCATCTTGTCAACTGCATTTACTCATGTTGAGACTATCGCTTTTATATTTCTTATATTAGTGGTTCTTGCTCTGAGCACTAAAGAGAATTTGTAAATACTTTCATTTAGATACACACATCACATGGTGTTTAGGTGTTACTCAAGTCTACAGATATTTCAAGAGTTTCCTTTTCTGAAGCCTGATATTACAGAGGCAGATGAGTCATTATGGCATTGAATTATCAACAATTTCCTTGACTAAAGCCCTCTATAGATAATTCTTACTTTTTAAGGTTATGGTAGTGATTAAGCGCACGTATCCTAAAGAACTAAGTTGAAATTTTGGCTCCCCCATTCATGAGCTAAGTTCTTAACATCTCTAAGACTGAAAATTCCCCTGTGAAAGTGAAGTTTAGTATATACAAATATATATGTCATAAGGTTATTATAAAGATGAACTGAAACAAAATATCTCGAAAGTTTAACCTAATTTTAGCTATATGGTAAGTGTTCAACAAATGAACAATAGCTATTTTTTGCTGTTGTCTTCCTTTCCATAGGCCTACAGTTTTCATTTGCTTGATTTTTCGAGTTGGAGTCTTACTCTGTCGCCCAGACTGCAGTGGCCGCACCGCAGCCTCGACCTGCTGGGCTCCGGCGATCCTTCCACCTCAGCCTTCCAAGTAGCCGGAATTACAGGCATGCGCTACCACGCTGATTTTTTGATTTATTGTAGAGATGAGGTCTCGCTGCCCAGGCGGGTCTTGAACCCGCGGGCTCAGGCAATCCACTCACCTCAGCCTCCCAAAGGCGCGGGATTACAGGCTGAGCCACCGAGCCCGGCTCATTTGCTTGATTTTAAGATCCATTTATACTTTTAATTATTACAACCCTCAACTATATTTTTCTAGATAATATCTACCAATATTTACTACTAAAATTGAAAAATTAATTCTTAATTCATGTAACAATGACAAACCTATTACATGTCATATAAAATACATTTTTTAACGAACAATTTTTTTCCCAAAACAAAATAAAAAAATACTAAGAAGTGCCACAGCTTTACATTTTTGTAAATCTTTAATGTCTGGCTTAGCAGAAAAGAGGTAGTCTCAAATCTGCTTCTGCATTCGATCTGTTGCACTATCTCATGTCATGAAGACTAGTATACATACTCTTGACAGAGTAAGAATAAAAAGTCTATAAATAATGTCTTACTATTATTATAAAAATAGTTTTAATCTCAAGGATCCTCCTAAAAGGACAGTGAGTAGCTCGAGAGATACCCAGACCATACTTTGAGAACCATTACCTTAGGCAATAAATAGTTCTTAAAGACAAATATTTCTGGGCTCTAGACTACAGACTTCCATCTAGAAAGTCTAGGGAGGGTATCACAAGTAACTATGAGGTAAATCTCTGATTAAGAACTACTTCTTAGGAAAGTTTAGATCTCTAATTAATATACTTTAAATTTTTGTATACTTATAATTTAAAAAATGAAAAACAGGCCAGTTACAGTGGTTCACACCTGTAATTCCAGCACTTTGGGAGGTCGAAGTAGGAGAATCACTTGAGCCCAGGGGTTCACCCAGCCTAGGCAACATTGTGAGGCCTCATTACTACAGAAAAATCAAAAGAGTGGCGTGGCATGGTAGTGTGAGTCTATAATCCTAGCTACTTGGGAGGCTGATGCAGAAGGATTGCCTGAGCCCAGTAGGTTGAGGCTGTGGTGAGCTGTGATGTGCCACTGCACTCCAGCATGGGTGAGTGAGCGAGACTCCAACTAAAAAAAACAAAATAAATTAAAAAATGAAAAATAACAAATGTTAGTAAGGACATAGATTAACTCCTTGTACATTGTTGGTGGGAAGGTAAAATTGTATTAACTGCAAGGAAAACAGATTGGTGGCTTCTCAATAAGTTAAGCATAGAATGACCCAACAAGTCACTTTTGGATATATACCCTAAAGAAATAAAAATAAGTGCTCAAACAAAACTTTGTACATGATGTTTATAGTGGCATTATATATATAATAGCCAAAGAGTAGAAATAACCCCAAAATTATCAATACATTAATGGATAAACAAAATGTGGTATGTTAATATGATGGAATATTATTCAGTCATAAAAAATGAGGAAATCCTGACACATCTTATAAAATGGATGAACCCTGGAAACATTAGGTTTCATGAAAGAAGTCAGACACGAAGAGCCACATATTATATGATTCCACATATATGAAATATTCAGAATAAATGAAGACATAAAGAAGAGTAGCTGCCAGGGGCTGGAGACGAATGGAGAGTGTATCAGTCTGTGTGGGCTACCACAGACTAGGCAGCTTAAACAACAGATATTTCTTTTCTTGCAGTTCGAGAGTCTGGAAATTTAAGATCAAGTGTCTGCAGGGTTGGTTTCTGATGAAACTTGTCTTTCTGGTGTCCCCTCATGGCCTTTTCTCTGTGTGCCTACACCTCTGTTATCTCCTCTTCTTATATGGACATAGGTCCTACTGGATTAGGACCCCACCCTTAAGACTTCATATAAACTTAATTACTTTCTTAAAGGCACTATCTTCAAATACAATCACATAGGAGTTAGGATGTCAGATTTGAACTTTGGGGGCGACACAACTTAGTCTACAACACAGAATGACTACTGTATGGGTATGGGGCTTCCTTTTGAGGAGATAAAAATGTTCTGGGCCGGGCGCGGTAGCTCACACCTATGATTCCAGCACTTTGGGAGGCCAAGGTGAGAGGACTGCCTGAGTCCACGGGTTCGAAACCAGTCTGGGCAACTTGGCAAGACCTCATCTCTACAATTAAAAAAAAAAAAAATTAGCCAGGTGTGGTGGCGCATGCCTGTAGTTCCAGCTACTTGGAAGGCTAAGGCAGAAGGATCACCTGAGCCTAGCAGGTCGAGGCTGTGGCAGCTGTGAGCATGCCACTGCACTCCAGCCTGGGCAACAGAGTGAGACTTCAACTCAACAAAAAAAAAAAAAAAAAAAAAATGAGGAGAAAATGTTCCAGAACTAGATCGTGGTGTTGGTTGCACGATATCTCTATGGGCATTTCCATGTTATGTGTATTTTACCACAATACATTTTTTAAAGTTTACTAAGACTAAACGTCTATCTACCACTTTTTACTTTTTTTTTTTTTTAAGAGAGAGATAGGGTCTTACTCTGTCACACAGGTTGGACTGCAGTGGTGTGATCATAGCTAACTATAAGCTTGAACTCCTGGGCTCAGGTGATCCTCCTGTCTCAGCCCCCTGAGTAGCTGGAACTACTGGTACATACCACCATGCCTGGCTTTTTTTTTTTTTGTAGAAATCAAATATTGCTATATTGCCCAGGCTGATCTCAAACCCTTGGCCTCAAGAGATCTTCCCACCTCAGCCTCCCAGCGCATTGAGATTACAGATGTGAGCCACCTTGTCCAGTCTTTACATGTTTATTTCAACCTTGCTACTCTATGAGGGAGGTGATTTCACTGTACTTTACAACTGAAGAAACTGAGGCTTAGACAAATTAGTAACTAGTCCAGAGTATCATATCAAAGTTGGCTTTAACATGACTCATTTTCTGCTGTGTACACTCTTAAAAACTAAAACGTGCAGCACAGGTGATCAATGAACACATACCTAACAAAACACCACCTCATGTTCAAAGAGAAGTTTTATACCTTTATGACACTATCATCTGGATGGTCTTTGCTCATCTATACAAGATGGATATTACATTCTTGGTGGCTGTTCTTCATTCACATTTCTTTCACCATCAGTTACTTGCTATCTCTGTGACAGCTATTTTCTACCATTACAGCTTCTCTTTCTGTCTTATTCTTTCCTTTATCTATAGTCTCTTATTAGTAAAAAGGGATAGTCATTTATAAGCATTGATGGTCAATCAAGATACACTTTCATTTAAGGATAGAAGCTATGGTAACACATCTGATTTTTGTTGTTGTTGTTGAGTTGGAATCTCACTCGGTCACCTGATGCTTTTTATTATTCTTTTTGGCTATGGCCATTTTTGATCAGCCTCAGGGATTTACCAACAAAGACTTCTCTTGTGGCATGCTTCTTTTTTTAACCTTTCTTTTAACTACTTTCAGGTCTAGAGCTATTCTGGAGCCTAGAAGGCTGAACTTAAATAAAAGGAGGCTTAGGTAAAAATGCTTAGATGACCTAGAGGAGTGATTCTGAACCTTTAGCACACTTTAGAGAATACAAGGACTTGCCATTGTGTGCTTATGTTGGCAGCACTGTACAAACAACACAGTAAGGTTTCATAATCTTGGTATATCAGTGTCTCACAGCTGTGTTTGTGTCAATGTGTGGAGGTGTCTTGCTGAGTGGCATTCATTATTGTTGCATGTTTTTGTGTGCCATTGCCAGAATGTTGGAGCTTGAATTACAGTAACAAACAAATATTAAATTTCTTGTTATACTTGGCAAGAGTGGAAATGAAATCAGGGACATGTTAATCCAAGTTTATGGGAATAATTCCATGAAGAAAATGACAAAGTACAAATGGATTAAATGTTTTTCTGAGAAGAGAGAAAGCATCACTGATGAAGAGAGGTCAGGATGACCAGTAATGAGCAGAACTGACAAAAACACAGCAAAAATTCATCAAATCATGCGTCAAAATCATCAGCTGGCTGTGAGAAATATAGCAGACCAAATAAACATCAATATAGAAACAGGAAAATCTTAACTGAAAATCTTGGCATGAGAATGGTATGTATATGTGCAAAAATGGTCCTGAAGGAACTCTTGCATCACGACAGTGTACCAGCTCACACAGACCTGTCTGTGAGGGAGTTTTTAGCCAGCAAACAAATAACTGTATTGGAACATCCTCCCTGCTCTCCTGATCTGGCCCCCAATGACTTTTTTCTTTACCTGAAGGTAAAGGAAATATTGAAAGAAAGGCGTTTTGATGACATACAGGTCATCAAAATGCCAAGACAGAAAAAGAGTTCCAAAACTGCTTTGACAGGTGGACTAGGCTCTGGCGTTGGTGTATATCTCAAGGGTACTACTTCAAAGATGACTACAGTGATAGTCAGCAATGAGCTATGTAGCACCTTTTCTAGGATGAGTTCTCGAACTTAACTGTCACGCCATGCACACTGACACCTGGAGCTTGTTAAAACACAGCTTTTTAAGCCCCACTCTCAGAATTTCTGCTTCAGTAACTTTAGGGTAGGTCTGAGAATCTGTACTCTATAAGAACTACTAATCTAGAGGGGTTTTCAGCCTTAGCTGCAAAGTAGAATAATTTATAGCTCCTTAAAAAAACAACCGTTATGCTCAGTCCCACCTCCAGACCAATTAAATTTGATCTTCGGGTGGGGGGTTGTTGAGCTGATGCAACTATATTTTTTTAAAGGTTCTTGAAACATACTAATGTACACTCAAAGTTGAGAATCATTGATCTAGACCTAATTACCAACTATAAGTGAAAGTAAAAGGCACAAATAATTGATACAAAAGGTATTATTTCATAAGAAGGGTATATATTGTTAAGACCTATATACTATGAACAAAATAAAAGTGTTCTTATATTCCTGACAGACTTCATTTCAAAGAGCTTTATGAACGAAAAAGTACAAGGAGACCATCATAGACTAGAAACAGAGGCAAACTGCTTTTTTTTTTTTTTTTGAGTTGGACTCTCACTCTGTCGCCCAGACTGGAGTGCAGTGGCCGCTCCCAGCCACCGCAGACTCAACCTGCTGGGCTCCGGTGAGCCTTCCGCCTCAGCCTTCTGAGTAGCCAGAATTACAGGCGCTTGCTACCACACCCGGCTGATTTTTTGATTTATTGTAGAGATGAGGTCTCGCTGCCCAGGCGGGTCTCGAACCCGCGGGCTCAGGCAATCCACTCACCTCAGCCTTCCAAAGGCGCGGGATTACAGGCTGAGCCACCGAGCCCAGCAGAGGCAAACTGCTTTTAAAGGAGCATTTAGCCTATAGAAATAAAGCATGAAAATTCCATATTCATTTTCCCTGAATTGGAGGAAGAGGATGAAGAAGTAGAGGAGAAAGAAGAGAAGCTATGCTCTGTCATGCCAGGCTTCTTTGGCTGCATGAATACTAAAGACAAATACTCTTAATTATATGAATCATGGAATAACCTATATTAAAGGTAGAGAAACTTTGGACTGAACTACTTGAACAGTTATCTTCAAATTGCCAACTCTCCACCCAACTCTCCACTGCTATAAAGGGAATACAAATGTATCAAATAAAACAGATATTTTGGCTAAAAGGGGTGAGGAAGACAAATTTTGAGATAACTCTTTGTTCAGTATTCCCTAAAATACTATCTGCCTAAAGTTCAAATTTTTTCAGGGACCCTCACACCATATTGTCCTAAAGGATAAAATCAGGAGGAAAACCCAAAATAATTACCCAGCTGAAAAAACAAAGTAAAAGTCACTAAATAATGTTTCAGAAACAAAAAACAGGTCTCTATCATAACCGACACACTCAATCTGCTTCTTAAATGTGAAATAAGGCTGGCTTGAGTTTTGTATATTCCCCAAGCTGGAGAGATTATATGACACACATCTGTTTATCTGTCCCATGCACTTGTTTCAAGTGACAAAACACCAGTTTTATTTTTTCAATGTAGGGCATACCATGGGAGATAAAGTAAAGGTTGACATCAAAATAAATAAAAAATAATGTAGATATCAACCAATATATGTGACTAAACCTGTTATCAGCTTTCACTGGTGAAAGGGAAGCAAAACCACAGTTGAGTTTCTTTATTAGCAATGTCTTTTAAAGGAACAAAGATAAAATTTCTTTTTTTTTTTCTGTTTTTAAAAATCTATTTTCCTTTATCCTTTTTTTTTTTTTTTTTTTGAGTTGGAGTCTCACTCTGTTGCCCAGGCTGGAGTGCAGTGGCATACTCATGGCCACCCTAGCATCAACCTACTAGGCTCCGGGGATCCTTCTGCCTCAGCCTTCTTAGTTGCCGGAATTACAGGCACGCACTACCATGCCTGGCTAATTTTCCATTTTTTATTGTAGAGATGAGGTCTTGCCAAGTTGCCCGGGTTGGTCTCAAACCTGTGGGCTCAGGCAATCCACTCAGCTCTGCCTCCCAAGGCACTGAGATTACGGGCTGAGATACCAAGCCCGGCCAAAAAAATCTATTTTCTGCAATCTTTTTTTACAACCTGTCTCCTAGAGCCTATAAGGCATTTCTATTAAGTGGTTTCCTAAAAACTAGCAAATGTAACATCAGTAAAGGCAGAAATTTAAACTGTTCCTATTCACTAACTTTAGGATGACCACAGGTCCTGGTTTGCCCAAGAAAAACCATTTTATGCCAACTGCCCCAGAATAATTGTTACTAGCGCTTCTCTTTACTCTCTAAAGTATCCTTGTTTGGATGCCTTCGCTCTGCCCCAGTACTGCACTAAGGTTCTTAGGGTCTGTTTCAGGGAAGTCTAATACATATAGCTGTTTCAGTGGTTTCTGTAATTCATGCATAGTTCCCAGCTAAATTTTTAAAACTTTTATTTTAAAAGAAAACCAAAACCTAAATTTTCCTAATTTATATAAAGAGAAATTCACACCTACTACGTGAAAATATAAAATGAAATTTCATTTTCATATAAGGGTACTTTTTAGATATCTAAGTAGATCTAATAGCATAGTATCCCAAGAGTTTTAAATACCTTTTCTGATGGCATTAAAAAAAAATAACTAATTTTCTCCGTACTCTAGAATACACTGATGAACTAAGTAAAAAACATAAAAGTAATCCAAGCCCACAGACTATAGCAGCCAAGAAGAAATAGATACAGCAGCCTAGAGCCTAGAGCCTGTATCTTAAAAATGTCATTATCTACCATGAAGTCATACTGATTTTTCTTTTTCTTGAGTCTGTTGCCCAGGCTGGAGTGCAATAGCATGCTTATGACCACCACAGCAGCCTCAACCTGCAGGACCCAGGCGATCCTTCTGCCTTCTTCCAAGTAGCTGGGACTACAGGCATGCACCACCATGCCCAGTTAATTTTTTGATTTATTGTAGAGACAAGGTCTCACCACTGGGTTCAGGCAATCATCTCGCTGCCACCTCCCAAAGTGCTGGGATTGCAGGCATGAACCACTGTACCCGGCTTGATTTATTTTGTCATGCAATCAATATTTATTAGACTATTAATCCTTGTGGAGAATACAGAGGTAAATTAGGCATGGCCTTTACCTTCAAAAAGCCTACAGACTAATGGGAAGACTACTACACTAGATATACAAGCTAAGATAATAAAATTCCTGGGACAAAATATGGAAGAAAATCTTTGTAGTCTTTTAGATAGAATTTAAAAACTGATGAACCACATAAGGAAAAAACCTGATGATATACCAACAAAATAAAAAGTTTCTGGTCTTCAAAAGACACTGTAAAGGCAGACTGGAAAAATTATTTATAGTACATACATCTGATGAAGGGCTTGCATCCAGAACATTTAAAGAACTCTTACAACTCATTAACAGGAAGACAAACAACCTAATAAAAATAGGGGACAGAATTAAAAAGACACTTCAAAAACAAGATATACGAACAGCCAATAAGCACATGAAAAAAAAGTTCAGCCGGACTCGGTGGCTCAGCCTGTAATCCCGCGCCTTTGGGAGGCTGAGGTGAGTGGATGGCCTGAGCCCGCGGGTTCGAGGCCCGCCTGGGCAGGCGAGACCTCATTTCTACAATAAAATCAAAAAATTAGCTAGGCGTGGTAGCGCGCGCCTGTAATTCTGGCTACTCGAAAGGCTGAGGCGGAAGGATCGCCGGAGTCCAGCAGGTCGAGGCTGTGGTGGCCGGGAGCGGCCACTGCACTCCGGTCTGGGCGAGACAGTGAGACTCCAACTCAAAAAAAAGAAAAAGAAAAAAAAGTTCAACAATATTAGTCACCACAGAAATGCAATTTAAAACAATGAGATACCATATACTTACTAGAATTATTAAAATGAGAAATATTATCAATTTTTGTCAAAGATGTAGAGCAACTGGAACTCTCATCTACTGTTGGTGGGTATGTAAAATAGTACAAATTATTTCAGAAAATTCTTTGGCAACTTCTTATAAAGTTAAACACTAACTGAAACCTAGGTACTTACCCAAGGGAAATAAAAACATGCGCAAAAACCAGTGCATGAATTTTCATAAAGTTCCATTCATAATAGAACCAAACTGGAACAGACTAAATATCAAAAGACGGAAGGGAAGAGAGAATTCTGGGAAGATGGTGGAGAAGGAAGCACCAGGAATCTGTCTAGCTACCTAGAAAACTGCATTGGCACTGTCTGTCTGATGTAACTGTTTCTGAAACTCTGGAGCCCATGGAAGGCTTGCAACTTCCAGGCAAAGGCAGAATAGCAGCTGTCTATCCCCCATTCCCAGTCCCAAGACAAGCAGCTGTGCATGCATTTCTGGAGCAGCCTGCACACAGCTTGTGGGAGCCAGGTGGGCACAAAGGGATCCTGTCCTCCAAATCTATGCTTGGATTGCGGTTTCTAATCACAGAGATACAGACAATAATGGCAGGTAGCCATTATTGTTGTACCTCTCCCTCTTGCTGAAGTGACTTCCAGGGGATTTAAAGAGACAATGCCCTCCCCACCATCATTTTTTTTTTAAAGTCTTTCGGAGGCCAGACTTGTGCATTCAAAAACAACTGCGCATATAGGGAAAATAAGAAAGTCATGGCACCTGCCCAGGGAAGGATCAGGCTAAGATGTGTAAAAACTTTAAGTTAACACCTTAGTCTGATCCTTGGCACAGAGACAGCCTCCAACAATTAAAAAAAAAAAGAAAGAAAAAATTTAAAAACCTAAAATAATAAGTAAAAAACAGCAAACTCTGGGGGAAAGAGAGAATCTGATTTCTAGAGCTTGCACATTATTAGATGCAAACATTCAGTTTTCACAAAAATATCACCAGGCATACAAAGAAAGATGAAAATACGACCCATTCAAAAGGGGGAAAAAATCTATAGACGTTGTCCCTGAAAGAGACCTCACGGAAGATCTACTCAGAAAAGACATTAAAGTAACTGTCTTAAAGATGCTCAAAGAACTAAAAAAAAATGTGCAGAGTCTGTAGTTCCAGCTGCTTGGAAGGCTGAGGCGGAAGCATCGCCTGAGTCTAGCAGATCAAGGCTGCGGTGGCTGTGAGTGTGCCACTGCACTCTAGTCTGGGTGACAAGAGTGAGACTCCAACTCAAAAAAAAAAAAAAAAAAAAGGAAAGAAAAAATGTGCAGAAAGCCAAGAAACAGTATATGAACAAGATGGCAGTATCAATAGAGAAAAAACCTAAAACGAAAACAAAAAGAAATTCTGAAGCTGAAAAGTATAGTAACTGAAAAGAAAAATTCACTAGAGGAACTCAAAGGCAGATGTGAGCAGGCAAAAGAATCAGCAGGCTTTAGGACAATGGAAATTATGGAGTCACGGAACAAAAGGAAAAGAGACTGAAGAAAAGTGAACAGAGCCTAAGTCACCTGTGAGATACCATCCTGTGGCTCAACATATGCATGTAGTAGTCTTAGAAGGAGAAGAGAGAAAGAAAGAAAGAGAGAAGAAATAATGGCTGAAAATTTCCCAAATCTGATGAAAGACATGAATGTTAACATCCAGGAAGCTCAATGAACTTTAAGTAAGATGAGCTCAAAGAGATCCATACCAAGACACATTATAACCAAACTTTCAAAAGCAAACGACAGAGAAAATTTTGAAAGCAGCAAAAGAGAAGCAATTCATTACATATAAGAGATCCTCAATAAGATTATCAATAATTTCTCATCAGAAATGTTGGAAGCTAGAAGGCAGTGGGCTGATATAGTCAAAGTGCTAAAAGAAAAAAAAAACTGGTCAATCAAAAATTCAGTATCTGGCAAAAACTGTCTTTAAAAAGTGAGGAGGAAATTAAGACATTCCCTTCCCAGTTAAAAAGCTGAAAGAGAGCCGGGCTTGGTGGCTCAGCCTGTAATCCCGTGCTTTGGGAGGCTGAGGTGAGTGAATTGCCTGAACCCGCAGGTTGGTCTCACCTGGGCAACTTGGTGAGAACTCATCTCTACAATAAATTTAAAAATTAGCCGGGCGTGGTAGTGCGTGCCTGTAGTTCCAGCTACTTGGAAGGCTGAGCAGAAGGATTGCCAGAGCCCAGCAAATAAAGGCTGTGGTGGCTGGGAGCGGCCACTGCACTCCAGTCTGGGCGACAGAGTGAGACTCCAACTCAAAAAAAAAAAAATGCTGAAAGAGTTTGTTACCACTAGACCTTTCCTGCAAGAAATGTTCAAGGGAGTCCTGCAGGTAAAATGAAAGGACTCAAGAAAACAACTTGAGGGAGGGAGGGAGGAAGGAAGGAAGAAACGGAAGGAAGGAAGGAAGGAAGGAAGGAAGGAAGGAAGGAAGGAAGGAAGGAAGGAAGGAAGGAAGGAAGGAAGGAAGGAAGGAAGATCTCAAATGGAAAACCAAACACTTAATGTTCTCACTCACCTGTGGAAACTAAACACTCACAAAGATGGAAACAATGGACACTGGGGACGAGGGAGAAGGTTAGGATTCAGAAACTACCTCTGGAGCACAATGTTCACTATCTGGGGAAGGGGCCACTTGAGACCCAAATCCCACCATTATACAATATGTCCATGTAATAAATACGCACGTATACCACATGAATCTAAAATTAAAAAAAAATTAAATGAAAAAGGTATGAAGCAAATTAGTATATTATAACAGTAAAAAAAAATAAAGATCTCAATAAAGGTAAATACGTGCATATTATTATTACAGCGGTTCAAAACTGAACTCTGTTTTCTACATGATTTAAGAGACTAATACATTTTTAAAAATTATTGTCATAAAAGCTAGTATTACTCCAACTTTTGTTTATAACTTCACATTCTGTTTTCTACATAATTTAAGAAGTTAATGCACTTGAAAAAAGTAATAGTTTATGTTTGGGGGCACATAATGCATAAAGTAATTTTGTGACATCAGCAATTGAAAGTGGTAAAGACCATAATAAAAAATATTGATTAATAAAAAATAAAAATAAAAAAGAAGAGTGGTAAAGATGTAACTATTAAGGGAGCAGAGTTTTTTCATGTTACTGAAGTTAAGTTGGTAAAAATTCAAGTTAGAATGTTGTAGCATTAGGATACTAAATGTAATCTCCATAGTAGATACAGAGAAAATAGCTGTAGAATACATAAAAAAGAAAATTAGAGTCTGGGCATGGTAGCTTACACCTGTAATCCCAGCAGGTTGGGAAGCCAACGTGGGAAGATCGCTTGAGGCCAGGAGTTCAAGATCAGCCTAGGCAACATACCGAGATCTCATCTCTATAAGAAAATTAAAAAATTAGCCAGACCGAGACACCCCGTAGTCCCAGTTACTCGAGAGGCAGAGGTGGGGGGATTGCCTAAGCCTAGTAGGTCGAGACTGCAATGAGTTGTGATTGTGCCCTCCAGCCTGGGTGACAGTGACACTCCCATACAAAAGAAAAAAGAAAATTAGGCCGGGCATGGTGGCTCAAGCCTGTAATCCTAGCACTTTGGGAGGCTGAGGTAAGGGAATTGCCTGAGTCCGCGGATACGAGAACAGGCTGGGCAACATGGCGAGACCTCACCTCTACAGTAAAAAAGTAAAAAAATTAGCTGGGCATGATAGCATGTGCCTGTAGTTCTGGCTACTTGGAGGGCTGAGGCAGAATGATTGCCTGAGCCCAGAAGGTTGAGGCTGTGGTGGCTGGGAGCATGCCACTGCACTCCAGCGTGGGCGACGGAGTGAGACTCCAACTCACAAAAAAAAAAAAAAAAAAGAAAAAAAAAGAAAAAAGAAAATTAGAAAGAAATTTATATGTAAAAGAATCAAAATGTTAAGGAAACAAAAAAATGAGCTAAACACAAAAGAAGATAGTAATGCAAGAAAAGAGGGACAAAAAAGCTATAATGCATAAAGAAAACAAATAACAAAATGACAGAAGTCCCTTCATATCAGTAATTTTTTAAAATGCAGATGGATTAAACTTTCCAATGAAAGGAGACTGGCAGGCTGGATTTAAAAAAGCATGACCCAGCCGAGCATGGTGGCTTACACCTGTAATCCCAGCACTTCGGAAGGCTGAGGCAAGAGGACTGCCTGAACCCACAGGCTCAAGACCAACCTGAGCAACATGGTGAGATATCTCCACAATAAATCAAAAAATTAGGCCAGGCTTGGTGGCTCAGCCTGTAATCCCAGCACTTTAGGAGGCCGAGGCAAGTGGATTGCCTGATCCCGCAGGTTCAAAAACATCCTGGGCAACTTGGCAAGACCTCATCTCTACAATAAATCAAAAATTGGCTGGGCATGGTAGCAGGCACCTGTAGTTCCAGTTACTTGGAAGGCTGAGGCAGAAGGATTGCTGAAGCCCAGCAGATTGATGCTGGGGTGGTCATGAGTGTGCCACTGCACTCCAGCATTGGCAACAAAGTGAGACTCCATCTCAAAAAAAAAAAAAAAAAAAAATTAGCTGGGTGCAGTGGCACATGCCTGTGATTCCTGCTACTTGGAAGTTTGAGGCGGAAGAATCTCCTGAGCCCCAGCATGTTGGGCTGTGGTGGCCATGGTGTGCCACTGTACTCCAACCTGAGCAACAGAGGGAGACTCCTACTCAGGAAAAAAAAAAGCATGACCTAACTATACGCTGTCATCAAAAGACTCACTTTGGATGGATGGGAAAATTTTCCAAGCAAATAGTAGGCTAAAGAGAACAAGGAGTGGTTATATTAATATCAGACAAAATAGACTTTAAATCCAAAAAGATTACAAGAGACAAAAAAGGAAATTAAATATTAATAAATGTCTCAATACAACACGAAGATATAACAATTATGAACATTTACATACCTAATGATGAACCATCAAAATATATAAAGCAAAAAGCTAACAAAATTGAAGACAGAAAATAGATCAGCTGTACGATAACAGTTGGAGTTTCAATACTCCCTTCTCAATAATAGAACAAGCAGACAAAAGATAATTAAAGAAAGAGAGCACTTGACCAAATAAAATAACTAGATTTCACAGACATATTCAGAATACTCTTGTAACGATTGAAATTTTTCATACATGTACGTGTTACTTATTGAAATAAAAAGTGAACACATAGTCATTAAAATTTTTTTGTATGTGCGGTAGGTGTACAACATTGTGAATGTACTTAGCATCACTGAATTGTACACTTTAAAATGGTTAAAGAATGAGTAAAATGGTGAGTTTTATGTTATATATTATGTTAACACAATAAAAACAAAAGTAAAAATAAAGAAACAATGGGTTAACAAATAATGGTATATCCATTCAATGGAATAATATTCAGCCAAAATGGGAACTACTAGATAAATCTCAAAAACATGCTCAGTGAAAGAATTCAGATCCAAAAGAGTAAATAATGTATGATTCCATTTATATGAAATTCTAGAAAAGGAACCTCTAATCTATAGTGACAGAAAGTAGATCAATGGTTGCCTAGGGTGAGTGGTGAGGGGAGGGAAACTGACTCCAAAGGGAAACAAGAGGATTTTGGTGAAATAATATAAATAATTCTGTATCTTCATCATGATAATGGTTACAAAATGTTCATAAATTTGTCAAAACTTACTTAACTACATATTTTAAATGGGTTCATTTTTATTATACATAAAGTACACCTCAACAAAGTTGATTAAGAAACAACAGTAATAAGAGCTTATTTATAAACTGGCTCATCCTGCTACTTAATTATTTAAATTATATTCTTGTCCCAACTATAGTATAAAAAGTGAAGTATTGAGCCCCAGGAATCCCAGAAGGGGCACAGCAATGATCTACTTCAAAGAACAAAATAATCCAGAATACAGTGACACCTCAGTTCTTAGTACAGATTATAGATAACCTAACCTGCTCTAATTTCTTAGTTTAATTTTTACTTGGTCTCAAATGCTGACAAGTATCTGATTTCTATGTCATAATTCCTTCATTCCAGGCACTGGTTTAGTGTAACCTTATCTGTCTTGAGTCCTGACAGACTCACTCTGCTCCAGCCATCTGCTTTGTGTGAACTCCATTTATGTTACTACTGTAAGACAACTTGATTACTACCTGTCAGCTATTCTTCCTGATCACTCCACCCTGGCTTCTCTCTTTAGTGAGTCCTTTGTAATCACCTTGGATTCTCCAGGACCCAGATGTCCTCATTACCACTATCATAGCACCTAACATTTCAGTGCCTACTTTGTGATAAAACACTAGGCTTTACACATATCTAATTCTCACAAAAGTTCTTCAAGGTGGCCATTATGTTGTATTTTTATACATTAAGACGTAGAGATTGCCGGGCTCGGTGGCTCAGCCTGTAATCCCGCGCCTTCGGGAGGCTGAAGTGAATGGATTGCCTGAACCCAGGGGTTCGAGACCCGCCTGGGCAGGCGAGACCTCATCTCTACAATAAATCCAAAAATTAGCCGGGCATGGTAGCACGCGCCTATAGTTCCAGCTACTTGGAAGGCTGAGGCGGAAGGATCGCCGGAGCCCAGCAGGTCAAGGCTGCGGTGGCTGGGAGCGGCCACTGCACCAATCTAGGTGACAGTGAGACTCCAACTCAAAAAAAAAAGAAGTAGAGGCTTAGACATTAAACTTACAAAATTAGTACACGAATGAGCCAGAATTCCAAATGTTTCTCTTACTACATTTACTTCAACTAACAGAACCATTCATTGGAACAAGATCAGTACATTTTGGTCAGGACAGCATTATCTTAGTAGCTGCTTCACTCTGTAACAGCACTGGTAACCCTCAATACGTCCATCAGTGGGCTATCTCATATTTTTAACATCTTCCTTGTGTACATAACACAGTTACATACCATTTGGGTGAACACTAAAATTACTGCTGAATAAATAACCATAGTTATTTTTAGTAGAAGAAAACATACAGAAAAAAGGTCAAAATGACAAAAATTCTCGCTGTTCCCAACTCAACTTCTAAATTCTGCAAACATGCAACACAATTTTTTTCCCCTTCTCCTAAGAAAAGTAATTAAAGCCAGGAGCAGTGGTTTGTGCCTGTGCTCCCAGCTAGTTGGGAGGCCGAGGGTGGAAGATCACTGGAGCCTAGGAGTTTGAAGCTGCAGTGAGCTAGGGATCATGCCTGTGAATAGCCACTGCATGGGCTAAAGTCTGAGCAATACAGTAAGACACTATCTAAAAAAAAAGGGTAATTAAAGCTACCTGAGCAAAATAGAATTTGGACATGATTATACAGTAGTGGATAGAAGTAACAACATCCATTTTGCTTTTTTTTTTTTTTTTTTAATTTGAGTCAGGGTCTCACAGTGTCTCCCAGGCTGGAGTGCAGCAGCACAATCATGGCTCGCTGCAGCCTCTATCTCCTGGGTTCAGGCCATCCCTACCCCCACCTGCCCCTTGCCCTACTGTCCACCCCTCAGGCTCCTGAATAGCTGGGACTATAGGCGTATACCACCCACTCCAGGCTAATTTCAAAATTTTTCTGTAGAGATGAGGTCTTCCAATGTTGCCCTGGCTAGTCTCAAACTCCTGGGCTCAAGCAATCCTCCTGTCTCAGCCTCCCAAAGTACTAAATTACAGGCATGAGCCACCGCACCCAACCTTCATTTTTGCTTTTTATAATTCCAATTATGGTCCATATTGGTCTAATAACTAAGGATTAATTGATATCTCAGTACAGTAAGCTGTATTGGTTTTTATTTATTTATTTATTTGTGTGTTTATTTATTTATTTGAGTCAGAGTTTCACTCTGTTGCCCAGGCTGGAGTGCAGTGGCATGCTCACAGCCACCACAACCTCGACCTGCTGGGCTCAGGTGATCCTTCTCCCTCAGCCTTCCAAGTAGCTGGAACCACAGACACGTGCCATCATGCCCGGCAAATTTTTTTTGATTTATTGTAGAGATCAAGTCTCGCCATGTTGGCCAGGCTGTCTCAAACCCATGAGCTCAGGCAATTCTCTCACCTCCCAAAGTGCTGGGATTAAAGGCGTGAGCCACCACGCCTGACCTTGTACTTGCTTTTAGAGGATTTTACAAACAGGCACTGCATTTCATGCACAATGAGTTCTAGTTCTACCATTACTCAAAAGATCAGGTATTAAAATTTTTAAAAGGCCAGGTGCGGTGGCTCAGCCCATAATTCCACCACTTTGAGAGGCCATGGTGATAGGACTGCCTGAACTCCGGGGTTCGAGACCATCCTGGGTAACTTGGTGAGACCTCATCTCTACAATAAATCAAAAAATAAGCCAGGGGTGGTAGTGCATGCCTGTAGTTCCAGTTACTCAGCAGGTCAAGGCTGTGGTGGCTGGGAGCATGCCACTGCATGCCAGCCTGAGTGACACAGTGAGACTCCAACTCAAAAAAAGAAAAATAAAACACGAAAACTTGTTTATTACAAAGGCATTTAATCCTTCAGATACTTTTTCTGCTTGGCTGACCACAGTGAACTAGATAACAGAAGAGTGGAACTACCTCCCATACACTTGAAGTGGAGTAAAGGAAAGTTAGTACTCCCTTCACAAAGGAATTCAATACTAGAAATGGGAGGATAATCCAGTGTTTGGATTTCCACAGGCGGTATGCAGATACTGCAGAGTTAACACATTAAACAGAGACACTACATCATTATGCAAATAATGTATAATCTAACTAGCAATTAAAGAAAAGCACATTAATACTATTCAAGCTAGTAAAAATGAAGTTAAAATAGCAAATTAAGCAGATATTTATATTTACTCCTTCCTGAGACAATCTTAAAATGATTAAAAAAAAAAAAAGTAAAAGGAAGAAACAGGAAGGGAGTCTTGAGTGGACAAGAGATCGCAACCAATTTTTGAAGGACAGAAAGCAGACTGCTAAGTGATGTTCAATGTGGCAAAGCTCGGAAGCTTATTATCTGGAATATGGAACATGCTGCAGGCGAAGGGAGGTGACCTGCACCCAGGACCCCGGTGAGGCTGGGGTGGGGGAAAGAGGGGATTAACTGAGAATTTGCATATGGAATAGTCAACTCTCTCTCACCCTCCCATCAGCAAGGCTGGAAGCCAGATGTCCCCACCAACTAGGGAACAAAGAGTCTTTCTCCAAAGCAGTGGTCCTCAGCATTAGCATCACCTGGAGTTTATTATGCCATATGGTGAGTCCCAGTCCCAGTGTTTCTGATTCAGTAGTTTTAGTCACAAGCTGGGGACGGGGAATGGGAAGGAACTGCTAATGGATATGGAGTTTCTTTCTGGGGCTATAAAAATATTCTAGAATAAGATAATGGTAACGGTTGTATAACCTTGTGAGTATACTAAGAACCAATGAATTGTACATTTTTATGATACGTGAATTCTATTTCAACAAAGTTGTTCTTTAAAAAAATCATGTACCAAAAAAAAAAAAATCACATACCACTGGACGTGGTAGCTCATGCCTGTAATCCCTCACTTGGGGAGGCTGAGACGAGAGGAATGCTTAAGCCCAGGAGTTTAAGAATAGTTTGGGAAACACAGAGAGATCGCATAGCTACAAAAAATAAAAAAAAATTAGCCAGGTGCGGTGGCACATGTCTGTGGTCCCAGCTACTTAGGAGGCTAGGGCAGAAGGATCATTTGAATCCAGGAGGTCAAGGCTGTGGTGAGCCGTGATCGTGCCACTGTACTTCCAGCCTGCACCCAGAGTGAGACTTCAACTAAAAAAATAATAAATAAATAAATAATCATATACCTATCTGTTTATAGGGCTCTCACGGAACTCATCAAATAGATTTCAACAACGACCAATTCATGTCTCTCTTTTATCTTCCCTATATTAAAACATATCTAGTATCTTTATCCATTTCTCTTGGCCATGATGACCAGATCCTTCCTTATTCTAATTGTTCTCCTAAAGTCAGACAGGATACAAAATCACAACTTCTTCATATAAAGTTTTATAAAAGAGTCTAAACATTTGGAAGTTGATAAGGGAACAGGACAGAGAAACTACATAATTTTCTGACTTTTGATGATTTGGCTAAATATAATTTATTCAAAGATAATATATCAAAAATGACATAAGAGTACCTAAAGATATTTCAGAGCCAAATAAAGATAACATGTAATGGAATAACTAAAAAACTTATACATCATAAAATGCACTAAAATAATAGGGAGAAAAAGAATTAATTGGATTTCTGTTGCTCCAAGAATAACAAAGGAATAGAATCCACACCAAGTATAACAGACAGAGGTCATTAAATATGAATGACATTTAAAAATGCACTGCCATGTAATCATTCCAATGATAAGGTTACCTCTAAATTCAATTCAACCTAGACAAGGTGAAATTTCCTTGACATATGCTCTTCTTACCCTCATGACAATCTTTTGTGTAACAGCTCTCACATTTCTAAATTCTTATTTAATGTCCATCTTGCTTTTAGACTCTACAGGGTCATGAAGGTTGAGATCATATCCATCTTGTTCATGTCTGTGGCCTAGAATATAGCCTAGTGCTTGGCATACAGTTGTTTCTCAATAAATGCTGAATTGAACCAACATGATTTTTAGGCCCTGGATCAGGCAATGTGGTAGTAAAAGAAGCTAAGACAATAAAGAGAAGCAAGATACTGGTTGAGAAATTTACAGACTAATGGGAAGATAAGCTTCTAAACAGATAATTTCAATATTTTTGGATAAACAGAATTCATGGAAACTGTTTTCCAATAGATATTTTAAAAAATCTCTATCAGCCGGGCTCGGTGGCTCAGCCTGTAATCCCGCGCCTTTGGGAGGCTGAGGTGAGTGGATTGCCTGAGCCCGCGGGTTCAAGACCCGCCTGGGCAGCGAGACCTCATCTCTACAATAAATCAAAAAATCAGCCGGGCGTGGTAGTGCATGCCTATAATTCCAGCTGCTCGGAAGGCTGAGGCGGAAGGATCGCTGGAGACCAGCAGGTCGAGGCTGCGGTGGCCGGGAGCGGCCACTGCACTCCAGTCTGGGCGACAGAGTGAGACTCCAACTCAAAAAAAAAAAAAAAAAAAATCTCTATCAAGTAATAGTTAAAAAATTAAACAAGACAAAACGCCTAAATTGAAAAATTTATGGTCTAAGAGACACAGAAATGAATCAATGACTCCAGTGTTACAAGATAGGTAAGCACAAAGCAACATGAATATACAGAAGGGCATTTAAACAAGAAAGAGGTGGTGGCAGGGTTCTGGATGAGCTCATTTTTAAGCTGAATTTAGACGGATGGGCAGAAATTAGCTAGACAAAAGCATGGGGAAAGCACATCCATGGCAGAAAAACAGCATATGCAAAGGAATACAAATGTGTGAAAAAGGATGATGTGCTTAGAATATTACAAGCAGCTAAGGATAGCTGAAGCAAAGGGAAGGGGAAGCAAATGACTGAAAGGATGCAAAAGGTATGGAAAAGAATTTGGAATGATTTCTATATATCTGGTTTGACAAACTGGACAGCTGGCAGTACTATGTCCTGAGACAGGGAATTCAGAAGGAAAAACAAATTTAGGGAATAAGATGAAGAATTTAGTTCTGAACATGTGGAATTTGAGGTGGGTGTACCTCATTTGGAGAAAGTATATGGGTGAAAAGCTGAGCAGAGAATGCATGTTGGAGATACAAATTTCACAGCATCCTTCTTTGGCTGGGCGTAGTGGTTCACACCTGTAATCCCAGCACTTTGGGAGACTGAGGCCAGAGGATTGCCTGAACCCAAGGGTTTGAGACCAGCCTGAGACCATATCTCTATAATAAATAAAAAAAAATTAGCCAGGCATGGTGGTGCACACCTGTAGTCCCAGATACTTGGAAGGCTGAGGTGGAAGGATTGCCAGAGCCCAGCACGTCAAGGTTGCAGTAACTGTGACCATGCCACTGAACTACAGCCTGGGTGACAGAGTGAAACTTTGACTCAAACCCCCTCCCCAAAATCGAAAAAACAAAAGCCATTCTTTACCATCACTTCATATTCATCCAGGTTTTTATTCTAGTACTTCCATACCAACAATTCTTCATTAAGCCCTCCAACTCTTTGTCCATCATTTTTCTATTACCACTCTGTACCCTCAATTCCTCACTTCTCTTCTTACTCAGCACAGATTCCTTGGTTCATCATCATAATCTTCTGAACGTATTTCCATCAAATTCACTTAGCAGCAACCAACCCCTGGTTAACTCAAATATACACATGCACTGTATTTAAACTTAAGCAAGCTAAATATTCTTATCTGTACTTGCTGATTGATCAGTCTAAAACGCTTGTCTACTGGCAATATTATACAAACAACAAAACTAGCAAGGTAATAATGAATGAAGTTCCTGAGTCATTTATACCAAGTCTATTAAAACATATTTCTATCTATATAGAGTTAACTTTTTTTTTGAGACAGAGTCTCACTCTGTTCTCCAGAATGGAGTGCAGTGGCGTGATTCCTGCTCACTGCAGCTGCAATCTTCTTAGGTCAAATAATCCTTCCGCCTAAGCCTCCCGAGTAGCTAGGACCACCACCACGCCTGGCTAATTTCTGTGTTTTTGGTAGAGACAAAGTCTCACTATGTTGCCTATGCTAGTCTCAAACTCCTGAACTCAAGTAATTCTTCTGCCTCAGCCTCCCAAAATGTGGGATCACAGGCATGTGCAGCAGTAATGCCTTGCCAACTTTTCACATAAATAATACACTAAAAGAAGTGCATTTATCATCATTCATTCACACACATTCAGGAAGCAATAACAATAAAAATCTCAGGTTTCATGGTGATATTATATCCATGAAAAGTGTAAAAGGAGTGATTAATATAAACTTAACTCCTGTTGTAAGCTCAACACTATAGTAGTCACCCACAGATTACAACCTCTGAATCCACATATTCAACCAACCTCAGATGGAAAATATTTTTTAAAAACCCAAAACGATGCAACAACAAACAATACAAATTTTAAAAACAATACAGCGTAACTCTTCACAGCATTTACATTCATTTTCCTTTATTTATTTTTTGAGTTGGAGTCTCACTCTGTCCTGCAGGCTGGAGAGCAGTAGCACACTCACGGCCATCCCAGCGTTGACCCACTGGGATCCAGGATCCTTCCACCTCAGCCTTCCAAGTAGCCGGATCTACAGGTACATGCTACCACTCCCGGCTAATTTTCTAGTTATTGTAGAGATGAGGTCTGGCCAATTGCCCAGGTTGGTCTCGAACTCGCGGGCTCAGGCAATCCACTTGCCTCAGACTTCCAAAGTGCTGGGATTACAGGCTGAACCACTGAGCCCGGCTACACTCTTTTCATAGCATTTATACAGTATTAGGAGGTATTATAAGTAATCCAGAGATAAGTAATAGTATATGGGAGGATGTTAATAGGTTATATGCAAATACTTGAGCATCTGCAGATTTTGGTGTCTGTCAGGGAATCTTCTGGAACCAATTCCCCTTATATATACTAAAGATGACCGCAAAAACAGAAGAGGAAAATAGTAAAAGAATGGAAATAGGTGCTTTACAAATGTAATTTAATAATACTTAAACTCAATGCCTACTACTTGCTAGGAATTATGAGGACACAGAGCTAGGAAAGACATCCCCTCAAGTGATTTATAGTCCATGAGAAAGACATATGAAAAGAACTACAAATTGGCTAAAAGTTAAAAATAAGAGGAACTTTTTTCTTTATGACAAGAAATGGTTGAATACTATAAGAGAACTCAAAAAAGAGAAACAGAAAAATAGAAAAAGAAAATATCTATTGAGAGAAAAACCAGGAGGAAGTCATATTTCAGTTGAGCCATTAGGAAAGAGCAGATATGGAAAAAGCAGCCTAATGCTATAAGAAATAGCATTAGAAACACAAAAGGACATGAGTGCAGTGTCTCATGCCTGTGATCCCGACACTTTGGGAGGCAGAGGCAAGAGGATCACCTGAGCCCAGAGGTTCAAGACCAGCCTGGGCAACACAGTGAGACCTCATCTCTACAATAAATCAAAAAATTAGCTGGGTGTGGTGGCATGCACCTGTAGTTCCAGCTTCTAGGAAGCCTGAGGCGGAAGAATGGCCTGAGCCCAGCAGGTGGGGGTTGTGGTAGCCGTGAGCAAGCCACTGCACTCCAGCCTGGAGGACAAAGTGAGACTTCAACTCAAAACAAACAAAAAAAGCAAAATGCATGGCATGAATCGCAATTTAAAATATCTCAAAAATTAAAAGAGCATAAATGAACAAAGTGTAAGAATCAAGTGGATGAAGAATGAGAAAGTCATATAAGCAGATGGGAAGACAACTTCACGCCCAGGTGTACAGATTTAACACAGGTACACATGTTGACATTCTCACCACAACCATGAAACAGGATGAGAGCATTATAAGCATCAATGTTTCCTGGCTTTTAAGCTTATTATCTGAATTGATTAAATAACCTAAGGGAATCAGTTGAGGATTGCTCATATCAATCACAAACCCATCAATTAATCAAATTGGAAGGAAATCAGCCCAAAGCCCAAGATGATTCTTCTCAAATGGAAATAGCTAATTTTTTCCTGATTATAAAAGTAATAAATATCTTTCAAATCCAAAAAAAGACAAGCTTAAGGAAATAAAAATTAGCAAAAATAGTTATGTCTACAACTATTGAATACTAGTATATATTCTTTCAGACTTTTTCTTATAAACACATATACATTATTTATTTATTTATTTATTTTAACTTAAAAAAAAATTTTATTGTAAAGATGTGGGGTACAATTCAGGGTTAGGTATACAAACACTGATCATGCAGGTGACCCTGTTAAACATATACACACTTTAATAAACTGGAATCCAGCCGGGTATGGTGGCTCCAGTCTGTAATCCCAACACTTTGGGAGGCAGAGGCGAGAGGATTGCCTGAGCCCAGCAGTTCAAGACCTGCCTGGGCAACTTGGCAAGACCTTGTCTCTACGACATATCAAAAATTAGTCCGGCATGGTAGCGCGCTCCTGCAGTTCCGGCTACTTAGAGGACTCAGGTGGAAGGATTGCCGGAACCCAAACACCCCCCCAAAAAAACTGGAATCACCCTCTGCTTCGTTTCATAATGACTTTTATTTGTTTGTGTTTTGGAGTTGGAATTCCACGCTGGCCCCAGGCTGGAGCGCAGTGGCACAATCACGGCCACCCAGGGTCGACCCTCTGAGCTCCGGTGATCCTTCCACCTCAGCCTTCCAAGTAGCCGGAACTACAGGCGTGCGTGACCACGCCCGGCTAATTTTTTGATTTATTGTAGAGAGGAGGTCTCGCAAAGTTGCCCGAGCTGGTCTCGAACCCCTGGGCCCAGGCAGTCCTCTCGCCTGGGCCTCCCAAAGTGCTGGGATTACAAGCTGTGCCACTGAGCCTGGCCCACAATGACGTTTTTAAAAAACAGCATCCTATAAAGCCTTATCATAAATCTTAATAGCTGGACAGTAATACATTATATGAAAATATCATAATTTAACCCTCAGTCTATTGCCAGGATCCATTACACCCAATTTTAATTTTTGAGTTTCCATTTTGAGTGGTTCTAAGTATTTATAAAAATTAGTATTTCATGATTTATATTCTCTTAAAGGTTGTATTAGTTTCCTAAGGTTGTCATGCAAATTACCACAAACTTGGTGGCTTAAAACAACAGAAGTAGGGCTGGGCACAGTGGCTCACGCCCATAATCCCAGCATTTTGGGAGGCTGAGGCAGGAGAATCAGTTGAGGTCAGGAGTTTTGAGACTGGCTTGAGCAACATAGCTAGATCTTGTCTCTACAAAAAAATTTTTAAAAATTAACCAGGTGTGGTGGCATCCACCTGCAGTCCTATATCTGTACTGGATGCAGAGGCAGGAGGATTGGTAAAGCTCAAGAGGTCAAGACTGCAGTGAGCCATGATTATGCAAAGCACACCAGCCTGGGCAACAGAGAGAGACTGCCTCTTTAAAAAAAAAAAAAGAAAGAAAGAAAAAAGAAATGTATTCTCTCAGCTGTGAGGCTAGAAGTCTGAAATCAAGAAGCTGGCAAGGCCATGCTCCCTCTGAAGGCTCCAGGGAAGAATCCTTGCTTGCCTCTTCCTAGTATCTGGTGGCCCCTAGCAATCTTGACACAGCATTTTTCTCTGTGTGTGTCTCTTCTCCCTCTCTGTGTGTATCCAAAACTCCTTCTCCCTTCTTTTATAAAGATACTAGTCAGTCAGGTTCAGTGGCTCATGCGTGTAAACTGAGCACTTTGGGAGGCCAGGGCGAGGGGACTGCCTGAGCTCCAGAGTTTGAGATCAGCCTGAGCAACATGGCGAGACCATATCTCTACAATAAATAAAAAAATTAGTCGAGCCTGGTGGCACATGCTTGTAGTTCCAGCTACTTGGAAGGCTGAGGCGGAAGGATCGCCTGAGTCCAGCAGACTGAGGCTGCAGTGACCATGAGCATCCCACTGCACTCCAGCCTGGGCAACAGAGTGAGATTCCAACTCCCAAAAAAAAAAAAAAAAAAAAGATACTAGTCACCAGTCAGGTGCAGTGGCTCTCAGCACTCTGGGAGGCTGAGGTGGGAGGACTGCTTGAGCCCAGGAGTTCAAGACCAGCCTGGGTAACATAGCGAGACCACATCCCTAAAAAAATTTTTTTTAATTAGCTGGACATGGTGGTGTGCACCTATAGTCCCAGCCACTCAGAAGGCTGAGGCAGAAGGATCACCTTAGCCCAGGAGTTCAAAGGTGCATTGAATCATGATCGTGCAACTGCACTCCAGCCTGGACAACAGAATAAGACCCCAACTCAAAAAAAAAAAAAGATACTAGTCTTTAAATTTAGGGCCTATCCTAATCCAGTGTAACCTCATCTTAACTTGCTTACATCTGCAAGATCCTACTTTCAAATAAGGCTACAGTCACAGGTTAGGACTTGTAACTTTGAATGTAGTTTAAGCCACTATAGAGGTTATCCACAAAAAGAAATTTCTAGTTTTTTGGTTTTTTTAAAAATAAAGTTCACTGAATCCTTTTGTGAATCTATGATATATATGGTGTCGTAGTATTCTTATTTTTCCTGTATCTTGAAACATCTTGCTCTTTCATTATCCTAGGAATTAATTCATGATTACCCACTAATTATTCTTTTTTTTTTTTTGAGTTGGAGTCTCACTCTGTCACCCAGACTGGAGTGCAGTGGCTGCTCCCGGCCACCGCAGCCTCGACCTGCTGGGCTCCGGCGATCCTTCCGCCTCAGCCTTCCAAGTAGCTGGAATTACAGGCATGCGCTACCACGCCCAGCTGATTTTTTGATTTATTGTAGAGATGAGGTCTCGCTGCCCAGGCGGGTCTCGAACCCGCGGGCTCAGGCAATCCACTCACCTCAGCCTCCCAAAGGCACGGGATTACAGGCTGAGCCACCGAGCCCGGCCTAATTATTCTTAATTATGTTTAAAAAAGGCAAAATATTAAGAAAATGGAAGAATGATGAGTGCCTGAGAAGAAAATGCAATAGTGAGACAATTATCACTAGTATATCATCTTCAACTTTCTACTGTGTGATCTTTTTTTTTTTTTTTTTTTTTGAGTTGGAGTCTCACTCTGTTGCCCAGTCTGGAGTGCAGTGGCACATTCCCAGCCACCACAGCCTCAACCTGTTGGGCTCCGGAGATCCTTCTGCCTCAGCCTTCCAAGTAGCTGGAACTATAGGCGCACACTACCATGCCCAGCTAATTTTTGATTTATTGTAGAGATGAGGTCTCACCAAGTTGCCTGGGTGGGTCTCAAACCCATGGGGTCAGGCAATCCACTCGCCTCGGCCTCCCAAAGTGCTGGGATTACAGGCTGAGCCACCGAGCCTGGCCTACTGTGTGATTTTTCAAGAAGGGATAAGAGAAGCCTGAATATACCACTGTTGAAGACTTTTGTGTAGTTTTTACAGAATATAAAATTTGAGGGCTTTTTTTTACTCATAATAATGAAGAAAAATGAGAGAGAAATATATTTCATAGTTATTAGACAAACCAGAAAATGAAAGCATACAGATAGCAACAGTCTACCCTCTGATAATGTTGGTAAAATCGGTTGTTTAAGTGAATGCTCAGACGATGACCCTTCATATAATGATAGCCACACCTAAATGAATTTTCTCAAACATCAGAATTGTTAAGTGAATAATACATTTCAAAGGACAAAAAAGAAATACGGTATTTTCACTCAGTCATTCCACAATAAAGATTTCATTATGCAATAATTTGCAATAAGAGCTTGGACCGGTCGGGCGTGGGCTCATGCCTATAATCCCAGCACTTTGGGAGGCTGAGGTAAGAGGACTGCCTGAGCCCACAGGTTCAAAATCAGTCCACGCAACTTGGTGAGACCTCATCCCTACAATTAGTCAAAAAATTAGCCGGGTGTGGTGGCATGCACCTGTAGTTCCAGCTACACGGAAGGCTAAGGTGGAAGGATTGCCTGAGCCCAGCAGGTCGAGGCTGCGGTGGCCGTGAGCGTGCCACTGCACTCCAGCCTGGGTGACAGAGTGAGACTCCAACTCAAAAAATAAGAAAAAAAAATAAAAAGAACTTGAACTATCCCCTTTTCTGAAAAAATATGTGGCAATATTCTTTCATCATCTGTGCATTTACACACCAAAATTTACTCGATAGGGTCAAGACAAGTATGATAAGAAAGGAAAAGAAATGATAGAAATGAAAACATTCATTAATTTGATCATTCTAAATGGTGTTTAACCTAAAAATAAAAATGTTCTTCAATTATGGAGCAAAAATTTTGGCCACCCTCCCTTCAACAAAATTATGAGTTGTAAAAATTCTCAAAAGTATTGCTTTTTTGACAAAGTGAGTGTATGAATCAGAAATAATAAGTTAAAACCAATTAAAGATCTATTTAAAATCTGGAATCAGTATTTAAGGGACAGTACGTGCTCCAGGTTCATGCATGGCAATGATGAACAGTTAGCTGCATTCAAAGGGCTATGCCCATTTGGGGTTCTTTCAAAACCCAAAAAAGTGAAAATAAGAATCTGAGTTTGCCAACATCAAGAAAGCGAAAAAACAACCCTCAAAATTAAGAAAAATATTTGCAACTCACGTATCTGATAAGGGACTTGTATGCAGAATATCTAAAGAACTCTCACAAATCAATAATAAAAAGACAACCCAATCTTAAAAATGAGCCAAAGATTTAAGTAGACTTTTCTTTAAAAAAAAAAAAAAATACACACACACACACACAAACAGCCAATAGGCACATGAAAACATGCTCAATATGATTAGTCGTCAGGGAAATGCAAATCAAAACAATGAGATACTACTGTATACCCCCCTAGAATAGCTACAATAAAAAAGACAGACGTAATACAGACGTAATAAGTGTCAGCAAGGATGTGGAGAAAATGGAACCCTTATACTATTGCTAGTGAGATTGTAGCCACTGTGGAAAACAGTGTAGCAATTCCTCAAACAGTTAAAGATAGAGTTATATGACTCATTAATTCCACTCCTAGATACTTTTACATAAGAGAAATGATAACATATGTCCACACAAAAATCGCTACTCAAATGTTCATAGCAACATTACTCATAATAGCCAAAAAAGTAGAAACAACCTAAATGCCCATTATCTCATAAATGAAACAAAATACGATATATCCATGTATTGAGATGTTATTTGGCAATAAAAAAGAATTGAGTACTGATACATGCTGCAAAATGGATGAACTTTGAAAATTTGGAGTATATCTGATTCTCTCAGAATAAACTTATCACCTATAAATTATATTTAGAGGCAGAATGCAATGAAAACACTAAGCTTTCCCTAATTAAAAATATACCTAGTGGTCAAATCTTGGTTTCTAAATACCATTTTCCAATAAAGGACATCAAGAGTCTTTGGAAAAATGGCTAATTCTACAACTAGAGAAGGGAAAATAAAAATTAAGTCTAGGAAAATTGCCCAAACTTGGAAGAAACCAAGATGCCCTTCAATAGGTGAATGGATTATTCAATAAGTGAACAGATTACTATTTAACATTAAAAAAAATGAGTTATCCAACCATGAAAAGACTTGGAGAAACTTTATATTACTAAATAACAGAAGCCTATCTGAGTTGGGAACCATGGCTAATGCTTGTAATCCCAGCACTTTGGGAGGTGGGGGCAGGAGGATTGCTTGAGGCCAGGAGTTCAAGATCAACCTGGACAACAGAGAGACCCCATCCCTACAAAGAATAAAAAATGAAAATTAGCCAGGAGTGGCAGCATGCACTTGTGGTACTAGCTACTCAGGAGGCTAAGAAGGAAGGAATACTTGAGCCCAGGAGCACACAGCTGCAGTGAGACATGAATGCGCCAATGCAGAAGAAGAAAGAAGGAAGGAGGAGGGGGGAGGAGAGGGAAGAAGAGGGGAGGAGGAGGAGAAAGAGGAAGAGGAGGAGGAGGAGGAGGAGGAGGAGGAGAAAGAGGAGGAGGAGGAGGAGAAGCGGCAGCAGCCACCATCACCGCCAATCTAAAAAGGATCTATAGTGTATGATTCCAACGATATGACATTCTGGAAAAGGCAAAACTACGGAAACAGTAAAAAAAACTCAGTGGTTAGAAGGGAGGAAGAGATGACTTAGGCAGAGCACAGAGGAGTTTTAGGGCAGCAAAAACTATTCTGAATGATACCATAATGATGAACATATGCCATTTGTCCAAAACCATTGAATGCACAACACCAAGACTGAACACTAACGTAAGCTATGGGCTTTGGAGTAATAACAATGCGCCAATGTAGGTTAATTGTTTAAAAAGAAAAAGAAAAGTCAGTGAATGAATCTCAAACAATAACCAAAACCTGGGATAACTTGTACTGCCAGAGAATAAGGAAGTACTCAAATGATGGGGGCATGTTAAAAGGACATGAGTTAACATGCATGAGTTCACAATAACTAAAACTAAAATAGCTTAAGCAATAAAGTAACATGTAACATCGTATTGAACGATAACCCATACTATAAAATAAACATACCTGAACCCATTTTGATATAAATAATTACATAAATAAAAAAAATAAGGGGGAAGCAACAACAAGCCTGTCAACCCAATTCCAAATATTCTCCCTGCAGGGAATGGTTCTTAATCCCTTCTCCCACTCCTCAAACCCCCACACTCAGTAGATTAGACTTAGTGACTCACTTCCAAAGAATAGACTAGGGAAAGGGGAAAACGTTTCAGTACATTTTCAGTGAAGATACTTGGCAATCATGACCTCATCCAAGTAATGAAGGTTAACATCACCATATATATCTCATATCCTCTGTTATGATGAGAAGAACACTATATCTCTGTGGTACTCTTTTCAGAAACCCATATAACCCCAGTCTGATCATAAGAAAAACATCATAAGCCGGGCTCGGTGGCTCAGCCTGTAATCCCGCGCCTTTGGGAGGCTGAAGTGAGTGGATTGCCTGAGCCCGTGGGTTCGAGAACCGCCTGGGCAACTTGGTGAGACCTCATCTCTACAATAAATCAAAAAATGAGCCGGGCGTGGTAGCGCATGCCTGTAGTTCCAGCTACTCGGAAGGCTGAGGCAGAAGGATCGCCGGAGCCCAGCAGGTGGAGGCTGCGGTGGCCAGGAGCGGCCACTGCACTCCAGTCTGGGTGGCAGAGTGAGACTCCAACTCAAAAAAAAAAAAAAGAAAAAAAAATGTAGGACATTAACCAATTTGTAACTAATCTAACAATCTTATTCCACCAATTACTAAATTGTCTATGAATACAGAGTTCCTTAGATGCTCTTTGAAATAGTCTTAATTAATGAATTGAATACAACTTTGATATATATTCACTTTATATTTGTTTGAGCCATGTTTTTAATTTTTTTTAATTATAAGTTGTCTAGCATAAGAATTTTCCCTGACATGGCCTTTCCTACATTCAGCTCTGCCAATCCTACAAGCTCACAGTGTTATCACGATGATAGCTTTTCTGCATAGTATTCTGACAATATTGTCAGTTACTTGGTTATTGGAACTACCAAATAAAACAAATAAAAAGAAAAACATCATAAAAACTCAAATAGGGGTATATTCTATAATATGAAAAAGAATGAGAAACTATCACAGACTGGAAGAGACTAGGGAAACAGGACAACTAAGTTTTAAGTGGTATCTTGAATTGGATCCTGGAAAAAGAAAGATATTAATGAAAAACTGGTAAAATCCAAACAAAGTTTAGAATTTAGTTAGTGGTAAATGTACTACTATCTCAGATTGTTTTTTTTTTTTTGAGTTGGAGTCTCACTCGGTCGCCCAGACTGGAGTGCAGTGGCCGCTCCCGGCCACTGCAGCCTAACCTGCTGGGCTCCGGTGATCCTTCCGCCTTAACCTTCTGAGTAGCTGGAACTACAGGCATGCGCTACCACGCCCGGCTGATTTTTTGATTTTTATTGTAGAGATGAAGTCTCACTGCCCAGGTAGGTCTCAAACTCGCGGGCTCAGGCAATCCACTCACCTAAGCCTCCCAAAGGCGCAGGATTACAGGCTGAGCCACCAAGCCTGGCAATCTCAGGTTCTTAGTTTCAGCAAATGTACCCTGGTCATGGAAGATGTTAACAACAGGAAAACTAGATTGGGAGTATACAAAACTGTGCACTATCTTTATAACTTTTATGTGTAAAAATTATTCCCAAATAGAATATTTATTTAAAAAACAAAAATATTTAGCTTTAAAATAGAACCATTAATGCAACTAAACCAACATAGATATCCTTTTGGAAAATGTTACCCTACTAAATTTAACTGCCATTTGCTCCATTTTAAAAGTCCGTTAATACTCTAGACTCCCTTCAGGTTGTATAAATCTTTTGACTTTTTAAAAGTATGTTAAATTGAATTCAAGAAAAAAGCAAAGCTGGGAAAAAGAACACTAATAATTTCTTATTGGAGATTAAATCATGTATCAGAAACATTATGTACTGTATATTAATAGTCCTAGAACTATGCATATTAAATAAGGAATATTTGACTACCATTATTAGAAACATTTTATAACACTCTAAAAAATACAAAACAGAATATTCCACCAATTTAATATTCTGTTAAGTTTCACTGTACACTGTGTTCTGGAGTTCACTGCAATTTACAGTGAAAGAGGCCTATTTAATACACTAGTGGTATTATAATAGACAAACAAACATCTGATAAATTTACACCTTTCACATATCATGACACTTCTGAGGGAGAAGATATCCTGTTGCTAACATCCTAGATAAAATAAATGAATACTGAAAGGCTGTTAAGAAAGGTTATTTAAAGCCTGGATATAGGACTAAAAGGTAAATGGTATTAAAAAGGTGACGCCCTTTCAAGGTAAAATGAGAACACAGACCCATTTAATGGTTAATTACTTAGGGGAATGTATTTGCTCATTATTCTATTTACTATTGAACTAATTATCCCAGATTAAGTGAAGTTACATGTTAGTTTATAGATTTTTGTCGAGTAGAGTTGCAAGTAAGTTCTGCTAGATAGATTTATTGGACTGTAGGACATTAACCAATTTGTAACTAATCTAACAATCTTATTCCACCAATTACTAAATTGTCTATGAATACAGAGTTCCTTAGATGCTCTTTGAAATAGTCTTAATTAATGAATTGAATACAACTTTGATATATATTCACTTTATATTTGCTTGAGCCATGTTTTTAATTTTTTTTAATTATAAGTTGTCTAGCATAAGAATTTTCCCTGACATGGCCTTTCCTACATTCAGCTCTGCCAATCCTACAAGCTCACAGTGTTATCACGATGATAGCTTTTCTGCATAGTATTCTGACAATATTGTCAGTTACTTGGTTATTGGAACTACCAAATAACATCTTTTTGTCTCAAATAAATCAGAAAAGATTAAGTGTATGTTACTTTCCAGACCATCTTTATTCCACCACTAACTTTTCATCCTGCTAGGATTTGTGTGTCTATAAATCTGTGCATTTTAAAAACAATGGGAGACACACAAAGATTCCCTGAGATTTCAAGTCTCAGTTCCTATATGAGAAAATAAAGATATATAAAGGAAGCTCAGTACTTACTGGGTCATCATTAAGAAGCTACCCAAAGAATCACAGAACATAAGATTTAGACAGGACTTTAAATATCTTCTTTCCAAGGGTCAGGCTTGGTGGCTCAACCTGTAATCCCAGCACTTTGGGAGGCTGAGGTGAGAGGATTTCCTGAGTCCACAGGTTCTCGACCAGCCTGGGCAACTTGCGAGAACGCATTTTTTGGACAATAAATCAAAAAATTGGCCGGGCATGGTGGTACGTGCCTGTAGTTCCAGCTACTTGGAAGGTTGAGGCAGAAGGATCACCTGAGCCCAGCAGGTAGAGGCTGCGAAGGCCGTGAGTATGCCACTGTACTCCAACCTGGGCCACACAGTGAGACACCAACCCAAAAACCAAAAAACAAAAACAAAAAAACCCCAAAAGTCTAGCTAGTGTGACTTTTTAAAGTAAGAAACTTAGATGCTTTCAAATTGCCAATTTAAATGTACTTCTGGTAAGTTCAAGTGAACTGATGATAAAGACTAATTCCAATTATTAGGTTTAAGCATGGGAAGGAAAGCACTACGCCACTCCTACCCAAACCCTAATTCATTAAAAGCAAAAGGAAAAAGCAAAAGAGAAATGAAAATTCCATACCCTGACATCACTTCTAGATGAAGTTGTCCTGAGACAGTTAAGAAAGCAGGAACATTGAAGAAATTCTCCTCAGGTACTTTTATTTTACTTGAAGGCTGCAAATAAAAAACATAAGCCACAAAAAGCTATTACATGTTTGCTCTGCTTTTTACATTCATATTATGTGCCACAACTAAAAATCACAATGCAATTAAACCAATATGAGAACAAGTCATTCTCATTAAAATAAAGGCAGCTATTAGCACACACTTAAAAGAGAAAATGCCTGGTTGAAAAATGTTAAAGACAAGGAAGGCTGTCCATATTTTCAAAACATACAACAATCAAAGGACAAAGTACTTTTGTCACAAAATACACTTCTCCTTAAAACGTGATTTCAATTAAGGGACAAGCTGTGCAAGAGATTATGAATTAAACATTTTAAGTGTGAAGAATTACATAATCTCTTAAAATGCTGATTTATGTTTGAGACAATTTTCTCAAGAGAACAGCTTTTGGAACATGTGTTGTGATATTATTATTAAAATATTAATAATAATGTTTTAAATACAGATTATTATAAACATATTCTAAACTTTGAAATACATTTTATTTAATTTTCACTGTAACTCAGGGGCAGGAAGAGAAGGACCCTATCTTCAAAAGATATACCGAGCAATTAAACTTTTATGAACATACAACATAGACAGGGAGATTATTACATTTGAAATGGGTAGGAAACAAGTCAGCCAACCATTTATAAGAGCTGAGCTAAAAAATGACTTGGAGGTCAAATACAATTAAAACAGTGCAATTAAGAAAGCTTCCAGGCCGAATGTGGAGGCTCAAGTCTGTAATTTTAGCACTTTGGGAGGCCAAGGCGAGTGGATTGCCTGAGCTCATGGTTTCAAGACCAGCCTGGGTAACTTGGTAAGACCTTGTCTCTACAATAAATCAAAAATAAGCTGGGTGTGGTAGCTCACGCCTGTAGTTCCAGCTACTTGGAAGGCTGACACGGAAGGATCGCCTGAGCCCACCAGGTTGAGGCTGCAGTGGTCATGAGCCTGTTACCACACTCCAGTCTGGGTGACAAAGTGAGACTCTAACTCAAAAAAAAAAAAAAAAACAAAGAAAGAAAGAAAAAGAAAGCTTCCAAATCAGCTTATGACTATCATACCCACTTTTTTGGAAGGAAGCTAATCTTATATTTTAACTATGCGTTTGTTTGAAAATGTTTTAGTGTAAGGGTGCAGTTACTACAAAAGCAATAAAGTTTATTATACGTATGTAATAGAAGATGTAAGACTCCTTTAACAGACTTAGTACCTCATACTGAATTATGGAAACACATGAAATGAAGGTATCTTATTTAATTTCACTGGTTGTTAAAAATATTACATATCAAATATATACATATATATATATATGTAGCATATCATGTATAGGTGTGTGTCTAGGAATAAAAATGTATTCAAAAAATTACCAAGCAAATTTTGTTTTTGTTATAATTGCCTACTTTTTTTTTCAAACTTACTTTGATACTGGGAGGTTCTGTAAACACTTTTTTAGGAGTATGGCTGGGCGTGGTGGCTCATTGACTAAAATCCCAGCACTTTGGGAAGCCCAGGTGAGAGGACTGCCTGAGCTCAAGGTACCAAGACTAGCCTGAGCAATCTGGTGAGTCCTTATCTCTACAATAAATTAAAAAATTAGCCAGGCATGGTGATGCGTGCCTGTAGTTCCAGCTACTTGGAAGGCTGAAGCGAAAGGATAGCCTGAGCCCAGCAGGTCGAGGCTGCAGTGGCTGTGAGCATGCCACTGTACTCCTGCCTGAGTGATAGAGTGAGACTCCAACTCAAAAAATAAACAAGCAAATAAATGACAGAGACCCTGACTCAATGAATAAATAAACAAACACTTGTCTTTAAATCCCATTACTAATGAAAGATATTGTTTCCAAGAACTTAAGTACTCAAGATGAAATACCTGATCTGATCTGTGTTAGAATTTTAAAATAAAAGAGAGGTTCTCTGATATTTCTTCACTAATTATTTAATGAATAATTGCTTTCCAAAAAAGGTCCAGCAAATTTATAAGATTATCATCCTTCCTTCCTTTACATCTTTAGTCTGTAATTTGTATTGATGTCCTAACTAGCAAATTACATTTGTATCCTAATTTCACTTAGTGATTTCTCTTATTTCTTGTGCATATAAAAAACTGATCTTTATTACTAGATTTTAGTCCTTCATTTATCAACTCTTATACAAAATGAATCCTGATCTTCTTATACATCCTAAATCCAACTTATTTAAATGAGCACAAGCATACTGCTACTTCATTATGCCTTCCAATGTCATATATGAGCATTCACATGCTGAAATTCATACTATTTTATTATAAATTACTTCATTTTATTTCTTTTTTATATCACAATTAAAGCATTATATTGATATTTTAAAACTGTGTGTGTGTATTACTTGCCTATTATTCTATTTCAGAATATTAAAAGGGCATTATAAAATATTTGCTTTAAAAAGTAACTATGGAAAGTAACGTCAGCAAAAATGGTGGGGCAGGTAGCTCCAAAGGCTTGTCCTACCACTAAAAAAGTCTAAAAAAACAAAAACTGTCAGAATCAGCTAAAGGAACTCTGAAAAACAGTTAAAGGTTTACAGTAATTAAGCAAAGGAAAAATTTTTTAAAAGGCAAATAAAAAATGGTAGATTTCACCCAACAACAGCAGAATGCATATTTTTCCAAGTGCATATGTGCCATTATCCAGAATAGATCACATTCTAGGCCATAAAACAAGCCTTAATAAACTTTAAAAGACTGTAATCACACAAAGTATCTTCTTTGATGACAACGGAATTAAACTAGAAATGTACAATAATGGTGTGTTTACTAAGGAAGGTAGTTCAGTTCGGTGGTTCCTTAAAAAGTTAAGCTAAACCGGGCTCGGTGGCTCAGTCTGTAATCCCGCGCCTTTGGGAGGCTGAGGTGAGTGGACTGCCTGAGCCTGCGGGTTCGAGACCCGCCTGGGCAGCAAGACCTCATCTCTACAATAAATCAAAAAAATCAGCCGGGCGTGGTAGCTTGTAATTCTGGCTACTTGGAAGGCTGAGGCGGAAGGATCGCCGGAGCCCAGCAGGTCGAGGCTGTGGTGGCCGGGAGCGGCCACTGCACTCCAGTCAGGGCAACAGAGTGAGACTCCAACTCAAAAAAAAAAAAAAAAAAAGTTAAACTAGAATTATTATATGACATAGGTATATGCCAAAAAAAATTTTAAATGAGGTATACAAATAAATGCCTGTACAGGTCTGTACAAACAGTATTATTAATAACAGTCAAAAGGTGGAAACAACTTAAATGACCATCAATAGGAAAATGAATTTAAAAAATGTGATATATACATACTGTAGAATATTATCCTATCATAAGAAAAAATGTATGTATATACCTTAAATACTGTTTAAGTTAAATATCTGTACTTGCATATGCTAAAACATGGATAAACCTTTAATCTTCTGCATTTGGGGACATATCATGGATCAACTTCCAGCAACGCAACTGCACTTTTTACAAAACAGTGAAAGATAAATCACTTCATATTAAATAGCATAATGTTGGGACCAATTATTTTATTATAACAGTGTTTGGCTTATAATGGAATTTTGGACACCAAGGAACTTATTTATGACAAAAAAATCAAAATTTTACATCTTATATTTTTTGAACATGCAGTAACATGTGAAAACAGACACTGACAGGCACTGCAGGTTCATTGATACATGTTGTGCAATAGTAATTTCTTTGATGTCTTCTACCTGATATTTCTCTATTTGAGTAGACAATGTAATCTCATTTTTTTCCTCCCACATTAATAATATGTAATTTATTTTCCAGTCCGTTGTTTAAAGATGATATGGAAGGATGCACTTGTGATTCCTGAAAACCACTTCTCAGCTCATCGATCAGAAGAAGTTTGAGAGATTTCAAATGGGACATAGGTTTTTCATCTTTTTTTTTTTTTTGATGCTCAGTACAGCATATAGGAGTTAATAACACATCTTTCTAGTCCCCAAAAGAATAATTTCCTCCACCATTTAAAATATTTTCTCAAAAAATAATATGTACAAGTATATTGATCTGGACAATCCATTCCACTCATATTTGTAATAGAACTTAGAATAATAATCATTTCAGGCTTTTTGACTGATATAATGTTTATACCACATACGTCCTTGTGGTATATTTCATTCCTGCATTATTCCAAGTGCTCAGAATTGCAATGATCCTTTTGTCCTTCCACATAAGAAGCGTAAGATTATTTTTCCTATAAGTTGTTTTTTTTTGTGTGTGTGAAAAACTTTGGCTTTTTAATTTATACTGGTATTCCCTTTTGGAATACCAAAATACTTTGTATTAGTAAGATGATGTTTCATCTTTAGTAGCTCTTCTGCTAGATAACACTAGTGTAATATTCAACAGTAAACGTGGTATCTTGCTGCATTGGGAACTTTTTAAAATAATTTTTTATATAAATGTAATGGAATTCCGATGCTTACTGGGAGATCAGGTTGAATGATGTTTTTAGATGTTATGTTGCCATAGTAGGGAAGTACTGAAAAAAAGATACCCTAAATTGGCTAGCACATAAATGCATATATCCCATTTGGTAGGCTTATTTGGGTGGTGTGTTATAAATGATATTCGGTGGCTCAGCCTGTAATCCTGCGCCTTTGGGAGGCTGAGGTGAGTGGATTGCCTGAGCCTGCGGGTTCGAGACCTGCCTGGGCAGCAAGACCTCATCTCTACAATAAATCAAAAAATCAGCCGGGCGTTGTAGCGCATGTCTGTAATTCCGGCTACTTGGAAGGCTGAGGCGGAAGGATCGCCGGAGCCCAGCAGGTCGAGGCTGCGGTGGCTGGGAGCGGCCACTGCACTCCAGTCTGGGCGACAGAGTGAGACTCCAACTCAAAAAAATAAAAATAAAATAAATGATATTCGTCCTTTAAACTGAACAATAAATTCATCAATATAAATTGCCAGATGCATGGAATATTGTGAAAATTTTGAATCAATGAATTCCAAATAATTACTGGCCCTGAACATGAATTTTGATTGTCCCATCACTCAACACAGGTGTTTTCAAACAAAGCATCCACAAGATCTCCATAAACCTTTCTCTACTGAATGTTTCAGAAAAGAAGAGTGTTTTACTATTGAAAGCATTTGACCAGTACTCTTGCAAATCTGGTACTTGAATTATTTAGGATAATTGTGATAAAACATCAATATCCTGCCATTTATGCCAAATTGATTTGTGTGATAGCTGCTTTTTCCTTATTTACTTATCCACGTAACAATTAGTTTCTTTTATTACACTATCCACTAATTCATTTGTAAAATACAGAGTAAAATAGTCAATCGGTTCCCTTATATTACTTGCTATTTGTGGTCCTGTTGTTTGAGGATGTACACAAAATTTATTCACACTGGAGGATCATCTTTTTCTGTAACATCCTCCCATTCTTCAATTGATGATACATTGTCTCCTACTTTGAAACAACTAACACTTTCATCGCTATCATTTTCTGTTACATTTGCCTGTTCTCTTTTTGGTAGGATGGTATCACTATTGCTACTAACATTTTCTTCTACATCAATGTTTATTTTTTCTAACTTATCTGTATAAAAGTCTAAATCTAACTCATCTTCACTGCTGCTTATAACTCTCACTTTTGTCTTTTCATTTTACCATTGTTCTGCAAATTAAATACATGAATTAAAAATTTCAAATTGTCAATTATAAAATCATAAAATGAAATTTATCCATAAAACCATAAATGTAATTAAATACATCAACAGATGTCAAAAAACCCCCCACATAATTATATCATTAGATGCAGAAAAAGCTTTTGATAAAATAAAGCACCCCTTCTTGATAAAAACCCTCAAACATCTAGGCATACGGGGAACATACCTCAAAATAGTAAAAGCCATCTATGAGAAACCCACAGCCAGCATACTCCTAAATGGATAAAAATTGGAACCATTTCCCCTGAAAACTGGAACAAGACAAGGATGCCCACTCTCACCCCTCCTGTTCAATGTCGTATTGGATGTCCTGGCTTGAGCAATCAGAGAAGAGAAGGCAATCAGGGGTATCCAAATAGGAAAAGAGGAAGTCAAGTTATCTCTCTTTGCAGACAAAATGATTGTGTACCTTGAAAATCCAAGAGAATCTGTCAAAAACCTCCTTGCACTGATAAAGGACTTTGGCAAAGTCTCAGGGTATAAAATAAATGTGCAGAAGACAATTGCATTTCTTTACACCAATAATAAACAAACAGAAACCCAAATAAAAAGCACAATTCCATTCACAATAGTCACACACACAAAAAGAAATACCTTGATATCTTCCTTACCAGAAACGTGAAAGACCTTTACAATGAAAACTACAAAACACTGCTCAAAGAAATCAAAGATGACACAAACAAGTGGAAAAACATCCCATGTTCATGGATTGGAAGAATCAACATTGTGAAGATGTCCATCTTACCTCTACCTTACAATCTACAGAGCTAGAAAAAACAATACAGGAATTCATATGGAAACACAAATGACCAAGAATAGCCAGAACAATCCTCAGCAAAAAAAAAAACAAAAAAAAAACAAAGCAGGAGGTATCACATTACCAGAATTAAAACTTTACTATAAAGCTATGATAATCAAAACAGCTTGGTATTGGTACAGGAACAGGCATATAGACCAATGGAATAGAATTGAGATTCCAGAAGCAAAACCTCAATTTCTCAACCAACTCATCTTCGACAAAGCACCCACCACCTACCACTGGGGAGAGGAGAACCTAGTCAGTAAATGGTGCTGGGAAAACTGGCTGACCACATGCAGAAGACTCAAACAAGACCACTATCTATCCCATACACAAAATTTAACTCCAAATGGATCAGAGACCTAAATGTAAAACCTCAAACCATAAGAACCTTAAAAAATGCAGGACACACCCTTATGGAAATTGGTCTAGACCCACGGGTTCAGGCAATCCATTCACTTCAGCCTCCCAAAGTGCTGGGATTAAAGGCTGAGCGATCAAGCCCGGCCTAAACTGCCTTTCTTATATAAACACTCTATATACTGTTACAAACACGTATCAGTACCACTGTGGAAGGACTTCACACATTATCTTTCTACGGGAGGCCAACTAATTTTTTTTTTTTTTTACTTATACCTCAGTATGTATTCCATCTCTTTGCTTTCTCATGTAATTTGAATGGAAAACTTCAAGGAAACACACATTTTGAAAAATCTACATTTGCATAAGCTTATCCTGTATAATCACCAGCAGTTTCTTTATGTTCCCCAAGAGGGGACATCAGAGTGGTTTGCTAGATTACAATGTCCCCTCAGAGGGAACATCTGAGTGCAAAGGGTTAAAACAGTATACTAAGTGAAAGACTGACTTAAAAGGCCACATATTATATGATTTCATTTCTATGAAATATCCAGAATAAGTAAATGCATAGAGAGACTGGTTGAGAATCATGGTTTGGGGGAAGGGGAAAATGGGGAGTACTTACTACTTAATGGGGATACAGTTTTCTTTTGGGGTGATGAAAATGTTTTGAATTTAACAGAGGTGGCAGTTATAAAACATTGTGAATGTACTAAATGCCACTGAAATGTAGTTTTAAAATTGGTTAATTTATGACATATGAATTTCTCAATTCTTTAAAGTAATTATTGAGTCTTACAGGATCAAAAACTACTAACCTAAGATTGCATATTTAAGATTTGGGATTGCAGTTTTAAATTTGCAATCTTAAATACTTCTGTTAGTAATGAAGAAAGAATAAAATATATGGATTAAGCATCCAATTTTGTCACCTTGCCAGTGGCTAACGATTTCTGTAACAAGAGTCCCAAATCACAAATGATAAACAGAAAAAATTATTAATTTGTGTACATTAAAATTAAGGATTTCTATTTAATAAAGGAAGATACAGGCAAAGTTAAAAGACAAATGACATATTAAGAATAAAATATTAAAATTTTTAAAAAAAGAATAAAATATTGGCCAGTCTTGGTGGCTCAGTCTGTAATTCCAGTACTTTGGGAGGCCAAGTTGAGGCGATTGCCTGAGCCCGTGGGTTCAAGACCAGCTTGGGCAACTTGGTGAGATCTTGTCTCTACAATAAATAAAAAATTGGCAGGGTGTGGTATCACGCACCGTGGATCTGTCTACTTGGAAGGCTGAGGTGGAAGGATCTCCAGAGCCCAGCAGGTTGACGATGGGGTGGCCGTGAGTGTGCCACTGCACTCCAGCCTGAGCAATGGAGACTCCAAGTCAAAATAAATAAATAAATAAAATATTTGCAATCTATAAATCCACCAAGTGATTAACGGACAGAATATATAAGGACTTACTGCCAAGAAAACAAGAATGGGAAAATAATCTGCTCCTCAAATGGGAAACAGATTTACAGAAAGGAAAACTCAAATGGCTAGCGTGAAAATCATTTAAATGAAAACCATTGGAACATTAAATTATTTTGAACCTTGAATGAAACATGATTGTGAGACCTGGATCATGTGGCAAGCCACTGTAATTTTTGTTTCTTCAGTTATAGATTAACCCTCTTTATTATTTTTCTTCCCCTATACAATGTTGTGGTAGATTAAATGTCACCACAGATAAAAACCCTTCCTTCTTAACTTATCCTTGAAGGCTTCTTACCACTAATAGCCAACCCCGACCCCCACTCTGTGACTAGGACGGGAAAAATGACCCTCCCCTGTATTTCCATAATAATCTGTTTATATACTTTATTCACTCATCCAAGCACTGTGTTAGATCGTGGAGACAGAGCAACAAATAAGACAGAGAATGCAAGCTCTCAATGAGCTTGCATTCTAATAGGGAACAAAGAAAGTAACATGTAAACAATTAAAGAAACAAGATAACTTCAAGTTGGGATAAGCAAGTCATTTATGAGGTGGGGGGGCACTCTTTTTTGTTGCTGTTTTTTTGAGTTGAAGTCTCACTCTGTCAGTCAAGCTAGAGTGCAGTGGCACGCTTACGGTCACCCCAGCCTTGACCTGTTAGGTTCAGGTGATTCTTCCACTTCAGCCTTCCAAGTAGCTGGAACTACAGGCATGCACCATCATGCCCAGCTAATTTTTTGATTTACTGTAGAGGCGAGGTCTTGCCATGTTGCCCAGGCTGGTCTTGAACTACTGGGCTCAGGTAATCCTCTCGCCTAAGCTTCCCAAAGTGCTTGGATTAAAGGCGTGAGCCACAGCGCCAGGCGGGGGGGCACTCTTAAGCAGTAACAAGAAAGCAGAGAGAGTCCTAAAGGATGAGAATATATTCACTTTCTCAAGAACTAAGGAGAATGCTACAGGCACAAGGAGTAGCCAGTGGAGAGACCAGTAGTTGAGAAGGGGGTTTCATATCTTATAAGAGTAGGTCACTGTAGGTTGACGACAACATTTAAAACACAGTCCCACATTTAAAATATTTCAGTGGTTACTCTGTATTCTGAGAATAAAATTCATACTCCTGGCACTGTTTCTTTTGCCCATGCCAACTCTGGCATATCTCCCTTCTTTTTTTTTTTTTTTTGAGTTGGATCTTACTCTGTCACCCAGGCTGGAGTGTAGTGGCACACTCACAGTCACCTCAGCGTCAATCTGCTGGGCTCTGGCGATCCTTCCACTTCAGCCTTCCAAGTAGCTGGAACTACAGGCGCGTGCTACCACGCCCTGCTAATCTTTGATTTATTGTAGAGACGAGGTCTTGCCAAGTTGCCCAGGCTGGTCTTGAACTTGCAGGCTCAGGCAATCCACTTGCCTCCGTCTTCCAAAGTGCTGGTATTACAAGTTGAATCACCAAGCCCAGTCTCAACTCTCTTATATATTGGGTCTCAGTATAAGATTTTATGTGGAAAAGACTTTTGAGCAAAAATGTTTGAAAATAAATACAATGGATTATTTTACAGTCCTTCTTATTCTAATAGTCTATGATTCAACTAACCTTTCCCTGATCATATAAAGCTTATTAGTGCAACATAATTTAACCCAGCCTTTCTCTATATGTACAACAAAAAAATTTTTGCTAGGTTATTCTGAAGACAGAAAGTAACAGAGCCAAGAAAGGGGAAACCAAGAGCTACTAAAGATTTTTAAACGTGTGTATCCCAGTGAGTTTCATATTATAGGGATCAAAAATTCTCCCTGTCTCTTTGAGGATTTCCAAGAAGATATTAAACAAATATTTTGAACTGCCCTCCAGTTATCTGTTCTCACAGCAGAACAAATATAACTGAGTAGTTTCACAATCTCAAGGGACCTAGATAGAAAAAACCACACAAGTTTGACTGTGTCTCCATGTAAAATAAGGAGAAAGTAAACAGCAGTTAGACGAACAGTGGAAAGGAATATAATCAACAATGGAAAATTTATTTGACCTCCACAATCACCAAAGTATTCACGTCCTGTTTTACTTTTACTTTTTCTATCTTCTACTTTATACCTTCCTTACCTTTTTCCCTATTCTAGTTATTCATAATCCCAGAGACAAACAGTTTGGGGAAAAAAGTACATAAAGACGAAGCATGGCACAGAAATCCAAAAGGTCTAGAATCAAAATAACATGTCACTGCCCTATTTACCTCAGTCTGCAATTTCCTTTTAAGATCATGAAGCAAGGGAGTATACTCACCATCTGGAAGCTCCATGTAACAAGGAAATATCTTATTTTCTTTCTTTATTTCAATTACTGGATTCTAGGGAGGGTTATGCCTTTCATGATATAGATAGCAAAGTATCAAAGCACCGGAATGGGTGGCTCAGCCTGTAATCTCAGCACTTTGGGAGGCCGAGGTGAGTGAATTGCCTGAGCCCTCAGGATTGAGACCAGCCCAGGCAACTTGGCAAGATCTTGACTCTATAATAAATAAAAAATTAGCTGGGTGTGGTAGTGCATGTCTGTAGTTCCAGCTACTTGGAAGGCTGAGGCGGGAGGATCTCCGGAGCCAAGCAGGTTGATGCTGGTGTGGACGTGAGTGTGCCATGGCACTCCAGCCTGGGTGAGAGTAAGACTCCAACTCAAAAAAAAAAAAATCAAAGAACCTTTGAGTTAGATAAAAGCTAAAGGATCCAAAATGCTTTTAGTATATTATATATTAGTCTCTCCAAAGTATGGAATTTTGATAATACGAAACAAAACACAGGAACTAAATCTGTCCTACGGTCTCCCAAGAATTGCGGTTTGGCAGTTTTATCTTCTTTCTTCTCAAGCTATGTGTCAAATGGGGTTGCTATCATTGCACTAAGAATTGTCCTGGCATGGCCATTAGACTGCATCTCATAAAGAAACACCAAAGCCAAGGTAAACAGTCTCAATACACCACATTACTTTGCTGGTTATGTTACTTTCAGGATTCTTCTGTTATTAACAAGCCATATATGTAAGACCTTTTAGTGACCTAATAATTTCCAATAAGTCCAGTTTATGTTCCCATGCTTTTCAATTGTTACAAAAGTGTATCTTGGTGAAAACTGAACTTTTAGTAGAAAAATAATCTTTCTTAAAATAAGGGTTCATTTACACTTCAGAACACCCACTAACTAGAACACCCACTCTCAGCCCTGAGAAAGGTTTCATTTTAGCAACATCCAATCAACAGGAAAGGCAGTCTGCTTTCCTGCTGAGCAGTCTTAAAAAGAAAGAATAAAGAAAGCACTAAGAAAAAGGGCCTGGAGTCTCTAATAGCACAGAGTGAGGCTGAGGCAAAACAAAAAGCAAATAAGCAACACTGCCTTTTTCTTCAGAGAGAAACACAATATAAAATTGCAAACAGTCAAGTTTGCTCCCAAATGTGAAGGGGATAGGGAAAATGTACCAAATGCTTTCTTCACTGTTACTCAGAAGATATTAGTTTTGGCTTATTCACTGTCAAACTGGGGCCATAAAAAAGGATATGATTGGTCCTAGTCTATTAACTATCCTCTCATCCCATTTAACCTACTCTACAGAGTTAAGTCTACAAACCAAACCACTTATTCTCCCCAAAGGACTTAACTACCACTAAACATAGTTACTCAATAAATACTAATAAAATAAAACTACACTAAGCATTCTGAATCCTATAAAATTTATCTCTTTCTTTCTATTTTTAAATTTGAGTTGGGGTTTCACTCTGTCGCCCAGGCTGGAGCTGCAGTGGCATGATTATGGCTCACCACAGCCTCCACCTGAACTAAAGGTGATCCTTCCACCTCAGCCTCCCGAATAGTTGGGACTACAGGCAAGTAACATCATGTCCAGCAACTTCCTTTCTTCCTTCCTTCATTTATTTTTATTTTTTTAAATTTTTTATTTTTTTGAGTTGGAGTCTCACTCTGTCGCCCAGACTGGAGTGCAATGGCTGCTCCCAGCCACCAGACTCGACCTGCTGGGCTCTGGCAATCCTTCCACCTCAGCCTTCCGAGTAGCTGGAATTACAGGCATGTGCTACCACGCCCGGCTAATTTTTAAATTTTATTGTAGAGATGAGGTCTCACCTGCCCAGGCGGGTCTCGAATCCATGGGCTCAGGCAATCCACTCACCTTAGCCTCCCATAGGCGCGGGATTACAGGCTGAGCCACCGAGCATGACTCCTTCATTTATTTTTAAAATAGAGATGAAGTCTCAATATGTTGCTTAAGCTGGTCTCATACTCGGGCTTAAGCAATCCTCTCACCTTGGCCTTGCAAAGGGCTAGGATTATAGGCATGAGCCACTGTGCCCAGTCAGTTTTATATATAAACCGTCATCTGCCTGGACAACAGCATGAGACTCCAACTCAAAATAAAATAAAATAAAATAAAGTCTCTGGAAATGGTTCTAGGAGTATACAGCAAATGAAAAACATCTGTTCAAGAACATCGACTAATTGCCTGGGCACAGTGGTTCATGCCTGTAATCCCTGGAGCACCTTGAAGGTTGGAGGCAGGAGGGCTGCTTGAGCCCAGGAGTTCAAGACCAGCCTGGGCAGTATAGCAAAACCTCATCTTTACAGAAAAAAAAATCAAAAAATTAGCCGAGTATGGTGACACATGCCTATAGTCCCAGCTACTCAGGAGGCTGAGGTGGGAGGATCACCTGAGTCCAGGAGGTCAAGGTTGCAGTCAGACATGATTGTGCCACTACACTCCAGCCTGGGCAAGAGTGAGACTCCAACTCAAAAAAGAAAAAAAAAAAAAGAAAGAAAGAAAAGAAAAGAAAAGAAAAGAAAGAAAGAAAGAAAGAAAGAAAGAAAGAAAGAAAGAAAGAAAGAAAGAAAGACAGAAAGAAAGAAAAAGAGTCTGCTAAACTTGGTAAGAACAAGGAGAAATGTGTAGTGTTTGAACCTAAACCTGCTCCCTCCTTTCCCCTCACAGATCAGCATGACAAAAACTCCACTCCAGACTGATACAGTCAAGAACACATGGGCAACATGCCAGCATTTTTCATCTTGCTGACTGTTACCTGTTCCTGAGTTCTAGGCAAATGTGGCTGAGAGGTGGAGCCTACCTTCTTCAGGATAGAGGCTCCAACATGGGCCTAGCACTGCTGAGAATACTAGGGTCCAGCTCTTGCCCCAGCTCATGAGATGTGGGTTCCACACCAGTAGAGGAAAGCCAAGGAGACTTGGGCTGCTGCCACTGAACATTCAGCTGCTAAATTAGGATGTCACTTAGAGAGAACTGTCCGTCCATTGTCCCTGCTTCCAGCACTAGAGATCTGGCTCTGAAATTTTGACTGGGCTAAAAAAGTAAGCTGTAGTAAGACAGAGCTCCAAATCTCTCCTGAAAGGGACTGACTTCACTTGTAACAGAGTATGGAAAAGAAAATGGTGGTGGTGAACGGCAATTGGAGACTGACATCTATTAGTGATAAAGAGCTAAACTGTAGATCGGCTAATATGCTGGAAAGAAACTGGAAGACACAACTAGGAAGAGCCCTTTTGGGATCAGAATAAATCTCACTGACCTTGGGAAAGATCCCCAAAGACAGTATAAATTTGGTTGGATCAGTTGTGAAGAAATTTATGCCCCAGGACATTGAAAACAATAGAGCAATCAGGAGGAAGAGACAGCCAAAGAAAGCCCTGCGAAAACCAGTGCCATCCCGGGGGTTACTGTGGGCATACTGAAGGCTATGTCCTCTGAGTAGCAACATCAGAGGCTTCATACTGCTGGGGGCAGGAAGGGTGTAAGTGTGGGGGGGGAGATAGACTTGTATCTAGAATACATAAAAGAATTCTTACAACTCCAGCAACCAAAAAACAACCCAGTTAAAAAAAATGGGCAAAAGTCTTAACTAGACATTTTCCAAAGAAAATAGATGAATGACCAATATTTGCATGAAAAGACAGATAACATCCTTAGTCATGTTAAATAAAAATTACAGGAGGCTATTATTTTGGATTAAGCTCCTCCACTAGGGTCTCAAAAGACCAGAAAAAAACCAAAAGGGAGGCACTCATACTAAGTTCCATGTCACTGAACCAAAACTGAGTTGTTATCTGGCCTTCCTAGAAATCAGGAGAGAGAGAACAGATAAATTTCACAGACAAATTGGTTTCAACCAGCATGATAATGAGGTTCTCTTTGCCTTTAATCCTTACAACAAGAATAACCTGAAGTAACCTGATGCCAACCACTTACTTTTCTATTGTTCTCTTTCCCTGTTCCACCTTAGGCCTTATGAGAAAAATAACTTTAAAAGGACCATTCCACTTTTTGTTTTTTCTGTTTTCTTCAGACATTTTCTGTCTATAAGACCAAGTTCACTGAATGCTCATTCTATTTTACAGAATGAAGTGTTACTCCATTCTAGAATCACAAAGAAAGCCAATTAAGATGTTTAAACTAAGTTTGTTGTAATTTTGTCTTTTGATAGTCATCAGGGAAATACAAATCAAAACTGCAATGAGATACCACTTTACAACCATGAGGATGACTATAATCAAAGAAATCGAAAATAACAAGCGTAGCCTAGGATGCAGTAAACTGTAACCTAATACACTGCTGGAAGGATTGTAAAATAGTTCAGCTGCTTTGAAAAACAGCTTGGCAGTTTTAAAAAAATGTTTAACTTAAGAGTTACTAAATGACCCAGAAATTTCACCCAAGAGACATGAAATCATATGTTCATCTATAAAAAACTTTTCACAGATGTTCACAGTTGCATTCATAAGAGTAAAAAAATTGAAACAAAACAAATGTCCATTAGTTGATAAATGGATAGACAAAACGTGATACATTCACAAAATGGAATGGAATACTAAGTGGATATAAGAAGGAATTAAGTACTGACACGTTACAAAAACTTTACGCAAATGAAAGAAACCAGATGCAAAAGACCATATGTTATCTGATTCCATTTACATGAAATGTTTCAGAAGAGGCAAATCTATAGAAAGTAGATTCATAGTTACCTAGAGCTGGGAGTGAGACTGGCAAGGGGCTGCTAATGAGTACAGGGTTTATTTTTGGGGTGATGAAAATGCCCTCAAGTTAAATTGTGGTATTGGTTGCACAACTCTAATCATACTAAAAACTATGGAACTGTATACAGTCATGAGTTGCTTAATGATTGGGGTACACTCTGAGAAATATACTACCAGGCGATTTCATAACTGTGTGAACATCATAGAGTATACTTACACACCTAAATGGTATAGCCTACTACACACCTAGGTTATATGGGATAGCCTATTGCTCCTAGCTACAAACCTGTACAGTATGTTACTGTATTGAATACTGTAGACAATTGTAACACAAAGGTAAGTTTGTGTATCTAAACATAGAAAAGGTCTAGTAAAAATATGGCACTATAGTTGTATGGAACCCCTGTGGTTTATGCAGCCCTTCATTGACTGAATTTAGCAGGATATTTTCATATTTTATGATTATGAGAAATATGTCTCATTAAAAGTGTTTTTTAAAAACCCTGCTCCATCACCTCATTTCTAAAGCTATCCAATTTTATTTTCTATAATTTACCAATATCTATCCAACCAGAGTTTAGTAAGAACCCCTATCCACTCAGAATCTAGTAAGAACCCCTCACTCATTTTAATTTTCTGATTTCTCTCACATTGTCCCCTTTACCCTACCCAAGTTACAGTCAAGTCACATACTCATTTTGAAGTTTTTTTCTGACCAAGCCAATCCTCATTGATCTAATTCTCCTCTACATTCCGTATCATTTATAATTGGTAACATACAATAGTTTCTCCTTAGTCTTCATCAACTTCAAGTTTTTGACATCTTAAAATCTAAAAGAGGCCTCTGGTTTGGACTGAACTCCTACATTAGGTCCAACAGACTAGACCAAAATGAACTTATTAATGCTGAAGTGCCATGCCACCCCTTGGAAACTAAAGTCTTTAATTGACCTTGCAAGAAATCAGAAAAGAGAGAAATAATAGCCAAGTCCCCAAACACGCCATTTTAGCCAGCCTGATAAGGAAGTCCCCTCTGCCTTAATCTTTACAAGAAAAGTAACTTTGAAAAGACCAATCCACTTTTTGTTTTGTTTCTGCTTTCCTCAGTCCTTTTCTATCTATAAAACTAAGCTCAGCCAGGCTCGGTAGCTCAGTCTATAAATCCAGGACTTTGGGAGGCCGAAGTGAGTGGACTGCTGAACCCATACGTTCGAGACCAGCCCAGGCAACTTGACGAGACCTCATCTCTACAATAAATCAAAAATTAGCCAGGCATGGTAGTGCACACCTGTAGTTCCAGTTACTTTGAAGGCTGAGGCAGAAGGATCACTGGAGCCCAGGAGGCTGACGCTTGGATGGCTGTGAGTGTGCCACTGCACTCCAGCCTGGGTGACGGAGTGAGATTCCAACTCAAAATAAACAAATAAAATAAAATAAAACCAAGCTCCTCTATTTTATAGAATGAGGTGTTGTCCAATTCTAGAATGGCAAATAAAAGTCTATTTAAACAAAATTTGCTGTAGTTTGTCTTTTAACAACTACAATGTGTAACTCTTACCTTAATCTCTTTTATCTTCTCAGAGACAAACTAATTGTTTGAAACTCCTAAAGATGAAACATAATTTTGGGAACTCAGCTAGGGTTTCAAGAAAACAGAAAAAAGTAGGCAAACAAAGATGATTACAGGATAAGTATCATCAAGAGTGAATGAAAAGCATGCTCCTTCCTTTATCAACTTGTGTCACTCACCAGCTTTTATAGGCCAGAACCTCAACTACATCTTTACATCCCTCATAACATTTAGCACAACATCTTGAAGACAGATGGCACCAAATGCCTGCTAAATAATAAATGAATGCCTTGAATGCAACTTCTTTTTTTTTTTTAAGTGAGAAAGCAGGATTTATTGAGAGGACAGAGAAGCTCCCACAGTGGGAGGGGACCCGAAGGGGTTGCCCCACAACTTCTTACAATGTATTCAGTAGTCCCCAAACCTAAACAAATATCCAAAGTCTTAAAGCAGGAAATGGAGACAAAAGAACATGATATGATCATGCACTTTTCATCACAATATTAGAAGTGCATGTTATTACTTTGCCTTTTCAAAGTGACCTCATAAAGTTGCTTAAATCTGAGTGTGTACTTGGCACCCCATCTTTAAATATAGTACTTACACTTCATTGCTGTCAGAGAAAAAAAAAAAGCACCACTAAGAAAAGCAGAAATTTAAATACGAAAGCCCTCCTCCTAAAAGGAGTGCCAAGATTCTAATCCCTATGCCTGTATAGGCGGCCAGGAGGAAATTAACACAAAGAAGCTTGGAAGTACAGAAATGTGAGGTGAGAATAAGGAGCACTGCTACTAAAGGACAGAGAGTTAGCAGAGGCAGAAGAAAAGTCTTTGTAGTTGAATTTCTGAAAGCAACAAAGACAGCAGGTCATACATAGCACAAAAGCCAGATAGCACAGATCAGCTGAAACCTGATCTAGATTAGACCCTGACTGTAGGAGCCGAGAATCAATATGTATTCATTGATTCTCAGAGAATCAGAGTATCTCTTTCTACTATATGAGGGGAGACCTTCAAAAACCCAGAATTTATTTATAAAAATTTGTGTATCCTTATGTTTAAACTTTAGTCATCTCAAGTACTCTCCATCTGATGCAAATACCTATTGAGATGTTGTTTCCACTGCTCAAAACAGTTTTTGAACTTGTCAGTTTTGATGCCTTTTAGTGCTTCTGACATTTTTTGTTTCACCTCTTCCACATTGGCATAATGTTTCCCTCTGAGGGCTTTTTTCACCCGGGGAAACAAAAAAAGAGTCACGTGGGGAGAGATCAGATGATAGATAGGAGGGTAGAGCACTGAGGTCATGCCATTTTTGGTCAAAGACTGCTGAACACACAGCACAGTGTGGGCAGGTGCACTGTCATGGTGGAAGAACCAGTCACCTGTTTGTCACAAAAAAAATTCACTGAAGCTGGATGCAGCCTCTCACAATGCTTGCTGGTTATGCTGAAGTCAGTGGGTTCCTAGAACACTTACCTACTGGGGAAAGCCTGTCCTACAAGGGGTCTGCCCTCCAAAAGATAATTCCAGTTTTTTGGGGGTCCACCCTCATATAAAATTCTCTCTGGCTCTGAAATAATATGAACACAGAACACATCTCACTTGTTTAGCTTCAGAAATATATTTTCTTCCTCTTTCAATTTATTCCTACCTATCTGATAACTTGCCTTGGGTTGTTTAGAGGCCAAAAAAATACATGTGTAGCAGGGTATAAATCACTCAATCACTCAGCTGATCATAGGATTTCCCCAGTAGCAATGCAATTATCTCCAAATTTACCATTATTTAAGTGTGTTAAAGACTTTTGTACTTGTTTACTTTGGGTCTCTTTAATAAATCCCTTTAAATTTGTATAAACTCCTTTCAATTACACCTTTCCGTCTCAGCCATTTAATATTCAGTGGTTTAGATTAAGGGATTATGAAATGTATTTAAGTGGGTAATTCTTCACTTCAATAGTCAGAAGATTATTAAGGTGGCAGGAGAAAATAAATACCTGTAAGAGAATTTTTTAAAGACTTTACATATTATTGTCATTTGCTGCCTTCTTTGAACTCATATATAGACACTCCCACTTTTTTTTTTTTTTTTAGTTGGAGTCTCACTCTGTGACCCAGGCTAGAGTGCAGTGGCACGCTCACAGCCACACCAGTGGCGACCTACTGGGCTCAGGCAATCCTTCTGCCTCAGCCTTCCAAGTACAGGCACACGCTACTACGCCTGGCTAATTTTTTGATTTATTGTAGAGATGAGGTCTCGCCAAGCTTCCCAGGCTGTTCTTGAACCCGTGGGCTCAGGCAATCCTCTCACCTCAGCCTCCCAAAGTGCTGGGATTACAGGCTTGGGCCACCCTGCCCAGCCAACACTCCCACTTTAAATGTACAATAAGACATTTTTACTCTGCTTTTTGCAGAAGGTTAATAATCATCAAGATTTCCTAAAGTTAGGTATGAAGAAAGATAGCATTTGATTATTATTCTGGATAATGACTTCAACATATCAGAACAACTTCTCTCAGTAAAAACTGATAGTATGAAGCCTCATTATCAAGAGACAGAAGGTACTGAACCAGGGAAACCAGTTATATATACCACTTGCCATTAGAATAAAGCAAACATATAAACAAGAATCTTGACTTCTTAGAAATAAAGAAATCAGTAAATAAATATAAGAAATACAAAAAAGCACCACTCTTCAAGGTACCCTTCTCTCTATCCATTATTATGCAACTGGACAATGATTTTAAACAGTGTCAAACTGGTAAATAAAAGGCTTTCACCTATCTACAAGTAAGAAAAACTGGAAAAAAAAATTTTTTTTTAATCTGCAATAAGGGCAGGCCAACAATGCCTGGTCACAAATTGACTGCTAGACAAATTAAATCAGAGCATTCATGAAAAAAATGTACTTTTTAAAAACTTTGAAAAAGGAAATGATATTCACTTATATACTTTTCTATTCTTATTTATCTCTTAAAATTACTTATTTCCAAAAATATTAACTGGGGGTTGACTCTGCCCAAAAGATAGCTTAAAACACTTATTAACCTCTTCAGATTTCTCTAGTTCACCAATTCACAGTGACTTAAGAAAAACAAATGGAGTATTAAATTAAAAATTCACTCCTTTTTGTCACAGTGTATGTAACATGGCTGGTAGAACAGAAAATCAGAGTGCTTTGAATTTTCTATATATGTTTATCAAGAATTATCACTGACAAGTTCAGTTGCTACTCATGGTCTTTTGTCCACACAACTCTTATTTACTTTAAAGCAAGCTCTCAGATGAAAAATAATCAAACAGAAATATATCCTTCAAAATGGGAAGCACAACTTACTTCAATTTGAAAAAGTTCTCCAGCCCCTTCACAGTCATTGGATGTGATTATAGGGGTATGAATCTGTACAAAGCCTCTGTCCTGAAAAAGAAAAACACTCTTTTCAGTATATTTGCATATAAAACAGTTCTAAGAACACATATCTCCTTTTTTTATTTTTGAGTCAGAGTCTCACTCTGTCACCAAGGCTGGAGTGCAGTGGAACACTCACGGCCACCACAGCCTCAACCTGCTGGACTCAGGTGATCCTCTGGTTTCAGCCTTCCTAGTAGCTGGAATTACAGGCCCATGACATCATGCTTGGCTAATTTTTAAAAAATTTACTGTAGAGACGAGGTCTTGCCATGTTGCCAAGGCTGGTCTTGAACCCGTGGGCTCAGGTAATCCTCTTGCCCCCACCTGGGATTACAGGCATGAGCCACCATGCCCAGCCTATATCTTCTTATACTATTAAAATGGCACACTAAGAGAATGCCATATCATATCCCTCCTTAATCTCCCAAATACAAGACTATTGAAAGATCAGTTGATTATTTAACTATGCACAGCAGCACAAAAAAAATTTAAATCAGTAACAGATTAGATATTAGATATTAACTAGTCCAACCTCATCATTTCAAAGATAAGGCAATTTAGTGACTTTCTAAAAGTTACACAACTAGTCAGTGGCTGAGCCCAGATGGGAACCTAGGTTTTCATGCTTTCTCTTTAGTACTATTTCCCCTTCCATTTCTCTAACATATTGCTGTTGATTTAACAAACAGACAGACAAACACACACACACACACACACACACACACACACACACACACACACACACACACAAACACACACATACTCACTCACTCAAGGCATAATGATGCTTCCCAGATTGCTGGGGGAATACAAATAAATCAGCACGAAGTTATCTTGAAATGAGACTTCTTCAAATTGTAATAAACCACCAAAAAGGAGAAAAATTAAGGTCAACAAATGGAGGCTGACTAAAAAACAGCAAAAAGGGGCAGAAATAATTTTTAGGCAGTCTCTGTCATTACACTGATGGCACAATACACCCCACACGGCACAGGTAGTGTACTTCCTTTGCCTAAAGGAATATTCTGAGTAGCAACAAATCCATCCATTATCAAGGTGCCCAACTGCAGCCCTACCAATAAAAAATCTGTGACTATATCCATTAGTCAACCACAAAAGCTGTTGCTAGAAGGATTGAAATAACCCAGCAACTTTAAGGTTATGCTTCTTTCATTCTGAATCTGGATGTAAGCAAAAGGTTACATTCAGTATAGATGTCTGCAGGGTGGAAGTGGAGGTGGCTAAAAGTGAATTTACAATAGAAAGGCAGAATAGTATGGGTGTAATGCAAAATTTTGGCCTAGAATAAATCCACATGTACACATCTATGCCAAGTTTAGTAGAATGTAGAATGTCTCTGTGAATTACCAGGGGCCTCCCAAATATGACCCTTCTTTAATTCAAGTATTCTGGCTACGATAAAGAGTATTCAGTCACCAACTTTCCTTATGATATAGATTAATCCAAGCTATAAATTAAGAGTCTCTGAAAGTATGCAAATATACACTGAATCTGAGAGCAATGTGCCTGAGCACAAAGCACATGACAGAGAACCAATAAAATGTGATCAATAACATTATTGCATAAAATTTTTATCTCCTAGGAGCCGAGAATTATGAACATGAATCATTTATTCCACATGAATGTAGGCAACTATGAGCATGAGTGCAGTAAACAAAGAAAGGAAGTGAAAAATCCAAAGGAAACTAGGGTGGGGAGGGGGAGGTGGAGAGGGAGAAGAAAATATAACGGTTGAACACGATTGCCAAAGTTAGAACTGGTCAAATGCCACAAGAAACAGCACTGCACATCTTATGAAAATAACTACACGAGATTAAAAAAAAAAAAATCACACAAGTGGTAGGAATTATTTTTAATACTTAACTAATGCTAAACCTTTCAAAAGGGGTCAGCAGCGTTTTAAGCTCTAATGCTCCTAGCAATGTTCATCACTGTCCATACATTCCGTAAAGCTACAAAGGAGCAAGTACAAAGGAAAAATGATAAAGAGGGGCAAACAATGCCCAAAAAAGTAAAAGTGGAAAAAGTAAAAAACTAAAATGGAAAGTAAACAGCAAAGAGTAAACACCTGCCTCAAATGGGTTTCCAGAGTCTCATCTCACAGCAAAAAAGATTTCAATTTTTTTGTAGCTTGTTCTCTTATTTTTTAATGTTTACACATCTGTAAAAGTAACAAGTAACAAACAAAGGGGTTTCTCATTAGAGATAATGAGATTAGAGGCCAGAAAAGGGGCCATAAATAAAAGTAAACACTTCTACCCAATTTTTCAGATTCTATCCATGACCTCCAAATATCTAAATATTCTAAAGTCAGACATTTTATAAAGTTCTGAGTATCTAAAAGTTGCAAAATTCACATACTAAGGCCCATACATATCAGAACTCTATTTTTCTTTCACACATAACTGAAGTAACTATTATTATTTAATCAGAATCAACAACAAAAGAAACCTGAAAGGAATTGCTAGCCATGGGCATGCCACTGGCAACAAAAAGTGACAGCAAGAAGAGATTTTTTTTAAAAATCCACAAAAAGCAGCCAAAGTAGTTTGCGGCCATTCAACACAGGGTAAAGAATACTCCTTGCTGTCACTGGCAGGTTTTGAAAACACTGCCATTAGGAGTGGAACAATCTCTGAAACTCACAGGAAGAATGTCGATGCATTAAGAAAGGGTAAAATCACTTCTACTTGGCTAAAGTGAGGAAGACAGGAAAATGCAAAATCCATTTTAGGAACACTTCCTCTGGAATTTAGGAAAATTTTATACCTAAGAAGAACAATCTTGTTATTTGAGAAACTTGGCTCTTCTAAATGACTCATTCCTTGAGGATTCTAAATAGCCAAGGTTTAGTACATAGCAAGTATGTCAACTTTACGAGCAAACCAGGTTATACACAAAATATTTTTGATACTCAAACAAAGAAGTAACGTGTCCTAACTTAAAGTACTATTCAAGTTTCTTTTTTTCCAACATTTTGGTATTTTTATTGATGGCTTTAAACTTTATGAAAATTTCAGCCGGGCTCGGTGGCTCAGCCTGTAATCCAGTACCTTGAGAGGCTGAGGTGAGTGGATTGCCTGAGCCCGTGGGTTCGAGACCCTCCTGGGCAACTTGGTGAGACCTCATCTCTACAATAAAAAATAAAAAATGAGCTGGGTGTGGTAGCGCACGCCTGTAGTTCCAGCTAATTGGAAGGCTGAGGCGGAAGGATTGCTGGAGCCCAGCAGGTCGAGGCTGCGGTGGCTGGGAGTGGCCACTGTACTCCAGTCTGGGTGACAACTCAAAAACAAACAAATAAATAAAATAAAATTTATGAAAATTTCATATTTTAAGTTTTAACATCTTTCAGGGAATCTAAATTAACAAATCAAAGAAATAGTAACAATATTACTTAATATATCCCATAGTATTCCAATGACTTCTTTAAGAAAGTGAATTCTAAATATCACACATAAAAGTAGATAACCTAAAATGAAGTATCAGAATCATATTTTCCAGCAATTTACAATTAAAAAGAGAATTTACAACACTTGAAAAATGTCCATCACAAACAGTGCTAAAATTCAAGTTATCTCCAACTACTTAAATATTCTCTAGATTTTACTGTAATTTGCTCATTTCAAATTTTTTCTAGTTTCTTCTCTTACTTTTTAATGTTTACATATCTGTAAAAGTTTCAAGCAATAAAGAAATGTATAGCCGGGCTCGGTAGCTCAGCCTATAATCCCGCACTTTGGGAGGCTGAGGTGAGTGGATTGCCTGAGCCCGCGGGTTTGAGACCCGCCTGGGCAACTTGGCGAGACCTCATCTCTACATAAATAAAAAATTAGCCGGGTGTGGTAGCGCACGCCTGTAGTTCCAGCTACTTGGAAGGCTGAGGCGGAAGGATCGCCGGAGCCCAGCAGGTCGAGGCTGCAGTGGCCGGGAGCGGCCACTGCACTCCAGTCTGGGTGACAGAGTGAGACTCCAACTCAAAAAAAAAAAAAAAAAAAGAAATGTATAAAGTAGGTAAAATCCACTTGTCAATGGATTACAATACTACCACCTAGTGGCCAAAAATCTGTAAAACTGTTTCAGAATTAAAGTGGATTTGTTCACTTTAATCAGCTTTTGAAGCTATACGGTTTTTAATATATATATATATATATGTATATGTGTATCTGAATGAATTTTATGTTCAAGCACTACTGAAAAGTCATATGGAAGTTGCATAAGAAAGTTTATGAGAACATATGTAAACAGATCCCTTCAAACTACAATGGGATGACATTGTATGTGATTTATTTTCCTTTGTTTAATAAAAATATATCCCTTGCCGGGCTCGGTAGCTCAGCCTGTAATCCCGTGCCTTTGGGAGGCTGAGGTGAGTGGATTGCCTGAGCCCGTGGGTTTGAGACCCGCCTGGGCAGGCGAGACCTCATCTTTACAATAAAATCAAAAAAATTAGCCGGGTGTGGTAGCTTGAGGACCAAAATATGGAACTAACCCAAACTGTTAAAAACACAGAAAAGAAGTTTAAAAAGACAGAAGAAAACCTCCAAGAGATGAGGAATTATTATTATTATTTTTTGAGTTGGAGTCTCACTCTGTCACCCAGACTGGAATGCAGTGGCCTCTCCCGGCCACCGCAGCCTCGACCTGCTGGGCTCCGGCGATCCTTCCGCCTCAGCCTTCCGAGCAGCAGGAACTACAGGCGCGTGCTACCATACCTGGCTAATTTTTTTGATTTATTGTAGAGATGAGGTCTCGCCTGTCCCAGCGGGTCTCGAACCTGCAGGCTCATGCAATCCACTCACCTCAGCCTCCCAAAGGCACGGGATTACAGGCTGAGCCACCGAGCCAGGCTGAGGAATTATTTTAAGAGGCCAAACCTAAGATAATTGGAATCCCTGAGGCAGATAGAGAGTAGAGACCACCCAGGAACAAACATTCCATGAAATTATCCAAGAGAACTTCCCTCATCTCATCAGTGATGCGCCATTCAAACACAAGAGATTCAAAGAACCCCTGAGAGACAACAAATGAGAAGACCAACTCCTAAACACATAGTAATTCACCTACACAAATAGATATAAAAGAAAAAATCCTAAAGGCAGCAAGAGAGAAAGGTCAGGCTACCTACAGGGGAAAACCAATTAGAATAACAGCAGACTTATCTACAGAAACACTTCAGGCTAGGAGAGCTAGGAGTCCAATCCCCAAAGTTCTCAAAGATAAACAATTTCAACCAAGAATTACCTATCCAACTAAGCTAAATTTCATCAGTGATGGAGAATTAAAATCCTGCCCAGACATTCAATCCCTGAGAGATTACAATGCCTCCAGACCAGCTCTACAAGAAACACGTAAGAAAGTATTAAACACAGAAGAAAGGAAAAAAGAACAACAATGCCCTTCCCAAGAATGCAAGAAAAAGATTGAAAAAAAAACACATGAATCAACCCAAAAAGCAAAAGAAAGACAACAAACAAATAGCAGCAACAACAACAAACTCTATAAGAACCTCATGATAGGGATAAATTCTCACAACTCAATAATTAGCCTGAATATGAATGGACTAAATGTACCACTGAAAAGACTTAGAATGGAAAATTGGATAAAATATCATAAGGTTACAATATATTGTCTCCAAAAGGCTTGTCTCACCAGAAAGGACACTCACAGTAAGAGGATGGGAAATAAAATTTCAGGCAAATGGAACAGAAAAGAAAGCAGAAGTCGCAATCTTAATATCAGACAAAATACTCTTTAAGCTATAAAAAATTTAAAAAGATACAGAAGGTCGCTACATAATGATAAAAGGTTCAATCCATCAACAAGAAATAGCCATCCTAAACATATATGCACCAACTTTCATAAAATAGCTTCTAGGTAAACTAAAAAAAGATGTTGACTCTAACACTATCATAGCTGGCGATGTAAACACCTCACTAACAACCCTAGACAGATCATCAAGACAAAAAATCAATAAGGAGATCCGAATCTCAATGTGATGCTTGACCAAATGGACTTAATTGATACCTACAGAACACTCCACCCAACAACCACGGAATATACATTCTACTCATCACCACATGGAACGTAATCTAAGACAGACCACATCCTTGGCCACAAATCAAGCATAAACAAATTCCATAAGATTGAAATTCTGCCATGCACCTTCTCAGACCACAGTGGAATAAAAATAAGTGTCAACACCAATAAAGTTTCCCCCAAACCTACAAAGACTTGGACACTAAACAGCATGATACTAAACAATTCCTGGGTCAACATGGAAATCAAAACAGAGATTAAAAGAATACCTGGAAACAAATGAAAATGAAGAAGCATCTTACCAAAATCTCTGGGATGACATGAAATCAGTACTAAGAGGGGAATTCATACCTCTATGAACACACATGAAGAAAATGGAAAGATCACAAGTTAGCAGCCTAACAAATCACCTAAGGAAGCTGGAATAGCAAGACCACCAAAACCTTAACTTCAGCAGAAGAATCCAGATCACTAAGATAAAGGCTCAAATTCAGGACATACATGACAAAAATATAATACAAAAAAAACCCAATGAAAACAAAAGCTGGTTTTTGAAAGGATAAACAAGATTGATGGACCCCTAGGTAGACTGACCAAGAAAAAGAGAGAAAAAGCCCAAATAAACACAATCAGAACTGCAAAAGATGAAGCCACAATTGACCCCAAAGAAATACAAAAAATTATCAGAGACTACTATGTACACCTGTATGAAAACAAACTCGAAAACCTAAATGAAATGGAGGACCGTCTTACATCACACAACCTCCCCAGTTTGAAACAAGAAGAAATCGAGACCCTAAATAGACCAATAACAACCCAGGAAATCGATTCTGTCATAAGAAAACTACCTACAAAAAAAGCCCTGGACCAGATGGTTTTCCAGCAGAATTCTACAAAACATACGAGAAGGGGCTGATACCAATCCTATTGAAAGTATTCCATGCAATTGAGAAAGATGGATCTCTCCCCAAATCATTTTATGAAGCTTACATCACATTGATACCCAAACCACATAAAAATTCAACAAAGAAAGAGAACTACAGGCCAATATCCTTGATGAACATAGATGTTAAATTCTCAGCAAGATTTTAGCAAACCAGATCCAACAACACATTTCAAAAACCATCCACCATAACTAAGTAGGCTTCATACCCAAGAGGCAGGGCTGGTTCAAAACTCACAAGACCATAAATGTAATGAAATACATCTACAAATATAAAGACAAAAACCACATGATTACATCTCAGACGCAGAAAAAGCTTTTGATAAGATCTAGCACCCTTTCTTGGTAATAACCCTAGAGCATCTAGGCATAGATGGAACATACCTCAAAAATAGTAAGTCATCTACAAGAAACCCACAGTCAACATACTGCTAAACAGACAGAAATTGGAACCATTTCCCCTGAAAACCAGAACGAGACAAGGATGCCTACTCTCATCTCTCCTGTTCAACATAGTATATTTGAAGTCCTAGCTAGAACAATCAGACAAGAGAAGGAAATCAGGGGTATTCAAATAGGAAAAGAGGGAGTTAAGTTATCCTTCTTTGCAGACAACATGATTCTATACCTTGAAAACTCAAGAGAATCTGTCAAAAACCTCCTTGCACTGATAAAGGACTTTGGCAAAGTCTCAGGGCATAAAATAAATGTGTGAAAGTCAGTCGCATTCCTATAAACCAATAATAAACAGAAACCCAAATAAAAAGCCCAATTCCATTCACAATCGCCACAAAAAAACATGAAATACCTTGGCATCTTCCTAACCAGAGAAGTCAAAGACCTTTACAATGAAAATTATAAAAAACTGCTTAAAGAAATCAAAGATAACACAAACAAATGGAAAAATATTCCATGCTCATGGATTGGAAGAATCAACATTGTTCACATGTCCATCCTACCCAAGGCAATCTACAGATTTAACACAATACCCATTAAATTACCAGAGCATTCTTTTCATACCTGGAAACAACAATACAGGAATTTATATGGAAACATAAACAACCACGAATAGCCAAAACAATCTTCAGCTAAAACAAACAACAACAACAACAACAAAAACAAAGAGGGAGGCATCATGCTTCCAGACTTTAAGCTTTATTATAAAGCTACAATGATCAAAACAGCCCGGTTTTGGTACAAGAACAGACATATAGACCAATGGAACAGGACAGAAATTCCGGATGCAAAACCTCAATTTCTCAACCAACTCATCTTTGACAAAGCCTCCACCACCAACCACTGGGGATAGGAGAACCTATTCAGTGAATGGTGCTGGGAAAACTGGCTGGCCACATGCAGAAGATTAAAACAAGACCTCTATCCATCACCATACACAAAAAAAATCAACTCAAATCACTGTATGAAAAAGATACCTGAACATGCATGTTTATTGCAGCATTATTCACAATAGCAAGAACAGGGAATCAACCGTGCTACCCACTGAAAGAGGACTGGATAAAAAAAATGTGGTACATATCATGATGGAATATTATGCAGCCATAAAGAAGGACAAAATTATGAACTTTGCAGCAACTTGGATGAACTTAGAGAGGCTATAATACTGAGTGATCTATCACAGAAACAAAGTACCAAGTCTCACATGCTCTTACTCATAAGCAGGCCTTGAACAACTATCTTAATACCGTAAGAAAGGGATTGGCAGTAGTGGGAAACTGTCAGGGATGGGGGAGCACACCTCATCAACAAGGGTACTTGCATAATGAACAGTTGTATACCTAACATATTGGACCCCACATATTTTTTTTCCAACCCCAGGTTGGAGTGCAGTGGCACACTCACGGCCACCCCAATGTCAACCTGCTGGGCTCTGGTGATCCTTCTGCCTCAGCCTTCCAAGCAGCTGGAACTACAGGCACGCACTACCGTGCCTGGCTAATTTTTTGATTTATTGTAGAGATGAGGTTTCGCCAAGTTGCCCAGGCTGGTCTCGAACCCCAGAGCTCAGGCAATCCTCTCACTTCAGCCTCCCAAAGTGCTGGTATTACAGGCTTGAGCCATAGCACCTGGCCGAGGGGAGCAGTTTTTAACTACAATTTCAATTTCTTGTATATTTATGTCTACTTTTTTTTTAAAAGAGATATTGTCTTGCTCTGATACCCAGATTGGAGTGCAATAGTGTAGTCATAGTTCACTATAACCTCAAACTTCTGGTCTCAAGCGATCCTCCCAATTCTGCCTCCTGAATAGCTAGAACTACAGGCGTGCATCACCACACCCAGCAAGTTTATTTTTTGTAGAGATGGGGTCTTGCTGTGTTGCTTAGATCAGTCCTGAACTCCTGGCCTTAAATATTCCTCCTGCCTTGGCCTCCCAAAGTGTTGGATTACAGGTGTAAGTCACCGTGACTAGCCTCAGTTTCTTTAATAGATATACAACTATATAGGTTATCTATTTCTTGAATGAACTTTGGTAGTCTGTGTCTTTCAAGGAACTGATTTATCTTATTTAAATTGCAAATGTAGCCGGGCTTGGTGGCTCAGCCTGTAATCCTGCGCCTTTGGAAGGCTGAGGTGAGTGGAATGCCTGAGCCCACAGGTTCGAGACCCACCTGGGCAGGCAAGACCTCATCTCTACAATAAATCAAAAAATTAGCCGGGCGTGGTAGCACGCACCTGTAATTCCGGCTACTTGGAAGGCTGAGGCGGAAGGATCGCTGGAGACCAGCAGGTCGAGGCTGTGGTGGCTGGGAGTGGCCACTGCACTCCAGTCTGGGCGACAGAATGAGACTCCAACTCAAAAAAAAAAAAAAAATTGTAATTGTATTGCCATAAAGTTTTAACAATACCCCCTTATTACCATTTAATATCTGTAGACTCTGTAGTGATGTCATCTCATTCCTGCTATTGATAATTTATGTCTTTTTTTTGATAATCAGTCTGGCTAGAGGTATACCAGTTTTGTCAATCTTTTCTTTCTCTCTATTAGTTTTCTTTACTTTAAAATCTACTTAGTCTGATGTTATTATAGCCACTAGAGCTTTATTTTGATTAGTGTTATCGTGTCATATCTTTTCATCCTTTTACTTTTTAACTATAGGTGACCCTGGAACAACATGGAATTAGAGGCACTGACCCCTATGAGAGTGAAAATTTGCATATAACTTTTGTCTTCCCTAAAACTTAATGAATAGTTTACTGTTGATCAGACACCTTGCTGATAACAGTCAATTAACACATTTTTATTTCTATTTATTTTTTTGAGTTGGAGTCTTACTCTATCACCCAGGGTGGAGTGCAGTGGTACACTCACGGCCACAGCAGCTTCGACCTGCTGGGCTCAGGTGATCCTGCCTCCTCAGCCTTCTAAGTAGCTGCAATTACAGGCATGTGCCACCATGCCTGGGTAATTTTTTGATTTATTATAGAGATTAGGTCTTACCAAGTTGCCCAGGCAGGTCTCAAACCTGTGAGCTCAGGCAATTGTCTCACCTCAGCTTCCCAAAGTGCTGGGATTATAGGTGTGAGCCACCATGCCCGGCCAACATGTATTTTATATTTCACAAAAATTGCAAGGTTTTCTCGCCTACTGGTGTAGCTGCAGCAGCAGCTTCACCAAGTTTCTTCTCCGTCTCTTTTTGTTTTCCCAGTGATTCTTCTACTGGATTCATTTATCTTGAAATGGTAAGCAACTGCATCTACAGACCTACATCTTTGGTACATATCAAGCTATTTTTTTTTTTTTTGTAATGTCATGACTTTCCTCTACTTCTTGTGAGCACTTCCAGCATTCCCAGTAGCACTTTATATAGGTCTCTTGGTGTTATTCAAGGTTTACAATATTGCATTAAACATGGTGAAATGGAATGAGAGAACTGCAAGAGATCACTTTTTTAACTGTGATACACAATTTACTGGAGAGACAACTGTTCATGCAGACATGATGAGTGTCTCAGGTATTTTAAATGGATACTCGCAACACTTGAACTCACTGCAATAGCAATAGCTTCAAAATCATTACAGTAGTGCAGTATGTACCGCAGTTAATTTTATGCAGTTATGATTTAATAATGCATCTTTGTTTACATTTCTCTTGACTGAAAATGGCATCATGTATGGTATATAAGTGTTTGTGTACGTTTTGATAAATTTTAATTTTTTTATATTAGATTTTGTCTATATCTTATGGTAGTAAATAATAGACTCGTACACACATATGCTTTACACAGTTACGACATCTAGTTTTTTCTTAATTATTTCAGCGTTTCTAGGCTATGTAGATTGCAAGATTTTTCAAATAAAAATATGCATTAATGGACTGTTATCAGCAAGGTGTCTGATCAACAGTAAGATATTCATTAAGTTTTAGGGAAGGCAAAAGTTATATGCAAATTTTCACTCTCATAGGGGTCAGTGCCCCTAACTTCCATGTTGTTCCAGGGTCAACTATAGTTAAAAAGTAAAAGAATGCAAAGATATGACACGATAACACTCATCAAAATAAAGCTCTAGTGGCTATAATAACATCAGACTAAGTAGATTTTAAAGTAAAGAAAATTAATAGAAGCCGGGCTCGGTGGCTCAGCCTGTAATCCCACGCCTTTGGGAGGCTGAGGTGAGTGGATTGCCTGAGCCCGCGGGTTCGGGACCCGCCTGGGCGGGCGAGACCTCATCTCTACAATAAATCAAAAAATTAGCCGGGTGTGATAGAGCGCACCTGTAATTCCGGCTACTCGGAAGGCTGAGGCGGAAGGATCACCGGAGCCCAGCAGGCGAGGCTGCGGTGGCCGGGAGCGGCCACTGCACTCCAGTCTGGGTGACAGAGTGAGACTCCAACTCAAAAAAAAAAAAAAAAAAAAAGAAAATTAATAGAGATAAAGAAAAGATTGACAAAACTGGTATACCTCTAGCCAGACTGATCATCAAAAAAAAGACATAAATTATCAATAGCAGGAATTAGATGACATCACTATAGTCTACAGATATAAAATGATAATATGCCGGGCTTGGTGGCTCAGCCTGTAATCCTGCGCCTTTGGGAGGCTGAGGCGGGTGGATTGCCTGAGCCCGCGGGTTCGAGACCCACCTGGGCAGGCAAGACCTCATCTCTACAATAAAATCAAAAAATCAGACGGGCGTGGTAGCACATGCCTGTAATTCTGGCTACTTGGAAGGCTGAGGCGGAAGGATTGCCGGAGCCCAGAAGGTCGAGGCTGCGGTGGCCGGGAGCAGCCACTGCACTCCAGTCTGGGCGACAGAGTGGGACTCCAACTCAAAAAAAAAAAAAAAGAAAAAGAAAAAAAGATAATAAGGGGGTATTGTTAAAACCTTATGGCAATACATCTACAATTTAAATAAGATAGATCAGTTCCTTGAAAGACACAGACTACCAAAGTTCATTCAAGAAATAGATAACCTATATAGTTGTATATCTATTAAAGAAACTGAGGCTAGTCATGGTGGCTTACACCTGTAATCCCAATCCTTTGGAAGGCCAAGGCAGGAGGAATATTTGAGGCCAGGAGTTCAAGACCAATCTACGCAGCCTCGACCCCATCTCTACAAAAAATAAAGAAACTTGCTGGGCGTGGTGATGCACGCCTGTAGTTCTAGCTATTCAGGAGGCAGAATTGGGAGGATCGCTTGAGGCCAAAAGTTTGAGGTTATAGTGAACTATGACTACACCACTGCACTCCAATCTGGGTAATAGAATGAGACAATATCTCTAAAAAAAGTATATATAAGGAGGATCTTTGAAAGTGTCACAAATCTCCATAAGTGTTTTCAATATACTTATTGAAAAAATTCACATATAAGTGGACCTGTGCAGTTCCAATGGATGTTGTAAAAGGATCAAATATATTTGTATTTTTATATTTTAAAATATATTGCTTGCATATAAAGTGCATGGCAGCATAGTGCTGGATCTTGCTTTTTGAATCCAGTCTGATAACCTCTCCTTAATTTGCATGTTTAGATCATTTACATTTAATGTGATTATTGATATGGTTTCGTTTGAGTCTGTCATCTTGCTGCTTGACTTTTTTTTTTAATTTTTAATTTTAAATATGTGGGGTACAGGTGGGAACTACTCCCCTCGACACACGCACAGAAAAAAAAACCCCAAATTTTAAAGTGCACACTCAGATAGATTCATTAGTGAAGTTAATTCTATCACATTTAAGAAAAAATCCTAGCTAGGCGCAGTGGCTCAAGTCTATAATCCCAGCACTTTGGGAGGCCGAGGCGAGAGGACTGCCTAAACTCAGGGGTTCAAGGCCAGCCTGGGCAATTTGGCAAGACCTCATCTGTACAACAACAACAACAAAAAATTAGCTAGACATGGTAGCGCTCATCTGTAGTTCCAGCTCAGGATCATCTGAGCTCAGCAAGTCAAGGCTGCGGTGGCCATGAGCGTGCCAATGCACTCCAGCCTGGACGATAGAGTGAGACTCCAGCTCAAAAAAAAAAAAAAAGAATTATAATTCTATGGAAATACTTTCAGAAAAGAGAATATCCCCAACTCACTGAATGAGACCACCCTTACCCTGATACCAAAACCAAACAAAGACATTACAAGAAAAGGCAACTACAGAATAATATCCCTCATGGGTGTAGAGGCAAAAATTCTAAACAAAATTATAGCAAGTTGAATCTAACAACATAATAAAAGAATAATACACCACGACCAGGTGGGGAATGAAGGGTTAGTTTAATATTTAAAAAAATCAATCGACCGGGCACCGTGGCTCAAGTCTATAATATCAACACTTTGGGAGGTCAAAGTGAGGGGATTGCCTGAGCCCACGGGTCAGACAACAGCCTGGGCAATTTGGTGAGACCTCATCTGTACAATAAATCAAAAAATCAAAAAATTAGCCGGGCGTGGTAGCACCTGTAGTTCCGGCTACTTCGAAGGCTGAGGCAGAAGGATCGCCTGAGCCCAGCAGGTCGACGCTAGGGTGGCCGTGAGCATGCCACTGCCCTCCAACCTGGGTGATGGAGTGAGACTCCAACTCAAAAAAAAAAAAAAAAAAAAAAAATCAATCAATGCAATTCGACATATTAACAAACTAAAATAGAAAAACCATAGGTCATCTCAAAAGATGCAGAAAAGTATTTGACAAAATCCAATAGCTCCTCCTGATAATACCCTCAGCAAATAAGGAATAGGAGGAACTTTCATCAACCAGATAGCCAACATCATAATTAACTGTAAAAACAAACTACTCATACACTCAACAATGTGGATGAACCTCAAAATAATTATGCTGAGTGAAAGAAGCAGACTTAAAAAAGAGTACATACTGAATGATTTCATCTAGATAACAATCTAGAAAATGCAAGTTAGTGCATAGTAAAAGGAAGCAGATCATGGCTGCTTGGGAATGAAGAGGCACAAAAAGGGAGAGGGATAACCAAAGGTCATGGAAATGTCTGAGGTCTTACCTTAAAGAAAGAATGAATGGCAGCTGTAGCTTCACTGCGAACCCTCAGTATAGAACCCAGAACATTAGTCCTACACCTGAGGTGAGGGTATTGTCTCAAGTATTCCAAAGGATGCCTTTCTTTATATTTGATAGGGAAAGCCTGCCAAGAAATAGAAAAACACATTATAAGCTAAAAAAGATACTCCTTTATAATATCAGCTTCAGGGCATTTCTTAAATAGTGCTTTAGAATGCAACTAAGATGCTCTCCTTCTTAACTTCTAAATATAACTGACTATAGTCCACATTATTTCCACCACGTAGTGAAATGATGGGGGAGAGTCAGAGAGATGCAGGTTTGAATCGTGTGCTATTACTTATTAGTTACATTACTAATAGTTACTACTTAATAAGTTAAGTTACTGAGGCTCATCTGTTATTAATCAAGTTTTTATCCACTAGCTATCAATCACTTCTTACAAATCGAGAGGTTAAGATTAATTATAAAAAATATCTACTGTTTGGCACACAGGAATTCAAAATATTGTAGCTATAAAAGATTGTGTTTTCTACCACTGTATACACACAGCTGGTGTTGAATTTTAAAATTACCTATATGTCTCGAAAGCCCACAATCACTCATAATCAACTGGTGCAATTTACTACTGTTTATCAACATGTTACTGGTGTCTAAGAACGTGAGGGAGCGTCAACAGTTTTCTTTCATCTAGCAGAGTAGTGAAGATTTACAAAAAATTTTAAAGGAAATTATAGCTCCATCTTGAATTTTTTTTTTTATTATAAAGATGTGAAGTACAAGTCAGGATTAGGTACATAAGTAACGTATGTGCAGGTGAAGTTTGGGCCTCCACCTGGTCCTCACTTCCTCTAGTTTAGCATCAGGTAGCCTTTTTGTCGTTATGTGCCCCCCCACTTTCTTCCCTCCTCTGGCAGTGTCCTGTGACTGTCAACCCTCATGTTGTTGTGATTAATGTCCCTTGAAATATTTCTACCCTGCCCACATTCACTTTACAAGATTAAGAAGACTGACATATTCTTTCAGTCAAAAACTAAAGTTTCAAGAAAAAAATATAACAGAGAAGCTTTAAAAAAAAAAAAAGAGCTACATTGGCAGCCTGCATATGTTGGTCTCATCTATTCTTTTTAGGCCTTGTACACACATTAAATTTGTTTTGTTTTGTTTTTGAGTTGGAGTCTCACTCTGTCATCCAGGCTGGCGTGCAGTGGCACGCTCATGGCCACCGCAGCCTTAATCTGCTGGGCTCAAGTGATCCTTCTGCCTCATCCTTCCAAGTAGTTGGAACTACAGGCACGTGCCACCACGACCAGCTAATTTTTTGATTTATTGTAGAGACAAGGTCTCACCAAAGTTGCCCAGGCTGGTCTCGAACCCCTGGACTCATGCAGTCCTCTCGCCTAGGCCTCCAAAAGTGCTGGGATTACTGGCTTGAGCCACCGCAGCTGGTCTCACATACTAAATTTTATGTTGTATGGGTTAATAAGAATCATACTTATTAAAGTGAAAATGTGACCACATTACAACAGAGATCTGGGGATTGGGGACTGCTAGGGGGTCAGAATTCCCTCATATCAGAATACTTTAAAATGACACCAAACTGAAGGGGAAGAGATGGTGAAGGAACCAACAGAAGCCAAGAACACATTAGTCTGCCCACACTTATTGACAGGGTATATGTCCCAAGACACCAGTGGATGCCAGAAACCTCAAATAATACTGACCCCTATGCACACTATGTTTTTTCTTATACAGTAATGAGTGGTAGCGTACAGAGCATGGATAAGCAGGACAAAAGGATGATTCACAACCCAGGCAGGATGCAGCAGGACAGCTTGAGATTCTGTCACACTATTTAAAATGGCGAGCAAATTAAAACTTGTAACTTGTTTATTTTTGGAATATCCCATTTGATATTTTCAGATCATAGTTCAGTACAGGTAACTGAAACTATGAAAAGCAAAACTGCAGATAACAGGGACTACTGTATTGAAACACATGGCAAATCTTTAATCCCTCTAAAACAGATTCACCTAAAAAAGCAAAAATAAAAACGATTACCTTCTCCCTTCTTTTCTTGATTTCCAAATTATACCAGTCTATTTTTCATAAATCTTAGAACCTGACTCCTGACTTTCCATGTCAATAAAATTTCTTAGCAAATTATTCAGAATAACATTTTTAAAGAAAATCACCCTATTTTGTTCCTTTATTCCCTTACATTTAATTTCTATTATCCAAAACTAAAAATGAATCAGAATGATGCAATTTCCTTACATTTCCTCATTATTTGTTCCTTAAACGTTTGAAGACAATTATAGCAAAAACACAGAGGAGTCAAATGGCTAGAATATAAATTTCAGCTGTGCCAATAATCAACTCATTACCTTAGGCAAGTCACTTCACCTGACTGGGTCTCAGTTTTTTCTCCATCATTGTAAAATTAAAGAACTGGATTGATAATCTTTAATTCTAGTCCCTCTAACCTCTTTATCAAGCTTATAAATATAAAACTACCAATGGAAGAATCTTGCAAAAACAGGCATAAATACATCTTAATGTAGATTTTCCTATCTCTGTTCACCCTAAGCATTACAACATTGTAGATCCAATAGAACTTCCTGTGATAAATGGAAATGTTCTGCATCTGTGCTATCCAATAGCTGCATGCAACTACTGAGCACTTGAAATGTGGCTAATGCCACGCTGTATTGTTTTAATTGATTTAGTATCAAACAGTCACAGATGGCTGCGTGATTGGTTCTAGATCATGCAAAAGTCATTTCAAGCCAGGCAAAGTGGCTCATACCTATAATCCCAGCACTTTGGGAAGCAAAGGCAAGAAGATTGCCTGAGCCCAGGGGTTCAAGACCAGCCTGGGCAACTTGGAAAGCCCTCATCTCTACAATAAATCAAAAAATTAGCCAGCATGGGGGCATGCACCTATAGTCCCAGCTACTTGGGAGGCTGAGGCGGAAGGATCGCCTAAGCTCAGTAGGTCAAAGTTATGGTAGCCATGACCCTGCCACTGCACTCCAGCCTGGGTGACAGAGTGAGACTCCAACTCAAAAAAAAAAAAATATATTTCTAGCTTTCCTAAGAATGTGAAACTGGAATGATCTGCCTTTGAATGTTATTGTGGCTGACTGGGTATCCTTGTAAAAGCAGCAATTTTCAACTGTGACAGGAACCACAAAGATGTATAGATTAATACTTATCTCTCACTCATATGACTAACCTATTTACATAAATAATTTTTGCTATTCTCTCCACAGGCTCTACGGCCTGTTCCACTTACCTGAGAAATCACAACTGAAACATGTTCCAATCCAATAATCACATTTAAAATAGATTACTAGTGTATTAAATTAAGCCTAAACAGCCTCAACAAAAGTGTCAGAAAGCATACCTTGGCATCACAATTTCCAATAACTTCAATTTTTTCTGCTTTCAATTCCACATTTTGCCTTTTGGATGGGCTTTTTACCAGCTGCCCTTGGACTTCCACAGAACTCCCAAAAGTCAATTCTCTATATTAACAAAAAACTAAGATAAACAAGGTATAATTTTATATGACCTTCATCTTAATACAAACCTTGCTATCAAAACATGAAAATACTTAATGACAGAAGTTTTTCATCCTTAATTGTCTTGAATAGACAAAGAATAAAAAAGACAGTGTTCAGAATCTATAGACGCATTATTGTATACCAAAATTGTAAAAATGAATTCCAGGCTAGGTGTGGTGGCTCAAGATTGTAATCCCAGTACTTTGGGAGGCGGAGGCAAGAGAACTGCCTGAGCCTAGGGATTCGAGACCAGCCTGGGCAATGTGGCAAGACATTTTGTCTCTACCATAAATCAAAAAATTAGCCAGGCATGGTAGCATATGCCTGTAGTTCCAGCTACTTGGAAGGCTGAGGTGGAAGGATCGCCTGAGCCCAGCAGGTCGACACTGAGGTGGCTGTGAGTGTGCCACTGCACTCCAGCCTGGGCGAAAAAGACTTCAAAACACACACACACACACACACACACACACACACACACAATTTGGGCTTGATCCTCAAAGCTTTGGAAGTAGATTTTATTTAGAAAGATCACTCAGGGGGCAATGGGAACACAGGATTAAGGAAGTGGGAAGCACTGGAGATGAAAAAAAAGGAATAAATTCTTTAAAAAGCTTACCTATTGTGAAAACTTGAATCTGCAACAACCTGAAGGTTTTCCAAAGATGACCCATCATTTACATGCAGGAACAAGACTTCCTTCTGGGATCTGACTGAACGAATCCATCCCTAAGGAATAGAATTTTTTTTTCTGAGAAAGCAAGATTTATTTGAGAGGACAGAAAAGCTCCCACAGTGGGAGGGGACCTGAGGGGATTGCCTAGGAATAGAATATTTCTAATGTGAGCTGAAAACACAAACATTTCACATTTCCATTACACATACACACACATAGAAGACTAAATGAAAGAAAAAAATGTACTCACAATTCTACCTGAACAAATCAGCTGCTTTTAGTTCACCCATATGAATACATAATTTTATGATTCTTATCAAAGTTAGACACACTTTGGTATTTCCACCTTTTTGTTTTGTTAATTCATTCTGAATGGATGACTAATAGTACATCAAAGTCGATGAACCTAATTCACATAATCAATTCTCCCAATAGTGGCTATTTCAAGTATTTCTTCCCTGATCCCCTTGCCCCCAACCCCAAATATAAGTAGCAGGGCACATATCTTGGTGCCTTTTTCCTTTTCATATCAAAGTCCCAGGAGATTACATATTTATAGATTAGATATATATTTATAAAATTTTTCTTTCTTTTACAAAGTAGCATACAAGAAAAGCTCTCAAAAAATTTCACACTATGAACCCAATTAGGTGACATAACCTCTCAAAAAGTCTGAACTTAAATGACAGGTACATGCAAGTACAAGTGAGATATCTTCCAGTTAACTAGTAACACTAAAAACACCTTTCTCAGATACAACCAACTTAAGAGTTAAGAGAAAATGTTTTTCCAGCACACACCAAACAACTATGAAGTATCCCACAAGGGTAAAGCAAATAAGCATATACTGTCATCATTAAACACACTTAGGAAAAAGCAAGAGATGATCCTACTGAGAAAAACCATACAGCCAGTTGTGGTGACTCATGCCTGTAATCCCAGCACTTTGGGAGACCAAGGAGAGAGGACTGCCTGTGTACAGAGATTTGAGACCAGCCTGAGCAACTTGGCGAGATCTCGTCTCAACAATAATGTAAAAAATTAGCCAGGTATGGTGGCACATCCCTGCAGTTCCAGCAACTAAGGCTGAAGTGGAAGGATTGCTCAAGTCCAGTAGGTGGAGGCTACGATGGCCATGAGCGTGCCACTGCACTCCAGCCTGGTAGAGCGAGACTTTGACTCAAAAAAAAAAAAAAAAAATTAGGGGCCAGGCTCGGTGGCTCAGCCTGTAATCCCGCGCTTTGGGAGGCCGAGGTGAGTGGACTGCCTGAGCCTGAAGGTTTGAGACCCGCCTGGGCAACTTGGCGAGACTTCAACTCTACAATAAATTAAAAATTAGCTGGGTGCGGTAGCGCGCCTGTAGTTCCAGCTACTTGGAAGGCTGAGGCGGAAGGATCGCCGGAGCCCAGCAGGTCGAGCAGGTTGAGGCTGCAGTGGCTGGGAGCGGCCGCTGCACTCCAGTCGGGGCGACAGAGTGAGACTCCAACTCAAAAAAACAAAAACAAAAACAAAACCCCTGCAGACCCTGTTTTCTCATCGCTCTTCATTTATCCCACTACTATCACACTGCTGTAATTATTTGTTTTAACCATTAGACCAACAGAAATACAACCTGAGTCACATATGTAAATTTTTTAGTGGTCACATTAAACAAACAAAACCAAACAGATGAAATAAATAACATTTTATTTAACCCATTATGCCCAAAATATTATCAACATATAACCAATATAAAAATATATTAATGAGGTATTTTGTAATTTTTTGGAAGTTAGAATTGTATGCATTTTACACTTATACATCACATCTTAAGTTGGTCTAGCCTAGCAGTCTCCAACCTTTTTGGTATCAGGGTTCGGTGTTGTGGAAGATAATTCCACGGACCTAGATTGGCAGGGGATGCTTTTGGGATGATTCAAGTGCATAATATTTATTGTGCACTTTATTATTATTACATTTTAATATATAAAGAAATGACTATACCACTCATTTAAAAAAAGGGTTCGGACAAAAGTGGTAAATAAAATAATGGGTAGGCCATGTGCAGACTAAAATAAATGTCAGATCCTGACTTAAAGCCCGCTACCAGTTGCAGCTGTAAAAATGAAGTACATCAACTCACTCACAGGATTTTGATGGGGGTCTGCAAGCAATTGATTTATCATGGTTTCTGTGCAGACCAACCTCACTGCTAATGTTAATCTGTATTTGCAGTCACTCCCCAGTGCTAGCATCACTGCCTCAGCTCCACCTCAGATCATCAGACACTAGATTCTCATAAGGAGAATCTACCACCTAGCTCCTATGAAAATTGAATACCTCTGCTGATCTGACACGAGGCAGAGTTCAGGTGTGTGCGATGGAGAGTGGCTGTAATACAGATAAAGCTTTGCTCATTCTTGTGCCCCTCACCTCCTGCTGTGGCCCAGTTCACAACAGGGCACAGGTTTATAACAGGGCACAGATGATGCTGGTCCATGGCCCAGGGATTGGGGACCCCTGGGTTAGTCAATTTCAAGTGCTTAAGTGGCTGGTAGCTACCATATTAGACTGCACAGGACTAAATGAAAGTTTCTAACTTGAGCAGTAGGACCTCTTTTCATCTTTGGATTCTCTCTTGACTGGCACAAAGAAACTATGATTAAAGTGTGACCAATTAATAGATCAATGCAGGTTGGGCGCGGTGGCTCAAACCTGTAATCCCAGCACTTTGGGAAGTCAAGGTGAGGGCCTCCTCACCAGAGCCCACGAGTTCGAGAAGAGCCTGGGCAACATGATGAGACCTCGTCTCTACAATAAATAAAAAAAAAACTAGTTAGGCACGTTAGCGCGCGCCTGTAGTTCCAGCTACTTGGAAGGCTGAGGCTGAAGGATTGCCGGAGCCCAGCAGACGGATGCTGGAGTGGCAGTGAGCGTGCCACTGCACTCCAGCCTGGGCAACTGAGTGAGACTCCAACTCAAAAAAAAAAAAAAAATAGATCAATGCAAGAAAAGGTTGCAGTACAGATCATAGAAAGAATATGAAACACAAAGAAATGCAAAAAAAAAAAAAAAAAAAAAAAAAGAACAATGCAAGAAAGTTTGCAGTACAGATCGCAGAAAGAATACGAAACACAAAGAAATGCAAACCGGGCTCAGCGGCTCAGCCTGTAACCGCGCTTTGGGAGGCTGAGGTGAGTGGATTGCCTGAGCCTGCGGGTTCCAGACCCGCCTGGGCAACTTGGTGAGACCTCATCGCTACAATAAATCAAAAATTAGTCGGGTGTGGTAGCGCGTGCCTGTAGTTCCAGCTACTTGGAAGGCTGAGGCAGAAGGATCGCCGGAGCCCAGCAGGTTGAGGCTGCAGTGGCCGGGAGCGACCACTGCACTCCAGTCTGAGCGAGAGCAAGACTCCAGCTCAAACTCAAAAAAAAAAAAAAAAAAAAAAAAAAAGGGGGGGATGCAAAGAGGGGCGAATTGGTCATATAGCTAAAAAAGCAAGGATATGTGGGGATAACAAAAATAACTGCGGCAGAGTCAAGATTGCGCCACTGCATTCCCGCTGGGCAACAGAGTAAGAATCTGACTTTAAAAATATAAACATAAAATAAAATAATTTTTTTTTTTTTTTTTTGAGTTGGAGTCTCACTCTGTCGCCCAGACTGGAGTGCAGTGGCCGCTTCCGGCCACCGTAGCCTCGACCTGCTGGGCTCCAGCGATCCTTCTGCCTCAGCCTTCCAAGTAGCTGGAACTACAGGCACGCGCTACCACGCCCGGTTCATTTTTTATTTTATTGTAGAGATGAGGTCTCGCCAAGTTACCCAGGCGCGTCTCGAACCCGCAGGCTCAGGAATAAAATGATTTTTAAAAAATCACTGCAAGCCGGGCTCGGTGGCTCAGCCTGTAATCCCGCGCCTTTGGGAGGCTGAGGTGAGTGGATTGCCTGAGCCCGCGGGTTCGAGACCCGCCTGGGCAGCGAGACCTCATCTCTACAATAAATCAAAAAATCAGCCGGGCGTGGTAGCGCATGCCTGTAATTCCGGCTACTCGGAAGGCTGAGGCGGAAGGATGGCCGGAGCCCAGCAGGCGAGGCTGCGGTGGCCGGGAGCGGCCGCTGCACTCCAGTCTGGGCGACTGAGTGAGACTCCAACTCAAATAAATAAATAAATAAATAAATCACTGCAATAGTGTGTTTCCACAACCGAATGCGGTCAAACCACCTTGCTTAACCTGCTCTTTTAAAGGGGAATCTTCTTTGTAATATAATCAGCCAGAAAAGTAATAGCAGGTAACATGTATAGATTGTGGGCCACTGTTCTTACATTCTAACTCATTTAATTTTCAGGACTCTATGAAGCAGGGGCCATTATCTCTATTTCCTTGAGAGGTTTGAAACGAAGGTGTGGAATTCATAAACAGCATCCTATAATTAAGAAGCTACTAAGTAGCCGAGATTTAAATCCAGGCAGCTCGACTCCAGAGCTCTTTCAAACATTCCACTCTTTCTCCTAATTCATTAAACATAAATTAAATGCAAAGTCCCATTTTAGTAGCGGATATTCATTATAAGGGGTAAAGGCAGAGAAAAGGGGCTTGCTCGGTTTACTTTTTTTTTTCTGTGTGATTAACAAGTTTACAGATAAAGCAAAGTTCCAGTTGCGATGCCTACCTACACTTGCTAACTTTCCCCTGAGGGTTGTGCGACCGGACCGTACAAATCAAGCTAGATGTGGACGTACCATCTAAGACCCTAAAAGGAAACACCCACGCCTTTCCCATTCACCAACCTGGACCTTAACGCGCTCCCCACTCGTGTCCTGGGCCCTGAGAGCGTCCCTCACGCTCAGTTTGGCTGAAGGTTTGTGCCTAGGGCAGGGAGCGGAGGAACAGGAGCGCAGGGTTCGGAGCAGGCACCGGGCCCCGAGCATCACGAGGCTGCCCCGGCCCTCCGCGGGACCAGCCCAGAACCCAGCGGTTCGGACCCTGCCTGCAGGAGTCCGCCCTTCTCGGCTGCCCTCCTTGCTCGAGGCCGCAGCCCTCCCCTCAGCGCTCCAGAGCCCCCGGTTGCTCCTTCTTCTTCGGGGCTCCCAGCTCTGCCCCCACAGAACCCCTCCTCCGCGTCTCTCCTCCCAACAGGGCGGAATGGAGACCTGGTACACCCGGCAAACCCCAAAAAGAACCCACTCGCAGCCGGCAGCTGGAGCGTACCACTGCCCCGCGATAATTCTAAACCTACGCTCCGACGCTGGGCAGCAACACTCGCTACCGGCACCCCTACGTCCTCACGCCAACGTCGCTTGTGTCATCACGCTACGGAGAGAGCATGCGTACTCGTGGCCCAGGGCTAAGGAGGCGGGCCGAAGGAAGAGGAGGGGTCAGAAGCTGGGGTGGGCGGGGATAAGATCCATGGGCGGGGCTAAGGTCCTGTGGTTGTAGGGATTCTCGCAGAAGGTGGGGTTTGAGAGTCCTCACTTCTTTTCTTTTCTTTTCTTTTTTTTTTTTTTTGAGTTGTAGTCTCACTCCGTCGCCCAAGCTGGAGTGCACTGGCACGCTCCCGGCCGCCCCAGCGTTGATCCCCTGAGCTCCGGCGATCCCTTCGCCTCAGCCTTCCAAGTAGCTGGATCTACAGGCGCGCGCTACCACGCCCCGCTAATTTTGTGATTTTTTGTAGAGACGAGAGCTCACCATGTTGCCCAAACTGGTCTCGAACCCGGGGGCTCAGGCAATCCTCTCGCCTCGGCCTCCCAAAGTGCTGGGATTACAGGCTTGAGCCGCCGCGCCCGGCCGAGGGTCCTCATTTCTAAAGCGTCAAGGTGAGGCTGAGGAACTAAGAGGCAAGGAGTGACGGATGAAGAGGGGAAACGTCCAGAAGGAGACTTAGTCGTTAACAGGATTAGCCTGAGCATATCAGTCTTAGCTTTGAGCACCGAGAAAAACCAGACGTAACCCCCTGCTCAAGCCACACTTGTGTGATATCAGGTATCTAAACAGACAGTTGCATAAAAGGTGATCAGTTACCTGACAGCGACTACACATGAGATGCCAGAAGAAGCTTTCTGGAGAAAGTAGTTCACTGACAGGTAAGAAGAACTGAAGAGACCCTGAATATGGGAGTCAGAAAAGTCATGACGGCGTGGAATGTTGCAGAGACTGGAGGAACGCCACGCGTTACCTGCCAAAATCTTCAAGTCTCTCCCTCACTTTTTCCAACACAGTTATCTACATTTGACCTGGAAGCAGTGACCCTTTATATGTCAGTCTACCTCTTAAATTTATCAAAAAATTAATTTTTTCTGTAACTCAGTGACAGTCATGAAAAGGTTTAACTAAAAAATAAATAAATAAAAGAAGTGAGGGCTGGTAACTTAAAATTGCCACTATAATTATGCCCGTCTTACAAGAGACCTTGGGTGCAAAAAGGTTAAATGATCTACATAAGGATACACATTCTGTAAGTGTGGGATAAAACCCAGAAGTGCTGGCTTTGTGCACTAAACTATTAGGCTCTACAGTGTCTCAAGGTGGAACATAAAACCACGGTCCTTTCCATCAAGGAGCTCATGCTCTAGAGGTGGAGACTTACAAGAAAAGATCTCATTGCAATATAAATCAGTAAGTACACATTGTTTAGATGTATGAGCCAAGTGGAGTGGTAATCTAGAGAAGGAGACAATTCAGATGAGTTTTTGAGGAGGATCAGCATTTTGTCAAGGAGGAATGTAAGAAAATTTCCTGCCAGAAAGTGGAAGGTGGACAGGAAAGTTTGCCAAGAGGGCAAATGTCCTGGAAGAATTGTAAAATTGCTCTCAAGACAGACTAGGAAACATCTCCTATGAAGTACTTGGAACCAAATACCACATGTTCTCACCCATAAATGGGACCTGAACATTAATCAAAATAGCACAAGGGAGAGGGGAAGTGGGGGACTACAACAACACAAAGGGTACCTGGTCCTAAACCAGGGGAAGTGAGGACCAGTTGGAGGCCCAAACTTCACCTGCACATACATGACTTATGTACCTAAACCTGACTTGTACCCCACATCTTTATAATGAAGTAAATTTTTTTTTTAAAAAAGAAAATACTTAGGCATTTCATGAACCCTGAGAATGGAAAAATATAAACTTGAAGCCAGATGCCTTTAGAATTATGTAGCGATGGGCGTTTAAAAAAACATAAGTATGTTGATTGCAAAATCTTGGCAACAAGAAAGTCTGGGGTACATAGCAATAATGCTTATCCCAGTGTAAATCTCTTCTTTGTCTATGCCTACTCTGTCCAAGGGATCAGAAGCAGTAACCAGTTGGCTCACTTCTTACCTAAGTCATTTGTCTGTGTTGCCTACTACTATGGTTGGATATGGTTTGTCCTCACAAAAACTCATGTTGAAATTTGATCCTCTGGCCAGGCTCAGTGGCTCAGCCTGTAATCCCAGCACTTTGGGAGACTGAGGTGAGTGGATTGCCTGAACCCACAGGTTCGAGACCAGCCCAGGCAACTTGGTGAGACCTCGTCTCTACAATAAATCAAAAATTAGTCGGGCGTGGTAGTGTGCGCCTGTAGTTCCAGCTACTTGGAAGACTGAGGTGGAAGGATTACGGGTCAACGCTAGGGTGGGCTGTGAGTGTGCCACTGCACTCCAGCCTGGGCGATGGAGTGAGACTCCAACCAAAATAAAATAAAATTAATAAGTTTGGTCCTTTAAAAAAGTGGTACATATACACAATGGAATATAACACAACCATAAAGGACAAAATTATGAACTTCGCAGCAACTTGGATGGACTTAGAGTCTATAATACTGAGTGATCTATCACAGAAACATAAGTGAGTATCACATGTTCTCAATCATAAGTGGACCTTGAACAATTATTGTAATACTATAAGAGAAGGATTGGCAGTTGTAGGAAACTGCCAGGGGTGGGGGATGGGATTGGCAGTAGTGCTGGGGGAGAGGGGGGCACACCTTATCAAAAGGATATTTGCATAATGAACATTTGAATACTTAACCCTGATTGTACTCCACATCTTTAAAATTTAAAAATAAAATAAAATAAATGTGATCCCCAAAGTGGCAGTTTGGGAGGTGGAGCTTAGTGGGAGGTGTGTGGGTTTGAGAGCAGATCCCTTTTGAATGGCTTGGCACTATTCCCCAAGTAGTGAGTGAGCTCTCGCTCTCACAAGACTGGATTCATTCTTATAACGACCAGAGTGGGTTGTTATAAAGCCAGGACATTCCTCAGGCTTTCCCTTCTTCACACACGTCCATTTCCCTTTGACCTTCTCCACCATGTTGTGATGCAACACAAAAACCCTCACCAGAAACCAGAGCCATGCCCTTGAGCTTCTCATCCTGCAGAATCGTGAGCTAAATAGACCTTCTTTCTTTTTTGTTTGTTTGTTTTTTGTTTTGAGTTGGAGTCTCACTCTGTCAACCCAGACTGGAGTGCAGTGGCCGCTCCCGGCCACCACAGTCTCGACCTGCTAGGCTCTGGCGATCCTTCCACCTCAGCCTTCCAAGTAGCTGGAACTACAGGTGCACGCTACCACACCCGGCTCATTTTAATTTATTGTAGAGATAAGGTCTCGTCAAGCTGCCCAGTCTGGTCTCGAACCCATGAACTCTGACATTCCTCTTGCCTCAGCCTCCCAAGGTGCTGGGATTATAGTCATGAACCACTGCATCTGACAAGTTAATTATTTTCTAAGCAGGGACCACTACTCAGTAGTATGCTGAATGCAAAGGAAAACAGTGAAACTGAAAACTAGTAATGGCTAATTTTTTTTTTTTTTTTGAGTTAGAGTCTCACTCTGTCACCCAGAATGGAGTGCAGTGGCTGCTCCCGGCCACTGCAGCCTCAACCTGCTGGGCTCTGGCGATCCTTCCGCCTCAGCCTTCCAAGTAGTCGGAATTACAGGCATGCACTACCACGCCTGGCTGATTTTTAAAAAATTTATTGTAGAGATGAGGTCTCGCTGCCCAGGCGGGTCTTGAACCCACGGGCTCAGGCAATCTACTCACCTCAGCCTCCCAAAGGTGCGGGATTACAGGCTGAGCCACCGAGTCCGGCGCTAATTTTAAATAGATATCATTGAAAGTTGATTATAGCATTTATGCTTCTGGTACTCGTTTCAAACAATCTCCTGTATCATGTGCTATATCAAAACATATCATCTTCTTTTTAAGTTTTGTTTTTAATGTTGACTTGACACCTCCCTCTTTGATTCATTACCTTCCAGATGGTAGCCAGAATAAAGTTTCTAAAATGATTACAGTTGACCCTTGAACAACACAGGTTTGAGCCGTGCAGGTCCACTTTTACATTGATTTTTTTCACTAAATATATTGGAAATTTTTTGGAGATTTGTGACAATTAAAAAGAAACTTGCTAATGAACTGTGTAGCCTAGGAATATTGAAAAAATTAAGAAAACGGTAGGTTTTGAATGCATAAGATATATGTAGACATCTTATCATTTTAGTCTATTTAACCATTTACTATCATAAAATATACATAAATCTATGATAAAAAGTTAAAATTTATCAGAACTTTCAAATTCAAAAATTTTTAGACCAACCATTTGCAATTGATTAAAAGTGCTGTAAGACATGCAAACTTCAACTGTAATAAGTAGGGCCAAATTTTTTCCAAGGTGTCACCAACTATGTATGAGTTTCTGTTGCTTCACATTCTTGTCAACACTTGGTTTTATGCTTTTTTGTTTGTTTGTTTGATTGTTTGTTTTTGAGTCCGTGTCTCACTCTGTCACCCAGGCTGGAGTGTAGTGGCATGCTGGCTACCACAGCCTCGACCTGCTGGGCTCAGGCAATCCTTCCACCTCAGCCTTCCAAGTCCCTGGAACCATAGGCATGAACCACCATGCCTGGCTAATTTTTTGATTTATTGTAGAGATGAGATCTCGCCATGTTGCTCAGGCTGGTCTCAAGCCCCTGAGCTCAGGCAATCGTCTCTTCTCCGCCTCCCAAAGTGCTGGGATTACAGGTGTGAGCCACTGCACCCAGCCTTTCCTTGTCTTTTTAATATGGAATGCTTCACAAATGTTCATGTCATCCTTACATAGGGGACCATGCTAATTTTCTCTGTCTTGTTCCAATTTTAGTACATGTGCTGCCTAAGTGAGCACACTTGGTCTTAATCAGTCTTTTAAATTTATCCATATTGGTGGGGGTATAGTCGTACCTCATTGTGATTTTGATTTGCACTTCCCTGATTATTATTCTTGTTGAGCACATTTTCAGTGTTTATTTTCATTTTTGGACATTATTCTTTAGTGAATTGACTAAGTCATTTTTCTACTGAGTAGTCCTTTTTTTCTTACTGATTTGCTTATTAATCTATAAACTTATTATATCCATATTTTAGATATGAGTTCTTCTCAGTTATATGTATTGCAATATCAACCACTCTGTGAGTTGATTTTACTATGATGTATTGTGAGAAAATGGCTGAATGATAGCAAATATTGACATTATTTGATCCTTTGTTTATAAATAGTCCCCCGTTCTTGAAGAAAATGATTAAGACCCTCAAACTTTATCCTTTATATTTCTTCTGGCAATGTAAGATCAACATCTTTTGTCATTCCTCTTGTCATTCTTTAAAGGTAGATTCTTTTTCTATTTAATTACTTGTTTCTTTACACTTTTTTGTTGCATGGTTAATGGTTTTCTCCACAATTTCTATATGGTGATCTTTAAGGAACAATCTTAAAGCTTCAAATTGCACTGCACATTGTTAAAACTGATTCTGGCTGTTTGTAAATATTTTTGTGTATGATTAACCTCTAAATCTTTATACCAGAAAACAAAATAACTCAGAAAAAGAAAATCACAAAGAGCAGACAACAAAAGCTGAGCTGCTCCTCTTGTCCTCATATTTTCTTTTGGGTTGCACAGGACTTCAAAAGTTGAGGTTAGCATTTCAGGTCTGTCTTGTATGCACAGCTTCATAATGAACACTCCATCTTGTCTGGAAATGTCTTTTTACTACTACACCTACATGTTATATATAGCATTTTCCACTGATGAGGTGAGACTGAAAAGAATGAACTTTTTTTTCAAAGTTTCCAAATATGTTACATGGGAAGAAAAAATGCTTCTGGAACAGTAAACTCTACAAATTATCAGATTTTTTTTTTTTAGAGAGTAGAAATTTGTTGCTGACACAATTTTAGTTTGTAACTGAATAAAAACCAGAGTGACATTTAACCCATTTTATTGTTTTTAAGTTTGCTATAGCAATGCACCCCTTTATTACATGCACCTTGGGCAGACCATTCTTACTGCCCCACTCTTGAAATGCTACTGCTGGTAAGTTTTCTGTAAACTTTTGGCAAGTACTTTTTCACTTAAGGAAGTTTCCTACTCCTCCTGCTGGATTACTAGTCCCTCAATATATGGTTAGCTCTAGCTATGTAATGTCAAAAAATGAGGGCTATATCTGGAAAAGAATACACTGCTTAAAAATCTGCAGATTCTAAACCTGAGAATTTTATCCTTATGACAAATAATCTGGAAAGGGAAGGTTTCCTAGAATCCCTGCAGCCATGAGCACACACCATTGGTCCAAAACTAACAGACAATCAGGTAAGCACTTAAAGACACAGGAGGTGGTAAACTTATACCCTGGTTTTTCAAGCAGGAAAAAACATCATTGATTGTAAATTTGTTTGAACTTCTTGCAGAAGAGTTTTGTTTGTTTGTTTTTTGTTTTTTTTTAAAGCAGGATTTATTGAGAGGACAGAAAAGCTTCCACAACGGGAGGGGACCTGAAGGGGTTGCCTGAGTTTTGTCAAAGATAGAACAAGAATGGCAAGCAAATTCTACTACACCTGGGTGTTTCCTTTAATAGATTCATTCTTTAAGCAGAATATTCTTGAATTCCATCAACCTCTATGTACAAGAGGGAACACCCTCTCCCCAAAAAACCCAGAATTTTCTTTTGGAGTCCAGGCCCCTTGTAGTATATTTGGAATTTGTTCCTCTAGCTCAAATGGTCAACCAAAGTTTTGAGAAGGTTGTGTCACAATTTGTGGAAGAAATGTATTGTTGTGGCAACACACATGCCCATACCATGCTAAGCATTCAGCAGTTTTTGATCAAAAATGGTGTGACCCCTGTTCCCTACCCTCCCTAGTTACCCAATCTTGGGCCAAGCAACTTTTTTTGTTTCCCTGGATGAAAAAAGTCATCAAAGGAAAACATTTTTGAGGTGAAACAAAAAACTGCAGAAGCTCTAAAAGGCATCAAAATGGACAAGTTAAAAAACTGTTTTCAACAATGGTAACTGCATCTTAATAGGTGTACTGCATCAAACAGAGAGTACTTTTTTTTTCTGAGTTGGCGTCTCATCTTACTCTGTTGCCCAGGCTGGAGTGCAGTGAACTCAGGAGATCCTTCTGCCTTAGCCTTCCAATTAGCTGGAACTACAGGCACATGCTATCACACCCAGCTAATTTTTTGATTTATTGTAGAGACGAGGTCTCTCCAGGTTACCCAGGCTGGTTTCGAACCCCTGGACTCAGGCAATCCTCTTGTCTTGGCCTCCCAAAGTGCTGGGATTACAGGCTTGAACCACCACACCCAGCCTACGGAGAGTACTTTGAAAGTGACTGAAGTTTAATATGTAAAAGTCAATACACAATTTTTAATAAATATATTCTAGATTGTTTGGGAGGTTCCCCCTCATACAACAGTAAGGAAAATTGACTGACAATGTGACTTTCCCTGAAAAACTGATTTACCCTCTACTTTTCAAGTTTTAGAATCATGTACATTGGCAGATATAAAAATGTAAAATTTTTCTTTTCTTTCCTTTTTTTTTAAAAGTTGAAATCTCACTCTGTTGCCCAGGCTGTAGTGCAGTGGCATGCTCACGGCCACCATAGCTTCAACCTGCTGGGCTCAGGCAGTCCTTCTGCCTCAGCCTTACAAGTAGCAGGAACTATAGGCATGCAACACCAGACTCCGCTAATTGTTTTGATTTATTGTAGAGACCAGGTCTCACCAAGTTGCCCAGGCTGGTCTCAAATCCCTGGACTCAGACAGCCTTCCCAATTCAGTTTCCCAAAGTGCTGGGATTACAGGCGTGAGCTACCATGTCCGGCCTAAAATTTTTATTTTCAATATATGAGATTAAACAACTTAATATTCCTTACTAGAGTATAATATATAATATATCATAAGAAAATATGATATATATGCACTAGTCATAAATTAAGCTACAAAGTCATTGATCCAACTCCCATTTTTGTAATATTTTAATGTTTACCAATTTGGATGTGGCCCAGCAAATTATATGGCTTGGTTTACTTTATGTAGTGACTGGTTATGGTAGCCAGCCTCCGGGATGTCCCCAGTGATTATTTCCTTCTGGCATTTACACCCTTGTATCATTTTTTATATTAGTCACACAGGATTAGTTTATGTCACCAAAAGAATACAAAAGATGTGTTGGTATGTGACTTCTGAGGACAAGTCTTAAAAAACATTGCCCCTTCTGCCTTCTTCTCCTGGATTACTTGCTCTTTAGGATGTCAGGTCCCATACTGTAAAGATATTCAACTAGCCCCATGAAGATGGCTACATAGCAAAGTACTGAGGCCTCCTGCCAGTAGTCATCATCACCTTGCCAGACATATGAATGAGCCATCTTATAAGCAGGTCTTCTGACCTGGTCAAGCCTTCAGATTACTATGACTCCAGTTGACATTTTGACTAAAACCTCATGAGAGATCTTGAGTAAAAATCACTAAGCCATTCCAAAACATCTGACCCATAGAAATTGTGAGGATAGTAAATATCTACTGTTGCTTTAGTGCATAAATTTTGGAATAATTTATTTTATAGCAATAGATAATATATGCGCTAATTAAATGTATTTCTTTTTTTTTGTTTCTTTCTTTTTGTTTTTTTTTTAGTTGGAGTCTCACTCTGTCACCCAGGCTGGGTGAGTGTGCAGTGGCATGCTCATGGCTACCACAGCCTCTGCCCACTGGGCTCAGGTGATCCTTCTGCCTCAATCTTCCAAGTACCTGGAACTACAGATGCAGGTCACCACACCCAGCTAATTTTTTGATGTATTGTAGAGACGAGATCTTGCCAAATTGCCCAGACTGGTCTTGAATCCCTGCTCAGGCATTCCTTTCACTTCGGCCTCCGAAATGCTGGGATTACAGGCATGAGCCACCACATCCAGCTAAATTCTCTCCAGCTTAATGTAGAACATGGTCCCTACTGCTTTCCCCTCCTTAACTCACAGGATAAGATACCATCTCATGAATAACATTGGCTCGTGGTGGTAGGACTAGAGGGATGGTGGTAGAAGGAGTGGGGGAAATAAATCTGAATTTCTTGAGATTCCTCCTATAAAAAGTAAATCAGAATTCATTAAGATTCAGATATACTTCCTTGGGGGGATATAACCATTTCTCCTCATTCTCTGAGAACCAATGATATGGAATATTAACATACAGCTGAAAAACAGGTTTTTCCCTTAAAATCCAGTTTTATTATTGCTATTTTCTAATAGCATGAGTACATCTACTGCTGGCAGTATAGGGCTTACCTTTAAAATTAGACTTTGAGAAAAAAAAGCCTTTATCCATTTCAAAAAAGAAAAAATAGTACATAGTTATATTGGAAGAGAAACCATTGAGATAAATGCTACCATTTATACATTCTATTATTTGCTTCTTTCTTTTTTTTTTTTTTTTGAGTTGGAGTCTCACTCCTTCACCCAGGCTGGAGTACAGTGGCATGCACGCTCACAGTCACCCCAGCGTCGACCTGCTGGACTCCGGCGATCCTTCTGCCTGAGCCTTCCAAGTAGCCAGAACTACAGACGTACGCTACCATACCCGGTTATTTTTAAAATTTTATTGTAGAGACAAGGTCTCGCCAAGTTGCGGGTCTTGAACCCGCAGGCTCAGGCAATCCATTCGTCTTGGCCTCCCAAAGTGCTGGGATTGCAGGCTGAGCCACCGAGCCTGGCCTGTTTGCTTCTTCCTATCCATTGGTCTGAGGTCTACATTTTACGGCAATACAGAAGAAGCTTTTTAGTTATTTGGTAAGGACTCTGTGACTATTTGAATTATTATGGCATCAAGGTAAACATCTGGGCTTTATTATCTATTGTCAAACTGGCTTTGCCGCTCCCATCTATGGTGGGGAACTATGTTTCTCAGAAATCTCTCCTATTCGTGAGTCTACATTAGAATTTTCTAATAGAAGGAACACCTGAGATTTGAAGCAAAAGACATTATTTTTAGAAGGTAGAGGTTGGCCATGGTAGCTTCAGACTCAGTAATTTTGCAGACATCTCTACTTTTTTATTCCACTTGGTAAACATGTGATATGGTGAAAAAGTCTAGAATCCACGTAACTGAAGTTTCAGAAATAAAGAGAGACATAATCAGAGGAATATTTGAAGTTATCATAGTCAATAATTTTTTTAAAAAACTGATGAAAGACATCAAACCAAAGATTCAAGAATCTCTGCAAATCCCATGCAAGATAAAACAACAACAAAACCTACTTCTAGGCACATAGTAAAACTACTGAAAACTAAAATAAAAGTGAAAAATCTTTAAATATTTTCATTAAATTCAAAGGAGCAATAAATAAGACTGATGCCTGATTTTTCAAAAGTAATGTTGGAGCCAAAAGACAATAGTATCTTTAACCTTCTGAAAGAAAATATCTGCTAACCCTGATTTCTGATCCGGAGACATGTCCCTTAGTAAATAAGATTAAATAAAAGGGGTTTCAGACAACAAAAGTTGGAAGAATTCATTGCTAGCAGAAGCATACTACAGTCAGTTCTTCAGGAAGAATGCAAATAGTCCTAGATAGAAGTACGAAAAGTCACGAAAGAACAAAGAACAGTGAAAAGGGTAATAAAAGTGGGTAAGTCTAAACAAATATTTACTATATCAATGATAATATTGTCTTGTGGGGCTAAAAATACATATAAAATTTAAATATATGACAATAGCACAAAAAGCAAGGAAGAAGTAAACGGAGTAAAGTATTGTAAAGTCCTTGCATTGAATAGGAGAGAGAGAATTAATTTAGGTTGAATTTTTTCTTATATCAAAGAAGTACATTGTAATAATTCCCATAAACAGAAGAATGGATAATCAGTTGTGGTATGTTTATGCAAGTACAATAACAATGAATAAAGTACCGCTACATACAACTAGAATGATATTCATGAACATAAAGTTGAGCAAAAACAAACCAAAAAAAGGGCCATATACACAGGAATACATATCATATAATTCATTTATGTAGAGTATACAAATGGGAAAAACTAATCTATAGTGATAAAGGCCATAAAAACAGTTAACTTTGGGGAAAGAATGGGAGGAATCATGAGGGAGATTTCTGGGTGCTGGTAATGTTCTATTTCTAGATCTGGAAAGGAAGTAGATACATGAGTGTGTTTACTTTGTAAACTTTATTACTTGTGTACTTTTATGTATAAATATCAAATTTCAATTAAAAGTTTCTTATAAAAATATTATATTTGCTGTATTATATTGGTTGTGTAGTGGGCAGAATAAACATATCATGGCCTGTGCTGTCAGACAGACCTGGATTAAATCCTAGTTCTGCCATGTACTAGCCAGGACACTATGGGAAAAGACTTTGTCTCTCATAGGTGAGGGATGAGTTACTTCTGTGAAATGGAGATAGTAATACTTGCCTAACAGGGTTGTCAAAATGAGCAGATGAGATAATATATTAGGCAGTCAATAAACTATGGTTATTTCATCATTAAGACCAAAGAGTACAAACTTTTATAATCCTCATTTTGTAGATAAGGCAGCTGAGAAACAAGTGTTTAAGTAGGTTGCCCAAGGTCTTTTATCAAATAAATAGCAAACTCTAGGATTCGAACCCAGAGAGTCTGGTTCTAGAGTCTTTCCTATTACCCACTATGTTAATGCCATAGGGGCATAGATTTTTGTTTTGTTTTTTTTGTTCACTGATTATTTCAAATGCCTAGATAATTCTGGCAAATTGTATGACTTCACTAAAATAAATCATACCTTTCATTAAACTAAAATTAAAAAATTAAAATAAAATAAACCAGGTGCAGAGGCTCAAACCTATAATACTAGCACTTTGGGAGGCAGAGGCAAGAGGATTGCATGAGCTCAGGGGTTTGAGACCAGCCTGAGCAACATAGTGAGACCTTGTCTCTACAATAAATCAAAAAATTAGCTGGGCATGGTGGCACATGCCTGTAGTTCCAGCTACTTGAGGTGGAAGTATTACCTGAGCTCAGCAGGTTGAGGCTGCGGTGGCTATGAGTGTGCCACTGCACTCCAGCCTGGGCGACAGAGTGAGACTCTGACTCAAAAATAAATAAAATAAAATAAAAAATAAAAGGATGAATACTCGGCTGTCGTTTGACCTTCTAGAAAAGAAGTAAGTTTTGATGTTTTGCTACAAAATAGTGCTGCTATTCATAATTTTAAATCTGCAGGAAGTAAACCACTTGAATTTTTTGAGTACTCATGAAACATTCTTGTCACCTGATGGTGACATATATAAATTGCAAGGGGGATTTTTTTGTTTTTTTGTTTTTTTTTGAGTTGGAGTCTCACTCTGTCGCCCAGACTGGAGTGCAGTGGCCACTCCCAGCCACCGCAGCCTCGACCTGCTGGGCTCCGGTGATCCTTCCGCCTCAGCCTTCCAGTAGCTGGAACTACAGGCACGCACTACCACGCCTGGCTAATTTTTGATTTATTGTAGAGATGAAGTCTCGCCTGCCCAGGCGGTTCTCGAACCCGTGGGCTCAGGCAATCCACTCACCTCAGCCTCCCAAAGGCATGGGATTATAGGCTGAGCCACCGAGCCCGGCTTGTTTTGTTTTTTTTTTGTCTCACTCTGTAGCCCAGGCTGGAGTGCAGTGGCACGCTCATGGCTACCAAAACCTTGAGCTGCTGGGGCTCAGACAATCCTTCCGCCTCAGCCTGCCAAGTAGCTGGAACAACAGGCCTGCATCACTATACCCAGTTAATTTTTTTATTTCTTTTAGAGACAAAGTCGCAAGAAGTTGCTCAGGCTGGTCTCAAACCCCTGGACTTAGGCAATCCTCTCACCTCCACCTTCCAAAATGCTGGGATTACAGGCATGAGCTATCGCGCCTGGCAATATTTTCATAAGAGGTAAATTAGTCACCTTAATAGACATAAGACTTCACTGAGGTAATGGATATATCCAGAGTACCATAAGCTACTTCTGACATTATCAGGAGAAGGCATGATGGAGATTTGGCAGATAATTTATAAGCCTTTTCTTCATAGAATTCCTAGTTAAAATTGAGTTTCTCTATAAAAAAACCACAGATCCTGGAAGGACTGATTATTATGTACTCCTCCCAACTGTGATAGAAAGAGGAAAAAAATCACAATAAGTGAACTTTTATCCCACCCAGGAGTTGTAAGCTGACAACAATATTTCTGAATTTGAGAAAAGTCTTATTCTCAATTTTTTATTTATTAAGAATTTATGGAAAAGAAACTTTGTAAAGATGAAGATTTTAAAAATGTTTTTCTGGACTACCTTTCATGGAAGAGCCAAAAGCCTATTATTTACCTCATACTGACACGGGCCAAAGAAGTGCAGATGTGGGGCTGCTAATGATACAGCACAGAAGAAATCGGTCATGTAGACCCCACCAGGGTATTGACCTAGACTGATGCCCTTCCATTTCTCTGGAAAGTCACTGTTGACTTAGATTCGTAAGTAGATTCATACATAGGAAATAAAACAGTTCATAATAGCAGTGACAATATCAATAAGTTACCATTCACTATATTGAGTGCTTTAGATGTATTATTTGATCCTCTCAACAATCCTGTTGATCCACTTATTTACAAATATTATGTGCCAGGTACTCTTGTAGCTGCTGGGAGTATGGCGGTAAACAAACAAGACAAAAATCTCTGCCCTCATACACCATACCTTTTAGAAGTGGGGGCAGACTGTGAGTACGTAAAAAAGCAAATCATATAGTGTGTTAGATTGTTTTCAGTACTATAGAGAAGAATTAAGATGGGAGAAGGGATAGGTAGTGTTGGGGAGAATTATAATTTTAATTAGAGTTATTGGGAAGATCTTGCTGAGAAGGAGGATTATCTGAAGGAGGTAAGGAGTTGCTACAAGGATATTTGAAGGAAGAAGGTTCTAGGTAGAGAGAAAAGATAGTTCAAAAACTGATCAAGGAAGCATGACAGATAGGCTCAAATAATCACAAAGAGGCCTGTAACTCAAGTAACGTGGACAGAAAGAGAGCTTGGAAGCAGAGGTCAGAGAGGTATTCAGAAGTCGATGACATAGGGACTTGTAAATCATAGAATGGACTTTGGCTTTTACTTTGAGCAGTAGGGAGAGCCACCTGAAGGTTTTCATAAGGTGGGAACATGGTTTAGCTTAAACTTTAATAAAAACACGACTCTGCTGCATTGAGAATAGATAAAAGAAGTAGGGGGCAAGGGCAAAAGCAGAGAGCAAGTGAGAAGTTTGGTTACTGCAACAATCCAGAAGAGAAAGGAAAGCGGCCTTTACAGGGTCGTAACATTGGAGGTCTTAAGAAGTGCTCTGATTCTGGATACATCTTGAAGTAGAATCAACAGGATTTCCTAAAGTATTTGGATGTGTGATATGGGAGAGGAATCAAAATTACACTAAGATTTTGAACTGAATGATGAAACAAATGATGAGATTGTCATTTACAAGATAAAGAAGACTGTGGGAAAAGTTTTTGCTGGGGGGAAGGTTGGCAAGATTAGGAGCTTGTTTTTAGATTTGTTAAGTCTGGGATGTCTTTAGTTATCCAAGTGAAGTAGGTAGTTGAATAAACGAGTCTAGAATTCTGGGCACCCGTCTAGGTTGGAGATAAGTTTAGGAGTCATTGGCATGTAAATGGCATTTCAAGTCATAAAACTGATGACATTTCAAAGAAAGTCAATGTAAATAAAAAATGAAAAAAGATTCAGAGACTAAGCACTGGGGCACCCAATATTAAGAGTCTGGAAAAATAAGAAGAAAAAACAAAAAACAAAAACAGCAAAGGAGACCAAGGAGAAGCCTATAAGTAGGAGAAAAGTCAGGGAAGTGTGTTGTTCTTGGAAGCCAAGCAAAGAAAGAATTTGCAGGAGGGGGAAGGGATTGACCTTGTAGAAAGCCACAGGTAGGTCAAGTCAAGTGACGACTGAATTAGAAAGATGGCATCTTTTGTGCCATTGACATGCTGGTATTGGAGTGAAGTGGGGCCACAACAGAACTTGGGTTCCTTGAAGAAATGACCAATTCCAGGTCTGAAGCAGGAAATGTATGTAATGGGACAGCCTTCTGTGCCAAAAAGGTAGCCATCAAATACCAATGGGGTCTTGTAAAAAGAATTCAAAAAACAACTTTAAGGGGCTCCCAAAGTTGGGACCCTCTGTATATCAAAACTAACATCTATGGTTTTTGGAAACATCAGATACATACATCTCTAAGAAATCATAAATTCTGTATACAAAAGCAAATTTTAAAAAAACCCTTAAAACCACTTATTGGTCACTTCTGGAGATTGTTGGGACACCAATTTATTATTCTGAAAATTGGTAAATATAAGAAAAAAGCAAACATTTGTCCTGGCTTTTCTGAACTGAGTTTCAGGATAAGCAAATAGTTAATGAAAAGAATGATTCTGCATTGAAGAATTCCAACTAATAAATGCAAAGAGAATGATGAAAATAGAAAATCACCTTTTTATAAGCTTGAATGAGATATCTAGGCAACAATCATCAATGGATGCTAAAGGTATTAGGAGAAATGATAATAGAGAACTTTATAAGGAATGGATCAGGCTGACACCTCTGAAATCACAGATTAATCTTTTTTTTTTGAGTCAGAGTCTCACTCTGTCACCCAGGCTGGAGTGCAGTGGCATGCTCACAGCCACCACTGCCTTAACCTGCTGGGCTCAGACAATCCTTCTGCCTCAGTCTTCCGAGTAGCTGGAACCACCACAAGTGCACACCACCATGCCCAGCTAATTTTATTTATTTATTTATTATAGAGACGAGGTCTTGCCAGTTTGCCCGGGCTGGTCTTGAACCTGTGGACTCAGGCAATTCTCTTGCCTCCACCTTCTAAAATGCTGGAATTACAGGCATGAGCCACCGCTCCTGGCTACTGACAATCTTAATATCACTAAAAGTGTGACAAAGGGACATTGCAGTCTATTCCTCCTAATGTGATGAAGTAGGAAATACTCAGTATACTTAGATTACTATGTGAAGTATTTTTGCAACTAACAAAACTTAAAATTGGATGAAGTCTCTGGATCAGGGATAGGCAAACTTCTGAAAAAGGCCAAATAGTAAATATTTTAAGCTCAGCGCACCACATACAATCTTACATATTCTTCTTTGTTTTTCTTGTGTTTTAAATTTGTTTTTACAACCCTTTAAAAACATAAATGCCAGCCAGGCACGGTGGTTCAAGCCTGGAATCACAGCACTTTGGGAGGCCGAGGTGAGGGGACTGCCTGAGCCCATAGGTTCCAGAACAGCCTAGGCAACTTGGTGAGAGCGCATCTCTACAATAAACCAAAAAATTAGCCGGTGTGGTAATGCATGCCTGTAGTTCTACTTGGCTACTTGGAAGACTGAGGAGGAAGGATTGCCTGAGCCCTGCAGGTCGTCGCTGGGGTGACCATGATCATGCCACAGCATTCCAGCCTGGGCAACGGAGTGAGACTCCAACTCAATCAATCAATCAATCAATCAATTAATTCCCAATGGAACAGAATAGAGAGCTCAGAAATAAGTCCATATATTTGTGATCAATTGAACTGACCTTTGACAAAGATGCCAAAAAAGTACAATGAGGAAAGGACAGTCTCTTCAATAAATGGTGCTAGAAAAACTGTATATCCACATGCAGAAAAATCCAACTGGACCTTTATTTTACCCCATAAACAAAAATTAACTTAAAATAGATAGATACTTAAATGTTTAAGACTTGAAAGCATAAATGACTACAAGAAAACATAGGGAAACAGCTTTTTGACATTTGTCTTGGCAAATTTTTAAAAATATGACCTCAAAAGCACAGGCAACAAAAGGATAAATAGACAAATGGAATCACATCAAACTAAAAAGCTGCATAACAAAGGAAACAAGTAACAGAGTGAAGAGATAACCCAGAGTGGGAGAAAATATATGCAAACCATATATTTGATAAGGAGTTAATAGCCAAAATAGATAAGAAACTCAAACAATTCATAGCAAGAAAACAAATAAACTGATTTTTAAAAATGGGCAAAGTATCTAAATAGACATTTCTCAAAAGAAGACACACAAATAGCCAACAGATATATGATAAAATGCTCAAATCAGTAATTATCAGGAATATGCAAATTAAAACCACAATAAGGTATTACTTCATACCTGTTAGAATGTCTGTTATCAAAAAGATGAAAGATAAGTTTGGAGAGGATTTGGAGAAAATGAATTATTATACATATCACAGCAATCCCATTGTTGGTGGGAATGTAAATTAATACATGGAACACAGTCTGGAGGTTCCTCTTCAAAAAATTAAAAATAGAACTACTGTATTATTCAGTGATTACACTTCTGCGTATATATCCAAAGGAAATGAAATCAGTATATGAAAGGAATAATCTGCATTCCTATGTTTATTGCAGCTTTATTCACAAATGTCAAGATATGGAATCAACCTATGTGTTCACCAGCAGATGAATGAATAAAGACAATGTGGCACATATACACGATGAAATACTATTCAACCTTTAAAAAGGAAATCCTGTCATTCATAACAACATGAATGAACTTTTATGCCAAGTGAAATAAGCAAGGCACAGCAAGACAAATACTGCATTATCTTACTTATATGTGGAATCTAAAAAAGTCAGACTCATAAAAGTAGAGAATAGAATGGTAATTATCAGGACTTAGGGTGGGGAATGAGGAGATGGTGGTCAAAGGGTACAAAGTTTCAGTTAGATAGGAGCAATAAGCCTTGGCAATCTATTGTACAAGTGCTGACTACTATAAAATAATGTATTATATACTTGAAACTTGTTAAGACAGTAGATTTTTAAATGTTCTCACCACAAAAAATAATAAGCATGTAAAGTGATGGATATGTTCATTGTTAGTATATTACCTTGATACAATCACTTTTGATTAAATAATCATAAATAAAATAATCACGTCACAGTGTGTGTGTGTGTAAACATACACATATATACAATTATTGTTTGTCCATTTAAAAATATTTTTTTAAAAGAAGAGGAAAGTCATACGGGAAAAAATTTAATAACAGAAATGATCCTTCTTATCCTTTAGGACATAACAGAAACAAGGTTAGTCTGCTGGCCGTAGTTTGCCAAGCCTTGCTCTAGATCAAATACCAATGTACAGCAAATATGAGAGTTAGAGGACCAAATTAAATAATACCACGAGGAAGAAATAAGCTTAATCCATAATGCAGGAAATTCTATTAGACAAATGAGCAAGTTTCTTCAACAATCAAAGGTATTAAGGAAGTAGAGGGGGCATGACAGATCAAAGGAAAATTAAAAGACAGCAGCCAAATGCAATGTGTAGATCCTTATTTGGATTTTTTTTTTTTTTTTTGAGTTAGAGTTTCACTCCATGGCCCAGGCTGGAGTGCAGTGGCACATTCACGGCCACCCCAGCGTCAACCTGCTGGGCTCACGTGATCCTTCTGCCTCAGCTTTCCAAGCAGCCGGAACTACAGGCACGTGCTACCATACCCAGCTAATTTTTTGATTTACTGTAGAGAGGAGGTCTTGCCAAGTTGCCCAGGCTGTTCTCAAACCCATGGGCTCAGGCAATCCCCTCACCTTGGCCTCCCAAAGTGCTGGGATTACAGACTTGAGCCACCGTGACCGACCCTTATTTGGATTCTGATTTTTAAAAGTCAACTGGGAAAAGGGCTATTTTTAAGAGAAATTCCAGCAGGCACAGGGTATTTTTTCTTGAGAGTTTGTATAAGATTTATATTATTTATTTTATATCTGTTTGACTAGAATTCACTAGTGTAGTTCTGTGGGCTTGGAGTGTTCTTCCAGAGAAGATTTTAAATTACAGATTTAATATATTTAATAAATATGGTATTGTGCACATTCTCTGTTTTTTTTCTATCAGTTTTTGTAAGTTGTATTTTTTAAGAAATTTGCCTGTTTCATCTAAGCTGCTAAATTTCTTGGCATAAAGTTGTTTATTTTATTCATTCAGAATTTGCAAGATCTATGCTGATGACCTTTAATTCCTGATGTTAGTTGATATTAAGGAATTGTTAATTTTATAAGGTGTGACATGACATTGCTATTAAATTTTTAAAAATACTTAGCTGTTAAAGATACAATCCTGAAGAATTTATGACTGAAATGTATGTCTAGGATTTGGTTTTAAATATTTCAGAAAAAAAGAACAATAAAAATGGAATAAATGAAACATGACTGATAAAAATGTTGAAAAATTGAGGCTAGATAATACATATGTGGGAAATCATTGTACAATTCTATTTGTGTTTTTGTTTGAAAAGTCCTACGATCAAAATAGTTTTCAACTGAAAGAATGGGAGATGAGAAATTGAAGAAGGGCTTTCAAGTAGTTTTGTTGTAAGAAGAGCAGAAAAATTGAGATGGTTGCTGGCAGGGGAAGGTGGTTATGAAAGAGGTATTCCTTAATATGTGAGGAATAACAGCATGTTTGTCTGGTGATGGGAAGAATCTATCTTTTCCATTAGAACCCTTAGTATATGAACCATAGTTGTTTTAAATTCCTTGTTTGATGATTCTAACATTTCTGCCATATCTGAGTCTGGTTCTGATGCCTGCTCTGTGTCTTCAAACTGTGTTTTCTGTCTTTTTGTATATCTTGTAATTTTATGTTGAAAGGTGTACATAATAGAGTGGATAAAAGAAAATGAGGTAAATACATCTTTACTGAGAGGTTTTATGTTTACCTGTTCGATGTTAGGCTGTGTTTACTGTTTGCTGTAGCTGTAGTTGTCAGAGGCTAAAATTTCCTGTGGCATCCTTGTGTTTGTTTCTCCTGTTGTCTTGGGGTTTCCCTAGAGACTTCTAGATACTTCTTAAATAAGTCTGAGACATGCAGTCTTTTCTGTTGTATTCCCCTATTATGGTACAGAAGCTCTATTGACAAAGTGGTAAGGTGTGGGCAGAGGAGAAGCAGTTTACAAATCTGTAATTAGGCCTCATTCTTTTGGTGAGCCTGTGTCTTTCCCAAGTGCTTCTCAGTTTTTTCTTCCTCAGTTGATAAGAAGGTGCTGGAGTCGGGTGTTTTCCTTCCCCTATGATATTTAGGCTGTGGTAAAACCTGTCAGTTAAGTCCTGGTAAAATATTTTTCCTTAAGGGAAGGCATTGTAAAGAAGAACAAAATGATTTGGACATATTTTGAAATGGCTCCTTTTCCCCTCCCTTTGCCAAAAACATGAGGGCGTTTTTCTCTGATCTTCGCCCTGAGAACCTGAGGCATTTCTAGAGGTAAAATTCACAAAAGTAGGGATAAAATCCAGTAAGACTGCCTCTCCCCCTTGGAGTTTTTAACTCTCAAACTTGTCCACACTGAGTATCCAGCAATTCGTTTGTTACAGTTTAGGGTTTTCCTATCCCATACTTGCTTGTACAGATTATTCTGCTCCTTGGCTTCTGTTCTGGTAAGTTGTGATTCTCTATATTGATCTGTTTTGAAGATCTGTAATTTTGGGGCAGCAGTTTGCCCTGTGACTTCAATTCTCTGATGGATCTAAGAAGAGTTGTTGATTTTTAGTTTATTCAGCTTTTTTATGGTTGTGAGAACAGAAGTGATGATTTCCAAGCTCCTTACATGCTGGAGCAGAAACCAGAAGGGAAAGATCTTAAAAAGAGGAAAACTTGATCCAAAAGAAAATTCCTGGAGGAGTATCTTTGTTGGTATGAGGGGATGGGATCTAGTGTTCAAGTTAAGAACACTATGAGCAGTTTCTGTACAGTAGAGGGTAGAGATAGGGAATTTGATGGTATATGTGGGTATATATGGGTATATATATGATAATGAAACTTGTAGAAGTCCTCTTTAATTTGCTTCATTTTATAATAAAATAGGAAGCAAGATCTTCTGCTGAGAAAAACAGAGTGAGAAAGAGGGAGAGAAAATGGCAAAATGCATGCTGGAGTTTTGAAAACAGGAAAAATATTATGAAATAATCATTTAGGAGAGTGGGAGAATGATTGGACTAGAAAAAGGTAGTTTAATTGCCAGACAGAATTAGGGCCCACAGGAGGTTTTTTATTACAATTTTGAAGTAAGTCACCTAGTAATCCCCAGGAAACAATATGATAAATTCATTAGAGTAAAAACTGCTAGTAACTCCCAATGTCCATTTTTCTCCCTTTAATAACATAAGCGCAGAATGTAACTGACTATATGTCCTCCCCATAATAAAAGATATTTCTGGACTTCTCTTGCAGGTAGATGTGGTCAGGTAACTCTGTAACTAAATTCTGGTAAATAGCATATAACAGAGGTGATTTGTGCAATTTCTGGGAAGAATCATTGAAGGGAGGCTTTGATGCTAAGAGTGAAGATTGGGGAAGATGTAAATGATCAAAAGAGATAGAAGGCATGAAGTTACTATCTAGGAGAGTGGAAGAGTGAATGCACTGGGGAAATGTAGTTATTAGGCAGCATTAGGAATGTCTCTCAGGGTTTAGTAGCCATAACGTAAGGACTATTTAACATCCTATTTTACACAAGTCTATTGATGCAGAGGAAAAATCAAACAAGAAGTGTGTGGGAAGTTCTCTGCACCAACAACCAATCTATCAATTCTGCAGCTCAATGTCCTCTAACTCAAGTTCAGTTCTTACTCTATTTACCTAGAGACGGCATCAGATCCCACAGGTTGAAGGCTCAGTCCCTCAAGACGACCCTACTTCAGATGCCAATCACAAGCTCAGGTGTTTTACTTGTGCTTCTGACCCACTGGCTGTATACTGGGGTTCCTTTGGCCCTCTCCTTAAGTTGGACTAATTTGCTAGAGCGGCTCATAGAATTTAAGGAAACACTTACTTACATTTACTGTCTTCTTATAAAAAAAATCATGAAGGATACATATGAGAAGACTTATGGAGCAAGACATATGGGAAGGGGCATGGAGCTTCCATATCCACCCCAAACACTACCCTCCAGAAACCTGCATGGGTTTAGCTATTTGGGACCTGTTCAAACTCTGTCCTGAAAGGTTTTCATGTAAGCTTCATTATGTAGGCACGACTGACTGAATAATTGGCCATTGGAGATCAACTTAACATTTAGCTCCTGTTCCCTCCCTGGAATTTCTCTTGGGGGCTGGGGGTGGGACTGAAAGTCCCAAAGTGTTAATCCCACATTGGTCCTTCCACGATCAGCCACTATCCTAAAATTACCTAGGTGCTGCCAGACATCAGTCTAATTAACATACAAAAAGACACTTATCACTTGAAGATTCCAAAGATTTTAGGAGTTGTATGCCAGGAAATGTAGACAAGGACCAAATATATATTTCATAATATTACAATGAAGATACCAAGATTTAGAGAGGTTAAGAAATTTATTTCCCAGTCAGGTGTGGCGGCTCAAGCCTGTAATCCCAGCACTTTGGAAGTCTGAGGCAAGAGGATTGCCTGAGTCCAGGGGTTCGAGACCAGCCTGGGCAGCTTGGTGGGACCTCATCTCTATAATAAGTCAAAATATTAGCTGGGCATGGTGACATGCACCTGTAGTTCCAGCTACTTGGAAGGCTGAGGCAGAAGGATCTCCTGAGCCAAGCAGGTCGAGACTGTGGTGGCCGTGAGCGTGCCACTGCATTCCAGCTTGAGTGACAGAGTGAGATTCTAACTCCAAAAAAAAAAGAGAGAGAGATTTATTTCCCAAATCTCACAGTGATTAAGAAGTGGTGACTCTAAAATCAGGATATTATACTTGCTTGATACCTCTCCCTATATTTTGGCATGGACGTTTGAAGCTATTACCTATCCAGGAAACAGGCCATGTGTCCAGGATAGCCCACTCATCAGTAAGGAAGAAGATTCAATTCCTGAATGTGCACAACCACACAGCTAAGCAGCACTACTGTAGGCCACACCAATGCTACAATTCAATTAGCAACTATGTTAGAGCACCTACTATATGCTTGATAAAATGCTCAAAATTGGAGTCACAAAAGGGAAGTAAGGGAGTTAAAACTCCTTGCATAGGTTTCTTGTGTACCTATATGTTCTAGAGTATAAACATGTATTAAACATTATTTTTTTAAGCTGGGCATGGTGGCTAACATCTGTAATCCCAGCACTTTAGGAGGCAGAGGCGAGAGGATTGCCTGAGTCCAGGAGTTCGAGACCAGCCTGGGAAATTGGCGAGATCTCGTTTCTACAATAAATAAAAAAAAATTAGCCAGGCATGGTGGTACCCACCTATAGTTCCAGCTACTTGGAGGACTGAGAAGAAAGGATTGCTTGAACGCAAATGGTTGAGGCATGGTCGGTCGCTGTGAGCATGCCACTGTACTCCAGCCTGGGCAACAGAGTGAGACTCCAACTTAAAAATAAATAAATAAATAAACAAATACATACATAAAATAGTTTGAGCTGCTGCCATGTGCTGAGCAAAGTATTTTTCTGGGTTTTGAGGGAACACAATAGTGAATCAATCCTTCTGGAAACTCTTGTCAGAGCTTATCCCCTACTCTTTACTGATTTGCTGAACAGATCTCTCTGTCCTGGCATTGTCAGTCCTATCCTTGTTCCTATCTAGTTTCTAAGGCAGGTTTTCTATACTTCATGTTAATTTTGAGAGCCCCAAGGTCCTTCTGATATATTGCCCCTTTTTTTCTTTAATTTTTTTTATTTTGAAATTATTTCAAAGTAATATATAGTTATCAGGACTATACTCTGACCCTTTGTTCCCTCTCTTTCGCCAAATTCTTAACTAAGAGTCCTGGGGAGATGGATTTTCATGAACTCTATGTGACATTGGGTTACTTTCCAACCTAACTTGGTATAACATCACATAACAGATAAAGAAGGAAATAAAAAGTATTTTGTGACCCTGCAAAGCCATCTCTTGGGGAAATTTGCATCTGTATAGAATCTCCTTCCTGGGGATCCACAGAGAAGCTAGACATTTGCTATCTACTCCCACTTTGGGCTGTCACCTATGAGCCTTCGTCTACAGATCAAGAAACTTGGCAGGACTAAGTGGCTCATGCCTGCAATCCTAGCACTTTGGGAGTCTGAGGCAAGAGGATTGCTTGAACCCAGGAATTTGAAACCAGCCTAGGTAACATAGTGAGACATTGTCTCTACAAAAAAATAAAAAAGTTAGTTGGGTTTGGTGGCATGCACCTGTAGTCCCAGATACCCAGGAGGCTGAGGCAGAAGGGTTGCCTGAACCCAGGGGGTAGAGGCTGCAGTGAGTGGTGATGGTGCTACTGCGTCCTAGCCTAGGTGACCAAGTGAGACCATGACTCCAAAAAAGAAAAAAAGAAAAGAAACGAAAACGAAATAACTTCCTCATCATTCCTCAAGCCTCTCCTTATCTCAGCATGACATTTCTTTTACTGGTTTCAAAATTCCTTAGACAGAGCAAATATCTGAATCTACCTTTGACCTGCAAGACCCTACTTGGAGATGTTCTGCTTTCCCAGACCAAACCAATGGAAATATCACATGTATTGTTATATTTTTTTTGTAATTTCTGTCTTCCTGGGAGGTGTATAACCAAGCTGCAATTCAATCACCTTGGCATATCAGGACCTCTTAGGATGGTGCTATAGGACTAGATCACTCACATTTAGTTCAAAATAACCTTCTTAAATATTTTACAGAGTTTGGCACCTTTCATAACAGTTCTAAGAAGAGTTCAAAGAATTCCCATATTCTTTACTCAGTTCTACTAATTGTTAATATTTTGCCATATTTATTATATTGCTTTTTCACTCTGTGTCCTTATAAATGTGTATATGCATTATATATAAATGTATATATATATATCATATATGTGTATTTTGTGTGTATATATATTAAACAATTTTTTCCTGAGTCATTTGAGAGTTTCAGACATTATGCTCCTTTACTTCTAAATGCTACATTGTATATATCCTGAAAGCAAAGACATTCTCTCTTATATAATCACAATATAATGATCAAATTTAGAAAATTTAAGATTAGCTACCACTATTTTATAATATTTAGTTCTTTTTCACATTACACTAACTGTCCCAATTAATGTCCTTTATATAAATTTCCCTCTCTGACCCAGGATCTCATCCAAAATTATACTTTGTATTTAGTTCTTATGTCTTTTTTTTCCTCAAGTTAGCCAGAGTTTATTTCTGTTGCTTATAACTGCTGATGAAAAAGTCATACTCTGTAAAATATTTAAAGAGGTTTATTCTGAGTCAAATATGAGTTACCATGCCTAGGATACACTCTCAAGGGATCCTGAGAACATGTGCCCAGGGCGGTCAGAATATAACTTGGTTTTATACATTTTAGGGAGACAAAGTTACAGGAAAAGACATAAATTAATAAATGTAAGATATACATTGGTTCAGCCTGGAAAGGGAGGACATTGAAGTGAGGACGGGTTGGGGACAGCGCTTACAGGCCATAGGTGGATGCAAAGATTTTCTGATTGGCAATTGGTTGAAAGAGTTGAACTTAGTTTAAATAATTATTTTTATTTTTGTTTTGAGAGACAGGCTCTCACTCTGTCACTTAGGTTGCAGTGCAGTGGCATAATCAAGGATTCCTGAATCCTCAAACACACAGGATCAAGCAATACTTCTACCTCAGCTTTCTGAGTAGCTAGGACTACAGGCAGGTACCACCATGCCTGGTTAATTTTTTGAGTTTTTGTAGAGATGAGTTCTCATTATGTTGCCCAGGCTGGTCTTGAACTCCTGGATTTTCAAGTGATCCTCCTGCCTTGGCCTCCTAAAGTGCAGCGATTACAGGTGTGAGCCACCATGGCTGACTGTCTAAAGAATTTGAAGTCAGTAGAAAGAAAGATAAAGGGAGTTATGGAAGGGAGGTTATGGGGTTATGGAAGCTAATGTCCTTTGTATGTAGATGAAGCCTCTAAGTAGCAGGCTTTAGAGAGAATATAGTAAATGCCTCCATTTGGACCTTTAAAGGTGTCAGACTCACTTGGTGAGGTGACTCCTGCCTGTAATCCCAACAATTTGGGAGACTGAGGCGAGGGAAGATTGAGCCCAGGGGTTCGAGACCAGCCTAGGCAACTTGATGTGACCACATGTCTATAATAAAAAAATAAAATATTAACTGGGTTTGGTGACACACACCTATAGTACCAGCTATTTGAAAGTCTGAGGTGGATCACCTGAGCCCAGAAGGTTGAGGTTGCAGTAGCTGGTAGCTGTAAGCATGCCACTGCACTCCAGCCTGGGCAACAGAGTGAGACTCTGACTCAAAAACATAAATAAATAAAGTGTCAGACTCTTAGCTAAATTGCTCCTGGATTTGGGAAAGATGTAGGGAAGGAAGGAAATTCTCTACAGATGCAAATTTTCCCAAGAGATGGCATGGCAGGGCAATTTCAAAATATGTCAAAGAAATATATTTCAAAGTAAAATATTTTTATTTCTGCTAGGGCTTGCTATCTGTCATGTGGTGTTATACCAGAGTCAGGTTGGAATTTAATATCTTATTGCCACAGGGTCTGTTTCATCAGTCTTATGATCTCTATTTTAATGTTAATGCTAGTCAGTTGTGCCTGAACGCCAAAAGGGAGGAGGCATTATGAGGTGTGTCCAACCTCCTTTCCTGTCATGGCCTGGAATTTAATTTTTCAGGTTTTCCTTGGCCCAGAGGGGGTCCAGTTGGTCAGTTGGGGTGCTTAGACTTTTATTTTTGGCTTACATAATTAAAGAATCTTATTGATACAGTTTTCTTCTGTTGTTTATAACTAATGAAACTTTATGAGATAGTAAATTATATCATTTAATCTTAATCAACTCTTCTGGGTAGATAGTAAAATCCCTGCTTTACAAATCAGTACTCTGAGAATCTGAGAAGTTAAGAAACTTGCCCAAGATGACACAATTAAATTCTAGGACCAGGATCTAAATTCAAATCTTTTTTACTCCAAAGTCCTGGCTTATTCCATTGCAAGCCTGGCAGATACTAGTAAACCACAATTCCTGCACTCAAAAATCTTACAGTCTTGTGTGGAATGAGACAGATAAACAAATAATTAGGATAGATGGCAGTAAATCCTAACCATAGATGTACATGCAAGGTGTATGAAATACAGTCAATGAACGTATTTCAAGTATGACAAGAAATATGGTCAGGGCTTCAACAGGAATAGAAAAAATAAAATTAGTTTTATTCCTTGATGCCATCTGGGTGTTTATAGATTGTCTGTCTACTGTCCAAAGCGTGATTAATATCAGTGCTGATTAGTTAACGTCCAACATATGCTCAGGAAGTTCCATGTTCAGTGGGCTAACATCATTAACGTTGACATTTGCTAACACAACATTCCCTCCTGAATGTTAGAGATTCAAGTATTTCCTATGCCATTTTAATTCTTAGCTGGTCATTTTGATTAATGTTGACATTATCCAGTTCTGACATTTAGCTGAAACATATTGCTAAAATCCTAATCTGTGAACTTGCTTAAAATCTGCCCTGTTTAGTTTGATAGTTTTAAGATATTGACATTATAAGAGGAGTGTTGAAGGTACAAGGGTCTGATCCCTTCAAGAAGTCTAAAGTCTTTTTCTTTTTGTAAAAAAGTCAAATGAAAAGTAAGTGTTAGAATGGAGGAAAATCAGAGCAAATAGCATCTTCAATTTTGTGGCTTCAGTTCAAAACCTGGTGACAAAGATACAATATTTAAAGATCAGGAGCTTAGATGGCATCCAGGAAGGCTTGGAACAATTATGAGTAATAGTGGTATTAGCAAATCAATGAAACCCTGTGCTCAGTCAGAAGTCTGAGGATTTTCTGGAAATCTATCAAGGTACCTGAGAAGTCTGTGAAGGAGAGGACGACCTGGATAAGCATACATTGATCATATCCATTACTGATTAGAGAATTTAATTTGTATTTAGTAGAAAGATTTTTCTTTTATACTAGCTCTCATGGTAAGTGGTTCATAAGTAACATGCCTTGCATAAGTAACATGCTCAAGAAATGTTGAATTGGATTAAACTAAAAGTGGATGAAAAGATTACTCTACACAAAAATATTTATAAGTTATTTTATAAACAAGTATGTTAATGGCTTATGGCATGCATTCTCACTTCTTGCAGCCTCAGCTATTTTAAACAGGGACCACTGGGGACCCATCATCAGCAACCTAAAGCCCTGATATAGGGGTTGTTGACTGGTTTAATAAATGTTTACTGAACAGATGTTATGAACTCGACCTTGTGTTAGTTACCAGGGACACAAACAGATAAGACATCTTTGTCTCTAACCTCAAGGAGCTTGTGGGCAAGGGAACTTGTTGACAATTATTTCAGCTGGCTGTCCATTTTGCCATTCTCTCTTCAGTTCATTCAATAAACCCGACTTTAAACAACAAAAAAAGAATGTATTCTGCCTTTACTATATAAACTGTGTTTCAGAGTTACTAGTTGAAAAGGAAACATTTTTCTTCTCCTCTTTCTTTCCTTCCTCTACCACTTTCTCTTCCTTTTTCTTTTCACCTGCCTAAAAATTAATTATTTTACTGTTTCCAACTGGACCTCCTTTTTATCAAATTGCATTAGTCATAATTCTTGGTTTATAACATACTAATATCATTGGTGATTCACAGCCCATCTCATATTTATTAAATTATTCATTTATTTTTAACAATGTAATGAAATTCCATTTACTGATAAATAGGTTGCCTTTTTTTTTTTGAGTTGGAGTCTCCCCCTGTTGCCCAGGCTGCAGTGCAGTGGCAAACTCAGGGCTACCTCAGCCTCAAACTGCTGGGATCAGGTGATCCTTCTGCCTCAGCTTTCCAAGTAGTTGGACCTATAGGCCTGTGCCACAACAGTCTGCTAATTTTTAAAAAAATGTTCAATATAGAGACAATGTCTTGCCGTGTTGCCCAGGCTGGTCTTGAATTCTCAAGCTCTGGCAATCCTCTTGCCTTGGCCTCCCAAAGTGCTGGGATTACAGGAGTGAGCCACCGCTCCTGGCCTAGTTTCATGTTTTGAATAACAAAATTAGTACCCAGTTAGTTTAAGAAATCGTTGGGCGTGATGGCTCACACCTATAATCCCAGCACTTTGGGAGAATTCCCTGAGCTCAGGGGCTTGATACCAGCCTGGACAACTTGGCAAGACCACATCTCTACAATAATTTTAAAAAATTAGCCAGGCATGGGAGTATGTGCCTATAGTTCCAGCTTTGTTCCATCACTCACATTTGGCTTGTGTTTCTACCTGTCATTATGGAGAATTACTGAAGTGTTGGTGATGTCTTATCAGCTATGGGCCCCACAGATCCATGATCAGTTGTCTAAGGTCAACAAGTTTAGAAGGCAGACATTTAATGACAGGAAGAGCCATGTTTCTTGTTGGCCATTCATCTCTGGACAGTTTGCTTCTTGGAGTTACTTGTCACACCATTCAGAGATGAAGTATATTGGAGATACTGGGTGATCTTTTGTTGTCACAGCTGCCACACTGCCTTGTAAATACTGACAACTCAAGATAGTTCTTTACATAAATAGAAAGTTTCCTTGCTGAATTCTTTGTTGTTGTGAATAGTTCTACCAGATTAGAATTCACAATCTGAGTTGCTAAACCTTAACTTTGAAAAAAATAGTTTTGAAAGTAATATGCAATATAGTTGGCCCTTTTTTGGGGTGTATAGTTCTATACATTTTAACATATGTATAGAGTCATATAATTGCCACCCCACTCAGGATACAGAACAGTCAGTCACCCACCAAAAAACTCTCTCATGTCATCTCCTTGTAGTTACTTTCTTCCCTTGACCCCTGGCAATTACTAATCTGTTCTTCAGCACTATAGTTTTGTCTTTTTAAGAATATCATATAAATGGGATCATTCTGTGTATGACCATTTGATTGTGGCTTTTTTTTCCCAGCAGGTTTTTGGCATTCATCCAAGTTGTTTTATGTATCAATATAATTCCAATTGTATGGATGCACCATAGTCTGTTTTATCCATTCACTGCGTGAAGGACATTTGGCCAATTTTTAGTTTTTGATAATTATGAATAAAGCTGTTCTAAACATATGTGTACAAATTTTTGTATAAGCATTAGCTTTCATTTCTCTAAGGTAAATAAATTCCTAGGAGTGGACTGCTGGGTCACATGGTAAGTTTATGTTTAACTTTATAAGAAAATGCCAAATTATTTTTCAGGGTGACTAATAATTTGAATTCCCATCAGCGATGTATGAGAGTTTCAGTTGCTACACATCTTTGCCAGCACTTGGTATTTTAATTATTTCTTATTTTAGTCATTCTAACAAATGTGTAGTGGAATTCTATGGTTTTAATTTGCATTTTCTTAAAGCCTAATGATATTGAACATCCTTTCATGTATGTATTTGTCATCTACATATCTTTTCAGTGACATGTTTGTTCAAATATTTTGTCCATTTAAAAAAATTGAGATGTTTGCTTTCTTATTGCTGAGTTTTGAGAGTTCTTTATATATTCTGAATATAGTCTTTTATTAGATATGTGACTTGGACATATTTTCTTCCAGTTTGCAGCTTGTCTTTTCATTTCTGTAGCAGTCTTTCACAGACTAAACATTTTCAATTTCGAAGAAACTCTGTAATAATTTTATTTTTGTTTTTAGAGTTATTTTATGGATTCTTTGCCTAATCTCAGACCACAAAGATCTTCTATGTTGTCTTCCAAACGTTTTATGGTTTTATGTTATACATTTAGATCTATGACCCATTCTGAGTTAATTTATTAATATAAGATGTGAAGTTTAGTTTGAGTTTTAAAACATTTTTTGGGGAGGGAGGATAGGAGTCTCACTGTCACTCAGCCCGGACTCCAGTGGCATGCTCACAGCCTCGACCTGCTGGACTCAGGCGATCCTTCTGTCTCAGCCTTCCTAGTAACTGGAACTACAGGGGTGCCTCATCATGCCTGACTAATTTTTTTATTTATTGTAGAGACGAGGTCTCACCAAGTTGCCCAGGGGTCTTGAACTCCTGGGCTCAGGCGATCCTCTTGCCTCTGCCTCCCAAAGTGCTGGCATTACAGGTGTGAACCACTGTACCCATCTAAAACATCTTTTATGAATACATGATAGTTTTGCATATTTATGGGTACATGTGATATTTTCAGATAAGCATTCAATGTGTATTAATCAAATTTGAGTAATTTGATATTCATCACCTCAAATGTTTGTCTTTTCTTTGTGTTGGGAACACTCCAAATTTTCTCTTCTAGCTATTTTGAAATATACAATAAATTATTGTCAATTGTAACTTCCCTATAATACTATTGAACCTATTAACCTATTCCTTTGTATTCCCTTATTCTCCCTTCCCAGTCTCTGATAACTACTGTTCTGTTCTCCACCTCCATGAGGTCAAATTTTTTAGCTCTTATTGAGTGGGAACACGCAGTTTTCGTCTTTCTGTGCTTGACTTATTTCACTGGACATAATGACCTCCAGTTCCATTAGTGCTGCTGCAAATGACAGGATTTCGTTCTTTTGTATGATGAAATAATATTCCATTTTGTAGAAATTCCACAGTTTATTTGTCCATGGGTAGACACTTAGGTTGATTCTCTATCCTGGCTATTGTAAATAGTGCTACTTTATGGGATTGCGGAAATCTCTTTGATATACTGATTTCTTTTTTTTTTTTTTAAATATATACCCAGCAGTGGGACTGCCAGATTTTTAGTTTTTTGAAGCACCTTCATACTATTCTCCATAGTGGCTATACTAATTTACATTCTCCGAAACACTGTACAAGGTTTCTCCTTGCCTGCATTCTCACTAGCATTTGTTATTTCTGTGTTTTTGATAATAGCCATTTAAACTGGGGTGAGATAATATCTCATTGTGGTTTTTATTTGCATTTCCCAGATGATGAGTGATGTTGAGCATTTTTTCATATATCTGTCAGTCATTTATATATCTTCTTTTGAGAAATATCTGTTCATAACTCTTGCCTCTTTCAAAATTGAATTATTTGTGTGTGCTTTTTTGCTATGAAGTTGCTTGAGTTCCTTATATATTTTGATTATGAATTTCTTGTTGAATGAATGGTTTGCAAATATTTCCCCCCATTCTGTAGTTTGACTCTTCACTTTGCTGATTCTTTCCTTTGCTGTGCAGAACTTTTTTTTATCTTGATGCAATTCCATTTGTCAGTTCTTGCTTTGGTTGCCTGTGCTTTGAGGTCTTACTCAAGTAATCCTTGTGCAGACCAATGTCCTGAAACATTTCCCAAATGTTTTCTTCTAGTAGTTTTATAGTTTCAGGTTTTACAGTTAAGCCTTTAATCCATTTTGATCTAATCATTTTGTATATGGTGAGAGACCATGGTCTAGTTTTATTCTTCTGCCTATGAATATCTAGATTTCCAAGCATCATTTATTGAAGGTGTCCTCTCCTCAATGTAGGTAAATGCATGAATTTATTTCTAGGTTCTCTATTTCTTTCCATCGGTCTCTGTGTCTTTTTATGCCAGTACCATACTATTTTATTTTATTTTGATTTATTTATTTTTTGAGTCAGAGTCTCACTGTCACCCAGGCTGGAATGCAGTGGTACGCTCACAGTCATTGCAGCCTTGACCTGCTGGCTCAGGTGATCCTTCTCCTCAGCCTTCCAAGTAGCTGGAGCTATAGGTACGTGCCACCATGCATGGCTAATTAAAAGAAAATTTACTGTGGGTACAAAGTCTTGCCAAGTCGCCCAGTCTGGTCTCGAATCCCTGGGCTCAGGCAATCCTCTCGCCTCAGCCTCCCAAAGTGTTGGGATTACAGGTGTGAGCCACATGCCAGACCTCTATGATATTTTAATTACTATAGTTTTGTAGTATATTTTGAAGTCAGGTAATGTGATGCCTTAATTTTTTTTTTCCTTAGGATTTCTTTGACTACTCAGGGTCTTTTGTGGTTCCATAGAAATTTTACTATTTTTAAAAATACTTCTGTGAAGAATGTCATTGGTATTTTGATAGGGATTGCATTGAATCCATAGACCACTTTGGGTACTATGGACTTTTTTTTTTTAGTTGTAGTCTCACTCCATTACCTACACTGGAGTGCAGGGGCACAATCATGGCTCACTGCAGCCTCCAACTCCTGGGCTCCAGTGATTCTCCTTTCTCAGTCTCTTGAGTATCTGGGATCACAGGTATGCCCAACTTCAACTAGCTAATTTTTGAAATAATTTTTTTGTAGAAACAGTGTCGTACAATTTTGCTCAGGCTGGTCTCGAACTCCTGGGCTCAAGCAATACTCCTACCTTGGCCTTCCAAAGTGTTGGGTTTACAGCCATGAGCCACCATGTCTAGTCTGGACATTTTAATATTATTAGATTCTCCAACCCATGAACACTGGATATCTCCATTTTTGTGTGTGTGTCCTCTTATAACTTTCATTGTAGAGATTGTTTATTTATTTGGTTGAGTTTATTCCTAGGTATTTAATCATTATTTTTGGCTATTAAAAATAGGATTGCTTTTTTGATTTGTTTCATATTGTTCACTGTTGGCATATAGAAAAGCTATTGATTTTCGTATGTTATATTGTATCCTGTAAACTTTGCTGAATTCCTTGATCAGTTCTAATAGGTTTTTGGTGAACTACTTAGGTTTTTCTAAATATAAAATCATATCATCTAATATAACCAAAGACGATTTGACTTCTTCCTTTCCAATTTAGCGGCTATTTATTTCTTTCTCTTGTCTAATTGCTCTGGCTATGACTTTTAGTTGTATATAGAATAAAAGTGGTAAAAGTGGGCATCCTTGCTTATTCTAGATTTCACAGGAAAGGCTTTCAGTTTTTCTCTATTTTCAGTATACTGCTGGTTGTGGGTTTGTCATATATGCCTTTATTGTTCTGAGGTATGTTCATTTTATACCCAGTTCATTGAGAATTTTTATCATGAAGAGATGTTGAATTTTATGAAAGACTTTTTTTGACATCTACTGAAATGATCATATGGTTTTTGTCCTTGATTCTATTAGATTGATGTGGCTTATTTATTGACTTGCATATGTTGAACCATCCTTGCCTCCCAGGAATGAATCCCACTTGATCATGCTGGATGATCTTTGCAGTGTGTTGTTGAATTTGGTTTGCTGGCGTTTTGTTGAGGAGTTTTGTATCTAAGTTTTTCAGGGATATTTGCCTGTAGTTTTCTTTTTGTGTGTGTTCTTGTTTGGTTTTGGTATCAGAGTAACGTTGGTCTCATAGACTGAATTTGGAAGTATTTCCTTCTCTTCCATTTCTTGGAATAGTTTGAGAAGAATTGGTATAAGTTCTTTAAAGGTTTGGTAGAATTCAGCAGTAAAGGCTTCAAGTTCTGGACTTTTATTTGTTGGGAGACTTTTTTTTTTTTTAGTTGGAGTCTTACTCTGTCGCCCAGGCTGGAATGCAGTGGCACACTCGCGGTCACCCCAGCATCGATTTGCTGGGCTCTGGCAGTCCTTCCACCTCAGCCTTTTAAGTAGCCAGAACTATTGATGCACGCTACTATGCCTGGCTAATTTTGATTTATTTTAGAGACGAGGTCTTGCCAAGTTGCCTGGGCTGGTCTCAAACCCGCAGGTTCAGGTAATCACTCACCTCTGTGTCCCAAAGTGCTGGGATTACAGGCTGAACCACTGAGACCTGCTGGGAGACTTTTATTATTGCTCCCATCTCATCATTTGTTGATCTGTTCAGGCATTCTCTTTCTTCCTGGTTCAGTCTTGATAGGTTGTATGTGCCTACAAATATATTCATTTATCTGGATTTTCCAATTTATTGGCACATAGTTGCTTATAGTAGTCTGTAATGATCCTTTGAATTTCTGTGGTATCAGCTGTAATGTCTCATTTTTCATCTTAGATTTTGTTTATGTGGGTCTCCTCTCTTTTTGTCCCAGTCTAACTAAAGATTTTTGATTTTGTTTATTTTTTTTAAAGAACCAACTTTCCATTTCATTGACTTTTTAGTAATAATTTCATTTTTAGTGTCCCTTTTATTTAATTATGTTCAGATCTTTATTTTTTCTTTCTGTCTACTAATTCTGGGTTTGGTTTGTTCTTGTTTTCTAATTCTTATAGGTGCATTGTTAGATTGTTTATGTGAAGTTGTTCTCCTTTGTTGAGTAGGCATTTATTGCTATAAACTTTCCTTTTTGCACTGTATTCCATAAGTTTTGGTATGTTGTGTTTCCATTTTCATTTGTTTCAATAACTTTTTAATATCCATCTTAATTTCTTCATTGACCCAATGGTTGTACAAGAGAATGTTGTTTAATATCCATATATTTGTATAAGTTTCCAAAGTTTTTCTTGTTGCTGATTTCTAGTTTAATTCCAGTATGGATACTTAATATGATTTCGATTTTTTGAATCTGTTGAAACTTTGTGGCCTAACTCATGATCTACCCTGGAGAATATTTCATGGGCTGATAAGAAAAATGTGTACTTTGTAGGTGTTGGATGAAATGTTCTACAAATGTAGAAATGTAGCTCCATTTGGCCTAGATTGTGATTTAATTCTGATGTTTGTTGATTTTCTATCTGGATAATCTATCTGTCATTTGTTAAAAATGGATTGTTGAAGTCCGTACTATTATTGTCTTGCATTTTCCCTCTCCTCTTATATCTATTTATATTTTCTTTATATGCTTAAGTGCTACAACATTGCTTGTATGTATATAATTTTTAATATCCTCTTGCTAAGTTGACCCCTTTATCATTAGATAATAACCTTCATTGTCTCCTTTTACAATGTTTCACCTGTAATCTCTTTTATCTGATGTAAGTATAAATACTTCTGTTTGTTTTTGGTTGCCATTTGCATGAACTATCTTTTTCCACCTTTTCATTTTCAGTCTGTGTGTCTTTATAGGTGAAATGCTTTTCTTATAGGCAGCCTACAGTTGGGTCTTTTAAAAAATCCATTCAGCCATTATTGGAGAATTTAGTCTACTTCTATTCAATGTCATTACTGATGGGTAAGTACTTACTACTGCCACGTTGTTATTTATTTTCTAGTTGTTTTATAGGTCCTCTCCTCTTTTCTTCCTTTCTTACTGTTTTCCTTTGTAGATAAGTAATTTCCTCAGGAAATATGTCTTAATTCCTTGCTTTTTAAAAGTGTATTTATTATAGATTTTTGTTTTGTGGTTACCATGAGACTTGCAAAAAAAATCTTATAGTTATAAAAAATTATTTAAAACTGATGCCGACTTAACTTTGATCACAAAGATAAGAAACAAGCAAAGAAAACTAAAAAAACTCTACACTTTTACGGCATTCTTTCACCTTTATCTTTGTTATTTCTATGTATATATTTTTATATTGTCTATCTCTTAATAAATTACAGTAGTTATTGTTTTTGATAGATTTTTCTTTTAGTCTTCATATTAAGGATATGAGTGTAGTTGTGTTCCACAGTTACAGTATTAGAGTATTAGGAATTTGTGTGCTTACTTTTCACCAGTGAGCTGTATACCTTCAGGTGATTTCCTGTTTCATATTAGCATCCTTTCCTTTCAGACTGAAGAACTGCCTTTAGCATTTCTTGTAAGACAGGTCTGATGGTGATGAAGTCCTTCAGATTTTGTTTGTTTGGGAAAGTCTATTTCTCCTTCATGTTTGAAGTATAGCTTTGCTGGATACAGTGTTCTTGTTTGGAAGTTTTTTTTCTTCAGCACTTAGTCTTTCCTCTTCCTTCTGGCCAGTAAGTTTTCCACTGAGAAGTCTGCTTTCAGATGTATGAAAGCTTCTTTACAAGCTATTTTCTTTTGCTGCTTTTAGGATCCTTTCCTTGTCCTTGGCCTTTGAGAGTTTTATTATTATATGCCTTGAGGTAGTCTTATTTGGGTTGGATTTGCTTGGTTTTCTTTCACCTTCTTGCATCTGAATATTCATATCTTCCTCTAGGCTTGGAAAATTTTCTGTTTTTATTTCTTTGAATAAACTTTCTACCTTGAACTGTTTTTTTACATCTTTGCCAAGGAAAATAACTCTTAGATTTTTCCTTTTTTGACTATTTTCTAGAACTTATGAGCATACTTCACTATTTTGTCTCCTCTGGCTGTATATTTGCAAATAGCATGTCATCAGGCTCACTAGTTCTCTCTTCTACTTGATCACTTCTACAGTTGAGAGACTGAGGCATATCTTCAGTTTCTCATCTGAATTTTTCAGCTCCGGGATTCATGTTTGACTTTTATTTTTTTGAGTTGGAGTCTCACTCCGTTGCCCAAACTGGAGTGCAGTGGCACACTCATGGCCACCCCAGTGTTGACCTGCTGGGCTCAGGTGATCCTTCTGCCTTAGCCTTCCAAGTAGCCGGAACTACAGGCACATTCTACCATGCCCAGATACTTTTTTGATTTATTGTAGAGATGAGGTCTCGTGAAGCTGCCAGGATGTTCTCGAACCTGTGGGCTCAGGCAATCCTCTCACCTCAGTCTCCCAAAGTGCTGGGATTACAGGTTTGAGCCACCACGCCTGGCCTATGTTTGACTTTTAAAAATTCAATCTTTTGTTAAATTACTCTGTTAGAGTTTTGAATTCCTTCTCTGTGTTTTCTTGAAGTTCATTGAGCTTCTTCAAAACCGCTATTTTGAATTCCTTATTATTATTATTTTTTTAATCTGGAGAATTTTTTATTATTGAAATTGTCAAATAGTTTGATATAGCCTACTGGAATTTTATATGCTGTGCTTAAATTGTTTAGGGAAAAGAGCAGAGATTAAAGTCTCATACTTTCAAGTTAAGTATGCTAGGTATATGACGTATACTTTGAGTAGCTATAGTTTGTTTTCCGTTTTTTAACTTTTAATTTTTTTATTTTAAAGATGTGGAGTACAGTTCAGGGTTAGGTATACAAATGTTCATTATGCAGTTACCCTTGTTGATGAGGGGTGCCCCATCTTCCCAGGCAGATTCCTACAACCGCAAATCCCGCTTTCCTGGCCCTCTCCCGGCAGTTTCCCGCTACTGCCAATCCTTTTCTTATACTAGTATGATAATTATGTTCTCACTCATAAGATCCGCTTATGAGTGAGAACATGTGAAACAAACAGTTCTTTGTTTCTGTGAAAAATCACTCAGTATTATAGACTCTAAGTCCATCCTGGTTGCTGTGAAGTTCATGATTTTGTTCTTCTTTATGGCTGCATGAATTCCTTATTGAGAAGTCACATGTCCCTATCACTTTAGAATAAGTCACTGCTGTCTTATTTAGTTTATTTGTTGAGGTCATAATTGCCTGGAAGTTCTTGATACTTGTGGTTATTCATCAGTTTCTGGACACTGAAGAATTAGGTATTTATTTATCTTCATAATCTGGCCTTGTTTGTTCCCGTCCTTCTTCAGAGGGCTTCCCAAGAATTCAGAGGACTAAATGTTAAGTTACCTATCCTGTGGTCACTGTAACAATTTCAACAATAGAGGGTGCCCTAAGCCCAGGAAGACTGTGACTCTTGCAGATTCCTAATACCCAGCCCTGATGGACTTGAGGAACATAAGGGAGAATTCCCTGGGTTCCCATGCAAAATCCCTTGTTCTCTTTCTTCTCTTTCTCCCAAGTGGAAGGAGTCTCTCTAATCAGTGGGATATCTGGATTGGCAGAGAGGTAAAGTGGGCATTCCCATGACCCATATAGCTGGCACCATACTGGATCAAATATGAAGCCCACAGCCTCCCAGATCATCACAGTACTGGGGCTTACCCAAGGTCAGTGGCTACTGTCTGACTGCTGCTGCTGTTTATTCAAAGTCAGAGGTCACTTTAGTCAGCAGTAGTAAAGTCTTCTGGGACTGAGACATTCTCACCAGGGCAGCAGATTTTTTTCTTTCCCAGGGTGGGTCTAGAAGCACCATCTGGGGAGCAGTGGCTTGGAATCAACAGCTTCAGGTATCTGTCTGGTACTTTATTTTACTATGGCTGAGCTGGCAACCCATACCAAGACAAGTCCCCTGTCTTCCATTTCCTTCCACCAAGCAGAATAAATCTCCCTCCACACTGCACTGCCTAAACTCAGGGAAGAGGTGTTGCTGGAACTCCTGTGGCTGCCATAGATGGTGCTGCATTGGCTCACACCACAAGCCCACAGCCTCCGAGACCAGTGCAATGCCTGGGCTCACCTAAGGACCACAGTCCCTATGGCCTAGCTGTCACTGAAATTTGTTTGGGGGGTCCAGGCCACTTTAGTAGATAGATCACTTACAAGGTAGACTGAGATTTGTGTTCCTCCCGATGTGGCAACAGCTTCCCCTCTGACTCGGGGATTGTCTAAATGCTCCATCTGTAGGCACCAGTGGGATTCTGCCTGGTGCTGTGTTCCATTGTGACAGGGTGGAAATGAGTTCCAGAGCAAAGCCCCATGCTCTCTTTGTTCTCCCTCCCTCAAGCATACAGAGTCTCTCTCCTGGCTGTGCTGCCTGGAGTTGGGAGAGGGACAAGGTAGGCAATATGAGGCTGCCCTACCTACCTTCTTCAATATGTCGTTCCTTGTTATTATACTAAAATGAGGTGTCTGATTGCTCAGTTGATATTTGGTTCTTATGAAGGCACCTTCTTGCATGAATAGTTGTTCAATCCGATGTTCCTGTTTGTGAGGGGTGGGCAATTCCTGGAGGGTTCCATTCAGTCATCTTGCTCTGCCTCCTGAGCAATACTCCTAGTTTGAGTTAAGAAAAAAAGTCAGGCGTGGTGACTCAAGCCTATAATCCCAGCACTTTGGGAGGCCAAGGTGAGGGGATTGCCTGAGCCCACGGGCTCGAGAACAGCCTGGGCAACTTGGAGAGCCCTCATCTCTACAATAAATCAAAAAATTAGCCAGGTTTGGTAGTGTGCGCCTGTAGTTCTGACTTCTTGGAAGGCTGAAGCGGAATGATTGCCAGAGCCCAGCAGGTCGACACTGGGGTGGCCGTGAGCATGCCACTGCACTCACTGTGGCCGGGGCGACAGAGTGAGACTCCAATTCAAAAAAAAAAAAAGAAAGAAAAAAAGAAAAAAAAAGAATGCTCAATTGTTTCAACACTATTTGTTGAAAAGACTATGCTTCACCATTATATTTCCTTTGTATTTTTGTCAAAAATCAATTGGCTGTATTTGTGGGGTCCATTTCTAACCTCTCTGCTCCAGTCCATTGTTCTGTGTGTCTGTCCTTCTGCTGACAAATATCGCACTGTCTAATAAGTCCTGAAATTAGCATATGGGTAGCATATGGTTGTATAACTTGGTGAGCATATTAAAAAATCATTGTATTATACATATGACATGGATGATTTATATTTTATAAAGTATGTCTCAAATAGATTTATGTGTTTAAAAACAAAGTCACATATTTCACCAACTTTATTTTTCTTTTTAATAATTATTTTTGAATAAACTGTCAAAGTGGCTAACTAGAGGCACCTGGCACCACCTTCTCTATAAAAAAGGACCAAAAAACAAGTAGATAATCACAAATTCAGTAGATCATCACACACCAAATATAGTATCTAAGAGAGAGAATACTGGAATCCAACAGTGAAGTGACAAATCACCTCTGAGCCGCAGAAGGAGAGAGATGTGAAGCACCCAGCCTGTCGGATCAGCTTGGATTCAGGAGACGCTCCTCAATGTGTGAAGAAGGTAGAGTGACTCACTTTCCCACCATTGTAGGAACAGGTGGTATAGTATACTGGGGAGGCTGCCCCTAGGAAAAGGGAGCTGAAGCACAAGCTCATTAGAGATTTACAGACACCTGCCTGGGGCTGTAGCCATTGGCAGTACAGGGCTGACGAGCACCTGCCTGCAACTTTGGAGCCTGAGGACAGTCTACCATTGCCACCACTACCACCCAAAATTGCCATCCAGAGTCTGGGGATTGACCCCCACTGCATGCCGTAGCTGATGCACAATGTCAGGTCTCCTGAGAACAGGCTTGCCTTGCTCAGCCTACCACTACCACTGGTACTTCTCTGCATGCACCATCTGTGTCTGGACTGTCAAGGTCACTGGCATCACCTCTGGTGCCAGCATATGCCACCTGGAGGCCCAAGGGTTGGCCCAAATTTGTTGCAGTCATCGATGATGCCACACATACCACCAAGGGGCCTGAGGATTCACCAGCCTTGCCCACTGTAGCCACTACTGGCATTAAAGTCAGTCAAATAAAAATCTTGGGTCTGAAGAATTCAATAAGTGAAATAAAAAATAAAATTGAGAGCTTCGACAATAGACTAGACCAAGCAGAAGTGAGAACTTCTGAACTCAAAGAGAGGTCTTTTGAAATAACACAAGCAGACAAAACAAAAAGAAAGAAAGAAAAAAAAAATGAAGAAAACTTGTGTGACATATGAGAAACCATAAAGCAACCACATTCTCAAATTTTGGGTGAAGAGGTAGGCAAAGTTATAGAAAACCCATTTAATAAGATAATAGCTAAAAACTTCCAAAGTCTTTCAAGAAATATAAACATTCAGATATAAGAAGCTCAAAGATTCACAATAAAGATTCAACTCATAAAGAGCTTCTCCAAGGCACATTTTAGCCAGGCTGTCAAAAGTCAAAAACTAAAAAAAAAAAAAAAAAAAAAAAAAGTCAAAGGCAAAGACAGACTTCTAAAAGGAGCAAGAGAAAGGTGTCAAGTCACATGTAAGGGAATCCCCATCAGACTAACAGTGGATTTCTCAGCAGAACCCTTATATGCCAAGAGATAATGGAATGATATATTCAAACTGCTGAAAGAAAAAAGAAAAGGCTGTCAGTCAAGAATACTATGCCAAGCATGGCTACCCTTCAAAAATGAAGAAGAAATAGTCTTTCCCAGATAAGCAAAAACTGTTAGAATTCATCACCACTGTACTGGACTTACAAGAAAAGCTTAAGGGAGTTTTATATACATAAGCAAAAGGACAGTATCTACCATCATGAAAACACATAAAAGAATAAAACTCACTGGTAGAGCAGACACACAAACACTGAAATGTTACCACTACAGAAAACCACCAAACTGCAATGATAAACAATAAGAGGAAGAAAGGAACAAAGGATCTATAAAACAAACAAATTAACAAAATAATAGAAATAAGACCTCACATATCAGTAACAACCTTGAATATAAGCTGATTAAATTCCCCACTTAGAAGATATATGCCTGGCATGGTGGCATGCACTTGTAGTCCTAACTACTGAGGAGGCTGAGGTGGGAGGATCCCTGGAGCCCAATATTTTGAGGCTTTTGTGTGCTATGGTTGTACCACTGTACTCCAGCCTAGGCAATAGTGAGACCTCATCTCTAAAATACACACACACACACACACACACACACGAACTGGCTGGATAGATTTTTAAAAAATGACCCAACTATATGTTGCCTACAAGAAACTCATCTCACCTGTAAAGACACACAGTCTGAAAATGCAGGCATGGGAAAAATATTTCATGCAAACAGACACCAAAAGTGAGTAGAAGTAGCTATACTTGTATCAGACAAAACGGACTTTTTTAGTCAAAAACTAAAAAGAGATAGGGTCATTATATAATGGTAAGGGGATCAATTCAGCAGGAGGATATAACAGTTAAAAATATATATGCACCCAACACCAGAACACCCAGATATAAAAAGCAAATATTATTAGATCTAAAGGGAGAGATAGACCCTAAAGTGATAATAGTGGGGAACTTTACCACCTACTCTCAGCATTGGATAGATCATTTAGACATAAAATTAACCAAGAAAGTTTAGATTTAAGGCTGGGTGTGGTGGTTCATGCCTATAATTTCAGCACTTTGGGAGGTGGAGGCAAAAGGATTGCCTGAGTCCAGGGCTTCAAGATCAACCTGGGCAACTTGGCAAGACCTCATCTCTACAAAGAAATCAAAAAATTAGCTGGGCACACACCTATAGTTCCAGCTGCTTGGAAGGCTGAGGCAGAAGGATCTCCTGGGTCCAACAGGTCAAAGATGTGGTGGCTGTGCCACTGCACTCCAACCTGGGTTACAGTGTGAGACTCCAACTCAAAAAAAAGAAAAGAAAAGAAAATTTAGATTTGAATTGCACTTTAGACTAAATGGACTTAGCCAATGTACACAGAACATTTTATCCAAAAGCTACAAAATATAAATTCTTCTCATTAGCACATAGAACATTCTCCAGGGCAGACGATATGTTAGGCCACAAAACAAGTGTCAACAATGTTTACAAAATTAACATCATACCAAGTATCTCCATAGATGACAATGAAGTAAAACTAAAATAACAAGATAAACTTTGGAAACTGTACAAATGCATGAAAATTAAACAACATTCTCATGAATAACCATTGGTTCAGTAAAGACATTAAGAAGAAAATAAAAAAGCTTCTTGAAACAAATGAAAATAGAAACAAACCTATAAGACACATCAAAAACAGAGCTAAGAGAGCAGTTTATAGCCATAACTACCTACAACAAAAAAGGAGGATTTCAAATAAATAACCTAATGATATACTTCAGAGAATAGAGAAGCAAGAACAAACCAAATCCCAAATTAGAAACAAAAAATGATAAAGATCAGAGCAGAACTGAATGAAATAGAAACTAAAAAAATACAAATGATCAAGGAAATGTTGGTTTTTTTGAAAAGATAAACCACTAGTAGTTAGACTAACAAAAAAAAAAAAAAAGGGAGAGAGAGAGAGAGAGAGAAAACCCAAATAATTAAATCAGAAACAATAAAAGGAGACATTATGATTGATACTACAGAAATACAAAGGATTATCAGGCACTCTTATGAGCAACAACATGCTAACAAAATGGAAAATCTAGAAGAAATATATGAATCTCTGGACACATATAACTACCAAAATTGAGCCAGGAGGAAACAGAAAATCTTAATAGACCAATAATGAGTAACAAGATCAAGTCAGTACTAGAAAGCTCCCCATCTAAGAAAAGCCCAGCACCAAAATGGTTTTACTGCTGAATTCTACCAAGCTTATAAGAAAGGATGGACATCTATTCTTCTCAAACTATTTTTAAAAAATTGAAGAGGAGGGAATTAATCCTAACTCATTCTACAAGGCCAGCATTACTCTGATACCAAAACCAGACAAGACCACCACAACAACAACAACAAAAAGTGAGAGAGAGAAAGAAAACTGCAGAATAATATTTTTGATGAACATAGACACAAAAATCCTCAACAAAATACCAGTAAGCTGAATCCAACAACACATCAAAAAGATATCAATTAACACCTTTCCCAGGGATGAAAGGATGGTCAACACATTTAAAAATCAGTGTGTAGCCGGGCTCGGTGGCTCAGCCTGTAATCCTGCGCCTTTGGGAGGCTGAGGTGAGTGGATTGCCTGAGCCCGCGGGTTCCAGACCCGCCTGGGCAGCGAGACCTCATCTCTACAATAAATCAAAAAATCAGCCGGGCGTGGTAGCGCACGCCTGTAATTCCGGCTACTTGGAAGGCTGAGGTGGAAGGATCGCCGGAGCCCAGCAGGTCGAGGCTGCAGTGGCCGGAAGCGGCCACTGCACTCCAGTCTGGGCAACAGAGTGAGACTCCAACTCAAAAACAAACAAACAAACAAACAAACAAACAAACAAACAAATAAATAAATAAATAAAAATCAGTGTGTTACATCACACCAACAGAATGGAGGACAAAAACCATGTGATTATCTCAATAGATGCAAAAAAAGCAATTGGTGAAATTCAACATCCTTTCGTGATAAAACTGTCAACATACTAGGCACAGAAGAATACTTAAACATAAGAGATGCCATATAAGACAGACACATAGCTAAACATCACACTGAATAGGGAGAAACTGAAAGCCTTTCCTGTAAGAACTGGAACAAGAAAAGGATGCTCACTTTCACCATCTTATTCAACATATTACTGAAAGTCTAGCTAAAGCATCCAGGAAAAAGAAAGAAATAAAAGGCATATTGAAAAGAGATTCAAATTGCCCCTCTTTACCGACAACATGATTTTATATATCAGAAGACCTAGGGTTCTACCAAAAACTTGTTAGAACTAATAAAAGTATTCGGTAAATTTCAGGATACAATATCAACATACAAAAATCAGTAGCATTTCCTCTTTTTTTTTTGAGTTGGAGTCTCACTCTGTCGCCCAGACTGGAGTGCAGTGGCCGCTCCCAGCCACTGCAGCGTCGACTTGCTGGGCTCCGGCGATCCTTCCGCCTCAGCCTTCCAAGTAACTGGAACTACAGGCAAGCGCTACCACGCCCGACTAATTTTTGATTTATTGCAGAGATGAGGTCTCACCAAGTTGCCCAGGCAGGTCTCGAACCCGCGTACTCAGGCAATCCACTCACCTCGGCCTCCCAAAGCGCTGGGATTACAGGCTGAGCCACCAAGCCCGGCCGCATTTCCTTTTTTTATTTTATTTTTTGAGTTGGAGTCTCACTCTGTCGCCCAGACTGGAGTGCAGTGGCCACTCCCGGCCACCGCAGCCTCGACCTGCTGGGGTCCCGCGATCCTTCCGCCTCAGCCTTCCAAGTAACTGGAACTACAGGCACGCGCTACCACGCCGGCTAATTTTTTGATTTATTGTAGAGATGAGGTCTCGCCACCTTGCCCGGGTGGGTCTCGACCCACGGGTTCAGGCAATCCACTCACCTCAGCCTCCCAAAGCGCAGGATTACAGGCTGAGCCACCAAACCCGAGTAGCATTTCTATATGTCAATAATGAATTAGCTGAAAAAGAAATAAAATAAGCAATCCCACTTATAACAGTTACTAAAAAAAACCCTAAGAATAAATTTAACCAAAGAGGCAAAAGACCTCTACAAGGTCTAAACACTGTCGAAAAAAATGGAAGAGGACACAAACAAATAGAAAGACATCTCATGCTTATGAATCAGAAGAATTAATAGTGTTAAAATAAATATACTACTCAAAGTGACCTGCAATTTCAATGCAATCCCAAAACACCAAAGAGATTCTTTATAGAAGTATAAACAATAATCCAAAAATTTTTATGGAAGGACAGAAGATCCTGAATAGCCAAAGCAATTCTGAACAAAAAGTTGGACGTGTCATACTACTTGACTTGAAAATACACTGCAAAGGTATAGTAACCAAACAGCATTATATTGGTATAAAAACAGGGGACTTCAAAGAGTCCATGGAAAAATGGAATTAAAAGATAAAAATATAAGTTTTATTTCTTAACATAAGCCTTATAAATTTATTTTATTTTTTTATTTTTATTTTTATTTTTTGAGTTGGAGTCTCACTCTGTCGCCCAGACTGGAGTGCAGTGGCCGCTCCCGGCCACCGCAGCCTCGACCTGCTGGGCTCCGGTGATCCTTCCGCCTCAGCCTTCCAAGTAGCTGGAACTACAGGCATGCGCTACCACGCCTGGCTAATTTTTTGATTTATTGTAGAGATGAGGTCTCGCCTGCCCAGGCGGGTCTCGAACCCGCAGACTCAGGCAATCCAGTCACCTCAGCCTCCCAAAGGCGCGGGATTACAGGCTGAGCCACCGAGCCTGGCTAAGCCTTATAAATTTAAAGACACTTTTGTAAGTAAAGTTAACAGACATTTGGTCCATCCCTAAAGAAGTGAGGGTTCTGGGAATTTAACTGTGTCAATGCAGTTTTTAAAATATTATTAACTGAAGAAAAAAATGGATACATTTTAAGACTTTTAAAGATTAGAAAACAAAAAGAAGCCAGAAGGAACCAAATTAGGACTGTAAGATGGATGCCTAATTATTTTCCATTGAAACTTGCATATTAGCCCTTGTTGAGAGGAATGAGCAGGTAGACGCATTGTCAGGATGGAGAAGGACTTTATGGTGAAGCTTCCCTGGACCTTTTTCTGCTAAAGCTTTGGCTAATTTTCTCAAAATATTCTTATAATAATTAGATTTCATTATTTTTTGGCCCTCTGAAAGTCAACAAGCAAGATGTCTTGAACATCCCCCAAAACTATTGCCATGATCTTTGCTTTTGACTGGACCACTTTTACCTTTTGGTAGCCATTGCAATGTGCTTTTTCTTCAGGATCATACTGGTAAAGCTATGTTTCATTTCATGCTACAGTTCTTAGAAGAAGTGTGTCAGGATCTTGATCCACTTGTTTAAAATTTCCATTGAAAACTCTGTTTTGTCTGAAGCTGATGTGGGTGCAAGTGTTTTGGCACCCACATCAAGTGTAAAGTTGGTTGAACTTTAATTTTTCAGTCAGAATTGTGTGAAGTGAAACAAATGAAGTGTGTGTGTGGTATTGGCTATTGTTTTTCCTGTTAATTGTCCATCTTCTTCAATTAGGGCACAAACAAGATTATTTTTCTTGCAGAAACAATAGCCAATACCAATGACTTCCCTTTTAAAAATGAGTCATCCACTTGTAAAGTGATAATTTTGGGGGTTGGGCATTGTCCCCATTAACTTTTCATAAAGCATCAGTCATTTCACCATTCTTCCACCATAAATTTGTTGGTTCTTCCTTCGGTTTTAGTAGAATTCATGTTGGTCTGGTAAGAGCTCTTTTCAACCTGATTTTTTTTCCTTCTTAGTGACTCAAACTAGGTCCTGATCAGACATGTTATAACAAGTTAGTATATGTTTATTGTGGTGCAAATAAATTTTGAAGCCCATAATATGCATTTTCCATGAACTTTTGAAGATATCTTGTAGACCAGTTGAAAAAAAAAGAGAACACAGAAATAAATCAATGTATTTACAGACAACTGATTTTCAATAAAGGTGCCAAGAACATACACTGGGAAAATGACACACTTTTCAGTAAATGGTGCTGGGAAAACTGGATACCCACCTGCAGAATAAATTAGACCCCATCTCTCACCATATATTAATAGAAAAATCAATTCAAAAACGGATTGAAGACTTAAATGTAAGACCTGAAACTGTAAAACAACTGAAGACAACATAAGGAAAATGCTTAATGACAATAGTATAGGTAAAGATTGCTATGGCTAAGACTTCTAAGACACAGGCAATAAAAACAAAAATAGACAAATAGGACTATATTACACTAAAAAGTGTCGGCACAGTAAATTAAACAATCAACAGAGAAAAGAGAAAACATGTTGAGTAGTATAAAATATCTGCCAGCTAGTCATCTGTCAAGGGACTAGTATTCAGAATACATAAAGAGTTTAACCAATTCAACAGGAAAAGCTAAGTAAACACATTAAAAATTGAGAAAATATCTGAATAGACGTTTCTGAAGAAAAGACATACAAATGGCCAACAAGCATATTTTTTAAATGCTCCATATCACTAATCATCAGGAAAATTGAAATTATAATGAGATATTGTCTTACACCAGGTAGACTGACTACTATCAAAAAGAAAAAAAAAATACCTGAGACCCAATCCCCACCACTACAAAACATGTCCATGAAATGAATACACACGGGTACACCTGAATCTAAAACAAAAATTTGAAAAACTCCAAAGGACAAAAAATAGCAATTGTTGATAATGATGCAAGGAAAAGGGGGCTATTATACACTGTTGGTATGAATGTAAATTAGTATAGCTATTATGAAAAACAGTATGGCGGTTTCTCAAAAACCTAAAGGTAGAACTACCATATGATCCAGCAATTCCCCTATTGGGTATTTGTTCAAAGAAAAGGAAATCAGTATATCAAAAGGGATACCTTCACCTCCATGTTTATTGCAGCACTAGTCACAATAGCCAAGATATAGAATCAACACAAGTGTCCATCAACAAATAAGTGCATAAAGAAAATGTAACAGAAACAAAGAATCACATGTTCTCACTCATAAGCGGACCCTGCACAACTATCATAATAGTTATCATAATAGAAAAGGATTGGCAGTAGTGGGAAACGGCCAGGGGGCAGGGGCACAACTCATCAACAAGGATATTTGCATAATGAACATTTGTATACGTAACCCTGAATTGCACCTCACATATTTAAAATAAAAAATTTAGAAAATACTATAAGAAAGAAATTGGCAGTAGTGGGAAACTGCTAGGGGAGAGAGGGGCACACCTCATCAACAATGGTACCTGCATAATGAACATTTGTATAACTAAACCTGAATTGTGCTCCACATATTTAAAATAAAAAAAAAATTTTTAAGAAAATGTGGCATATGTACACAATAGAATACTATTCAGTCACACAAAAAGATGAAATCTTGTCATTCGCAGCAACATGGGTGAAACTGGGGGCCATCATGTAAAGTAAAATAAGCCTGGCGCAGAAAGAAAAATATCATGTTTTCACTGATAGGTGGGAGCTAAAAAAATTGATCTCATGGAGGAAGAGTAGAATGATAGTTACCAGATGCTGGGTAGGGGGCCATGAAGAGAACAATTAATGGATACAAACATACAGTTAGATAGAAGGAACAAGTCCTGGCTGGGCACAGTGGCTAATACCTATAATCCCAGCACTTTGGGAGGCCGAGGTGAGAGGATTGCCTGAGCCCATGGGTTCGAGACCAGCCTGGACAACTTGGCGAGACCGCATCTCTACAGTAAATAAATAAATAAATAATTAGCCAGGTATGGTGGCGCATGCCTGTGGTTCCAGTTACTTGGAAGGCTAAGGCGGAAGGATCACCTGAGCCCAGCAGGTCAAGGCTGTGGTGGCTGAGAGTGTGCCACTGGCCTCCATCCAGCCTGAGCGGCAGAGTCAGACTCCAACTCAAAAAAAAAAAAAAAAAAAAAGCCAAAAAAAGAAGGAGTAAGTCCTAGTGTTTGATAGTCACAGTAAGGATGACTATAGTTAACAAAGATATATTGTATATTTTTTAAATGTAGAAGATTTGAAATATTTCCCAACACAAGGAAATGATAAATGTTCAAGGTGATGAATATCTTAAATACCTTGATTTGGTCATTATGCATTTTGTGCATGTATTAAACGGTCACATGTACCCCATAAATATATACAATTTTTATGTATTAATAAAAAATTGAAAAATTATTTTTGGATATTCTAGTTTCATTCCATCTATTTCATCTTGGATGAGTTTTGGTGGCTTGTGTTTTTCAAGGAATTTGTCTACTTCATTGAAGTTGTTGAAGTTATGTGTGTAAGCTGGACTGCATTAAAAAAATGTGGTATATATACACAATGGAATATTATGCCATAAAGAAGAACAAACATATTGACTTTGAACTTGAATGGATTTAGAGTCTATCATACTCAGTGGTCTATCACAGACACAAAAACTGAGTACCATATGTTCTCACTCATAAGTGGACCTTGAACAATTATCATAATACTATGAGAAAAGGATTGGCAGTAGTGGGAAATTGCCAGGGGAAGGAGGGTGGGATTGGCAGCTGAGAGAAACTGCCAGGGGAGGAAGGGGTACACCACTTCAACAAGGGTACCTGAGTAATGAACATTTGTATACCTAACCCTAACTGTAACCCACATCTTTAAAATAAAAAAGAAATTATGTGTGTAGAGTTGTTAATATTCTCGAATTATTCTTTTAATTTCTGTTAAATTAAAAATTATTTTTGGATATTCTAGCTTCATTCTATCTATTCCATCTTGGGTAAGTTTTGGTGGCTTGTGGTTTTCAAGGAATTTATCTGTTTCACTGAAGTTGTTGAAATTATGTGTGTAGAGTTGTTAATAATATTCTCTAACTATTCTTTTAATTTCTGTTACATTTTTAGTGATAGCTCATTGTATTCTTAATATTGGTAATTTTTGTATTCTTCTTTTTCTTCTTCAGTCTTACTAGATACTTTTAAATTTTATTCATCTAAATATTTATTTTATTATAGAGATGTGGGGTCCAAGTAAGGGTTAACCACACAAGTAGGCTGCATGCAGGTTAAGTTTGGGCCTCCAACTGGCCATCACTTTCCCTGGTTTAGGACCAGGTACACTTTTGTGTTGTTACGTGTCCCATCTCCCTTCCCTTCTCCTCTGGCAGTGCCCAGTGACTGCTTCTCCTTTCCTTGTGTTAATGTGACTAGTGTTCAGGGCCCAGTTACGAGTGAGAACATGCGGTATTCAGTTCTTTGTTTCTGTGATAGATCACTAAGTATGATGGTCTCCAATTCCATCCAGTTCACTGTGAAGTCCATGATTTTGTTCTTCTTTATGGCTGTGCAATACTCCATCGTGTATATGTACTGTATTTTCTTTATGCAGTCCATTTTTGATGGGCAGTGGGGTTGGTTCCATGTTTTTGTTCTTGTGAATAGTGCAGCTATAAAAGACATAGTGCATATGTCTTTTTTGTACAATGATCTATGTTCCTCTGGGTATATTCACAGGAGAGTTGTGGCTGGATTTTATGTCTTACATATGAATTTAATTTTTTAAGTTTTTAATTTTTAATTTTTTTGAGTTGGAGTCTCACTCTGTTGCCCAGGCTGGAGTGCAGTGGCACGCTCACGGCCACCATAGTCTCAACCTGCTGGGCTTAGGTGATTCTTCCACCTCAGCCTTCCAAGTAGCTGGAACTACAGATGCATGCCACCACACCTGGCTAGTTTTTTGTGATTTATTGTAGAGACGAGGTCTCACCAAGTTGCCCAGGCTGGTTTCGATTGCTCAGGCAATCCTCTTGCCTTGTCTTCCCAAAGTGCTGGGATTACAGGCTGAGCCACCGTGCCCAGCCTATATAAATTTTAAAAGCAGGTTATCTACAGCTGCAAAAAAATCCTGCTAAGATTGCATTAAGTCTGAAAACAATTTGGAAAGAATCGGCATCTTTTCTATTTGAGTCTTCCAATCCATAAACGTGGTGCACTGTTGATTTCTTTTAACAGTGTTTTCTAGTCTTTAGCATACAGATTCTGTTCATGCTTTATTCAATTTTTACCTACATATTTGCTTTTTGGAGCTATGGTACATGGTATTGTTTTTAATTTTTTGGTTTTCAACTACTTATTGCTATTATAAATAAATAAAATTCATTTTGTCTACTGACTGTGTGTACTGTAATCTTGCTAACTTATTTATTAGTTCTCAGGATTGAAAAAAACATACATAATCATATTATCTGTACGTAAGAAAAATTTTTTTTTTTTTTTTTTGAGTTGGAGTCTCACTCTGTCGCCCAGACTGGAGTGCAGTGGCTGCTCCCGGCCACCGCGGCCTCCACCTGCTGGGCTCCGGCAATCCTTCCGCCTCAGTCTTCCAAGTAGCTGGAACTACAGGTGCACGCTACCACACCCGGCTACTTTTTTGATTTATTGTAGAGATGCAGTCTCGCCAAGTTGCCCAGGCGGGTCCCGAACCCGCGGCTCAGGCAATCCACTCACCTCAGCCTCCCAAAGGCATGGGATTACAGGCTGAGCCACCGAGCCCGGCCAGGAAAAATTTTATTTTTTGGTTCTTTTTCTTCCCTTATTGTATTAGTTGAGATTTCCAATATGATGTTGAGTAGGAATGATGGGAGAAGACATCTTGGTCTTATTCCTGATCTTAGGAGGAGATAATTTTGTCTTTCATCATTAAGTATTATGTTAGCTGTGGATTTTTTGGCGATAACCTTTATCAGCTTGAGGTAATTCTTTTTTGTTCCTAGTTAGCTAAGAGCTTTATCATGAATGGATGCTGAACTTTGTTGAATTTTTTTCTTTATCATTTGATATGATCATGAGATTTTCATCTTTAGACTGTTAACATGCTGGATAATGCTGATTAATTTTTTGTATATTGAACCAGCCTTGAATTCCTTAAGTGGGCAATCCCCAATTAATTGTGGTATATTATTCTTCATATTGCTAAATTCCACTTGCTATTATTTTGTTGAGTATTTTTCATGTATATTGGTCTGTAGTTTTCTTGTACTGTCTGTGTTTTGTTTTGATAAAGTAATCATGAACCTCATAAACTGACATTGCCTGGGACAGATTGAGTAGAATTGGTGTTTTTTTCTTCTCCATACATTTTATAGAATCACTAGTAAAACCATTTGGGCCTGGAGATTTTTTTTCCCACAAACTTTAGTAAAACTATTAATTCAATTTAGTTGTTATAGTACTAATATAGTTACCTATTCCATCTTGAGTGAGTTTTGGTGGCTTGTGGTTTTCAAGGAATTTGTCTATTTAATTGAAGTTGTTGAAATTATGTGTGTAGAGTTGTTAATAATATTCTCTGATTATTCTTTTAATTTCTGTTAAATTTGTAGTGATAGCCCATTATATTCTTAATATTGGTAATTTGTGTATTCTTCTTTTTCTTTTTTAGTCTTACTAGATGCTTTTCAGTTTTATTCATGTTTTTAAAGAACCAAATTTGGTTTTATTGATTTTTAGTATTTTTTTGTTTTTCATTTAATTGATTTTTGCTCTTTATTATTTTCATTTTTCTGCTTGCTTTATTTATTTATTTATTTTTTGAGTTGGAGTCTCACTCTGTCACCCAGGCTGGAGTGCAGTGGCCGCTCCCGACCACCGCAGCCTTGACCTGCTGGGCTCTGGCGATCCTTCCGCCTCAGCCTTCCAAGTAGCCGGAATTACAGATGTGCGCTACCACACCCGGCTGATTTTTTTTTTTTGATTTATTGTAGAGATGAGGTCTCGCTGCCCAGGTGGGTCTCGGACCTGTGGGCTCAGGCAATCCACTCACCTCAGCCTCCCAAAGGCACTGGATTACAGGCTGAGCCACCGAGCCCAGCTGCTTGCTTTATTTTTATTTTGCTCTAATTTTTCCAGTTTCTTTAGGTGGAAAGCTTAGATTATTGATTTGAGAGCATACTTTAATATCTTAAATTTGTGAAAACTTGTTTTATGAACCAGGATATGTTTATTCTGATAAATATTTCATGTGCACTTAAAAAGAATGTGCATTCAGCTGTTGTTGGGCAAGATATTCTATAAGTGTTCATTAGATCCACTTAGTTGATAGTTTCATACACTTCTTTTATATGCTTGCTGGTTTTCTGTCCACTAATTACTGAAAAAGGCATGCTGAAGTCTCTAACAGTAATTGTGGATTTGTCTATTTCCTCTTTCAGTAGTCAGTTTTTGCTTCATGCATTTTAAACCTCTGTTGTTGAATGCATACACATTTAAGTTTGTTGTGACTTCTTGGTGAGTTGACTCTTATCATGATAGTTCACCTCTGATCATTTTCTTTGCTTTGAAGTCTATTTTGTTTTATGTTAATATGACTTTGTTTTGATAAGTGTTTTCTTTTTTTTTTTTTGAGTTGGAGTCTCACTCTGTCACCCAGACTGGAGTGCAGTGGCCGCTCCTGGCCACCGCAGCCTCGACCTGCTGGGCTCTGGCCTTCCGCCTCAGCCTTCCAAGTAGCTGGAATTACAGGCATGCACTACCACGTCCGGCTGATTTTTTTGATTTGTTGGAGAGATGAGGTCTCGCTGCCCAGGCAGGTCTCGAACCTATGGGCTGAGGCAATTCACTCATCCCAGCCTCCCGAAGGTGCGGGATTACAGGCTGAGCCACCGAACCCGGCTTGATAAATGTTTTCATTTAGTATATGTTTTTTAATCACTTTATTTTTAATCTAGGCATATCATTGTATTTGAAGTTATTTTAAAAATATAACATAGAGTTGGGTCATATTTTTTTATCCTTTCTGACATCTCTGTCTTTTTATTGGTGTGCTTAGCCCGTTTATATTTATTGTAATTACTAACACGCTTATATTTAGGCCTTCTATTTTATTATTTGTTTTCTGTTTTATTTATTTCTTTGTTTCTCCTTTTCTGTTTTCTTTTGAGTGCTTTGAGCATAGTTTCTTGTATTTTATTTTATTTATTGTGTTTTTACTATATGTTTTTGTTTAGTTTTTAGACATTTCTCAGGAGATTGAAATAAATGTCCTTAACTTTTTTCCTCAGGAATAATAGGAAATAATATTTTACTACTTTAAGTCAAATGTAGAAATATTACTACTATGTAGACTCTTTCACTTTCCCCCGTCTATATTGAAACTCTATCAGACAGTACTAAACCATTTACCTTCAACTATCAAACATATTTTAAAGAACATAAGAAAACTGAAATATAATCTGTTATGTTTAACCAAACATTTATCATTTCTATTGCTCTTCTCCAATTCCTAATTCAAGTTTCTTTCTGGTGCTATTTCCTTTGTCTGAAGAACTTTCCTGTGCAGAGTAGGTAACTGATGAAATGTTCCCTTAGGTTTACTTCATTTGAGATTTTTTAATTTCATCTTCATTCTTGAAGTATATTTTCACTGGAATCAGAATTTTGAGTTGACATTTCTTTGAGCACTTAGAGATGCAGTTCTGTGCTCTTCTGGGTTTCATGGGATCTGATGCAAGAGTCACAGTCATTTGAGTCATCGTTTCTTTATAAGTAATGTGTTATTTTTTCTATGGATGCTTTTGATTTTTTCTTTGCCTTTAGTTTCAGAAGTTTGAGTATAATGTGTGGCATACATTTCTCTGAATTTGTCTTGCTTTGGGTTTGCAGAACTTTCTGAATTTATATGTTAATGTTCATCTCCAAATTTGGAAAAATCTTCAACTGTTTTTTAGGCATGTTTTCTGCACTGTATTGTCTCCCCCTTTTCTCTGACTCTGATGAGTCAATCAAACCCTTTTATATGTTCCCACAGATCCTGAGGCTTGATTCATTTTTTTCAGTCTTTTTCCCCCCTTGTTCAAATTGGCTACCTTTAGTTAATCTTTCTTCAAGTTTATTGATTCTTTTTCTGTCATCTTCATTTTACCTTATTGAGCCCTTCCAAGTGAGTTCTTAAACTTTTGGTCTATATATTTTTTAGTTGTGAAATTACCATTTGTTTTTTTAAAATATATTTTATTTATTTTCTGAGACTTTGTATTTTTCCATTTTCTTCAAGTGTGTTTCTCCTTGCCTTTGGAGCATTTTGGGTTTTTTTTGAGTTGGAGTTTCACTGTCACCCAGGCTGGAGTGCAGAAGCACACTCATGGCCACCACAGCCTCGACCTGTTGGGCTCAGGCAATCCTTCTGCCTCAGCCTTCCAAGTAGCTGGAACTACAGGTGCGTGCCACCACACCCAGCTGATTTTTTGATTTATTGCAGAGATGTGGTCCCATCAAGTTGTCCAGGCTGGTCTCAAACCCCTGGGCTCAGGCGAATCCTCTTGCCTCGGCCCCCCAAAGTATTGGGATTATAGGCGTGAGCCACCATGCCTGGCTGGAGCACTTTTTATATTAGCTACTTTAAAGTCTTTGTTAGATAATTTCAACATCTGCGTCATCTCAGTTGACACAGATTGAGTTGAGTTGAAATTTTCCTGGTTCTTCATATGCCAAGTATAACGAGTATTTTGAATAGTATAAGACTGGATTTTATTTAAATTCTATGGAGAATTTAAGCAAGCAATTAACCAGATTGGGTTTAGGTCACAACCTTCTAAAGATTTATTTATTTATTTGCATCATAGTTTCACCCTGTTGTCTAGTCTGGAGTGCAGTGGCATGAACGTGGCTGACTGCAGCCTCGACTTCTGGGGCTCGGGTGATCTTTCTGCCTCAGCCTCCCAAGGAGCTGGGACTACAGGCATGTGTGAACCTGACTAATTAAAATAATTTTTTTGTGGAGTCTTGCTATGTTGTCTAGGCTTGTTTCGAACTCCTGGGCTAAAGCTATCCTTAGCTTCCCGATGTGTTGGGATTACAGGTGTGAGTCACTGAGCCTGGCTTATGTTTTATTTTCTTTATTCTTTTGAGTCAGGGGTCTCAAAGACTTTGCCAGGGTATTTGGCTCTGTTCTGCATGTGTTCTACCCAATGGTGAGTCTGGGACCTGGGCCACAGTCTATTCTTAGTTTAGTACGCAAAGTTGATGCTATACTGCTTACGGTCAGAGTTTTGCATGTGATGTTCAGGAATAAGCCTATGCATTCACAAACAACTTGACGACTTCGCTGTCTTGAGCTCTGCCCTCACCACCATCTCCTTCAGTGTTTTTGTTTCAGTGGGGCTCCCCTCTTTGGTTTTCCAGCCACAAACCTGGGCTTTATTTATCCCCCTCCAACATACACTTCCTGCAGCTACTGCAGCTGCATTGGGGGTCGGTTGGTGAAAGGATTGAGAGACGAAATGCAGTGGGGGTTCCCCATGCCCTTGAGACCATCACTCCTCTAGTCTAGGGTAGCTCCCCATGTCTGTGGGCCTCTGCTGCCGATGCTGCTGTCTCAGGAGGCCCCGTTTTCACTCCTTGAGCCTGAAAAAGAGGTTTCTCCTGGATACTCACTTCTGGATTTTCCAGTCAGTGCCTTAAGTCAGGACTGAGGGATACCACAGGGGAAAGGAGAGCTAAACTCTGCCAAGTCAGCAGCGTGCCACGTGGGTCTTCTCCAATTCGGCTGCTGCTATTTGCTTTTCAGAGTTCTTAGGCAGCTGCTCTGAGCATTCTATCCAGAGTCTATAGTGGCTCCCTGTGACTTGGCCACAAGACCTGAAAGTAAGAGCTCCAGTTAATAAAGGAATAAAAGATTTAGAAAGTCAGATTTTTTTCCTCTTTATTCTAGATTCAGGGGTACACTTGCACCACCATGCCTGGTTTGCAACATGGACGTATTGTGCAGTGGTGGGGACTGGGTCTCAGGTGGCCCATTCCCCAGATAGTGAACATGGTACCCCATACATAATTGCTAAACCTGAACTCCAGTCCTCTCCCCCACTGTTGGTGTCCCCAGTGTCTATTATTTCCATCTTTATGTCTCACATAGGAGTGAGAACATGCGGTGTTCGGTTTTCTGTTTCTGAGTCAGTTCACTCAGGATGATGATCTCCAGCTCCATCCATGCTGCTACAAAGGACATGATTTTACTCTTTTTTTTTTATGGCCGTATAGTATTCCATGGTGTACATTTTCTTTATCCAGCCAATTGTTGATGGGCACTTAGATTGGTTCCATGATTTTGCTACTATGAATAGTGCTGCAATGAACATACGAGTACAGGTATTTTTTTATATAATAATTGATTTTCCTTTGGGTAGATCCCTAGTGGTGGGATTGCTGGGCCAAATGGTTAATTCAATGTTTAATTCCTTGAGAAATCTCCACTGCTTTCCATAGAAGTCGAGCTAGTTTACAATCCCACCAACAGTGGATAAGCATCCCCTTTTCCCTGTATCCATGCCAACATCTGTTGTTCTTTGACTTTCTAATAACAGCCCTAGAAAGTCAGAATTTCTGCATTGCTTTAACATCACCAGATCTTGTCATCACTAGAACCCTCCTGACTACATGTCATAGAAAGTACATATGAATTAGTCTTGCTTAAAGCAATTAAGCCTGAATTTTTAAAATTTAATCGAAATGTAAAGTTGCGGGGTCCAAGTCAGGATTGCGTACATGAGTGGCTTAGGTAGAGGTGACGCTTTGGGCCTCCCATTGGATCTCACTTTGCCTGGGTTAGGATCAGGCATCCTCATTGCTGTTATGCGCCTGCCCCTCCCCTGGCACTGTCCCGCTACTGACAATCCTTTTCTTATAGTATTGTGATAGGTGTTCAGGGTCCACTCATGAGTGAGAACATGTGGTACTTTGTTTCTGTGATGGATCACTGAGTGTGATAGACTCCAAATCCATCCTAGTTGCTGCAGAGTCCTTAATTTTGTCCTTCTTTACGGCTGAGTAATCATGTATATGTGCTCATTTTTTAATCCAGTTCAGTTTTGCTGGGCAGCACGGTGGGTCCCATGTTTTTGCTGTTGTGAATAGTGCTGCAATAAACATGCGTGTGCAGGTATCTTTTGTTGTAGAATGATTTCAGTTCCTCTCGGTATATTCCCAGAAGGGGGACTGCTGGGTCGTATGGAAGGTCAACATCTAGTTCTTTTAGAAATTGGCTGAGGAAGAAGGATCGCCTGAGCCCAGCAAGTCGAGGCTGTGGTGGCCGTGAGCGTGCCACTGCATTGCAGCCTGGGTGACAAGCTTGAGACTTCAACTCAAAAAAAAATAAAAAGAAAAGAAAAGAAAGAAAAAACCGCCACAGTTTTCCATAGAGGTTGAATTAGTTTGTATTCTCACCAACAGTGTAGAAGTTCCCTTTTCTCTGCATCCTCGCCAGCATCTGTTGTTTTTTGTTTTAACGATGGTCAATCTTACTGGTGTTGAGCCTGATTTAACTAAGCCTTTAGAGCATGCATGTCCAACCCACATCCTGCAGGCTCCATGTGGCCCAAGACAGCTAGCAATGTGGTCCCATAGGATCTTTTAACATCATGTGCTTTTTAGTATTTATCTTCTTTGTGACACCATGTGTAGTTCCATTTTTGAAGATCACAATCACGCCTTGTTTATGACATTGCTTTTTGGCAGCCCATATGATCGCGAACGGGTGATTTCAATTATGAAGCACACGAAGCAAAATTCAAACAAACATTTCTGACGAGCATCTTGAGAACTCACTAAGAATTGCAACCACTTCCATCGAACAAAATTTTGATGGATTAGTTTTACAAACGCAAAGGCAAATTTCCCACTAGTTTTATATTGTTCTCATTTTTCTAAACTTTATGATAAAAATATAAAATAAGTCTTATTATGTATATACACTAATATGGTTGTATTATATAATTTATGTGTGGTCCAAGACAATTCCTCTTGACTCAATGTGGCTTGGGGAAGCAAAAAGATTGGGCACCCCTGCTTTAGAGCTACCTACAAGCTTCCAGAACTACAGAGACCCAAGAACAAGTGACGTGACACCTGGAAGAACCATCAGCCGGATCCAGGTTGTGAGACGTTCTGTAGTACAAATGAAATAGAATAAAGAGACTTCAGGGTCATAACGACTAAAAGGAAGATACATAACAGCACCCATGGGATTCTGGAGAAGATTCAATGAGATTGGACATGTAGAGTGCTTTTCACAGTGCCTGGAAAATGTAAATGAAACTGTCTCAAGTCTCCTCTTTGTGAAACACAGGAAATAATCGCCTCTGTGGCAGGGATTGGGCTACCTGAAGCCTCTTCCTCTGAAGCAGGGCAGGGAGGCTGGACTCTGGCAGTATCTGGTGCAAGTATATAAAGCTGGCCAGCAGATGGCAGCTCAGGCCAGTTTATCTGGCACCCTGTCCCCATGAAGAGCTTGTCCAGTTTTTCCTGTAAGAAGCTTGGTCCTGACTGAACCCCCCATCAGCCAGCGCGCCCCTTCTCTTCCTAGGTAGGAGGCATAAAGCTGAAGGGAGAGAATTGGTGGATCTTTTTAGATATAATAAAGGTTAGCAGTTTGCTGGGCAGAGAGGTATTCTTCAGACCCAAATTAGACCAGGGGTTGAGCACCGCCTGGCTAGCTGTGCCTGAGCCCTGCCTCTCGTCCTCGGGGTCCCAGTGGCTCCTGTCCTATCCTGAGCCACCTGTGTGCAGGTCCAACCTGGCTCAGCCTCCTTTCCTCACCAGACTGGGGGTAACTTACAACCACGTGCTCACCCACACCTAGGTAAGATGTCCTTCAGGGAAGGTTTGCTGAATGAGTAGGTGAACACATTGTGCATACTCAATTCTATATCCTTCTTCCCAGGTAGACCAGTGGACTCCAGGATGGAGTGTATACGTTTCCTTTTGTTTTTCAGCTTAAGAGGCAACCTGGATAGAGGCGAACAGCACACACCCTGGAATGGGGTTGCTCAGGTTCAATCTCGGTTCCCCCTTGCTAGCTGCATGCCCTCGGGCCAGTGCCTGTTTCTCCAACTGAAAAAATAGGGATACTAATAGTGCTTTTGTTGTATTATGGTGAGGATTAAATGACCAAATGCATTTAAAGTGCTTAGTGCTCGGCACATGGTAGGCACCCCGTACATTTAATTGCTAACTGGAACCTGCCTCGGTCTGGGAAAGATTTTTTCGAGTTGGAGTCTCACTCTGTCACCTGGGCTGGAGTGCAGTGGCACAGTCAGGGCTACTGCAGCCTCGACCTGCTGGGTTCAGGCGAGCCTTCTGCCTCAGCCTCTCCAGGAGCTGGGACTACAGGCATGCACCGCCTCACCCAGCTAGGTTTTTGATTTATTGTAGAGACAAGGTCTCACCAAGTTGCCCAGGCTGGTCTTGAACTTCTGGACTCAGGCAATTCACCTCCCAAAGTGCTGGAATTACAGGCGTGAGCCACTGCGCCTGGCACTCTGGGTAAGATTTAAAGCACTGGCGAATATGAATTCAAGGGAGGGATGTAAAAGGCCTAGTGTGGTCGTCACGCAGGGGGTGGTTCTTGAGAAACAGCAGCGCCTCTTTTCTTATTCTTCCTCCACCTTCTCCTCCTCCTCCTCCAATTGCTGTTTAAAGATGCCTAAGGTAAGCCTCCAACCCCAGGAGTCACGACTGCTGCTCTGGCCGCTTCTGCCCAACCTGGGGCTCAGTAGTGGCCTCTGCAGCTGTCCGCGTGGCCCTGGGGACAGCACGTTCAGAACGGAAGGACCCTCTTCCCGTGGCCCGAGGGTCAGGAGGCGGAGGAGGAAGAGGACCCAGAGCTGCCGTTCCTGCTCTTCCTTTCCGACGTGGGAACACACGAGCTGCGCCTTGGGCGCCCCCTCCGAGAGCGGCGGCTCGTCCTTGACCTTTGACCCGTTGTGCGGTTCTCGCGGGAAGGGCGTCTGAAACCTGCACCGAGCGGGACGCGCATGGTCTCGCGCGGTCTCGGCGCGCTCTTCTGCCGGGCGGTGCGGAGAGGTGGGAGGCGCGACTGGCGCCGCTAGGTGGCGTCGTCCGTGGGAAGAAGTCACGGCGCGCAAGGGCTTCGCAGCCCTGGCCAGCCGGGGGAGCAGCGGCCACACCTCCGCCTCGAGGAACGCGGACTTCTCTAAACATGTCCCCGCCCTGCGGGTAAGACCGCGCGGGGAAGTGGGGCCAGCCCGGGGGGACGAGCGCCAAGCCTGCCTGGTTGGCCTCTGCCCACCCGTCCGTGCTGACGCCCGGGGCCCCTCCTCAGGCCACCGTGAGTCCCGCCCACTTACCCGCAAGCGGCCTTGCCCCGGCCGCATCCTCAGCCCGGAATGCCCTTCTTCATCTCTTTCTCTAAAGACTCAGGCAAGAGGTTGCCTCCCCCTGGAAGCCACCTCTGATTCTCCTTATCCAGGCAGACCTGGGTCGTTGTGTCCCACCGTCCCTGTTCCTTTCACGGGTCTTTGCCGCTTTAGTGGACTTGGGTGTTTACCAGGATTACGGGTTTCCTGGCTTGGGGTAGGTGGCGGGAGCTCTACTGGTTCTATCCCGTCGCCACCCCATGTGTGTAAGGGCTTTCCTGCCGCAGCATCCCCCTCTGCCTTGGGGCTTTGAGACTGTTCTAGAATGTTGATGTTCACACTTGTGGACAGGGCTATCAACTTGCACAGCCCAGTGCAAAATGAAAATATTTTGGACTCTTCCCCCTTTTTTTGAGTTGGGGTCTCACTCTCTTTCTCTTGCCCAGGCTGAAGTGAAGTGGCACAATCACAACTCACGGCAGGCTTGACCTCCTGAACTTGGGTGATCCTTCTGTCTCAGCCTCCTGAGTACCTGGGACTACAGGCATGCACCACTATGCCTGGCTAATTAAAAAAACAATGTTTTTTTTTTTGTAGAGATGAGGTCTTGCTGTGTTGCCCAGGTTGGCTTTGAGCTCCTGACTCAAGCAATCCTCTTGCCTCAGCCTCCCAAAGTGCTGGGATTACAGGCCTGAGCTACTGTGCCTGACCTTCAGATTCTTTTTTGTTTTTTTTTTTTTTGAGTTGGAGTCTCACTCTGTCGCCCAGACTGGAGTGCAGTGGCCGTTCCCGGCCACCGCAGCCTCGACCTGCTGGGCTCCGGTGATCCTTCTGCCTCAGCCTTCCGAGTAGCCGGAATTACAGGAGCGCGCTACCACGCCCGACTGATTTTTTGATTTATTGTAGAGATGAGGTCTCGCTGCCCAGGTGGGTCTCGAACCTGCGGACTCAGGCAATCCACTCACCTCAGCCTCCCAAAGGTGCGGGATTACAGGCTGAGTCACCGAGCCCAGCTGACCTTCAGATTCTTAATGTTCAAAAATTAAGAATTTCAGATGGTGACAGCAGAGTGTTAAACCAAGAGCAGGGCTCTTCTGGACACAGGGTCCCGTGGGACTGCACAGGTCACACCCCCATGGAGTCAGCCCTAAATTTAGAGTTGAGCAAAGTCTCAGCTGAGCCTTGTGTTTGTTGACAGGTGACCTGCTGGCCACTTGAAAAGGGGTTGTCTTCAGACTTCAGTATGTGAAGCCCTTCATGTCAGAAATTTCCTTCCTGCATAACTTTGTGACTAAGACAACAACCTAGAACTTGGAGTGAGGCAAACCTAGATCTGAGTTCTGATTTCATCACCTAATAGCACCAATTGGCCAGGTGTGGTGGCTCACGCCTGTAATCCCAGCACTTTGGGAGGTGGAGGGGAGAGGATTGCCTGAGCCCAGGGGTTCAAGACCAGCCTGAGCAACTTGATGAGACTTCATCTCTACAGTAAATCAGAAAGTTAGCTGGGTGGTACGTGCCTGTAGTTCCAGCTACTTGGAAGGCTGAGGTGGAAGGGTCATCTGAGCCCAGCAGGCCGAGGCTGCGATGGCCATGAGCATGCCACTGCACTCCGGCCTGGGTGACAGAATGAGACTCTGACTCAAAAAACAAAAAAACACAAATCATGAATATCTCTGGGCCTCATAAGACTCACCTGTAAAATGGGAGGTAATAACACGTACCTTGAATATTATTTTAGGTTCAAAGAGATTCAACATAGAGAGCACTGGGTCTAGAGCCTATACTGCCTTTGACTACTGAGCCACAGTGTGAGGATGGTCACCATGCGGCGAGGCGCTGGTGAGCTCCTCTGGAGCACTTTGTGCTTTCTGGCAGCATCCGCCGGGTCAGGCAAGGAGTGGAGGGAGCACCAGGGAGACCCTGGAGTGCTACCTGGGGAACATGGCCGCCGTGAGGAGACCCATTTGTTATTTATTCAAGCAGCTTGTATGAGGCGTGTCAGGAACCAGGGTTGCAGTGGTAAGTGAAACAGCAGGTTCTGCCCCTTGTTAGCTGAATGGGAATGAGCACTGTGACCTGTTCTCTTGGACACACCCCTTCCTAGCCAATGGCAGCAGCATTTACGAGGAGCCTGCTGTGATTCAGGACGCGAGACTTCAGTAGATGCCGTGAGACTCCCCTGCTCGGATGGGTACAAATGAAGGCGGTCTGCTTTCCTTCTCACCAGCTGACACCCGTGAGGGCCAGCTGTCCTCAGGCTGCCAGAGCTCCTTTGGCCTGAGTGCACAGACAGCCAAAGTGCCTGGGAAGTGACATCCCTGGGGCAGCATTTGCCTGATGACTGGCAGGTGCAGAGGTGCCAATACCAAGGCCACCTGCCCCCCACGGGGACAATGGGGACAACGCTCAGGGGAGACCTGGACTGTTTCCCTCCCTGGGACTCCGCCTAAGCTTCTCTCTGAGGTCTTGGCTTGACTTCATACCCGTGGTTGGCCCTCTTTCTTGTCCCTCCTCATAATTTGCCTACCTGGGGGCCGCTTCCTAATAACTTACCTTCAGATAAATCCTCATCTCAGGATCTACTTATGGACAATTCCTCTACCCAAGATAGAGAAAAAAGGAGGCAGCAAATTGCTCCTGGTTTCCTTGTTCCTGTAAACAGTGATGCAGCGGATCAGTGTCATCATGAATACTGAAGTGCTGCTATGCAAATTGCTTTTGTTATAAATCAGAGGCGCTGGAGATTGTCCCTGTGATGCGACCACTCTCTTCCTCTTGCATTCCTGTATGCTGAGTGGGGAAGGGGGCGGTTCCTGCTTGCTGGGCTTTGCACATGGCCACCACTGACGTCACACCAAACCTAGATACACCCATGGGAGCGGGTCCTGCATGTCATCGTCGGCCCTTGTGTGTTTTGCTGGGTGAGAAAAGTGGAGACGTGCCAGACTGAAGCCCTGGAAAATTTTGGCATCACGCCTCCTGGACTAGGTTTCCGGGAATGGGGTTCGGAGGCCCAGGCTTCCCCAGGACACATGAACAGCACACCTGCCTCTCACAGAATTCCTTCTCTCTCATGTAATCCTGTCTCACAAAGTCCATGTCTTCAGGGAAGTTTTCCCAGATGCCTTCTCCTGTCTGCTCAGCCTGAGTCTCCTGCTTTGGCACCATGGAAAGTGCTTTCTGCTGGAACCACTTTCTCAGCACTTGGACACGCCCCCGCTCCCGCCCCCAAGCCAGCCAGTGTGTCTGAGTTTCTAGCCCAAATAGCAGGCTGATCACCCAGGAGTGGTGAGGAGCCTCCACCGTGGCAGGAAGTGCGGGCCGGGACTGATCCTGCTGCCATTGTGTCGTGGCTACGGGTAGGGGTTGAGCCTGAGTCCCCCAGAGCTTGGTTCTCCCTACAATGCAACCTCTGTCAGCTGAGTGTGGACACAGGGGTGTCTGTCTGTCCAACTCACCTGCCAGCACTGGAGCTTTGCCCTGCTTGCCTCTCTGGCCCCTCTGCCTAGACCCAGACACCTCTGCTCTGGGTCTGGACCCGACCCTTGGAAGTTGATGGGACTCTGCTTCCCACAGCCCTGTCCCATCCAGTTTACACCCCTGCACTCTACAGCGCACGAGCCCCCAGCTGCCTCGCCCTGCCTCTGCTAGAAATCTGACAGCACCCCAGCCCCTAGACTGAACTCCAGTTTATGGTGCCTCTTGCCTCCACAGGCTGGGCCTTGGGCCATCCCTCCTTCTGGGCTTAGCAAGTGTGGACGCTGAGGCCTCTGGAGCAGTGACACAGAGCAGTGTTCCTTGATATCAAATGATCTGTTTTCTGAATCTAGACTCTCCAATTAGGTGGTGATGTTTATAAGCAAAGGTTCCTGTCTTACATCTTTTGGCCTTCTAAGGCTGCTTGATATACATCAAGTGTTGATTGTAATTCCTTGTCCAAGCCTTGTCCAGGGCCTGGCCGTGGCATTCATTCATACAGTCACCCGCTGTCTCCATCCATCCACTCAGTTGAATAAGAAATATCTGAATCTGGTGCCATATCACAGGTTGTTACCCTAAGAACTTAGATATTCATCAGAAGGAATTTCAAGCTTCTGCTGGGTCTTGCCCCAGTAATGGGGGTAATCGGTGCCCTTCCTGGTAGTCCTGGGAATGGGTATATTTTGAAGGTTCTACATACAGTAACAGCTTCTGACTTCCCAACGGGCTAGATGGGCTTGCAGATTACAGGGCAGGGACAAAAAGTGCTTCTATTCCTGATGCATTTAAGACTGTATTGCCCCTGAGAACATTATTTGTCCTTGCAAGGTGTGTGTGTGTCTCTCCACAAACGTTTTGGATTCTTGGGAGCAACTTCTACTGCCCTTGAGACAGTGGAAAGGGGCTGGTCTGGGGGTGGGAACTAGTGTCCATCCTGGGGTTATTTCAAACGGATTAATTCAGTTTTGAGAAATGAACGTTGGGTGCCTGGTGTGACAGGACGAGCCCTCGGTAGGGATGGGGTTTCCCAAGAGGTGAAGAGAGACTGTGAGTATTGGGGTTGGGATGAGCGATGCCCCCAGAGCGGACGGTGTGAGGACCGGGAACAAGGTCAGGATGGGACGTGACCAGGTGGAAGGCCCCCTTGGGTGGTTGAACGTCTTAGACACTTCTCTGGATGTGGGAAAAACAGGAGTATTAACTTTTAGTATCTTTTACCTTCATGTGTTGTAATGTTCTTCATGGCCTCCAAGGGGTCAGGAAAGTCCAGTCACCCATGTGGCCTTGTGAGCGGGGCACAGAGGAGCGTGAGGCCCACAGCACGCTGGGAAGGAGAGGCTCCCTGTCTTCGCCTCTTTCTTCCCGGAGGCGGGGGCAGCTGCTGCAGCTTTGCCAGGAGAGCATCTGAGGAGGAAGGCGGAGCGGCCAGTTCAGAGGAGGCATGGCCCCCATCAGAAGGGGATAGGAGACACCATCCCTTTCTCAAAAACGGCAGCGGTGGTGGGCCCTTGACCTTAGGTTGACCCACAGCTGAGCCCTGTCTGGGGGCGGGGGATGCACTGCCTCGGTGGGCCTCGAGGGGCTCACACCCAAGGGTGATCCAGTCTTGGGAAGGGCCTGGCTCCTGACCAGTGTTCTGTGAGCGCCTTTCGAGGTGGAGTGAGCAGCGAGAGGGCGTCGAGAGTTTAGTTCAGCGGGCGTAAAGCAGCAGCATGTGCCAAAGCCCACGTGTGTGAAAGTGGGGCCTGCTTGGGGCCGGGGCCCATTCCCCCGCAGCTCGCGTGGAAAGGACGAGCAGGGCAGAAGAGGGCCTGGAGCACTCTCTCCACTGGCTGGAAATGGTGGGGGATGTTGTCTGAGGCGCTTGGCCAAGTGGCTTATTCTATATGTACAGTAGAAAGACTGGGGTAGTTAGCAGGGGCTTTCAAAGCCTGGTGGGGCGTCAACAACACCTGAGAACCTGTCAGCACTGAAAACTATGAGGCTGAACCCCAGACCCACTGATTCAGAAATTCTGGAGATGGGATCTGGTAATCTGTTTTAATAAGCCTCTGGGTGATTCTCATGCAGGCCAAAGCTTGAGAACCTCTGGGATCGTGGAAACAGTGCTAGATGTGGAAGGAAGGGCGGGGTGAGCCAGCCAGGGAGGAGGGCACGAGGAGGGCAGGTCACACTGCGCAAGAGTCTGTTGGGTTCTGAGCAACGGGCAGTTACTCGTGCTTTTCTTTAAGTGGCCTGAGCAGTGGTCTGCACCCCGCTTGGCCTGATACCAAAAGTGAGGAAAAAACCCTGCCACCACTGGTGCCTCTTGGGACCATGGACACAGGGCCTGGCTAGGAGGAAGGGCCCTGAGGCTGGAAGCTCCTTCCCTGAGAATCTGGAGGGCCAGTCCTGAGACTGAGGGAGAGAGAGGAGGACTTCTGTCTCCTTTCCTCTGAGGACAATTATTTGCATTTTCACAAGGTGTGCCATTTCACACCAGGGAGCCAGGTTTAGCAAGTGTACTTTTCCAATCGGCCAGCTGGTGTCCCTGACTCCCAGAGCTGATAGGTTAAATGTGAGGTTAAGTGAGAAAAGCCTGATGGAAAATCGCCTATATGCTGTGACCACAATCACCTTAGGTAAAAACAACAACAAAATGTGAGGAACACATGATAGGGGGGCAATGCTCAAGGAAACGTCCCCCTTTCTTTCTTTTCTAAGGTGGTTATAAGTATTTGCATGATGATATACTTTCATTTTTAAGGGTAACCACTCATGCCCCTGTGGAAAGCAGCGGCGTGTGATGACTCTATGTGCCTAGTGGTGGGACACAGGCTCTCTTTCTAGGGCAGGGTCAGGTTCTCTGGCTCCTTGGAGCTGTCCCGAAGCAAGGACAGCAGTGGGATGGGGGCAGCCTTTCAGCACTAGCGACATCAGAGTTGCTGTGATGTTCATCTCCTCCGGTTGCAAAGCGGCCCTCTGGAAATCCCACTGGATGACAGCAGCAACCTGGAGGACTTTAGAGGGGTCTTGGGCCTAGGGCTGAGTTGAGCCAACAGCCAGCATCAAGCAGCACACACTCAGAGGACTGACTCGGGGCTGGGAGAGAGGCAAGAGGAAGCCACTATCTCCAAACAAAGGCCACCCAACACCTGTAAACACAAAATAGTCTTTTATTTGTCAACGAAGGCTACACGGGGTCACTTCTGGTTTTGTTTTTATGCCTTTTGTTTTTTTCTAGAAGGTATCTACATCTGCGTTTATTTACAGGCTTGTTGGTATTTACACAGTCAAGATACAGTGTTAGAAACACAAAAGTGTTGAGAAAAAAACTTCTCAAAATTAGTTCCAGACTTCAGGAAAACTATGTCCACATGGTAAGGCCAGAGTCTCCAGTGTTGGGCGTGCAGAGGCGGCTTGGAACAGAGTCCTCCTGCTGGGGCTGCGGCTTCATAAGTCCTCAGAACAACAGGCAGATTTAGATAGTGGGACTCTGATGCGGGTGAATCCTGGGCTGGGGTAGCCGTGGACGCCTGTGGCCAGGGACCTGAGCCTGCTCAGGGGCGGGCTCTCCCTTGGCTGTTCGCCCTCAGAATAAATCGCATTTTCTGGGAGACCAGGAGGTCCCCATATTGTGCCGTTGGCATTCCAGAGGGGGTAAGAAGCACTGCACTGGCCCCACCCAGGCCTCCCCTACTCTGATCTTCCATGTTTGTAATGAAACCCGAGAGTCACCGCTGTCTGGGCAGTCAAGTACACAAGGCTGGTTTTTGCGAATGTGAAGGTTGGAGAGGATGAAGTTTCTCTCTATCACCTGAGCAATGAGTCTTTAAAATGAGTTTGCTGCTTTTGGAAGGTTAATGAAAGGGCTTTGAACTGGAGTTCTTTTTAAAATTCCCTCCCCTCCAATAAAATAGACACAAGTGTATAAACCTGCTGGGAATTATGTGCCTTAAACACGGGCTTTTAGTCCTCATGAGGACCCTGAAGGAAAGGAGAGCCTGGGTTCTTCCTGGGGCCCTTCAGAGGCAGGTGGCAGGACCAGGACCAGCTCCTGGGCATAGCGGCTGCTGTGAGGAGTAGAGAATCGACTCGGGTCACCAAACCCCAAAGCTGGGGACCCTGCTGAGAGTTCACAGGCTCGTTCCTCCTGGGCACCGAGCTCAGTGTCACCGCCCCCACCACATGGCCACTGCAGACACAAGGCTGCAAATGGTAAAACTATACTCTAAGATTTCACATTGAATGCCTCTTCTTTGCATAATGGAAATCCCTGCCATCTATAAAGGTGATACTTAAAAAGTCACAGCAGAAAAGGTCCTTCTTTAAAAAAAAAATCCTGATCCCTTGTTCTGTGTCTAAGACGTTGCCCACTTCGCCTCACCTCCCTTGGCTCACCGTCGGCTGCTGCCGCCCCCTTCTGACTATCTGGAAGCACACCTGGCACACTCAAGCTCCAGGCGGTTTCTTAGGGACTGGTTCCAATCCGCCATCCCTAAGTGGAAATCAGGCATTGGTGTCCTTGGGTCAGTTCTCAGTCAGCAATTCCAAGAGATGAGGGTCAGAGGGTGACAAAGGTGTGATTTGCCATGGGGTTACTCTCCCTTCCTCCTGCTGTCACAGCTCTGCCCTCCAGCGATGTCTGTTTGGAGGGCAGGTATAAAGAAAATCTCACCCTGTATACAAAACAAAGCTGGGGGATCAATTACGTGCAATTTAAGAGAGTGGCAGATGGGCTGAGGATGAGGGACTGGTTGGCAGCAGTGCAGGGTAGGAGAGAAGGCAGGAACTGTTTTTAAATAAACCTTCTGCTAGGGTTAGAGGCCAGCATCCTACAGGAGCATGACCTATAACTGGAGGGAGGGTTGGTCACTCTCACCAATGGACAGGTTTTGGCTGGTTAGTGCCAACGGGGTAGGTGCCCTCAGGATGGGATTTGATGCTTGGAGCCCTGAGCGTGCACAGGGAACTCTGACTTATGCCTTCAAACTCACCCTTGCCATGGGGACTGCTGGTCTCAGCAAGAGGACAGGCTGAAAGGGCAGGTAACCTGCTTGGTCACCTGTCACCTGATTGGAAACCAACTCAAAAGAGCCAAGGCCGAAGCACCATCTCCAATACAATAGCACTGCCATGAAACCAAGATGTGTGACTGCCTGGACCACAGCTAAGAGCCTCTCTCTAAAGCCTGGGATCCTTCAGCTGCTTTTCTCACAGAAGTGACCTCTGTGGTGGTGTGTTGCCTAGGACAAATATAAGACCATTTCTTTAAAGAAAGGAACAACCAATACTCTGTGTTTTTGATCCTTAAAAGCTCACACTGTTCCTTTGGGGTGAGGGGCAGCAGAGGAGGGACAGAGGGCAGGGGGCGCATAGGGAGATGGTTCCCTTGGACCGCATGCTGTCTCTGACCTCCAAGTAGGCGTCTCCAGCAGGTCTTGACTTGTGTCAGGCAGCCAGGATGGGACTGATCAACTGGGCAGGAAAGCTTTGCCCAGGGGCCCTTGATATCAACAGTACATTTTGAGAGGCAGAAGTCTCTTTCAGATTAAAAAAAAAAAAAGTGTGTTCTTCGGGCCAAACTGTTTTCTGTCCCATCCAAGAACGATCCTGCCAGCTGGGAGCCGCAGTCACCAGCTCACGCCACGATGGGCTCCGAGGAGCATGTGGCTGCTGCAGCATAGCTCTGGATCCAGAAGCAGCGGGCGACCCCGGGGCAGACAGGCCAAGGCACACTGTTGCGGCAGTGTGACTTTTTTTGGAAACAGGAAGAGCACTTAGCGAAACACATCCTCTAATCCCAGCGGGATGACGTAAGGCGAATCTCCTCTCCCCGAGAAGCTTTGGATACCCCTCTCTGCCAGGCAGAACCCAGGCTACATGCGGCTCCAGTTCTCATGCGGTAAGAGACCTTCTTGGTTTCATTAGCTCGTGTAATATTCTGGAGACTCTGTGAGTAAGGCTATAAAGGTGCCATGAGCTTATCAGTCCAACAAGGTTTCCACGGGGGATAGCTCAGACTCAGAATTCATTTTCCACACTTAATGTAAATGTAACCCATAAAAGTCCCATTTTCTAAGAAGCCCAGCTTAAAAGGAAGCATTTGGCTTCCCCTCCTGTCTCCCAGAGCCTTCTGTGAGTGGTGATGACAATGGTAATTAGGCAAACGCACCAGGAATGGAATGCTTGAGCAAGGAGCTCCAACTCAGGCTCTCCCTCTCCCCTGCCCTCACACTGCTCCTGTCCGGACGTGACCTTTGGTGTGGACTGTACCTACTCCTGAGAGGGTGCAGGCCTCTTCCTGATGACAGGCAAGGACTTCACAGGAACCATGCTAGCCTGGCCTCCCAGATCCCCAGGCACCTGCCTCGGGAACTGCCGCAAACCTGGTGGGGTGGTATGTCAAGGGCAGGCCACACCAAGTCAGCAGCTCCCTCCTTTCTCCACGTCTTTGAAAACACCCTGGCTGGGCTGCTCTAGATGGGGAGCTGTTTCGGAAGAACTTCAGGAACTTCCTGAAAACCCATCCTGCTGCACTCCAGCTCTGTGAGTAGCCCATCTGTGGGAGCAGAGGGGACTCCAGGAGCTGGTTAGAAGAATGCTTGACTCATGCCTTCCTCTTTTTGGCTGACTCTTTTTCTTACGTATGTTTCCAGAATCAAAAGCTACCAAGCAACTCCCTCTACACTCCTGTATCTCAGTGGTGGCAGCTGAGCAGCGGAGTGAAGATACGAAGTCATGGGGAGAGGGCCTCACTGCGGAAGGCAGGCAGGTACCCTTGCCACCACTGCCGTCCTTGGCCACAGTGGCCTTCCCTTCCTGGACACGGCGTTCATACCTAGGTCTTGCTGTGCGGTGCTGGTTCTCACATCTGGCTTTGGGAGAGAGGAGGAAATGAACAGGAACTTCATGGAGGACCAGCCAACCACAGACACCCTAGGTGCTCTCCCCTCCTGGGAGGATAGGCTCTTAGCCCAGGATGCTATGTTGCCGGACTGGGGGAGAGGAGACACTTTATCCCAGCATGGGGGTGGCACCGACAACTACACGGGATTTGCAAAAGGGGCAGGGGGTTTCATGTAGCATCAAAATATAAAGCTTGGACAGGAGTTTAGGGCAGCTTGAAAAAGGTGCTGAACAACATCATGAGACTCTTCAGAGCAAGATGGAGCCACCTTTGGTCCTCTGGAGGCACAGAACACAGGGGGGAAAGACCCACTGCTGGTCTGCAAGAGCCTCACCAGAGCCTCTGGTCCACAGACCCTCCTCCCGGCCTCCTTAGAGGGGTGTTGTACTGGCCTGGTACACTCTGCTCCCATCACTCCTGCCTGACCCCACTGAAGAAAGGGTTGCACATGAGACAAGTCAGCACAGACACTCGTGCCTCACATCACACTGGGTACTGAGGGACGGACGAGGACGCACCCTGAGAGATGCGTCTCAGAGGAGAAACGTACCCCAAACAACAAGGAAAAATCCTCAAGGAGAAAGGGAACAAAAGACAATAAAGTTTCATTGTGATCACACTACAGAAAAAAAATACCTTCTGTTCTTTGCAAAAAATGTCTGAAGGCCAAATTTGTGTTTTTCTTTTCTTAAAAAAAAGGATGTTGCATGAATTACAATGCAACCAGTATCTTTTTGTTTTCTGCACTTGTTAAAAAAAGGATTTTTTAAAGTACAACACAGTCAGGTATGCGGCCACAAAAGAGTAGCTGTCTTTGGCAAGAAGTCCAGGCCTTGGCCTCGCTGTCACCTTCGGCCCATCTCGCTCTGTCTCATGAAGTGGATGTTGTTGGTGCTGTCCGACAGTTCTGGGTACTGCTCGACGGAGATCACAAAGAAGCCATCGTAGCCTTGCACCCGCCCTGTGCTCAGCACCTGCTGCTTCTCCCCCTCTGTCCAGGCCCTCAGGCCCTCCTCCCCTTCCCGCAATCTCTGCTGCTCGCGGGCCCACGCCTGGCGCACGGCCCTCTGCCGGGCCAGCTCCAGCACCCGCGCCTTCTCCTCATCCAGCGTCGTCCCGTAGCGGGTGTTCAAGCACAGTGCTCCGTACTGGAGCTGGATGTCTGTGTAGCGTCTAGTCCTGCCACTGAGCATCGTGTTGATCTGGGACACGGTGACATTGACTCCATTCTCCAGGGTTCGCCGGCCCCCGCTGAGGCCCAGGATGGCCAGGTCGCCTTCTGAAGGCCCTGGTTTCACAAAGTAGTGGGTGTCCACCCCGTCAATGGTGAAATGCAGGTTCTCTAGGTAGTGGGCATTGTTCAAGATGGCAGCGACCCTCCGCCCATCCTCGTTGGCCACACTGATGATGTCTGTGGTCACTCGACCATCCTTCAAGGCAAACTTGACTCCCTTGCCAAAGACTGAGCCACTGGATGCAAACTTCTTGGTCTCTGGAGCCTGCTGGCAGCTGGTGATGGTGGAGCCATAGAGCTGGTCAAAGCGTTCTAGGGTGACAAAGGCCTTGAGCTGCTTCTGCACTTCACACTGCACCCCGAGGATAGACTGATGGGGAGAGATGAGGAGGGGAGAGAGAGAGACAGAGAGAGAGAGAGAGAGAGAGAATGAGAATGAGTTAGTGTGAGACAACGGGTCTGGAGAGTCAGCTTAAATAAGGAAGTCAAGTCCACATTTACTTAGTAACACACAGCATCTAACTTTACTGCGACCACCAGAATATCCAGCCTTCCTCCCTCCGTCCATTCACCCAACCTTCTATTCAGAAACAATTCAGGGAACATCTAATCTGTGCCAGGTCCTTTTCTGAGCACTGGAGACCCCAAAATGAATCAGACATCACTGTTGCCCTTAAAGAACTCATCATTTAGTGGGGAAAGGCAGATATGACAGCAATAATCACAGTCAAATGTGATCGCTGAGTCTGAGAGGGGTAATTATAACAGCTATAGCTACCATGTCTTGATCTTTGAGCCAAACAGTTACCGATCACCATCTCATTTACCCTTCACAATGACTTTATGTAGTAAGTACTGTTGTTATTCCAATTCTACGTCTAAGAAAACTAAGGCTCAAAAGAGCTGGTTAACTGGCTCACAGTCATACATCTAATAACAAGCAATACTCCACCCAGGTCTGTCTGGTGCTGGAGGCTCAGTTTCAAGGCTGCTGGAGAGGAAGGAGCAAACAAAGCTCAGAAACCCTCCTGAAGGAGGAGGAGGGTTTGAGGACAGGCTTGTGCCCAAGTTGGGGCTTGAAGACTGAGGGTGCCGTCAGATGGAGGAATGGCAGGAAATGCATCTTGGCAGGAAGGCATTACAGGGCGAGAAGTGGTTTATATTAACCCTCCTTCTCTGCTTTCCTGCTCTTTGCCATGTCCACACATAACTTCCAAGGAGGCCTCTGCCCCACATGGCTTCCTGGAGGCTCCTTAGGTGCACCAGCTCTTGGCTGCTTTGGGAGATAGGCTCGGCCAGCCAGCATGGCGTACCACCTACCTGTCCCTCCCGAGGCTCGGGAGCTTGGGGGAAGCCATGCTCAGGAAGGCTCCAGGGCCTTCTCAGCAACTCAGGGAAATGGCTTTAGAAACAGGCCCATCGGCTTCTCGCTGGAATTAAGTCTTCTTTATAATTAATAGAACCCTGTCTGTGAACAATTATTTCCGAGAGTTTCACGAAAGCTGGAGTGCTCAACAACAAAGATCTCCGATGCTTGCCAAGGGCAGAAATCAATACTTCATTGACAGGAGAGGCTGGCAGACAGGCAGTCAGAGACCGGGGCTCTGTGTAGTGCGGAAGAAGTCTGGGGGGTAGGGGGTGGGGGGTGGGAGCGGGGTGCGCTGCTGGGCTCAGCCCTGAACAGCAAATGCCAGGACAGCTGGGCAGAGCTGGGGGTGGTGGGGACCAGAGACGGCTGGGCAGCTGATGGCGGCAGAAGGAGGATGGGCTCTGTGGCCAGGCAGGCTCGGGTTCTTACCACCTTCTGCTGCTTTCAAACCCTGGCTTCCTCATGTGTAAAATGGAGAGAGACACCTAACAACACATGGGCTGTTTACTTCTTTTAGCCACTTGTTTACTCCACAGAAGTTTCCGTGGGTCTCCTGTGACTAGCCCAAGTGCTGGGTGCCAAGTGAGACTTGGGGCTTATAATCTAGTGGAGACAAGAAAGGAAACAGGAATTAAAATAGAGCGTGGGAGTGCTCTGTAAGAGGAAAACAGAGGGTGCCGCCAGAGCACAAGGGTGTGGAACATTCTCCAGAGCCTGCTGGAAGGAGACGGCTAAGCTGAGGCCTATAGGAATCAGCCTGGAATCAGAAATATGGATGCGAAAGTTTCCGACCACCAGCAGTATGCCATCTGGCAAGCCTGCCTTCCTCCTCCGTCTGTCGCCCCCTGGGCAGGGATCCCCTTGAAGGCTTGGTCTCCGCCTGACTCATCCCTGTGCTCACTGGGCACAGTACGGGGCTTGGCACCGAGTTGGCTTCCAGTAGAGAATTTATGAATGGGGTGAGGTGGGGGAAGCAATGAGCGAACGAATGCATGGAGTGGGTGGATGAGACTGTTTTTAAAGACCTTTCCAGCTATGGAATTCTGAGTCTTTGAAATTGGGTCACAAAAGGAAGACGAGAGAGAAATGCTGTCTGAGCTCCTACAGAACGCCAGACACTGTGCTCAGTGAGATGGTACAGAACACACAGATGTGGGTTTGAATCCTGCTTGCCCCTTCCTGGCCTTGTGGCACCGGGAAAGCCCCGGGCATAAGTCTGTGAGGTGAGATGGTGCATGCAGAAGCCCTCACAGAGGCCAGGTGTGTTGATGTGCTCAGAAAAGGCCACAGTTGTTTCTGGAACACAGCTTCTCTGCTTATACTTTTTTTTTTGAGTTGGAGTCTCACTCTGTCACCCAGACTGGAGTGCAGTGGCCGCTCCCGGCCACCGCAGCCTCGACCTGCTGGGCTCCGGTGATCCTTCCGCCTCAGCCTTCCGAGTAGCCGGAATTACAGGCATGCGCTACCACGCCCGGCTGATTTTTTGATTTATTGAGGTCTTGCTGCCCAGGCGGGTCTCGAACCCGCAGGCTTAGGCAATCCGCTCACCTCAGCCTCCCAAAGCGCGGGATTACAGGCTGAGCCTCTGAGTCCGGCTCTGCTTGCACTTTTAATCTGGACAAAGCACTTTTTATTTTTGTGAAACTCCAAGCTCAGGGTAGCACAGAGCTCCCGAATGCACTCATGTCTGTGTGCGTCACAGCTGGATCCCCAGCCGTGTGCCTCGTGGTGGGATTAGCAAGTAGCTGCTGAGCAGTTCCTGTGGGTACCGTGACCATGGAGGCACCACACCAGCTTCCATCATGGGCCCAAGCCCTCTGTCATATCTGAGCGACCTGAGGTGTGGCAGCCATGCATGCAAATTACCTTGCTGTTGTCCCACTCCTGGGTTTTCATGTGTGTGTGGACGAGCTCATAGGAGGGCTCTATGGCATCCATGTCTGGCTTGGGGTAGCCAGGGATCACGTTGTGCAGCTGGAATCCGAAGGTGAGCAGCCAGCTGTTGACATCTGGTGGGAGAGAAGCAGAAATATCCCCGAGCATAAGTGGACCTCAGAGGAGACTTCCCAATCACGCAGCCCAGAGTCAGGCTCAGGGGTGGTGAGGGTGTGGGGCTGGCGGGAGAGCCAGCCACGCTTCAGAAAACGGCTCCACTTTGTGAAAGCCAGATGTACTCCTCCAGCCTGGCAATCTCCCTCCCAGGCATATACCCAGGAGTGATGAAGCTGAAAGGGAACCTAGGCTTCAGGCTTCCCTCTTCTCTCGCTTCGACACCCAGGACCTCCAGCTTCACACCTGGGCGGCTGTTGATGATGAAGATCCCCTACTTCCACCCCAACACTGATGGGAAACACTTGCTAAAAACAGTGAGACCCATCAAAAGGGAAGATTTTAATGGCTGACTTGCAAAAAAACAAACTCCCCCCCTCTCCTCATGCTCTTTGCAGTGATCAGAGCCTCAGGGCCAAAGTGCCACTGGGCATGGAGATGGCCTGAGGTCAAGGAATGCCCTCCCACCTTCTGCCTGTTATTTACTCTGACAGCCCAAGGAAGTCACTCAGCCTCCTGAGCCTTCATTGTCTTTCCACTGGGTTTGCAGATCTAGTCCCACAGGCATGAGATTAATTGACTTTATAACACTCCCTGGTGTTACTAATGATAAAATATCAGGTGTGGGGTAGACAGGATTTTGCCATGAGCATTTGGCTAACAGAAGAATGAGATCAGGAAGCCAAGACATGAGGTGAAGAAATAGGGCTGAGGGTGAGCCACAGTCACTCGACACTGTGGCAGAGCACCTTTAATGGGCCCAGGGATGTATCACACACCCTCCTCTTCACACTCAGGACCTGAAGGGGGGATAAGACATGGGCTTGAATAACTGTGATACAAGGAAAAAATGGCTGGCAAGTCCACATACAGAAGGTGGCATTAAAGCCAGACACTGAAAACCGAGAGGGGGTGGAGGGGGAGAGGGATGGAGGGGGGGGAGAGAGAGAGAGAGAGAGAGAGAGAGAGAGAGAGAGAGAGAGAGAGAGAGAGAGAGAGAGAGACAGAGACAAAGAGACACAGAGAGACTAAGAATCCAAGTCTGGGGGCGGGGGCAGGATTTTGAGTTGAGCCTCAGGACCAGGCCTGATTCTGGCTTCTTTCTGATGGAGACAGATCCCTAGGTCAGAGAGGTGCTAGGTTCCAGGCATAGGCGGAATTGCCCTCTCCTACCACCCATGGGTTCATCCCAGTGGTGGGAGTGTCCTGCATCCCTGTCACCACTGGTCCCATGTTTTTCTCCCGTTCAAGAGCCTCATGCTTGCCTTTCTTTTTATTTTGCTTTGCTTTTTTGTTATCCCTGGGTTTGCGACTGGTGGCACTGAAGTGGAATGGGCAGCTTGGAAGCCCAGGTTCTGCTTCTTGCTTCAACCTTACCAGGCAAGATCATAGAAGGGAAAGAACATGGTAGCCGAGGCTAGACAAACTCAGGTCCAAATTCTCGCTCCCTGGCTTGCAAATCGTATGAACTCAGACAGCTGACTTAACCCCTGAGTTTTAGTTTCCTTGTGTGCACATTGACAGTAGAAGCGGTTTTAACCATTCTTCTGTGGAGAAGAATACTAATAGCTTACCATTTGGGGGTAGTTATCATGTGGCAGGAGCTGTTCTAAACTTGTGCATAAATGACTGGAATTAATACATTCTGAGGACTCTGGATCAGTGCCTGGCGCCCAGGTTTTCCCTGTCTCCTCCAACCCAGGCTTCCACATCCTGGGGCCTCCATCTTCTCACTTGTAACAGAAGGGCTTGCCCCAGCTTTTCTCCGAAGTCCCTTTCCTCACTGAGTTTTTAAGAGTCTTTGATTCTATGCAACTTGGCAGATGGTTCTTTGGGAAATTAAAACAAACAGAAGTGGGGGAGGAGGAATATACCATACACAGCCATTTTGCCTGAGGCTAAGAACTTGCATCTGAATTTACAGTAGTGAAGGAAAGCTTCTATGAGGAATACTGCAAATTCTCAGGAAACTCAGGGGCTGAGAAGAGGGTTGGGCCTTAATTACAAGTGATGGAAGGTAGGAAACTTTCCTATTATGCCTTTAGGAAAAATGCTGAAAATGGATTTATTCATGGGATTTTCTACAGAGCTTTTTCTGAAGAGTGGGGAATTTTACACTTCCGTCTTACCAGTCGAGGTTGACATTTCCCTCAAGTTAAGATGCTCCTTTTTACCCATCCATCCCAGACTTCAGCGCTGCCACTGGACAGTGATGAACTGTAAGCAATAATAATCCCTTTCACGTATGCACAGCTATTTACAAAGTGTACCTGACTCCAAGAACCAGGGTTTTGGAGTCAGAGCAGAGTTCCAATGCAACCTTGCCACTTTTAATTTACTTTACCTCACTTTCCTTCTCTGTAAATCGGGACGGTGACCCCACTTAAGAGACATCCAGTGAAATTAATGCAATGATGTACACACTATATCTGTGGTGGACATTTTTTTGATTTCTTCCCAGCATCCCATTCTGCCTTTTCTCTCCTTTTTGGGGTAGTCTTTAGGGAATCTGACTCCACCTAAGGAGTTAGCAATAAGGCATATGACTTAGGCTGAGTCAATCAGTGCATTCTATCTCTCCAGCCATAGTGAGCGCTTCAGGGATTGTCATGTGACCTAATCCAACTGGATTATATCTCAGGAAGAAATTTTTTGGGAAAAAGATGATCTCTTCTGTTTGTGTTGCTGGATGTGAATGAAGAGTCATGTAGCCTACATGGAAGCTAAAAGGTAAGGTTCAGTGAGAATTAGTAGTATCTTGGTTCTTATTAGGGATTGGACATCTTTTTCAATCTGCTTAAAACTTGACTGTTTATATAAAACCTCTCTTTGGCACACTACGGTTTTTCAAACTGTGGGATATGACCCACTATGTAGTAAAATCAATTTTGTGGGTCATGACCAGCATTTTTATTGAAGTGGAAGAGAACAAATTAGAAAATATTAGTGCATGACACTTAAGTATTCTTTTGTAAATCCTTTGTTTTGGTGTTTTACTGCAATGTGAAATATTTTTCTTATGGTGGGCTCATAGTCAAAGACATTTAGGAAAGCTATCTTGGACCTTGTGACCTACGAAGGTGAGCACTATGCCTGACTCCCCTCCAGATCCTTAGTACAGGGCTGCCACAGAGTAAGTATAAGTAATACAATATTTGCTGGGTTTAACTGACTGGAAGATAGAACCAAAACCAAAAGTGTTAGGTACCCATTGGATGGTTGCTTGCTTTGTAAAAACTAGATTTGTTCGAGACCACCCTGGGCAACTTGGCAAGACTGCAGCTCTGCAAAAAAAAAAAAAAGTAAAAAAGTTAGCCAGGATTTGTGGCACATGCCAGTAGTTCTAGCTACTTCAAAGGCTGAGGCAGAAGAATTTCTTGAGCCCAGCAGGTCGAGGCTGCAGTAGCTGTGAGTGTGCCACTGCACTCCAGCCTGGGTGACAGAGTGAGACTCCAACTCAAAACAAACAACAACAACAAAAATCCAGCTGGATGTGGAGACTAGATTGTAGTGGAAGGTGGTATAGAGTCCAGCTCCATGGTCTACACCTGTGTGACTCTGGGCAAGCACTTCCTCACCTGGAGCCTCTTGGCAGATGTCTCGTCTGCAGCATGGAGAGCATGACAGTGATCTCACAGAGCCGTTGTGAAGGTTAACGGAGATCATATCTGCCAAGTGCCTAGCACAGAGTAGTTAGTCATGCTAGTGCTATTCTGGAAGAAGACCATATGTAGATGGTGGTATATAAAGAAAAAGGGGGGAGGGAGGAATATTTTGGCAAGCTGCAACAATTTTTTTGATAGAAAAGTATATTTCCTATTGCACCAATTTTTTTCAGCTACAGTAACCTGCCAAGACATCTCACAGGAAACTCACTGGAGGGTGAGGCAGGGTGTATGCTTATTGAAGACAGATGTAATGGAAATGTCATCTCAATCTGTCAAGTTTCTCTAGAGCAAGCAGCCAAGTTGAGCATGGGGAAGGCTGTGAAACACTGCTAGGAGATTCATGTTTATCCACAGACCCCAAGTATGTTTTTATCACACCTGTCGACCACCTTGTTCTTCCTTCTTCTTCATGCTTGGGACTCCTGCTCTCAACGTCACAACATGAAACTCTTTCTTGAAAAAGGAATCTTTCTGTTGCTGTCAGCAGAAACAGGGTCCAGACAAGACCACCAAATTTGGGGGCCAAAAAGCCACATCTGTAAGGGGCACTCAGGTGAGCTCACAAGTTGGCCTCTCTGTGCTCCTGTATGTGCTGCTGCCTCCTCTACCTGGAGTGTGGTTCTCAGAAGCCAGCCTCAGATGTCAGCAGCTCTGTGCCGCCTTCCCAGAACTCCCTGGGAGAGCAGGCTGCACCTCCCCTGTGCTTCAGTGGCCATCTGTGCAAAACTTCGTCATCAGGGCCTCCCCACTGGACAGCACCTGTCTGTCTCTCCTCTTACAGTGAGAATTCCTGGAGGGCAGGGATCATCTTTCTATTCCCAGTGCCTAAGACAGTGGCTGCAGAGGGGAGGCACTGGGGGATAAAGGAAACAGCCATAAAAGAGGGGGCAAGAGGACTGAGTCACAAGACAAAAGGAGAGAGAGACGACTGGACTTGCAAGTTGGAATGTGTCCGTTTTTCGCCCATCACAAACTCTTTTCTATAAAAGTGTGTGGGCTTTCCCCAGACCCAGGGCCACTCTTACTGCTAAGGTCTCTGTGCTTAGTTAACCTGGGGCTAGTGCTTACTGGGAGGGCTGTGGCTGCCAGAGACACCTCTGCCTGTGGACCTATGGGGCACTTTATACTCAAGCTGGTTTCACAGTGGTGGAAGGCAGAGCTCACTTTTTAAATCAAAAGGCAAAGGAAAGGGAACCAACATGAACCAGGTACTCTGCCAGGTACCTCATGAAATGCATCTCATTCTACGCTTGCAACCACCCTCCCAGGTAGGTGCTTGTTTCTATTTGCTCCATGTGTTCTTTGCCCCTTTCCCCTCTTTTCCTGCCCTCTTTGGATTCCATATTTTCTAGTCTTCCATTTTTTCTCCACTGTTGGCGTATAAGCTATTCATCTGTTTTAGTTTTTATCTTCTTAGTGGTTGCTTTAGGGTTTATGTTTATTTAACTTATCAAAGACAAGGTGGATATTCTAACTTCAATTTACAGACCAGGAACTGGGATTTCAGGGCAGTTAATTAATTTTGTAATATATCATAGCTTTGAAATGGTGGATTCTTCACTGTTCTGTATGGCTCCAAAGTCTGAATCTTCTGTTACATACTCCTAAATTGGGAACTGTATTTTTTCCCCCTGTACTTTAACCCAACTTATCAGGGACTCATAAACACCTTGGTCTCTGTGTCACAAACTCCTAAAGTGCAATCCAAAGGATGCATCAAGTGAGATATTAGGATTTCATGCTGGAAAAAAGGGTTTCATGGCCAAGTAAGCTTGGGAAATAGTGGGTAAATATATAAAACAGTTCCCTTTCCAGGACTTCTCAGAGCTTTTCATAAACTGAAATGTATTATGAAAACATAATAATGGTGGCAGCCCTGACAAATTTATTTGATGCCAGAACCATTTTTTCCCAGGATATTATCTGATCTAGTGTTTCTTCAAATGAACTTTGGACAATGCTGCTCTAAGAAAAATATCAACGTGTTCTGTTACCTCATGCCAACCTTCTCAAGGAAGACAGGTGGCTAGAGCAATTTAAGGGGTCCCGCCCCCTGAGTGTGCCCCCGTCCTCACCTGTCATGAAGCACTTGATGTCCTGAGAATTGCTGATGGGGTTGTTATTTTTAAACATGTATAGGTTAAAAGGCATGATGCTGCTGCTACTAAGATGCTTCCACAGCTCGTGGTCTGGGCTGGTCCAGCGTCCGGCCAGCACGTCATAATCCCGTCGGCCCATGTGCACGAGCTTGGTGAGTGGGTCATAGAGGCCACCGTGGTAGCCGATGATGACCTGGAAGTTGGGGTTGGTGTCCATGTAGATCTCCCCGTAGGCTGTGTACAGGAGCTGCTTGATCATCAAGCCTGTGCCACTGAAGACAGCAAGAGGGGTCCCGATGTTGTCACAAGCTATGTAAAACTCGTCACCGCTGCTCAGCTCCATGGCAAAGAGGTGTCCTTGCAGGTCGTAGTAGAGAGATGTGATCTCAGAGCTGGAGTGGTTGTAGAGATGGGTGACCTTGGTGGGGTTGGACAGGTCTGCATAGAAGAACTGCAGGTGGTGGCTGTGGCTGCTCTTGCTGGATACCCGCCGCCCCAGGCCATCATAGCGGTATCTGACGCTCCAGCCACCGGCCCGGTTGTAGGCCTTGATGAGCAGGCCAGCTGAGTTGTACTCGAAGACGTCACTGCCCCGCTGCCTCAGGAAGCCATCCTCGTCCATCTTGTATTGCACGTCCCCCAGCCTAGTGATGCGGTCACGGAGGTCGTACCGTAGCGGGGTGAGCCGTGCACTATTCCCAGGGCTCAGTAAGTGCAGGTTCCCATTGAGGTCATAGCTGTAGCGCCAGAGGGGCTTGTCATTGATGGAGACTGTCTGCAGCTGGCCATCAGCATCATACTCGTAGGAGTAGCGGGTGGTGTTGGCATAGGGTCCCACCTTCAGCTCCTTCTTCACCACTCGCCCCATGTTATCATACTGGACTGTCATCCAGTACATGAGTGAGCGGAAAATCTCATATTGCACTTCTTTCATCCTGCCATACGCATCAAAGTGCTTGGTGTGGGTCATGACTGCTGTGGTGATGATCTGGTTAATGTCATAGTAGATGACGCCAAACTTCCCAAACTGCTCTGTCTTGCCTGACACGTCATCATAGCGATAGAGATCGATGGGCAGCGGGGTCTCGTTGATCACAGCCTGCATGCTGGTCACTCGGAAACTGTTGTCATAGTTGTAGTCAAAACGAGCGTTGACCATGCCTTCCTCAGTGAAGCGGAAGATCTGCCGGTCGATCAGAGGCCCAATCTGACGGTAGCGGATGGTGCAGGTGAAGCCCTCGTTCTGCAGGTTGATGGTCTTCAGCATGCCGGCTGTCTCGTCATAGGTGAAGCTCACTTTGGTGGTGTCGTACAGCGTCTCGGCCAGCTTCGACAGCTTGCCATACTTGTATATCACCCTGCGGCCGGTGCCCAGGTAGAAGGTGTGAAGGAGCTGCCCATCCTCCGTGAAGTCCTGTATGACTGAGGCATTGCCCTCAGGGGGCTGGTAGATGTTCCTGTAGTAGCCCACTGAGCGGATGGTCTCTAGCGTCTGCCGGGCCACATTGGGCATTGTCACAGAGGAGAGGCGGTCGTTCTTGTCGAACTCAAAGATATACTGCCTCTGGCTGTGAAGGAGCAGCACCATGGACTGAAGGGAGAGGAAAACCAACAGATGTGAGGAGGGTGGTGAGAAGGAACGTGGTCAATGCACCCAAGACCTAAAGGAAAGGAATGAACGTCCAAAGAAACTGAATTCTCCTGGGTTGTGCCCCGACCAGAGCTTTCCAGCTGGAGTGCCACAAGGTCCTGCAAAGAGGTTACAGATGAGGCATTCATCTGGAATGATGAGGCAATCTTTTAGCCCTTGGCCCTTGCAGGGCCCAGCGCCCCACACCCTCAGGCCATTGCTTTCCTGTTGTGAGCACTCTTGTGTGTTTGCCCCTTCATGTGGTACAGACACGGTCACTTTTCTATGTGATGGGGTGTGAGAAAGGTTGGAAAGTACTGGCCAGGAGTACTACATCAGCCTCCCTCCTGGTTCCTGCTCCAGACGTCTCAAATCAATCTTCCCACTCAAGCAAGAATGAGCTTCCTCAAACACTCTGACAATGTCTTTTGCCTGCTAAACAGCTTCTCTTGACTCCCTGTGGCTTACAGCATAAAGACCATGTTTGGGAAGGATATTTAAGGCTTCACACAATCATTTATGTAGTAAATGCCCACCCTGGGATGGGCAGACTGTGATGGGGATGGAAGAACCTGCTTCCCAACAACGGACGTATTGTGCTGCCCTGGGCAAGTCCTTTCCCTCTCTGGATTTGGCTGACCTCCAAGGCCTCTTAGTACCACCACAGAACACCGCTCTCAAGGATACTGCCCCAGCAAGGGCAGGGGAGACTTACCTCAGAGCAAGCAGAGCCTGGGCCCTGGATAAGCGACCAGGAGCAGGTAACCAAGCAGGGATCTGTGCACTAGAATTGGTGCATGAGGCGCACCCTTTTTCAGGAAAACATCAGCTGATAACGGACCTAGAGGCTTCTAGGCATCAAAGCTACCATTTTCTCTTGTTTGGGACCAACTTTTGATTTTAGGTCATTTTGATTCTTAGCCCCTGAGATGAAAAGAATTCTGACCCGAAGCAGAGGGGATTTAGTAAGGCCACGCCCAGCACTTGAAGCCTAGATCTAAGCACCTCCTGCCTAAGTACTGCTCTCTAGGCTTCTGCCTGGTTCTCCAAGCCCAGATTATACCATGTACCCCAGACCTGAGAGCAGGCCCTTGCCCTGAGTCCTGATCTGTAAGCCCAGTAAGTGCTTGGGCCAGCTCCCAGTTCCACAATGTCAGGCGGGTCTTTCATATTCTCCTGCACTGGGACCCCACCTGTCACTCCATCACCAGGATCCCTCCAAGATGCCCTGGCCCTCTGTGGCACATTTCCCAGAACATTTCCTTTTGGAGACCACATGAGTCTGATCTTTCCCACTGAGGCCAGCAGGCTGGGCCCGGCCATGGGTTGAGCTACAGTGACAGACCTTCTGTAAGGCAAGGCCAGTGACGGAAGGAGACAGACACCTGCCTTCTCTAAGTATGTGTAGCTCCACGTCTTCCCATCAGCAAAGATCCTGGATGTGATGCGCCCTGCCTGGTCGTATTCCATTCTCTCAGACATGATGCCCCTCTGGATGCCGGCAATGTGGCCCCCCGGAGAGTATGTCACATTGACACCATTCAGCCTGCTGCTGGGTGACCAGAGGCTGGGCCGCCCCGCTTGGTCATACAGGATCCGAAGGGTGAACTTGCGGTGGTCATCGTAGATCTTCTCTGTGCGTGTTACGCGGTCAAAATCCAGAGACAGGAGGTTCCGGTTGTGAACCTGGAGAAGGGGTCAGGAGGAAAGAGGAAATTAAAATGGACAATGAGAACTTTGGTCTGATGGCCAACGTGGCTCTTGCTGTGCTGAGAAGTCCCTAAGCAGAGGAGGTGGCCCAGATCCTGTGCAGCAAGAGATGTGGGTTTGAGTCCTGGCTTTGTCATTTGTCAGCTCTATGAAGTTTCCTCATCTGTAAATGGGAACAGTAATGCTAACTGCACAGGGCTATTGTGAGGGTAAAGATAATGCAGACGTTGAGAAATAGCAGCTGTGACTGAAGAGGACCCATGTGATTTTCTAAGGTGATTCTTCTTAAAAAGGAGCCACCAAGTGAGCCCAGCAAATAATGTCTGACCCATCTCTCCTAAGCCAGACACTGAGGAGACCAGAGAGAAGGGAAAGGAAGGGCTTTGCTCTAGGTCTCGTGGCTGAGTCTGGACTTGACTTTCACCACTGCGACATGCCCAGTGACCCTCTGAGCAAGTTCTAGCTTTCTGGGGACTCTGGACTTCCTGTCATCTCTGGGGTCTCTCCTGCTCTTGCCAACACAATTGAAGCTTTTTAGACACTGCAGTCAGTACCCAAGACATTGCCTTCTTCCTGGAGGTGCTGGGAGGCAGTGGGTGTGTGAGTCTGGGGTGGCTTCTCTGGCTGCAGGCTGGGGACATGGTCATGGCTTTGGGACATTTTGCCTTTGCCTCCAGGATTGGGAGCCCCTTGTGTAATCTCCACTGGGGCTGCTAGGTCAGCACACGGTTCGATTTTCTTTCAGAGTTACAAATACAGAGATCTCACAGAGGTAGCAGTAAGTCAGGGTTTTCATATTTTAATAAAGAAATTCAGAGTCTGTTTCTGTATTTGGATCCATCCCATGGGCTGCCGCTGAAACACTCCTTGGTACTCTGAAGCTAAAATGCTGGCTCCTGCTAATTGGTGCCTGGCCTGATGGGGCATTTGGGCAGATATTCCATCTTTCTACTACTCATTGGTTAAGCTTGACAAGTAGTAAGGAAGACCCAAGAGTAAAGCAGATAATTAGGTCACATAATGCAAAATGACACATGTGATCCTCCAAAAGGCCCTCTGGGTCTTTTTAAAAAAATGGTCCAGGTCTAGGAATTAAGGCCAGTATTTCAGCTTAAACTTCATGACCAACTTTTCTGGGTGACTCTGGGCAAATGTCTTCCCCTCTCTGAGTCTCAGTTTCTTCTTCATATAACAGAATTGTTGTGAAAATTTTAAAAATTTAAGTAAATTACCTTGTGGAATGCTGGACCATAGAAGGTACTGAATAAATGGATGGAATTATTTTCATTAAGCGACAGCAAGTGATCATGGTTGTTCTCAGAGGAAGGAGAGGCATGTGTGTCTCCCCCTTCTCTCATACAAATTCTAAGGCCTTGAAGATAAAGATTTATAATGATGATGGCAAGATGACTTTAGTTGTGAATAGCCTGGTTATAATAAGGTCGCTTTCCCTGGGGTAATCAAACACAATTGCAGAAGCAAAAACAGTGTGGCAGATAATTCCCGTGAAAAATCAGAGGCATTGGAGGCTGAAGCTATGTTCTTTGCAGAGAGGGCAAAGGAACATTCATGGGCTGTGCTACACAACTGTGGGGGCCTTTTTAAAGCATCTTTTGGAAGGTCCCACTGTGACTACCCCCAGGGTGGTGCCACCCAACCAGCTGTCCTCTTCATCCCCTGGAGGATCCCTGGAAAAAAGGAGCTGCACCTTCATGACAAAATTAATAAAATTAAATCAAGAAGCTCACGGGGGAATCACCTAATGCCTCCTGTACTCGGCAGTAGTGGCAATGAGATTATTTTACATCTTTCTTTATTAAAAAAGTTCCCAGTTGTATAAAAAATTAGCTCCATTATGGGGTGGTACACCCAGCTAACATTCTAATTCCACATGCTGCCACTGTGGGTGGCCATTTATTTTGGGAGGACACGTAGATGTGGCCACCCGACCGGAGCATCATCAATCTCGGGCAGGGAAAGGGACCAATTAAAGCCTGGGAAACTTTTGGTCCAGTTCACACAGCAGAGGGGAAATCCTAATAGTACTAATTGCTCATGTTTACTGAGCACCTGGGGCCTACCAGCACTGTGCTAGGTGCTTTGAATATATTAACTTGTTTCTGCATGGGCTCAGAGGAGTTTCTCTCTACATACACAGCTCAGGCAGGCATCAAACTCAGGTGAAACTTTCCATTGAGGACACTGCCTCAGATGGGCATGAAGGGCTCTTTGAGAATTCAGATGGGGCTAAGTGAGGCCACAGAGGTCAAAGACAGCTCGGCCTTCCTCTGGGAACTAGTGGGAGGCTGGTTCCCACATCAGAGAGTTACTAGAGTTCTTGGCCGAGTGCTTGGTTGTTAAGGGAGGGAGAAAGCCTGGTTTTTTGGTTCTAGATGTATGACACTGGACAAGTCATTTAATGTTTCTATATCTGTTGTGGGCCTTTTTCTGGTCTTTTGCTCTGCCTAGCTATGTGACGCTGAAAAATATCACTTACCCTCTTTGAACCTTGGTTGCCCCACATGTAAAAGAGGAGTTTAAATGAACGTTCTAGCTGGGCTTGGTGGCTCAGCCTGTAATCCCTCGCCTTTGGGAGGCTGAGGTGAGTGGATTGCCTGAGCCCGCGAGTTCGAGACCCGCCTGGGCAGCGAGACCTCATCTCTACAATAAATCAAAAAATCAGCCGGGCGTGGTAGCGCATGCCTGTAATTCCGGCTACTCGGAAGGCTGAGGTGGAAGGATCGCCAGAGCCCAGCAGGTCGAGGCTGTGGTGGCCGGGAGAGGCCACTGTACTCCAGTCTGGGCGACCGAGTGAGACTCCAACTCAAAAAAAAAAAAAAAAATGAGCGTTCTTTGCTGAAGGACAGGGGACTTGAAAGTTCTAGTTGTGTTGCTATGAAGAAGCTTCTATGGTTTTCAGAATGTCAGGAACATCAGCTCAGCAAATATCTCCTGAGAACCTGTGGCCTGCAAGGTGCTGTGCTGATAGCCAGGGCTAGTTCATTGGCTTTCACCCTGCCCGTCACCTTTCTTTCTCAAGCTGGAGGGAGAGAAGCTGGGCAAGCAGGTACTGGGGCAGAGGCCACATGCTATGGAAACGTGGGATGTCATGCAGAGGAGGAGCTGGTTCAAAGCATCCACTCTAAATGCCAGGTCACAAGACCAACCCTCTGGCAGTAATATTGAGATCATTTTGCTTAGAAAGGGAAACTGCCTAGAAAGTGAGGCTCAGGTGTTAAATGGCTAAATGAAATTTTGAGACATATGAGCAACAGTAACAGCAATAATGGTAATAATAATAGCAACAACAATGAGTGGCTATTCCTGACTACTTAAGATGTGTCAACCTCTGTATAAGACACTGTATATATTACTTCTAATCCTTGCAGCAAACTGTGTTGTTGGTTTTACCTTCCCCATTTTATGAATAATGAAATTGAGGCTCTGAGATTACTGATTTGCCCAAAGTCACTCAGGAAATAATGTAAGCTGGAAATTCAGCTCAGGCCCGTCTAACACCAAAGCCAGTGGTCTTTCCACAGGTAGCAATGGAGAAGCTATATAAGAGCCTCTTAGTACACGTGGTTCTCTGCTTTAGTTCACCCTTTGCAGATGAGGAAACTGAGGTCCAAGGGAGAGTTTCACGGACAGAGCCAGTTCTCCAGAGCCCCTTCCTTCTTTCCTCACAGGATGCCGCCACCTCCAGAGGACTTGCTCACCCGCAGCCGGCGCCCAAAGACCGTGACCTGGCCCCGAGCCTGCTCCTTGCGTTGCCGCCACTCCACCAGGTTGAGGCCATTGTCGATGGGCAGTGTGACGTTCCTCTTGCCCACGGTGGGGTTGACAGTGCCTGCCAGCAAGTGGGGCTCGGTCTGCAGTGCCACCTCCATGCCGTTGGCCAGCAGCAGCCGCAGGGAGCCGTCGGCCCCAATGTAGTAGCTGTTCCGGACTTGGTCTGGGGGAAAAGGACAGACACACACTGCTCAGAAGGATTGAGGGTGGAGGGGGGTGTGTAGAGCACAGGCAGTGGGAGGTTTTTAAGGTTTTTTTTTTTTTTTTAAGTATGGAGGCAAAATATTATCACTGAAGAAAACTAGGAAAATATATGGAGATCACCCATCATCTCAGTACCCAAAGAAAACCATTGTAAATATTTTGTATGTTTGTAGATTTTAGGATATTTCCAAATGCCTTTATAGTTTAAAATAGTTGCCTATAGAATTTTTCACTGATTGCTATATTATATCATGTTACTCAAGATTTTTTTTTTTTTTTTTTTTTTTGAGTTGGAGTCTCACTCTGTTCCTAGACTGGAGTGCAGTGGCCGCTCCCGGTCACGCAGCCTCGGCCTGCTGAGCTCCGGCGATCCTTCCACCTCAGCCTTCCGAGTAGCCGGAATTACAGGCATGCGCCACCACACCCGGCTGATTTTTTGATTTATTGTAGAGATGAGGTCTCGCTGCCCAGGCGGGTGTCGAACCCGCAGGCTCAGGCAATTCACTCATCTCAGCCTCCCAAAGGCACGGGATTACAGGCTGAGCCACCGAACCCGGCTACTCAAGATTTTTCATCAACAGTTTTCTTAGTGACTGTACAGTATTCCACTGTATGGAAATACTATATTTCATCAAGCCTCAAAGAGATATTCAGTTTATTTTCAGTTTTTCACAATTATAAGTAACACTGCAAAGACAGTTTAAACATTAGGCTAAGTGAAATACGTCAGATAAAGAGGTCACATATGTATGAATTCATTTGTATGAAATGTCCACAATAGGCAAATCCACGAAGACAGAAAGTAACTCAGTGGTTTCTAGAGAATGGGGGGCAAAAGAGAAAGAAGAATGACTGTTGTTGAGGATGGGATTTCATTTAGGGTGATAGGATTAGGTGTTAGTGATGACTGTACAACTTTGTAAACATATGAGTCACGTACACTCAAAAAGAGTAGATTTGATGGTGGGTCAATTATGACTAAATTTAAAAATATTTTTTGATATATCAATGTCTTCATTTTAGGTATTTAAATCAAAACAGGTTCCTAAAAGTAGGATCACTAGGGCAAAGGATTGAACATTTTAAGCCTCTTGATAGACACCAGGGTAAAATGTTCTTTAATAATTCTGATGCTTAAATCACTGGCAGAATGCCAAACACATGTATACATTTTAAATCATTATTGAACAATAACTTAGACATATATATATTTGAAATTTAAAATTTTATTAAAACATTTTAATTAGATCTTTGGCTAAAAGAAAGTTATGGAGAAAAAAAGTAAATAAATTTCAGCTGTAAGATGCACACTCAGGGCATTTTTTTCAAACGTGAAAACAGTATCTCTGGGTTTGCTTGGCAGTCTCCTGTCCCTTGCTGTTCCTTGGACATTCCCTCTGTCTGAACTCTCTCTTTAGTAAATGCTAGCTAAAGTCTCTCCTTCAAGGCTCTGCTCAAATGTCATCCCTTCCCAAGCTTTTTCCTGTGTTTCTCTGGTCAGAACGAATACCTCCCTTTCCTACACATGCTTCAGCCCCACCGGTGGTCTTGCAGCTGAGAGGTGTATAGCACATCACTGTTAATGAACAAACTCTCTAGTATTTGAGTGCCTGCTGTGAGAGGCACTATGGCACCGAGCTCACAGGCCACAGAGGTGCAGGCCACCCAGGCCCAAGTTCCAGCTTTGCCACCGTCTTGCTGTAAGACCTTGGCCAAATTATTAACCTGTCACATCTTTGTGGCTTCATCAGTACATTGGGACAATAACTGTACCCTTGGCCTCACAGGATGCTCTGAGGACTGAGTGAGATCACGAATGTGAAGAGCCGAGAACTGTGCTTGGCATCTGATGTTATGTAAATGTTAGCTGTCACTGGTTTTAAGTGCCTGGCACTGTGCCAGTCACTGTCACGTGTGTCTCTGGTTATTTATCTCTGCCACCCCATTACACACACACACACACACACACACACACACACAACACCATGGTGAAATTTAGATTAGCAGTTAAGAGAGTGGGCTCTAGAGCCTGCTTGTCTGGGTCCAAGTGCCTGGTTAGGTGTATGACTTGGGGCAAGCTACTTAGCCTCTCATTGCCTTCATTCAGAAAACAGAGATATGAATAATACCTATCTCATAGGCTTATGAGGTACTACGTGAGGTACTTCATAAGGTACCACTTCATTAGGACTTTGGATGTAAAATTTGAAAATATACTTTGAGGTTATTTTGTTATTTTGTTTTTTTTTTTTTTGAGTTGGAGTCTCACTCTATCGCCCAGACTGGAGTGCAGTGGCCGCTCGCCACCGCAGCCTCGACCTGCTGGGCTCCGGCGATCCTTCTGCCTCAGCCTTCCGAGTAGCTGGAACTACAGGCGCGCACTATCACGCGTGATTTTTTGTTTATTGTAGAGATGAGGTCTCGCTGCCCAGGCGGGTCTCGAACCGGCTCAGGCAATCCACTCACCTCAGCCTCCCAAAGGCGCGGGATTACAGGCTGAGTCACCGAGCCCGGCTTACTTTGAGGTTAATAAGTGCTTCAAAAATGTTAGCTATTATCATTCTTATGGTTACCAGTGCTCAGTAAATATTTTGCTGGATTGAACCAGATATGTTCTAGGCTATGTCAAGCAGCAAAAATGCAGTTTTCCTGGGAAACCCTTACTGAATCTCTTCTGCTAGAATGGCATCAAATAGGTGCCCCCTCTTTCACTCCCTCCCCGATCCATCTTTCTCCCTTTCTCTCTTACACACAAAATTCTAAAATCTGGCCAGGCACAGTGGTTCATGCCTGTAATCCCAGCATTTTGGGAAACCGAGGAGAGAGGATTGCCTAAGCCTAGGAGTTTGAGACCAACCTGGGCAACATGGTGAGACCTCGTCTCTACAATAAGTAAAAAAATTAGCCGGGCATGGTGGTCCCAGCTACTTGGCAGGCTGAGGTGGAAGGATCGCCTGAGCCTACCAGGTCGATGCTGTGGTGGCCGTGAGGATGCCACTGCACTCCAGCCTGAGGAACAGAGTGAGACTCCCACTCACAAATAAAAGTTCTAAAATCTGCTTCCAACTTGCTATGCATTATTCACTGACAATCTAAATTTTACCTCCTTAGAACAGTGAAAAAGGCTGTGTCAATGTCTTTTAAAGCTGCTCCTTGCTGAATCTATATATGTCTATTAATGGAGACTTTGGGGAACATAGCATGTGGAGACCCCATCTCAGATGAGCCCCATTTAATGTGGGCTGTGACCTCCCAAAGCTGCTCTTCATTAGTAGCTACTTCTTATTAATTCCCATAGTTCAGACATGAGATGCGACCGAAAGGGCTTCTCACAAACCTCTACTGAGGTCACGGCAAAACTGAGCATCGATCCTGGTACATGAGAAGGAAAGAGCTTGGCAGAGGTACCAAAGAGGAAAAACAGGTACCATATTTCCTGGATTCCAAGACATGCTTTTTCTTTTCACATTTTAATGTTTCTGAAATTGGAATGTGTCCACAGATGCCTTTTGAGCAGTGTGACTTTTTTTTCTTCTGCCTGAAAAGTTATTAAATTGATGGTACATTTTAAAACTGAGGAATGTAACATTTTTGAATTTTAAAAAGTTGCCCAATATAAGAAAGCCTGCATCAAGCTTTGAGAAAAATACTAAAAGCTAGTTTAGCAGTATGGAATGGATGGATGGGACAATTCTTAATCACAGGGAAGAAAACAGGCCTGAAGGGATAAGATGTCTGAGTAATTGGTGGTCCTGTAGTCCTTGGTCAGGTAGAATCCTGGTACCTTCTCTTGGCAATAATAAAGGCAAAGCATAAATACCTGGTGTATGTCTCAACCCAGCTATAATATTATGAATATATAGTCAAAGAGGGCCCCTCCAAAAAAAACCAGAATTATTTTTTGGAAGGTGGGTCCCTTGTGGTACAGGCTTCCCTCACTAGTTAGATAAGTGTTCTAGGAATCCATAGGCATCAGTATACCAGCTAGCATTGTTGTGAGAGGCTGCATTTGGCCTTGGTGAATTTTTTTTGAAGATTTTTCAATGCATCTGCCCATTTCATGATGTGTGATTTACGAGTGCACCTGTCCATGTCATGCTGAGTGTTCTGCCCACACCTCACTGAGTATTCATGGCATGACTGCCCTGTGCCCCACCCTCCCTATTCATCTGATCTCACCCCAAATGACTTTTTTTTTGTTTCCCTGGATGAAAAAGTCCTCAAAGGGAAACATTTTGCTGATGTGAAAAGGGTGAAACCAAAAATGGCAGAAGCACTAAAAGATATCAAAATAGATGAGTTCAAAAACTGTTTTGAGCAGTGGAAAAAGCATCTCCTAGGTGTATTGCATCAAATGGAGAGTACTTTGAAGGTGACTGAAGTTTAAACATGTAAGAATAAATACACATTTTTTAATAAATAAATTCCTGTTTTTTTAAAGTCTCGCCTCATATGTTGGTTTTGTCTATAGTTACTGGCTCATAACTCCCATAGTCCTTGTTATAGTCTTTTGTTATAGTGTTGGGGTGATTTAGGCCCCAGAAGCCGACCTCAGGAAACAGAATTTCTCTCTCTGACCTTCACCTGTCCTTCTTTCCAAGGCAGGACTCTAATCTGACTGTGGATCATCAGACCCTCATTTCAGAGGGGATCCTGTCCTGTGTCCTGGAGGAAGAAATGCACAGAGAGGTCAAGATAATCTGAAAAGACAGGACTTGCTGAGTTTAGATGATACCCTTTTTGTCCAATTACATCTCAACATGGTTGTCTACGTTTCAATCACGCCATCCAATGAAGTCTCAATAAAAGGTCCATGAGGACAGGGTTTGGGAGATGAGCACGTGGAGGTTCCTGGTGGGTGATAAATCTGAGGAGGGCATGGAAGCTCTGCACTCTTTCCCCCATATCTTGTCCTATGTATCTCTTCATCTATAGCCTTTGTCATATTCTTTATAATAAACCAGTAAATGGAAGTGTTTCCCTGACTTCTGTGACCTGCTCCAGCAAGTTAATCAAACCAAAGAGGAAGCTGTAGGAAACCCAACTTGAAACTGTTCAGTCAGAAACTCCAGAGGCATGGACTTGTGACTGGTGTCTGAATGGGGAGGGTTGTAGTTTTGGGGACAGAGCCCTCAACCTGTGGGATCTGATGCTATCTCTAAGTAGATAGTGTCAAAATTGAATTGGAGGACACCCAGTTGGTGTCTGCTGCAGCACTGATTGCTTGCTTGGTATGTGGGGAGAGACTCTCCCCCTGTCCCCCATCAAAATTTGGTCACAGAAGTCTCTTATGTTGATAATTGTGGTGTGGGAGCAGAGGAAACACTGAGTTTTCCCAAAATACCACTGTTAAAGGTGCTTGGTGGGGAAGAAATTCCAGGGTTTGGTTTCTCTTTCTTTGGAAAACTATTGTTCTTTGAGATCTTAAAGGCAGAGGGCTACATTTGGGAATAAAAGTGGTTGTAAGAATAAACAGACATTTATTTTCTTATGGAAGGTTAAACTGCGTCCTAATGATTATCTAATTAATCTGACAAGTACTTACTGAGCAATGCTATATGCCTGGCCTATGCTACAGACTTTATATATATTGTTTAAAGAGGAACCCTGAGGAACGTCTGAGGAACCTGAGCAATCCAGATGTGATAATTCAGCCCCATTCCCAGACTCAGAAACCAGGAGTGAGACAATTCTTAATCACAGGGAAGAAAACACGCCTGAAGGATAAGATGTCTGAGTAATTGGTGGTCCTGCAGTCCTTGGTCAGGCAGAATCCTGGTATCTTCTCTTGGCAATAACCAAGGCGGAGCATAAATACCTGGGTATGTCTTAACCCACCTATAATATTATGAATATATATTCAAGGAGGACCCCCTCTAAAAAAAAAATCAGAATTATTTTTTTGAAGGTGGGCCCCTTGTAGTACAGGCTTCCCCTACTAGTTAGGCAAGTGTTCTAGGAGACATCAATGTACCAGCTAGCATTGTTGTGACAGGCTGCATTTGGCTTTGGTGAAATTTTTTTTGAAGATGTTTCAATGCATGTGCCCATTTCATGATGTGTGATTTATGAGTGCACCATGTCATGCTGAGTGACTCCACCCAGTTCACACAAGTGGGGACTGCTACAGCAGGCATAGAGGTCTGGGCTGCCTCCCCAGAACCCCTGCTCTTTTCACTGCCCCACTACGTTCAACATGGCTTCAGCTTGCTTTCTTTTCCTGGAGAAGAAAACCAAGGGCCACAGTCGGTGATGTGGTGGCCAAGTCAGAACTAGAGCTTGGGCTGCTGACTCTCAGCCCAAGGTTCTTTCTACTGGTTTTGTCAAAGCTTTTGGGAGTACAAAGAATCATCCAGAGGGCGAGAAAAAAGTCAGGCAAGGCTTTCCCTGGCAATGGCTTCTTTCTTTTCAAGCTTACTAAATTCAACAAAGCTGAAGCCCCACCCTGGGTTACCACATCCCATGAAAACAACTGAAAGCTAGATTTCATCATTGTGAAGTACCTAAAGTTAAAAGACCATCCCATAACAAGATGATTTCATGGATGCAGAGAAAAAGGGTCTCTGCTAGCAGAGGCACCAACCTCCTCACCTGGGCTTCAGGAAGGCTTTCTCCATGCCCAAGTCCCTTTCATAATTAGGTGTAATTATTCTCGTTCTTTGTCCACACCTGTACCAGTGTGTCATTAGAATGGCAAAATAGCCAGGTCACCTGGATTAGCAGCTAATGGATGCTCTACCCTTTGTTCTGATGATAATAGGACTCAACAATGAAATGTTATGCTGAAGCTTCTGGAAGAGAATTTACTGGTCTCAGGCTGGTATGTTTTTCAAATCAGGTGGCAATACAGGGAGAAACCAGTTGTAATGCTTTCCTGTTCTTGGGCAGCTCCGGCAACAGATTGTTCCTTGTGTCACCCTCTTCCAAAGGGTCATCCTACTCCTCTGCCTCATATTCCCCAGGCCCGCACCAGGCTTACCTTGCAGTAGTGTGTAGAAGGCACCTGAGGCAGACAGGTTGGTGGTTATGGTGACATCATCCTTGCTGGAGGTCTCTACCTGGACATGCACCGAACTGTCTGTATCGCTTCGGAAACTGCTCACCTGGCCAGTAGGGAAGGTCACATTTGTCAGGCGGCCAAAGCTGTCATACCTGGAAACCAAGGGGTGGCACTGAGTAACAGTAACAGATTGGTGATAGGGCTGGAACTTGGCACGTGTTACCTCATGCCATGGTTGTGTATGTCTACACTCCGGTGTCTCCCACATCTCCTTGCACAGGACTTGACACTTGGATTTCAGGATATGCGTCCTGCTAATGTCCAATTGCAGCAAAGTGCCTGACCTATCTGAGTCTTCCTTTCCTCATCCAAACAGTGGAGATGCCACCGCTGCCTACTGCCAGGAGTACATGCGGACCATGGGCAAGTGCCCTGTAGTTGTAACTAGAGTTCACTTGTGAGGGGGTGAGACGAGTGTGGCCGTGATGAGATGGCCACAGAATCTTAGAACTGGGGGACTCCCCAGAAGAGATGCCATCAAACTTGATGCTTGAGTACTTTCTGCAAAACCCCCAGGAACTGATTTTACATATTTTTCCTGAAAAATACTAGAAATGGGAACTATTTTCCAGGGGCTTCCTAGGAAGATACAGATCCTGGGAAAAGGGGACCCTGAGGGCAAACCAGGACTCAAGCTAGATAAATGGTGTTTTGCAACCTTCCATCTAGATTTCACATCTGGAACTAAGCATCTAAGTGTCTGCAATTCAGAACCCACAGCATTGCTCTGGTATTTCTAAAGCATCATAATTGAATTTTAATTTTCTTTACTATTCTCCTGATAATAACAAAAGAAATACCTCCAATGTGCTAGGCTTGATGCTAGTTGCTTCTCATACATTCTTTGACTTAATTCTCATTTAATACGTTTTTTTTCATTTAATTCTCATTTAATCCTATTCTAAAAGGCATGTATTATCTCCTTTTTTGGAGGATCAGAAATTGAAGCTCAGAAAAGTGAAGTGAAGTGAACTCAAGGCCTCAAAACCAGTAAGTGTGGTAGAACTAAAATTCAAACTCAGATATTTTTGCTTCCAAACCGATACCTATGCTCTGTCTTCCAAGAACTTCTGTACCATCCATTTGCAAACATCCATTGCAAGTGTTCCTACCTGGAGCAGATGTGGCTGGGAGATGGCAAGAGTGGGCTATTACCATTTTAATTATTGTTTTTTAGTTGGGGGAGGCTCAAGTGCAAAAAGACTGGCTTACGCAAGCCTTTTTGCACTTGTGTGTGAATGGGGAAACAGTTCTTCACCTACATGTCAATATTTCTGACTTTTGCTCATGTGCAAGGTTGCAGCATGGATTCAGCCTGACCTGTTTCCTCTGTGTACTTTGGGTTTCCTTTCTGTTTTTTTTCCCTCCTTGCTGCTTCTTCTTTTTTTTCTTCTACTTCTGGGGTAAAGCTACACTTTGGATCCTTGTGAGGGTTTTAACAATGGTAAAATGAAAGGTCAGGGCCAGGTGTGGTGGTTCGTGCCTATAATCCCAGCACTTTGGGAGGCTGAGACAGGAGGATCACTTGAGGCCAGGAGATCAAGATTAGCCTGGGCAACATAGTGAGACCCCACCTCTACAAAATTAAGAAAAATTATCTTGGTGTGGTGGTGTACCTTAGTAGTCCTAGCTATTTGGGAGGCTGAGGCAGGAGGATCTCTTGAGCTCAGGGGTTCCAGGCTGCAGTGAGCTATGATTGTGTCACTGTACTCCCACCTGGGTGACAGAGTGAGACACTTGATACTTTTTTTTGGAGTCAGGGTCTTACTCTATTGCCCAGGCTGGAGTGCAGAGGGACTGTTATGGCTCATTTCAGCCTTGACCTCCTGGGCTCAAGCAATCCTTCTGCCTAAGCTTCTTGCTGGGACTAGAGGCACATGCTACCATGCCTGGCTAATTTTTTTTGATTTTTTTGTACAGATGAGGTCTTGCTATGTTACCCAAGCTGGCCTTGAATTCCTATTCCTGGGCTCAAGCAATCCTCCCACTTTGACCTCCCAAAGTGCTGGGATTACAGGTGTGAGCCACTGTGCCCAGCCTGACACTGTTTCTTGAAAAAACAAAAAGGCCGGGCTCGGTGGCTCAGCCTGTAATCCCAGCGCTTTGAGAGGCCGAGGTGAGTGGATTGCCTGAGCCCGCAGGTTTGAGACCTGCTTGGGCAACTTGACGAGACCTCATCTCTACAATAAATAAAAAATTAGCCAGGTGTGGTAGTGCGTGCCTGTAATTCCGGCTACTTGGAAGGCTGAGGTGGAAGGATCGTCGGAGTCCAGCGGGTCAAGGCTGTGGTGGCCGGGATCGTGCCACTGCACTCCAGTCTGGGCAATGGAGTGAGACTCCAACTCAAAAAAAAAAAAAAGAGACAGTTCAGCTCCATCCAGGCTCTTTCTGTGATCCCTTCAGTTGAGCCTGGCTTCTTGCTGGGACTCCCAGGACCCCAGCTTTTATGGTTTCAGGTGAGACTTGGGGGACGTGACTAGCAGGCCTTGGATGGGCAATTTTCTGCACAAGGTCAGATTTGGGTGGTGCACTACAGATTCTGCCATTTGCCAGCTGCTTCCATACCTGTGCCTGGCAGAGATCACAGCACTCTTTACATTGAATGTAACAGTCCCTGGCACACGCTGCCACAGAGAAGGTGTTGGTAAAGGTCTTTTGAATGAATCACCCCAGTCCTAGGCCTAAGAGTAATTATGGGGTAAGAGCCACGGGCCTTTGGGAAAGTTGAACCTCTCTATGGCTGGGGCCTAAGGAAGGAAAGCAGAAGCCCTTCCAGGATGGCAGTCTCTACTACACTATCTGGGCAGAGTCTGGCAGGGCAAGGCTGTAGGGCTGGATCAGGGGCTTGCTGAGGCAGCTGAGGAGCTTTGAAAACCTACTTCCTGATAGTTTCTCCTTTTCCTTCCTTAGTACTGAGTCAGGGTCTTCCAGGAAGAGGTCAGTCTGGCCTAGGGTAGACTAAACCTGGACTGGGTGATCAAAGGGGTGGAGTCCCTCAGAGCTGGGTGAGGGAGTAGTCCCGAGAGATGATTGCTAGGAAGTAGGGCGAGTCTTGGGGCAGAATTACAGGTGACTTAAATTTTTGTTTATTTATATTTGTATTTCCATGATTTTCTGTAATATACATGGATTATTTTCATAATCAGAAAAGCTTCACTGCAGAAGCTCATGAGCATGGCTGCCTTGGGGAAGCGGACACTTTAAATTACTGGCATCCACAGGAGAGTCTCACTTTATAGGGCAAGCTGCCAATAGCAATTTCCAGGCCTTTTCAGCAAAGTACTACCAGGGCACCTCAAGCTTCTGAGCTAAGATCAAGAACCCAGAAACTGGTTTTTTTTTTTTTTTAGTTGGAGTCTCACTTGGTCGCCCAGACTGGAGTGCAGTGGCTGCTCCCGGCCACTGCAGCCTCGCCTGCTGGGCTCCAGCGATCCTTCCGCCTCAGCCTTCCAAGTAGCCGGAATTACAGGCATGCGCTACCACGCCCGGCTGATTTTTTGATTTTATTGTAGAGATGAGGTCTCGCCTGTCCAGGCGGGTCTTGAACCCGCAGGCTCAGGCAATCCACTCACCTCAGCCTCCCAAAGGCACGGTATTACAGGCTGAGCCACCGAGCCCAGCTGCAGAAACTGGTTTTACACTGGCCATCTTAACTGTTCTGTGGTCCGTGATGACACTGAGTCCTTCCTGTCAGATCCTGAGTCATCTTTTAAATCTGCAGGAAGATCCATTTCAGTCCAGCAGTTTCATGGGATGGAGATGCTGTTCTACTCTGATTCGTGGAGCACCTATACACACTGTTTATTAAAATGAGACTATTCACTCAGATGATCTAATTTCCCAAGCTACATAAAAAAGGTTTTTATCATGCCAAGCAAGGCACTTAAAAAGCACTTTTGGAGTCTCACAGATAAGATTATTAATTAGGGGCCAGGGTCTCTTCAACACCACCTCTCACAAGGCCTTGCTCAACTGCTACCTGATGAAGCCCTCCCTGGTCTCTCTCTTCCCTTTCCCCATGATACCCTGTGCACAGCTCTATCCTAGGATGCCTCCCTTATATTGTACTCATGTACACATTGTCCCCTTCTTTGAACTGTGAGAGCATGGGGTCAAAACAGGTCTGTGAAGTCAGATTGCTGGTCTGGGAATCTGGATTCACACTACCTGGATTCTGCCACCGCCAGCAGTGAGGCCGTGGAGGACTGGCTCTCACTTGTCTCTGCTTCACCAGCTTTGGGACTGGCATAGAGAAGGCAGGCAGGGAATGCTGGCTGAGCAGATAGATGAATGCAGGATTGTATGTGTGAGGCCTTTTTCCTGCTCTATGAGAGAGAAGACACCATGATTCAGTCACACACTACCTCCTACAGGACTTGGCAGAAGCTGGACACATGGTAGGTGCGTGATAAACATCTGCTGAATGCAAATATGGAAACAACAACTCTCACTAAGTGATACTTTGGCAATCTCCCTCGGTATCTCCCCAGAGTTTTAGTCTCAAGACAGAAAGAGGCTTTGTATAAAGGCAGACAATTGTAATTATTATTGAAGGTAGCCTGTAATGCATAATTAAATTGAGCCCAAAGAAGATACAATGAAAAAGCTCCATGCCTTCAAGATCTGGTATTCATTTTATATGAGACGGTCAAAAACAGTAATTTCCACTCCTCACATTTTCCATTAGAAGGACTGAATGTCTTAATTAAATGAACATCAAATAGAACAACCAATTTATAAAATTTTCTTGTCTCCTATTCATTCATTTCAGTGTCTTCCAGAGCTTGAGATGTGCCACTGGATCTCTCTGCTGCTTGATCAGTACCTGTGATTATCCTATCAGAACACTGCTCCTACCAGCTCTGTATGGGAAGAACTGCAGCTGCCCATCCTCTGGCCCCTGAGCAACTCTGCCCTGTGGACCACCTCTGCAGAACCTTCTGTTCCATCACAGATCTGCTAAGAGCCACCCCCAAAAGGTGCAGGACTTGGAAAGGGCAGTTGCCTGTACTCTCTGGACTCCAAGTGGCTGCCTCAAGCCCCAATCCCATGACTGGGTGGCTTCTGGACAATGGCTTAGTTACATGTTACATAGCTTTTTCACTTAGTTACATAGCTTTCACTATGGAACCCACAAAGTACTGACAAATTTTTTTTTTTCTAACCAAAAGGAATGAAAGGAATGGTTGGTATGGAAAGGCCTTTGGAGCCAGGAGATCTAGTCCTTGAATCCTGGGTCTTTACTTGCCAGCAATGGGACCTTGGAGGATGGTCACTAGGTTTGGCATTCCTCCTAACCACAAACCCCCATAAATGATATTTTAGGCAGCTTATATAACATAACCTCAGTTAGCTTCTGCTTGCCCTGCAATAAATGAAGATAATAATACCTGTCTCACAGGGCCACTGTGAAGACCAAAACAGGTAACAATTTAAAAAGAAATGCAACTCATCTTCGACAAAGCCTCCACCACCTATCACTGGGGAGAGGAGAACCTATTCAGTAAATGGTGCTGGGAAAACTGGCTGACCACATGCAGAAGATTGAAACAGGACCCCTATCTATCCCCATACACAAAAACTAACTCTAAATGGATCAGAGACCTAAATATAAAACCTCAAACCATAAGAACCTTAGAAAATGAAGGACATACCCTCATGGAAATTGGAACTGGCATCCAATTCCTGAACAAAACTCGAAACCCACAGGCCATAAGGGATAGACAAGTGGGACCTCATTAAACTGACAAGCTTCTGCAAAGCCAAAGAAACCATCAAGAGAGCAGAGAGACAGCCTACAGACTGGGAAAAAGTATTTGCCAATTCCAGGTCTGACAAAGGCTTAACATCTTGGATCTACAAGGAACTCAAACATGCTGAAAAAAAAAAAAGCAACCCCATTATAAAATGGGCAAAAGATATGAACAGACACTTCACAAAGGAAGACATCCGAGCAGCCAACAGACACATGAAGAAATGCCCAACCTCACTAATCATCAGGGAGATGCAAATCAAAACCACACTGAGATACCACCTAACTCTAGTCAGAATGGCAATTATCAATAGCTCAGAAAATAATAGTTGTTGGAGAGGATGTGGCGAAAAGGGAACACTCCTACACTGTTGGTGGGAGTGTAAACTAGTGCAACCTCTGTGGAAAGCAGTGTGGCGATTCCTAAAAGCTCTAAACATCAACCTCCCATATGACCCTGCAATCTCCCTACTGGGAATATACCCCGAAGAACTCAAATCACTCTATAAAAAAGATAACTGCACATGAATGTTTATCGCAGCATTGTTCACAACAGCAAGAACCTGGAACCAACCAAGCTGTCAATCAAAAGAGGACTGGATTAAAAAAATGTGGTACATATACACGATGGAATACTATGCAGCCATAAAAAAGTACAAAATCATGAATTTCACAGCAACCTGGATGGAGCTATAGTCTATAATACTGAGTGACCTCTCACAGAAACAAAGATCTGAGTATCACATATTCTCACTCATATAATGGACCTAGATCATCCAACTCACTACCATAAGAAAATGACTGACAGTGGTGGGAAACTATGGGGGGGGTGGGACTAATGGTAGTAAACATCTGTTGGGGACGGGGAGACACCTGTTATCAACAAGGGGGCCTGAATGAAGCTTATTTGTATACCTAACCCCTTAATTGTACCCCACAATATCAAAATAAAAAATATTGATTAAAAATAAAAAATAAATAAAAAGAAATGCAAACTTCTTCCTATGGCCTTCAGGACCCCAGGAGACTGCACTCCCTGGAATGTCAATCCCAGAGGGCAGGGACTTCATTTAATCACTGCGGCATCCCCACAACTTAGAGCATCTGGCATGGAGTAAATGCTTACAAATGTGAATGTATGTTGGCTGAATGGCCTGGCTCCATTTCTTTCCGATATCACCTGGAATCTTATTCCTCTGTACTTCCTGCATTTCACTGCATCTGCTTCCTGTTTCCCAACATGCCAAGTCAGTCCATGTTGGGTCTCACATTTACTGATCCTCTTGCAGAAACAAAAGGAATTCTTCCTTCCAATGTTGGTATGGCTTATTCCTTTCATCATTCATGTTTCAGATCAAATGTCACCACTTCAGTGAGGTCTTCCCTGACCACCACTTCTAAAGTAGACAGACCTTCCTCTGTATCACATTATTTTATTGCATTGCCTTCACTATACTTAAGTTGTTTATTTACTTGTTAGTTGTCTGTCTCCTTCTACTAGAATATAAGCTCCATGAGGACAGGAACCTTGTCTGTATTCTCAGTGCCCAGAAGAATACCCAGCATGTGGAAAGTACTCAATACATATTTATTGAATGAATGAATGCATATGTAAGTAAATCATAGATATTATTGTTGACTCAAGACATGGGCTGAGAGCAACTAAGAACTTCATCCATTTTACCTTCCTCCCTCCATATGAGGAGGAGAAAGCTCACTAATGTCCACACATTGGTACCTTTTAGGTGCTCATAAGTACCCTTTGATGTAGACATTATTAGCATCATTTCACAAACGGGGAAGATGAGGCTCAGAGAGGATAAGTAACTTGCCTAAGATCATGCAGCTAGTAGAGGAATATAGATTAAAGTTAGGTCTGTCTAACATTAAAGAATGTGTTCTTTCATCAGGCTTCCTATAAAAATGACGCAGTTTCAAATTAAAACCTTTGTGCTCATCTCTGTGTTAACGAAAATGTTGTGTGGGGAAGACCCAAGTGGGTCAGGAAGACTGGCAGTTTCTCTTCAGGGTGCTTTGCTTCCACAGCAGCTGACTTTGCAGCAATGCTGGGCCCCATTTGGGGTATGATAGAGATGGCCAGATGATTGGCTTTTCATTATTTCCTCCCAGTGACTTTTCTTCACTCCATTTGTCCAAAGCATCTTTGGACCACAGTGAAAGAAAACACATAAAAGATTCATATAGTTGCTGTGAACTTAGCTCTCAGAAGAGGATTGCTAAAGGGTATCTTCACGCATGCTGCAAGGCTTTCTTCTTGACACTCAATACTTCATCTCAAGCCACTTACTATGCACAGCTGGTGAGGAAAATGCCAATTTGCCTCTCTGATACTAAACTTTTGCTGATCTTAACTTTTTGGTCAAAAAATAAAGATTTGATTTTATGACCTTCATCTGTGACTGTTTCAAACAACACCACTATCAGGTAGGGGAACAGGACACCGTAGGGCCTATGAGTAATTACATTTCCAGCCCATGCACACCAATAGTTCCCTTGGCCCGGGTCACTGCAAGAGACGGCATCACTACATCATTAGCTACTCCAATGTGGATCAGAGCCAGGACACTTTGTGGCTTTTGCAGTAAAAACTTGTACTTGCTGTTCATTTCCTGTAAAATTGAGTCCCAACGATAGATAAATTCTAGCTTCCAGGATTCCCAAGATTGGTCCCCCCTGCCATGCTGTACTTGAGGCAATGCATCTGGTAGAATGTGCTGGGGATTCGGGCAGATCTGGGACTGAACATTGGCTCGGTCACTCACGTCTGATGTGTTACATTGCCAGTGGGTCTCTGTGCTTCTTGTTCTGTGTCTCCCCGCTGCCCCTGCCACCTCCCAGATCCATTGTCTGCCCTTCTCTGTGCCCAGAGAGACTGATGCTTGTTGTCTGTGTCACTGGGGCATCCTGCTGGCTCACTCTGGTAGGATTACGTCAGGGGTAGGCACCAGCAAGAACTGGAGTTCAGGAGAAGCTTCTCCTCTTCTTCAGTGCTGTATCTCTAACAGTGGTTGCATCCATCCATGATTACAGCTTTGACCAGGTGGCTTTTTTTCACAATTACAGCTCCCACTGGGCTTCAGTCACAATATCCTACCATTCCCCCACGTTGGCCTGCAGCCTGAAGGTTGGTGATGGCCATTCACTGTTTTTAGTGCCTGGGTGTCTTGGCATCCTTTCTTTTTTCATTTTTGTTTTTATATTTATTTATTTGTTAGAGACAGGGTGTCTATCACCAGGCTGGAGGGCAGTGGTGCAATCATAGTTCACTGCAGTCTAAAATTCTTGGGCTTAAGAGATCCTCCTGCTTCAGCCACCCAAAGTGCTGGAACTGCAGGTGTGTGCCACTATACCCAACTAATTAAAAACACTTTTTAAAAAAGACAGGGTCATGCTTTGTTGCATCATAGACAGATGCATCTCAGGCTATCAGCATCCTTTCTTGGTTCCCTTATCTCTTCCTATACCTCTATAACATGTCTACATTTGAAAGATATTTTTGCTGTGTATAATATCTGGGTGGACAGTTTTTTGTTTTTGTTTTTTTCTATTAGCACTTCTGTTTTCTAGCTTGCAGAAAGAAGTATGCTGTAGTTCTTATCTTTGTTCCTCTTATAAAATGCCTTTTTCTTCTGGCTGCTTTCACAATTTTCTCTTTTTCTTTTGTATTTAGTCATTTGTATATGATATGCCTAGAAATATATGCGTGTATGTATTTTTTCTGTCTGGTGTTTTCTGAGTGTTTTGGATCTGTGATTTAGTGTCCTTTATTAATTATGAATAATTCTTAGCCATTATTTCCTCAAATATTTATTCTGTCCTGTTTTCTCCTTCTTCTAGAATTTCAATTACATGTGTATCAGACCACTGGATATTGCTCCATAACTCTTGAATACCATTTGTATTTTTTTGGTACTTTTTTCTCATTGTGTTTTAGCTTGGGTAATTTCTATTGACCTACCTTCTTTCAGCCATGTCAAGCTGTGTCTTCAGGAGTGAGGAGCCCAACAAAGGCACTCTCATCTCTGAGATGTGGTTTTCATTTCTAGCATTTCCATTTTATTCTCTCTTATAGTTTTCTTCTCTCTGATGAAGTTATCCATCTGATCTTACACATATTCACCTTTTCCATTACAGCCTTTAAAATAATTATAGTTATTTTAAATTCCCTGGAAGATAGTTTCAACATCTGAGTCATATCTGAATGCGGTTCTGATGATTTCTTTGTCTCTTGGGAATGTGTTGCTTTTTCTTGCCCTTTTGTATATTCAGTTGAAAGTGTGACATCTTGTACAGCATGGTAGAGATAGAGGTGACAGGTTTATACCTGAACATAGGTGTGAATTTCCTTCTGCTAGGGCTATTGTGAGGAGCTTCAAGTTAATTTAGTCAGGATTTGGCCTGGCTTTGAAGTGTTTCTACGGTTAACCTTAGTGCATCACAGGCTTTAAATTCCTTTAGCAATTCCTTTTGTTTAGGATGCGAAACTGGTTTGCCAGAGAGCTTTTCCTTCAACATCTACTCCATCCTCAGCTTTGGGTCCTCACTTTTTGCTGCATCTCAGAGAGGGCCTCTTTCCATAATCTAGTCCCTTCTCTATCCTGCTCCCAACAGTATCCTGCTCTTTACAGCTGCTTTCAGCCTTTCTAGTGAGCTGGGGTGGTGATGAAGTGTTCTCTATGTTCTAAGACTCAGTGTTAGGTGTGCATGTGTCCTCGAGTCCCAGGGGTGTGGTCTTTTTGATGCCTCTGCCTCTTCTCAGGCTGCAGTTCTGGGCTCCTTACGTATTCCATATTTCTTATCCTCTCCTGGCAGTTTTTTTTCCCCCTTCCCTCATTCAGCTGAAAGGGTTTTCCCTAGTGCCCAAATAGGACAGCGTCAGTTGCCCTTGTCTTCACAGATAAGGGGTTTTGTTCCTGCTGGGAGATGAGTTGAACAGGGTCTGGAGGGGCGGGAGGTGTTTTTGCCCCTCCCCCGGTCTACAGAGACCTCAGAGTTCAAGAAATATATTTTGCCTCTTATATATTTGCCTTTTGTCTGGCTTCTTTTCTTTTTTTTAAAACATACTTTCTATTTTAAAATTATGGGGGGCTTATTTTCTTTCTTTCTTTCTTTCTTTTTTTTTGAGTTGGAGTTTCACTCTGTTGCCCAGACTGGAGTGCAGTGGCCGCTCCCGGCCACCGCAGCCTCGCCTGCTGGGCTCCGGCGATCCTTCTGCCTCAGCCTTCCGAGTAGCTGGAACTACAGGCGTGCGCTACCACGCCCGGCTAATTTTTTGATTTATTGTAGAGATGAGGTCTCGCCTGGCTAGGCAGGTCTCGAACCCGCGGGCTCAGTCAATCCACTCACCTCAGCCTCCCAAAGGTGCAGGATTACAGGGTGAGCCACCGAGTCCGGCTGTGGGGGACTTATTTTCATGTAAGGTCAGAATGAGGCACTTTCCAGTTCTTATATCCCCAAGTAAAAACCGGAAGCCAAGTCTCTTCATTTGACCCATTTGAGTTGAATTCCGTGTTCTGCTGGGAGCACTGACAGCATTAGAGCTAGGATTTGAATTTAGCATTCTTCTCACTAGGGTGAGTTTTTTTCTTCCCATCTTTATCTTCCATCCATCCTGAATTTACATTTCATTCATAAAATATTTACTGTTTGTTAACCTACTAGTTAGCAAACCCTAAGCTGATACAGAGATAAATTAGTAAGGGTCTCATGGTAGTTAATGTGGGCATAAAAATAACAGGAGCTGTCACAGGGAGGCCAGAGCCACCTCGCCTATGAAACTGGAAAGCTGGTTGCTCACACCCAACCCGGCAAGTCAACTCTGACACCTGCGTCATGCTCATCAGGCCATTTTCTTAGCCACCAAATGCCATGACCAGGAGCCAGGTCTGAGAGTAATGCCATTACACACTAGAGATAAGGACTGAATTTCAAGTTCTTCTGAGGTTTTCTACCAGCAGACCTGTGGGTAGAAGGAAGGAAAGTAAACTTGATTCTCCAGAACTGTGAACTCTTTAAGCCTAGTCGCTCTGAAGTATGCAAATGTTTATGTTAGATGTATTTTTAGTCTGTTAAGAGGATCGATAAAAACCAACTTAAAACTTGTTTTCAGTAACAGCCGTGTCATAGGCAAGCCTGGGCTGGCTTTTTTCTTTTAATATTAGAACATTTGAGTTGGAGTCTATTAAGCTATCTCATGGAGGTAAAGCTAGAAAATTCGCTAGGGCAACAGTTCATTGGCAAAATCTGTCCAAATCCTTGTTAAGAAACACCATAATAAAATAACACCACACTCTTACTTCCAGAGAGCTTCATAGTTAGTGAAGGATTTTTACTTCCAGTGCTTATGCAGCTTTTTGATCCTCATAATGGCCCAAAAATGGGGTAGGGCAGGAATTATTTCTGTCTGGTTGAGATTGGGTCTGGAAGCCAGCCAGCCTGTCCCTGAGTCACATGGCTAACATCTAGTGAAAATAGGTGTCTGACATCCTCATTCTGTTCCCAGTCTGAGCCAAACCCTTTGCCTTGGCCCACTTTGCATGCCATTTTCCAGCCCATTTTGGATATTCCTAGGGACCTGACTTCTTTCCTGGTTCTTATCTTGATCTCTACTACTTGATGCTAGATTCTGCTCTGATTCTGGCCTCTTATTCCTACCTACCTCAATCAAATCTTTTGTCTGCTCCTTTGATTAGTTTACTTGCAGCTGCTCCTGAGGAAACCTTTCACACGCAAACAACACTTCTTCAGCTCTGGGTACTGCCACTAACACCACTGGAACTAATGACAACAACAGCAACAACTAACAGGAGCTATGGCTTGAGTACTTATGAGGAGTCCATATTTTGTCTCTCAGATTTTGAGTTTCAGACCATCCCTATGAAATAGATACTATTTTAATCCCCACCATACGGATAAGTCACAAAGAACGTAGGTGAACCTAGCCAGTGTGGTTGAAAGAACATGGACTTATGTTCTGGCTCTGCTACATACTCACTGTAGGGTTTGGGGCTTGTTACCTATTCTCTGTGCTTCAGTAGGTTCATATGTTAAAAATGTGGATGATAATTCTGGCCATATGAGGTTGTGGTGAAGATTAAACGGGGGCTGGGCGTGGTGGCTCAAGCCTGTAATCCCAGCACTTTGGGAGGCTGAGGTGAGGGGGCTGCCTGAGTCCACGGGTTTGAGAACAGCCTGGGCAACTTGGTGAGACTCACCTCTACAATAAATCAAAAAATTAGCCAGGTGTGGTAGCACGTGCCTGTAGTTCTGGCTACTTAGAAGGCTGAGGCAGAAGTTCTGGCTACTTAGAAGCCTGAGCCCAGCAGGTCGACACTGGGATGGCTGTGAGCATGCCACTGCACTCTAGCCTGGACGATGGAGTGAGAATACAACTTAAAAAAAAAAAAAGGATTAAATAGGAAGGAGACTGGCACATAGTAGGATCTCAAAAAAAAAAAAAAAAAGAGTTTCCCTTTCTACTTTAGGGCTTTTATCTTACACTTCTGGTTTGTGTCAATGAGGGTCAACGCTCCTCCCAGGCACTGCTAAGAAGTGGACTCTTTGGAATTCAAGTGCCATTTTATAGAAAGCATTTGTAATAACTTTTTCTCCTTTATTAAACATCAATTATGGCTGTATATTTCATCAAGGAAAGAGAGGAGGGATCCCTTCTAGTAGAAGTGTAGGAAACAGTTTTAAATTTCAGGGGTGGTAGAAAGTAACCGTTGCAGTGATGTGTAAGCATTCAGTTTGGGATCTAAGGGGGTGACCTTGGGAACTAATTGAGTGCACAGATGCTCTGACAAAGAAACCCCTGTATTGGCTAAATAATGTATAAGAGATTTCCATGGGGCAATGGGCAAAATTGAATTATTTAGCGTATTTCCATTTCAATGAGTTAATCAAGATAATTGCTGTTTTCCTGAATCTTTGTCTTTTCTTTGTAATTAACAAGGTCCTTGTTTGGAGAAAGAAATTTAGCCAGTGAACTTTGTACAAATTGCTGTGACATTTTTTTGTTCAAATTATATTTAAAAATCGATTACAGATCCTTTTCTTTGGATTCTACTAGGACTGTTAGAAACTGATGCTTGATCAGCCTTGAGAAAAATTTAGGGTTCAAAGAGCCAAGTTCATTTAGAATTAACAAACTCAGAGTGGAAGGAGGGAAGACAGCGTGGTAGACCTGAGAAAGCATGAGCTCTGGCATCAGACCAACTTGGGTTGTGATCCTTGCTCTGCCATGTCCCACTATAAAACAGTGGGCAAAGAAGCCTCTTGGAGCCTCAGTTTCTATTTCTGTAAAATGGATAATGTCACCCATCTTCCAGAGCTGCTGTGAGGATTAGTTCCTAGACCACAGGTGATGTTCAACAAGGCTAGCTCCTTCCCCACCTCTTGCGTGCTCATCTAATGGTGGCATACTCAGCAGTCACCGTTGTCTGGAACAAGGCTAAGACATCAAAATGCAGCTTAAACTTGTCTAAGGAGAAAAAGAGATGTTAGGCTGTCCATTAAAATATCTCACAAAGGGCCACCCAGCAATATATATATTTAATTTTGGTTAGGACTGTAATAAGCTGAGCTTCTGGTTCTCTGACCACACCTCTTAAGAAGCCCTCTGCTGGATGAAGAGCAGTGATGTGAGCTATTTGAGGTGGCACTAGGACTGAAGCAAATAGTGACACCGTAGGCCACTCCAAGGGAGAAGGCAGTGAAACAAGACCCTTCAGTCCCAGATGCTAACGCTGGAATCATTTAAAGGTACTTCAGGCAGGGTGAAGGGGTCTGTATCCTCATATGACAGCATAATATGCAAGTATTGTTGCTCCTTACTAATGACCCTGACTCATAAAATGAAAGGTTTCATTATGGTTGAATGACATATTTGAGAAGGGAGGAATGTAACGTACTTCATGAGAGTTCCACCCAAAACAGTTAAAGACGAAAAAAAAATTTGGAACTTGAAGATGTGAGTTTCAGAGAATTTATCCACATGGGACCATTCCTTCTCCCCATGCTACATTTCTGGACAGTGGTCATATGAAGATGCCAGCGTTTCATTGGGTACTTTTCATCTACATCATCTCCCTGTGGTATGCTGGGCAGGTATCCACTGTAATCTATTTTACACATGTGGAAACTGTGGCCTAGGGAGATTAAGTCCATGGCAGAGCTGGAAATAAAGCCCAACTCCTCTGGCTGCAAAGCTCATGCCTTCTTCACTACACCATTCCCTTCCTAGGATAAATCACGTGGAGTATGAGCAAGGTTTGCTCAAAAACCTGAATTAAAGTGAAATACACCCCCAAATCAACACTCCATCAATTTACCTCCAATCATACAATGCATTTAATGAGACAAAACTATCAACTAGCCTTGTCTTGGTACTTACTCATAAAATGTTGTCCATCCATTTTCATTGCTTTTGGTTGCCAGAAGGCCAGAGTTGCCATGGTATGTCATCATGGCCAACTCGTGTCCTTGTGTGGTCACACTCTTGAGTGCGCTGTTGGTGCCCATGGTCACCCAGTATACCTGGCCATCTGGGACCACCAGCCAGAGGGGCATCCCGGTAGAGTCTCGGCGGACATTAACCATATTGCCGTTGTTGTCTGTGATGAGTGTGACATCTCCATCTCCAGTGTAGGTGAAGTTGTACAGGTAGTCTCCTGTGGGCAGGCTTTGGGTGTACAGATGCTTACCACTGGTATCAAACAGGTAGAGCTCCTGGTCGATTGGTGAGGACAGCTCATACATGTTCTGGGTATTGAGGAAAGGCTTGTTCTTCCGGATAAACCGAATTCGGATATTCCCAAGGTCGGCTACATAGAGCTCCCCATCAGCACACACAGCCAAGGAAGATGGGGTATTCAGCTTTGCATCCTTGGCATAACCATCATCTCCAGAGAAACAATCACAGTTGGCATCATTTTTACAGTCACAGCCACTGGGGGCCCCGGCAACTAGTGAGATCTCTCCGCTGGTGGTGACCTGCCTGATGCGGTTGATCTTCTTTTCATCAGTCTCAGCAATATATAGAACTCCATTGTGTGAAACAGCCAAAGCAGTGGCTGACTCCAGGGTTGCGTGGATGGCTACCTTGCTCAGCAGGAAGTGGTCAATACCAGGGACCTGGCAGTGCATGGGTCTCCCAGCAACAATGCGCACCTGATGGTTTTCCGAGATTTGCAGGACCACATTGTTGTCAAGGACATAAAGTGAGTTGTCCATGGGGTTGATGGCTAAGTCTGTGGGCCACTCCAGGCGAACCTAGCAATGAAGACATCCAACACTCAAATGACTGGCAGAATGCCCACCACCAATCATCCCACATCCCACGTAGCCTGTAAGAATGTCCACAGTGTCTTCATATACAGTCTTGCTTGATTTGCATGCAGCCTATTATCAACAGTGCAGTGTCAGCCCCCTGATCAGAGTGAAACCATGAGATAGCTGCCACTGAGACATCCATTAGACTGGCAAAACATAAGAAGGGGATAAGGACAACAACATAATAGAGGATGGCCTTTGGAGTCAGACAGTCCTGGGTTCAGATCTTAGTTCACCACTATGACCACAGGCAATTTACTTTGCCTCTCTGAGCCTCAATGTTCACATCTGGAAAATAGGAATGAAATAGTACAGAGTGCCTGAGCCACAGTAAGGGTTCAAACAATGGCAGCTGATGGTTAGAGGTGGAAGGGGCAGGTAGATGGAGTCTGGAGACTGAAACAGGATTTGTTCAGAGGCTTAAGAAAGACTCTTTGTGAATGGTTGATATGATACATGTATGGTTTGTCAATCCCTTGAGTTCATGGATTAATAAGCTAGCTAGGTGCAGAATATATAAAGACAAAATAACCATGGCCTCTGTCATAATTCTAGATCAGTGATTCTCAAATCTGGTTCTACATTCAAATTACCTGGAGATTTTAGAAAACAAGGGTGCACAAATCCTATCCTTGGTTAGTGAGGTCAGATCCCTGAGTGTGAGGCTTTGGAATTGGCGTTATTTCAAAAAGCTTCCTGGGCAGTTCTAATGTGGGGTTGGGAACTGCAACTAGATCTTTGCTCCAGCAGCCTCAGCATCACCTGGGAGCTGGTCAGAAATGCAGAAAGGCCGGCCTCACCCCAAACCTCCTGAATCAACATCTGTGTTTAAGAAGAATCCATAGGTGGTTTCTATGCACACTGAAGTTTATAAAGCCTTGCCCCAGATAATGGTTTCTAGTACCTCAGAGAACAGGTCTGCCTGGAAGAGATTAACGAAGGTGGCAATGGGAACTAGGAGTTTAGAGGTCCTGGGCCCTATGCCGAGCCCCCTCCGAGCCAGGGTGGAAAACTAGTAAGGATCATGGAAAGTCTTCAAGTGGGCACCGGGTTGGCAGAGTCTGAGGTGAGGAATGTATTGCTCAGAGGATGTGAAGGCTGGATTGGTGGCAACACTGGCAGGTGTTGGTACTAAAGTAAGCCCTTTGCCACCTGTGTCCCTAAGAAGTCCAGCCATGCTATGTATGGACTGGAAGTGCTGAAAAGTACACCTTCCTCCTGATTTTTCTACCCCACTTAAAAACTCATCACTTCAAGGTTCCTGAGCTCCTGCCCTTGACAACTGATCCAATGTGGGGCTTACTTAAGTAAGTAAGCTTTAGATAAGAAGTTTCTCTTCCAGGAATTTACTCTTGTACACCAGTTACAAGAATGTTTATCACAGTCATTTCTTTTTTTTTTTTTTTTTTTGAGTTAGTGTCTCACTGTTGCCCAGACTGGAGTGCAGTGGCTGCTCCCGGCCACCACAGCCTCGACCTGCTGGGCTCTGGCGATCCTTCTGCCTCAGCCTTCTAAGTAGCTGGAACTACAGGTGCACACTACCACGCCCGGCTAATTTTTTGATTTATTGTAGAGATGAGGTCTCGTCTGCCCAGGTGGGTCTTGAACTCGCGGGCTCAGGCAATCCACTCACCTCAGCCTCCCAAAGGCGTGGGATTACAGGCACAGTCATTTCTTATTTTTTTTTTTTTTTGAGTCGGGATCTCACTCTGCCACCCAGGCTGGAGGGTGATGGAAGATCATAGCTCACTGCAGCCTCTACCTTCTGGGCTCAGGAGATCCTTCCATCTCAGCTTCCCAAGTAGTTGGAACTACAGGCATATGCCACCACGCTAGGCTAATTTTTTGATTTTTGTAGAGATGAGGTCTCGCTATGTTGTTCAGGCTGGTCTTTCACTCCTAGGCTCAATTAATCCTCTCGTCTCAACTTCCCAAAGTGCTAGGATTACAGGCATGAGTCACTGTCCTCAGCCAATAGTCATTTTTAATAATGGTGAAGAACTGGAACCAACTTAAATGTCCCACAGCTGAGAACTGGCTAAATAATAGTGCATTTAGTTCACCCATAAGTTAGAATGCTGTGTGTAGCTGTTATATAGATGGATATTTAGTGATATGGAAAAATATTTGCAATGTATTAGGTAGAAAGATTACAGAATTGCAAACACAGTATGATACCAATAGGGGAAAAAATATAAGAAATTTAGATAGATTATGGATAAAGAAGATTAAAGATTAAAAGCTTGAGGGATATATACCAAAATGTTAACCATACAGGGACTAAAAGTGATTTTAATTTTCTTCTTTGTGATTTTTAACTTCTTACATTTTCTACAATGTACATGGGGTAGTTTATCAATGTAAAGAGAAACTCCAATAAATTATATGCACACAAGGTGAGACGACCTCAATCTGTCCCCTTTAGCTCAGGGCCATTCTCAGGAGGAGGCAGGCCCTTTCTCAATTCTTCAGAGCACAGTCCTTAGGTCCTTCTTCCTAAAGCCTTCTTGTTCCCTCACTTCCAGCCCAGGTCCCTCTGTCCCCACAGAACCAGGGAGCCTGCAGGTCCCCCAGAGCTGCCCAGGCAGGGCTGCTGCTTCACACCCCCAACCCCCACCTGCACTCTCTGGAGCACAGCATCGTGGCAGCTTTCAGCTGCATCAAGAACACAGTTTGCTCTAAAGTGACAGGAGAATTTTCCATTTCCTAAAACCCATTTCTTGTCAACACTGGCCGCTAAATATTTTATGCCCTCTGGTCCTGTGGCACCTTGGGGACTCGCCTGCGGAGACCTTTCTGCCTGTCATTATGATGAAAAGATGGCTCCCTGATGGAGAGGGTGGGGGGCCAGAGCCAGTGCAGGGAGAGAGGAGAAGGAGGAAAGGAAGGAAAGAAGAGCAAGTGCTTTCCTGTATGCTCCCCTTCTGCCATGTGCAGAGGTGCCTGGAAAGGAGAAGGGCCGCTCTTCTTGAAGATGGGCCTTGTTCTGTCGCACTGCCTGTTTGATGATATTGGACCAGACCAATGACCTGAGCCTCTCTGGTTTCATCTCCCCATCAGTGATGATTGTGCAGAGGTTTAATTTTCCGTCACCAAAATGGAGGGGCTGGACTCTTAACTCTGGAGGCCCTCCAGCACCCATGGTCTGTGGCCTAGTATGGAAGGGAGTTTCCTCTCCTCATCTTCCTGAGCATCTGTGACTTTATTAAAGCACTTCCAGCTGACTGCCTTGTTGCAGAGTGATTTGTTATAAGAATGAATTGCCAAATGAATGACCAAAGAATGGCAGAGAGGGCGAGGGACTGGGGTCAGGATACTCGCTTCCTGTTCCAGTTCCACAAGGACTGCATGTGTCACCTTCTCAAGTTTCTTCAACACTGAACTTCTTTTCCCATATGTAAAAGGGGGCAATAAATATTACACAGACTAGCTGTGAGGATCCAATGAGATGATGTACAAGGAAGTTCTTGGTAGATTTTAAGAAGAACTTACATCTTACTACTAGATGCTGGGCACTGTGCTAGGAAACTTATGCATATGATTTCATTAAAAAAATTCATTTCCACATATCTGATAGGACCTGGTACAGGCTTGTACATTTATAAATGCATTTTCTTTTACAATGCCTCAGTATTCTTATCTATAAAATAGGGTGGATAATATCTATTCCATGGAATTATCGTGACAGCTAAATAAGAAAATAAGTTGCATTCAGCTCTGTAACCCCATTGCTAACAGAGTACCTGACACATAGTAAGTTCTCAGTTTGGACCCTAGTTACAGAATCATTCTGTCTGTGGTGGCCACACCCTGCTGAGCTGAGAACCAATCCCCTGTTCTTAACAGGCTGCAACCTTTCCCTTCTGTTTTCTCTTCTCTCTGTGCCTCTCTCTGGTTTTTTTTGGGGCCTGGTCTTTATTTTCTCCCAGAAGAGCTGGTCTCAGTTTTTTGGTTCTTCCCTTTGCACTCTGCCTCTGAGCAGCGTTCTTCTCCTACTCCCCACAGAGCAGCAAAGTAGTTAGGTTGTTTGTAGCAAAGAAAGCTCCCAGAATGAAAGCCAGTAGCCCCAGTCCATACATGTACGTAAAAATAGATGCCTATGTTGGAGAGTTTGGTAAAGAAAAAGAAATCCTATGCCTAGATTGAGACAAAGGTAGTAAGAGCTGGGAGTACAGACATTTCAGTCAGCCCAGGATTCCTGAATCTAAGTGTGGGTTTTTGCTTTTTTCCGCTCCACCATATGCCAGCTGTCTTCCAAGCCTTTACTCTGACTGCTTGGCAGTACCTCCATCTAAAGTTAAACAGTTTTCCAATGTGTGGATTGAACACTTTCGGCACCTTGTGCTGGCTGGTTGAGGGCCCATTTTGAGAATTGAAAATACTTGTAGGTACATCCTTAGGCCATGGTGGCTTCCTGACGGGTAATTCAAGCTTGCTCATAGACCGGAGAGGGAAACTCTCGAGCCAGCAAGGGAAAGCCTGCCAAATTGCAAAGATGAGTGGCAGAGAACAGATTCCATTTTGGAGCGTAACAATCACATTAGCTGGTGCAGAGGGAAACTGCCCCAGCGTGTGACGGGGATGTGACACTGAGTGCTGGGACCGCCAGCAGCAGACATGGTGCTCTATGGAAGGGCTCAGTAATAAAAGACAATAACAGAGGCATGCATGGCCAGTGAGGTTGGGAGCAGGTGCCACAGTCAGTGGGAGAGGACCTAAGTATGCAGGCTCTCCAAACAGTGATGGGGTTTATAAACCTCAGTGTTGCTGGAGCTGAAACCAAATTGCAGTCTGATTTAATTCAATGCTCCTGATTTCCCAGGTTTTGATAATGTTGGCAAGTTTTAGGGCACTGGCCCTGCCAAAGGGCTAGCAATAAAGGACACATCCCTTGCCAAGTCATCACAGGATATACTAAGGACATGCTGGATAGCCAGTCTCCTATGTCTCTTTTTGACCTACAGTGAGTTCCTGGTGTCCATCTGCTAAGGTCCAAATCTCTGGCATGGTATGACAAGGTCCTTCCCTAACTGTCCCCAAACCATGCTTCCTGTTTCAACTCCTGCCACTTCCTATGCTCTAGTATTCCATTTTCCAATGTTCTTTGACTATGTTAAGCTCATTAATATCTTTGTACCTTTGCACATTGCTGCTCCCTTTGTGTGAAATGTCTTTTCTTTCATGCCACTCAGCAAACCCCTACTCAACCTTTAAAACTTGGCACAAATGTCACCTCCTTTGTGAAAATGGGCACTGGAACTTTTGTTCATTCATCACCTCTGAGGAGCCAAGTAACGCTAGGAGCCTTGCATGCATTGTTTCATGTATTCTTTTTTTTTTTTTTTTTTAGTTGGAGTCTCACTCGGTCGCCCAGACTGGAGTGCAGTGGCCGCTCCTGGCCACCGCAGCCTCGCCTGCTGGGCTCCAGCGATCCTTCTGCCTCAGCCTTCCGAGTAGCCGGAATTACAGGCATGCGCTACCACGCCCAGCTGATTTTTTTACTTATTGTAGAGATGAGGTCTTGATGCCCAGGCAGGTCTCGAACCCGTGGCCTCAGGCAATCCACTCACCTCAGCCTCCCAAAGGCACGGGATTACAGGCTGAGCCACCGAGCCCAGAGTTTCATGTATTCTTAAAGCAATCCTAGCAGGCTGACATAAATTATTTTACATTTTACAGATATGGAAAATGGCTCAAAAGACTTCAGAAACTTGTCTAAAGTTACTGAGCTAGTGAGTGCAAAGTTAACATTCAACCAATTGATCAATCAACTAATCAATCAACAAATATTGGCTATGCTCCTACTGTCTACCAGGCACCCTGGCCACAGTAGAGGAAAAGGCAGACAAGAATGCGGTCCTCATGTAGCTTACAGCCTAGAAAGAGAACACACAATGTACAAGTATCTGTGAGTGTTACCAAAAAGGAAGTTCAGATGGCTAGGGATTTCAGTTCATATCCTGCTCTGCTGCTGGACAGGCTTCCTTGGGCAGATTTCTGCAGTGTCCCCCGAGCCTCCAATACAGCCATACACTTGTTACCCATTGGTGAATTCTCAGGGCATGGCTGTGTCTTACTCATCTTTGTGTCCTTGGTGCTCATCACAGGTCCAGCACCAGTGGGTGCTCTTTAAAGACTTGTTAGTGCAAAAATGAGCGGCCAGCGGGCTGGCTGGGTGGCAGATGAGAGGACATGTGGGAAGACCCAGGGCCTGGCAGATAAAGCCTTCTCCTTACCTGGGAAATATCCATGACAGAATCACAGCTGAGTGGGCGGGCTGACGTGAGATCGTTGGAGCCCAGCAGGGTGGAGATGATTCCATTCTGATCAATGCGTCTGATCATGGTGCCATCCACGAAGTATATCAGCCCGAATTTGTCCACTGTAATGCCTGGGGGTGGAGAAGCCAAAACAGGGAATTCAGCATCAGAGATGACAGCAGCCCACACATTCCTGGAACTTTGCTAGCTGACAAAGCACCTCCCTTGTACGACTGGATTTGATCTTCCCACAACCTTCATTCCTCTTTTAAAGATGAGGAGACTGAAGCTTAGAGGCTTTGAGTGAGTTGTTCAAAGCAAGGATGAGAACCCAGGTCTTCAGGTCCTTCAAGGCTCTGGTCCTCCCACTTTCCTGTCTCCGGAGATTTGTTTATCCTTAACCTTAGCCATCTGCTAAAACTGGACTCAGAACTTTTAAGCATCAGAGGTAGTGGTATGGAGGATCTTTTTCAATATTAACACTGTGAATTATTTAAATTAACCTACTTCTGAAGTCCTGTAATTATAATAATCAAATCCCCTTTTGGGTAACAATTTTTCTTGTCTTTCAAGATAATCATCTTTCATTTTTTTATTCTTATTATTTTAGTTGCATTGGTCACCACAGAAATATAGAATCTAAAAAGAATTCAACAATTTGTGTAGAGAATACTGTAGATTTAATTTCTCAAGAAGGTACACCAAAGAGGAGTCAGAATTACTACTCAGCATCATCTGCTCCACTCACTAGAGATCTCAACCTGTTAACTTTCTCTCTGACCCAGCTAGTGTGACCTTGGGCAAGACACTGGCCATCTCTGCATTTATTTTCTTAGCTATCAAGCAATAGGACTGCTCTAAATCTGTATCTGTCACTCTTGGATGTATGTGAGAGTCACCTGGGGGGCTTGCTAAAATGCACTCCCAGGCAGCTGCTTCAGAATATCTCAAGTGGAGCCTGAGTATCTACCTGCATTTTTGACAAGCACGTTGGGTGATGATGATACAAACCATAGTCTAAGATCCCTCCACTAAATCTTTGCTAGTGATGTGTCTCAGAATCACCTGAAGAGTTTTTTTCAATATACACCTGCTTCGCCTCATTCCGGGAAATGCTGATTCAGGGTGGCTGGGACTGGGACCAAGACATGTTTTAAAAATGCTCATGGGCAATATTAATTTCCACCTCAGGTTCAGATATAAAAGAGTCAGACATACCCCTACCAAACCATGGGTTACAGACACGACATGTCCTGGAGGAACAGTCTTGGTGGGAAGGTGCAGGAATATAAATCAGAGCCGCATGAGCACCACAGGAAATGACAGACTTCAGAGGATCATGGTGAATAAAAGGGAGATTTTGGTCACTTTTGTTCTGTTTCATTTTCTGTAGGGAAGACACTGAAAGGAGGGGTCAGGAAGGCTTCACTGAGGTGGAGAAACATGAATTACAAAGCTTTCTAGTTGTGTTACCTTGGACACATCTAAGCTTTAGTTTCCTCATTGATCAAATGGGGATACTCACATCTGACCTCAATAATGTAGTTATTGGCCCTTAGTAATGTAGTAGTTGTGGAACAGTAGTTGTAGTATTGAGCTGGTCCTCAATAACGATTAATGAGTAAGTGTGATTATGAGAAAGTGGCCAGCACTTGGTGGGCTTCAAGGCCCTTGCTCCTGGGGCCCACGTGTCTCTGATTGGCCAGCAGGATGGCTCAAGACATAAGCCTCTGCATGAGAAGAACCCGCTGGAGCATCAGTTGTTCTTCCCACTCCTCCTTACGCTGGGCAGGCTAGAGAGTGAGTTCATACAGAGGGCCAGGCAGCCTCAGGCTGGAAAGTTTTTCTTGTAGCCCTTCCTAGAATGTAAATTAATTTCATTCTTTAAAGACCAAGACAGGAGTTTTCTTGTCTGCCTGGCTAAGCCTAGTCTTTCTCTTCCATCTGCTAGGACTGATGAGTGCTCCATGAATAATTGGGTTTCTTGTTTACAAAGTTGGCTTCACAAGCTAATAGGAGTGATCTGTCCCCTGATTAATTACTTTATTTTTTTCTCCTTTTGTGGTGCTAAATAGATGGACATCTTTTCTCCTCCCTGCTGCAAAGTGTCTGCATATTGTGGTACCCTTGTCATTTCTATCTGGGTTAATTACAGGCTTTTGGGCAAATGTACTGCCACTATATCTGTGTGAGCACTGAGGTGGTGGGGTGGTGAGCTGGGGAAGAGGGCATGCATGCGTGTAGAGCAACTGAGAAAGGCCTGTAGAGAGTAAAAATGCTCTGAAAAATTGCATTAAATCTAAGAATGTTGTGATTGGAATGGGTCTTAGGGCTCATTCAGGCCAACTTGCTCATTTACCTGCGGAGAAACTGAGATCCAGAGGAGGAGTTCCCAGAGCCAGCCAGTGGCAGAGGAACACTATAATGCAGGGTCCCTAAGTGCAAGCCTAGTATTCCTTCCACTCCCAGCTGCTCTCTCAGTATTAGGAAATCATAATTAGGAGAGAGATTAATCTTTATTGACACATTCTTTTCCCCACAGAGTTACAACTTGACCCCTATAGGTATGTGGTAGAGACAGTATGGCATGATGATATGATATATAATGTAGTGTGATAATATCATAATGTAATATTACAACAGTAATAGGAATCACCATTATGGGATGTTTACCATGTGCCTGCTATGACTGTACTAAACATTTACATTCCTAATAATATTTAGTCTGTACTACAACTGTGCAGCATATTCCTATTACATAGATGAGGAAAATGAGGCTCAGAGAGGTTAAGCAACTTACCTCAGATCACACAACAACTAGATGGCAAAGTCTGAATTTAAATGTCTGATTCCACTAGTCTACTTCAATTTCAAACTGGGCCCCCAAATCTGGCACTACCTAATAATATAATTGCTTAGAACATTTTTATAGGATATCATATGAAACACATTGATTTTGACAGAACAATCCTATGAGGTAGACACAGATGGTATTAGTATCCCTCTACTATTGACCAGGACCATGAGGCTTAGACACTGTGACTCACTGACTGCAGATCCTCCACAGAAGGATGTCTGTTGACAATGATGGGTTCTCCAAAAAGCCTTCCCAGGCTCCAAGGCACAGGGCCCCCACACACGCTCTTTCTTCTCCCATCTCAGGGACTGCCTCTTCCTCTCTCCCATATCAGAGCGATTCACATCCAAATTTTATTTATTATGCTCCAATGAACTTGTCTATGCCACCACAGTGCTCTGTGTATGCAATAAATACTTGCTGAATAAGTAAATAAAAAACTGTGATGGTGGGCATTTAGAGGTTCCACTTTTTGAAGGACTCAGAACTGAAGCTTCCAGTTAACCCACCCTGTAGCAAATGAATGTATGCTAAGATGATATACTACAATTTTTAAAAAATAACAGTAGCATGACAGATAGCATTGATGTTCAATGGTAGGGGACTAATATATAAATGGTGGGGCATTCATTTGCCAGAATACTATAAAATAGTATTCAAAACAAATACAAAAAAACTAATGACATGAAGATATGTTCATGATATATCATTTGGGAGAAAAAAAGCAGGTTACTAAAACAGTTTGTTTAATGTGATCTCATTTGGTTTGTTTTTAGTAAACATTACATATATAAACACTTAGAAAAAAGACTAAGAGGAAAGGCAGGAAATGCTAACTGTGACTATTTCTGGCAAGTGGAATTATCACAATTTTAACTTTCCTCCATAAATATCTTGGTATTTTCCAAAGATTTTTGCAATGTTAAACATGTATTTCATTCGGAAAAGGAAAATATCCCAATAAAGGTTATTAGTAGTGCTTATAAAGCAAGGCCTTACCCCTGGGATTAGTGAGTGTGGCTTCTGTGGCCTTTCCACCATCCCCACAGCGAGTGTCATCAAAGGGGAGGCACTGGTCACCTGTCCCCGCAACCACCTCAGAGTTCTTGACAAGGTCCTTTACCACCATGGTGGACTTGATCTTAAAGACTCGCCGGCTGCTGGTGTCAGAAAGGAAGACGGCCCCGCTCATGGGGTCTGTGGTCAGGTAGTATTTATGTGCTGGACTGTGACTAGAAAACAAAAACATGGCCAACTGGTGAGCACGTTCTTCTTTTCTATGAGGTAGCAAGAGATGCCAACTTGAGTCTCCCTGACCCTTTAGAATCCAAGCAAAAATGTTTCACAGGAATGATGCACCTCTTTTGGGTGATGGTTCCCCAATTTTTCTAACCTCAGTGGCTGGCCTAACTATCCCTCCCACCCACTAGTAATACAAAATCCCTTTTGCCAATCATTGTGAAGACCAGCCCAGTGCCATGCTCATATCAGGTGCTATATACACGTTCTTTTACAAAGGTAATCCATGCAGCCTACTGAAGCGGTCTGTTCATTCAAGCTAGAAACACGGAGGTGCTAGACTTTAAAGAACACTTCAAGGTTCAAAAACACAAGCCCTTTTCCACAGGATTTTTACAGCACTTGCCATTCCCATCTCAGGACTGATAGATGAGATCCTGGCCAGCTCTGATCCCTCATCAGAGTCAACATTGTCTTCTGTTGCAACTCATATTATGCTTGCCAGGGGCCTGAGAGTCTCCCTCCTGCAGCCAGGTATTAATGAATTGCAGGATTACTTTGTAATCTGTAGCAAAACCCAAGGAAAAATAACACAGAAGAGCCATGCTGATGATGGTTCTGTTTCTGGAAAACAGCCCTAAAGACTAGACTATGCTAACAGAGAAAAGAGAAATTTGACTGCATAGAGGCATTTAGGAGACAAGTCACTGTCTAGCCACTGAAGAGGGAAAATACACAGGATTTGGAATCAGGTCAGTCAAGGTTCCGAGTCTAGCTCTGTAATTTCCTGGTTCTGAAACTTGGACAAGTTACTTGGCCTCCTGTGCCTCAGGCTTTTCTTACCTGCAAAATGGGAATGTTATGTTAACAGCTGTCTTGCTGGTGTACTGGGAAAATTATAAAAGCATAAATGTGGAGTATTTAGCATAGAATATGGCATATAGTAGGTGCTCAATGATAACAATTGCTATTTTAATTACATGTGATCGCATCTGTTCTTGCATTTGGTGGTGACTATAGGGTAGGTATCTCCATATTAAGCCTGAATTTTGCTATCCCATGGTACTGATATACAATTTCTTCCAAGCCTAGAGCACATTGGAGTTGAACCCTTTGCTCCTGGAGAGCTAATTTTGAGTTCCTGTGCATTACCTGATCATTCACTAGGCCCTCACACTTCATCTCAATATCAGTAGCCCCATATGAGTCTGCAGAGTGTTTGCATTCAAAGGAATCTCTCTCTGTTCAGACTGGACAGCCTGGCGCTGACCATTTGCCCTGCACACTGGGGTATAAACTGTGCCAGGGGACTCTGGGGACAGACTGAGCAGTGCTGAAAACATCAGCAAGGCCAGGGCACTGCATACACTACAGACGCCATCAAGCAAGACAATCAGACAAGTATAGAAAGAAGCTATTCTGCATTTATCAGGCATGTGAGTTTTGGGTACTTTTGAAAAACAAAATTTTATTTTACCAATTGTGTTTTTTGAATTCCATGTAAAGGTGAGAGTACCATAATGTTTTTAGTGTCTAGGTCACTGAAGATTTTAATCTGGCCCTGTTTGTCATCATAAACATCCCTTGCTTTACACAGTGTCCTTGGGAACCACTGCCTCTAGCGGGGCAAGGCATCCAGACCGAAGGCATTCCTTCCTTCATTTCTCTCCCTGAATTCAACTAACTCGACATGACTTTCTTTCTTCCTCTCCATTCCTTGTACTATGGTCCTGCCATCCTCTTCTCAAACCAAAGGTAGGTCTCTCTGCCTGTAGCTGGGGACTCTTCAAGTCATTCTTCCTGACCTCACCCAAATTATCAACCCCCCACTTCAATGCCTTCCTTTCCTGGACTCCCTAAGTTTTAGAGCGAGCTTGGGACCCCCCACTTGCTGTAGTGCTGCCCACCCACTGAACCTCCCTCTTCTCCCTCTCTCATGCCCAGCCACACTGCCCTCCTGTCCCTTCAGTAGGTCTCATGCCTGCTTGTCCCTTCCCTTTCCTACTATTCACCTGCCAGCTCAACAGCACCTCTTCTGGCAAACCTTCCCCAACCTTCTGCTGTGTGGAGGTTCCTATCTGTTCATTTCTCGATTGTAGAATATTTAACATAATGCTGGCGGTTTATTTATGTGTGTGCCTCCCAAACCTGACCATCATCATTTGAAGGGAAGAGACTGAATTTTTTTTTCCTATGCTCAGCTTCATGCCTCGTGGCCCATAAGCAGCCACTTGTTTTAAATAGATGACATCTCCATTTTTAGATTATTTAGTATTTGCATTCAAGTTACTTAGCTCTTCATTTACTTCTCTTTTGGCGGTGGTGGTAGCGGGACAGATATCCTGTTTATCTTGAAATGTCCCCTGTGACTCACCCTATAATGTAGCACAGATTTCATCTTCCCAGATGACACTGATTCTAGCTAAATAAAACGCAGTGACCTCAGATCCCGCTGTGTAATGCTGGGGCAGCCTTGATCATTCTGCTTTCCTGATGACAGCTGTGAGGTGGGGTGATTTTTTCATTTCTTTGCGCATCACTCATGATAAACTGGTGCTATCTACCTTGGCAGAAAATGGTCCCTGAGGGGGTATGGTGAGGGGGCCCTGTCCGCTTAGATTAGCCCCTTGAGTTTCCAGCTCATGTCTTCCTGCACTGCCCCAGTGAAATGTCATTTGTGTGGAGTTTCTCAGATCCGTGAATTCCAGGAGAGGGTGGCATTGACAGTATTGTCCCAGAGTCTATAAGAGCTGTGGTCATATATTTTGTGCCCAAGGACGAACTTGAGGTCTGGTGGGCAGTTCCATGTAGGGGAAAGAACAACTAGTGTTGAATTTAGAAGGTGTAAGTTCTAATTTGGGCCAGTCCCCTAGATAGTTCAAGGTGTAGGTCCCTCAGCTGCCAAATGATTAAGTCTCTGCTCTGCTATGCTCATAGACTTGTCATTGGGATCAGATGAAATATACATCTCAACAGCCCTTTCCAGTCTGCAGAGCTCTTTGGACATTCATCAGCTTATTTTTTCCTCATGTCACCTGGCACTGGAAGCCTCACCTATCTGTGATGTCCACCTGGACCTCCACCAGGCTGCAGGCCCACCAGTTCTCAGAACACAGCTGCAAGGGTGACACAAATGCAGCTGTGACCACCTACGAATGCTGACTCTGTCCCAAATGCTGTTAGCATTTGACATGCATGACCTCATTTTCTTCACAACTACCATATAAGGTAGGTACCTTTTCCCCTTATGCTTCAGAAAACTGAGACTGAGACAGTGAAGTGACCTGATGAAGACCACAAACTCCTAAGTGGCAGGAATGGAGTTCTAACATGGATCTGCTTGGCCCCAAGTCTGTGTTCTTTCTGCTTTTTCATGCTGCTACCAACCAAAAGGTTTCACAGTCCTTATTCACCCAGGAGCACTTTCTCATCTTCTGAGATTCATCTCAGGCATCACTTCATCTGTGATACCATTCTGTACCCCCACTTCTTCCCACTGGTAGAACTGGCCACTTCCTTCATTCTGTCTCCACGATAGCCTAAGCAGCTTATACTTTCAGTATCTGTAGCACCTTAAGATACTTCTCTGTTTTGTTGTCTATCTCTGTGAAATCTGGAACTCCTCAAGGGCAGGGACTGACTTGTGCTTTGCACTGGGCTGATGCAGAATAAGTGCTCCAGAAAGTTCTGCTGAATTTATGAATGAATGAATATCACTCTCTGGCTGGAGTATACATAGGAAATACTGCTACAATCGTAGAGTGATGGTTCTCAAACATGGCTACACATTGGAATCACCTGGAGAGCTTTAAAATACAGCCTTCCTTGTCTATAATGACTGAAGGGCCTGGGGCATCTGTACCTTTGAAATCTCTCCAGGTGACACAGAGGCACAGCCATATTTGGGAACCATGGCCTTAGAACAGTGCTTTTCCAACTTTAATGTACAAATGGACTACCTGGAGACTTCACTAAAATGCACATATCAGTTCAGTAGTTCTGGGTGCAGAATTGAGAGTCTGCATGTCTAGCAAGTTATCAGAGGATGCCAATGTTGTTTGTCTGGACTTAGCATGGAGCCTTAGAATACCCTGTAAATCGTAAATGTCTTCAGGCCATAAGGCTGAGGGCCCAGGTTGTGAGTACAGGGAGCATTTCCAGTACAGGAACTGGTTATGACCAATTCTGGTCCCTAATACTCTGAGCAGCGCTGGGCACAGGTCTATTACAGCTCTAGTTCCAGAGTTTACTGTAGAAGTCCCTGAGGACCCCCAATCTCTTCTAGTTCCTGAAATATCTTGGTCCCTCTAGAAGTGACATAAAATCTTGAGGCCTATAGGATACCATTCCTTAAGTCAATGAGCTGAAGCCAAGCCTCACTCTGTCCTCTTTCTGTATGGTGTTGGAAATTTCCCAGTAGGAGCTAGGAGCCCAAGAGTCTCCTAGGACAAAAGGTGATTTATTCCTTGCTTCAAAGTAAAAATTCTCTCTTTGTCTCTAAGTAAGGTCTGCCTCATGCAAAGGAGTGTCCTTCGACCACATTAGGGGACAGCTGTGGCAGAACTTCGTTGTTGAGAAGAACTTGAATGTTGAAGCCATGCAGACCAGAGTGTTGGAGTCTCACAGAAAAGATTCAACTATCAGTTCTACTACTCACTTGGTTAAGTGATCTTCATTATTCCGAGCCTCAGTTTTTCATCTGAGAAATGGGGATAATCTTGACTTCAAAGGGTTATTTTGAGGACAAATTACAATTTTGTGAAGAAAGTAAATCTCTGGCATAGTGCCTGCTTCATTAAAAATAAAATAAATGGTAGCTTTTAAGCAAAGTTGGTCACCTTGAGAAACTTCCAGAATATTTATATTGGTACATAATGGAAAAATTAAGTATGTCAGACTTCATATTGTCTTATCCAACCTATTTCCTGGGGCAGTTAAGAGCTCTGTTGAGTTAAAATAGTATGTGTAGCTGAGTTTGAAAGACTCCTGAGCTCAAATGTACTTCTGAAGAAAAGGCTTCAAGCATTCCTCTATGACTCTGGGGAAGAGATCAGGGAAGAGGTGAGGATGTGTGTTCCCTGAAGGGGTCCACAAAGGAATATGCCCAGTGGATTATGGATCTCCGTACTGAGCATGCCCAGCATGGTGAGCTGGTACTGAGGCCGATGAGGCCAAAGGCAGAAATGAGCCTGCCCTGGGGAAGCATATGCATAGGCAAAAGCTGCTAGCTGTGGGGCCAGATGCTATTATTGGGAACAGCTGAGAGAGTTAATGGATGGAGAAGACAAAATTCTTTCATTTCTTTATTCTACCTCCGACATTTACTGACATGGACACTGAGGCCCAGAGAGGAAGGGGTTTTGCCAATATCCAGGTGCCAGTTAAAATCAGAGCTGGAACCCAGGTTTCCTGTCGCCTCATTGTCTTTAGAAAGCTGGAAAGCAGAAAGTGATTCCTTTTTTCCCTTCTATTTAATACTTTGGTTCGCTATAGAGCAATTTTTAGTACCCCCAAAAAACAATGAATTGAGAGAGGGTAGGAGGCTGGCTTTGAGATCATACCATGAATATATGAAAAGATCACTGAACATCAGAAACAAAAGGTTCCCAAACCAGAACTCTTTCAATTTACAGATGATGTGACTGGAACCAGAAAAGCCAGGTGACCAGCCCAATGCCACAGTGAATGTGCAGGAGGGCTGGACAAGCACTTGGTCTCCTGGCTTTTCCCAGTGATGTCCCCCCTTGTCATAGCTGTGTCCCAGGCAGCTACCATCACTGATTGAATGTTTCAATGTTAAATGCTAGGTTTTAATCCAAGATCTTCATGTGAAATGCACATTTGTGATTTCTGTAAATATATATAATCACATATATGTGTTTCCTCTTTTTAATTTTGTTATCAATTTCTATTTACTTTACTTTAATATATGTGTCTTTGGGTATAAGGAGATTCAATTCATTTTTTGGAAAATGGAGGCATCATCATGCATTATAATTGTTATAATAATAATAATAAAAATAAATTATAATAATGTTAATAGTATATATAGTATGGTGTTATTATTATTCTTAGTTTTAAAGACAATGTCTCACTCTGTCACCCAGGCTGGAGTGCAATGGTGCGATCATAGCTCACTGCAGTCTTAACTCCTGGGTTCAAGCCTCAGCCTCCCAAGTAGGCATGCACCATCATGCCAGCTAATTTTTATTTTATTTTTGTAGAGATGGGGTCTCGCTATGTTGCCCACATTGGCCTCAAACTCTTGGCCTCAAGCGATCCTCCTATCTTGGCCTCCCAAAGTGCTGGGATGACAGGCATGAGCCACTGCACCTGGCTTGTTGTTATTACTACTACTGACACTATTTCTGGAGCTCCTCCTTGTGCCTGAAAATGCTAAACATTTTACAACTATCCTCTGTGATCCTTACAACAATTGTTCAAGGGATATTTTATTAACCTCATGTTAGAAACTAAAGCTCAGAGAGATGAAGCAATTTTTTTCCAGGCCATACAACCGGGGAGCTTCCGTTTTCTCATGTATAAACTGGATGTAATCATGGGTACCTACCTCATAAAGTGATTTGGGGATAAAATGCCACCATCAATGTAAATCACATAACCTTCTCTCTGCTACATAGTAGTGTATGCTCTATACATTAATTATTATTACTGTTATCTTAAAATAATATACATGATTATTGCATGAATACTACATCTACTTATACAGAAAGAGAGATCATCGTTACTGGATTTTGGGTGTGTCTGACTCTTTCCATCATCCCCAAGACTTTCTTTTATCCCAACTTAGCCCCACCCCATGTGCCACTTTGACCTGAGCCACATGTAGGTAACGAGAGCCACTTCTGTGGCCATGTGAGCCGCAGCTCTATCTGTTCATGATTACTTTTCACATCACCTCGATGTGTATGAGGCTGGAGGACTGAGGTGACTGTTACCCGGGACTCAGCTGAATGTCACAGTGACAGGTAATGCTGACAGGCAGACACTTCTCTTGGTGTGTTTGACTAGACCCACTTCTGCTTGTTGCGTGTTGCTGTGAGTCTACATGATAAATCTACTCTGTGACAAAGTTCCTATTTGGAGATGGCTCTTTGCTGGTGGCCCTGGGGTCTGCTCTGTCCTTGCTGGCAAGCCTTTTGTTAGGGCTGTCTGGCATCCCAAGGCCAAGACACCTTGAATGCCTTAAGATGTGTAAATCTGAAATCTATCTTCTTCCAGATTCTTCACCTGATCAAGATGTTCTTAGGACTTCCTATCATGACCATCAAAATCACTCAACACAGTCGGGATGACATCCTCATTTATTCTAAGGATAAGCAGACTGTGGCATTCAAATTACTATTCCAAAGTTTAAATTCTTTCCTCCATTCCTTCAGTCTGTCATATCATCAGACTAACAAAGTAACTGCTTCATTCTGCTGCAGATTCAAGGAGTTCAGGCTCTTGCCACCCACCCCCACCAGTATTAATGACTTCCTCTCATTGCAACTGATTACCCCCCATCAGTTCCGATCACACAGAATGCTTCTGCCATCTAGCCATTTGAAATTGACATGTGCAGCTTACCATACAGCATGCAACAAGGCAGGGGAGAGGCAGGAAATTCTCTACTGGTTGGCTTACCTATGTCTGAAATCTTTATTTCTGACAGAAGACAGGAGAGCAGGGAATAGAAGAAAGAATAAGGTGTTAGCAGCAGGGTTAGAAGCATTATTAGCAGCCTGAAAACTTGACAGCAATGGTACTGTACAATACTGTAATAAATAAAGACTTAGCAGCTATGACACTGATGTATTTTATATTGGATATTACTTGTCAGTGAGTTCACTTACACAAAGCTACATATCACAGAGAAGGCATGGTTTCACCTGTACCGCTACTGCTGACTTCAGGGGAAGAGGACTAGGTTGACACTTTCTGCTACTTTAACAAGGGCTAAGACAGAGATTGGAACAGTTGATGCTCTTTCCTGTAGAGACACATACCCAGAGACACACAGGCTCACTGCTCTTCATCTCTGGCTGCATGCATGCTTCCCTACAAAGAGTTATCCAGACTTAGGTTGCCTCCCAAGAGCCCACTCACAATAGGATTCACAATTGGAGAGAGACTATAATTAGAAGGGAGGGCATGACACAGAAACAGGCTTGGGACAAAAAGATTGGAATATACCAAAATGATAATACATTGCTATATTCCTCCCTTCCTTGCCATTCTGGAAGCTGGACCTGGGGAAGGTTCTTTAAATTCTCTAAGTTTCCATCTTCTCATTTATCAAAGAAAGATACTAATAAACACCTCACAGAACTGTTATACATGGCAAATAGTAGAAGCCTAACAAAAAAGTGAGCTTCCTTTCCCCTGCCCACTTTGGAGGAAGGCTTTCCAGCTTGAGGGCTTGTCCTGCTTACATGGAGCCCAGTCCAGGAGATAGGCAGATGCTATTCCCTAAAATAGTTGTGAGGGAGCTTGGCAAAATTTCTCCCGAAAGGGAGAATGGGAATCCCCTATCTCTAAAACACAGCTTTTCTGTGATCCCAGAGCCCACCCTATGACAGTGCTCTGGTACTAAAATGATCTGGTTTCCCTAAAGAAAAATCTAACATGTCGAGTCCTCCCCTGAGCTATGAGTGTGGCTGTGCTTCATCACTGATGGCCAGGATAGGGAAAAGGCCCACTCAGATGGTTCTGCAGCATCTCAGGCACTGCCTGGCTTTAATCTGTGGGCCTTATTTCGGTAAGAATAGGGTGAAGGGAATTGCTCCTAACTCTGATGAGTATTAAATAATAGAGTCAAAGTTGGAAACATTTTGGTATCCTTTGTTCTTATTAAAAAAAAAAACTCATGTGACTAATTCTATTAGTGCTAGGAAACGAAAGAAGATGCAATGGCTTCCAAGAAGTCTAATTTTTGGCTGCTAGCAGCCTCCTCTGTCATCTGGATGCTGGGGGCCCTTCCTGTCTCTAGAGAGGCTTGTCTTCACTGCAGTGCACTGGGGAAAGCAGCAGCTGCTTGGGCTGAGGAGTGAAAAGCCCCAGTGTCTGAAAGGCAAGGCTCTCTCCTGTTGCACTTCTCTGGGATCTGTAGGTAATGCAATGGGCTCACAGGATGGCAAAGGGATATTACTAGGAACGGTGAGGAGGGCATCATCTTACTTACCTCAACTCCAAGATATTGGTGACATTGCCAGAGGGGAAGATCCTTCGGATGTAGTTGAAATCACCCACATAGAGGCTCCCATCAGAGCCACAGGTGAGGGCCACTGGGGCCAGGAGCTTATTGCCGTCAGCGAGGCCATTGCAGCTGGGGCAGGAGATGCTTCTCCGGCGCCCATTACCCATGATGCTCCCGATGACAGGTGGCTGCTGAGACACAAACTGGTTCTCCCCATTCCCTTTGTGCAGAATGCCTGGGACAGGACAGAACAGAATCACCTATGGAGCAGGTTTTGTGTCACGGAGCAGGAAATGGGTCTCTTTTCCTATAGTCAATTCCAGAGTCACCATGATTTTGCAAGACAAAATCTCCTTGACCCCATGATGAAACTCACAGTGTCCTAAACAGGCCATACTGTTTTACTGACTTAATGCTCACCACAGTTCTATGTTAGACACTATTATTATCCCTATTGTAACAGGGGACCATGCCAGATAGCTTACCAAAGCTCACATAGTCTGGCTCTTAACCATTCAACTATACTGCCTCCTGAGAGGTGTCCATATCTCATGTACCCAGCCTATAGCTCTATTACGGCATTGTTTTTTTTAAAAGAGATGGGGCCTTGCTCTGTTGCCCAGGCTGAAGTGCAGTGGCATAATTATAGCACACTGTAGCCTTGAACTCCTGGGCTAAAGTGTCTTGCCTCAGCCTCTTGAGTAACTAGAGGTGGGGGCCACTGTGCCCAGCTAATTTTCATCTTTTATTTTTTGTAGAAAAAGGGTCTCACTATGTTGCTCAGGCTGGCCTTGAACTCCTGGCCTCAAGCAAGGCTCCCGCCTCAGCATCCCAAAGTGCTGAGATTATAGGCATGAGTCACTGTGCTGGACCCTATTACAGCATGAACTCTTTATTGTACTTACTTGTTTTTCTCTTTCAATCGATACCATTTTGTGTGAAGACTATGTCTTTTTCCTTTCTGTATCCCCAGTGCATAGCACAAAACCTGACACAGAGTAGATACCAAGAAATGTTTTCAAAAGTGAATGAGTGGAACTCGCAGTGTCTTCTCACCAAGGCAGTTGAGAGACCTGGGTTTTTAACCTGTTTTTGCTACTAACAGGCTGATCTCAGATCCTGCACAGGCCTCTTCACTGTTTTAACTGCTGCTGGGCGTCAGTTTCCCCATCAACAAAATGACAGAATTGGCCTCAATGACTTATAAGCTTCCTCCCATATCTATTTTGCTTCTTTTCAGTCGAGATCCTCCTTTACCTCCTACATATTGCCTCAGCCTCCAAAGTGGACTCTCTGCCTCCTGCCTTTCCTGTACTGAAGGCTGAGAGAGCTTTGCTTTTATAGGTCACAGTAGTCTTCTCTAAGCTGGCACCTGTTCACTTTATCAAAGCTGTCCTTTATTGAATGGATTTCTTTTGTGTTTTTATAGAGACAGGGGATCATTATGCTGCCCAGGCTGATCTTGAACTCCTGGCCTAAGGCATTCCTCCTGTCTCAGTCTCCCAAAGTGTTGGTATTACAGGCATGAGCCACTGCACCGGCCTTGAATGGATATCTTTCATTGTTATTTAGTCTAATAAATCATTTTTCCACTTTAAAGTTTGTGCTTTTTTAGGTTTTAGGAAGTCCTTTCCTGAGATTTTAAAGATATTCTTCTATATTATCTTCCATCAATTTTAAAGTGTTATTTTTCAAATTTAGATGTTTAAGGAAACATCTCAATTTATTTTGTATACAGTGTGAAGTAAGGACTTACGTTGTCTCCACATATAGAGCCAATGTGCCCAATACCAATTTCTAAAATACCTGTCCATTCTCCACTGGTATGTGATGCTACCTACCTCTCTCATATACTGAGCTCCTATATACACATGGTGTGTTGCAGAAACTTCTACTTGCTCACTGACATCCATCCTATCCACTCTTCCCTTCTTCTGCCCTTATAGAACTAGAGGTGGGGGCCACAGTGTAAATATATTCATATATTTATATTCAGCTGGACACATGACGACTTGGAACAGACTATGATCCCCAGACCCATGAGCAGCTACATCTGCGACCAAGTTCTGGCAATGGCCTGGAAGCAGGGGTGGTGTGGCCAGCTGCGGGGAGGCGACCTTACAATGGAACGGACTTACTCTTTGTCCTTTTCCTATTCCTTGTTGGCTGGAAAGCGAATGTGAAGGCTGAAGCTGAAGTGGCCACCTGGGACCATGACACTGGGGATGAAGGTCCAAGTGGAGCAAGGAGAGAGACGACCCTGGGCCTCTGACCCTGCAGACCCAGCTATCTTCCTTCAGACTTGTAGGCAAGTGAGAAACAAACTTTAACTCGTTGCAATTCTGTTATTTTGGCTTTTCTGACACTCAGGGCCAAACAGTTTTAATTACTACTCCCAGGTCCCTTTCTGAACTCCATGCTCTCCTCCATGGAATCGATTTATCTGTTCCTGTCCCAGCACCGTACAGTTTTAGATACCATGACTTTCCAAAGATAGCTCAATATCCAGTAAATCCCTTTCCTTTGTTCTTAAGGGCTGCATTAACTACTGACAACTCTTTATTCTGTCATAAATTTTAGAACTAGTTTGTCTATTTCCCCTCAAAACATGCTGTGGCTTTGAAAGGCATTCGTACCTTTTTAGATTAGGTGGAAGATATCTGACATCATTGCCATATCTAGTTGTCCCAAGCCAGAACATGGTCAGAGTGAGTAATCTAAAATACAAATCTGATCGTGCCACTTGCATGCTTTAGACCTTGCAGAGGCTTGACATTTGCCACTGGATGAAGTTGAAAGTCCTAATCTTCTTACCTTGAGCTCCAGGTGTTCATGCCCCAGCTTCAGTTTTTGCTGTTCCCTTCATCTCAACCTCTGCACAAATCACAATGAATCTTGTCTCCAATAACTCTTCTTTCAAGCTTCAGTGCTTTGACATATACTGCGACCTATGCCTAGAACATTCTCCCTACTTGATACACAGGGATAATCCTATAGACACTTTGAGAGTCAGTTCAGAAATTCTTGCCAAAGGGACACCTTAGTGAACCAAGATGCTGAGGGAGGTACTCCTCTTCTGCGCCCCCCAGTGTCCCATGCTCCCTCTGTGACAGCATAGTCCATGGCACAACACTGAAACTGCCTGGTGAGTATTTACATCTGACTAGCGTAAAGTCTTGAGGCCTTTCATTGCTGCATCCCTAGTGCCGAGCACAGTGACAGGCTCAGATCAGGCATCCAAACCACATTTGTTGACTGAGCCTTCTCACTGATCACATAGGAGCCTATGGGATCCAAAATGTGCCTTCTTTGTTTGGCAGGACACAGGGTCATGAGACAAAGTTCTACCCCAGTCTGGATCAAGGAATTCTATTAATCCACTTACCACTTTGGATGTTGAGGGCGTGATGTTTGTCCAGGCTCCATCCTCCAAGCTTGGATGCGTCGATTTCATAGCCCTGCAACATTGCTGTTCTTTTTTCCCACAGGATCAGATCCGGGCAGGATTCATACTCATAACCCACAGACACTGCAGGTAACACAAGGAGCAAAATGCGTAGGTGAGAAAAGCCCACTCTTTGGCCTTTGGAATTGCAGGCAAAGCCCCTGGCTTGACTTTTGTAGAAGAGGAGAAAAGATCATAATTCGAAGTGGGAATTAGAACTATGTGAAATACTAACACAAGAATGCTGACCCTTAATGACGCCCCCCACCTTTTTTAAAGAACAAGTGTATATTATTGGGAAAAGTTAAACAAATATTCTCAAGACTTTAAAAGAACCCAGATAAATCAATCCAGGGGAATAATCTTTAGTATGAAAAATACATTATGCACAAAAGCCTTCACTGCAGCATTATTTATAAAAGTGGAAAATTGGAAGTAAACTAAATTAATCTAAAGGCTCCAGAGAGGTAAGAGGTTGAGCAAACTTGAGTGTGACCACTCCATGAACATTATTATAGAGCCACTGGAAATTATGGTTATGAAGACTACATGGTGACATGAAAAAGTACTTATGGGGTTCGAGACCCGCCTGGGCAGCGAGACCTCATCTCTACAATAAATCAAAAAATCAGCCGGGCGTGGTAGCACATGCCTGTAATTCCGGCTACTTGGAAGGCTGAGGTGTAAGGATCGCCGGAGCCCAGCAAGTCAAGGCTGCGGTGGCTGGGAGAGGTCACTGCACTCCAGTCTGGGCGACAGAGTGAGACTCCAACTCAAAAAAAAAAAAAAAAAAAAAGAAAAAGTGCTTATGGAATAATGCTCAGTTGAAAAGGCTGGTTATATATAGTAAACTGCATTTAAAAACTACATACGAAGAGAGAAAACATTAAAATGTTAGCAAGTAGTTTTATTTGTTTATAGGATCACATGATTTTTTCTATTTTTGTCCATTTCTTAAATTTTTATTAATAAGCTTTTTTAAATTTAAAAAATGTAAAATTATTTATAATGAATACATAGAAAAGGAGCTCAGCTGGGGTGCTTTTCAGGCTGGAAGTTGCATTAAGGTTTCAAAGCTTGAAAATCTCTTGGTTTCACTTTTGCTTCAAAATCCAGGCTCCCTTAGAAGGTCACTGGGATAAAGGCTAAAAATGGAAGGCTCTGAGCCTGGGTTTATAAAAAGTCTTGCAACTGGAAAGGAACCAGCAGGGATGGGAACACGGTTTCTTCCAAGTATCTTTCTGTGCAGGAGCTATCTTCTGGTGGACAATATCCTACAAGTGTTCAAGACAGGAATTAACAACTGGACCTCTTCCTCATGACCTTGAGTACCTTTAGCAGTCACTATGCTTGCTACTGGTCACCAGTGATCTCAGGAACGTGCTCTCAGCCCAGATCCTTCTCCTTTTAACTGACTGGTGGGCACTAAATGTGCTCATTTTATCTGAAGAGATTACTAGGTCTCATTCTTTTGAAGAGACAATAGAAATGGCTTGATCTACATAAGGGATTGTGAACAGTGAGAGATGGCATCTTTGCTCTCAATGTGTGCTTGTGGGGAAGGGTGGGGATACAAACCTATAGGAAAGATCTGGGATGAATCCAGCTGTTTTGTTCTAGCTGTACATCCATGGGAAGTCACCTCAGCTTCCTCATGCAGAATATGGGGATAACAACTCCTGACTTGCAGGGTATAAGGATTAACTGAGACACTGTATAAGGGAGACCATTGCCCAGAGCAGGTGCTTAAGAGACACTCTCTTATTCCCTTCCTCCCGCCTCCTGCCTTTCCTTTCTAAACACAAATCACTTCTCTGCTTCCTTATTCTGCCTTTGCTGGAGGGGAGTGAAATAGGAGTAGGATTTAAGATGAGAAGGGATTTGCTGGGCTGTTACTTGTAAGTACTTGGTGAATCAGCCCTGCAGGGTTAGGACTGCTGACAGACTAGCTCTGACCCCTTCCTGGGTCCCTGCTCTAATTCAGAAGCAGAAATTAGTACAGCCTGAACCTGGAAGCCCAGTGCCCAAGTAAGGTTGCAATTCCAGATGAGAATATAGCTACCTTATGTATCCTCTTACAAAAAGACAGCAATGACAACAACTGAGCCACCCTCCTTAATTGGAAATAAGGTAAGAGGCCAAAAAGTATTTCTGATGAAGGAAGACTCTTAGCTTCTGCACCTCAAAAAATGGAAGACAGGGTGCCTGAATGAAACGTAATTGTATACCTAACCCTTAACTGTACCCCACAAAACCATAATAAAAAATACTGATTAATAAAAAAAAAAAAAAGAAAAAAGAATGGAAGAAATCACTTTTCACCTCCCCTATTTTAATGGGTAAGTTCCCACAAGCAATGTCCACATGGCCTAGTGTAGTACATCACCTATTTTAGCTACTGCATGCCACCACAGTGCCATTCAAGGGTCATTCTGAATTTGAAAACTTATTTTTGAGTTGGAGTCTCACTCTGTCGCCCAACTGAGTGCAGTGGCTGCTCCCACCGCAGCCTCGCTGCTGGCTCCGTGATCCTTCCACCTCAGCCTTCAAGTAGCTGGAATTACAGGCATGCACTACCACGCTGATTTTTGATTTATTGTAGAGATGAGGTCTCGCTGCCCAGGGTCTCGAACCCATGGGCTCAGGCAATCCACTCACCTCAGCCTCCCAAAAGTGTGGGATTACAGGCTGAGCCACCGAGCCCGGCTGAAAACTTATTTTAATGGCTGAGTTTTTCACATTCGGGTCTTTAGTACATTCTTTTAGATCATGAACAGTCAGAAGTCTTAAAGGCTTAGGTGTTTTTTTATTTTTGTTTGGTTTTTTTTTTTTTGAGTCAGAGTCTCACTTTGTCACCCAGGCTGGAGTTTAGTGGCATGCTCACAGCTACTGCAACCTTGATTGATGGGCTCAGGCGATCCTTCTGCCTTAGCCTTCCAAATAGCTGGAACAGGTACACACCATCACACCTGGCTAATGTTTTGATTTACTGTAGAGATGAGGTCTCGCCAAGTTGCCTAGGCTAGTCTCGAACCCCAGGGTTCAGGCAATTCTCTTGCCTCCACCTCCCAAAGTGCTGGGATTACAGGCATGAGCCACTGCACCTGGCTGGCTTAGGTATTTTTGATTTGAGAAGAGGAAGGGAGGAAGACGAAGCCAGGAAGGTGGAAAGAGAGTTCTCCCTCCAAGTGTTGTTCTCTTCCTGGGTCCTGTGACTGGGAGGCTTACCAAAAGCTTCTGAGAGTCCAAACACCTTCTGGTTGTAGACATCTGTCTTGTCCCAGATGAAATAATAGGACAGGTCTGGGGCTGCAGCAAACCACTTTCTGAAGAGACGGCCCTCCACTGCCACCATGAGGTGGACCTTCATGAGGTTGAAGGGGATGGTAGGGTGGGTAAGGCTGATCCTCAGGACAGATTTGTAGCCAGGGGTACGGCTGCTCAGGTAGCTTAGCCTCATCTTGCAGCCAGAGATAACGATTTCCTCCTGCAAAGCCTAGAGAGCAGAGACAGATCACAGCAAATGATGGTCATTGAGTTACCTGATGGAGGGGACATGGACTCTGGGTGTTCAGGCGGTAAAGGAGGAAGCAGAAGGCGAGGAATAGAGAAGGGAAGAGAACTAGAAAGAAAAAGAGGAAGCAGAAGAAAGAAGAAGGGAAGCAGAGGATGAAAAGGATCAGAAGGAGGAGGGGAAAACACAATGAGATGGGAGAAAAGACTGGGGAGGAGGAACACAAGTCAGAATCCTGGCTTCTGGGCCAGCTCTTATGTGGTATAGCCCTGTATATGTCACCTCACCTCACTGAGTCTCAGCTCCTCCTCTGTACACAGATGACAATACTTCATTGCATTTGTGAAAGGAACATATAAAATAATGTATATAAAATATTTAGCACCACATTGCCTCTGGTTCACGAGCTGTGTTACTCTGGTAAACTCACAGAAACTCTGAATCTCAGGCTCCTCACTGGCTTAGCGTGAGGACTGAGTAAGGTCACATGCAAAGTGCTAGCACATCCACATTCCCAGGTGGGACAATGGTGCTGTTGGTAGCGGTGGTACTGGCAGCAGGGGGTGCCAGGAAGAGAGACCTTTCTCTCAGACTGCTGTAGACAACTGCCTGAGCAAGGAAGATGGTTTCTCTTAAAACTTTCCTAAAGTCAGATCTGTTTCAAATGGTCTTTCTTTAGGAAGGTAGACAGAGGCTATGAGATGTTGACCAAAGAAATAATTATGCAGAGTTGAGACCATAACCTGCCAAGGACCTGTGGCTAATGCCCCTAGCTCTCCACAGAGAGGTTAAACTGGCCGCATAGGGCTTCTTTCTGTGCATGCCAGGTCCAAGCTCCAGTGCAATGTCAGATGGACAGAGGTGCTAGGGAAGGCTCAGGTCACTTATCTACTGGGTGCAATGGACCCAGTTCCAAGACAGAAAGTTTAAATGAATGCCAGCGTGCTCAGGTACATGGCAAAAGCAGAGAACTTTATCAGCTTGATGCTCTGGGTTCTGTTTCAAGAAAGGGACATTAAATCAATAGAGGCTAACATATCTATTCCAGGGACAATGATAATTCCATCCTCGTGTTCACGGAGGAACTGGGTCTTTTTCATTCTGTTTATTTCATGGGGGGGGGTCCATTTCACCCTCACCTCATTCTCCTGAACATAGGAAATTTTAGGGATTGGGCTTAAACCAAGGCAATCTTCCTAAATTACAGTTTGCAAGTTCCAGGCAAAGCAGGCTGCACCATAGTGAAAGGCAGGACTGAAACGCCATCCCAAAGCTCTCGAAGATATTTACCTACTTTAATGTACTCTTTGCAGTTCACATCTCCCAGCACTTGTAAAGGCTAACCAACAAGAGGACTGGGAAAACCCAAGAGTTTGTTTTTGTGTATTTCATGAATCTGGTAATAAACAAGGTTTGTGTCTCAACTGGCTGTGCAGGCACCCAGTTCTGGGAGCGCTGTAAAGAAGGTGTGAGCTTTAACCTCATTTGCTCCAAAGTCCCTGCTCTTGGGGAGCATGCATAGCTGGAGCTGAGTCAGGGTTGAGTAACAAATTACTTCTCCCCAGCAAGCTCTGTCTCCACTGACAGCCATTTCATAAGAAAGGTCAGCCTGGTAGTTGAGACAAGAGACAGGGGCTGCATCTCTGAAAAGCAGGGAAGTTTCAACCTATGAGCACAATGAGAATTTCAAAATGGTTGTATTTCCTTCTTGTGGGCTGGCGTTGGGAGTCACTCAACAGGGTACACATGGAGAGAAGTGTTTGCTCAGCCGGGCATGAAATATACACACATAAATGTATAAAATCCCTGCTCCACTAGCACTTGGCAATTCATTAACATGCACATCGCCCAAGTTCTCATTAGACAGCAAGACAACCAGGGCTTCTCTTGGGCTTCTGCACTGACATCTCTTCTCTTCCCCAGGCCTTCATTTCTGCCATTAGAAATTGGGCTGAGGATAGCAGAGGAAATTCAACTGGCAGAGCTCTGTTAGGCAAAAAAAACTATCTCAATTTTCATCATATTAAAATGCACCTTTCCCAATTACTTTTCTTTAATGATAATTAAGTAAAGCAGTTGCACGTATTGATTCGAGCCAAGACAATCCTTAACTGGCATGAAAGCAGTGCATGCTAAATAATCTTAATATAATAATAGCTACAATTTATTGAGCACTTACTAGGTGCCAAACATTGTGCTAAGCACCTCATATACATTTTTCTCATTTAACCTTTATTACAGAGCAGCTTACTATTTGGGATCTTCTAGCTTATTCCTTTTGGTGGAAGAGGAATTTTAAATATTTTTAACAGAAATAATGAGAGAGGGGACACTGGAGGCTGGGGAAAAGTGGAAATGAACTGGATGGCAGAGCGGAAAGAAGGAATTTATTATAAGTCGATGTGCCATGTAGTTTCCAGGTGCTCATGTGTTTACCATGTGTAAGACAGGCACCCTTATGTCTTGACACCTGCCATGCAGTGTGGCAGCTGGATGCTGCATGGTGGGCTGATGGGATCTGACCCAGGCCCCACAGAGGTGCTTTCTCTCTGTCCACCATCTCTGAGATTCTCCTCTATCCCCCAAATGAATAAAGCATATCAAAATGCAGTTAGGAAAGCTGGATACCTGGATTTCTGGCACGATGGGGCCTTTCTCTGCACAGGAGCTGGCGAAGGACGTCAGAGGGGATGGGGAGACGACAGGGTTGGGGCGGGCGAAGTTGCTCAGGTCACAGCTGGGAATCTCATTCTCCTCATGTCGCATGATGATGGTTTCCATGACAAAGAAGCGATCCCAAGGCAGCCAGAGGGTGTGCTCCTGTGTGATAAAAGGCGCCCGCTCGAACCGCAGGATGATGGAGATGCCGCCATTTGTGACCAAGTCAAAGCTGTTTGGGAGGGGAGGTTAGAGAAGAAGAGGAGGGGGAAGCAAAAAGAGTAGGAACCGGGAGAGGAAGGGGGAGGAGGAGGAGAAACAGAGACCAAGAAAGGAGAGACAATTACACCAAAGGTTCTGAGCACTTCTTTTTTTTTTTTTGAGTTGGAGTCTCACTCTGTCGCCCAGACTGGAGTGCAGTGGCACACTCCCGTCCCCTGCAGCCTTGACCTGCTGGGCTCCAGCGATCCTTCCGCCTCAGTCTTCGAAGTAGCCGGAACTACAGGCGCACACTACCACACCCGGCTAACTGAGCACTTCTTGAGGATGACTCTAACGCCTCAAGACTTGACTGTAGCCACAAACAACAACAATGACAGTGATTCCAGAAAGATTTTGTTTGTTTTTTAAAATGATTCACCATAGAGAATTTGCTAAAACTAACCTCAGCTACAAAGAGCCATTTGTCAGAACACAGAACAGCTGATGGGTCCTCTCCTGTGGCGCTACTGGTACTTAAGGCCTTTCAACTGGGTTAGAGCTGAAGCCAGTGAAAAGGTAGCAGAATAAAGCAGAATAAGCCCTGACCCAAGTGTCAGGGACCCTAAGCTTAGTCCTGGCTCTTCCTCAAGCTACTGTGTGATCTTGGGTAAGTCACAGTCTCTCTGATCCTCAATTTTTCATCTGTAAAATGCAAAGGCTCAACTTGATTACTCTTTTTTTTTTTTTTGAGTTGGAGTCTCACTCTGTCGCCCAGACTAGAGTGCAGTGGCCACTCCCAGCCACCGCAGCCTCGACCTGCTGGGTTCAGTGATCCTTCCGCCTCAGCCTTCCAAGTAGCCGGAATTACAGGCATGCGCTACCACCCCCGGCTGATTTTTTTTTTATTTATTGTAGAGATGAGGTCTTGCTGCCCAGGCGGGTCTTGAACCTGTGGGCTCAGGCAATCCACTCACCTCAGCCTCCCAAAGGCGTGGGATTACAGGCTGAGCCACCGAACCCGGCTGGATTATTCTTAAGGCACTAAGATTCTATGACTCCACAGCAACTTTAGCTCTGGTTGTGACAGACAAAGGTCTTTGCAACTACAAAACAGCTACGCAGTTTAGAGATGGCACAATTAGAATCACAGTATCTTACAAGTGAAAGGGGAACCAGAAGACGGAGTGCCAACCTCCTAGTTGAGATGAGATCACTGTGAGGGCAACTGGAGAGTTGGCAGCCCAGCCTTTGTTCGCTGCCTTCTGAAGACAGTGGGGAGGTCTGAGCAGCAGCCTGCCTTCGTAGGCCTAGTTCTATACCCAGTGTGACACCAAACAGTCCCTTCCCCATCCTAGATGACCCCCCGCTAGGCCTCTCTTGCTTCAGGCTTGTAGGGATTGTAGAGTCAGAGTCTTCTTTGCCTCGTCCCAAGATATCTTGTGTCCAAACAGGACCCAGCCTGAAACATGCTGGTAGCTCTGTTTGGTTTTGCAATCTTAACTCCCATCACTTGCAGACAAACCTAGCAATGCACTTGCCCACCCCAACCATGGCATGCATCTTTAATTTCTGAACATCTAAGGAAACTGAGTCCCTTGCTATTTGTACCCCAGTGCTTCTGACACCACCCAGCCGCACAGGGAGCCTGATTGGAGGGCTCTGCAGCCACACGTGCAGAAGCCAGATAACCTCAGATTATAGACAATGGGAAAGAAAGCCCCAGGTGAACCAAGGTACATCACTCATCCTGCAGACTGGGTCTGCTTAGCTAAGCAGAGGGTTTGCTGCTTCTTAAGGCCATATGTTCATTATAAAACAAGATCTCAGACTAGATAGAATTTTGTGTCCTTTCTCCTTCTAAAACAGAAGATTTAAAAACAAGTAAGAGCTGAACCACTGGGAGAGAACTTAATGGCCATCTAACCTAGTCCCTCCTCCCAATCTGATGCATCAGTTCCTTCTACAGCATCACCACCAAGGGCCCATTCAGCTCCTACCTGCACACTTCCAGTGATAAGGAGACCACAATATCTACAGGAGGACCGTCCCATCTTAGGTTAGTTCTGACTGTTAGAACATATTTTTTTGGAATTGAGCCTGGGATCCTCTCTTTCTAGTTCCTTATTTACAGGGCCTGATTCCACCTGCTGGGGTGACTTCAACCTAGTCTGTTCCTTATGCCCTCCCAAAGTACTTCAGAAACAGCAATCCTGTGTCCACCTGCCACTCTCTGGCTATAGTTTGCATTTTCAAGCTATGTCTCAACTTGTTTTGGATGGAGAGCTCTTTCTCACTATCAAACTGGATGGCTCAAACTTTTCCTCGACATAGCCTCACCCAGTCAGAGTTTCTACCCCCTACCCAGGTTCTTTTGCATTGTGCCCTCTTTCGCATTGCACTGTAACTGTTCATTTAGTTCTCTGGTGCAGGGATATTGATTCCTCTGTCTTTCCAGAAACTAGTCCAGTGCTTGATGGTTAAAAGTTTATAGAATGAATGCATGAGTGACACAGTCAACTACTTCTGAATTGATAGTTCACCTCATATCCTAAGTCTTCCCTTGGCTGTTTTTGCCATTGAACCTAATGTTCACCACTGTCATTGATTTGAGAAGACCAATGCAGGATCTCCCCTTTATCCTGATAAATCTACCTCGTGAGATTGGGCCCATTGCTCCAGCTTGGGAGCTGCAAGGACTCTGCATTGAACTCTCCTGACCTAGTGCCAAATCCTCTTGGTAGATGGTATCCCCAGATTTGGGTCCTGAAGCTCCAAATGCCTGATTCTACTGTCCTTTGCAGGACTGCATCACCCATCTTGCCTATATCTCACTCAGCCTCTTCTGGGCCCACACTTGGGTAGAGGAAGTCAGGCATCACCACTGTTCCATAAGTAATAATAGAGAAAAAGCAGGAAGGTGTTTATTTTGAACCAAGAGTTCAGGTTTTGGCTCTCCAGTAGAATATCTATGGTTTTCAGGAAATACCCAGAGAACAACTTCTCTGCCACAGAGACTGTTTAGCATCTGTGCCTTGACAGAACATTTTTAACTGTCAAACAGAATTTTGGCCAGACTTATCAGATCATTTCACAAGAGGCTGAGTGTGGAGAGGGAGGGAAGACAAACATGAAAAGGCATATTCTCAAGGCTGTGAGCAAGCTAGGGGCAGCTGGCTTTGCCAAGAGCTGGGTGTAACAGGCTGAGGCCAGGCCTGCTCACCTGAAGGGGAAACCTTGCTGTGGATATGAATGTAAATCTGACCTCAGAGGGAAGGCTTGGTTCCCAGACAAAGCCCAAAGAGCTTAGGGCCAGTCTGAGCACTGTTGCTTCCTCCATAGGTGAGTTATGTCATCTTTCCAAGCCTCAGTCTCCTCATCTGTAAAATAATGCTGATGATCATAGTTGTTTGGCAAGGTTATTTATTATTTAGCTGGGATAACAGATGGGAAAAGCACAGGGGCCCACACGTGACCTGGGCAGCCTGCTCTGTATAATCCCATTTTTCAAGTCAATAAACCTGAATGGCTTATCTTGTCTGCTATTCTTTTAGCTTTTCTTCATAACCTCCATTTTCCATCTTTTTTTTTCTTTCTTTATGGTCAGGGTCACATTCTGTTGCACAGGCTGAAGTGCAGTGGCATGATCCTGGCTTACCACAGCCTCAACCTCCTGGGCTCAGGACATCCTTCTGCCTCAGCCTCCAGAGTGGCTGGAACTATAGACACATACCATTACACCTGGCTAATTTTTTGTAGAAACGAGGTCTCACTGTGTTGCCAAGGCTAGTCTCAAACTCCTGGCCTCAAGCAATCCTATTGGCTTGGCCTCCCAAAGTACTGGGATTACCGGCATGAGGCATCACGCCTAGCCTTATTTTCCATCTTTTTAATAATCTCTTTGGCTAATCTATCTGCTACTGTTTTCTGTTTATGAGCTCCTGTTAAGCCTTGAAGTCTGGTATTTCAGCAAGGGTGTGTACATGTGTGCGTGCGTATGTGTGTGAGAGAGAAAGAGGGTGTACACCCAGGGGATGAGGAAGCTGGGTGAGGGCAAGTATCATGTTACCTGTCTGGAAAGTGAATAGTACAAAGATGAGTTAGACTCAGCCCCCGAACTTTCAGCCCACGTGTATATACTGTTTTCTCCAGGCCTCTAGCCTTATGGCTTCTCCCAGGGTTTGAGAGGTAAGAAAGAAGGTGAGTCAAGAAAGGGTGAGAGGGAAATGCAACCTGTTCACATATGACAAACAGGGATTTTCAGACACAAAGAGAACAAGAGATAACTTTCCCACACATTATGCAGTGTCTGAGTTGGGAAGAAAACGTAAACCCCATAATGCACTGGTAAGAGCTGATCTGAAATTCAAGCTCTGTTGCAGCAGTTCTGGCTGTTATGATATAATCTAGAAGGCTAATGCAGAAAGCGTGGCTGATACTTTGCTCCCAGGTCCTCCATACTCTTAATGGGCAGTGGAGATTACAAGGGAAGCACTGATAGGAGAAATCAGAGCCTGGAGGTGCCTGAGACTGAGCTTTTCCCAAGGGCCACCAGACTAATGCCAGACTTGGGTATGTTTTTGAACCTACCCTAACCAACCACAACAGGGCATAAGGACGGACAACTTGCCTTCTCACATAAGTGACTGGCAGGTTTCATGGCCAAAAAAGAACAGTCCTCAAAGCTCTTTTTGGATGACTATGTCACAGCAGGGAATAATGTGGTCAGAATATCTGTTGCCTAGACTGCTCGTGTCTGCCATTTTCATAAAGCAGGCAGCCTTGAATCGGAAGGAAGTAAAGACAGAGCATAAAGAAGGAGATTTCTTCATGGGTCTTCACTGAGGTGCTTCCTGGGTTGGAAGGTGTAGAGGGTAAGGAGCAGTGGCCTGGCTTCAGTGGCGGCCCTGAGAATTGGTCACCAGCCTCTTCCAGTGGGGCCTCTCCTCATGCACATGGGGTGAGAGGAGAGGGAGGGGCGCACCATGCCAAGCTTGCCAACCCCATCTAAGAGGCACACATGTCTACAAACAGATGCGCCTCTACTTCATTATCACCTCGGCCGGGACATGTTCACATCTGATATTGGATTAAAGAGGTGCTAAAATCAATCAAGCTGGAGCATAATTTCCAACACAGAGTGAAAATCAACCTTATGGGCCCACACTTAACCAGATGGACTGCCACCACCTGGTTTTATTAAAAATAGAGGACTTGTCACCACTGACAGCCTAAGTATTCCACTTGCCTCCTTCTCTTTCCCTTTTCTCCAGAATATTCTCATTGCCTGCCCTGTTACCATCACCTTCTCATCATTCAATAATTTGTAATTTTAATAAATAGCGAATACATATTGTATATTATGTGCCAGACACTGGAAGTACAGCAATGAATCAAAGTGGGGGCATGGAACTAAGACTTATTAATCACCTACTATGTGCCAGCTAGTTATTCCTCATCCACCATATTATCCAATCCTCACAATCAATTTGTGGGATATATAGCATTAGGACCACTTAACAGATGAAGCTGATGCTTAGGAAGGTAAGGAGATTTTTCTCAGGACACACAGCTAACAGATGGGAAAGCCAGGGCTAGTAAAGGAGCTTTACTTCATTCTACTGATGGTTCTTAGTAGAACTCAAAGATCAAAATTCTGTTTTTACCCTAATGGCTTCCACAGACCTAAGCAGTTGCAGGGTGGAAAACACAACAGAAGTGGCTGATTTTGCTGGAGCTGTCTGTTTTGCAGAAAGTGGTCCATATAACAGTATTTTATATCATAAGTCATGAAGCAGGATAATAGGTATAAGGTAAACTCTGTTGACTCTGAGAAGCAAATGAGAAGAAACTGCTTAACCCATAGCCAAAAGGACATAGGCCAGAGTCATTTACAAGGTCATACAACTAGTGAGTTACAGAGCTGAGCATTTGAATTCAGGCCATCTGAATCCAAGTCCCAACCTCTTTCCACACTGTCAATCCAGCAGCAGCTACATGGAAGACCATGAGAGCAGGGCCTTCACTCTTCCTGGCCACGAAAGTTCTCCTACCTGCCATCTTGCCTGCTGATTGTATATCCAAAGAGAGGGTTATTGACGAAACTGATGTTCACACCAACCAGGGGGGTTCCATCTGATGTCATCACTTGACCACGAATAACACATGCATGCCTATGGGAAGAGAAGAAAGAATAACATGATGTACCTTTCATGGCCAGAACCCTGGTTGGTAGGGAACCCCCGGAGATCAGAAGACAGAAGGCTGGTCACTCAAACACACCTTGCACCCAGGGCTCATGGCATATTCACTCAAGATAAACAACGACCCTTTAAAAATATCACCTTAATTTAAGGGACTGAAGTGTCCTTGAGAGAACTGTTACTGGGAGATGTTTTCAACTACTTCATTCACAGGTTATTTTCTAGGGCTACTACGTTACGCTGTGAAAAGATAAAGCTGATCTCAGAGGGTGAAACAGAATAGGTATGCATGTGAATTTGGAGCTAGGTAACCTGGGTTCAAATCTTCTCTCTGTCACTTCCTAGCTCTCTAAAGTTGTGTAGGTATGGGACAGTTCTTTGAGTCTCTGTTTTTTCATCCTGGTACAGAGTAATCTCCATAAATGGCAGTGACTATCATTGTCATTAGTAGTCTTACTGGAAGTGAGCATACAAGAAAGTGAGCAGGATAGAGGGCACTTCTTTCATCTAGCATTAGAGACAGGAGAAGGACAGGTGCTAGCACCCTCGTGAAGTAGGCTCTGGAACCTGTAACCTCTCCTAATATCCCTTCTCCCATTCTTCCTCTGTATTCTAGACAACAAATTAATACCATCTGTTCTAAAATGGCATTTCTGCTCCCTCTCCCAACATTCTCACCCTTAAAGACCCAGCTACAAACAAAACCTCTTCCCTGAAGTCCTTCATGATGGTCCTAACCAGAACTAGGCTCTAACCTGGATAAACACCTTGATACCCTACCAAATCCTACGCATTTCTCTTCTCTACTAGATGAGGGCCAAGGTTTTTTTCTTTCTCTATGCAGCATCTGGACTAGGCCTCATAAATACTAGGCCACTATTAAGACAGTGAGCGTTGAGCAGATAAGTGGGACAATTAGAGATCGTCTAGAATGATGGCTTTTAAAATATTTCAGAAACAGAAACATTTTGGTAGATGACATTTTCTATGGACTTCAAATGGAAAACAAAATAAAAAGATCTGCTCTGGACGAAGTTGCGGTGGAGGGCCACTCTCTCCTCGGGGTAGTTCTGCAGGCAGCTCTGTGGAGTCTTAGCTTCTAGAGAAGCCAGTTGGAAAAATCACTGAGCCAACAGCACCCTTTTATTCTATAGACGAGGAAAATAGGTTCCAGACAGGTTATGTTATTTGCCGAAAGCCACATGAAAAGGTGGTGGGAGAGCCAGGTCTTGAATCTGGGCTTCATAACTCTGGGTCAAACTCCAGACCAGTCTGTCTGCCACTGGCAATGGGTGAAAATGAAGGTGCTGGCAGGTGTCAACATTCTAAGGGATCAGGGCACTGGGGAGACAGCCCTCACTGAAAGATAAACCTGAGACCAAAATGCAGGTGCTGTAATCCACATAACTTTCTTTATTCACCTCAGTTCAGGAGACTTTTTTTCTGATCTAGGGAAGAGCTACTGATGAGGCTTATGGGCATTTATTAAAAAAAAGACCTCAAACTCAGTCCCTGATTTATTAAGCGCCCACACCTCTACCTTCCTGGAGTGATAAACTTTTCTCTGTTTGATGAGAAAAGCAATTAACACCAGGCTTGTAAGCAGCTGGTCTCACTAGTGTCAGCTTGTCCTTTCTGAAAGCAAGAACAACTACCCACAATACAGCAAACTCCCCACCCCACCCCACCCTCCTCATCTCACTACATACAATCTGGTTAATGCTAATTCAGTCAGTGGTTTCCTTCCGAGGCCCTTGGTCTAAATGCAATTACATGGCGAGTGAGTTAAGCGGGTATAGTTCAGAAAAGACTTTCAGTTCTGCTCTGAAGGTCTCCCAATATATTTATGTGAAATTATCTTTCCACTAATGGGCAAGATTTATTCCATCAATTGTATTCAGCTGGTACTGAGAGATGCTTTCTTTAATGGAGGACAATTGAATTTCTTATTGTTGGAACTTTGTCCTTCCCGAGAATTACTAACAGATCTCATCTCCTGATGTTGGCTACCATCCAGCCTCCTCTTGACAGATGTACCTTTAGATACTGCCTGGACAATAACCAGCTTTCTGGGTGTGGTTTCCTTTTGGGGGTTGCACTGGCTACTGCCCCACTATACATGCAGGCCAACCCCCTCTGACTAAGGATTTCCTGATAACTGGGAAACATTAAATCAGCACCACTTGGCTACCATGTAGTCGCTAATTCGGCAAGCCAGGGCAGATGTAATTTTAGCCTGGGCTCCTGCAGATTGCTTTTGGATTCCAGGGAAGATTAAGCTGACTCCATGTAGCCGATAGGCCATAGGGACCTCTTGCCAAAATAGGCATTTGGCTCAGGAGAAATGCCTGGAGAAAAACACTTCCATCCCCCCTTCTGTTTTCACGATTTTCAGTTATCAAGAAAGCCCGGTTTAACGTAAGGCCTTCCCTGAAATAAGGGAGATGGGGAAGTTGGCTCTGTGGGGGGCCTCTGAAATGTGTCTTGTGCCACATGCTTTTATCCAGGGCGGTTTGAAAAGATGTGAGTACTAGGCTTCCCAATGCTTTCTTTCTTCATCCATTTATTTAATAGATACCACCAGTGGCATACTGGTAAATGTTTAATAACTGACTTTAAAAAAAAAAGAAAGAAAAAAGCTTTAATTTGTAGCATTTGCCCATTTCTGTAGTGTAAATATTCTCATCATGGCCAATTTTAAGCTACTGAATGAGCTGCCACTGAACACAGAGTTGGGAGGAGAGGCACAGTAGGACACCATTATATGGTACTGCCATCGTAGAGATATGATAGTCCTAAATAACCTCAAGAGCAAAAGCAATAGTAAAATACAGTAAAATAATTAGGACGTGATTAGCTTTGAGTTTTTATTGCCTTTGTTTTAAATAAAGGTTGTGTTTAATCTCCAGCTTGCAGAATTCCTGAACATTTAGTAATCAGTTCCTGTTAGGTGGTACAAGAAAGTTTCTGCACCCCACTGGAACACTGACCCCACACTACGGGTCAGGCATTTGCTCAGTGCTGGGGATGTGTGAAAAAATAGTTGCTGCTTTGAATGTGAAACTCTGTAATGGAAGACCACCTTGGTGAAAAACTATTAACATGGGAGCGAATCACTGCCACCAACTTGGCTTCTCAACTAGCTCATATGATCCTCATCACCAGCATTCCCTGGGTCACTGTCTTGGCATAATGGGGTTTGGGGGTATTTTCTACTCATCCTTAGAATCTCATCTAAGCTGTCATCACCTCAGTAAGGCTGTCACCACCTCTTCCTGGCACAATCACCCCCTCCTCTGGGCTCCTATAAACCTTACAAGTATCTCACCAATATCTCATCATTTGTTTATATCAATCACATTTATATAGCCATCTCACATGCTTATGTGTGAGCTAGAGGAGGGCTGGGATCACATCTTGAGGGTTAAGGTAAGCATGGGATGTTGCTCCCTGAGTGTTTGTTAAATGAAAAATGATTGAGTTACTGAAACTCAGAGAGAAAGAAGTTGCTCAAGGTCACCCAGAAAGGAACTCATTTGGCTGAGCTGACACTCAAAGCTAGGACTTGTTACTTTTAAGTTCTTACTCTTATGTACCAGCAGTCATTCAAATTCACTTTAATTTAATAAAAAGCTGGGCACTTACTATGAGCCAGGCACTGTGTTAGGTGCTGGCGTTGTGGAAGTGCATGAATTATAGTCTTCAGTTATTTGCTGGAGTCCAAAAAGCTAATTTGAAATGTCCTAATGTAGTTGTCTCTGACACCAGTGAGTCAACACATGGGTTTGGCATATGCCAGGCAGCTGGGATACAAAACAAGCAATTAGGCTAGGTGAACTCTGCCAGGAGAGAGCACTCGTGCCAGGCTAGGGGGAGTTGTCAAACATACTGGCATTAGTCCAACCACACACCCAAGGCCTGACTGAGGTGCTCTTGCTGATGCCAATGAGGGAGAATATCTGCCTGATTGCTTCCTGAAAGCAATGGCAAGATTTGGGATCAAGAGAAGAAGCTATTGGAGAGACAACCCTACCCAATAAAATCAAGCAAATAAAAAGCCAACTTCAACTGTCACTCAGGGAAAAGGTAGGACTGTGGTTGACAGAGCACTAGGCGGGAAGTCATGGCTCTTAGTTCTGACTCTGGTAACTAACTGTATGACTTTGGAGAGTTATCTGACCTTTCTGAACCTCCCTTCTCTCATCTGTCAAATGCAGGTTGAAATTTTTGCCAGCTTGGAATAACACAGAATATAACATAAGTTTAAAAATTTATATAAAAATTTATAACTGTTTTAATCTGTTGCTACCCAGTCCAGTTCACTTAGCCCTAGTACAAGTGGCTTCAGAATCTCAGTGGAGCTCATACAATGCACATACTTATCTCTGAATTGTTTCCTCTATCTAGAAGCTTCCACCTATCCTGTTCATCTGAAAACTGCCTGCTGCCCTTTCAGACCTAGCTGCAGCATTCACCACACAGCATCCGTCACTCCTGCTCCCACTGGGCTACCTCTACACGAACTCTGAGTGCTGCTGCACTATTAGGACAGTCTTTTCCCAGAAGACCATCAGCTCCTTGAGGACAGGGACAAAACATCTCCCTCACTGCTGTATTTCCAACATTAAGCATGGAGGATGGTCATTTCTGAGTGAGCAAAAGAAAACTCCCCCAAAACAGGTGTTTGCCCTGGAATTTGAATGCAGGGCAGAGAGGAAGCTCTTGATCCATTATTTACTAAATGAATAAAGAGTTTGTTACTTCTGTTACTTAAGGCGAGGGCTGTGTCAGAGAATGCTGAGCTATCTGGCCTTGATAGGGATAGAGTTAGAGGATCTCGGCTGGAAGGGCTGGGTTTAGCTCCCTTCTCCCGGAGGACTTACATAGCTCAGCCTAGCCCTGCCCCTCTGATTCTCTGCTGTCCTCATCTGCACCATGTGTTGTTTGGAAAACTTTAAAAAAAGCAATGCCGGAAATTAAGTTAGATTTATTATTCAATGTATATTATACTAACAGATAAAGGAAGGTGAAGGGAGGAGAACTGCGGCTTTCTTTTTTTGTTATTAAATGAAAGCAGCTAATCTGGTATTCGGGAGATTGGAATATCATTTGGGATCTGGGAGGTGAATAATAACTCTAGCCTTTTACTGCTTTGAAGTGTTTGCTGCTCTGTGCCATTATTGGTTATGGAAATCATTCCTTTGCATTATATAACTTACATAGATTTAGATTCCTGACTTATACAGACCCTTAGACGGTTTTCCGCTAACCTCTGCTAAGTGAGCGGAGATCTTTCCAGCAACTACTACAATTCACCCAAAGTCTTGAAATAACATTACCTGGGCTCGAATGAGAAACCCTGGTTCACCCTGTCACACGGCTACCACTGAAGGCGTTTTCCAGTCACAGCCTGACACTGCCCATGCTGCAGCTCTCAAGACCATCTTTCCAGCCCACCCACACAAGCTGCTCTGCAGCTCTCTCCTCCTAGTTTTCCACTGATGCTCCACCTCAGTTTCATTAGCTGGCTTTTCCAGCCTGACATCTACCTAAACATGTTCTTGGGTGCCCCTAATTATGAAACATTAGAGGCAAAGGAGACCTTTCTGATCATCTTTCAAACTTCTCAAGGTCAAGGTGAGAAAGTAAAGTCCAGATGGGGAATGGACTTGCCCATTCTGGCAAAGAGTTGCTGAAGAGCCAGGACTCCAGTGCAGGACTCACCAAGAGATTTTGGGAGATAGTTAACTGAGAATCCCAATCTGTCTTGGCTGCTTCAAAATTTAGAGTTAACATCATGAGAGCAGGGCTCTTGAAAGTTTTTTGACTGCACATGCTTTCTGTAAACATTTTTGAGCAGGCTCCTTCAGTGGATTGATATTCATTTATAGATAGTACACGTGTGCTACCATCATTAATTAACAGTGAAAAGCATAATATACATTTGGTACAAGGTTTAATGGATACAACTCCATACTTCAAATGGCCTTCTTGATACTTTGGTTAACTTTTGTTATATCTGATGAAAACAATCATTCCTGTTTTTAACCCATAGTGAGGTTGAGGAAGACTATACTAGCTGTACCATTTTTTGTTTCCATGTACTTGTACTGTTAGTATTACCTTCCATTTTTGCAGGAATCTTTTAAAGCCACTTTACCACTTTATAAGTTTGGTTAAGACTAGATTTTACACAGACACACACAAACAATCATGGTGTGATGCATTATAACAACCCTTGGGTCCACTGTCCTGCTTTCTGAGGAGCGACTCCTGGTCTACCTCGAGTGACTCAGACATGTAACCAAGTAACATAAGGACTAAAGGAACAAATCATTGAAAATACAGCATTCTATAGAAATAAAACAGTTTTGCTTTCTTATTTTTTAAGATAAAAGCAAATCCTGCATAGATAGAAGCCCTAAAATGTTCTTCAGCCCACCTTGGGACCACTGCACCACACTAGAGTTAGGATGGTGCATATAGTTATTTCTATGTATGAAATATAAACTCTAATGTGAAATATATTATTATATTTAAAAGCTAATTTCTTGTTGTGCTTCATTCCTTATAACTGATTTCAAAGCTCTTCTTATGTTTACCACGTGTGTCTTCCAGTGGCCTTGGGCCAAAACCAATAAAACTCATCTAATCATTTAGTTTTTAATATTCCTGACTTATCAGAGGTCAGGAAGTTGAACTAGATTGTCTCTTGAGGCACTCTGCAATCTAAGATTCCCCCACTCTCCAAATTTTATTTTATTTTTTACTATATCATCAGTAACTCTGTGCTATACAGGTCATTTTCTGTAGTACCCACTGTCTCCAGATAGAGTCCAAACTCTTTAGCTTGGCATATAAGGCCCTTCAGGGATGGCCCCTGCCTATCTCTTCAGGCTCACGTTCTGATCACTCCTCCTGATCTCCAGGGTATAAATAAGTTACTCTCTCCTTTGGCAAACATAGTACAAGGTACTTATCTCACTAAAGTGTATGCATTAGTTCGCATGCCTTGTCTTTTGTTCTAGACTGTGAGTTCTTTGTTCCAATCATACTGGAATGACTTAGTAGGGAGGTTTCATTTTTATTAGCTTTGATTCCAGATGTCAGAATTTTATTAAAGCCAAAGTATATTCTAGAATGTGAGTTCTTTAGAGGTAGGAACCGTATCTGACATTTTGTTAGTTATTTAACAAATATTTTTTGACTACCTGGTAAGAATACTGTAGAAATAAATCAGATATGGGCAAACAACTATGTCCTTCTCATCTCTGTAACTCCTGAGCAGGAGTCAGTCAATGCTATGTATTCAATAACTGTTCAGTAAATAAGTGAATGCCGCATAAACTTATGAAAGAAGATGATGGGAAAAATACGAATGCAGTTGTTTCAGACAGTCCAAAGTTAAAAAAAAAAAAAGTTGAGAGAAGAGAGGCTTAGACAAAGACCTGGTAAATGAGGATGGGGCTCAGTCACAGAACTTTAACTGAGAACCTACTATGTGCTATGTACTAGACTCAGTGCTGGGTGGTAGGGAAGATATTTAGTTATCTGTTTTCTTAGGAAAATGGGCATGGCCCATATCTGATTTATTTCTACTGTATTCTTACCAGGTAGTCAAAAATATTTGTTAAATAACTAACAAAATGTCAGATATGGTTCCTACCTCTGAAGAAGTCACATTCTAGAATATACTTTGGCTTTAATAAAATTCTGCCATCTGGAATCAAAGCTAATAAAAATGAAAGCTACCTGCTAAGTCATTCCAGTACGAATGGAACAAAGACATTCCCACAGTTAGGAGAAAGCACCAGACTCTGCCCAGGTGCCCCAATACCTGTTTGTCTATTAGGAACTGGGCTCAGTTTAAACTTTACCAGAAGCTTCCAGAATACTTGCTGGACACATAAAATAATCACCAGAGCGAAATATTCCAATTCATTACAAAAAAAGCTTTTCCTCTCAGACCATTTCACGTATGTTTCAGGAGAGGAAAGAAGAAATCCATTGATTCCTTCATATTGAGAAGAGGGAGAAGTTTACCTTTTATGTCACAGGGGTTCTGAAGGACTGAGTCCTAGCTCCTCATTTATAGCTGAGGTAAGTGATCTCTGGAGATGGGTGGAGTTTCCCTCCCATTGCCCACTGAGACTGAACACTACCATCTATGCCATGATCTCTGACACCACCCGTCATCATCTAATGACAAGTTGGGCTAGCAATTTCAGGGACCATGGGCGGTACCTCCTGCAGAGCCCAGAAGCCTCAGTTCTGTGGTCTCAATAGCTTAATGTTCCCAGTCAGCTCCTTCAGACACTGAGGGAACACGAACTCCCAAGCTGCAAGTTCAATCTCCCAAGTCTGTGGGCAGCCTGGCCGCTGAATGCTGATGCTTCGGGCTGAGTTCTCTCCCACAAGAATCTTCTGGAATATTTTCTGTGGGCTGACAAAGGTGTACACATGAACCAAGCCCTTGACTGTCCACCACACCATGCTTCCAGGGAAGTGAGCATACTACTGACTGTGGTGAGGGAGAAGCAGGATTGAGAGAGGCTGGCCAGCAGGGAGCAAGGCCCCCCAGCCTGGGTAATTGAGTTGGACATGCTGAGGACATGGCTCAGAAACACATCATTGTGTCTGGGGGCCTGGGACATGTGGTACACGTCTAGTCAGTTGTTCTCTATGCTACATGGCTAAAGGCCTGTTTCTAAGAAGACTTCTTAAGATGTGGCATGTGCTGTTAGAAAAACACAAGGCAGCTGAGCTAAAACATGACTCCAGCCATGGTCTCTTGGTGGACAGGTAAATTCCATGACTATGTGTCCTGTTCTTATGTCAGAGCACAGGACAGGTCCTGCTTTACCAAGACTGCAGAGACTAGGATGGACTATGATTATAACCACTTCCGGAAGTAGGGGCTGATGCTGGGCAGAGGTGTAGCTAAGGGAGCCTGTACAAAGCCCAGCACAGCAGGCTTGATCTGAGGTGTACAGTAATGCACAAGGTGGTCTATAAGGGAAACAGTAATTCAGAGGACCAGAGAGGATCTGATGGGGGGCAGGCATAGTGAAAGGGCTCCCAGAGGCATCTGGATGTAGGCATCCCATGTATCATCAGGTAATAATGCTCAAGTCCCTAGGCAGAGCAGGGATGGTGCTCCAGACCAGAAAATGGCAGGGGTGGGAGCCTGGCAAGAGGGCAAGGGTCGAGTCTTCTGATGTAGGGGCAACAGGCTGCTTGTATCAGGAACTTGGGCATGGAAAGTTAGGGCCAGGATTCAGGAGCAAGGTAGAAACCCATTTGGCAGAGCTGGGCAGTAATGGGTCGGACAAGCGGTAGGAGAGAGTCTAAGCAGCTGGAGTTGCTCTCAGTCCTTCTCTTCAGACTGGGATTGGCCCTAGAGGCCTGCAGGGCTAGACCCACAAAGTGGTCTCACATGGCCCCCACTGTAGTGGGAGAAGGAGGCAGCGGCAGGGGAAGTAGGCGGGGCTGAATTTCTCTCTTCTGCCAAAATATTGCACAGAAGTTGGATTGCATCCCTCAAGCATCAAGCCCCTCATTGTGGGATTCCCCTGGGGCCAACTCTGACTGAGGGCCAGTTAGACTCACCGCAGAGCAGTTTGTGAGGCTTTACCGTATCTTCTCCACTGAGGGCAATATTAGTAATATGAAGCATGGTTCTCCAAATATTTTAGCTTCTTATTGCTTAAAATTTATCAGTGTTGGATGGAAAGCATTACATAAAGTCCCTGACTTACAAACACCATAATTCTAGTTTGAGATATAAGAGCCCTTACTCAGGACTCCAGGTTCTCTGGGACTCAGCCTCAGCTACAAACTTGTGGAGTCAAGGCCGTTCTCTGGCCTTGAAGTTACCTCTTCTACCACAGAGGGCTGATGGTCTCAAAGGTCCACTCACCCTACCATCCGATGGTGCTGGGACATTTGCATCAACTATACAACTACACTGATGCATCACATTAAGATTCTCATTTTTCTCCTGGTTCTCATAGTGACACTAAAACCAAAACGTATGCTTTTGCTAATGCTAATATTAACACGACTACTATTAGTGATAATGGCCACTAACACTTATTAAACGCTTCCTGCCCTGACACCTAAGAGTTTTACATTTCATTTAATCCTTAACACATTCCCATGAGGTGTGAATTATTCTCCTCAGATGATAAAGAAAGGATGTAAGGCACAGAGAGATTAAGAGATTTGTCTAAGGTCACACAGCTAGCCAGCAGTGGGGTTGAGATTCAAACCTCTGAGGTCAGTGCTCTTCAGCACAGAGCCTTACTGCACACTGGTTTTTTATTATGCTGTACGGTGCTAGAGAAAAAGTCAGGGCCAGCTGGGGTTGTGAGGCTATGGCAGCACCACACTGCATAGATTTCTGAACTGAAGATGCTGAGCTGGGAACATAAAGGACTCAGCGAGAACAGAGGCTCAGTGTGTGGGCTCCAGGGCCAACTGGGCTTAACTTCCAGTGCTGGCTCTGCTACTTTCAAGTCCCACGGCCTTGGCCAGGTTACTTAAGTTCTCTGTGCCTCAGTTTTCATAGTTACAAAACAAGGGTGATAAAGTCCCTATGTCATATGGTCCGGAGGAGCATTAAAAGTGTTACTACTTATCAAACGTACACATAAAACACTTCAAATAATGCCTGACACATAGAATATTCTTGGTAAATGTTAGGTGTTATTCAATGCGTGCTATGTACCAGCCATTAGGCTTCTGGGTATTTTACCTCATTTAATCTCCCAAACAACCTGGCAGGGTGGGAATTAGTAACCCCATACCACAGAGGCTGAAATTGAATCCTGCTTGTCCAAGGTCACCTGCTCTCACTTGCTCAAGGACTGGAATCTAGACCTGCTTCCTCTAACTCTGAGTTGTTCCTGCTTCACCACGACAACCTCTGCTAATGCTTACTGTGATGGACAACTAGGAACAAGCCTAAGCTACAAAGCAAACAGAGATCGTAATTCGTTTTTGAAATCAATAAAGGAATGATCAAGTGGCAGAGGAGGAGTTGTTAGCTGCTCATCAGGATGATGTGAGAAGCTGCTGCCTGCATCCTGAATTGAATTCACCTAGTTGCTTTATCATCATAAACATTCATTTCAATGTGGGGAGGGATTTTACAAAAACCAACATGAATAATATATAATGGCTGACATTTTGGAGGAAGCAGGATCTTTACCTTCTTCCATCTTCCATCAGGTAATTTATCATTGTCTTTCTTTCCTTTTTTTTTTTTTTAACTGATGGGGTACCCTGTCAGCTCAGCTTGTTCTGAAAACGCCGGAGTATAATTCAATAATAAATTCGCTCAGAGGCCAGCTGTCAGGAGTCGGTGTTTATTTGAAGTCCATTAGATGATCTCTGCCGCTTGGCCTCACGAGGCTCTCTGAGGGCTGCTAAGGCCTGGTGGAGGTAGGGGGTGGGGAGCAAATGCTCTTCTGCAACTGCTGTGCCACTGACACTTGTGCATGGCTTTAGGTCTGCGGTGGGCAGATAAAAAACTATATTGCATACATGATCACTTCTCCCTTCTTTTCATTATTTATTCTCTTAAAAACTCTTTCAAAATTCCTGGAAGCTCTGGGCCTTCACATAGGGTATGAAAAAAATTCTGAAGACTTAACATGGCAAAGAGGTGATTTCACTTCTGTTTATAGCCGATTTTAAGTCCTGACTGAGATGAAATGTGCTAACCTGGCTCGTCAACAGGTGAGGGTCCGAGCTTTCTCAGTTCCTGCCCCTAAACCACCTTTCTGGCCTCATAATTCTCTAGGTTCTTCCTTCTCCCACATGCCCCCTTTGCTGTGACCACACACCTGAGATTTCCTAAGCCCACCTTGATTTCAAATGTCAGGGCATGTCTCCTGACTTTTGATGTGGAAAATATATCATCGTAATTATCCTCAAGCCACATTAAAATTCTCTCCATTCTCTGATTGTCCTGGAAAGTTATGCAATTGCTCATGCTGGCTCTTCAGTCTAGAATACATTTCTAGACTGAAACCCAAGATAAGCATTACAACTTATCCAGTAATACAGACACATACATGCACACACACAAACATGCAGGCATGCACATACACACACAACTGAAGCAAGTTTCATGAAATACATATTCTTTTTATAGTGCTGCACTGATATTTTCCATTCTGTTCGGCTCCATACCACTTACTTCTTAAAAACAGGAATAGGTTCGACCTACTAAATTTACTTCATGATGTACTAACAGACATCTGTTAACAGGTACCTGTGGTTTGATAAATGGTGTTTGAATGACCAACCCTCCTGACTCAGATTTTGTAACAGAGCAAAGGCCATCTCCTGGCAGAAGATTTCACTCATTCATTCGTTCTTTCATTCATTCATTTTCAACAACAAACATTTATTATTGTATACTCTAAGCCCACCCCCTGCTGCATGCTGGAGAAACCAAGTCGTGTCAGAAGCAGCTCTCAAGAGATGGACTCAGGAAGACAGACTTCAGTGGGAGTAATGGTCCCACATCTGAACTCTCAGAGCACTTTGTCTCTACTTCTCTTCAGGCACTCAGCAAGGACTGACTGATTCACTGATTCATTCTATCTTTCATTGTGGTTCACTCTGTGCCAATCCCTCTGAGTTTGATGACAAACAAAGCATGGGGCTCTTTGTGAGAGCCCCCAAATTAATGGAGTGAAATACATATCTTCTTCCTCATGTCTGGGGCAAAGTAAGTACTGGTCATTTTTGACCAAGTCAGGTTTGCATGTTTTTGGCAACTCTGACCCTCTCTGAGCCTATCCAGTCACCCCTTCTCACAGTATCTGTCCCTCTCCACAGGGTATGGTTCTCTGCCTCCTTTGGGATGAAAGCTCTGGTCATCCACCTGTCCTTTCTCTAAAGTTCCCCTGACTTCCTGAGTCTTTTCTCTTCTGTTAGTGTATTCTGTCAGCTGAGTCCTGTAGCTTCTTGTATACACCCACCAACTTGCTTGAGTGAGCTAATAAACTATTAGAATTAGAGGAGCACAGCAAGACATTACATCACATATTTCTCAGACCAATATGATGTCTTCAAACATATTCTTTTTTTTTGAGTTGGAGTCTCACTCTGTCGCCCAGACTGGAGTGCAGTGGCCGCTTCTGGCTACCGCAGCCTTGACCCACCGGGCTCTGGCGATCCTTCAGCTTCAGCCTTCCGAGTAGCCGGAATTACAGGCATGTGCTACCACGCCCAGCTGATTTTTTGATTTATTGTAGAGATGAGGTCTCGCCTGCCCAGGTGGGTCTCGAACCCGTGGGCTTAGGCAATTCACTCACCTCAGCCTCCCAAAGGCGCGGGATTACAGGCTGAGCCACCGAGCCTGGCTCAAACATATTCTTAATCTATATTTAAGTAACTTGGGAGTGGTTCTTTTGTCAGAACCTCTCCCTATAATCTGCTAACCTGTCCAGCAATGGCAGCCTGCAACTGTATACAGAGGTGATATCTGCCCCATGTCCAGCCTTTCAACTTGCATAGTCCTCCCCAAGAGAGAACAGATTCAACAGTGGGAAACAGCTCTGCCTTGAGTGTTCTCCCAGAAGATGATTCACATTGTCCTCCCTTTCCCAGCTGTCTGATCTCAAGCGCCACAGTCTACATTCTGTCCTCTTTGTATGGACAATCCAGCTGGAGAACCTTCTACCTAGACCTCAGAGCTCTTCCTTTCCCACTCAAGTCTCAACAGTGGGCATCCTTCAATGTATTGTCTCCTTGACTCCAGGTGAGGGGCAGATGTTCCAACAGGCAGATGGGCCCAGGCATCCAGGAAAGAAAGGTGGTATTTAAGTCACTTAATCTGGTTCCCACACCTGCTCCCAGGTCTCCTACTTTAGACTAGCTCTATCGCTCTCTGTGGAGTTGAGGACAGCAGTCATCAGGTAGGTTGTCAGATGGAGCTATTGTATTAATTAAACATGTATTAAATATATGCTCTGGACCAGGCATTGTGCTTGTCTCTGGGGACACAGATGAACCAAACAGGACCCCTGAGCAAGGCCTTCCTCACTTGCAGGCATGGGCTCAGGCCTTTGAGGAAATGAATTCTGGGGAGAGCCCTGGGTGCTAGGGACTGGCTTGCTTGCTTCCAGCAATGCTGTTGGGTCTCTGGGGGACAGCCTGCTCCTTGGAGGCTGTTAAACAAAACCCCAGACAAACTATAAAACTGTGGCACAGCAAACAGGGTACAGGAGAATGTGGAGTTTTGTCGGTTGAGCACAGGCCTAATTGTTAAGCACAGGTCTCAAGTCAGGTCTGCCTCTCCATCAGAAATTCCACTCTCTGGAGAAATGCCACTGGCTTCCTCTCTAACAAGGTTCCCAGCTGACAGCAGCTGGCAAGAATGCTGCCTTTTCCCCTCCTCAAATAATGATTCAACAATCTAAACCTGGCTCCTCTCTGGGAGGTTGCTGGACCTGGAAGGCAGGTTCCTTTCTGGTTTCACTTTCAATTGAGGAAGTGGATTCTGAAACTCTTTTTAACATCGTCATCATCACTATCAACACCACCACTACTACCACCACAACTCCCATGTAAACAGCAAGCATGTTTTTGTGTGGCAGGGACTGAATTGAAACTATTTGTACACCCCCCCATTTAATTATCATGGCAACCCTGAAACACATAGACATTATCCTTCTAATCTTAAAATGAGGAAACTGGAGCTCAGTTAAGAAGTTCAGAAATTTTCCTAATGTCACAAAGCAAGACAGTGGATGCAACAGCCTTTCAATATAGGTCTGTGTGATTCCAAGGCTGGTGCTATTTCACCATAACATGCAGCTGCCATAGGAGCCACCAATTACTGCCACCCAATACATATTGAGATCTGGGCTACGTGCTTTGTTTTAGTTTATCTTTCAATGGCTTTCATGAAATAGTTTCCATTATTGCCAATTTATAACTAGAGGTGCCTGCACAAAGGTTACATAATTTCCCCAAGGTCACACACAGCTGGTGGGATGTAAAGCCAGGACTGAAACCCCGGGCACTTTCTATTATACCACACTCCCTCATATGGAGGGGAGAAGGCAGCTACTCACACTTGATAGCTGATTTCGTTTTATCTAAATCATGTAATAAGCACTGGACTTCTGGCCCAGAACAAGATAATGGAATAGCAAGTAGGTAGTCTAATAAGAAAAGCATGTGCTGCCTCATGTCAGTAGGTTCCTAGTCACTTGGGCTTATTTTACATAGGAATCTGTTTGGGGACCTTTCCAGATAGACAGCTATTTCTTCTGAATCTAGATCAGCAGGGAGCAGGGACATAATGATTTAGGCAAATGGTAGGTAAAAGAAATTTTTACAGTAACCTTTTTGAAGCTTCTATTATCTATTCATTTGAAGAGCAAATACAATATTCCTGGCCCTGCCCAAAGTATTACAGGTTTGGAAAGATGAATGGTTTCTGCTTTCAATGTATATGCAATTAACTTAAGGTGACAGATATATAAACAGTGATCTGCAAGCTGACTTATCCTGCTTCTGTTACTAATCTGTCATGTGATTTTTAGCAGGTGATTTAACCTCTCTGAACTCTGTATCCTCCATATAAAATTAAGTAAAATCGATAATGTTCCCATCCTCCCTCCCTCCTTCCCTCCCTCTCTCTTCTCATTTCTTCATTCTTCAAGACAATTTATATGCATATATGTCTTGAGCAACTACTAAGAGCGAAAATGAGTAAGATGCAGTGCTTCCCTCAAGGACTCACCTTAGAGGGGTTAACAGATGTTTACATGACTCACTATATTATCTACCCAGAGCTAAGCATCCAGGAGTGGCAGAGCCAGGATCTGAAGCCCAAGTTGTCCTGTCTCTGAGGCCCTTATCTTCTCTATTTCAGAGGGGTCCATTTCCCCAGCACAGGCTTCCCAAATTCCACACTGGACAGGCTCGAGGTCATTCAGTTCTATGGGAATGACAGTTCCCTGCGAAGGTCCCACAGTGACTCATGGAGCTTAGGCAGCAAGCTCAGTAAATGACCAGAGGGACACACATGGGACATGTCCCTGCTGGCATGGATCAAGCTGGCATGGCAAGGATACTCGGTAAGCTGAACAGCCACAGGCAGCCAACTAGTCACAGCCCTAATCGGATCCCATAAGTGGCCCAGTAAAGAAAGGCTGAGCAAGTGATATTTTCTTTAGTAGGAAAATTATTTATGTCCCTAGCTGATTAAAAGAACTCATGGCGTGGGAAGGCCTACGAGCATGCATACAAAATCACATACTGAAGGAAATAGTAGGAAGCTTCCTACCCTGAGACAAAGCAGTATTTCTGGCCAAGATCACTCTCCTTCTGCTCCTGGCTCTGCCACTTGACCAGTCTTGTAAATTTGGGAAAGTCCTTGAGTCTCTCAACTTCTTGGTATTCTTGGGGTAAGTTGAAGGGTCTGGACTATAAAGTACCTTCATCTCTAAAAAGGTGAAAGTTTGGCATTCCACATTCATGTTATACCCCTCCTGCTGGGCTTCCCCTACTACCCGTGAGGTCATTCTCCTTGCAAGGGTGGGCTCTAGTATATGACAGACCTGCATCAGGCTCCACCACATCCTGGGAGTGAGGTCTCCTCCTCAGCTTCCCCAGTTACACTCTGGAGATGACAGGAGCTGCCTCACCAGGAGGCTCCCATGGCTCCTTCAGTCCATGTCCTCTGCACATTCTCCTCGAGCAAGCTCTTGTGTGCTGTGGTTTCAACTACTGCTCATTTGTTGAAGTCTCCCAGATCAAGAACTCTAGGCCCTAACCTCTGCATGAGTTTCAGAATTACTTATTAACTGCAAATAGACATTTCCTCTCGGGTGTCCATTGAGGTGTGCCCCTTCCTTGCCTGCACCCTGCTCAAAGTGGAGGTCATCACCCTGCTTCCCACCCTGCTCCTGCTCTCAGGTGCTCAGCCTAGGGAAGGCACCACCATTCATCCAGGCATCCAGGCAGGAGATTCCTCTCGTCAGCATCTCTTAGGTCCAAACAATTACCAAGACTTGCTGATTTTTCCTTTAAATAGAAATTGAAAAATGTCCCTTCTCCTTCCCACCCCCATCAATACCCTGTTGTTCCTTTAGGGCAGGGGCTCTCTGGCACATAAGTCATGAACAGAGAAGGTATATAGTCTGTGACTGTTGAATTAACTGTGCTGACTTTGAGAGAAAGTTCTGCACACATGAGGCATCACTATGCTGGAAGGCATTAAAAATAAATTTTACAAATCTCTCCTTTTGTATACCTTGTCCTGACTCACTGCCTTGATCCAGGGAGCAGAGACTAGAGAGCTACCTTTTGTTGGCTCCTGGGCCTTTCTGTGCCTCTCGGTATTTGTATGAGCTCTTCCCACTCCCTGGAATACCCCTCCCTCTCTTGCCCAGTTAACTATTTATCATCTCTAAGACTTGGTTTTTAAGTCTTGGCCAGCTCTCTCCCCAGGGATACCTCCTCTGTGCTCCAGAGTACCCTGGGGGCACATTTCTGGCCTGTCACTCTGTAACTGTCCCTTTTTTGTCCCCCCAGTGGACAAAAGTGACCAATAGGCAGGAACTGTTCTACTTATCTCTGTGATCCTAGCACAGGACGTGGTGCAGAGTAGACCTAAGTTAAAAATAACAACAACAACAACAACAACAACAACAACAAAAACCTGTCCAGTGAATGACACAACTGAAAAAAAAGGACACGTAGGCACATGGCCTAGGATGCCAGCAGATGCACCTCACTCCCCACCTTGTGCCTGGGTGAAGTGTCAAAGCCCTTCTGCTCATCTGGAGACTGCAGGATCAGTAAGGACTAACTGCAAAGTGGCTTTTTGGATCAAAATCTTGATCCAAGATTCCCCTTAGACCTTTGATCTCTTACTCTCTCCATCTGTCACCCAGCAAGAGCAACAAAACCTTGCTAATAAAAATTCCAAATGCCTTGGATGGCAGTTTTATAAATGTGGGAACCTCAGGCTGCTTCTCTGCCTCCCTTGACAGTCCATCAGGAAATTTTGATGCTTGCCCTTCTGGCTTCCTCCCACCTCCACCCACCCAAATGTGGTCCTGGAGGTCATTCGGTTCTCCCTCAGAGAGCCTTGGCTGGAGCTGGGGCCCTTGGACTCACCCTCCATCAAAGGGGTTCTCCCCAGGGATGATGTGCGTGGTGTCCCTGCCCACGAGGAACTTGATTCGATCATAGAAGGAATGTAGGTTCTGCTGGGACACAGGGGCCTGTGTCTCCTGGATGATGTCCAGAGGGTCAGGGGAGCCCAGGCACAGCGGGTTGACGTGACAGAGGGGCTGGAGGCAGCAGTCAGGGTCCATGCAGTCCACCAAGCCATCTGTAGGGGTGACAGAGCATGTGGTTTATATTGCTATGTTCAGTCAGCCATGTTTTCCAGAATGCCTTCAATCATTTCTTTTCTATTTCTCACCTTTTGAAAAATTTTACTGAATGACAATATAAACCAAGGCCTTTCTAGGTACCAAAGAGATCCATGTGACTCAGATCTGGTCCTAGCCCACCAGTATAGCAGGAGAGACGGACATAAGTGTACAGTGTCTGTACTGTGTTTTTTTTCTTCCAAAGAGATAAAAAGAATTGTATGTATGAAGGCCCAGAGGTGAGATAACACAGAAACATCCGAGCCACTCAATTCGAATGCTGGGTGCTCAGAAGGTGAGGGGACAGGCCCAAGATGAGGCTGTTGAGAATGCAGGAACACACCATGGTGGACCTTGTGGTCCAGGCTAGGGAGTTTCACCCCCAGGACAATCGGAAACACTGAAGGATTTTAAGCAGGAGGTGATTTCATTTGGTGAGCATCATTGAAACTGAAGAGGGCCCAAAGTGGAAGCTAGGGGCTAGGCAGGGGTGGATTGTCTCTGAGGTCGCTCAGATGAAAATAAAGGCTGCTTAGACTGGAGTAGTGACAGCGAAGACTGACAGGATTTGATAGTTTTGAGAGACATTTTGGAGGTAAAATTGTAAGACAATTAAGGGTGAGGAATTGACAGTGTCGATGAAGGCACTGTAATCACAGCATCTTTCCCAGAGGCAGTGTAACCGTGTGGCCCAAGGCACAGCCCTGTGGAGGCCTGGCTCTGCCTTCTGTGAGAGGATGCTTGAGGGACATTTGTGCTTTTGGGACTTGATGGATGATTTCAGATCTCTGACAAAGTTGTCATGAGCAGAGATCTCTTTAACGCATAGACAGTTTTCTTTAGGACTGAACACTGTTATAGCTCTACTATCTATATCTTCCTTCCCAAAGTGCCAAAAAAGAAATTTCACCAGATCACAGATTTTTGGTTTCATTATCCCAAAGTACTTTTATAGGCATCACAATAGAATAGTTTAAAATGGATAACAAGCCCAGCAATCAACAGATAGTGCCCAAAGTGGAGGACAAAAAGCCCAGGGTTACAGGTCATGTGCTCTACAGGCAGGTGACATGTATTCCTGCCTGGATTCAAATTCTGGCTCTATGCTTGCCAGCTGTGTGACTTTGAGTAAACTTCCCCACCACTTGGAGAATACAGATCTGTTCCAGTCAGCTCTAGTATCCCCAGCACTTAATGGAGGTGTTTAACACATAACTGTTATATACATATATACATAGACGAAAGTTGAATTAATTAAAAATGAAGCAGGGGATGAGACCAAATGCCAGCCCATTAAAGCCAGAAAGCCATATCTTCATCCCATTAAAGTAGGCAGTATGGTGTGGTGGGAGGATCATGAGGCTCAGAGGCTGAAATTCAAGAACCAGCACTGCCCTAAGGGTGACCTTGGACAAGTTCCTGTAATAAATCTCCCTGAGCTCTGGTCTCCTCAGCGATAATGTGGGAGTAACACTGATACACCTGCCTCACTTCTGTGTCCATGGGGTTTACAACACAGATGCTGCCTACCCATCAGAGTGCAGCATATGCAGTGGCTAGACTCAACACCCCTGATCCTCCTTTCTAGCTGTGTGGCCTCAGACAAGCTACTTGACTGCCCTGAAACCCACTTTTCTCCTTAATAAATTAGGGACAAAAGCCCTTGTCCTTCTTTCTCATTTCTGCATGGTGCCCAAGAACTTGTAGCCTCCTTGAAGGCAGCACAGTGATAAAGAGTATGGATTCCAGAGGCAGACTGGGGTCAAATTCTGGCTGAAACTTACTACTATGTGACCTTAGACAAGTTACTTAAACCCTCTGGCCTCAGTTTCCCACATTTCTTAAGGGAGGATAATAAGAGTATGTGTCATATAAGTATTTGTTATATAGTTTTTTAAAAATGTATTATTTTTTTCCAAATCTAGCACAGTCTCTGACACATAGTTTCTGGCACTTAGTGCTTAATAATGGGTAGTTTCCCTTCCTGATCCTGAACCTCCAACATGGCTCACCAACATGAAGGACCATTCATCCTCTGTCTGCTCATTCACTTTTGAGATATGGGCGGAAGGCCTGCCCTGCCCCTGGCATTGTTCTGGGTCCCAACTTGTGGCCACTGCCCCAGCTCCCAAACGCAACAACCTAGCATAGCACCTGCCTTCTCCTGCAGTCAGCAGGCTCCATCACATGTTCTCTCACTGCCACATCAGACATCGCTTAAACACAGAGTTACAGCCCAAGCTCAGGGTTATTTGCATTCTGCTATTGATGTTAGCATGACAGATTCAGCAGTCGCATCCATAACTCTGCAGAAATGCTCCATTATTCAATCCCAGCGAGCAGGGACGTTGACCATTAAATCAGCTACCACAATTGAAGGGCCGTGAAAAGTCATGGCTAATTTGAAATTTTATTAGCTCTTGCCTGGTCTTGTTTACCACCGAAGCAGTCCCTGGCAGCCAGTCTTTTATAAACACTGCTCTGTGGCACCTGGAAAGAACTGCTTCCTGCTGAAGAGGGATCTGCTCTCTAGCCCGGAGAGAAGGTTGGCCAGGAATGATTGTTGTTATTATTAATATCCACATTAAACTGATGGTGATAATGATGATGACAGTCACGGCATTTATTGAGTGTCAGGTATTGTGCTAAATACATTACAAGGAAGGTATCCTTGAATCCTTTCAGTCCTGTTGAAGTCAGCCACTGTTGTCAACCTCATTTTAGAGGAAAGGAACCAGAGGCTTAAAGCGATAAAATAACTTGGTGAAGATCACGTAGTCAGCCAGTGAAGAAGCTGACTTAGAATTTGAACTGAGTTCATACTGAGATACAAAGTGTTCTTTAAGCTCTGGAGAGACTTTGAGGAACTATTTCTCAAGTAGAGAGCATGGACTATGAATGCTAATGTAATACTACTCTTCTGCGTTCTTTCAGCCTCCTGGGCAAGCTTCGTCACAGCACTTCTCTCCCTAATATTGTAATTCTGATTTTCTCTCTGTCTGCCTCCCACTCCACACCCAATAATGAGCTGCTGGAGATCGGGGACTGTCTGATTCATTTCTATATCCAAGATCCCAGACTTGGACTGGAACAGACTGTACTCTAGTGGTATGAAGAATGCATAAATGACAGACTCAGGTCAGGACTGTCCCACTGACCAGGATCAGAACCACAGGACACCAGAGCTCACTGGAATATTTTATTCTATGATGAGTGGCCAAAAGCATAGCGCTTAATAGAGCAGTCTTGACAGGCAAACTACCTTGATCTGAACCCCTATTTTCATGCAAGCTGTGTGACCTCATACAAGTTGCTTGATTTCTCTAAACCTCAATTTCTTCATATGCACAAAGGGGAGAAAAAAGAAGGATGGTTGATTCCTCATTTAGACTCACAATTTGTCTAAAAAGTCATGGCTAACTTGAAATTTTATTAGCTTTTGCCTGGTCTTGTTTACCACTGAAGCAGTCCCTGGCAGCCAGTCTTTTACCTCTTTATAAACAGTGTTCTGTGGCACCTGGAAAGAACTGCTTCCTGCTGAAGAGGGATGTCTGCTCTCCAGCCCAGGAGAAGGTTGGCCAGGAATGATCGTTGTTATTATTAATATCTACATTAAACCAACTGGGCATCTTGTGACAATGAGACAAAGATTTTCCAGAGAAGAACTTTTAGACTGAGATTCTGTCTCCAAGCATGGGACCCAGTACTCATGCATGTTCCACACAAGCAGTGATGTGCCACACCACAGCCCTTTCATTAGGATGTGTATCTTTCATTAGTTCTGGAAAGTTTGGTTATGAGCTCTTTGTGTATTCTTCTCTTGCTAATCTTTCCTTGGGAATCCTAAATGCTTAAAGGATTTCCGCCTATCTTCTATGCTTCTCAACCTCTTTCTTAATTTCCATCTTTTTATCTGTGTTCCACTCTGACATATTTCCTCAGATATATATTCTCCTTTACCTATTTTCTTATCATTTGTGTCTGGTCTGCTGTTTAATTTGTCCTTTGGGTCACTAATTTAAATTACCATATTTTAAAAACTTCTGGATAGTCTATTTGGAAATTTTCAAAATCTGTTTCTTTCTTGATAGTATCTCATTCCATCGTTTTTTACATCATTTTATCTCTTCAGTCATTAAAAAATGTATTCATTTTAAGAGTCTCTTCCAGATTGTTAAGTTCTCGGGAGTGGTAATCCTCTTGCATGCTGTAGCTCTTGACTCTATCTAGCTTACGGTCAATCATTTCCTATGTGTTCTACGATTCTGTTAGTTCTTGTCTTTCTGTGGGAATCTTGTGTGCCTGAGGTGGTTGAAGTAACCCTCCAGAGTGGTTTTCTGATTACTTCTGCTTGCATAGGTATCAGTGTCTGGGATCACTTTTCAGATTGGTATGTAAGTTTGGATTTCAAGATCTTTTGAGATCTCTCACCTCCCAAGTCAGGACAGAGAAGTGCCTCAGTGTCATTCTTCTGGTCTGGTAGACACAGTTTTTCAGTCCTGCTCTCACATGACTTACAGTCTTTGAAGACCTCTGCCTCAGTTCTAATCCCTAACTCTGAATATGTCTTGTCTCCCAACTCTATGAACATATTATATCCTTTGAGTCCACCTCACTGGTGCTGATAATCCCCCACCTCCACCAGGCCTACTGCTCTGGTTTTCTGCTTCATGTTGCTTCTCGAATCCAGGGTTGCCCATTCCCTTTTATTCTTTGCTGAATTAAAAAAAAATTGAACCCTGTTGTCAGAGGTTCTTTGTAATGGTGTAATTGGCCATTTTCCTGAAAATAAAAGTCCTAATAAGAGCTCTGAGCTTTAGTTCTCCCATCTGTAAAACAAATCATCAAACCTACTTTATAGAGATGCCATGAGGATTAGGCCAGATCATGGACGTGAAGCACTTAGCATGATAATTAGCATGCAAACAAGTACTTGGTAAATGACAGTCACCATTAGCTCCTGGTCAGGTGCTTCCCTTGACCAGGTATCCTGGTAACAGGTCTGCCCCTGGCCCCACTCCAGCCCCTCCCTATGCACACATTACAGGGCAGCCCTTTCTGGACACAGTTTGGCCTTAGAGAATGGAACTGGATAAACATAGCCAGAGCAATGCACTGTAAATTAGGATAGTAGAGACCTCAAGGGATTTGCGGATTGAGGTTCTCTGAAATGGAGACATTGCACAAACTGTGCTCTTATGAGAGACCCTGGGACTGTGAAATTGTTCACTCTATGCTTCACAGGTTAGAATGATTCATGCCAGGACAAGAATTCTGTCTGCCCACACCTTCCTATGTTGACACTTCCCATTCATTTAACAAATATTTGCTGAGTAGTGAAAGTGGGCAAAACTTCCACCAATAGAGGCAATCATTTATAAAGGAGATACACAATTTTTTTTAAAGGAGTAGGGCTCACAAAATTATTTTCAAAGACTGCATGAGACTAGCTTCTGTGTACAACCCTCTATATTTTCAAATACAGCACGAGACAGGCCTAAAACAGTGCACATGGCTGCTCTGCAGTAAGGGAGAAGCTTTCACAAATTAATTTTCTTAGATACAGATGACAAATTTTAGAAGATTTACATTAAAAGAGGAAAAAACTGCTTCAGGGACAGAGAAGTCAATTTGCGGGTAGACTGAAACACATCACTATACAGTTTGGGGCATTCTCTGGTTTTGGCTCTGGAAACATCTACGTTTTCTAAGCACTTCATATATTGTATATTATACATAAGTTGGTTGATTTATAAGTTGTCCATGTTTCAGATATTTGCTAGAACCTCATTATTGCAGCAGGAAAAGAAAATCAGGAAAACAGGGAAGATGTGCCTCTGTTTCCTTCCAATTTTCAGCAAAAGCCTCCTAAACTCTAAACCCCAATTTCTGGGAAAGAACAATTCTCCCCAGAAATGTCCTTTTTCCTCAGAGTTCTGAAGTCACCCCCATTTTATATGGTGAAAATGAAAAAGGGCAGAAGAAAATATCAATAAGGCCTCACAGGCTCTGAGGTTGTGGGTGCAGACATGGCACACTCAAGAGTGGCCTCTGATGGGGAGTGATGGGGAAAGAAAAGGGAGAAAAAATAGGCAGGGGCCAGGGGGACAGGTCATGCTGGCGACTCTTGACCTTGAAGCCCTCTGGTGCTCACATGCTGCTGGTGCCCAGAGTGCTGAGTTCTGCTAACACTTCCCTCTGTGTCTCCAGCAGGAGAGTGAGGGCCATGTTATCCTCTCACATCCCTCCTGCCTTGCAGGTGGGTGTCAGCTGATCCAGAGAACTAAGGACAGGAGTATGTGGGAGAAAGGAAATCAAGCCAGAAGCCCACAGACCTGGATCTGTCACTCACTAACTGGGTACAGGCAGACCTTAGATATATCCTTCATATGCCTGAGGTACAATTTACTCATGGAAAACCAGTATAATTAGCTCTGCCAACCTCTCAGGACTGCTGACAGGTTCAGCAAAAGAAACTTTAGTGTCCTTCCATGCTGGTGACTGCTCCCTGGAGTCCCTTCTGCAGACAGATGCTGGGCACAGACATGGGTGAAGTCCTCTGCTGGCCACATGGCCCTTCTTTTAGAGAATAGTCCCAGTTGACTAGAAGTGGCTTCTTGTTTGTTGTGTGACCTTAACAGCTGCCAGTGAGCAGTTGGATCTTAGGCCATTCATTTCCTTTTCTCAAGTCCATGTCCTCACTGTGGAGGTGAAGGGTACATGGGGCAGTCTCTAGGCTGTCGTCCTGCCTGACGACCACCTCCTGGCCTTTATGTGCTACAGACCTACCTCCCCTGCTGGCTGGCCTGCTGTGACTTTCACAGGAAGTAAAAGGTGAGCAGGAGAGTTCTAAAGGTGGGGTCTCTGCTAAATTTCTCATCTTTACAGATAGGGACACTGGGCCTCTATGTAGGTGATTTACCTGACATCGTACTGCTGGTAAAGGGCAGAGTTGGGAATTCAGTACCTCATCTTTCTCCACATCCAGCTGTTAGGCACCATTCCACAGTGCACAACTCTTCACATCTACACTTCCGATTTTCTGGCTCCCCGAGACCTGTCTCCTCTCCCTCCACAGGGGGCAGGAGCTGACTTGTTTCTGTATCTCAAATGCATAGCACAGCGCCTTGTGCACAGTAAACATCACATTTGTTGAACGAACAAATAAGTGCACGAATTTTATGTGAAGATCCCAAATCAGATAGCTCAATCAGCTTGGCAGGGCCCATTGAGAGCCATGGGGTATGATGGAAGCCATTCCCTGCAGGAAGAGCTCATCCTGCTCTTTAGATAGGAGGCATGGGGAACACACCTATTAATGTTCACTTACCACCCATAATGTGGCTGGCAGACTGTGTGTTAGGCACTGGATGTATAGGAATAAAATGGAGTCATGCCTCCAAGGGAATAGGTGTAGTGGGTTAAGGCAGAGAAAAGAGAATGCTGGGGGAGAAGGAAGTGGAGGAGGCTGTGAAAGCCCAAAGGTGGGAACCCAACTCAGGTGGGGGATTGGCATGTTTCCTGGAAGAGAAAATGCTTACACTGAGGCTAAAAGGATGGGCAATGATAAGCCAGGGGGCGAAGAGAGATGTGAGCTGGGCAGGCCAGGCAATGTGTGGACTAGTAAGTTCCGTATTGTAGTTGTTTGCATGGTTCCTTAAACTCACAGTTCTCTGGACAGAGTATAGCAAGCCCATCAGTCTTCTCTGCAGGTTTAACTATCCCTCGCTCCATGACCCATTAGCCAACCCGATCTTGCTCTTGTCTGCAGTCTGGTCACAGAACTATGTGCGACAGGCTGTGAGCAGCATCTGGAGGCCCTGGGGGTGGAGAGTTGAATGTGCCTCTCCTTCTGCACACATCAGGGAGAAGTTTTTGTCATTTGCTGTAATAAATTCTGTGCCTTCTTTCAAAAGACTTGCAAAATCTTTATCTGCCCCTTGGAACACAAGACTTTTAAAGGTCAATTTCTCTCTTGTCTCTTATCATGAGAAATGTGGTTTAGAGATAGTCTGAAGGGTGACCAAATTCTATGGCTTCATGTGAACTCGCCATTCCACCAGTGGGAGATGGGGACGAGAAGGGAGGAGAGCGAGATTTGTTCTCAACTTTTCTGAAATTTCTAGTTTGCATCTCTTAATTATCTATTGCAATCCATGATTGTTTTTCATGGGAGCATGAGTCCCAAAAGAGACTACCATCCCTTGAATCTGCTTAAAGATTCTTTATCAAAAGAGGTCTGGTTGTTTAAGTTCCAGTGGAGTTCTCATTCTGGCTTCTTTGTAGCAAACACAGGTTTCAGTCTAATCTTAGCTCTCCCACTGATCTACTGTGTGACTCTGGGTGAATCATTTCAGTTCCACTGAGCCTTAGTTTCCCTACCTGTAAATGTCTGCCTTGCAAGTTTGCTGTGAGAGCTACAGATCATGCACAGAGTGTGTAGCACAATGCCTGGCACTTAGGAAGGCTCTGAACCATGGTTATTGTTTCTCTTTATGTACATTTGGATGCTTTGAGCATGTAACAGTCTGGAATGCAGATTTTAATAAAGAAAATGAAAAAGGCCAAAACACATTATTATGTGGAGAAATACATCATAACTTTAAATGAAAAAAGTAGAATGTAAATTTTTATGGAAGGCGTAATTCCAATTTTTAAAAACATTTATATATGAAAATACGTTTTATAATCCCTGCTTCTGTGATCGTGAGTGGAAAGGAACAGGAGAGACAACAGACATTTGCAGGTGATGAGTTAAAAGAAGCTGAGTAACTCACTCAAGGTCACACAGTCAGAAAAGAGAGAAGCCAGGAGTTGAATTCAGATAGTCTGGGTACAGATCCTGTTTTTCTTTTTCTTTCTTTTTTTATTTTTAGTTGGAGTCTTACTCCATTGCCCAGGCCAGAGTGCACTGGCATGCTCGTGGCTATTGCATCCTCTACCTGCTGGGGTTGTGACCCTTCTGCCTCAGTCTTCCAAGCTGGAACTACAGGCATGTGCCACCACACCCATCTATTTATGTCTTTGTTTATTGTAGAGATGAGGTCTCATCAAGTTGTCCAGGCTGGTCATGAACCCCTAGGCTCAGGCAATCCTCTTGCCTTAACCTCCCAAAGTGCTAAGATTATAGGCATGAGCCACCATGTCCAGCAGATTCTGTACTTTTAATCATGGTGCTATATTGTCTCTCAGGTATTTTAAATATATAACCTGCAACCCTCATAGCAACCCTGTAAGGTAGGCTTTTGTATCCTCATTTTACAGTCACTTAACATCTTTGGAACACAGTTTCACCATTTTTGAAATGGACATGAAGCAAACATCCACGAGAGAACAGATGAGTATAACAAAACTGAGATGTATGTGACTGTAGTTCATAAAGGACTTCACAAAGCAGTATGAATGGGCACACTTTCTTTGTCAAGCGGGGCACACAGAGGGGTTCCCATTAAGAGGATGACTCAGGGGCCCTGTGCTACCTGCCTGCTGGTCCCTCTCATTACCCAGTGCCTAGGGTGAAATCTGGAGGTATGCTAGATGGATTAGACGGCCCTGCTATAAGATCAGGAGACTGGCAGTAACCGAGTCACGTTCAGGATCCATCTTCTATTTTTAAATGTAGACAATGATCATGGATGAAAGCAAAAACAAACCAATAAAGCTACTCCCAACTTTGTCATACTGTGTAGACTTTTTTTTTTGGTCTCATAATTCAAGTTTAATTTTAAAAGGGCTATTTTAAGCTTAGCAAATTGGGAAGGAAGAGAAACTGGGGGTTCTCAGAGAACTAAAAGGTCATGGGTCCATGATGGAGCCATGCATCTGAGATCTGGGTACAATGAGAAACTCTAATGTGGCCAGACCTCATGGATTCTGGCTATTTCTGCCACCAGCCAGTTGGGGGACCTGGGCAAAATACTTGCTAAGCCTTCACTTCCTCCTCATAAGGGAATAGTAAGGAGATAATAATACTGCATAGAGTTGTTGAGTGGATGCACAATTGCTTTGCAAACTGTAAATGACACACAAGTTATGACTATAGTCTGACAGGCTCTGCAGTATTGCTGCAGCCTAAGTAAATCTGAGTAAGTACTCACACTACACTTCTAGGAGCAGGATAAATCACTAGGAAGGTGGAAGAGCTCCAGGTTCACAAGGCCATGTGTGATGGCTAGAGTCTTGGGTCCTAGCCCAGACTTGGTAATGACTTTCTGTGTGACTATTATATTTAAGATGCCACCTCCCCTCACTGAGCTCTGGTTTCCCTGTCTGTAAACATGTAAGGAAGGACGTTGAATTTGATGTTCTCAGGTGTCCCTTCTGGTCCTGTTGTTTGACATTAGACTCTGTTAATTCTGTTTCCAAGCCCCTGAGTCATATCAGCCAAAAACAACCACTTAGTGAGACTCTTAACAACACTTCCCTCCACCCTGAATGATTTATCTGGGATTATGCGGTATCCCCCGTCATGGCTGAAATCAAGGCAATTATTTAATTCTGCTTCCATTAGATTAGTCATTTGGATGTCAATTTCTTCCAAACGACTGTGAGTTTCCTGGAGGAAAAAGCCTGGGCCACATTCACTGGTCTTTATGACCTTTCAGGAAGGAGCAGTGCCTTGTAGACAGCAGGAGCCGGACAAAGGTGCGCCTAACTGAACTGAAAATAGCCTAGGGTTAAATATGGCTCACGTTTGTGCTGTTTTCTTCCTCCACTGAAACTGACCTCATTTGGCCAAGGTCCAGAGTGATAAAGAGGCCACTGAGGATAAGCCTTGCTGTCTCTAGCACTCGAGGACAGTCCACCCTCATGGTTGTTTCATCTGTGCCATTCTGGAAAGCAATGGTCCTCTGTGCCAGAGACCAGCTCCAGCCGGGTTCAGGGTACCCCAAAGGTGGAGACGGCATCAGCGATTGGGGGGAAGAAGAGAGAGAGAGAGAGAGAGAGAGAGAGAGAGAGAGAGAGAGAGAGAGAGAGAGAGAGAGAGAGAAACTGGACTCTGGACTAGTGCAGAAGCCATGTGTGTGTTATTGGGAATTACAATGAGTCTTTTATACACAAAGTCAGATGTGGGAGGGGCGTCCCCCACCCACCAGAAACCTTAATCCATGAAAACTTAATCAATGATTGCCTTTAAACCCTTTTCATATGATAACCTTAAAATCCCATAACAAAAGATAACCTAATCTGTGACTGACATATTCTATAAACCTTTTTCATCCTAAACGGATTGATTTATGCCAAGTTAAACAATTCTATAGAAGCTTAAGTATTTACTTTAAAAACGAAAGTGGCCCATCCCAGAATGTTTGGAATGTGGCCCAGTCCAAAGTTCACAGTGGGCTACCTGCAAGTAACCCAGCCTCATTCTTTCAACAAAATGGCTGTCTTCTAAAACTATATTCTACAATTTACACCTTCAATAAATCCTAAGATCATGACCCAGAAGCCTGTGACCAATACTAAGGCTCTTAAATGTGACGCAAGTTTGAATTATAAGTTGTGTGAAAGCCAAAACTGCAGTTTGCGGAAGAATGGGAGCAATTAGCTTCTAAAGTTAGCTTGTGTTCGTCCCGGTCTCAGAGTTTTTATGTTTTGAGCTCACAGGAGCTTAATCTGGTTAGTGCTGAGTAGAAAGGGGGAGGAAATGGGGTCAATAGCTACTGAACGCATCCTAGTGGTCTCGGGGTCAACGGCCCTTCCTGATCCCTAATGCTCAGTGGGCCTCCGTGGTCGGCTCCCAACACCTCTGCACCTCCCTCTGGGGTCCCCCAGTGGGTGGAGAGCCCACCAAACTGAGGGGGCCCTGAGATGAGACGTTTCCTCACATCACAGTTGAGAATCCAACATCAAAGACCCTTACCAATCTGGCCTCCACATCTGGATGTATTTTTAATCATGATGACCCATGAGATGTCTTCCTGGCTGGACTGGAAGCCCCATGGAACAGGAATCATATCACAGTTCCCTCTCAGGCACCCAGGTATCTATCCACGTCAGCTGGATGAATAGATGCTCCTTTATCCCAGCAATTATTCCAATGTATTGCTATTAACTCCCGTTGCCCTCTCCCTGTAGATTGTGAACTTCACAAGAGTGGGGACTGCGTCTTATTTTTCTCTGAAGCCCCAAAGCCCATGACAGGGCCTGATGCAGTGTAGACACTCAGTTAACATTCGTTGAGTGAGTGAATGAACTACGTACAAGCTCATTTCAGTCCATAACATGCTCCAAAAATGCAAGAGGTATATTCTCCCACAATTGGGGATTTTCTCACTGAACTTTTCCATTTACTGATGGCTCATTTCTCAGAACAGCTGGAGGAGGCTCTGTTCTCCTGGGGTCTGGATCAGCCCTGTTTCCTCTTACAAGAGTCTCTTTCTCCCACCAAAGCTGTGGGGTTTTGGGCTACTGTGGGTGCCCATGTCCCATGTCAACACTGGTGAATTCTAGTGCTGGTAGGGCTGGTTCTGAAGCAGGGTAAACAGAGGATGTACTTGTATTGCATTTCATGTGAGGGAATAAATGAACCTTGTTCTATAACCTATTCTTGTATTTGTGCTGGCAGGGAAAGAGGTGAACACTTTCCCCACATTTCCCAAAGACATTCAGTTATTTTGCTGCCCAGATGTTCAACAGCTGTTTGAAGGCTTTAGCCAAGACCCTAAACTCTTAAGAAGAGAATGACTTCATGGTGTGACTCCTGTCCCCTTGTCTTCTATCACATGAGTGTTATTGTTAGTCACTGGAATTGTGCCTACATTGACAAAGTGTGGGGGAATGCTGAGGAAATCATGCAGATAATTTAGGCTGACATCTCTTTCCCACAAGGAGCAAACACAAATCCATCTATCTTGCCTGGAGACAGGGATACTTGGTGCTTCCCTGCTTTGTCCTGCCTTTGCCCACAATGATCTCTCTGAATGAAAAGCCCTTTCTTTTCCAGGAAACTCTTGCCTATCCAAGTGTCACCTTCTTGATGAATGTTTTCCTATTCCTACAACCATCAATACTCAACTCTAAAACAGCACTTATCACAGTCCATTAGCACTTAACTTTGAGTTCCTGGAGTATAGGGATAGGCTTGCAGAGGGCCTGGTCCTAAAATAAATAAGAACTCTGGATATTTATGGAGCAAAAAAATCAGTAAACTCCACAAGTTTCAGATTGATTAAAGGACATTTCAACCAAGCAGGATCTCAAAAAAAGAACATGGACCTATTGTTTTTGTCTAGCCACTGTGGCCAACCCCATGAGTTCCTTGTTGCCAATTGCTCTGCTGGGTCCAGGCATGGGTACATAAGACCCAACCACCTCCTGGCTTTAGGCAGCAGGTGGAAGAACTGAAAGTTGGCTCACAGGCCAGTGGTCTAAAATAGCCCTTTCTAGGCTGCTAGAGCCAACTCAAGGCAAATAAACCACAGTAATTACAACATCACATTTTGCCTTTTAATTCTTATGGTTCTTTAAGATTTTGGAATCTCTTTAAGTAGTAAATTCCCAAAGGTTGGGATGCTGAGTTTCTGACCTACTGATTTCCTACTCTGCAGTATACTAGAAAGTCGTTTGGTATAAATATAAGAGACACATATAAACATGTTTGTGCTAGGTCAACTATTAGGATATCATTAGAAAGAAAGGATTAACTGTTTTAGCTTTTTTATTATCTTTATTTTTGTAATCTTCTAATAGCCACCTGAGATTGGTAGAATCAAGATGAATCAATCCTCCAGTGTGAAAGTAGAACAGATTATGGTTATAGTTATCCAAGTTTATACAAAAGAAAAATGAAGGCTAATTCTATGGTTAATATGAGGACTGAACTGGTCCTCATGGTACAACTGGTTCATTTTATAAATTGAGAGTGAGGCCCAAAGACATCATTGCCTAAGGAATCACAGGGAGTCAAAGTCAGAGTTGGAATTAGAACCTACATTTCTTCACTCTCAGCTAATGAATCTTCTAGACGACTAGCCTCTCCTTCACTGGGCTTTGATTGTCCAGCACTTGCAAAGGCTCTGACTAAGGTGTTCTCTGGTGTGCTTAGTGAGGGTTACCACCAGAATCAGAGATGAGACTTTGACCAAAAGGGAACTCAACCTCTCTCTCTTGGGGAAGCATCCTTCTGTAGCTTCTAGGATACAGAATTAGATCTACCTCCAGCAAGGGGGAACCTATAACTTTGCCAGGCAACTTGTTCCACTGTTGAATTGTTTGAAGACTTTTTCTCCCACATATTTTCTCCTCTATACTGGCTGCTGGATGACAATTAATTTCACTTATATTAATTAATTTTAATTAATTCAAACGGGCCAACTGTGATATGTACTCATTCCTTAGGTCAGATGTGCAGTTTTCTCCCCGCAACTGAACAACTGGTGTGTCGATGACCTGTTAACTCAGTAATACCCACCCTCCATTCTGTGCCTTCCACCCCCAGAGCTGCCCAGGGCCCATGGGTGCCAGAGCCCTACCTCCATCATTGTCTTTGCTGTCACCACAGGCAGTTTCCATGGAAGTATCACAGCCGGCTCCTCTCCAGCCCAGTTGGCAGACGCAGTGCCACCCATTCAGGTCCAAGGTACATCTGCCGTTACCATTGCACAACCCAGGGCAACCTTCTGCAAGACAAAGAACACAGAGTCGAGGTACAATCACCCAGAGTCAACTGTCATCACACACATTTGCACTCTACCTGCCAATTTCCAAGATGCTTTCATATCCATCAGCACATTGTGGCCCTCAGCAGTCCAGGGAGGCAGGTGTTACCAGGAATTAACACTTTACGGAGAAGGCAACTGAGGCTCGGAGAGGTGACAGGACTTGCCAAGGTTGCACAGTCAGAAGTGGCAGGAATAGGTCTGAACCCCATACCTTCTGCATCTAAAATCCTTTCTCTCAAAAGCAAACGGGATTCTAGAGCTGGAGTCAGTAGATGCAATCCTGTGAGAATCTAACCAATGGAACTTTTTGCCTGATTCCTGCTTCTGGTTCATTCTCATGTGTTTCTCCTGTCTCTGGCGGCTGTTTGGAACAAAGGAAACATCTATTTCCTCATCATGTCCCTTAGCACTTCTGGGTATCATTCTGAAGGGTGGTACTTTCCCCCATTCTTGTTACTTGGTCCATTTTATTGGGCCTTGGACTTTTCATTTATTTTGCCCTATTTTCTCCAAACAACTGTCTTTGCTTTGAGGAAGAGGGCTTGGGTCTTTTTCTCACCATCTTGTCTACACCTGTACTTAGAACAGGCTCTGCACCTAGAGGACCCCCAATAACTGATGAAAGAGACTAGCTAGGGCTGTCTGCAAGGGCAGTGCAGGCATAGGCAGGTAGCTCTGCACTCAACCCCACATATGCCTACCTGTCACTTAGATGAGAAGCATGCAGCCTATCAAGACAAATTTGAAAAAGCAAAACATTTCACTGTTAAGTGCCCTAAAGGTGTACAAAATGTGGGAGGAACCTAACGCAGGTGTGGCCATCTGAGAGGGCTGTGGTTTGATCAAAAAGGGCTATGCAATAGACTCTGTGCTGCTTCTGCTTGGACCATATTATAAAATGGTGAGTTTTAAAAGTAGATTTATAGTTTTTTTGTTTTTTGTGGGGTTTTTTTTTTTTGATGACCACCTTTTCAAACCCTTCTGAGCTTATGGCTCAAAAATTTATGTCTGAGAATATGTTAAGTTCCATGGTTCAATGCAGCTTCGCATTTGCCACTTGGTTTTCATTCAAGTCCTTATTTTAACAAACCTGCCAACCCATTCTCGGTCTCCAAGGGGCTTTCAGAAATCACCTGTCCTGGCATGCCTCCCATCTCCTCTCTGCCCCGGCTCAGTCTTGGGGCAAGGTATGGATGTGAAAGCACTGTGTCAGCTAGAAAGGTTATTTTGTTTTATTATTATGAGCAGAAAACAGCTCCAAATAGAGCTATACACTGAATTTTTTGCCATGAAATAATGGGACACTGACCCATTATTCTTAAATGGGACAGCAAATGTGAAAGTGGTTATTTAGCATAAGACCTGGCCCAAGAAAGGCACTCACTAAGTGGCTAATCAATCAGAATCTAAAACTTTAGTGTTTCAAGGACGTTTGATAGTTAACTATTATTCCAAAGTGAAAGAAAAGAACATGTTTATTTTCACTTGAGATGTTCAACACAGCAACCTATCAATCAATCTGGCCACTGTATTTTCCATTCAAAGCAAGAAACATTTATCAAGTGTGTACTCCAAGCCTAGGAGAGATGCCCTCACAAGTTAAGAATCATGTGTAGACTATGTGGTCTCTGTACAGCAAAAGCCTGTTGGGAAACCAGACCAAACACCAGCATGGCCACTTTCAAAAGTAATGGAGAAGGAAGTTGTAAAAGCAGGCATAGGAGAAATGTGACATGCAGGTGGCTATCCAGGTCATCTGATTCAGTTGCCAACATCAGCCACCCCTAGTGATTTAAGCAATCACAGCCTCCTCTTTTCCCCAATTAGTCTCTATTCAATTTTGTCCATCCCACTGGGACTTGTTTTCAATTTAGCATTATTTGTATTTCGAATTGGTCTTGGAGGAAGTAGGGTCCGATCTTTAAGAATGGTAGCAGACTATTTTCTGTTGTTCTAAGATGTAGTCTCTCGTTAGATGCAAAGAATATCTCATAAGCTTGAGAGCCATAAAAAAAATCTGGCTATAGCACTCAATTGCTGTATGACTCAGGCACATTATTTCTTTGAGCTGCAGTCTTTTTACTTTTAAAATGGGGGTATTAGAAGGGTAAATAAGATAATATTTGTAAAATGCACAATGCCTGACATACAGCTCAAACACAATATCTGAATCTTCTACTCACCTTTATCCTCTCTCTATTTTGGGCAGAGGGTATACAATATCATAAGTTGTACCCATAACCTTGGGTAGGGCTCATAGAAAGGTAAAATAGGAAACTGAGGCAGTTATCTAGATCAGAGTCGGCAAACTTGTTCTGTAAAGGCCCCGAAAATAAATAGTTTAGGCTTGTGAGCCATATGGTCTCTGCTGCAATTACTCAACTCTGCCACTGTAGCTTGAAAGCAGTCATACACAATTTGTAGGTGAATAAGCCTGGTTGTGTTCTAATAAAACTTGAATTACAAAAATAGATGATGGGCCAATTTGGTCTGTGAGTTACAATTGTCAAGCCCTGGTTTAGATGCTTTAGGGCAGTGATGACAATGACAGTGCCATATACTGAGAGTCTATTATGGCTGGTCACTATGCTAGGCACTTTACCTAGATTATTTCTACAATAAGTAACTTTTTGTTAACATTTTAAGATCCTGATTTTCTAGGGTGGTCCACTTTCACATCATTTAATCTAAATTTTTATTACTTTTATGCTTATTTTATTTTTTGAGTCAGGATCTCACTCTGTCACCGAGGCTGGAGTGCCATGGCATGATCATGGCTTACTGCAGCCTTGATCTCCTGGGCTCAGGTGATCCTTCTGCCTCAACCTCCCAAGTAGCTGGGAGGTGCCTACCACCATACTTAGCTAACTTTTTAATTTTTTTGTAGTGATGAAGTCTTGCTACGTTGCCTAGGTTGACTGAGCTCCTAGGCTCAAGCAATCTTCCTGCCTTGGTATCCCAAAGTGCTGTGACTACAGGCGTCTGTCACTATGCCTGGCTAATTTTTTTTAAGTTTTAATTTTTTGGGCTTTTTTTGTAGAAATGAAGTCTCATTATGATGCCCAGGGTGATCTTGAACTCTTTGGCTGAAATGGTCCTCTTACCTCCACCTCCCAAAGTACTATGGTTAAGGCATGAACCACTATATCAGGCCTCAATTTTTAATAAAAAACATGTGCTGTCATAGAGCAAGGATTTTGGAGTTAGATAAACCTCAGTTCAAATCCCAAGACCACCATTTTGCTTACTACCTGCGTGACGACTGGCAAACTAGTGAACTCTAAGTTTTAGTTTTCTCAACTATAAAATGGAGATAATACCTAATTTAACGAGTAGTTGAGAGATTAAATGAGATAATGCATACCAATAGTTTATCATAGTGGACAACACAAGTAAGCATTCAATAAACGTAGTTATTATTATCATTGGATTTGTTTGTTTTAATTTTGCATAACTTCACAAATAATTCACAAATAAGAAAATAACCCTTTGCTTGTCCAAATTGTGTTACCGTCTGGGCCAAAAGCTACAGTCCTCACACACACACAAAAAACCTTGCCAAAGAGAGCTGAGATAAGCCTAGTGTTTGTCTCATGGGGTCAACATGCAGTGCAGAAGGTAGCAGCCTGATGGGTTCAGGGCGGTGAGTCCCAATACAGGCCACCATTTCATGCATTCCTAGCATACTGTACTTCTCTCAATAGCAGTTGTCCCAAGGATACTTAAATAATCAATTTTGCAATTAGTTCAATTATCTTACTCTCTCCATTAGAATGTATGCTCCATAAAGGCAACTTTAGGCCTAAACCCTGTGCCTGCACAGAGCAGGCACTCAACATATATTTGTTGAAACGAACCAATGAATGAGACAAGAGACCTAGGTTCTGGTACCTCCTAAGATGCGAGAGAGTTGGGAAAGCTACTTTCCCTCTTTTGGTCTTAGTTTCCTCATTTATAAAATAAGGGTTGGATGAGATGATCCACTAGGTCCTTCCAGCACAACTGACCCAATAAAGAAGGTAAAACCATTTCAGATTTGACAAATCTGTCCTTAAATTCAACAAACTTTACTCAACACACCTAGTAGATTTCAGACCTTGTGCTAATTCTGGGGCATACAGAGATAAGCTATATTGCCTGCCCTAAAAAATTTTATATTCTACTTATCTATATCCTACTTTGTTCCAGGAACGATTTAAAATGGGTCTTATAATCTCAAACAATACCTTCTCAGAGTGAACTTTGTGAAATACTAGTTCTATGTGGTCTTCAACAACAAACTTCTGTAGTCAAATAGGTGTAGAAAACATTGCATCTTATATTGTCATCCCAGAAAGTCACACGGAATATCAATATATTAAAGGCCCCAGAACATTTTGGAATAAAGAAGCCTGCTTATATATTCAATTACTAGGGCATTTTCCCAATTTGACCTCGGGACTCTTTTTCCCCCTATAACCCTTGTAATATTCAATTTCATGAAACCCCCTTTGGGAATCCCTGCTCTGGTAAGCTCCAATGGGCACACAGCACTTCATGCACACATTCCATGCTGCTCTAAGGTTGCCTGAAGGAGCAGGTGTTCTCAGGGAGGGTCAGCTCTATGGGCAATTACAGGGACACTTTATCCACAGTGCAAATAGACCAAGTTAGACCCTGAGCATCTGCACTGTCCTATCAGTTTCAGAGGGACTCTGAGCACCTATCGGTGGAATGAGGTTAGTGCTCATCCAGCAATTTGCTTCTGGAATAATCATACCGCCGTCAGCCAGCACGAGGAAGCCTCTCCTGGGATGACTTGCTGACTTTCTTAAAGCAATATGCCCATCTTTACCCACTGCTGAGGTTGATTAATTCCACAAACCCTCAAGCTCATCAATAATTCAGAGAGCCCAAGTGATATTAACAATACCCTCTGGAAGAACTCACACCAGGCATTTGCTAGAGCCAAAATAATGTAATTTTAAGGTTTAGAAAAGGGCTAAGCTTTTCAAAATAAATTATGCCTTTAAATGACAAGGGACTGCCTTATCTTCAACCTTCTGCTTAAGCCTATGAAGAAGATCCCCTTGCAGCTAGCATCAGGTGTGACTAGAAGACTTCCAGAATTCTTGAAGGTACTTATTTTTTTTTAATTAAGTGGCAAAGGGCTATACAATACGTCTACCATATAGCAAACACACCATTTCTTTCTCTGACTGATTCTCTTGTGCTTTATCTCTACATTCACTTCCCTAGGCAAAGTCATCATCATTACTTAGATGACAGCAATAGTCTGCTAATTGGTCTTCTTGTCCCAAATAGTCCCCCTCAATTCTTTTATAATATGGCCAGATTGATCCTTCCATTATCACATGAGATCAAATCATCATCCTGCTTTTAAAAACCTTCAGTGGCTCTCTCATACTCTTATGTTAAACTGAACAATCTACAAGGTCCCTGTCTAAGTTGGGGCAGGGTGTCTCCTTGCTAAGTGGCTCTTGGACCTCCTCTATATAACCCTCATCACACTTTGTTGGAATTATTTTAGTGTCTTCTGTCCTAGACTGCAGGCATCTTGAGAGCAGGGACCACATCTGTTGTGCAGTATCCACATTTCCTAGCACTTAAGGAGTTCAATATATTTGTTGAGTAGATGTTACTTCTTTAGTCTCTGCCAATGCAACCGGGAAGCCATGAACAAAAGCTGGCTTGTCTTTGAACTGTAAAATACTCTACTCTGACAAGTCCTAAGCTTGCATGGTACAGGTCTCTGAACTTTTTTAGAATTAGTATTCATCATAACATAATGTCAGCCAGAGGAGGGCTTGGTTCAGACCTAGATATTGCCAAGAAACACATGTCTTTTTTTTTTTTTTTTGAGTCGGAGTCTCACTCTGTCACAGAGGCTGGAGTGCAGTGGTAAAATCATGGCTCATTGCACCCTCAAACTCCTGGGCTCAAGTGATCCTCCAAGCTCAATCTGCCAAGTAGCTGGAATTACAGGTGTGCGCCACCACACCCACCTAATTTTTAAATGTTTTTTGTAAAGACAAAGTTTCAGTATGTTGCCCAGACTGATCTCAAACTCCTGGGCTCAAGCAACCCTACCACCTCAGCCTCCCAAAGTGTTGGGATTACAGGTATGAGCCACCATGCCCAGCTAAAAAGCATGTATCTTTTAAAGTAAGTTATGGGCAAGCCCCTCAGGTCCCCTCCCACTGTGGAAGCTTTTCTGTCCTCTCAATAAATTCTGCTTTAAAAAAAAAAAAGTAAGTTAAGATTCTTTGATCGAATCCAACTAAAGGTCTGGCGATATTTCTGAATTAAAGATCAGACAGAACAGGTGATTTGAAGGAGAATATGGACCACTTTCCAGTAAGGGTGCCAGTTTGGAAGATGTGCTTTGGGGGAAAAACATAGGAAATTATGGGACATTCTTGGTAACTTATGGCATTAGAAGGGAGAATGTGGGAAACATAGATTAGACTAGGAAATTCAGTGCTGGCTCTGCCACTTACTAGAAGAATGACCCAGAAGGAGCCACTCAATTTCCTTAACTTCAATTTCCTTTTTCAATCATGCGAGTACAATTATATCTGTCTCCTTAAAAAAAATATATCACAGGACTCACGACTCATGGATGTGAAAAAACTCCACACAGTAGGAAAAAATTCAATCAACTAGATGGTAACATGATTGAATTCAGTCTATCCTGAAGAGTCTTCTGATAATGATAATGTGTGAAATACCTGTTTTAAAGAGACTCAGAGGTACTACTCTTCCTTGCTGGAATAATTTTGTTCTCAGCTGAGGGTCAGCATGTGAAATGTGAGGACCCTTGCTTCTCATCCAGCTGACAGGCCCTAGCAACAACTTTGCTGTATTTGGCAAAGTGTTCCCAGCTGAAAAGCATTTAGTCAGTTATGTTTCCCCAAAATCCTTTCCCTAACTTTTAAACAGAAGTTAATATCTCTTATTAAAAGCCAATTTAGTCTTTTCCTTTACAATTTCACAAATTAACCTAGCTAATAAAGTACTTCTCCAGATTAAGGGTGAGAATAAGAATATGATGATAAAACAGCATAATTCATATTTATGGAGCATCATTTCTGCCCATGTATTGGGCACTTTACATCCATTATTACACTTAATCCTCATGCTAACCCTATGAGGCGGGTCCTGTCAGCATCCTCATTTCATAGATAGACTCTGAAGAGAAGAGAAGCTAAATAATTTGCCCGAAGTCATTAGTTCACCAAGTGTTGATGTTGGGACTCAAACCTAGGCAGTCTGACTCCAGAGTATGTGTAGCTAACCACTGAGTACATATTTTGTACCAGGTGCTGTATTACAGCCCGCAGATAAAAAGATGAATATGACATGGTATGTCTCCTCAAGGAGCTTAGAGTCTTTTAAAAGCAATCTGATCATCTGAGACTTATTTTAAGAAAATGAGGCCTATTTGGAAAAATTAGACACCACCTAATTAACGTAAATGCTTAAAATGGAAGGCATTACTTTGCCTTTAGGGAACACTCTTCAGAGATAAAACTTACCAAAGTCAGGTCTTCTCTGAAAAGGAAAACAAACAGACAAACAAACAACACAAACAGAGCATCGGCTCCCTGAGGTCAGGGGTCTGTTTGTCCCCTTGTCTCCAGAGCCTAGCACGTGTACCTAGTACACAGTTGGTACTCCATATATGGTTGTTAGATGAATGAACACAATAGTAATAGAATGTAGTCCTTGAGGTTTCTTAACTTGCTCTTGGGTCTCTTCCTCTCTCAGGCCACCCACCTGGTTCTGAGTATCTTAATTTTGATGGACCAGGGACCAAAACATATGGGGAGGGTGACATGAGATGGGGTGGAACAGGTGAAGGGTATATGCATGTGGGGGAGGGAAGGACAACAGCACAATGGGAGTGTCACAAATAAGCAACTGGCAGGGAGAATGACACTCCAGGTAGGTCACCTTGTGACTAAAAACCCACCCCCTGTAGGCAGTAGATGCTGTGACAAAACTGGGGTTGTGGCAGCATCTAGACACCATGCTTATGAGGTGTATATTATATACATTTTTATATACACGCTTCTTCTTTTATGCTCACAGACAAACACACGCACAAAGACAACAGGAAAATAGAGGAAGGAAGACCATACCTTTAACTACCCTATCCAGATAGTGAGCTTGGGAGATAAAAGACAGGACATTTAGGATAGGATCGAGTAAGTGCAATACTGCCTGCCACATAACCATGCCAGGTGCTAAGGAGACAAAGGGGGGTATGTCCCACTGTTGGGACAGGCCTCTGCCACGGTGGAGAAAATGAAACCAAAGACAGGACAACATGAGAGAGAAGGAGGGAGAGCAAGCACATTCTCCAGGAAGGGCCAAAAGGAACTTCAATTCATTCTGTTTTCCAGGTGTTGGGAAACATGATCATATAAACAAGAAGACATATGGATAAGGACAACAGGAGAAAGGAGGATGGGAAGCTGCAAAAGTGGCCATATTCCTGCTCCATCAGGTTTGTCTGACTTGATGGAAAACTAGAACTTGCTCCTCTGTCTATTCAGAGCAGTATCCAACTTCCTCCATACAGAGGAAGTAGCCAAACTAAGAACAAGTGCACCCTGTGTAGATGTGTTCCCACAAAGTTGGAATCTAGAAACATGCAAAACTGGAATCACCTCTGAGATGCACTAGGGAAAGGATTGAGTCTTTGGTCAAATACACTGCTAGGCTGTTTGTCATTCCTGAACTTTCTGTGTACACATGTGCACACATATACTTGAATGCAGAATGCTTGGTGTTCTCAGTAAGATGCACCCCTCCTTTGAGCATCTTACACAGGATGTGAGGTGCAGGTCAATGGATGTCACTGTGAAAAATTAAAAAAAAGAAAAAAGAAAAGAAAGCCTGACCACTTTTTGTGCTTATTAACTCAAAAGACAGAATGATGTATGCTTTGTCTACCAATGTAGGGGTTGTGTCCAAGCCTTAAATAATTTGGCCATCATAAGGTTTTGCTTATTTGTGTGGATAGGTGTAAAAGGTTGCTCTGAAATAAACTCAGCTGTGCATATATATGGGTGCCTGGCTGTGTGTTTGAAGCAAGGTAGGCCCTGTCATTCCTAGCATAAATCAATGATACTGTGTCACCTTCCCCACCTAGGCTGGCATCATGGCTGTTTGAGGAGATTCTCCTTTTGTCTCCCTGTGCCGCTCCTTTGTGTGCTCCTGCAAAGGCCAGGTAGATGTCAGACTCCTGATAGAATATATGCCTTCAGCCAGGCTGCACTCCAGCCTCAGCTCAATTTTGCACATGAATCAAAAGTCCATCAAACAGGACTGGACTGCAATGGTGTGGCCTTATCTGGAATCCCTAGGGTTCTATAAACTGTAAGAACATTCTTAGTCTCTCCATAAAAGATATAAATTTTATTTTTTCAATTCTCTCGATAGAACAGACATTGTTGCTATTCATCAATATATATTAGCCTCAAAAGACTGGTGGATGAGAGGCGATGTTCTTAGTTTAGGTATCCATGTGGTCTCTGTTGCAAGATGAAATACATTCCTGGAGCTTCACAGCTGAGTGGAAAATTGGGAAGAAGAGATTTTAACTGGGCCTGCAAGCTTCCCTTCATTCTTACAGATGCTATGGAGTCCATGAGACGGCAGGATATAGGAAGGGAATGTGAAGAAGAGAGTCTTATTAAGCAGGAGTGAATAAACAAAATTGTGGAACATCAAACAATGAAAAATAGGAACATCCCACATGAAAACAGTCCAGGAAACCTTGGTGGCTAAAGGGAAGGCTTTCTTGATTCTTGGTTTATCTGTCATTTTAGCTTAGTCAAGCAAATTCATCTAATTTTGCAAAATGGTGTAAAATCTCTTATATATTATCTTCTAGGCTATGCTGTCAAAGAGCAGGAGCACACAGGATCTCCTGGCTCCGGCGGTTTTCTTAGCTTTCAGATATGCAGAATTTTTTTGGAAAGTCCTAGTCATGCGCTCCTGTAAAGACTCTGAATCCAGTCACAGAAGAGATGGAGTAAGCCTAGATTTCTTTCCTACAGATGGCTAGGCTGGATGAGATGCCATTCTTGGGATCCAAATGGTCATAGCACTGTGCAGCATATACTTTGAGGAAGTTCTCTGATGAAAAACTTTGTTGTCTCTAAAGTTAGTGGTGGTATCATAACTCTGGTGATGAGTTAAGATTATATCCACTCTATAGGATAATCTCCTCAGGGGCAGGGGCTGGCTTCAGAGAGCTCTCTCTCGCTCTTTTAATGCCATTTCATTTTCAAAGGACTGTATAGTCATAAAGATCTCTATTAAATGAAAATGTTTTCAACACTTTAAAAAATACTAATTTCTCCAGACCATATGTAGGAAGTGATTGAGGTGGGTTCAGGTTACAATCAGCATTGTCGGTTTTCGGGAACCAAGAGTAGACATTCAAAACTTTAAACCTTGACTCCACAAATCAAAAGGGATTCCTTTGCTACAAAGATACTTCATGCCACATTGTGAATCCAAAAGCCAATAACAGCCAGTTAATACCAAGTCCAAGCGTGTTTTAGGAATAAAACAGAGCTTCCTTGTCTCTGACTATTGAAAATGGAAGTAACAAGTAGGTCTTTGAACTCCAATGCCATTTATTTATACAGGAAATATAGAGAAGTCCATACTGTTGTTGCTTTTATTGTTTGAAAATCTTGGCACGTGTGCTCTTGAGTATAATCATTTAAAAATCTATAATTTAAAAATATCAATTTATAGAAATGATGATGTGAAATCCATAAGTTTGCATTATGGAAGGTAGATTCAGGCCTTCAGAAAATTCCTGCATCTTTCTCCTCAGGACTTCAGGATGAAGACGATGGCAGTATAGTCATCTTTCCTCTTGGCCCACACTTATTTTTTTGACACTGCACAAATGTTTCTTATGCTCCTACTATTTTCTTGTTGTTATGCGAGAAGTTGGAGGCAGTGGTGGCACTACAACTATTTATGCTACAGATTCTGAGCCTTTGGCAAGAGGTTAGTTTGTGAGGTCTTAGGTCTCTTTGGTGTTTCTATGACCACCAACATGGAAACTTCTATTTTTGATTTGCCTGTTCCAACAGAGGTTTCGAAGTTTCTCTTAGGATAATCTCAAGAAGCTTCAGGGGCAACCATCAAAGGTTATGAAGAACATGGCAAGAGACTCTATTCTTATTCTCCACAAGCCTCAGGTCAACTCTAATAGCTGCAGCACTGGTATATGTTGGGCCAGATTAAATAAGGCTTACTATTGCAGGTGATGCGTGTGGTGGTTATAATCATCTGAACTTCTTTCAGATGGATGGCAAACAACCAAAGAGATGTTTTTGCTGTGATCTTGGATGCATTAATGCTCTTCTCTCTTTGAAAAAAAGATTGGTGGCCAGTGGCACCTCTTGTGAGAACTCACAAAGTCAGTTTCCCACCCCTTTCATATGTGGGTTGAAATCTCCCCCCCAAACCATGAGCATATCAAACTCTTGCTCTGACGACTTGAGGAACATCCCTGAACATTTTCTCTTTCTCCTTGTCAGCATCTGTCCTGTCAGATCACAGGTTGTGAGTGACTGCTTTTGAGGAGGGATAATCACAGGGTTATCACATAGGCACTGATACCTCATGAGTGATTTGTGAGCTCTTGGTTAAGGATTGTCTGATTACAAAAAGAAATCTGAGAGCTACCATTCAAAAGTGGACAAAACACTCCAGAAGATTTGGGGGGCCTTTCTTTATAATTTGTCTTCATTGGGAAGTCTGGTTTTGCTCACCCAAGTAATTGCATCATCACAGCATTGTTTTGATCTTTACTCCCAGAGGAGGCTTTTGTTTAAAAATCAACATTTATATGATTGGACAGAACTCCTGAAGTCAGAAAATAATTCTGTATATTTGGCATCTTGAACAATCACAGCTTTGGGATCAAGGTTGGAATTTTACAAATGTAATCAGAAGCTGGCATTTGCCACAGGTGTTTTGAGACTTTATAGACAAGGGGCACTGGGGTGAATATAATAACCATGATAGAATTGGTCCAAAACGTTAGTATTATTTTTAAAAAAATAGAAAAAAATTAAACACCTTCTTAAATTTAACTATGATTTTCAGCTTTCTCAAAGGAAATCAGAGGTCAAGTCCCAGACTTTGAGGTATTCATGAAATTCCTTGAAAAGCCATCCAAAAATATGCATTTGATGAAAATCTATGTTGACTATATACTTAAGAAACAGATCAAATCAATCCATCTTACCTTACAATCTGGGCTAAGAAAACTGGATTTCATACATGCAAGTGGGAGTATTAGTATTGAGTAAGAGTAAAAATGAAGAATCCCTTTTTCTTCATGGGATATTTTTAGGGGCAAGCGACTCAGTTTAGGGCTGATGAGTGTGCAGTTCTGTGGACAGCAGAGGAGGGGGCTGGAATTCTGTCACCCCTGGGGACCTTCTCCAGCCACCTGAATCTGTGATTCACAGACAGAAACTGAAGCCCCAAGCAACCACGTGTTCTGCCCAGGTGGTTTCACCAAAGACTTTTCTTCAAGATGCAAAGAGACAGGTAATTCCTAACATAAGGAATTAGGATTGAATGTGACGTATTCTTACTATTTGAACAAAGTATTCTCACTGAAGAGGATGCCACTGTCAAACCAACTTCTCTTGAGAAAAATCAAGTAACTTCCATGAAAGATAAAAATGGGTTAAACCCTCCAAAAGAAGATTCCTACTGTAATAATCTGCTCTGGAAAGAGTCATGGGGGTAAATGGTTCTTATGCTGGGGACTTGGCCATAGAAGCCCAGATCTGTCCTTTTCTTTAGACTCTTTATTCATGTGGTAAGGTAATCAAGTCATTCTTTACTGTTTATGGAGAGAAGCAGTGTGTAAATAAAGAGGCCCTACTCTCTTTCGCTCCCATTGCATGGAGGTCTCTGAATCAGTGTCATGGATACTGGCTTTTTCTCTGGTATGAGAAATAACTATATTGCAGCGTAGGATCTAGCTGCAGGATAATGACCTATTGTATAATAATGAAATCTGATAACAAGAGAAAATTTAACACTTTGAATTTCTAACTTTTCATATCAGCAGTTGTTTTCTTTTCCTAAATGACCCTCACAGGGAGTGAAGCTCCCTAGAAACATAAGAAAATGCTTCTTGCTACCATCAAAGACTTAAAAAGGATTTGTCCTCCTCATTTCTGGTTCAACAAGAAAAGGAAGGCACTCATCATTGTTTCTCTACTTTGTATCCCCTCCCCCTTCCCTTATATCCTACAAGGTTGTTGAAGTGTTCCTTCAGCATAAGGGTGTTGAGTTTCTCCAGGGAACGCAGCTGGCCACAGGCAGGGACCCACAGAGGGAAGGCTGCCATGCAGGAAAACTAGACAAGGACAAAGAAAATGCTCACCACACAATGAGAGGTAATAGAATTCCGAGCCAAAGTCCTTTCAACTGAGCCACTATGACTAATCCATTACTTCTTCAATGTCCTGTGACATTTTTCTGGTATTTAGAACTGTCAACCTTCTTCATATAGTGGGCACATGTACCTTGATGTATTTCTTATCTGAAGGGGAAAAAGCATCTGTAACCCAAAAGAGGAATCTGTTCTTAAAAAGTGACAACAGGGTGTGCAGGGGAGGCAGGAAAAGATGGTCTGATTTCTTGGCATCAAAATAAAAGGGACGTTCTTAAAGCCAGGTTGATGAATATCCACAAGACACTACGTGTAACACAGACTGTCCACAAGCTCTGTCATGAATCATCTGTGACTGGCTGAGGGAGAATTTCCTTAAGTCTCTCATCATTGGACTCAAATTAGATGCTTTTATTTTATAAAATTTTCATCTGACATTTACAAACTCTTCGGAATTTGGTAAGGTGAGCTGAAGATTCTGTATGCAAGTGTTCTCTTTGGACTCTTTAAAAAAAAGGAGTGGGCCTTTTTGGGAGGGGAGGCTGAAAGGTCAGTCTGTCTTCAGTCATGCAGAAAAGTGAAGGTGAGAGGAAAGCAGAGTTTAAAGAAGATGGCCCCTCACATGACCAGGGCCACTTCTCATTAAGGGGTTTCCGGGACAATTGTAAAGTAGGGTGATGCTGACATAAAGAAGCCATCAAGTAGTGCACAGTAAGATGACATGGCGCAATATGCTATGGAAAAGCAGTTAGGGCTGCCACAGCTATGGAATCGCTCTGTTGAGAGTGGGGGCTGGGCGAATGTGGGGCCCTCGGTGAAATTGGCCATAGCCAATGGGAAGGATGGGAGCCAAGGCCTCCGTGGAAAACCTGGGCTCTGTCATGCAAGGACTGCAGAGCAAGCAGCTGGTGGGGAGAAAACTGAGCTAGATTCCTGTTCCACCTTTTAAAGTTACATGACCTTAAGCCTCAGGTCCCTGGAAAAGAAGAAATAATACATACCACTTCACAGGGTGACTGTTAGGAGTATAAAATAATGCAGTTAAAGTCCTTAGCACAGAGCTCAGCATGTTGTAAATAATTAAAAATTAGAAGCCATTATTATTATTAAGAAATATAAGGTGCTCCACGGCCAATCATAAACCCAGTGATGTTGCAGTGGCAGGGACCAAGTATATAAAGTAGCGTCCGGCTGCAAAACAAAAATAACAAAGACTAAAAAAATCCCACAGGGCTAAGAAGTAGCTCTGCTTGCTCAAAATTCCTTTGTCCCTCAAAAGCTGTGGGGCTTTCCAGTTTCTCTAAGACCCAAGAGGTCACTTTTTGAGCCAGAAAGGTACCCGGAATCCTGCCTTCTAAAGCCATGTGCTCACCATCTGATCACAGACCCTTTGTTAAAAAGAAGAAAAAAAGAGGAAGAAGTTAAAACACACATACACAAACCAGTTGATTCAATAAAGAGCTTTCGGTGAGTGTTCATTCCAGGATAATAAACCAAGCAAAACGTCTGGCTGAGTTTAAAATCAACAAAACCAGCAGGAAAGGCAGAAAGAAGGGAACTAGCGATCAGCTTGTTTTCAAAGCTGCCAACAGAGCTGCTTCAGTGGGGGCTGGTGCCTAGGAGCCCCCAAGGGAGGGGAAAGGAGACAAATGCAGACAGGACAGAAGCTGAGGACAGGAGATCTCAGGCCTAATGGACTGCAGATGTGGCCTCCGGGCCTGTAGGGCACTCTTCCCAGGGTTCCAGGCCTCTCTGGGAGCCTTGACCTGAGAGCCAACTCAGCCAGATAATGGATTTGATAATCATGACTACAAGTATTGGGCACTCCACTATGTACTAGTCTGTGCTAAGCTCTTTACATGTATTATTATCCTCATCTTATAGGTGAGGAAACTGAGGCTCAGAGAGGTGATGGGTCTTGCTCACATCTGCCAAGTGGCAGTCATCTGCCTCATTCCTGAACACAGAGTTCCTTGACACAGAGCTACACTGCATTTAGGAGCTAAACAGCAGAAAAGCTAACCAGCTAATTGGGACCTGGGAAATGGAAATTGGGAGAAATAAGGTTGAAAATGCCAAATAGTGAGTTTAAATCCAACTGATGTCTAGGAAAGGCCAGTCATAAAGCTGCCAGATGAAAGGACTTTGTGGCCCTGTTCCCACATGCAGTGGGGACTCAGGCTTGTCCTGAAGTACCCCGACGGATAAAGGTGTCCTGCAGACCAGAGCAGGTACCCTGGGACTTCAGCCCATCATACCGATGGTGCAGTGCTCGCCGTTCCAGCCGGGGCTGCACTCGCACTTGCCGTCGCGACAGGTCCCATGCTCGGCACAGCGCGGGTGGCAGGCCCGCTGGTCGCAGGCTGCCCCCATCCAGCCATCCTCACAGCGGCAGGTGCCTCCCACGCAGACGCCATGGCCACCACAGTCAGCAGCACAGATCTCTGTGAGGAGGAGGAGGAGGAGGGAGGACACCAGGGCCAGGAAGGAGAGGAAGGGGCCAGAGGGCAGAGGTGGGAGGAGAGAGAGAGAAAAACAAATATTGAGTGAGTTATTGTTAGAAATAAGGGTCACACATGGTTACTTACCTAGGCTTCTGTGAGAGATCAGGATTCCAGAGGCTTGGGAGACTAATCTCCATGGACAATGACCTCGGATGAAAACAATTCTCTGGGCAAAAGCCTGCCCTGTGCCCATTTTCCCACCAAGATAGGAGGAATTGAAGGGCTCTGCTCAATTTGCTTTTCCCTACTGCCAGCCTGTCCCTGCTTTTTTGCCTGATGCTTCCAAAGGGGACCGGCCCTCTGAACAGATGTGAGGAAAAGTCAAATTTAATTAAAAACCGGTTATGTGTGAAAACAAAGTGAGGATGAGTCCCCATCGTCAAATGAAGTGCTTGTGGTCTGGCTGGGCACATGAAGCATTTAATTACTGCCTTGACTCTAATTGAGGTGGGGGGAAGGGTGGCTGGACCCCACACTCCATAAGTATACTCTGGATTGTTGTTCAAAAATCTGTAGTTTGCTCTGTGCTTTTGCTGGGTTTATTCCCTGTCCTCCAGCCCCCTGCTTCCTCATCCCAACTCCAAACACCATCTAAATGGGCTTTCAGATCCAAAACAAACAGCTGGGGGGCCACTTCACAGTCAGAGAGGAGTTGCCCGCCCTTCTCAAAGGCCCATCGGTGAGATGGGTGCAAAACACACAGGGCCGAATTCACAAACCCCTCAGGCTCTGGGCCAGCAATAGCCTCATGCTTACTACAGGTAGAGTGGGAAGGCTTCCAAAGGCAACTGCTCTTCAGGTAACAGGTTGTGCAACTGTGTCCACCGAGGCTCCTGTCAGGGCTCTGATAGAGACTCTGACTAGATTCTTTTGCCTCATGGCCCAATACTCTTCAAATTCATATGAAAATCCCAACACTTTTCATTTCTTTCAAACTAAATTAACTGGCACTTCTGTCAAGTTGCATTTTGCCCATAACTCCCTTCCAAGCTGCGTTCCTGGTTTAGAAGTTGCTAATATTCTAGCTATTTTTGAAAAAGAAAAAAAAAAAATCAGACCTTCCTACCAATCTAGAAAACAAGGGACAACATGTTTGAGAATTAGAAATAAAAAAGAGTTACCATTTATGTTGTGTTTCCATGCCAGACACTCTGCCAAGCACATTGCCTCAATAGGGAGGTACTTACTACATGCAGGTACTTACACATGCATTTTTCAGCTGTAAGATGGGCAGAGCTATCTCTGACCTGGAGCTAGGGACTTGAGTTCTATGCCAGGCTCCGGAGCTTCTGAGCTGTGTCGACCCTGGGCAGGTCCCTTGACTTCACTGAGAACAGTTCCTGGTCTGGAGAGAGTGAGCAGTATGATGTTGCCTTACAACGGCCCTCTGCTGGCCTAAGCGGGCTATAGTGTGCACCCAGTGAAGTGGATGAAAAAAGGGCATGGTAAAAACCGGTCACTCAAGAAAGGTTTCCTGAAATTGAGGTCGGGACTGGTAGTCTAAAGAGGCTTGTGAGGTCCAGGCCTGCTCCGACAGTAAGCTGCTGTGTGACCTTGGGTAGGCCACTTCCTCTCTTTAAGGTGTCAGTTTCTTCATCGATTGCAGGGGGAACTAATGGTGTCTAAGGTCCCTTCAGGCTTTGAAACTGTGGATTCTATGATATAGCCTCCTCTATGTTATATATCTAACCCACCCACAAGACTTGGCTGAAATGTTCCCCCCCAACTCTGAGAAGCCTCCTGTGATTTACCCTGAGGCTATTCTCTGTGTTTTTTTTCCTTCTCATTTTACATGGTAGTTTGATTTTCTATTTCTATGTCTGTCTCACCATGAGACTAGAAACAACCTAAGGCTAGGTCTAATTCCTCTGATTACTCTATTCCTGGTATCCAGCACAGGTCCTGGTACAGAACAGATCCCTTATTGGGGGTCGCTGGGTAACGATGAACAAGTGTTGCCAGAGTTATAGGTGCCTGAGAATGATAAACATTCATGCACACTCTACCAGCCCAGCTGAGTCCACCCAGTTTATCTCTAGTGACTTGCCCATAAGTAAATGTCCCAGATGAGGATGGGGCTGTGGAGCTAAGCGTTACCATATCAAGGATGGTGTTCAACTCCCTTTCCTTCTTGCTCACACAGACAGTATCTTGGGCTTTCCTCAAGACAAAGAATGACAACCTCTAGGCCACAGGCCTCACTAGGTCTGTCTCTGAAATCCCCATGTCTTCCACAATACTGAAAGGGCAATGACCTCCTGGTGACTCTGGAGACAGGCCCATGCTCAGGGCTAGAACTTTCTCTCTGGAGTCCTGAGAGATCAGTTGGGTTTGTTTGAGTTTACTCAACACTTTTCCAGGTGGCAGTTTATGGTGTGCAAGTAAACAGCAAACAGCACTTCTATTCACTGAGGTGTAAACCAGAAGGACTGGCAGCTGGCACCAAAGCCATGGTGTGTTCAGGCAGCAGAGCACACGAAGTCCATAAGAGACCAAGAGCAGAAGGGGCAGGTGTTCCCCACACTTAACTTTCCAACTTCAGGTCTTAGCCAACAGCTTCTTCATTCCTTTATTAATTCACCTGGAGGCCGTATGGATGAAAGAGAGTAAGACATGGAACAGACATGATTCCAAATCACGGTCCTGCCAGCAATGTGACCTACTCAATAGCTTCAAGCTTCCTTTTGCTTCCTCTGTAAAGTGAAGATGCTGATGGCACCCATTTCAGAGGGTTCTTCGTGCCTGATATACAGTGGATATCAACAGATTCATATGGATTAATTTATTCTTCTAATAATATCCACACATGCCTACTATATGCCAGAGATCGTACCTGGTACGAGAAATACAGAGGTCAATAAGATATAATCTCTACTCTCCAGGAGATCATAGCCCAGATAGAGCATAAACTAATACTGGTATTCCAGATTATCCAAATAATCTATAGTTTTACTCATGTCTGACCTTTTTCCTTATGTACAATGAATTTAAAAACCATGGAGCTTAGGATCAGACAGATCTGGGGTCTACTCACGGCTTTGCCACTTATTGGCTGCGTAATCTGCAAGTTGCAAATTATGCAATTCATTGAGCCTTGCTTTCCACTTCTGTAAAATGGGGATAATTCCTACTTTGCCAATTTCACAGGGTTGGTGTTAGATCATATGAGGTAATAAGCAGGAATTTGGTTTAGCTAATGCTCATATCAGGTTTTACAGTTTACAAAGCACTCTTCACGTACACTTTATCATTTAACTAGCACAACAATGTTTTAAGAACACCTAGCTATTATCCTTCTTAGAGGTGCAGATACTGACACACAGATAGTATGAGGGCATTCTACAAGGTCAAGTAGTCATCTAGGGCTTTTTCCTCAATTTGATGATCTTCAGAATAGTACCGCAAGATAGGCTTTTTACAGGTAAGGAAACTGAGCCTTAACAATTACACACATGGGTAGATTTTCCTTTAAGGGAAACTCCTGGTTTTCCCAGCATATCCTCCCACCCGCCCATTTCTGGTCCTGTTGCTTATCATTTGTTATATCCGTGGCAGATGCTGGATGTACATGAAATGAAATGAGATCCTCTACACAGAGTATCCCAGGCACTTGGTCTCACTCTTCTCATCTGGAGACTGTGGAACTATCCCTCCAAATACTCCATTTTCTCGCCAGTTTACACTAGACATGCTTACATGGCATGAAGCTACAGTTGCTTGGAACTGGGCACCCCTCCACCACCCTTTTACAAGCTGGGTTCTTACACATTTTAATGGAAAGGGCCTGAGCAGGGTGACCTTGATATTTACAGGGTGCCAACTGATAGTAATACGGCCTGTGAGCTCTCCAGTTCTCCTTTGCAGATAGGTCTGTCTGAATGAAGAGACCCGTCGACTCAAGATGAGAGCAGAAACCTGAGAAACTGCTTATCATTTGGCCTCAAGTCGCAGTCCCTATTGGTTCTTTTTTTTCCTCAAATACCTTGAAATAAATGGAACTGCTTTATTTTTCCTTCTCAGATTCTGCTTTGACATTAAAACAGATATAACTTCCAGAATGGCCAATGAAAACTAAACAGGACAATGTGAAAGAATGTGCTTTGACAGCTCGTATGCCTTTTACATAACATAAGTGATCCTGTGTGAAATTTGGGTCACAGCTCTTCTCTAAGTTGCCAGTTTCCTTATGTAAACTGGGTATGACATCAACTACTATACTTTGGAGGGTTGCTATAGGAGCTACTCTCGTTTGGTTGATTTCTCGGTACTCACTATGTACAAGCTCTATATTGGTGATACTCACTATGTGCAAGCTCTATACTGGTGATTATGACAGACATGGCTTTTTCCTAACCTCAAGGAGTTTCCATTCTAGCATGGCAGATGGTTGTGACCTACATCAATTATATTAAACAAGTTAGCATGAAAGAAAGTAAAACTTCTAGCATAGTGCCTGGCATATATTCAAGGCACAGTAAATTAAACACACATACATTTTTATGAGAAAGGAAATGAGATGGAGTGGCAAGTGCACTAGACTGAAGTCAGAAGGTCAGATGTGAATTCTGACTTTTACAACATACCCAGTAAAAAGGGGCATCCCTAGATGACCTTCACATGACCAACATCAGATCTTTCTGACTGAATGTCGGGGGTTGGGGTCGGAGGAATCTTTTGAAGTTTCAGGAGTACACAAGCCATAATAAAGTAGACTTGGGTTTAAATTCTGACTCCCCAGTTCCTAGCTGTGGGTCTTTGGGAAAAATTACTTAATCTCTGAGCCATAATTCTTTACCCTTAAAATGCAGAGAGCAATAACAGTCCTCCTACATCATGGGTGGTGATAAAAGAAGGAAACACTATATATGAAAAGGTCTGTGTAAACTATGTTGCATATATGACTGAGAGATGAGGACTGGGGACGACTCTATCAGTACAGCTCTAAATCACTCAGCATAAGAGCATCTTCCTGAAGAACAAAATATTTGCTTTTCTAGCAGCAGCTTCAAACTTTGGGTATGAAGCACGTCTGTGATCAAATAGTACCAAAACCTAGGTAAAAGCTATCTGTATTTATAGCCTAGGCTTCCTCTCAAAATCTCATTTCAAGTTTATCAAGTTCTTACATGAACTATACAGGCTCCTGGAGATGAACCTGGCCACACATGAGCTCTTCTCCTACAGAAAGTCAAGCCCACAGCACTTCCCCTTCCCTACCTCAGGTCTTCCCTGCTTCACCCATGTAGATGTCTATCTTCTCCTTAGACTAGAAGCCCACCTAATGGAAGGGTCTAACATGGTTCTCTGGCACTAGTGCTAGGCGTGGCCTAGCATGGCAGATGAATGGGGAAAAAAAGCCTTACGGAAGAGGTATATGTCAGTTGGCTCGATTCTACTTCAGTGCCATATTGTACAAAAGTTATTTTGTGAAATATATTCACATAGAAGCTCTGTTTCTTTGTGTCTAAGCTGCTTAGGAACTCATTTTTCTAATCTCTGAATGCGAACTCTGTAATTAAAAAGGTATTTGAGTCTCTACACCCTCAGAAACATCTTCTTCATGCCATTGCCCTAGCCATGCCTGTTCTCTGTCTATGGTATGGGAAGAGGTGAACACACAAGGAAGAGGTGCAAGGGCAGGGAAAAGATTTGGCTATTGGTCAATTATGCCCCCAAATGTACATGTACATATACAGGAAAAGCTGCCCCAGGTTCCTCTCATTAAATGTTAATCCCCATGCAAGCTCAGATGAAGCCTGGGACCTATCACAGCTATGTTTTAATTTGTCTGGACTTACTTTACAATCCTATTCATTAAAATGGCTGGTAGGAGAAGCGGTGCCTTTCTCCTAAAGGGACAGACTTATGCATAATTTTTCCACAAAATTTCTTCTACCTGGAAAGATGCTCAAAATTGATACAGTAAGGGATAGAAGGAATCCCACTCAAAGATGCACACTTTCCTGCTGGGCAAGGAACAGGTACAGGTGAGCTGTTTTTAAGGGATGCACAGAAACAAAAAACTGAGTACCACATGTTCTCACTCATAAGTGGACCCTGAACAGTTATCATAATACTGTAAGAAAGGGATCGGCAGTGTGGGAAACTGTCTGGGGAGGGAGTGGGAGGGGCATACTTCATCAGTAAGGGTACTTGATGTCAAACCAGGTGACGTGGGGACCAAAGTGAGGCCCAAACTTTACCTATACAATGTCCCTGAACTGTAACCTAGATCTTTTTAAAAAAAATTCTAGGGATGTAGAAAACAGAGTCTTGGCCCTATGTAACCTCCTGGGAAGTCCTTTCATAAGTCTGCATTTAGCACTAAAAGCGATAATAAGTAAAATTGTCCTATTTTGTTTCAGACCTGAGGTTCTGAGAGTGACCTTAAGAAACTTTAATAGAGGGTTAAATGACTTTAAATGATTCCTTCTAGAATTTTTCATTCCTCACTAGTTCACCATCTGTTATTTCCTCCTTCTGTGCCTCTGTGCAGATGTGATGCAGCACATCTAGGGGAATTTCTCTGAAATTCTGGTGTACTTTATGTCCAAGTCAAACTTGTCAGTATTTAAGGCAAAAATAAGGAGGAAACAGAGAAACCACAATGTTCCAGCACTGTTGTTAGTGGAACACAAATAATACATCATTAATTCTCACAGTAGTCCTGTAATAATACTTTCACTCTCATATTGTAGTTGAGGAAACAGTTTACAGAAATTAAATGATCTGCTCAAAGTTAGTTAGCTGGAATAAAAGGAGACTACAGCTAACACAGATTTTTGATCTATGAATTGTGGGATCAAGTTTAAGCAACACCCCAGATACAATCTGAGTATGTTCCCTGTTCTTTACATCTTAGATCACTGCTCTAACTAGACTCTAAGATCTATGAAATCAGTGTCTAAGTCTTCTTCCTTACTCCATCACTCCAACCCAATGCCTACTGTATTAAGTACACCCCACTATATTAAGTAGACACCCACTATATGGCAACTATATCCAGAGAGTTTGAAGATACTGGAAAGAGAAAGGGGATGTTCAACTGAGGTGCCTTTTTAGTTGGTAGAGAGGACTGGGTCCAAAGCATAATCAGAGGGGCAGACTCAGTGAGCACTTCAACCTCTGGGGAGAGTGAAACTGGCAGAAAGGCATGGGGCACAGGTAGAGAACAGGCCAGGATAACGGGGAAGTACTTAACCACAGGCTTCGAGTTCTCAGTAAAGTAGGAGGCAGGACTCTCCACTGAGCAGGATGTTGGTGAACAAATGTGGACATCTGAAAGAGCCCCTGTGGGGATGAGAGCGAGAGTTCACCAAGGACTGCAGCTGGGAGGGCCCAGGGGAGGCTGAGATCAAGAGCATGTTGTCATTTGGCTTAGTGGCACTCAGAAGCCCAGATGTAGGATCAGAAATGGTGAAGGGTTGGAATATCCTGGGTTTTGCAAGGAGGGTGTGGAAGAAAGGCACAGACACAAGGGAGCTTTGAGTGATAAAGGGAGGTAGCTAGAGGTGAAAGACTATGGGAAGGCTGGGTGCAATTGCTCATGCCTGTAATCCCAGTACTTTGGGAGGCTGAGGCAGGAGGATCACGTGAGCTCAGGAGTTCAAGACCAGCCTGGGCAACATAGTGAGATTTTGTCTCTATGAAAAATAAAAAAATAGCCAAGTGTGGTGGTACATGCCCATAATTCCAGCTACTTGGGAGGCTGAGCAGGAGGATTGCCTGTACCCTAGAGTTCGAGGCTGCAGTGAGCCACAATCATGTGGCTCTAGCCTGGACAACAGAGTGAGACCCCTGACTCAAAACAAACAAACACACAAACAAACAAAACAAAACAAAAAACCCCTGAGAACAGTGGAAAAGGAAGAAGGACAGCCAGTAGAGAGCTGACCCTGGGGAGAAAGTGCCTAGTTTTGGCCAGGATATCCCTTTAGGTAGGTTAGGGCCACAGGAGAAAAAGAGGGGCAAAACCAGAGGAGCAAGTTTTGTGGTCAGAGCATGAGAAGGGACCTCAGGGATTCTCTAGGCAGGAAAAGGAGGGTCCAGAGAGAAGAAGTGCCTTGTCCTATGCCACACAGCAATGTGTGTGTCAGTACTTGAGCTAGAACTTGCTGGCTGGTTTTAGGAAACAGTCAAGGGAGGGGCCCACCAGACAAGTAGCCATGGCTGCATTCTTTGACGCCTCCTCTGTGCTTCTGCGAATATGTTTCCATGCCTGGGATCCTTTGCCCTGATCTACACATGTTCAAATCTAAATGTGGTATGAGTTCCAGCTCCCATGCCACCTCCTTCTTGAAGACCCTCCCAGTGTCCCAGCTGGAGGGCGTTCTACCTTTTGTCTTCCCAAAGCACTTGCATGTGGATTTTTCTTGCTCAGGATTACTTGTCTACCTATGCTGCTTCGCGTACCCTGCCACCATTAGATTATTCTCTTTACTCCCCAGCAAGTCTCACACAGGAAATGTGTGAGCAAAGCACCTGTACTGTCAGATTCCAGTGGTACAGGGCAAGTGTACCTATCCAGGCTTCTGTGATTTTGCAAGAGCAGAGACTTGAAATCAGGTAAACTGGGGTCAAGAGCCTGCTCTGCTATTTCCTAGCTACGTGAAACAAATAATGCACACTTCTGAATCACTTCTTTGTCATTTATAACATGATGATGATGATACCTAGCTACCAGAAGTTAAAAATTGATTAAAAAATATACTGAGCACCTATGATGTGCCAGATATCCCTAGACGCTGGGGATACAGAGATTATATGAAATTACTCCTATCCACAAGCAACTCAAGTCTACCTATGTGTATAAATGAGTACAAAGCCAGCCACCATGCTCAGCACACAGTAGGCTAATTACAAGTTTACTTTCCCTCCCACAGGCAAGATTGAACAAATTAGCATTCTCCAAGTGTGGCATCTACTCTCTCTCCCTCCCTCCTTCCTTAAGTTGGGCAGATGGATTTTAGGCTCAGTGTAGGTTTCAGAAGAAGCCAGAAGGGGAAGAAGGTGCAGGAAAGAAACCTCTGACTTCCTTACAGTAATTAGTCTCCTCTAGACACCGAGGCCAAACCCAAGTTCCTCTCCCGTGCTTTTCAACTTCCCTCCCTATCACCCGAGAGGCAGAGCTGCTTCAAGCTATGGCTCTGTTCCACAGATCGAGATGGCAGACAGCTAATGAGCCTTGGAAACCACTCGGCCTTTCACCTCATTCAAGGAGCTCAGAGAGCTTTCAAACTAAGCAGAAAAGTGGATTCCAGTATGTTGGTGCAGAGCAGGCCTCCACATCTATTCCCCCGGGACTAGAGTTTCAAGCCTTTACAAGGCACCTACCACAGGAAGCAGTAAGTCACTGCTATTCATCTTAATTGGAGAGTAGCTGGCTTCCTGATTAGAGGAGTTCCAACCTAGCTTGGAGGACGCCGCCAAAAAGGGGCTGACTCTGCAGAAGGATAACAAGCCAGAAAGGGCTAGTAAGCAAAGAAGTCAAAGAACATGACCGGGAAGTGTATTTGTGCTGAGGCTGGAACACAACCAAAACTCCACTAAAAGGACCCAGCTGGATGAATGAGACAGCTGATGTTAAATCCTCTTCTCAAAAATATCTGACCCTGATAACCTTTTGTAAAAGGCCCATTTCCCCACTCATTCATAAGCTCATCTATCTGACTCTTTCCTGGTACCTCCATCTCGATGTCCTTCAGGCATCTCAAACTGCATGCCAATACTATAGTAGCTTTCTAAAATCAAAGCTGACCATGTCACACCTCTGTGTAACTTCTCAGTGGCTTTCAGTGACAGATAAAACCTAAAATCTTTCAAGGCCATTCATAATGTAAGGCCATTCATGATGTAATGCTTCCCTTGCTTTTCTCCCTCTCACCACTGCCACAAATATCCTAAGCTAAGCCACTCCAAACCACTGGACTTGCCTAGAAAGTGCCCTGAACTCCTATCTTTGTATATGTTGCAAAACTGACTTCTCCAGGGGCTGCTGCAAAGTGCTTGCTCCTCCTTCTATCTCTGCCTACTTGTATCTCATCTCCATCACCTACCTTAAATCCCACTTCCTCCAAGAAGCCATCCTGATCATCAGGGGAAAGTAATTCCTCTTTTCCTTAAACTCTCATAGCAGTGCCAAATATGCCAAGGTCATAATCCAATTTACATGGTTTTTGGTAGTGCTACCAAATGAAGTGGTACCTTATAAACCCGAGACCTAACACATTGGCAGTTTCAGCACAAGTCTGGGTAACAGCCAATGGCAGAGTTATGTAGGGAATAAACATGGGCTCTGAAGCCAGAGAAGCCTGGATTTGAATCCTTGTTTTCCCAGAGTGTCTTTGGGAAGTCACCCAGGCTCTCTGGACCCTGGTTTCCTGGGAACAACACCATCTGCAAATGTCAGAGGCTTACATGTTTGTTGCTTGCATAAATCATAAGGCACATATATGAAAGAGTTCTGTAAAATGTAAGATCTTCTTTCAAAGAATGGTTCTTTTTCAAAATTACAAGTTATCATAACAGCAGTTTGATTCAGGAAGACAACTGGAGATTCTGCACAAGATATCAGTTTGGGCATCCAAACAGAAACCTGATTCTGAAGCCCAATTTCAGGAGGGCTTATATTTGCATACTGAAGAGCTCCAATTCTGATAGAAAATGTTCCAGGGCCGTCAGGGGAAATTCTACTAAATTACAAATCTGCCAGCTCTTGGTTTATCAACCTTTAGCTCTGGCAGTATTTAGCAGCATGCCTGTCTGGGCCCAATTTTCCAGTCTTTGATTAAATGTTAGGAACTGACCATCTCATGTGTCTAAACCTCCATGCTACCTCCCAGACGGCTGGTGGCTCTTCCCTGCCTCCCTCTGACACTCCCCAGCTTCTCTATGCCAGTGTCAATCTCTCAGATATTTATTATTCTGAACTTTGATTTTAGGCTGTCACTCGCTGCTGGGAAGGGGAAAAGGAAATGTCAAGTCTCAATGGATATGATTTCTCCGGTGAAATTCTAACCTTGAGTTTCCCCTGCTATAACATACCTATACAGAAATAGCCCAGCCTGATCGTTTCCTTTTGATGTTTAATTGGATGTCAGTGCTGTGCTTTCTGGGCTGAGAAGCTAATGCTTCTCAGAGAGGGAACAATTCCGGCTACACAAATGAGACTTGTAACAGGGGAGAATGCTCAATGCTGAATCTAATTTTCTCTCCCATCCATGAACATAAGACAATTTCTTTGGCATTAAAGCATCTCACTCAGTCTTTCTGTCATTAATAAGAATTAAATTATTTTCTCTCAAATTTAAATGTAATTATATTTTGCCTCATAAATAAAATTGAATTTAGCACTAATGCAACTGCTATGTTTAGAGCTTTAATTTTTTTTAACCCTGTTGCTACTTTCAGCTTAATTTTTAAAGCATTGAGTTTATTTTGCTGTCAATTTTGATTTAATTTGATAACAGAATTTTCAGCTCCATATCCGGCCAGTCATTATTGTTATTATTTATTATGCTTTGTGATTTTCTTTTCTTTTTGGTAGGCGAGGAGAGTAAGAAAGAAGAAACTGGAAGCTTGGAGGATCTGAGTTTGAATTCTGAAAGGTCTCCCTGAGTTAAGGTAGAATCTAGGCCAGGTTGAGTCGAGAGAGCCAAAGAAGACTTGATGTGGAGTCTGAAAGGGAAATCTTCAATGTTCATTGAGAACTTTTAATTCACGCTTTAGCAAGGCATTCAGTGAGCTCCATGATTTGGACCCTGCCTGTCTTCTGGCCTTACTTCCTGTCACCCACCCCTGCAGCTCCTACTCTTTAGTCAGACTGAGGTTTGATTTTCCAACAGAGCTCACACCCTACTTGTTCCTTCTGCCTACATTACTCTCTCCTCTTTGGCCTCTAGGGAGCCACACTTCGGTCTCCATTCATGGTCAGGCTCACAAGTCTCATTGGTGAGGCCCTTCCCTGGCTCCTCTCCCAACTCCTGATCAAGTTCATTGCTCCTGCCCTCGTGCTCCCAAGCCCTGCTGCACACCCATCAATCAGAACTTCTGTCATGCTGCAGAATTAGGTCTCACTTCCTGAAGAGACTGTGGAGCTCTCTGATCCTTTGTGCTTAGAACAGTGCCTGGTACACAGGAGAGGCCAGAAAGGTTCAGAGAATGAATGAAATGAATGCATGTGTCTTTTGGCGTGGGTGCATGCCAAAAGCTATTGTTGGGTGTTCTCTTTGAGGAGATTGTGGTCCTCAGGAGCCCATTATCCTGAAAGGAGGCTGATGCTAATGTTCTTGTGGTGTGGGCCCCTGACGTATTTATTTGGGGACAAATGTATCAGCACATTAATGCATTTTCATCTAGAGTCACTGATCAGTGTTGAGGACTGGTGGAAGGGGATGGTAGAGAGACTCAGACTCTACAAGGAAACTGAGTCTTTGAAAGAGAAAATAAGTTGTTTAAGGCTACACAGACTCAGATCAAGGCCTTCTGGCTCCAAACCTTTACTGTATGAACTGTCCACAGACTTCAATGTGTTGGAATCTAAGTACTGCTCAGCTAATTTAGATCTAATCATGCATTATAAAAATATACACTAGTACTTCACTTATTGAGTGCTTACTGAATGCCAGCCACTATGTTAGGTATTTTATGCATACACATTAAAGCTAATTTGGAAAAGAATCCTGCAAGGCAGGTATCATTAGCCACATTCTAAGCATAAGCTGAATCTCAAAAAGCTAGTCTGGGCCTATCCCAGATCCCATGCAATTCTTACTGACTGCACATGTTACCTCCAAACCCGCGCCACCGAAGCTCTAAAACATCTCCACCTGTTATTCCATGAAACTCAATTGCAATGAAATGATAAGAATCATAAACCAGCAGCATGAGCCTTTTATAGGTAGAATCTCTGCCATGTACTGCTTCTGTGAGCCAGCAACTCTCAGGAATAAAATATAGTGAGAGGGCCCTCTCAAATAAAAGTCATTTATGGAAGACAAGACTGGAGCGAGCTCACAGAGCAGTGGAAATGAGGAAGGAATTTATGAGGCTGAGGACAGAGGCTCGGGGGGTGAGGATGGGGAAAGAAGACCCAGAGGAGAATCAATGGAGGGGCAAATGATGAGTCTAAGGGCTAACTTTTGAAAGAGTGCCTTGGAAAATGCCACAGAGCCTGCAATCTTTAGAAGTCATTAGGCTCTGAAAGAAAGGTAGGTTTTTCCAATTCTCAGGACAATCTCAAAGAGGTTAAATTCTTTCCCTTTTGCCGGGCTCGGTGGCTCAGCCTGTAATCCCGCACCTTTGGGAGGCTGAGGTGAGTGGATTGCCTGAGCCCGCGGGTTTGAGACCCGCCTGGGCAGCGAGACCTCATCTCTACAATAAATCAAAAAAAATCAGCTGGGCGTGGTAGCGCATGCCTGTAGTTCCAGCTACTCGGAAGGCTGAGGCGGAAGGATCGCCAGAGCCCAGCAGGTCGAGGCTGCGGTGGCCGGGAGTGGCCACTGCACTCCAGTCTGGGCGACAGAGTGAGACTCCAACTCAAAAAAAAAAAAAAAATTCTTTCCCTTTCCTGAGACGGCTCTGAGCCAGGAGGATGAAGAGCCCACTTGGAGGGGGAGTTGCTCTGCTCAGTGCTGCGGAGTGTACCCACTTTATGTAAAACTGATGAGGCATCTAGCCCAGTGGGCTGCTCCCTGGGAAAGATGGCCTGAAGGAGGTGAAAGGACAACAACTCTTGTCCAGGAGAGGGTATGACTAGCTGGCACTGCACATGAAACTAACATGAGCTAGGTATGGAAAGTAACAGAGAGGAAGCCCAGAGATTTGGTTTTAGCCCTGCAGAGTGTGTGTGGAGTGGGCGAAAAGGGGTTTGTGGGAAGTCAGGAAAGTCCTGAGAGAAGGGATTAGACCATCTGTCTGGTAGTGTGCTGAGATCTTCCTGGACAGAGTTTTCTGCTGTAGCCCCTCTCTCCCATGTTCCCAGTAGGCTCTCTTTTTCTCACTTTGACCATTCACTGGTTAAGTCATTCATACAATAATCACTGAAAACCGAATGTATGTCTGGCCCTATGCTAGGGATACTGAAAACCCCTGACCCTCACGGAGTTCACAGCTTGGTTAGAGAGAGACATGATTATAATACATTGCTCAGTACACCATGGTGCTTAGGAGAGACCATGGAGCCAGATTTGGTTTGAATTCAGATTCTTCCACTTATTAATGGGATGAGGGTCGGGGGAGAAGAGGATGCTGACATGTAATTTTATTTCTCTGAGCTTGTTTCCTCATCTGGAAAATGATAATACTAGTAATACTTCCTTCCCAGGGTTCTTATGAACCTCGACTAAGAAAACGACTGTAAAGCACTTAGTTTGGTGTCTGGTCCATGGTAAGTACTAAGGAATGGGTGGCTCTTTAACACTCCATCCTGTGGCTTGTAAGGAAGAAAGACAAGACTACTGTAGAAAGGAGGCTTGAGGCAACAGCTGAGGACTCAGTAACAGGGAGCCGGGATTTAACTCAAGCCCTGCTACTGGTAAGCTGAATTATTTGGGGCTACTCATTTCCTTTCTCTAACTCTTTTCTACCTGTAAAACAATAGCAGCAGAATTCACCTTTGCCACCACCACTACCAGCACCATGATCATTATCACCATCCAAAGTGACTGAGGAAGTGAAGTCCCACTGGGCCCAGAGTTGAAGACAGAGGTGTGTTGGTGAGGGCGGGGGTGGGATGAGGGTGGGGGGGTGGGGGTGGAAGCGGATGCGGAGCCTATGTCCTGTGCTCTTCTGGGCACAAATCTGTTCCAACAGTTATCTTGCATGGTTTATCAGGCAGGGGGACCACAGGAATGAGGTTGGATTCAAAGAGGAATTTCTGAGACAAAACTGGAAGCTAAGTTGCTGGGAAGCCAGGGAACTGAGTAAACACTTGTATAAAATCTGACTTCACTGTTTCCACAAACCTAACCAAAGTGCTGGGGAACTTGTCAGCTCACATTTCATTACAGAGCTGGTTGTTGAGTGCAGGGCATGTTGATTTAAGCTGCTTTCATTAAATCCTGTTCTTGGTGCCAACAGCAAGACACTCATCTCATGGACTAGACAGTCCTCCTTCCTAGGAGGCAGCAGGGGCCCATCACTGCCAACCCAAGAACCTGCAATCAACTCTGATGATGCAAGGCTCACTTAGGATGTATCTACTGGCCTGCAGCCCCCCTAATGGGAGGGCCTGGGAAGTGTCCGTGCCAGCTCTGCCATGCCAGGCAGCTAGCAGCATAAACAACACAACTAGAGCTACTGCCTGTTTAGGGTATGAGCTGAGCCAGATACTGTGAGATTTACTTTGCCTATATTTTCTCACCTAACCCTCACAGTGACTTCATAAGGTAATTTTACCTAGGGAAAGATTAAGGGTTAGAGAAATTAAGTTACTTGCTGAAGCCATTCAACTAGTGGGGAGCAAGCCTTCCCCAAAAAGCCCAGTGCCTGTTCCACTGCCCTGTAGCTAATTCCCTAGACATATAGGTAGTCTCTTGGCTATGGTGGATCTGGACAATGAGACATCTCTTGCTTAGCTTTACTACAAAAACTCAGCAGTTTTAAGACAGCTTCCATTCAGCAAAAGTTCTCTTGGAAGGGAAATGGTAGAAAGATGTCAAGTGTTTGTTCTATGACAGACATTGTTCTATGTGCATACAAAAGTCACGTTAAGTTAATGGTCACATAACCCACTGAGGTAGATACTATTATTATCTCCATTTTTTTCAAATTAGGAAACTGAAGTCAAGTAAAGTGAAGTTTCTTGCCAACGTCACACTGTTAGTGTGTGACAGAACCAGGATGGAACACAAGAAGGCAGTGCTCACACAGCAGGGCTGAGGAGAGAGAACAGTTGAGGTGCTTACATTCTCCTTCAAACTGGTTACCAGAGGATAGGTGACAGCTGAGGAGAAACACTGGCCTGTGGGGAGGCAGCACTGGGTGCTGGGAAGCAACGAACCTGGAGCCCCAGGCTGGGCCTTGACTTGCAGCTTCCTCCCTCACCAGCATGTCTGTGATGCATCATGACAACACCCAAGCCTCATCACAGGAATGGGGATGATAACCTATCTGCCATCCTACCTCAGAGGGCTGTTGTTATGCAGGCTGTGTATGTGGGTTTCTGTGTAAAACATCTTTGTATGCTGTGAGGCACCCAACAAACACAAATTGTTATTACTAATTGCAAGGGGAATACTCTGGTTTCTCTTTAGATCATATAAATCTTTTGCCTTTTACTATTTGCAAGGGGAGACAATAATAACTCTGAAACTGTCTTTTAAATTCCAAGCCTTGTGGCAATTATGATACTGTTTTAGTCAGTTACAGGCTAGAGATTTAAAAACTATAATCCACATTTCTAAAAGGGCACATTTCATCTCACCTCTTACTCTCAAATGCCTTATTAATATCAAGTGCTCCACTAGTGAATATTTTAGTCATAATCATAACAATAGCTCACATATATTGAGTCTATAACATGGGCCGAGTAGCATGCTGAACTCTCTTTAGTATTATCTTAAGTAATTCTCACAATAACCACAGAAGGTAGGTACGTTCATGATCTCCATTTTATAGCTTCGAAAGATAAAGAAACTTGCTCGGTCTTATAACTGGTAAGTAGCAGGGCCAGGATTTGAATCCAGGTCTGTCTGACATAGGAGGTCTTTTCATCACATGGATCTCTTGCCTTCCCACAAGAGGCCACATATATGTTGATAACAATTATGGGAAGTGATATACCCAGACTGAGGAAGATGAGATTTCATCATTCTATTCAATGTCCCTTCCAGTGGTTCTACTGTTTCCTTCTACAAAGCCAACTAAAGAATACTTAGTAATCTCACCCAAAGTTATACCTGCCTCCTCAGAGGCTGTGGAGCTTCATCAGGGATTAACAGTGCAAGACACAGTTATATACCTATCATATATTAGCTTTGCAGTCACATAATGAACAATGCAAGCCAGCATAGCTTTAAGAGGACCATTTATTATATCACTATAAACACAGCTATAAAAAAAGAATTATTCCTGAGACCCTGCACATCTGTGCTTACAATCATGTCTTTACATGAGCTTTGCAAACAAGAATAAAAGTCCAATTTAAACTGAGTCTTGAAAATCAATTCTCCATTCAACGGGGAAAGGTAATTCAAAGTATTCCAACGGCAGGAATGCCGCATGGATCTCATTTTTGCTAAAGGTCTCAACCATCTTTCCTGATCACAACCAGAACTGTTAATACAACACAATGAGCTAATTTGAGCTTCCCTTCGTTTAAACAGCTTGGAGTAGTGAGGAAATGATTTAGAATTTTAAAAAAAGTAGTTGGAGATGTTATCCCTTTTTAGCGGTTTATCCCCGAGCAGGATTATTTTAAATGTTTCTGAGCCTTAGCTTTTTATTAGCTTGCTTATCTTCATTTGCTTTTTTATTGTCTCTCCTCCCCTTTCCCAGAATGTAAGCTCTACATAGTAAGGACTTTCTTTTCCCTTCAACTCTGACTAGAAGAATGACTGGTATACTATAGGTGCTCAATATATATTCACTGATTAACATATTATGTGGCCGGGCTCGGTGGCTCAGCCTGTGATCCTGCACTTTGGGAGGCCGAGGTGAGTGAATTGCTTGAGCCCGCGGATTTGAAACCCACCTGGGCAACTTGGCGAGACCTCATCTCTACAATAAATTTAAAAAATTAGCTGGGCATGGTAGCGCGCGCCTGTAGTTCCAGCTACTTGGAAGACTGAGGCGGAAGAATCGCCAGAGCCCAGCAGGTCGAGGCTGCGGTGGCTGGGAGCATGCCACTGCACTCCAGTCTGGGCGACAGAGTGAGACTCCAACTCAAAAAAAAAAAAAGAATTATGTAAATTGGTAAAACAGGGGTAATTGACATCTTCCTCACAGGGTTTCTGTGTGGATTAAATGACATGTTAGATGTAGACATAACTACTATGTACCAGTACTGTGCTAGGTGATTCATATGTTCCCATTTAATCCTCACTTTGAGAGGGTCTCTAGATCATAAAATGTTCTCAGACAGAAGGGTGCTAACATAATTTTCTTTTTTCTTTTGGAGTTGGAGTCTCACTCTATCGTCCAGACTGGAGTTCAGTGGCCACTCCCGGCCACCGTAGCCTCGACCTGCTGGGCTCCTTCCAAGGCTGAGGCTCCTTCCGCCTCAGCCTTCCAAGTAGCTGGAACTACAGGTGCGCACTACCACGCCCGGCCAATTTTTTGATTTATTGTAGAGATGAGGTCTCACCAAGTTGCCCAGGCGGGTCTCAAACCCGCGGGCTCAGGCAATCCACTCACCTCAGCCTCCCCAAGGCATGGGATTACAGGCTGAGCCACCAAGCCCAGCAACCATAATTTTCCTTTGTACTTTATAAATTCTGTGGTGAACCAAATGCCATTATCAAGAACACATTCAATCATATGTTCATGCATTCATTCATTCATATTTATCACGCAGCTGCTATGAGTCAGGCCACACTGAGTCCTGGGGCTGCAGAGATGAATAAGGCATGTTGCCTACCTTCATTGAGCTTACTGACTAGCAGGGCATTTGGACAGAAAGGCAGGTGGGGGCCAGATTCCAAAGAACCCTAAATACTACAGAGTATGGACTTCCTTCTGAGGATTGGGTGAAACTGAAGGGATTGATAGCTGGGGCATGTGTCCTGTAACGCTGACCCCTACAGAGCTCACCTTGGAACACTTTCCCTACGGCCCAGACTCCAAGGATAACTCTCTTAATATGAGAAACACATCTATAATTATATGAACAATTGTTAAGGGACACTGCTTTGAATCTCAAGGCCCCTATTCTGAAAGGAATGATGTGAGGATGTAATTTTTGGATTCTCTCTCCATCCAAGAGTAGAGGTGTTAAAGGCTAGAGTTCACAGAAAGAAGAAAAGCATTCAGAGACATGGGGAATGTACTGCTATGTGATTGGGAGCAGGGTCACATCCCTGGTCAGGGTTAAACAGCAGAAACCCCCTCCCTCCACCCAAGTTTCTTCTTCCTGCCCTCCACCTCCCTTTCCTCTCCCTGTATTTACCTATAGAACAGTCGTGTCCAGTCCAGCTTGGGTCACAGCTGCAAAGCCCAGTGTCTGGGAGGAAGGTTCCATGGCCTGAACATTGGTCTAAGCAAGTGGCCCTAGGGGTCTCACAGTTGGTGCCTCCCCATCCCACGGAGCAGTGACATTCACCTCTCACGCAGACACCCCGGCTGGAACATGTGGGGTCCATGCAGTCCACTGTGACATGGAGAAAGGAGAACACAGGTAAGCATCTGACCGGCAAAGGTGAGGTGTCTTTAAGCAAACTACTAAACTGTGCAGTCGAGGGACTTCACGCATCCTGGTAGAAGGACACAGTGGGCACTTGGTATGGTGAAGGGCAGTGCTAAAGCAAATGGCAGACCAGGGACTGTTTCCCTCTGAGTCTCAGGCACCTCACTAATAAAATGTAGATACAAGTTCCTACCTTGTGGTCTGTGGGGTAGGCATAGTAAGAAATGCATCTCAAACATCAGCATAGACCCTGTGCCTACTAGACTTTGTTTTGTTCACTTCAGAGCCTCCACCTCTTAGAACAATGCCTGGGCACATGCGAGGTGCTCAATATATCTGTGTAAAACAAACTTTTATCTTTACTTCATAATGTTTATTTATGTGATCATGAGACTAAAATAAAGAGATTCCTTAATTTAAAATGAGAATTTATTTTGCAATTACATGCCATTAGGTTAATCATCTTCCCCAAATTCTTGTGATTGATATGAACTTTTAAACTTTACTTTCCTGAGAACAAAGGTTTCTGCGATTATTCAAAGTGACATGTGCTGACTGTGCACAGCTTCTCCTTATGTGGTGGGTGAGCTATACGGCTGTGGCTCACAGCCAAGCAGGCCCGCAGGGCCACTAGGGACCACAGTCAACCTGGTCTCAAGAGATCAACCCAGAAAGAGGGAAAGCAGAATAACACTGTGGTTACCTGTTCATGCTTGCACTGCAAAAAATGTTTCTTCACATGAACTATCAGATTCAGTTTTCTCAATTACCAAGTGAGGTACAATGAGGAAACTGAGGATTAAAGAGGTAAATAATTTATGCCAGATCATACAGCTACAGTCTGCCAGAGAGCATTTTTTACCTGATTTTTTTATTATGGTAAAAATACATACAACATAAAGTTTATCATCTTAACCATTTGTAAGTGTACAGTTCAGTATTATCAAGGATATTGATATTGCTGTGTAACCATCACCACTGTTCATCTCCAGAATTATTTCAATCTTGCAAAACTGAATTCTGTACCTGTTAAAAAAAAAACCTCCTTATTTCCCCTTTTCCCCAACCTCTGGCAACCACCATTCTACTTTTTGTCTCTATGAACGTGAGTTCCCATATACGTGGGATCATATAACATTTATCTTTTTGTGACAGCAGAATGTCCTCAAGGGTCATCCATGTGGTGGCATATGCCAGAATTGCCTTACTTTTTAAGGCTCAATAATATTCTATTATATGTATATTCCACATACTGTTTATTCCTTCATCCCTTGATGGGTACTCATGTTGATTCTTTTGGCTATTGTGAATAATACTGCTATGAGTGTCCAAACATCTCTTCAAGACTCTGCTTTCAATTCATTTGAGTATATGCACAGAAATGAAATTGCTGGAGCCAGGCTCGGTGGCTCAGCCTGTAATCCTGTGCCTTTGGGAGGCTGAGATGACTGGATTGCCTGAGCCCGTGGGTTCGAGACCCGCCTGGGCAGCGAGACCTCATCTCTACAATAAATCAAAAAATCAGCCGGGCATGGTAGCGCATGCCTGTAATTCCAGCTACTTAGAAGACTGGGGCGGAAGGATCGCCGGAGCCCAGCAGGTCGAGGCTGCGGTGGCCAGGAGCAGCCACTGCACTCCAGTCTGGGCGACAGAGTGAGACTCCAACTCAAAAAAAAAAAAAAGAAAGAAATTGCTGGATCATAAGGTAACCCTATTTTTAATGTTTTGAGGAACTGTTTTCCATAGCAGTTCTACCATTTTTCATGTCCATGAACAGTGCACAAGAGTTCTAATTACTCCATATCTAAGAGGACTGTGAAGACAGGGCTGTCTGATTCAGAAGCCAATGATATTTCCATCAGGGGCTGACTTTCCCAAATCAAAGTTTTAGTTATGGGCTACACCAAACTAACAGAGACCTCCAATCTTCCACAAAGCACCACACATAAAAAGTAGAAGAGTACTGAGAATTAACTTAAATGGCTCAGTTCAATATGGAAAGAGCAAAAGGTAGCAGAGAGAAGACAGAGTTGGCAAAGAAGGTTGCTTTACATGCTTTACTCGACCAAAAAGTTGTAGGTCTGTCTTTCTCTTTAGGAAGGTAGGATTTCTATTGATTTTGTGACTGTGAGAGGACAGTAGTGTCCTGATGGGGGCCCCAACATGGAGCTGTTGGAGAAAGAGTGTTGGTGGCACTGCAGTGAGTATAGCCAGGCTCCTCCCAACAGGAGCTCATGAGAAAGCCCTGTGCTACAGAGGAAAACCTCAGCACTCAGAGGCCAAGGGACAAAGTGTGCCGATTCTATGACATGACCCAATCTTATATCCACTCTGAGTTTCCCATCAATAAAACAGGTAAAGATCTCTTGCTGCTATGAGGATCAAATGACATGAGGATTTGAAAGGACTGTATAAACTGTAAATTGTTGCTCAGAAGTTATATTCCCATCCTGTCAAGACATTCATGACTTGAGTAAACTGTGGTCAGAGCTCATTTATAACTCAGACAGCTTTTTATTTATTAATTATATTTTATAACCCTGAATATTTGACTTTTGCATAAAAGGTTAGGAGACCTGACTTGGATATATAAGAGCCACAGACAAAAATAAGCAAAGACTTTACATATGACAATATTATGGGAAAATTTATTTTGAGAACTAGCTTATTAAAAAAGCTCTTTTGCTACTTAGGATTTTTAAAGAAGTTCAACTTAATGACCTAAATAATAAGTAAGAAGATCAGGGGTCAGGAATGATCACTGCTAAAGACACAGTAAAATGATCACAACATTAACAATTAGCATAAATTCAGTTCCTCTCCTGTGCCTTATTTTACTATCAAGCATTTTATATACATTACCTCATTTAATCCTAACAATGTAAGTATGAGATATTATTATCCTCATTTTACAGAGGAGGAAATGCAAGCACAAAGATGTCAAGTAGCTTGCCCAAGATCACACAGTGGTATGGTAATTGGAGGAATTTAAATTTGAATCACTCTTTCTTGGTATAGGTCTCTTAGTATTGCCTCTTACAATCTCACAGGTTCAAAAATACATGCATAGATAACATTCTTACATAAACATGAAGAATGGCTTAAAAATAGAAACCAAAACAAGAAAAGAAATAGGACAATGTGGAGAATTAATAAATACAAATGAAGGCAACGAATCTCTTCTGTACTCTCTGGACACCATTTAAAAATGGTTAAAGCATGACTTATTGGAGTTTCTGGTAATTAAAAATAATAAAACATAATAATAGTGATAAATTCTCATGACCTACCTCAGATCTCAGAGCCTCAGAAGGATTATTCTGGTCCATTAGGCTACTATGACAATTCCCTAGATCCAGAGAGTGTTCCAATTCAACAGGAAACAACTCAGCAATTCCTATCCTGAGGCCTATAAAGATATTTCCCGTTGTGTGAGTACCTGGACCCCAGCTTTGGATTGAAACTGTCTCTGACAATCCCAGGGCTCCCTTGAGGTTGAAACTATAAATCTCCACTGTTAGCGAGCAGGCAGAGAGGGTGCCAAGTTCAGTAAGAGGCCCCTGGCGTCACAGGCCTCTTCTTCCTCAGATGTAGTGAGTCTGAGAGGGACCCAGGAACCAGCAAAGTGAATCCCAAGCCTTAGCAGATGGTCCAGGTAGAGAACAAAGATCAGAAGGAATTGATGAGAGGCTACCTCCATGCAATTAATCTTTGCTTCTGAATGTCGCCTGGGCAAAGTGAGTGTGGAGAGGAGGGAGGGTTATAGAAGACTGGACCTCAGGAGGTAAGGCAGCTCCTGGAAACCTGGGCTTTACTGGCTGGGACTCCTGGGTGGACAGTGTCTGTGCACTCTATAGATCCTAAACCGAGGGCCAGTAGCTACGCCACAGTGATGCTCTGCCAAAGAGGTAGCAGGTAGATTCTGTATCTGTCCCCTTTTTCTGAAATTTCTAGGGTGGGGATTAAAGTTGCCTTCTTTCCATCACATGGAACAGCTTCATGCACAACAGAAATTTCCCAGGGAGCAGTGAACAATGTGGGGAGAACAGGCTGGTCTGGGGAGGAGGACCACTGTGATAAGGAGGAAGAGGAGGTTTCAGGGAGGTCGGCTAAACTTTGTCTAGAAGACAGTTTAACTTAGTTTCTTCTTAGAAGATATGCCAGTTACATTTTTCCCTTTGCAGAGCTTGCCATTTACGCCAAAATTTCTGGCAGAAGCATAGCCCATTAACAAAATGACGAGGCCTGTATGAGCAGACTGCAAACACAACCCTTTCCCCAAAATGTTCCACGCTTCAGCGACCACACAGGCTATTAGAAACTCTTCAGGACCCAAAACACAGTGTCTCACTTTTCACTGCAAAAGGTCTAGGTTTGTTCTTTTCTGCTCCTCCCCCAACTCCCTCCAAGCATCCTACTGGCTCTGCTCAAGCTTTACAAAATATGGGGCAATAAACTTCAGAAGAAGGAAGAGAGAGAAAAAAAGTAAGCTTGTTAGCTGATGCTTTATAAACAGAGTGAAACCCGTTAGCACAGAGTTGGAGGGAGGGGGAGAGGAGGGAGGAGGACCAGGGCCCAAGGAAACCCCCTTATAAACACAAGGACCACGCAATGGCGCTTCACCAGAGAAACAAATAATAAAAGGAATCAGTACCAGATGGCCCTCCTCAGAAAAGAAAGCAGGAGTAAAAACATTTCTTTTCAAAGAGATAACGTAAATCAAAGTTTCAAACAACATTTTTTCTCTCTTGTAAATAACCCTGCAGCTCTGGGGTATGGGGCAGTGCTGGCTCATCTAGGGAAGGGCATTCCCACTCCCTGGCCCATACCACATGCGTGGGACTGGGATGGTGGGGGGCAGCCCACAGTTTCAACAGGAATCTCCTCTTTGTTTCTCTTTCCTTCTCAGGGTCTTCACATCAAGTGACTAGAATGAAAACGGAAAGTAAATGAAGGCCACGATTCTCTGGATAAGAAAGCCGAGTTCCTTTGTTCCAGGGGCTGGTGCTCCTCCTCTCCCAGACAGCCCAAAGTAATCCCCATCAAAGCGAACAGGTCTGAATCAGGACTTCCAGCCATACTTGGGATTTAGACAGGCTGTCTCAGAGGCAATGCTTTTCAGACACTAATCCCTTCTTGTCCCCCATTCTTTGAGAATGGGCCTGTTAACATTCTCCATTTATGTTTTAGAGAAAATGATACCTGGGAGGGGGTTCTCTGTTAAATACTAAATGGCTTTAGAAGCCCAGCTCTCCTGGGAGCCTCTTCTACCTACCAGGGGAGGTGCCAGGGCCTAGATGGCAGAGAATGGGAGGCAACGAGAAGCATCAGTGTCATCCATCAGTTTTAAATGGCGAAATCCAACCATTTCAAAAGGCCTTGGATGAAGTGAGTGGGGTGAAACAGGAAATGTGCTTCAACTGTCCCCAGAATAATACTAATAATATAAGTGCTCACATTTATGGAGCGTTTACTATGTATCAGACACTGAGCTAAATGCTTTCCATGGGTCGTTTAATTCAATCCTCACAATGGCCCTCTGAGGAAGATATTCCCATTTTATAGACAAAGGAACTGAGGCTAATTAGTGGCAGTTCCAGGACCCAAGACTACATCCAAGTCCAGAGCATGGACTCTTAAAAGCTATTTTATATCACTCATGAATGAGGCTCCTCCTCTCAGCCAGAAACCCCCTGCAGTCAAGAAGGAAGAGCACTGGATTTGAAGTGAGAAGACCTGGACTGAATTCCAACCCTGTCATTAGGGGGCTCAGTTTTTTCATCCGTGAAATAGACTTATTTATCTCATGTAGTTGGATTTTCCAGGAAAGAACTGATGTCACTGTTCAATCAGCAGGATACTGTCTAGCCTCAATCTACACAACCACATTTTGACTTTATGAAGGAGAGAGACATGCTCACAGGTACTGAAAACACACACATACACAAACGCACGCACACGTGCGCACACACGGAAGGCAGAGTTTGGAGGCCTATAACAGAATCACAGTTCAGAAATGGAGACAAAACAAGCAGATGCCCTTAGAGGAGAGTGAAAAGAACTTGGGCTACAGAGCCAGAAAGACTGGGTTCAAACCCAGTTCTTCCATCTACTAGCCATGTGGCCTTGGGCAAGTTATTCGACTCTGAGTCTCAGTTTCCCCAACTATAAAGTGGAAATGATTACTCCTGCCTAATGGGGTTTGAAGTTAAATGATTCAAGAACCAAGCTTTGTATATGGTAAACACAAAACAAATGACAGTTCTCCCCTTAACTGACCAGGGCCCTGATGTATCTGTCTTCTTCCTTTCGATTAATTACTATTGCTGGTGGGTTCCTGGATTGAGGAGTGGGGGTTGCAGGGTAGCTCAGGAGGCTTCCTCTGTGCCCTGATCACCCTCTTGGCACTGAATGCCAGCCTCTATCTCAGGGGAAGGTGCCAGGGCTGCCACTTGCAAGTCTTACCTTCCTCACAGCTCTCGCCCTTGTAGCCAGGGTTGCAGATGCAGGTGCCCATGATGCAGGTGCCATGGTTGCTGCAGGCTACATCGATGCACTGGTTGGTGGGCACGTCGCACTCAGCGCCCTTCCAGCCGCTGTGGCACAGACACCTGCCCTTCATGTACTGGCCATTACCACTACAGAGCACGGGGCAGGAAGCTGGGGAGACAGCATTGGAAGCCTGTCATGAATCAACACCCAGTATCCCAGCTATTCTTGTCCCTCCCCCCCCAGCCTATCTTGCTAATAGCTTCAACTGCTTTGCCACAAACACATATGCCCATCTGTCTGTTTCTCTTGCTTTATTTCATCCTAGTTTAAACACATCTGGACTGCAGGAAAAGGTATGCAGTGCAGGGCCTGGCAGAGCTGTGCCCATTTTTCCCTTTCCCCATCCTCTTCATATTGCTGATGGGGTGCAGTGGCTGCTGGGAACCTTAGACAAGAAGCCTCAACCTGCTTCTCAGTCTCACTGGAAAAGACAGCAGCTGGGCCTCCTGCCTGTCCGAATCCCTCCCGGTGCTCTCTTCCTAATAGCATTCCACTTTCATGTCCCCACACCTCATCTGCAGCACCACTTACTGTCCTCTTTAGCCCCACAGATTTTAGCTTTCCTTGCCTTTCAGGCCTGCACTCCAGCCCCACGCACCACTGCCCCCTTAAGAAGAGAGCTGAGCCCAACTTGGCTCTTTAAAGCATTATCTTTTCATCTGCCTCTTAGCATAAAGGGTTTTGTGATCATCTCTACGAAGGACACTATATAAAAATAAATTATGTTGCATTGTGCTGTAAGTACTTACCAGTCTTATCGAGATACAATAAAGCTTTTTTACACATGACTCTTAACTTTAAGTGCATATGGGATGAGACAGTAATTCTGTTCGAGGGAATGACTCATCTTTCTCTGCACCACCTTCTCCGGGCCCCCATCTAGCTTCTTTCCTTTGTAAAGCATTCAGCAGATAATCGCTGTGCTTCCCTGGGGCTGCCAGCTTTGTTGCCTCAAACTGAATCTACTGCACATTAGGAAGAATAAGCAGACTCTCCAAAGCAGTATCACGGCGTAGTATTTGCAGGATGTTGTTCACTCAGCCTGGAAAACCATCTCTGACTCCCCCTCATAAACAACTTCTCAAGCCTCAGGACTCAGATGCAAAGTCACCTCATTTGGAAAGGCTTTCCTGAAATTCATCCCTTCCGTGCTAAGACAGCTCCTCTCTTCTACTCTGATAGAAGCTCCCTTCATATAACCTTGTTATAGTGTGTTTCACTTATTATAGTACTACTGTGCAGTTGTCTATTTACTTGTCCCCATACCAGACTGAGAGCTCCCAGGACTGGGCCTTGCCCAGCACTGGACTGAGCCTTAAAGGGCATTAAACAAAGGGTTGCTGAATGAGAAGAGAGGCAGAAAAAAACAAAAGAAGGGGCCATTTTAGTTTCCCAAGGGGAGGGCCAAATTCTTAGGACAATAGATCTCCTTTGGTATTTCCTTGTTAATTATTCCAGAACAGAAATGATGGCTAAAAGTACAGGGTAGATCTTGGGTACCCTTTTAGATAATATCCACCATGGTTATTATTAGCACTGGCCATGCCCAAATATCAGGCAACATTAGAGTCTTGTATAGAGAAAAGCAGCCTGTTTCCAGTCCCTTCTCTTGGTGTCTTAGCCAAGACTCTGCTTGTGTTATTAGAAGGCAGTAATGGGGAAGCTCCACAGACTCTCATCCACAGGCCAGAGAGACGCCACACTAGCATGAAGACAAACTTCCAGGATGCAAGGCCAGGGCTGATCACTTCTCTAAGAGGAAATCAGCTTTTTAAAGGGATGCCCCCACTGACACTCCACCTGCCCCAGCAATGGCCAGTAAATTCATCTGTATCTGCCCCTGTAAAAACTCTCCCTTCCTGACCTCTCCAAGAATCCACAGGTGGATAACAATGACTGTCAAGGCCACTGCTCTGTCTGCACACCTCCCTTGAGGTGGCCCTTGGAAGCCACTCTCCTGGGCATCAGGAAGTGACCTGGAGCTCTTCACTTGCTCTTAGAAGTAGCACCTGAGGTGCTGGAAGGGCCAGGGGAGAGGAAATCTAGAGCCCCAATGTAGGGTTCTTACCTCTGCCGCAGTCAGGGCCCAGGAAACCCAGGAAGCAGTGACAGGTCCCAGAGATACAGTCACCATTGCCATAGCAGTTACTGGGGCAGTTATCCACTGACTCTGGGGAAAGAAAACAGAAGGAGAGTTGAAAACAGAAATTTTTTTACCCAAACAAAGTTAAGGAAGCAAGCCTTAGGTTAACCAAGACTGACATATTTGAGCTATTCTGGCCCAGTCACCGAAAGAAATCAACAGAGTTAAAATTCTATGCTATTTTTACTTACTGAAGTACATCTCAATTAAGAGATGTATTCTGGAAAACGTCTATATGAACCAAATAATTATATATCAAATTTGTGTCTATAAATGCATTAGAAATTCTTCAAATAAAAACCCTGAGAGAAAACAGTTTAACCTGTTAACAGTGGTTGTCTTTGGGTGATGGGTTGTTGGGTGATTCTTATAGTTTTCTTTATACTTCTCTGTAGTTTGTGTTTTTCTCATAATGGGCTAATATTCCACTGCTTTGTTTTTTCATAAAGCTACTGGGCATTTGCAATTCTGACTTTTCACCTCTGATTCTCCACATATCTATCCACTTCCTCACCATCTTTCACTGGGGCCATTAACTGCTGTGCTGCTGGCTTTTCAGCTTTCCCTCTTGCTCACATCCTGATGTGTTCACCATTCAGCAGCTTGAGTGAACTCTCTGAAACAAATCTGGTCCCATCACTCTCCTGCTTAAAACCCTGTAATGGTTCCCCATTTGCTGAGTTGAAAAAAATCCTTCCTATTCTCTGTGTACCACCTGCTATCATGGCCCACTTATTGCAAGGATGTTATCTTCTCAGTATAGACTCTGTGTGGCATGTCAAGGAAACACACAATCAATTTAAAAAAATTAGGCAATGTGTTATAGCTTCAGTTAGTAAACCTGTTATCTAGAAAAACATGTTTAATTAGAACAGCTCATTCTCAATAATGCTGGATGCTGAATAAAGCAAAGAAACAACTACATGCTGAATGCCTTCTTTGTGCCATGTTATTTCTATAAAATGTATCTCATTCCACTGCCACCAAATCTGATAAGCATGTATTGTTATTACTATTTTACCTTAAAAAGTGGTGGGGTGGGGGGAGACACAGAGGAGAGGGGTGTGGCTGAGAGAAATGAAGTGACCTGCTGAAAGTCACGACACTAAGTCATGGAGACAGGACAGGGACCCAGGCCTTTGGACTCCACCCTTGGTCTTCTTCCATGACACTATCCTATCTGGGCCTTGAAGGAGCTTATTCCACAGCAAAAGTCATGGAAATGAACAAGACAGATCTGTAAGTGTATGGTCTCCCAGTTATCTCCACTCTCTTTCTGTGTCCTGACCAAGAAACACGGAGTGCCTTGACTGCTCTGTGACCCAGCCATCTGCATTTCCCCAGTAGGCTTGAGCCCAAGCTGGGGTCTTGAACATTCCCAGGCACTGATAAAGGTATTTAGGTCATTTCCCAAAACAATGAAAAAAAACTAGACACGGCCCTGAGCCAAATTACTTAGACCCTCATATAAACCCCATACCCTGAGCCCGCTGGCGATAACACACCTAGGAAGAACATCCCTTTCTCTCGCTGTCTGCCTGAGGACTGCTGAAGCACTCTGTAAGTTCCCCAAATAAATGCTTTGGGCTGATCACTCTGGCTTTTGGTGCTTCTTTCCTTGAAATTCCAACCAGCCCTATCTCAGGATGGTTTGGGGCACTCCCTTGTGGGAATTCCCCTGCTGCAAGCTGAAGGCTCATCAGATGAAACAGTGGGACAACAAGGCCAGTTCTGAAGTCAGCAAAGAATCCAGTTATAGGGTAGAAAACTTTACAACTTTCAGAGTTTGAAGGGGTCATAGAGCTACGCAGCCCAATCCTCTCATTTGACAGAAAAGGAAACTGAGTCCCAGAGGATAGGCGATGACTTGCCCAAGGTCACAGAGTAAGTCAGTAGAGTCAGACTTGATGGTAGAGGAAAAGGTTAGTTAGGCAGGTAGAGTTAAGGATGCAATCTGTTATCTTAGCTCACAATTACCAGAGCCAAGATCAAGGCCTTTGCTAAATGAAATGTTGCCATGTAAGACACAAGCTTTGCCTCTAAGAAATCTGTAGCCTGAGAGAACAAGATAAGTGAATTATCACCTGGACAGCAGCATAAGTTCTTCCAAGAGGTAAGAAACCTGGTTTTAGGGTCCACTCTTTTAGTACCATGCTCTGTGACCTGAAGCAACTTCCTACCCCTCTCTGCACCTTATCTTCTTGATATATAAGACAAGGTGATGGCAGAGATGATTCCCTAGGAGTGTTTCTTGTTCTAAAATTCAGGGAGCCTATCAGTAATCAGGAGATCAACTGTGGAAAAAAAGGCGGTCCAGGCAAGGGCAGCAAGACTTAAATACAACAAAGTATTTAAGAGCAATACAATGGCAGCTGAAACGGGGCAAAATCAGCAGAGGGAAGGCTTCTCAGAGGAGGTGGGCTTAAAGAATGGTTTGATTATGGATAAGTGGAGGAGGTGGCATGTACAGGAGGTGGCATGGTATACTTCCCAGAAAGGTCTTTCCCCAAGGTCTTCTAGTATCAACCTGGGAACTATTTTACAAGTTGTTTAAAAATGGTCCAAATGTGTGGTTCCTTTTGTGAGTAGGAGGTTCCACTCACTCTTGTTGACTCTGCTAACACAAGCAGTTATACATTGACACAGAATTAAGAACAAGAGGGTCTAATCCATACTTGGCCTCATTTCAAGGCAAAGAGGTCTGGGCCTCAGCAGAGTGAGGCTCACAGGTGGGAGGCCTGAGCCTCTCTCTGTTCTCTACTGACTCTGGCTGGAAAAAGTCACGTTCCTAAGGCCTTTAACTCAATAGTTACAACCTAAATGCTAGCTGGCCCTCTCTGCTCCTGACAGTGGACCTGCTGTGTGTCCCCTTTCCTTGTTCCTTCCTTCCTCCCTCCCTCCCCTAGCAGTGTCCAATGTCTGCTGTTCTTACCCTTGTGTTCATGCCTAAACATTGTTTTCATAAAAAAATCACTTAGGAAGTTTCATTTTGAATATTCTTTAAAAATTTTTTTTCGAGTAAGGTTTAAGGCAAGATAATTTTACTTTAAGTTACTGGCTAATTGTACAATTGGAGGGAGAGTCCTACCTGCAGTATTGCAGGAATGCAGGACAGAAGGCAGAAGGCCTGGCTTCCAGGTCTTGTTCCACTATCGAATGGCTGTGGATTGCATGTCACCTGATCTTTCTGTATCTGTTTCCTCATCACTGCACTGCTTCTCCCACAGGTCCCTTTCGGCAATTCTTATTCCTTTTTTCAAATCCAGTTGAAATGCCATCTCTTTGGAAAAGACTTCTCGATATCTTTAACAGGCCAAGTCACTCTCAGGATTCTTTTCCCCTCACCTTTACTAAAGTACCATACAATCTGTGTTGTTGATTGCGAGCTCCTTGAGGACAGCAACTGAGTTTGTTCATGTATATATTTGCCTGGGTATTCAACCCAGAGAGGGTCTCAATAAATTGAAAGATTTCAACTAGATGGGTCTCAGAGATCCCTCCGAAATCTAAAATTCTGCAGTTCAGTCCTTCTTGAACCCAATGGGTTCGAATATGTCTCCCAATAAAATTAATTACCAGCTGCATTTTTAACAGGATCAACTGCACATGAGTACTACACACTTTTTAGATTCTGATTTGTGAAGTCTGCAAGATACAAGCCTGTTTATCATCTGCCAAAAAGCCTTCATAGTAAGAAAGTGAGGAAAGTATATTTTCTGTGACTGAGGATAGTGCTGGTTGCTAAATCTGACAGAATAGAAGACTGTTTGCTACAAAATTTGCCCCAGGCTGTTGGTGTCAGAGAAAGCAGAAGTTTTAGGAGACATAAAATAATTTTAAGATGGCAACAAGAAAGTGGAAGGGAGATATATGGTGAATATTTTCTTTTGATAAAATGTTTATGGATATAGTTTTTTTCCTACTTGCCTTCAACAACTTGGGGTCCCACAAATAAGTCTCTGGTGACCAGCTATCTCCATGCTGAACTCTAGGGCAGAAGTGACATTCATTGGTTTGGGGAAACTGAACTTTGTGACATAAATAAACTATGTGTTCCCAATTAGTGTCTGGTGAATTTCTTCCCTCACAATCTCTCCTGCTTTGCTCATGGTCACTTTAGATCTGCTTGAATCTGAATTAAAGATTCAGCTGCCTATGAATAGCTAATTTTCATAATTGGGTATATAGTATGTTGGAAAACAGTGGCCTTTTCCCCCAGCTTTTGTTTTTCTATCACAGCAGTGGGCCCTGGTAGGAAATTTGATTTTTAGGAACTTGTTTTTCCTTCTATCAGTATTGGAATGCAGAGTTTAAATATTTCCTTAGTTCATTCTCTGGACATGTGCTGTGAGTGAGAGTGTTCTTTGGATGTTGAAAATATTGCTTGAAATACAAAGGGGCAATTGTAGAAGGAAGAAAAGACAACATTGCTCCTTCCGACTGGAGACACGGGAGTCAGGAAACCACAGAGGCCTCAGGGAACCCACTGCAGTGCCCGTTTTGACTGCTCACTACTCTTTTCCAGTAACAGATCATTAGCATTGTCGTGTCAAGGTGAAAGACGATCACAGCAGATAAATAAGTCCTCCTGATGTCTGGGAAAGTCTGCCTTCATGTGCCACCTTCTGATTTACTTTTTTGAAATCCTGAAGCCTCATTTTGTAGGAAACGAAAAGAGACCACAGAGGAAAATCCTGTCAGGAGGAGGACTTCTGGGACCCAGTTGCCTCCTGGACTCCTGTCTCACAGGGGCAGTGATACTGGAAAAGGAAAGGCGGCGTTTCTTCTCTGTCAGCACCCCACGGCATGGGCACATCTGCCTCTTGCCTGGTCCGAGCAGGCAAACCTCTGTGGTCAGGGGAGCTTGATGTTGGACCCCAGCATTAAAGACAGAGGGAACCAGCAGTGTGAGTGAGATCAGGCCCCACTCAGCCTTATCCTTCCCTCCCTGAACCTCCTCTGTCTTCTTCCACTGTGATGGGGGAAACTAATGGATGCCGCATTTGCTATCTACACCCCCAAGCTAATGGAAGCTGCATCTGCTATCTACACCTTCTTCATCATTTTGGTGTCTCTCCTTAAATTGTAAAAGTGGATGTCAGGAACTCTTTGGGAGCATCTGGTGAAGTAACAAGGTCCACACACTGCCCAGCAGAGATCTCCCTTCTGACACCTCCTCCTGCTGCTCCGTAGGAGGATGGATGATAATGTTGTAGGCAGGAAGGAACTTGGACTCCAGGACAGCCTACTGGATGTCTGAATACATCACCTTATTGCTGCTAGTGAAATTTATACCTTAAGTTACATCTGCTGCATTCCCTTTGCTCCTGATATTAAAGGATTGGGTTTGAAGAGGTGGAAACAAACTACGACTTAATTCTACAGCAACTCAAAGTGGAAGGAAGAGTTAAACAGAGACCCTCCAAGCTGCAAAAGAAATATCATATTCTAGTTGACTCTTTGCAGTAATTATGAGAAATAGGTACCTTTACCACCATTTTATAGTCTCTAATGGAGATTGGGAGATGAAATCACTTTGTCAAGGTCACACAGCTGATACGGGTGTATGTGAATCATGTTCTGTACGTAGCCAAAGTTTGTGGCATATGGCCTGGACCAATATACGGGCTCTGGAGTCAGGCTGCCTCTTACTAGTTAGGTGTCTTTGGTCAAGTCTTCTCTATACATCACTTTTCTCATCTGTGAAATGGGATTAATAATAGCATAGAGTTATTTTGAAAACCAAATAGAGTAATGCTGTATGTGTAAAAAGGTCGGTCCAGGACCAGGAAGAGTTGGTATTTTGGTTTTAAGGAAAGATCATACATACTTTCCATTTACAAACTGAAACAACACTCTGATTTGGTCTAATGAATCCGAACAAGGAAATGTGAGTTGTTGGGGGTAAACACACACACACACACACACACACACACACACACACACACACACACACAAAACACACAGAAACTCCCCATGGTAAAAACAGAAAGCAAACAAGCAATGCTTCCGAATGTGAAGAAGGCAGGGTGTTTGGGTAAATATTCTCCTGGGGAAAAGCACTGTCAAAGCAAATTAAACCTGTTGTCTCCCAGAAGCCCAAACACAGGCAGACTCATGCCAACATCTGAAAGAACTTTTCTCCCTGTGCACTCTAGATTGGCACTGGGCAGGTGCCAGGTGCTGGAAAGCTGTTCCATGGTTTGTGAGGTGTCAGTCCCTGTAGGCACCCCAGCTTTCTCTGCAGATGATGGAATTCAAAGGCCTTCAGTCTGCAACAGTCTAGGTCAATGCAATGACAAAAATGTGACAAAGTCTCTGACAGCCTGGGCTTCAAGCCAGTTCCGCATTGGTATTTGAACTGGGAGATCTGTTTTCAGTCACACCCAGAAGTCTACCAACCTCTATTAAGAGTACTATTAAGATCTAAGGAAGAGTCTAGGAAAAAGTTTGCTTCCTCGATTATATTCAGTTTGGATTTTTTATTGGTTATTTCTTTGGGAGCAAATCAAATTTCACGACAGCTCCTTGAAGACAGGCATCATGTCTGTTCTCCAAAGAGTCTGGTGATTGCTACAACACAAACCACTTACACAATAATATTTGTTGTATTAATAAACTAAGCAGGAATACAATGGGGAAACAGAGGAAAAAGAGAAGTGTGCATAGCACAAAAATCAGATTCAAGGAAGAGTTTGGCAGCCAAAAAAGCTATTGTTTCCTTTCCCTGTATGTTGAATGTATAATGCCTAAACAGAGTGATGGGAAGCTCAACTTTGCATTGCATTCTCAGACCATACTTAGAGTTCAGTAGTTCACATCTGGGAGCTACATTTAGGAGACTTATAAAAGAAACTAGAACATGTTCATTGAAGAACAACCAGAAAGATAAGAAAACTTGAAACCACATTTCAAATAAAGAATTCATGAAGAAATTGGAAATTTAGCTTATTAAGGGAGTATGACATCTATTTTAAAATATCTTAAGGGAAGTTAAATGAAATAACGATTAGACTTTGTTTTGTGGGTTTAGTAGGTTGACCTAGGCCCAATGAATAAGGACTATATTCACTGGGAGATAGACTTGGATCAAAAGAATGAATTCTGTAAGAGTCAGAGCTGAATACCACTTACTACATTGGATTACATTCTGTCTGTGTGTATGTATCTATACAAATATTGTAAACTTCTTGAAGGTAGGAAATGTATTATTCATCTCTGAATTTCCAGTAAATAGCATCATCTTTGACTCAAAGCAGGTGTTTAATGAATGTCTGTTAGCTAAATGACCAAAATGAATGGATAAGGTGATCTATAAGGTCATACATTTTCAGTCACCGGATGTATTCAAGGAGAGGGCAAAATTAATGGTTGGTGGGGATACTGCAGGAGGAAGTATCCTACAGCATCTTCCAAGCCTGAAATGTTATGACTCCGTGAGTCATGATGTAAAGGAACATGCTTGATCTGGGTCGAGAAATTTGGGTTCTAGTCCTACTCCTGCCACAAACTTATTAGGTGACCTTGGCCAAGTCTCTTCTTCCTCAAGGCCTTTCATCTACAAAATTTATTAAATTTATGCAGCATTTGCTGATCATTCACCCAGCTCAGGAAGTGAAGTGGAGGGCTTAAATGATGGATCAAGTCCAACATCCTGTGATCTAATGAATCAAACCAATTGCTCAGTGCTTGGAAAACTATACAAATAGACGAAAATGCTGAGAAAAGAATCATCATGTTTACAGTCTGGTGAGGGTGTGAGGGGGGGATGGGGGAAAAGAAGTGTGCTCATTTCAGGGCTGGCTTTAATTTTTCATACCTCTCTGCAAAGTCCTCAGAAAGCCAGCATCACATTACCATCCATCCGGTGACAGGATGCGCGGGAGCTCTAGGTCTGCCGCCTTTCCCAGAGAACGCCGCATGATTCCTTGCCATGCCCCGTGAGCACTGCCGGAGAGAGCACCGAGACACACACCAAGCGGCGAGAAGGCTGCCAACTGCCACGCCAGGGCCTTCCAAGGTGAGATGAGCCCTCAGTGTTGGCAGACGCCTTTCCTTCCACGGGTCCCTCACCCACAGCGGGAGCTAAGCAAAGCTCCGCCCACAGCGCCCGCCCAGCGGATGTCCAGGTGGGTCGGCTGACACCCCTTCTCACTGTCCACAAATGATTGGGCCGCGATGAGCACCTGACTCAAGCGAAGCCCAGGTATAGGCTGAACGCTGCTCTGTCACGTGGCCTGGTGCGGGTCTGGGCCAATCAGAGTCCCGCTCTCTAGTATTTGAACTAAAAAATATCCGGAGAACGTAGTATTCCGTGATGGAAGCGGAAGTGCAAGGGTGTGATGGAGGGAGAGGGGCTAGTGAGGTCTTGATGGTCAAGGAGGAGCCAAAGTTAAAGGAAGCAGACCTGGGTGAAGAGGGAAAGCTGGCCTGTCCACTGAGGACGGTGAATGGAGATGAAGTCCAGAGAGAGGCAGGGACACCACCGCAAGAGGCCAGTGTGGTCCACGAGAAAAGAGAAGGGCCCCGGGAACCGTCTGGATTCCCAGAGGATTTTTTTTTGAGTGCCATTTTTGTCTCAAGTCATAGGAATCTTTTTGAAAATACTTCACTTCCACGCTGGCTTTTCCTTGAGATTGCTTGAGCAAGTTTTATTCCTTGCAACACATCCATTCACCTTGGTGCCTCACCAGGGCCTACCAGATAGCTTTGCAGGCTTTGAATGATAACTGATTGGTACAGAACTTAATGTTTTTAAAGCCTTTACACATGCAGTTTATTTGATCCTTACAGTAGCTCTGTATGTAGGAAGGGAAGGTAGATGAGAAGTCAAAGGCACAGAGAACTTGCCCCAGTTCATGCAACTAATAAAACAGATTTCTACTCCTACCTAATCTAGGGATTCTTAACTATACCTTAACCACCAATACAATTTAAAAAAAAATACTGATCCCATCCCTTTTGTTCTAGACTTGGGTCAGTTATAGAGTCAGGACTACACAGAGGATGCTGCCAGGGCCAGTAAGTTCCAGCTGATACCTACTTTGGTTTTGTTCATTGACATCTGTTTTTAAAGCATGACTTCCAGCATTCAAAATTCAGCTGTAGCCACTCAAAACTGTATCATACTTGGACAATAATATTGATCCATTGATTATTCACCCAAACAAGTATGTGTTTACTGTGCTAATGCTGTCAGGAGAACCCAAAGTATAAACCTTATTATCAAGGAGCAGTGAAAAGGCTTTAGGCTTTGAAGTCAGGCAGAACTGGGTCTGAAGTCCAACTCTGTTACTTGTGAGGGTGAGACTTGGAGAAAGTCACTATATTTGAGTCTCAGTTTACTTAACAGTGAAATGAAAAAAACTACTTGCCTTACACACTTGTTAAATAAAACCGCCATATATATGCACCTGGTACATAAAAGGTGCTCAGGAAATATCAGCTTACTCTTGTATAATGTCAGTGATTTTCAAACTTAGCCTGTGTTAGTTTGAAAGTTTGTTAAAACATGGATTGTTAGGTCCTGCTCTCCATAGTTTCTGATTTAATAGGTCTGGGGAGGGTACCATGTGATGCTGACACCTTGGGTGAAGTACTACTTTGAGAACCACTGGTCTGGAAGAAAGAGACTTTACACACAGGTCTGTAAAAACAGCTAGGGGGGCAGAAAAGATCTAAACTGTGCAAAAGAGCCTGTGGACCAGTTCCAAAGAGGAGGGCTTGGTTTTCCAGGAGGTAGTATTTGAAGAGCTCTTAAAGAATAGGCAGCCTTTTGAAATGCAAAGCAGTTCTGAGCAAGATAAAAGTCAAGTAAGAGCCAGATCCAGAATAATCATTTTTGCTGCTCCCACACAGTGACCTGCTGATCATAGTGCCAACTTCATGTCAAGTCTGTCTTTGGGACAAATTACTTAAGAAATCAGTTTTTAAAAGCTCAACTCTGCTTCTGGCTAGAGAGTTCCATCTAATGAGCATCATTTTGTGTTGAATTATTCTGATGACAGACAATGCAGGAACAGAAGCAGGCTCCGAGGAGTTGGGGTGGGGAAGCTGCTAATTATTCTCTAATCGTTTGTCCAGGCTTGTCACCACGCTTTCAAGTGCTTACAAACCACATAAAAAACTGAGTCCCCTTTTCCTCCTTTTTAAGTATGAAAAGAGAGGCATGAGAATGCACAAAACTGTATAAAGATGTTCTGGATACCTGCAGGTTAAAAAGCCTTCATGTTGGACTGGACTTTGCTTGAAAAATGGAAATGTCCAGGCCATGTTACCACTGGCATGGACCACTGCATCAGCATTCTGAGTAGGCTTCTGTCTCCAGCCCTATCCCTTTCCATTTGTCCTGTACCTGTAGGCAAGAGCTGTCATCCTGGAACTAAGTCTCTTCAGGCCATTGATAAGGCCACTGTTTCTTATCATTGGGGGTAGATATCACAAAGGGGAGCCCTATGGACACTTGTTTGTATACTGCTTTCACAAATTTAAATTAGTTAACAGAATTTTTGAAAAAGGAGATTTCAAAAATCTTAATGTTGACTTTAAGATAATTATTTTGATATTTAGCACTTGCTAAATTAAAAAAAATTAAATTTAAAAATTAGGGGAGGCCCAGACCCTGTGGTTGGTCACAGGCCCTCTCTGCAACTTTCTGCCCTTGAGGTCAGTTGCCTTATCCCGAGACATCTGATATAACATGTAGGCCTAGAGCAGTGTTTTCTAAAAGTCACTTATTTGAGTACTGTCTTTATGCTATTGCCATACTGACATGCCATCTGTCCTGCTATTCACTTAGCTTTTTTTCTTTTTTGAGTTGGAGTCTCACTCTGTCGCCCAGACTGGAGTGCAGTGGCCGCTCCTGGCCACCGCAGCCTCGACCTGCTGGGCTCCGGTGATCCTTCCGCCTCAGCCTTCCAAGTAGCCGGAATTACAGGCATGCGCTACCACACCTGGCTGATTTTTTTTTTTATTTATTGTAGAGATGAGGTCTCGCTGCCCAGGCGAGTCTCGAACCCACGGGCTCAGGCAATCCACTCACCTCAGCCTCCCAAAGGCACAGGATTACAGGCTGAGCCACTGAGCCCAGCTCACTTAGCATTTTTTTATTCACTTATTTTCTTTTTTCTTTCTTTCTTTTTTTTTTTTTTTGAGTTGGAGTCTTACTCTGTCGCTCGGGAGCAGCCACTGCAGACTCGACCTGCTGGGCTCCGGTGATCCTTCCACCTCAGCCTTCCAAGTAGCTGGAACTACAGGTGCACGCGACCACGCCCAGCTAATTTTTGTTTTATTGTAGAGATGAGGTCTCACCAAGTTGCCCAGGCGGGTCTCGAACCCGCGGGCTCAGGCAATCCACTCATCTCTGCCTCCCAATCACTTATTTTCTTCAACAACTTTATTTAAAATAGAAATTTGATATCACCATAAAATAATGATTTGATATATTGAGTTATATTTTTTCCAGTTTACTATAATAAATATATATTTTTGAAATAGAATCTGTCTACATATAATCTAAAATAATCTTGAGAACTACACTTTAGGAAACATTGGAGAGGAGAAAGCCCAGATTTCTTAACCAAGAGCTTAAGGCTCCAGCTTCCCATTTCAAACAAAGTCTCATATTCTCTTTGTGCTGCAGCCAAATCACTACTCACCTCCTACCTGAACCCACACTCCCCTTCCAGCCTCTCTGACTGAGCCCCTGCTGATAACTTCGCCTGAAAATCCCTAGCCTCCCTTATCTTCTTGTCCAAGTCCTACCCATCCTTCAAGGCCCCCTTTAAATATTGCCTTTTACATGAAGCTTCCCCAGATTCTTCCTAGCAAGATAGAGCTCTCATCGGAAACCTAATGGTACTTCTACCTTTCACTTATTACCTACTGCTTTCTACTTTGCAGTATAATTATTTCTGGGTATGACAAATTTCTTGAGAGGATGGGTCCATTTCTAATCCTCCCTCTTATCCAAGCCACCGCATTGACTGGCACACTGCTCTGTCAGGAGTAGTTGCTCAGTCAACACTTGTTAAACATCAAATGGAAAAAGTCAATTTGTGGTTGATTGCATGTCATTTGGTGTATTCAGCCTTGAATCCTAAGGCTGGGCTCTTTCTGTGGAGCCTGGACTGTTCACTTCCTTGCTGATTTTTTTTTTCTTTTTTAAAATTTCCTTTTTATTATTTTTTACCCAGACCTGTAGCTTCACTGTCATCTCTCCTCCTCTAAACCTGTTACATTCAGTTAGACCCTGTACTGGGCTCTAGACTCCCAAAACAGCACTAACCATGTGTTTGGGGAACATGCAGTAATAAAATTTTGCAGGGCACCAACTCTCTTCTCTAGCAAGAGCTGCCAAGATGGCGTCTATGTACTTGAATTACTTCCATCAGGATATGACACAGTAAACTGATTATCAAGATGAATACATTCTCATGCTCTGGTGGATTTTTCTTTACAATAATTATAATGCATGTTGGTCAGCTGCATAATGATTTGAACAATGTTTCTTTCTTATTTATCTACTAGGTAACACTCAACATGATAACTTGGGTCTATATATTTGGGCCAGAGGCCAAGTTGGACTTCTGCTTGACACCAAATCCTATTAGAGATCATGGTAATGTAATTATATGTTCAAGTTAAATATTTTATAGCTGCTCTGGCCACCTAAACAGATCACTCCCTCAGCCTCTAGGCAGAAACTGTCCAGTGGCGAAAGTGACAGCTACATATCTTGCAAGGAATTGAGAAATAGTTGCTGTTGTGAAAAGTTTATAGAACCTTCTGGCCACTTCTGACTCCCTGGCAGCAACAAGACTTATAAGCTACTATTGTACTGGGTTATAATACCAATGTTAGCCCCCATGCCTGGGTCTGGCCTAAAGGGCAGTCTTCCCCTTCCCCTGAACAATGAAGGGTAGCCTGTTCATGTGCCACAGCTGTTTGTTCTCTGCCCAGGAAGAGTTGTGGAAGTGGTCTGTAGCTCCTACACTCAGCTTTCTGCATGCCTTTATGAAGAGAGCCTTAAGAGCCCCTTGCGCAGTGGACCGCATCTCCCATGGCTGGTCAGCCTTCTTCCCAGGTCCCTGGTTCTTTGCACCTGTCCACTGAGCTGGTGTGTGAGTGCTGACCCAGGCATGGCCAGCTGGGGCCCCATCTTCCTCTGCTTGGTCCCTCTGACCTGCCCCTCAGTTTCTTGGGGCTGCATCTATTCTCTGGCATGACTTGACTTCATAAGGCTGAACTCCCTGATCCATGGCTGAGCATGGAGTGTGCTGTCAGACATACCTGGGTTTGGTTTCCAGCTCTGACTCACTAGCTGTGCAACCTTGGGCAAATCATTTAGTGTCTCTGAACTCTGGTTTCCTCACTTACCTATCTCATGAGAGGGTTGGAGGGCTCTATGAGATAATGCACGTAAAGATATTTCCTGGGCTTGCAGGAAATGTCTCATCTGTGGTGTAGGTAAAAGGAAACTAAATCAAAACACACTAACGAAGTAAAACCATTTGGACATGCCAAGGCAGAGACTGTGAGGTATAAAGGGAAAGCACAGACTTATAGGCTTCCGAGTGACATCCTAAGGGGCTTTAATCCTACTCTGCCACCTCCTGTGTGACCTTGAGCAAGTCACTTCACCTCTGTGCCTCAGTTTTCTTGTCTGTAAAATAAGAGTGATTATAAAGCCTACTGACACACAGTAGGATTTATGGTGCTAGCAACTGAGAGGCAGTGGCTAGGGGCCTGTGGACCCTTCTGTGGGGTTAGTTTTCAGTAGCTGTTCTCTGGCTGACCTTAGTTCACTCCTCCCTCATCAGAGGCTCCCAGCATGCTGTGCATGCAGGTGTGTGTACTTTGTGACAACAGGATAAGGAAGTCACTGGCTCCTGGCCTAGGGAAGCGGCAATTAATGCTCCAACACATCTCCACATGGTACTGACTTATGTCATTGGCATTAAGGCACAATGAGTCTGTGTGAGATTCTATTTCTTTTGCCTATAGTACACACCACAACACACCAGGATGTGCCCACATGGAAGTATTGGGGCTGCTGAATTCTCTCTTCCTTTAGCGCATACATCCAAGGCATGGACAAACATCTCACAGACATTACTCCCTCTTTCTGTCAAAGATGAGGGTTTTGTTTGTTTGTCTGTTTTTTGGGTTGTATGTCACTCTGTCACCCAGACTGGAGTGCAGTGGAATGATCATGATGATCATGGCTGACTGCAGCCTTGACCTCCTGTGCTCAGGCCATCCCTCTACCTCAGCATCTGAAGTAGTTGGGACTACAGGCATGTGCCACCATGCCTAGCTAATTTTTAAATTTTTTGTAGAGATGAGATTTTGTTATGTTGCCCAGGTGGTCTTGAACTCCTGGACTCAAGCAGTCCTCCCACCTTGGCCTCCCAAAGTGCTGGGATTATAGGCATGAGCACTGCGCTCAGCCCAAAGATGAGTTTTAAGAATCCAGCCACTCCTAGAACCCCCCCGCCCAGGCCACTTCCCATGAATCCTCCTCCTACTGGCCAACAGCTGGCTTCTTCCCTCTGTTATCTTCCCTCTGTTACTGCTCATCCTGAACCTTGGAAGTGCCCATGACAAGGGAGGCTGCTCTGATAACTGGGCCTGACCCATAATTACAGCTAGGGTCTGGGCCCACAGTCAAAGGTAGAGACCACACAAAATAGGAGCATCAAGAGCTGTGACCTGCTCATTCACTGTCCATTGTTAGGAGGGAAATGGGGTCTTGAGGCTTCAAAGGATGCAACAGAAAGCAGGAAAAACAGATTAGCCCCTCCCAGGAAACAGACTCCTCCTGCTGCCTGGCACTAGCCAGCATTCTGGAGGACACAGTGTACCTCCCCTCCAGGGGCCTGAAGTGTCTGCTGCTCTGGTCACCAGATGATTTGCCTGGCTCTGACTTTCTTTTTTCTTTGGAGTTGGAGTCTCACTCTGTTGCCCAGCCTGGAGTGCAGTGGCACGCTCCCGGTCACTGCAGCCTCGACCTGCTGGGCTCTGGCGATCCTTCCAAGTAGCTGGAACTATAGGCGCGCTACCACACCTGGCTAATTTTTTGATTTATTGTAGAGATGAGGTCTCGCCAAGTTGCCCGGGTGGGTCTCGAACGGGCTCAGGCAACCCACTTACCTCAGCCTCCCAAAGCGCGGGATTACAGGCTGAGCCACCGAACCCAGCTGGCTCTGACTTTCTGAAGGCTTAGGAGAGCAGCTTTAATTAATGATGGCTGACTGTAGACCCTCACCTTCCTCACAGACCCTAGGGAAATCCTAACCTTCAGACTCGGCCACCAGGACAGTAAATCAAGAGCAAGACTGTGGGCAGAGATGCTTTCAAAAACATCCTCTTAAAGTCAAAGGATTGTTAGAATATTTGGCTTCTCAGTCTTCGCTTTTAAACTTCTTTGGTTTTGAGTGCAGATCCAAGTATTTAATAACAAAGTAATGAATTTAGACATTAAATACGGTAATAATAATAATAATGGCCACCACCACCACCTTTTATTGGCTCCTACTATGTGCTGGGCATTGTGATGAGCATACTAATCTTGTGCATTATTTCATTTAACTCTCACCCCAGCATGAAACGTTCAGTATCATTATCCCCATTTTTCAGATGAGAAAATGGAGGCCTAGGGAAGTAAAATCACTTGTCCAAGACTGCAGAGCCCCAAACTGTTAGACTTCCCAAATAACTAGTTACCAAAAACCTACCATGTGCCAGGTACAGGTAATTAGCAGATTTAATAGCTCCCCCAGCATGCAGCCCAAGTATCATGACAGCTCAGGCAAAACTGCATTGCAGTTAGCTGTCTCCATGTTTGCTGCCACCATTGCAATATGCTATTCCAGGGCCAAGGTGGAACCTAAGTTCTTCTGCAGCCCTACCTCCCAGCTCACAGCCAGGTGGAGAGCAAATGCTTGGCAAATGGTCAGCTGAAATATAATGAAGGCATAGTCCCTGCCCTCTGCCCACACAGTCTAACAGGGGTCATGATGCAGTAAGTGCGCAGTGAAGAAATGTGTAAAGCCTGGAAGAGGAAGCAGTGTCTCAGGGAAGTCCAGGAAGGCATCATGGGAGCTCAACCCTGGAACTGGGCAGATATTCTACAGGCAGAGAATATTTAAAAAGAAAGAACACCACCTTCACAGGCAGGTGTTTTCAGGATTGCAGGTGGTGTGGCAGGGCCAGAACATGGGATGAACAGCAGAATTGAAGCTGGAAAGGGTAGTCAGCTGGCAGAGCCAGTGGTGAGGGACAAAAGAGATCTCCCATGGTCTGAGCTGAAGGTTCATAGGAGCCTGATTTTAGGCTGATCACAGTGGTCTATAGTGACCCTCATTGCTGGCCCTCTCAAAACTCTCCTAAAAGTTCACCTTGTGCTACATGGCACCCCCATTTGTTGTCTTCAGTGCTATCAGTGTTAAGTCTTCTTGCACTGTGAGGAGCTCTTAGAGGACAAGGACCCCATACTTGCACTACCTTTGTCTCCCTCAGGATGCAGCATAATACTTTGCACATGAATGCGCGCACATACACATACATACCAATACATGTTTGTAAACTGATTTGTTTTTTATCAGAATTAATACAGTTGGACTTTAAAAAGTAAGATCTAAATTTGGAAAACTGTGTGACTTTCATAACTGTGTGAAAACAAATATGAAAGAGGAATTTGGAATAACAATAATAATGACCTCTATTGCACACTTAGTGGGGCACCTGCTCTGAATGATTTGTGTGTGTTAACTCATGTAATTTCATAAGAAGGTCTAGGCCTATTATTGCTCCATTTTCTGGCTTGCTGTCTTTGGTAGGTCTGTCCAAGTTTATGTAACTACTAAGAGGTGGTGTAGGAACTTGAACCTAGGTACCCAGGCTCTAGAATGTTTCCTCTGAACCATTGCAATAACGTATGAAAGGTTTTACATGCTTCAGTCACCACAGTATCCTTTGCTTGGATTACTATGGATAAAGAAGGTTTAGGAAGCATAGAGTCTCTTACTGGAGTGAAATAAATGCACAGTTTTTTGGGTGGAATGCTGGGTGTGGAACTTCCTCTCAAGTTATCCATCCAAATGATCTGGGCTAAGCGAAGAGATGAAGAAGGAACCCAGCTGGTCTCCCTAAAGTTCCTGTTGCTCCCTCCAATGGACACTGTTCAATATCCTTTCTTCCTTGACATCTCTAACCTTAAAATGTGTTTCCCTCTAAATTGAAGTAGTATATGTATACAATTTAAGACACCAAAAAATACTATAAATCTTACCATAAAAAGTAGCAGTCGTCTGCCCCACCCACAGACCCAAGTGCTACTTTTAACGCTTTTAACGCTTTTGCTATTTATTCTAGAATTTGCTTCAATAGTTCCAAGTAATGTGCTTATACAGTTATTTTTGATGAATATTTGATGCTCTCCACTACTTCTGTCCATTACATTATCTACTACTTCTGACCAAAATAATCTAATGGAAAAACATCTACCCAAAATATCCAAGAGAACTATAAACTCCCTCAGAAATACAATTTTCCACATGACCAAACACACTAGGTCATCTATCTGACACACTGCTGTCTTCTGCCTGGAGTTTTCCCTGCTGGAACCCTCTGCGTGGCTACGGTCTGGTTAAGTTGTTTTCTAGGTCTGCTACACAGCCATAATTTGAGTTTTTATTTTATTTTATGCTATTGAACTCTTTGTTTCCTGGACTCTCCTTCTTGGCTTGCTTTATCACTTTGGCCGAGTGTATTTTCCAGAAGCTTTCTGAGAAAAGGTGAACGGGAGGTATGATTTTAGGACCTAGCATGGCTAAAAATATCTTTATTCTACTCTTCTACTTGGTTTATAATTTGGGTGTGTAATTTTAAATTGGAAATAATTTTCCTTCAGAATTCCTAAGGTTACTTGTCTTTTGCTAGTGATGTCTGTTGGCATCTGCTTCCTAACTTGTCACTGTAACCTCTCTCTCCTTTGGAAACATTCAAGAAAATGAGTAGCTTTTGACAAAATTAACTGAACTGACCACTTGCAACTGAAAACCATGTCCCTCAGCTATGAGAAATATGCTTGTATTATTCCTCTGTTCTCTCCTATGAGTCAGATTTCAGGCTTGTCAAATTGATCTTTTACTTTTTTTCCATTTGTCTTTAGCACATTCCCCCCACCCCAATTTATCTTCTAACCCATATATGGGAATTTTATTTCGACTTCCCTATTTTTTAATGTCTAAGAGTTCGCTCCAATTTTCTGATTAATTGCCTTCTGTGTATACGTTCTTGTTTAATAGAGGCAGTGATTTATTTTTCTCTAATATCTTGACACATGTTAGTTTTTTTTCCTTTAAAGTTTTCTTTTCCTTTCTACATTGTTTTCGTTTCCTTCAAGTTTTTTTTTTTCTCTCCTGATTTCTTTTCTTGGTCTTTTCTTACTTGCTGGAAGGTTTCCTCAGGTGTCTGAGGGTCTTTTGTTATATACTCATATTTAAGAGTGAGATACCAAAAAGTTGTGTCAACTGACTGCCACCATAGGAAGATAGGAAGGAGACCCAGGCATGTTGTGGAGACTCTGCAGAAGGCATCAGCTACAGGCTCTTTTGATATCCCTCACCAATTTATTTTTCTAATCTCCTTCCTTATAGAGGAGACATGATACATTTGACTGTCAAAAATGGACTCTAGAAAAACCATTTTCAAAGTTTAGTTTATACTTATTTCCTCTGTTTTCAGTACAGTAACTCTCCCATGCCTGGTGTCCTGAATTTGGAACACTTCTGGTTGCTGTCTCTACAGAACAAGGTTCTGGTCCCCTGTTAGGTGGGAGAGGGGAGTCACTTGTCTGTATAAGATGAGGGAGAAAACCTAAGGGTTTCGTTGCTGCTGCTTCTGTATCACGTGGACTTTGAGTCCACTCGTGCTTCCAGCTCTGTGCCTCACCCTGGCCTTTGCTGTACCTGGTTCTTTCTGTTCTGAGGTTTTCTATGACTCTGCTTCTAATTGCTGTCTCCATTGGCAGTTCAGTTTCTCCACACTGCTAACGCCATCCATGCTCTGTTTTCCATAAGTCCATTGACATCTCTTGCTGGTTCTTGTCTCTTATTCTGTTTGTCCCCATAGGTTTGTTCCTTGTGTGTCTTAAATCAGTACTCTTATTACAGTGGAACTCCAGTGGGAGATCGGTGTAATAGTCAACTACAGGTTCCTCTCAACAGCATTTGACATGATTTTCTAGTCCCTCTTTCCTGAGCTTCTCTCTGCTCTTAGCTTTAAAAACAGCACACTTTCTAATATTTCTATCACTGTAGTCACTAGTCCTCATCCTCCTCTTCTGGCTCTTCCTCTGCCTATGAGATATTAGCGGTCCTCAGGCATCTGCCCTAAGTGCTCCTCCCATCTCACCTGGCTTTCCCCATTCAATTTTTTGAGATCTCAGCTTAGATGTTATGTATTCAATATAATCCTTCCCTGACCATTACCCCAATTAGATTAGAACTCCTTGTGACTGCACCCCGGACCCCACACCTTTCCTTTATAGCTCATCACAGTCACATTATTGATCAATATCTTTTTCCCTGGATAGACTTTGAGATACACGAGGGACACAGTCCCTGTCTACCTTGTTACCATTGGGTAGCCACAATCTAAGCAGAGTTCAAGGCATATAAAATGTGCAGAAGAAATGCATATTGAGTGAATGCTTGCAAGGATACTTGAATGAATGAATAATAAATAAATGAAACAAACAAGAGAAATGCATTTAAATCCAGGCTTGCCCATGTACTTTCCATGTGATCTTGGAAAAAGTCTTTCACAAAAGAGCCTTAATTTTTTTGAACCTCACTGTTGCTTCTACTAAACTGGGACAATAATTCTAGTACCATCCTATTCACTGGGTTGTGAGGATCAAAAAATGAAAAGAAGAAAAAACTTTGTCAGTTTGCTCAGTAAGCTAAAAATCTTATACAATGTAAGGGATTATTACTGTCATGGCAAACTGCTACATAGAAAATTCTCATCCGTTTTGTGCACAGGGATGCAGGAAACAGAATGGCAGGCTCAAGTTTTCAAATCTCAGGATTCTTTAAAATGTGCTCTTTCTTAAAGTGAATCCCTTGCTAAGGCTTCTCTGTATCCTCTAACACTAGACATTCAAGATACTGAGACCATCTGGGGTCTTTTCTTTCATTTCAAGCAAGGCTGGTTTAGCAAGCATGAGTGCCTTCATGGTTAATTGTTTAAGCTTAATGCAATTCTTTCAAAAACAAAAATAAAAAGCAAATAAAATATTTAAAATATTTATACACATATAGATGTGTAACAGAGAGCTGAAGAAACATGTGTATTCCTATCAACCGGGGTGCTTAAGAAATCACACTGGCAGGAAGACTTCTGTTAACCTCAGATCCTTCTCTGGTCCCTTTTTTTCCACTTTATCACTTGTGCCAAATAGGAGAGGAGTAAACTCTTAGAAAATCCCAGCTCTTGGAGGTTATAGGGCTGAAAAAATTCTCATCTTTCACACCCTTCCTGCTCATCATTTGAAATCTTTGACGCATTCACCTTAAGTTCGGCTTGGAAGAGCACCAGACTCTGATGATAAGCCTGACCTGTAAGATGGTGCCTTGGCTTCCAGAGCAGGGAGGAAGTGGGCATGCGGAAAAAGCCATCATGTCAGAGTTGAAAGACTTGCTCTACCTGTAAACTATGGGGAGTAGGCAAATTACCTTGTTATTAATTGATGGGGTTTATTATAAATATAGTTTCCATGTCCTGCTTCTGGGACTGAAAATTACAAGTATTTCCCCACAATTTAGATTTTTTATAATAATTTTTAATGAACGTATACTGTTCATTGAGTGGGTATTCCATATTTTATTAGATGCTTTGTTTATTTATTTATTTAATTTATTAATTTTTTTGTAGTTACAAGGGTCTCACTATGTTGCTCAGGCTGGCCTCAAACTCCTGGCCTCAAGTGATTCTCCTGCCTCAGTCTCCCAAAGGGCTGGGATTACAGGTGTGAGCCACTGTGCCTGACCTAAATGTTTTCTTATAATTAGACATTTTTATTGTTTTCAATTTTCTACAACTGTAAACAATAGTGTAATAAGTGTGCAGCTTTTTCTAGGTATTGGTTTATTTCTTTAAGAAACACTCTCAGAAGTTGAGCATTTTTATGGTTTAATTAAAAAAAAGCCACATTGCTTTCCCAAAGGGTTGTACTGATTTACAATGCAACTAGTAATATATATGGGTACAGTTCCACTGCAGCCTCAATGTGACTGAATATTAACTCAAAGGATTCTAACTTATTGGGGAAAAAAATACACTATTATTTTAATTTGTACTTCTTCAATTACTAGTGTGGCTAAACATATTTCATGTATGTTTATAGTATACTATACATTTTGGAAGCTTTTCTACACATGAGCTTTAGCCATTATCTGTAAGATCATAATGCTTTTCCTCCCAAAGCATATGAGCTGTAGTAAAATATATATTTTACACACACACACACACACACACACATACACACACACGCACACGTAAACCCTTGGCCGCTCCCATTTACTGTAAATATTTTCTTAATCTACTATTTTTCTTCTTATTTTAGTAAGTTTTATGAGACATATGGAAATTTGACATATTTATGTAAACATGTGTCAGTCTCTTTCAGTGACTTTTAAGCTTAGAAGTCTTCCAATCCAGAGTCTTGTGAATATTGGGTTTTGGCCTATTTTAGCTTGATTTTCAAGTATTTACCTCTTTAATCCATCTAAAATTTATTTTGGCAAACAGTATGGGTTGAAGTCTTAATCAGAGGTTGAAAACTCAAATTGTCTAGAGGCAAGACAGGTAAGTTAAAGCAGGCCATGTATCAGGAAACGTGATGAGGTGGAGACTGGTGAATTACAGAGTATGAGTCCCATTCAAAGGGGGTAAGGCCTTGTTACTGCAGGCATTTGGGTCTTCTAATTCTTTAAGGAAAGCTATAAACTTATAGTTTTATGGGGACTCATCCAATTTTAAGATAGGGTGCCAGCACTGCTGGCTAAAAACCCTTCTCAGTGTCTATCACATCATCCCATTGAATGCCACTTTGCAGTCTCTGGTTTAAGCAGATGCTTTTTCAAGTTATTCCAACTTAATTTTTCTATTTATTGACTAAGTCTTCTCTATTAATTCATGATTCCTTCTTTTTTTGGTTTTTTTGAGTTGGAGTCTCATTCCATCGACCAGACTGGAGTGCAGTGGCACGCTCCCGGCCACCGCAGCCTCAACCTGCTGGCTCTGGTGATCCTTTCGCCCTCAGCCTTCTGAGTAGCCAGAATTACAGGCACACACTACCACGCCTGGCTAATTTTTGATTTATTGTAGAGATGAGGTCTCACCAAGTTGTCCGAAGGGGTCGAACCTACGGGCTCAGGCAATCCACTCACTTCGGCCTCCCAAAGCGCTGGGATTACAGGCTGAGCCACCGAACCAGGCCAATTCCTTCTTTTTTCAATAATAACTTTTTTTTTGAGTTGGAATCTCACTCTGTCACCCAGGCTGGAGGGTGGTGGCACATTCCTGGCCACTGCAGCCTCAACCTGCTGGGCTCAGGCGATCCTTCCACCTCAGCCTTCCAAGTAACTGGAACTACAGGCACATGCCACCATGCCCAGCTAATTTTTTTGAATTTACTGTAGAGATGAGGGCTCACCAAGTTGCCAGGGCTGGTCTCGAACCCGCAGGCTCAGGTAATCCTCTTACCTTGGCCTTCCAAAGTGCTGAGATTATAGGCGTGAGCCACCACACCTGGCCTAAATAATAAATTTTTTTTTTACATAGAACTGGTAATATTCCTACACAATTTTACTTCATTAATCTATATAACTTCTATTCTCTTTTAATTATTATAGATTTACCATATGATAAGATCTTTAAAGATGAGTGCCCTTCCATTATTCTTTTTGGAATTTCTTCCATACATTCATCTGTTTATTATTCCAGATGATGTCTTAAACTATTCAATCAAATCTCTTTAATTCCCTTTAGGATTCTATTGAGCATTTCATTAAACCTGTAAATTGACATATTTAGAGTATTTCACTTTCCCATCTAGGAACATGTTATATTTCCTAATTATTCATGTCCTATTTTATAGTTTTCAATAAAATTTTGCAGTTTTTGTCACACAGGTCACATATAGTTTTCATTAAGATGATATTTTAATTTTTATTGTTTTTTTTGACTGGGACATTTTTCATTATATTTCATAGGTGGTTATTGCAAGTGTATGGGAAATCTATTGACTTTTGAAAAAGATATCTTGTACCCCAGTTACCAATTCTGAATTCTTATTAAGTAAAATGGCTTTTCAATTAATGCCTTTGTGTTCTCCAGGAATACAAACACATCCTTCACAAATAACAATGACTTTGTTTCAGCCTCTTATTTCTATGCCATGCTTTATATTGGACAAAACTTCTTAAAAAATGCTAATTAATAGATAGACCTTATTTTATTAGTGATTTTAAAGGGAATTCTTCTAATATTTAACCAGGAAGTGAAATATTGGCATTTAACTAGAAGTTGGTGTTCTTTATTAGGCTGTTTCTTTTTTGCTTCCCATTTTCAGTATTTCTATGAATTAGTATTGTCCTCAGAGGTGTTTCCATCACTTACTGGACACAAAAGACAAACCTCAGCACAGTGCATCATGCATTAAAAAATGTTGGAAACTTGCAGGATATGTGTGAACCCGACGTACCTGTTGGGATTCTAGCTCTGCCTCTGTGTGACCTTGTACACAACTCCCTGCCTAATCTGGAAAATGGAGGTAATAATTCCAATGACATGAGTTGGTTATAAAACTTAAAATGAGTTCATGTAAAATTGTGCTTGGTGTGGTACTTGGCACCAAGGAAAAGCTCAACAGGTTTCACTTTCCTCCCCCATCACTTAAAAGAAAAAGACAACACTGGTATAAATGATCTATCTGCCAAGGAATAGCTCACATTTATAGATTTGAGAAAACTTAAGCTCTATTTGTGAAAAGTACCAGCTTAGTCTTCTGCTTTAGTGCATGGGAACTTTTTTTGAACTTTTCCAAAATTATACAGTCCATCTCTTGCACCTTGCATAGATCTGGTTGGCCTATGACAAAAAAAATGAATATAAAAAATCAGGCTGACATGTGGTATGAATCTGGAATGAAACAAATTGGGCTTCTTTTAGCCCAGAACATGAGCGCTGCTCAGATAAAGGCATGAACAAACAGCTACTCAAACTGAAACCAGATGCTCAGAGGTTTCTGGCTCACAATTTTTTTTATAACCCTTCATACAACACTCATTGTCCTGTCATTTCAACAGAAAGTCCTCTGCTCTGTTTAAGCAGCAAGAAGCCAGCCCAGACCTCTGTCAAATCTGCCATCACTAAATCTTTGTATAATTGTAAAGGAGCTTTTGCACCAAGTAGAGATCCTTGGTGCACACTCTTGGGCCCAGAGGAGTGCCAGGGAGTGACAAAGCCCTCACTCTGCAGTGTCCTCAGAGTACAGCCTGAAACGTCTACTTGTTGTAGTAAGAAATGGAGTTGAGGGGCACTAGGGAAGGGATACTGACTTGGGAGGGGCCCAGAAATGAAAGCCAATGTAGACAGAGAATGGACTCTTCAGTGGGGCTGGCCTAGACTTAAATCTTGGCTCTGTTCTCACTCACTGTGGGACTGTGGGCTTGTTAGTTAATTTCCCTGAACCTCATTTCTTCATCTATACAAAGAAAAAAATAGCTGTTCCTGCTTCCTCACAACTCTTACAAACTTTAAGTTAGGTAATGCATATATAACACTTAGCACACTCCTGGGACTCTGTAAGCACTCCAAATGTAGCACTCAAAATTGTATTGTCAATAATAATAACAGACATTTGCATAACACCTATTATGTGTCAGGCACTGTTCTCACTATTTTACAAATATTAATTTATTTTAATGTCATCATTACCTTCATGAGGTGGGTGCTAAAATTATTGCCATTTTTCAGATGAGGAAACTAAGGCATTCTGTCTTGCTCAAGGTCACATTGCTATTAAGTGGCAGAGACTGCATTCAAACCAGGCCAACTGACTTAAAATTTATTCTCTAAGCACTAAGCCACACTGCTTCTTTCTCTACTGTTAGATCACATGATATTTGATTCAGTGGTGCCTTGAGGCTGGCTTTACACGAAAGGGAATACATACATCTCAGGCCATAAGTGGCTTACCTAGTAATGCCATCCATTTCTAGAAAGCACTGCTGATTCCATGCTCAGCATGAACCTGTAGCCTGCTCCCCTTCACCTTTGAGCTTGATCTTTATCTTCAATGCCCTCTCCTCAGCCCATAGGACGAGGGGTCTCTCCTCCTTTCCTAGAGCTCCTCCTTCTGACTCTACCCTCCATTTGGTGCCTCCCACCTCCTTCCATTAATAGTCTCCCTTCTCTCCTGGGCCTCCGGTCTTCTCCCCTGGCTCCTTTCCCATAGCTGACAACACGTTCAAGCCTCCCCCACCTTACATAAACCTTTCCTTGAACTTGCCTCCTCCTCAGGTTACTCCCATCTGTCTCCTTCCCTGCTCTGTCTGATCTTTCAAACTGTTACTACTCTATGCCTCTCATTCACTCCTGAACTCGTGGTGACCCTGTTTCCGCCTGCACCAGGAGGTGGAAAATGCTCCTAGCAGGGGCACTGATGACCTTCTAGTGACCAATTCCTTGTAATAATCTCCCTAACTTTTCTCTACATCTGTCTTCCCCTACCTGCCCCCTGAATGTTGGGGCTCTATTCTTGACTCCCTGCCTCTCCGTTTATACATCTCCTGAGGCACTGTACCTCCTGCCTACTCCCTCTCAACCCACACTCATGATGGCCACTGGTTATCTGTCTCTGGTTCAGAGCTATCCCCAAGTCAAGATCTACTTACCTGCCCACTGGTAACTACCAGCAACTAACACTCACTTGAAAATTCTAGTAGCAGTTCAAATCTCACGTGGATTTACCATCTCCCTACTTCCTTCTCCCCACAAACCTATTTGCCCTCCTCATTTCCAAACTTAATGATAACACCATCCATCCATTCACCAGGATCAAAATTTCTGCCTTTCCCTAACACACAAGTGGTCAAGAAAACCTGCCCATAATGTCCTGGAATGCATCCTGCCCATTACACAAAAGCAGTGATATTTGCTCCAATTCAGATTGTCTTCTTTCATGTAATCCTCATGGCTATAGAAACAGTCTTCCAATTGGTCTCCCTGTCTCCGGGGAGTATATACCACCACCAGCCAAAGAGACCTATCCAAGACCCTATCATGCTATGTCTTTGCTTAAAAACCACCCTGAGCTTTCTGCTCCCTTCAAAACCAGACTTCCAAGCTGGTCTACAAAGCCCTGACCTCATTCCAAGTTCTCCTCTGTACCACCCCCATATGTATTCCTCCTACTCGCAGTCTCCTGGACACACCAGTCACTCTCACACGAAGGCAAAGAGTAGGTATTAGAGTCAGACAGACGTAGATTCAGACTCCAGCTCTTTCACTGACTGGGTTTTTAACTTCTGCCTAGTTATTTATATACTCTGAGCTTCACTTTCCTCTAGGGGTGTGTGCATGGGGGTGGTAGGGGGTGGATATCTACTTTGTATGCCTGTTGTAAGGGTTTGAAATAGTTTATGTAAAACATCTAGGATAATACTTAGATACCAGTATGCACTCAATAAACAGTAGCTACTAATATTATTAATTTTGCCAAGTAGTTCCAGAGAAGCAGGAAGGAATTTGAAAAGATTGAAAAGACTTGAAACTAGAATGAGACATTTGAGAAGTTTCCTACAGAATATGAAGGAGTGCAAATTTCTAAGAACAAATAATAGCTAGCGCCTTGGAATGTTCCAGAACCTACATTTCCATTTTTGAACTGCAGCAGTATCCACAAAGAAAGACTGCAGGACTTGAATCAGTTTGAGTTGTTCTGCTTCTGAACGTAGAAGCGCTGGAATGGGTAAACTTCTCAGGGCAGAAAGAGAGTTCCTCAGCTAGGTTCCTGGTTGTGCCCTGAATTGGCAGTTGTGCCTCCTCTCCTTCAAAGCTGCCCATAAGAAGTTCATGCCTATGGTGAAACTTCTAGGTGGCAGGGGACATCAGTGATCTTTGACCTTCTCTCTTGGGTTTCACTGATGGAAATCTGCCATATTCTGAGTCTTGTCAGGCAACTGGGCTTCAGGAGAAGTTACTGGGATTGGATTCAAAGACCTGGTTTTGTGTTCTTGTGTGAGCCACTGGTCATAGACTGTTTCCTCATCTCTAAAATAATGATCCTTTCCAGCTAGTTTATCAGTGTGATTGAGCAGAGATTGCTACTATCTTATCGTTGTCTCAATTTCTCCATGGAGGGACTGAATTGTTACTCCTCACCAAATTCAGATGTTGAAGACCTAACATCCAATCTGACTATCTGGAGATAGAGTATATAAGGAGATAATACAGGTTAAGTGAGATCATAATGGTGGGACCTTAATCTGATTGGACTGGTGTCATAATAAAAAGAGGGGAACACAACAGAGATCTTTCTCCCTCCACACATACACAGAGAGATGACCACATGAGTACAATGCAAAAAGGCGGCCATCTGCAAGCCAGGAAGAGAGGCCTCATCAGAAACTAATTCTACCAACATCTTGATCTTGGAAGTCTAGTCTCCAGAGCTGTGAGAAATAAATTTCTGCTTTAAACCATCCAGTCTATGGTATCTTGTTACGGCAGCCTCAGCCTTAATATATTTATTTTTTAAAATTCTTTTTTTGGGGGTGGGGGGGGAGGTGACTCGCCTTTTCTTTTTAAGTTTCTAATTCTGCTCTGGCCCCAAGCTGCTAATAATATTTGCCCACTGCTTTCCAGCTCACTAAGCACTTTTCCTACAATAAATCCTTTTTGCCTCACAACCTTCTATATTCCTGGCATAGGTAGCATCTCTGCTCTCTGTTCCCATGGGAGCTCACACAGACCTCACTGTTGGCACAGAGAGGATCTATGTAGACAGGACTTATATAGGAAATGGTCAGTTTTCCCAGTTGATTGTAGGCTCTCTGAGGGCAAAGATTCTGTTTTATTCTCTGCTAAATCTCCAGTGCTTAGCCAAGTAGGAGTTCAGCAAATGCTAAATAATTAAGAGACATTTAAAAATACTCTGAGTACTTACCATTAATCATATGCTCTCACATCATCATCAGATTCTCAAAAGTAGGTTTAATTCCTAATTACAGGTGAGTTAGGTGAGGCTAGGGCTTACGCAAAACCCCACAGTTGATAACTAGTATAGCCTGAATTCAAACCCAGGCCTGGCTGATTTCATTGCCCTCTCTCTGGACCACACCAGCAATCTGGTCAGCTCTGCCCCTGGTGTACTTCTGCCTCCCATAACCTCAACTAGCCCCCACCGATGTCGATTCCAGCAGAGATGCACACGTTAACTACAGCTAGGCTATTCCTAAGAGGGTGTTACAGAATGGAGGCCTTCCATTTCACTCTGACCCACATATCAATGGTGCTGTAAAGAGAAAGACAAACATACCACCATGTGAGAACCCTCTCAAAGCTGCCGTTCCATCAGTAGAAGAGCCAGCTGGCATGACGGGGATGAGCAACTGCCTTTAGCAACTAATAATAAAAGAACTTAAAGAAAAAAAATTTAATCATCATTTGTAAATTAAAGCATTACTGAGGAAATATCTTCTATCAGAAACTCCATCCAAATGGAAGGTGGGAGCAGGGGTTCCCTTGGCAGCAGGAGTGGGTACCAGGTCAGAGATGTTCTTTGGAACAAGGCAGATGAGCTTACTGCAAGCACCTGTGAGCCTATCAGGTGCAACTGCCATAAACTCTAAGACCCCATCTATCTTCATAATTCTCTGTGAGAATGCATAAGGATACACATGAATGTCACCACCCTAGAAACTTAATTTAGACCTGGTCACTAAGATGTAAGAGAAAGAGTGGGCTCATCAGATTGCTAACTTCACTGTCATTTCCTATGTATGAGATATTGGCAAGTAGCATTAGCTTTCCAAGCCTCAATATCTTTTTCAATAGCATAGAAACACACATAATCTAACTACACAGTTGTTTGGGAAGTGATAATGTACTCAGCACAGTACCTGGCATAGAATCAGTGCTCAGTCGACAGATTGTTATAATTATGATCCTGGCTCTGCCACTTGGTGGCCATGTGACCCTGGATAAGTTATGTGACTTCTCTAAGCCTCAATGTTCTCATCTTTAAAAGTGTGAGAATTAAATAAATAAAAGGTTTGTGGAGGCTCCTGGCATGATGTACCTCACAGTGGCAAAAACAAACCAAATGTGAAACTGAGGCTCACGGTGGCCTGGGGGAGGAAGATAGATGTCTGAGATGCTGAAATAGAGAAGTCTTAGGACCTGGCCTCTTTCTGCTGAACTTTCCTTTTCTTTCTTTCTTTCTTTTTTTGAGTCAGAGTCTCACTGCAGCCTCCATCTCCTGGGTTGATCCTCCCGCCTCAGCCTCCCAAGTAGCTGGGACTACAGGCATGCACTACCATGCCTAGCTGATGTTGTTTTTATAGAGCCATCCTGCTATGCTGTCCAGGCATGGTCTTGAACTCCTGGGCTCAAGCAATTCTCCTGCCTCGGCCTCCCAAATTGCTGAGATTATAGGCATGAGCCACTACACGTGGCCTCCTTAGGATGAAATTTCCACAGGCACCTCCCACCAGTCCCCTCCCTCCTAGCTCTCCCTCACAATCTCTTTTGCCAGCCACAGGTCTTCACTCACCCCCTAAAGTGAACCATTTCTCACTCCTTTTCTCTTCCTGTTTTAGTCTCTTCCCATAGGAAATACCATCTTAACCCCTGGGGTTTGCTAATAATCTCCAAGGATCAACAGACACCTTAAATCATTTGGCACCATTCCCGAGTCCTTTCTGGTGCAGGCCAGCCTCTGCCCCAGCGAGACAACTGTGAGAACCTCCAACTGATTTCCCAGTTCCTACAACTGGGGTAAACTTTTAAATATGTACCTCAGATTAAGGGATCCAAAGTTCCACGATGACTTCCTGTTACCCACAGGATAAATTGAGAAAACGAAAGTCTTTACTTGCCATATGACAGCACTGTTCAGTCTGGTTCCCGGCTTCCTCTCCAGCTTTACTTAATACAAATATTTGGCCCTTTGATCCCCACACTCCATAGTGTGGCTATCTTAATTTCCTTAACACACCCAGCTCTTTCCTACCCCAGGGCCTTTGCATATGCTCCTCCTTCTACTTTCCTATTCACACTTCTGCCCCAGCCATCTAAATGAGGCCTCCTGTGTATTTCTCTGGAGTATCTGCTTGTCTTTACCACATGCATATTTATCACTTACTATTAAGTATCTCGACATACATATATGGTTGATGATTATATTTAAACTTGAGAATCTACCTCAAACTGTCCCAAACATGTCCATGAATACCACGAGGGCAGAAAGCATGACTATTTTACATACCACTGACCTTGAATGTCTGCTCAGGACATGGCATACAGAAGGCAGTTAGTAAACACTGGGTGAATAAGTGAACAAATAAACACATGCAGTGTGTACGTCTGTCTGCAATCTGGTATCTACTGCTCCAAACTTGCTCCTCCTGTCTGTCGCCCCTAAGGCATCATGCAAGGGGTTTTGAGGTATCATGGAAAAAGTCACTGGTTCCTTGGATGATGCAAAAAGACTGAACCAAGTTATTTTCCCTTCTCCTCACTTATAAGGGTAGCTTCTCCTTTTTTTTAGCTTCACTGACTCTAACTCACTAGCCCATCAGCACCTCAAGGTTAAGCACCATGTCTGCCTTATGGCTATACCTGATGCCCAGGCTGGGGTCTGGCACACAATAAGTGGACCCTCAGTTGGTATTTGTTGAACAAAGCAGACTTGACGACACCTATGGCAGATACTGCCGGCTGTCCACCCCATACTTATTTCCCTTCTTCCAGAGAGAACCCTAATTTTGCTTCGAGTGCCAATGTGGCAAGCCAAAAATATCTACTCCCTCAGACTTCCTTATAGCTCTGAGTGTCCAAGTGACACGGCTCTGCCAAAGAAATGTAAGCTGAATGTTGTAGGAAATATTCTGCCTTCCTGCTTCCTTCCTCTTTTTGTTTCTGCCTGATAGGCAGACATGTGTCCTGGAGCTGCAGTAGCCATCTTAGGACCACAAGGAGGCAAGCATCAAAATGGCACAACCTTAGAGTGAGGGTGGCAGAGCACAGGGTGGGAGGAGTCTAGTCCCTGATGCCACCACTGAGCTGCCGTCCCAGCCCTGGATGACATGCCCTAGGCAGAGATTGTGCAAGAGGGGGTCACATCTCCGCTTAAATGTCACTGGGGTGGGGATTTTGGTTTTTTGAATACTAAACACATCTATAAATGTTTCCCGTCGAGAGACAAGCTTTTATTGCTTGTTGCCCACAGTGCTGTTGGGCTACCTTTTCTCCTTTCCTGTCCTTGTGATTCCAGGTAGAGAATTCAGAAGGTTCAGCAGGCCAAGATAAGATCCTGAGGGCAGTAAGGGAGGTGCGGGGGCGGGGCGTGGGGAGCCCTGCCCTTCAGGAGCACAGGCAACTGCTGGCAGGGCTGGTCTCCAAGTCTGCAGATGCAGGGCTCCAATATTCCTAGCTCTCTTCCACTGAACAGATTTTTGGCCACAGTCTGACTCCAATGTGCTGACTTGAGCTCTCCCTCGGCCTACGATTTCATTCCACTTATACCAGATTGCTCCGAATAAATCACTGTATCAGGGAGAGGCGAATTCACAGGGCACTTTTCCAAATAACTGTCTCCATTGGAAATTTTACCAAGTGCTGCCAATGTCATTTACAAGAAGGTTAATTTATTAATGAGAAACTTTGGTTCTTCATTGCTGTATTTCTATTGTACAGCAGAATTCAGAGGAAGGGGACATGGGAAAGGGGCTAATTAAAAACCCAAAATCACTCCTCAATCACTTTTCTCAGTTTCTTCTTTGAGGTACTGCAGGCTTTTACACAAATTACAGTCTGTAATGGCAGAGATTTTCCTCTCCAGATCTTTGCAAATGCACTCAGAGGCTGATGCCCAATCAAGGCAAGGGAAATAAGGAAACAGTGCAGTACAGTGAGTGGTCTTTGGAGAATCATGAAGGACTCAATTTTGACGACCCTGGAAGGTAGAAATTTAGGTGAAAGTATCTAGGCATATGTAGGGAGAAAGAAGATGAATTGCAGGAAAAGCAAATGAAAACATCACTAGTGCCATCGAACAAGTTCTTTTGTCCTTCCTAGTTTCCTCTCTCCCTCCTCCTCCTCCTCCTTCTTCTTTTTTCTTTCAAACTCATGAAATCACTAAGCTCAATCCCAGTAACCTTGCTTGACCACATAAATTCATAAGCTCTTATTCTGAGCCTTATTGGATAAACCCTTTGGCGCACCATTTTATCTCCTTGCTCAAAAGCCGGCCATGGCACCTAATACTTACAGAAGAAACTTTATGCTTAGCATGGCATTCAAGGTTCTCCTCGATAACTCATTTCTCCTTTCCAGGGCATCTCATGCTGTAATCAAACAGAAGCGTTGGCTCCTCACAGCCAGTTCTTTATTTGCTGCTTACCTACTCTTCACTCATGTTGCTCCACTACCTGGAATGATTTCTTTATCACCCACCCTCCCAATTTCCTTATTTAAATGTGAAAATTTGACCCATCCTTTAAGGTCCAGATCAAATGGCACTTCATCCGGAGAGCCCTTCCTCACCCATCCAGCTGGACAAGCCCTCACCTTCGTTCAACCCTTGTGGTACTTTGGTGTCTCCAGGAATCATCTTTCTTGCTGTTTCTTGGCTTAGAGGTACTGATGATGTAAATCATTCCTCTCCCCTAATCTAGACCATGAACTACTTTTACCAAAAACCATGTCCTACCTTCTCAGTATCTCTAGCTTGGGAAGGAGCAGGGATGCAATATTTGTTGGGTAATGGAAGGAAAGAAGGAAGGACGGAGGCGGTATGGAAGGAAGGAACGAAACCCTGAACATAGACCAGATTAATTTACAGTGACTGCATGGGTGTATACAGAAAGACTCTGCTTTTCAATCGAGCATGTTCCTCTTAAAAATTTCCAGTCTCAATGTTTTTTGCAACTCTCATTTCTTTTTTCTGGGTTTTCAAATCCACTACAGAGCACCTCTGTGACGTTCTGGCTTGGCTCATGTTGCTGTAATATCAGGCCAATCTGTTCTTTATGCTCAGCCTTCACCAAAATGAAGCATAAGATGACACCTGGAGACCCAAGACACTGCAATATTAAGTTGGTAGTTCTTGGGGTTGCAAGCAATGTGTTTTCATTTTTTTTTTGAGTTGGAGTCTCACTTCATCACCAAGGCTGCAGTGCAGTGGCACAATCACGGCCACCCCAGTGTCAACCTGCTGGACTCCAGCGACCCTTCCGCCTCAGCCTTCCAAGTAGCTGGAACTACAGGCACGTGCTACCACACCCAGCTAATTTTTGATTTATTGTAGAGACGAAGTCTTCCCAAGTTGCTCGGGCTGGTTTCGAACTTGTGGCTCAGGCAATCCACTTGCCTTGGCCTCCTAAAGTGCTGGGATTACAGGCTGAGTCAATGAGCCCGGCCTGGTGTTTTCATTTTTAAAGTTTTGGATGCTCTGGGATTTTCCTCATGGTCTTCTTAATGACTTCTCAAGAAAACTTCCTGGGTTGATGTAAGATGGTTAGTTATAATAGGAGCAAGGTAATACAGGAGGAATTATATTCCATATAATACAAATGGAAATATTTATTAGTAACCATGACAAATAGTGAGGCATGGTGGCATAGTGGGGACAGTGTGGTATGTGGAGACTAAGGTTCATCCTAGTTTTGCCCATAACTTTGGGCTAGTCAACCAAATTTTCTGAGCCTCCATTTCTTTATCTGTAAAGTTGAGATCAAAATATCTATTGTCTAAGGTTCTTGTGAGGATTAAGTTACATACAAAAGACAGCCAAACACGGTCCCCAACACATAGTAGGTATTCTATCAATAATATTTAATGAATGAATAAGTGAATAGGAAGCAGATGTAAGTGTGATACCAAAAATGAGGGTTTTATCCTGGGAAGAAGGTAAACTGCTGAAGAAGAAAGGTCAGACAGATGCAAGTTCATGTCCTAGCTTTTCTTTTAACATCCATGATCCTCAGATTCCTCATCTGTGATGGGGGTGATAATAAAAATAAGAATAATCACCTCATGAAGTTACTGCAAGTCTTAGAGGACGTATGTGAAAACCCTCTGTAAATTGCAATGGGTGAATTATAGTTTAGCTAGCGGTATACATCCTCCTACTCCATTCAACACCTGGTGCCAGCAAGGCTACCCATTCCCGGTGCAATCAGGACCTGAAACAGGCCCCTCAGAATCTGGATCTCCACACTCTGGGGAAAGACTGTTGTTTCTGAAAAGAAAGTCCATGTTTTATTCTAGAACTTGCTTGGTTTTAATGGGATGTGTGTCCATGCTTGTGTGTGGGGGGTGGGGGGGTGTGCTGTAACTAGTTCAGTGGGACCTCTGTCAACATCAGGTCTCTGCGTGTATATACTTGTGTATATGGTTTGTAAAGTGCTTTTAGATTTTTTTAAGGCAAAAGATAAACTCACTTAATTTAAGTCATCATCTGGATTGCATTAAATGGAGGGAAAAGCAAAAATGTACACAATATGGCCATTTGTTAAATTAAATACAATTATTTCTCCTGTTACTTAATTACAAACAGACGTAAATACTCTGGATTCTGACATCTCATATCTTCTTAAATTCTAGCTCTGCATTTTGACATGTAGTGAGGGGAGGGTCATATTCCAATTTGTGTGTTAAGCAAACCTGAGACTCACAATTATATATTGGGACCATAATGACTTCACTAAAACAAGACCTAAACTTTTAATTAACCTGCCAAGACAAATTACAACTCAGAGCTCACAGGTAATGATCACAGACAGCTGAGACTCAATGCCAGGGACTCTTGGGGAAAGAGGGATTAATAGCAACATCAGAATCAGTCTGTTTTTGTATTAAAGAAAAAAACGATATTCATTAAACAATCACTGTAGCTTGAAGGGAGACAGACAGGTCAGAAAAGGAACGGAAGGAGAAAAGTGGAAGTAGAAAGAGGATGGGAGAGAATATTAACAGCTTCTATTTATCAAGTGCTTGTGGTAGCCCGAAATCTGTGCTAGGTGCTTGATAGCTCTCTGTCTAATCTTCATAATGGGGATTGCAAAGTACTACTGTTATTCTGTTTTCCAGAAAAGAAAAGATGAGGCTCAGAGGAGTGATGTGACTGTCCCTTGTCACAGAGCTAACATGGGACAGTGAGGGGAAAAGGAATGGAAAGTAGTCGTCATAAGGCATCTGTTTTCAAAGCTTCCTTGACAAGCCATCTGAATCAGGATCTCCTGGGCTCTACTGCAGGCATCATTTCTGGACGAAAGGCCCAGGAATCTGATTTTTTCCTAGCTTCCCAGGTGATTTCTTTATTCAACAGATTTTGAGAACTATCCATAACGTACTTTAACCCACTGCTACTCAAAATGTGGTCCACAGCAGCATGGTATCACTGGATGCTGGAATGCAGAATTGAAGGTCCCACCCAGGCCTGCTGAAGCTGAAGCTGCATTTTAAATAAGACCCTCAGGTGGTTCATGAAAGTCTGGAAAGCACAACATGGCCTACCTGCTCTAAAAGACATTACGGGGTTCAAGCGAGGTGAAGACAGGTTTCAGCATTTATGTGAGGCCAGAGGAACAAGAGGGAAAAGCAAGATCATCTCCCTAATTATGACAAAACAGGCCAACAAGCTCTGACAAGTCAAGAGTTGGCAAAAGTGCCCTACCGTACCTATACTTTATTTCTCTAAGATGCATACCCTAATTAAAAGTAGCTTTCTTCTGGGGCTTATATTAATATCCTTTCATATTTATGCTTAGTTATTAAAAGTAAAGAATTTTGATTGCAATATCTCTTAGTTTCATGCAAGTATGATAATCTATGCTTCATTGTTAACTGTGTTTAAGAGAAATGAGGCCATGAGACCATGAATCTATAACCCAGGTACCACCGTGACTTCATAATCATATCCCTAAACGGAGGCCACTGTGTCTGGAAAGAGAATAGAAGCAGGGCCTGCAGACTCACAAACCCTGCCAAGTGACTGCCCGGTTGAGGGTGAGAGCCAGACGTGGGCCTCCAAATGACAGGGAACGGGCTGCACTGTCAGCTTTGATGTCACCAGAGACCACCAAGCTGCAAACTCAAATTCCAGAATCCTGAGATGCCAAGAGCTGGAAACCCAAGTGATTTGTGCAAGGTCAAAACCCAAGTTAGTGGCACAGAGCTGAACACACTTCCCACTATACTTCACAGGAAGGCATTCAGGGAGGAGATCAACACCACCACAAATGCCTTGACTAGGGCTGCTGACAGTCCTGTCAAGGGAGCTCCCTCCCTTATGTTCCAAGTGACACTGTACCTTGGGTACTGGGCTGGGAGGTAGAGAAGACTGTGTCAAAGTCTCTGTCCTCCTGGTACTCGGCACTCACTGGCTAGGACAGACACCCCCAAAGAAGAACAGTACAAAGTGACATTCCTGTATCCAGCTAGTTGCCTGAAGGCCCCCACATCCTCTATTTTGCCAATAGAGTGGAATATGGAAGCTGCATTTACAGCAGAAGCTTAAGGATCATGCCCTGTATTTAATGGGAAAGTACTCTCTGCCTCAACTCCAAGGGTAAAATTTCAAATACGAGGGAAGCAGCCTGAAAGCGACTCCTGCTGTTTACAAGTAAGAACCAGGGTCTTGCAAGAGTTTGGGAAACCTACCACCAGATTCAGGGATTTTTATTAAACTCTATTTTTCTGTGTCAACGATTGAGACAGAGTTTCCAGGTGAACTCTACACTACATAGAACTTTTTATTAAGCAGAAATCACATTCCCAGGTATTCTGATTAGTGGAGTTATATTCTTCCATAAGTTTTATTTTCCTGTAGGGGATTTTTTATCTCCAGACTATGTCATAGTGCTTCTGATATAAACTCAGATAAAATGTCTTCTGAGCTGAACCACCAAGACCACCATGTCCTACTATACACTATGGCAAGCTATAGAGCAAACACATTCTACGAAATGTGTTGGTAAAGAGAAGTTCTTTAAATAGGATGCCAGGCTATCCAGACACCCACAGGCTTCTGAGGTGGCCAAGGGCTCCCTCTGAACTGAGAGCCGAGGCCTCGTCCTCTGTAGGGACACTGAAGGTGCTAAGCACACACTTAAAACACACCATGTCTCACTGTCAGAGAGGAGGATATCTCTGTTCTTAACAGAATCCCCACCCAGCTGATTGCTTTATACATCCAGTCCCTTGCACTGCTATTCTCACTCTCTCTTTAAACCTTTATCTTTTCTTCTCATCTGTCAGGGATTGGTGGCTCCAAAACCAAAACAATAGATAAAACCCAAACAACAAATCAGTGAGTTGAACCAAAGACAAGACAAACAGGTGGAAGAGAAGTGCCAAGAAGTGGTGCCACTTTCATGTGTCTTGTCTACCAGGATTCCTGTCTTGTCAGTTCCACCCCCTGGACTTGGAGTGTACCACATACCAGGCACTGTGCCATATGCCAGATCACAGACAGCACGAGATAAATAGCAGGTAATGGCTCGGGGCTCAGGTGCCAGCCCAGAATGGCCTTAAGCCCCTTCTGTGACCTTTACCCTGAAGCCCATGCGGGTTCCTTGAGGCCATCATGCCAGGCTCCAGGGGCACCCAGGGCTCTGACAGTCCCTTGTCAGTGTCAGCCCCAGAATCCCCAAGTGGCCCTCCCCCCAAAAAAGACACTATCCCACGGCCCCCAGAGGGTGGGGCTTCCTTACCAATGGCAGTGGTGAGAAAGGAAACCACTTCAGACTCCTTTCCATCATTGTAAAAAGCCAGGTGCCAGATGCCTGAGTCCAAATACTGGATGAAGCCTGTCTCATGGCTGGAGGCAGGGACTGCTCCCCGCGACTGGCGTGGGGGTCCCTCCAGGCTCCTCGCCTCCTGAGTCAGGAGTCTCCTGCCATCCAGCAGCTCCACAAAGTCAAACTGAAGGACAAAGAAAGCACAGTTAGCATGGAGTCTACTCCACCACACCCAGGGTTCTTCCTTAGGCCCCTCCTAGGGAGGACACAGGTAAACACAAACAGAGAGGCCAGTGAACCACAGGGAGGCTGATCAACAGAACTCCTTTCCAGACCCTGTTTTTCCACGGTGATATTCTCCTGATTCTCTTGTGCATAAGGCATACTGAGCAGATTATTTTTTCAAGTAATTTTGTCTTAGTTTTGTCATATGGGTGGTAAGTCTTCACTTGGCTGCGTTTGTACCAGGACAGACATGCATTTTTCAGTGGTGGGTACATGATTAGAAACCCATCCACTTCATGACTGTTTCAACCTCATGCAAGCAATGACAGGAATCTCGAGGGTCTAGGACTGGGTGGGAGGCACTGGATGTGATTGAAATGTCTGTCATGTGCAAATGAAAATTTGATTTATATCTATTTTCCTTTTGTCAATGGCCTTTTCTAAATGCTCCAGTTTCAAAGAGCAAATTTAGGGGAACTAAACTGGATTAGCTCAAAACTCTATCAATAATTACATGCTGTGTCAAATACAATTGCCAATTGATTGGAGACTGCTTGTGTGAAACTCCAGAGAAGTCAGGCATGCAGTGTTAACAACAGGGAGGTGGTTAAGTCCTACCGGCCTACTAGCAAGCAAATTGAATATGTAGTTTCTATCTAGCCAGCTAGCTTGCTTTTTTTTTTTTTTTTGAGTTGGAGTCTCACTCTGTCGCCCAGACTGGAGTGCAGTGGCCGCTCCCGGCCACCGCAGCCTCGACCTGCTGGGCTCCGGTGATCCTTCCGCCTCAGCCTTCCGAGTAGCCGGAATTACAGGCATGCGCTACCACGCCCAGCTGATTTTTTTTTTTTTTTTTTTGATTTATTGTAGAGATGAGGTCTCACTGCCCAGGCAGGTCTCGAACCTGCGGGCTCAGGCAATCCACTCATCTCAGCCTCCCAAAGGCGCGGGATTACAGGCTGAGCCACCGAGCCCGGCTAGCTTGCTTTTAAAAAACAAACACACAAGATAGATATTCATTCCATCCCATGTAAAACTGTCTGGAGACATGAAGGACAGAACTAGCATGACAGCTCTGAAAGCAACAGGGGTTCAGATTCTGTCTCTTTTTCTGTGACCCCCCTCCTTAGCAAAAGGATCTATCTAGCTTTTAACTAAAAATCTTCAATAACTATAGAGGTTAAGACTGACTGCATTTGGTCTGGGAATACCTGGTGGATGAATATGATTTATATTACTCCAATTCCAGAGCTGGGAGGATCTTGCACAAGTCTCTGCTCTTAACCAGTCATGACCAGCAATATGCCGATCATCCTGGATGATTTTTTTTTAAGTGTTTCTGATATACGTGTGTCTGAGTAAATGTGTAACCCTGAAGGAGAGAAGGAATGTGAAAGACTAGGGAAGTAACACTTATTCTGAGCCAGATCTTGCACTAGCTGCCTTGTAAATGCTATTCTTTATTCTCAACAACCCTGTAAAGTGGTATTATTATCACCATTTTATAGATCAGGAACCTGGCTCTGAGAGGATAAGTAGTGGAACCAAGGTTACACAGCTGGTAACAAGAGGATTCAAACTCAGCTCTGTCTGACTCTAAAGAGCACGCTTTTTTCTCTAGATCACATTTCCTGGATAATTTAACTTAGGAGGTTAGGTAATAGCAAAGGGGCTATTAAGAGATTTCCTAGGATTCCTTCCTCTTAAAAAGCCCCAGGGACATAAGCTTACATATCTGAAAGGTAGGGTCTGAAAGGGAGTACATGGATGAATGGGCTACAAAATATATGAAATTCCCTCAAGGCTCAAGGGTCCAGGTAGGGCTTCTTAACTTTGGGTTAAGATTTGAAATAAGAGTCCATGAAGGTCAACAGGGCATGTGGGTTTGGGTTACCTGTGTATGTGAAGGAGGAAGGCCTTTTCTGCCATAAATGCCAACCAGAGCTGCCTTTCCCAGGGACACATTGAATTTCAGATGCACAGGATGGTCTATGAACACCTGAGATCTCCAGAAAGTGCCAGGAGGAATCTTCTGGGAAGCCCGTCTCCCCACATCGATTTCTCCAGAGTCTATAAAACTGTCCTCTGGAAAGAAACTACTGGGCTTTCCTACCAAGACACAGGAAAGGGAAGACAAAAGCATCTTGGTTAGCCACACGTGAAAAAAGGAATCAGAGCATCTGAACACGCAGCTCTCCACAGCCTCGCACTCTTCCCTACAATGTTCTGGGCCAGCTTCCTTCCCCCAAACCCGCCTCCCCATGGAGGAGTAAGAGGGTCCAGAACTTTTTTTTTTCCAGCGATGCTCAAATTGTTCTGCTAAAAATATGCATTCTTCCAAAGCAGTATGGGTCCTCCTCAAGGGCCATCTGTTTACTGCATAATTCTACAGCTTGTTAAGATATATTTTGATCCTAAAAATAATCATTTGCAGTCACATGAGAATAACTCTGTGATTGTGTGTGTGTATGTGTGTAAAGGGGTGCATGGTAAAATAGAAAGGATAAGGGGGAACAAGATACTGTTATTAATTTTCCAATTCAGAATGAATCCCCCACCTGTGGAAAGTGTGACTTTAGTGGAGTAAGGTCATTTACAAGTTCGCTAATTTGTGGATAAATTGGAAGCCAAATTCTGAGGCTGAGGTATGTGGATGGGTTTTGTATTTGGCGCAGGATTATGGGTTGGGGAAGATGAGAAAGAGGGTACTTCTGAAAAGAGGACATATTTCTGTAGGGTGCTTCTTTGGGTGAGGGTGCATATCAATTTTGTGCTAAAGTGGGTAAAGCTGAAGGAATTTCTCAAGTTCATCCACAAAGTCCGTAGATGCCATACTTGGAAATTCAACCCAGGTTCTCTGCTCTGTGGCCAGCATCCATGCAGGTAGTTGGGAGTAAGGTCTCTTGATCATTTCTGTCACCCGTCAGTAAAGTGGCAGCTTTCTGGGGACACAAGTGACAAAAAAGAAGGCTACTTATCAAGTACCTTGATTAGTAATTAAAAATATAAGCCCTGCCGGGCTCGGTGGCTCAGCCTATAATCCCACGCCTTTGGGAGGCTGAGGTGTGAATTGCCTGAGCCCGCAGGTTCGAGACCTGCCTGGGCAGGCGAGACCTCATCTCTACAATAAATCAAAAAATTAGCTGGGCGTGGTAGCGCGTGCCTGTAATTCCGGCTACACGGAAGGCTGAGGCGGAAGGATCGCCGGAGCCCAGCAAGTCAAGGCTGCAGTGGCCGGGAGCGGCCACTGTACTCCAGTCTGGGTGACAGAGTGAGACTCTAACTCAAAAAAAAAAAAAAAAAAAAGGTGTGTATATATATATATATATATATATATATATATATATATATACATGCCCTAACTTCCTGCCAGATGTCAGCTCCTGAAAAGTTGGGACAGAGCAGGAGCGACTCGAGGGGTGTGGGAAAGACCACTCTTAGGACCTGGAAAAATTGACATCAGACAACAGACTGTATTTTGTTTGTCATTACAAAGGACTCTCTCTTGGTGTCCTGGCCCAAGGTTTTTTGTGTTGTTGGAGACATTCGAAGAGACACTTTAGAGAATAAGAATTCATTTGTAAAGAAAACACATTTTGGAACTCTTTTTATAAAAGCATTTGGGAATAAGAAATTAAAATGTCTTTTTCCCCCTAGCTTTGTAAGACTCCTTACAAAGCACATTTGATGCTGAAATGGAGCCTGGCAGGGCATTGTTATAGTCATAAAATATTTTACTGTTTTAAATAATAAAATTCAATTTAAATGTTAAACTTCTCCATATGTTATCATTCCCTTATAAACTCCCAGGCAGAAACATCAGGTTTTTAGCTTCAAATCGTTAAATGTTATTTTAATTAAAAATATGCCAACAAAAAAAGTTAAAATGTACACTATCAATAAAAGTACCACTAGTATTCTGTCATTAACATAGAAAAGAGTTTGCATTTAATTCCTTTATGGAAGAAACATGTCCCAGACTTTTACCTTGAAAAATATAGATACACAAACTGCCGCACTGCGATTCACAAAGTTCAAAGACAGAACTCAAATTCACAAAGCATTAAGATAGGAGAGAAGAGTCTACATTCTTTCTTATCTGATTTTTGGGTTCCCAATGCCACAGCCCTTCTCTATTCCAGGTAGAAAATAGAAGACGCTCAGCTTTTAATTCTGCTAGGGAGGCATAACTAAGAGGGACAATGAAACAAGAGCAGTGAATCCTGAGCTTTTTCCTACTAGAAACTGTGAAGAAATAAGTGCAATCCTGCTACTTCGAAAGACTCATTTCCTTTGTGAGTAGGTGGGAGTCAGAGCTGATGGGAACTGAGAATTGTCTGCATTCAAATAATTTCTATGTCTGAAAATAATGGAAAACCGCTCCCCCGTTTTAGCATGCTGCTGGAGAGCTCTGCACAGTTCATTTTCTCCCTCAGAGAGCATGTTTTTGGTTTCGCAGCCTTCCAGGTCAGAGGCTAAGCCCAAAGGTCTGCAGGCCCCAGAGGCATAAGAAAGTGGGCTCTTTGCCCAGAAGAGGTTACAGAAGGGGACTTCTCTAGCACTCCAGTAGTTCTCCTAGATGGGTCGGATGGGAGGGACAAAATTGTCTTGGGTGTGTACACAAGAAAATAAAAACAGTGAACTGAAGTCTAGGGCATAACCTTGCCAGGACCATAAGGACCTCTGGTTTCTCCATCCCAACCACAGCGACAGGCTGGGGCTGTTAAGGAGAAAGAGCTAACAGCCTGTTGATCACCTCTATCTGATGGGAAAGAAATGGATAGGCTGAGGGTTGGCCCAGTGAAACACCTTTTTTCTTTCTAGTCTTTTAAAAACGTATATTGCTTTCTACTTTCTAGATCCTATAAGATTCTTTGTCCTTAATTCTGAGCACCAAGCTGTGAGTACTAGGATATAAAATATCCCACCACAAAGCAAAACCCACCAATGGAGTAATGAGGAAGGGAAAGGGTAGAGGCATTTGGAGGAAAAGTCCGTGTATAAAATTCGTCTTATCCCTAACTGCATTCTAGAAGATAATAATAATTATTATAGATATTAGTAGGAGAAAAAATAGGTAGAGGTTATAGTATTACTAGCAGTATTAGCTACCATTTAATGAGCTCCAAGTACATTGGCAGGCATCTTCATGAGTATCAGTTCTGTTAATTCTCACAACAATATTAAAATCTATATACTGAAGCTCAGAATGCTTAAGAAACCATTTAGAGATGAAGCCATTTGGGGTTCCTCTTTTTTTAAAATTAGAGTTTGGCTTCTGAGAGGGTTAAATTTATGAATGATGAATTAAAACTCTACAAAGACCTTCTCAGTGGTGGCAGTGGTGCAGTGACCTTCTTAAAGAGAACAAGTCCAGTAGAATTCATAGCCTCAGCAGGCTAAATATAAAAGGTAGACAAGGTAGATCCAAGGCCCATTTAAAAACTTCCCGGCATCATAGGGTGCAAGAAGTTGATCGTTTTTATGAATTAGGAACCTGCAAACAGGCCTCAAAGTTAAAGGGCAATAGTCAGGGTTTCAAGACACTCATGAAAAGGGGACTACAGCATTACTGGATGCCCCAGAGGTTTATCAAACAGTACAAAGAGCCTAGGTCAAAATGCAGACCCCCCAGTGTGATTGGGTTTCAAAGGGCTGCTTCCATGGGAAACAGTCCTTGGCTTTGTAAAGCTAGACAGATTCAGTCTTCCTACAGCAATGCTATTACAAATATGTAATCATGTCCATAAAAGACATTTCTCAACGAATTGCTGAAATGATTGGACAGTTCAGTCTAATAAGCAAGATTTGGAAGAAGTGAAATTCCATGCACTTCCCAATCACAGTCTTTACTTTCCTGAACTGAGACCTATCTATAGAGGTTCCAAATTCCTAATCAAAGAATGTTCTCCCCCCTCCCTTCACCTTTTGGGTTCTTTTCAATGCCATAACTCGCACAAAGAATCCTTTAGTTTCCTTAGCAACTGTTTGAAATTTATTTGGTTATCAAAATAAGCTGTTCCATTTTGAAGAGCCTAGCTGAGCCTACGTACAGCAGTTTGCATGGTTCTGATGGGCAATTTTGATTTCATTGCAGAAAGAAGAAAATGCTATCCCTAACCTACAAATTCAACCATCAGAAATGCTTGTTTATTCAAGGCTTTTTTCCCTTTCCTATTAATTCATAACACAAGTTCTTGTGGCTTTACTTTGAAAAGCTTTTGTATTTGGTTTCCATCTTGTGGCAGGCCTGGAATGGTTACAGTCATTTTGAAAATATAGTATGAATTGCAGTTTGATATTATTCTCAAAGATATAATGAACAGTTATCATACTCATATTACCATATATTTCATTTGTGCAATTAAAACATATATATCCTTTAAAAATATTCAAAAATATTCTAAATCTTTGCAGGATCTGTAGGGGAAAAAGTTAATTAGTCTGGGATTTTGACAACTAATATGGAATGGCTTGGGGCATGAGTGGACAAGAAGAAGGCAATGGATCCTTGTTGAGTGCCTCTTCAACACAATGCTTTGAAAGGCTAGGAATTGTCATCCTAGATGAGGAAGGCCAAGAGAAATGGAATAATTGGCATGAGTTAACAGAGTCCATTTAAGGCAGGGCCAGAATTCAAATCCTGGACTATCTGTCTCCAAGGCCCATTTACCCTCTTTCTGTCACACCACACTGATTCCCTTATCACTGGAGCAGGGACTCTTGTCTAAATTCTGGAATCAGCTCTCTTAAATATCCTCAGAAAGGACAAGAAATGTGTGCTCACGTCATAGTTAAAGACTTTCCCCATGGAGATGTGTCTAGGAAACTACACTTTCAACATTTTAAATGTCACAATTAAACACATAAACTGAGTAGACATTGGTTTAACCAGAGCAAAAGAAATTAAAAACCACGTGGTCTCACATAAACTATAGGAAGCTTTGTCCTCTAGTTTTCCAGACTGATGTATTTTTCATCACAGTAATTGCATTTGATGCTGACCACTTTCCAGCACTGCACTGCATTTAAGGGGTTTGTAAACAGGATTTCCATTTACATCAGTAATGACAGATAATCCCTTTAAGCAAAAATACTTCAATTAAAATAAACCAATAATCTGATGCAATTTTATTTTGTTTCTTATCTGCACCTCCTGCTCCTTGGGAAAAACAAAACAAAATCTAAACAACCCACAAACTAACTTCATTAGACTGGGAGATTTCAGATAGAGCCAACCTCTGTTTAAAGAATGTTTGATAGAGATCACAGAGGGAAGAAAATACATTTTGCTAAATGAGATCCTTCACCAATTCCTTGAAGGCTAAGTATATTTTAAATTCATGTTTGTGCATGCTGATCTAAAGACAGTCTGCACTTTATGGTACTAACCCATGACACCTGACACTATAAACTGACATGGGCACTACAAGCCAACAGGCAGGACCATGGACAGGGCCAACTTGAAAAAAATTCTGAAGAGTCATCTGGTTAGTTATATGATATTCTGTTACTAATTTCACATGTATAATTTACAAGTTAGAATCAACTTCAGAGAAAATCTAGCTCAATAGCCTCTTTTTAAAGAGGAGGAAAATGATGCCCAGAAAGTCTGTTCAAGTGATTTGCTTAAAGTCACACCATAGGTCACTGGCAGCAGCTGGACTTGAACTTAGGGCTTCTGATTCTTAACCCAAAGCTCCTTCCATGACCCCATTCACGATACCTCCCTACATATCCTGTTAAGGGGCAATGAATGTGTAAATGATTCAATGTTTGAGGTCTTAGAATCTCTGTAAAGGAGAGGACTGGCTTTGCTTCTCAAGTTACTGAGCAGGGGTTCTAGTTTGGCTCTTTGGAAATGCTCCCAGTTCTCACTTCCCTTCAAGATTATCATAGGCCAAGAGTTGATTTTGGCCTTCAGGATTATCATCTCACACGTAGTGAGTAGATACTCTGACCAAGCATATGCCACCCTGTTAACCAAACTGACGGCTGGAAGGCAACCTGTTGTAAGGACAGAGGCTCAGAAGCCATCACCCCAAAGATAACTAAGATGAGAGGAAAAAAGGTGAGAGACAGTGAAAGTTAGAGACAGCTATAGCTACCTTACTCACTGCAGGACACCAGACAGATAAAGCAGGCCACAGCCGATGCAGGAAAAGGGCCACACTGCCCAGAATGACAGCCAAGCTGGCTTGTTAGTTCAGACATAATTCCTGGTGACAAATTTTGTGAGTCTGTGCCACTCTTGATTGATAGTGAAAGGATATGTGCCCATGGTATGTTAGAACATGGTTTTATAGATATCCCATTCAAGAATGCCAAACCTAAATGCCACCACCATATCCATCATTGATAGAGAAATATCCAAGTCTCATTGCACAATAGGATTTTACACACACATCTCCTCGTGGGTCCTGTAACCTTGGGAGGAGTCAGGTGGGGAAGTTTATGAAAAAGCACAGGCACCCTGTAATCATAGACCTGGGTTCATATCCCAGACTCCACCCTTTACTGTGTGACTCTGGCCAAGTCACTTAATGTGATCCTTTGTTTTGGGAGATAAATAATTATACTTACCTCACAGAGTCTCTGTGAGGATAATAAGTGAAATGCTCTGGACAAAAAGCATTGAAAGAAACATGATGTACAAGCACTAATGATTATTGTTTTTATTGCAGATAAGAAACCTGGAGGCCAGGTTCAGTAGCTCAGCCTATAATCCCAGCACTTCGGGAGGCCAAGGCAAGTGGATTGCCTGAGCCTGCAGGTTCGAGATCAGCCCAGGCAACTGGTAAGAACTCGTCTCTATAATCAATCAATCAATCAATCAATCAATAAAACTAGCCAGGTGTGGTAGCATGTGCCTGTAGTTTCGGCTACTTGGAAGGCTGAGGTGGAAGGATTATCAGAGCCCTGCAGGTCAACGCTGGGGTGGCCGTGAGTGTGCCACTGCACTCCAGCCCGGGTGACAGAGTGACTCCAACTCAAAAAAAAACAAACAAACCTAGAGCTCAGGCAAATTAAGTGACTTGATCCAGGCCACAGAGTTGGTACATACTAGACCACTTGAATTGGTGTTTCCATTAAACCACAAGGATACAAGAATCCTTTCACTGCAACACACCATTTACCCACCTCACCATACCCCATTCCCACAGATGTACATTCGTCCATGAGATTTGCCCAGAAGGGTTCATCAGATCCACACAAAGAAGGCCACCCCAGCAGTGTGAAGCCCCTACAGCTTCCCTCGAGGCATGGGATGGGATACTGCCGAGCACCATGAGCCCTGCCCGAGCCCCCTCCCATGACCTCTCAGTGACAAGGAACTGTGATGAAGACACAGGTGGACTGGCAGCCGGTGTGGAGTGTGGAGGGATGGAGGAAGCGCCAGAGCATGGAGCTGTGAGCCAGGCACATGGCGTGCATGATGGAGGTCTCCTCGGCTCAAAGGCAGACACAGAAGACTCACGACACGGACAACGCAGCAACCCTACCTTCCGTGGCTCCTTTGCCTTTCCTGTCAGGGGTCTCTAAGCCAGTGCCCCCTGACGGGTACAGGGAGACGTCCGTTGGCACAGGCCAACTGCTGGCTGTGTCCTCCGTGATCTCATACATCTGCCCCTCCATCGGCTGCAGGTGCCAGTTTAGGCCAAACAGGTGCATGGCTGTGGTGAGCAATGAGAAAAGTCATCTTTTTCTGCTGGAGGCAGAAGTGGAACTCCCAAGCCACAAGGGAAGGGCAGGTGGGGTGGGGAACACAGGCACTCAGTTCAGTTCAACAATAGCCCCTGAAGAGAGTTCGTGCAGTGCCAGGCCCTGCAAAGGAGACTGGGGGCTGAAACCCTGCCCTCAAGGGGCTCACAGTCTGGTGGGGTTGGAAGGCAGAGAAGGAAGGGGGAGTTTCAGGAGATCTTGGCTCTTTGCTTCAGAAGATAAATGACAATCTGGAGGGGGGTGCCATTTTATTACAAAGCATTAATTTCCTTAATATACAATAACTTTTATAAATAATAAGCAAAGCTCAACTACTCAAGAGAAAAATAGGCATAGGCAATGAACAGATAGTTTACAGAATAAGAAGTACACATCGTTCTTAATCATATGAAAAGACTCTTGGCATCACTCATAGTAAAAGAAATGTAAGTTAAACTCATACTATTTTTCACATATGGTTTGGCAGAGATAAAAAAGGTTGAAAATATACTATATTGGCAGAGAAGGGGAAGCAAGCATTCTTGTACTTTGCTGGTGTGATAATACACTAGTACAAAACCTGTGGAGGACAATTTGATCAAAGTTAGCAAATTTAAAATACACATACCATAAGGCCTGGTGGCTCATGCCTGTAATCCCAGCACTTTGGGAGGCCAAGGCGAGAGGACCGCCTGAGCCAAGGAGTTTGAAACCAGCCTGGGCAACATGGTAAGACTTTGTTTCTACAATAAATTAAAAAATTAGTCGGTTGTAGTGGCATGCACCTGAAGCAGTAGGATCATCTGACTCCAGCAGGTCAAGGCTGCAGTAGCTGTGATCATGCCACTGCACTCCAGCCTGGGCAACAAAGTAAGACCTCAAACTCAAAAAAAAAAAAAAAAAATTACACATACCCTATACCATGGAACTTAAAGTTTCCAGTTCCAGAAATGTGTCTTCCAGATTTACTCACACATGTATTAAATGATGTACATACAAGGATATTCACCTCAGCATAGCTAGTAACAGCAAAATATTAGAAATCAGTCTACAAATAAGGGGCAAGATAAATAAGTAAACAACACAACAGAATAGTATGCAACCATAAAAAGAGATAAGGAAGCTCTTTGTGCATTTTCCTGAAAGGAAAATTATAACAGGCAAAAGTGAATTTGATATATTACCTTTGGGTTAAAAAATTGTGTGTACACACACACACACACACACACACACACACACACACACACACAATATTTTTCGAAGGATGTGAAAGACACTGGTAACAGGGGGCATGTCCTATGAAGGAAAGAGATACTGTGGGTCAGGGGTAGGAGGGAGACTTGTGTTTCACTGTATATTTTTTGTACATTTTCATTTTGTACCATGTACATGTATTTCTGTGGACCCTGAACATTTATCATAATACTACAAGAAAGGAATTGGCAATAGCAGGACACTGCCATGGGAGGGGGGTGGGCACATAACCTCAATAAGGGTGCCTGATCCTAAACCAGGTGAAGTAAGCACCGATGGGAGGGCCAAACTTCACCTGTATGTCGACCACTTATGTACCTAATCCTGAATTGTATTCCACATCTTTGAAATAAAATAATAATATAAAAAATTTTTTTCAAGGTAACAACTACTAGTCATGTACAACCATATAGAAGAGACCATAAGATGTCAAAGAATGAACACTGTTCCTTGAGATGCACAAAGCTTGAGAAGGCTAGGAAGCCTGTTTCCAAAAAGGCTTGTGACCTAGTACAAAATATCTGCTTAAGTCCCATTTTAGGATTCAAAACTTGGGCCTTTTCAGTGGTCCAGACTCACCTCTTTTGTCTGGCATGCCTACCCTGATTCCCCATGCACGAAGTTAAATATTCCAGTCCCTGGATTCCCACAGCATTCTGTGTAGTATTTATCCCTTCATCTCACTGAGGAACATGTTCTGTAAGTCCACTCTATGGCAGATTCTGGAGAGATACATTGAATCAGACAGTCCCTGCTGCATTGAGTACCCAGTCAAATAGGGAAGACAGACAAATAACAAAGTCCATTCAGAGGGACTAGACAGCCCAGTGGAGGGGATTCCTGACCCACTAGGAGGGCCAGATGAACACAGGGAAGGATCTACAGAGATCTGAAGGCCCACAGTAACTGTATTTACTGAGAACACACTATGTGACAGGCAGTGTGCTAGGCAACTTGTATACATTGCGTCTAATCCCTCATGGCAACCTCACTAGACCTAATTTGCAGAGGAGCACATTAAGGCTCAGAAGGTTATTAAAAGTATGATAATTATCAAACTGTCATTTACTGGGTGCTTATAATGTGTCAGGCATTGTGCTAAGAGTATTAAGGGTAATATTTCCTTTAACTCTCACAACTATCCTAAAAGGTAAGTATGAATAAGCCCATTTTACAGATGGAGAAACTAACACACAGCAAGAGTAATCGACATATGTGAGGTTAAAAGGCTAGCCAGTGGCAACTTATCCTGAAAACACACACCATCTAGTCTTCGTGGCATCAAAGCCCAGGTTCCACCCTCTAGGCTAAGCCATCCCTTATTAGCTGGATCTAGCAAGATGGGCATTATAAAGACATCCACTTTTATACATCAAGCAGCCTTCAAGGTTTCAAAGTCTCTTTCTAGGAAGCAACATAAAATCCTGTGAGGTAGAGAGGAAGTTGCGTTATGGAGGGCTCACTGATGATGGTTTTGAGGGCGTGTGACTGCCTTCAAGACACAACAAACTAGAGGACACTGGAGCACCCTTCTAATTTCCAGTCCAACCACAAGCCATGCAGGAACACACATATGCTGGCTTTTGCCAGGAAGCCACACTCTGGTAACAGATGGGACCCTTTAATTTCTCTTTGGTTATTGTGATGCAGGAGAAAGTGTCTGGATGAGAGGTAAGAAGACTGGTTTTGAATTCTAACTATCAGTTCCTAGCTGCAGTCTTCTCATCTGAGAAATGAAGATAGAAATCTTTGGTTGTAGGCGGGCACTGTGGCTCATACCTACAATCCCAGCACTTTGAGAGGCTGAGGTGGAAGGAGTGCTTGAGTCCAGGAGTTCAAGACCAGCCTAGGCAACATAGTGAGACCTTTTTTTTTTTTTGAGTTGGAGTCTCACTCTGTCACCCAGACTGGCCACTGCAGTCTCGACCTGCTGGGCCCGGCAATCCTTGCGCTTCAGCCTTCCAAGTAGCTGGAACTACAGGTGCACACTACCACACCTGGCTAATCTTTTATTTATTGTAGAGATGAGGTCTCACCAAGTTGCCCAGGTGGGTCTCGAGTGAGACCTTGTCTCTACAAAAATTCAGAAAATTAGCTGGGCGTGATGATGTACGCTAGTAGTCCCAGCTACTCAAGAGGCTGAGGAAGGAGGATCACCTGAGCCCAGGAGGTCAAGGTTGCAGTGAGCCATGATCATGCCACTGCACTCCATCCTGGGGGTTAGAGCGAGACCTCAACTCAAAAAAAAAAAGATTGTATTAAATGAGGTACTATGTGATGAAATGCTTTGCAAACTGTACATATGCATGATGACCACATTTTATAACCATTTATCCTGTTGATACTGTGAGTAGATATAATAATGTTAATGACAATAGTCACTGACAAGTACTGAGCACTTTTTAGGTTCTAGGTACTGTGTGAGGTGCTTTACCCTGTTCCCCACTACCTCTGTGTAACTGACAATAGTAACAAGACAATCATAATATAATAATACCTTGTCTGGAAGGAGTGAATACTCTGCTATTTCTGAGGCTGAATTAGCTCACATTTCTGCTCACCTTCTTACTGTTTTAATCTATATATTGGTGAGTCCAAAGATAAAAGAGAAATTGTTTGAGCTGTGAACAATTCAGCTATATGCTGTTAAATGAGCAGAGTCTCCTTCCAATTAGAATCAGTTATCTCATCTAAGTGTGCAAAAGTGCTGTCTTGTGAAAAGGTCATGAAAATTAACTAATTCCAGAATGAATAGAACTCTCACAGCTTTGTGAAGAGAAACACTGTCAAAGCTTTCATTTTTTTTTTGAGCTGGAGTCTCACTGTTGCCCAGGCTGAAGTACAGTCGCATGATCACGGCTACTGCAGTCTCGACCTGCTAGGGTCAGGTGATCCTTCAGCCTCAGTCCAAGTAGCTGGAACTACAGGCACATGCCACCACGCCTGGTTAATTTTTTAATTTATTGTGGAGATGAAGTCTCCCCAAGTTGCCCACACTGGTCTAGAACCCTTGGGCTCAGGCAATTCTCTCACCTTGGCCTCCCAAAGTGTTGGGATTGCAGGTGTGAGTCACTGAGCCGGGCAGGCCTCTTTCTCTTATTTTTAACAGGATAAAAAAAGAAGCTCAAGGGGAGAAATATGCTGCCAGGGGAGAAAAAAGTGTCACATAAAAAAATGATCAGGCTGAGGTGAGTGGATTGCCTGAGCTCGCGGGTTTGAGACCTTCCTGGGCAACTTAGCGAGACCTCATCTCTACAACAAATCAAAAATTAGCTGGACGTGGTAGCACGCGCCTGTAGTTCCAGCTATTTGGAAGGTTGAGGCGGAAGGATCACCAGAGCCCAGCAGGTCGAGGCTGCAGTGGCCAGGAGCAGCCACTACACTCCAGTCTGGGTGACAGAGTGAACCTCCAACTCAAAACAAACAAACAACAACAACAAAAACAACAAAAAAAGAAAAAATGATCAGATCTGGGGCTCCAGGGAAAGTTAATTAAGGTGGGGTAGTCGACAGCTAGTGGGAGTGGGGAGTAGGGGGTGGGAGGAGGCTTAGAGGTGGAGGTTGGCATCCCTTCCTCTCTACTGTGTCCCCCTGGCAATCACAGAGACCCACTCAGCTGTGAAGTTGGCTGGTCATCTCCATCACTTGGGGAAGATGGACTCCCAAAAACCACCTGGGAAAGCAAAGCTCTGTATCCAACTCCAATTTAGATGGAAACTCTGAGGAAACTTAGTCATCCAGAAATAATTTTGGAGGCCGGTGGGCAGAGAAGTAAACGCAGGGTCACCAGGATTGGGCTGAGAAACAGCGAGCGAGCTGGAAGATCAGATTTAGAGACAGGAGCGGGATGAAGCAGAGATTCAGAAACGTGAAGATCATTGTCATCTTCTAGTCAAAATAAAGCAGATATTCAATCTGTGATCCATGGTCTTAAATATAAGCCGCACTAGTGACCCCTCAAATCTTTTACTCCATTGTTTGGCAGGAGGTTTGATTATGGGAGAGGGCAAGAGAGAAGAATCAGTTTGTCTACCCTTTTCCTTCCAAAGGAAACAACACATAATCAGCCAGACTGCCCATAAAATACACAAGATCAAATGACCATTCTTCCCTATCCTTTACAATAATCAAAATAATAATAGTAACAACACAAAAATTAGTATCATTTGAATGCATACTTCATGCCAACTACTTTGTTTATTTTATTCAATTTCATCCTCATGTAAAGGTAGGTTGAAAAAAACATTATTGAAGACTGTATATAATGGAATTAGAATAGAAACTGAGTTATAGTGTTATACTCTGATTTACTAAGAGAGGTAAAGTAAGTTACCCAAGACCACAGAGCTGGTAGAAATTTGAGGCAAGTTTCAAACTCAGGAGGCTGTATTCCCAAACTAAGCTTCCTCTCTTACATATTTTACTTTAAATAGAAGATAAAATATGGGCAGCATAAAGCCACCAGCAAATACAATTTGAAATGAATGTCTGGGGGTGGGGTGCTGATGGCGATAATAAATATTCCCTGGCCCACAGCAACCCTTTTTAAAGCTGTGTACAGCAGTTAAGTGCATGCTATCCAAATGGTTAGGAAGACACGGCCATGGATATTTTAAAAAGTTAACAAATATAAATAGTTCTCCCCAGCTTGCTAAGGATGGACTAGGCCACTGAAACAATATAAATAAATTAGAATCACTGTATTCCCTGTTCTTTGAAGAATTAAGGGTAACCACCCACCACCAATGTACATCACAGGATGATCTAGTTACACTCTGTGGTGTGCATTTACAATTAACTATTGTGTAAACCCTCCTCAAGTACACTGAAAGTGACGAAGATAAGAAACTGATACTGGTTTTCCCTTTAGACTAGTTTGTAATTCAATGAAAAGGTGAAAAGATGCTAAAGAGTTCAGAAAAAGGCTGAGGGAAGGTAGTGGGTTCACAAGATCACCCATGTTGAAATGTTAATAATTTCTAAAAGCCAAGAGCCAGAGCGGGGGAAGTTCTGATCCCTCGGGCTTCGGTCAATCTGATCCCAGCGTTGACATTTTCCTGTTGCCTTTTCCTGACCAGCGAGACATGAGAGATGGTTCAGAAAGTGCAAGCTCTATCTTGACATTTTTAAGAAATGCTCCACAGATGTTCAGACATTGAAGGCTCCCCCAGCACCCGGCCAGCGGAGGCAATTAATGAAGTCATTATGCAGGAGTCACCAATATAAGTACAGGAGCTTCCGCTGTCACGATGTACGTTTCCCTTCCAAAATCGAAAGCACGAACCCGCTTACATCTGTATACCAGCAGCTCTGGGAAGGGACTAGAGATGGCTGTAACCACAGGGACTGCTGAGTCAAGTGGCAGTTTTGGTTTCAAAGGTAGTGGGAACCAACCCAGTCCACTTTTCTGTTTTATACTAGTGTTCAGCTTTTTTTTTTCTTTGATTTTTCCTCTTTTAATTTTTATTTTAAAATTGTGGGGTACAATTTAGCATGAGGTATACAAGTATTCATTGTGCAGGTAGGTACCCTTGTTGATGAGGTGTGCCCCCCCACTCCAGGCATTTTTCTTTTTGTCTACATAGAATCATTTCTGAAAGGACATAAGATGGGTCAATACACCCAATGAGCAGCCATTTTGACATTGCTTAGCTTTGTCATGATTTTCAAGCAGTTCACTTTAATTTACCCTCTAATCACTAGCCAAGGACAGAACTAGTTTCTCAGAGGTAACTATTGATGACTGTTTTACAACCACCTCCCAGCTTGTTTCATAAAAAAGTTAACCTAATCAGCTCTTCCTGACCTTCTTGAAAGACCCTACCAACATGGCAGCAATCATGTGACTAACACACCCAGCTGCCTGCTATCCATCACCTGACATCATTACCTGTGTTTACCTGCCCTCTGTGATGACTTGAAGCAGACCACCACCCAATCACCTTAATGACATCCCCCCATCAAAGGGAAGGTTTAAAAGGCATTCAACTTCAAACAGCTGTCACCATTACTTTGTTAAGCACTGGCCAGGTCATGTGCTCTTTGTTCTATGGCTGCCATGTTTGGCCTCCTCCCTTGCCTTGGGGAAGTGAATCTCCTCTTTCTTTCTAATTTACTTTATAAATAAACTATATTTTCCAGTCTAACTTCTGTGCAATTCTTTGCATCTTTTATGCGGCACTGGATCGCACTCCCACCAGCGGGTCTGATCTAACATTTTGGAGGCCCTGATGGGAGATGAACAATAAACAGTTTCTATGAACTCAAAGTCACTGGAGTTCTTTGATTTGTGGTCATCTAATGGGAAAAACAAAGTGACAAAATACAACAAAATGACAGACTTTACCTCTCTAGTTTCTACTCCTGGTTTTGCTACAAAACTAAAATGTACTCAAAAGTTGCAAGCCAAGAAGCTATATACACAGAGATGTACACAGTAGTATAACAGGAAAAAATGGAGAAAGAGCCTAGGTGTCTAAAAAGAGGAGAAAAACTTAGCTAACTATTATTACTTTTTGAGTCGGGGTCTCACTCGGTTGCCCAGGCTGGAATGCAGTGGCATGATCATGGCTCACTGAAGCCTCTACTTCCTGGGTTTATGCAATCCTCTTACCTCAGTTCCCACCACACCCAGCTAATTTGTTGATTTTCTTTTTTTTAATAGAGATGAGGTTTTGCTATGTAGCCCAGGCTGGTGTCGAACTCCTGGGCTCAAGCAATCTGCATGCCTCAGTCTCCCAGAGTGCTGAGATTACAGGCGTGAGCCACCACACCTGGCCTGACTTAGTTTATGGCACAGGTACTGGATGGAATATAAGGCAATCCTTATAAAAAATAATTATGACAAATGGCAATGAGGGAAAATGCTTGATACCATGCCAAGGAAAAGAAAAAGCAGGACACAAAATTGAATGTTCTTCCTGATTGCATCTCTGTAAAACCAGAATGCATGAGGGAAAAAAAAAAATCTGTAAAGAAATACATAAAAATAACACCAGGTTTTCGGTAGGATGCTTTTCTTGTTTCCAAACTCATTTCAGTTCAACAGTATAAAAAGGAAGTTGTACACCTTAGTGTCAGGAACAGCAGGTAGGAGAACAGAATGGTGGGGCCGAGGGTCAGGGATCCTAACTGCACATGCGTGTGCTAGGGGCATTACATACGCTATCTCATCAAATCCTTGCATAAACCTGAAGAAACCAGCTTTACAAATGAAGAAAATCAGGACTCAGAGAGGCTTCATGATTTGCACGAAGACACACAGTTAGGGAGTGATAAAGTCAGATTTGGACCCAGATCTGATTGGTTCCAAAGTCCAGGCTCTCCTCCCGACAAGCCATACTGCTGATGAATTACAACGCCTGAAATTACGTTAAAATCAAAAAACAAACCAAAAAAACTTTTTTAGGGCAAAGTCTTTGTGGATGGCATAGCCAGGTTTGTTCCTTTGAGACAGTTTGAGGGTTTTCTTCCCAGGGATAAAGCATAGCGTCCCTCTCCTTTCACATCCTGACTACCTAACACATGACTGATCCCCGCAAACAAAATCACATAAATGCAAGTAAGCCACTTCTCTGCAGGCAAAGTCAGCTTGCAAGTTTGGACCCATAGAACACTCTCAGAACTTTGTTCATTTGCAGGTTTTGTGACTTTGGGTAAAGCACTCAGACTCTCTGCATCTCAGTTTCCTTATCTGTAAAATGGAGATAATATCATAATATCTAATATCTTCGAAGGATTAAATGAGATAGTATATGTAATTTAATTAGAACTATGCCTGGCACACGTGAGCTCAATAAACAGGAGCTGTACCCTCGCTGTCACTTTGCTATGCTGATTTCCCTAATTCCTATCATTTTACTATGCTGATTCCCCTAGTTCCTACACCCAGTGAAAACTTTGTTTATGCCAGCTCTGTGACATCGTCTTTTTTCTATATGTTTCCAATAATTCCCCATTCATGCCAACTGCAAATTTCTTTAAACCGAGGACCCTCTCCTGCTCCCATTGGAGACAGATTTTGGGCAAGGGAGCTAGAGATATTTGCCCAATGGAAGAAACAGCTTTTAAAGGCAGAATTGCTATAAAACAGCCTGACAGGATCCCACTGGTGACTACGTGGGGCTAATTTGTAATCAAGAAAATATATTGTTTCTCCTCCTGTCTCTGGATAAACTTGACTGCAACAATTAGAGCTACTGTCTCTCACTGCCAAATTAAGTGCTTTCTGGAGAATGGACTCTGGCACAGTTAATCATTTTTCTGTGCCACGCAATGTAGTGTGGAAGGCGGCCTTTCAGCAGGATTCATAGGCAGCTGCTTCTGTAAATCAAGGCGGAGTCGGTCACGAGCCAGAGGATCGCACATAGTCCACCATGGGCGCAGGGAACAGATAAGCCTACTGCCTACACAGAGGAGAAATGTAAATTTAACTGGAGGGCACAGAAAACTGACGACAAGGCAAGTTGCAGGGGACCTGGACCTAAACCTAATTTGTACAGAATAAACTGCTATGATTACAGTAATGGAATAAGAAAGCTGTCTTCTCTGGGCATCATTCTCCCTGCAGGCGCTACCAAAACCTCTTCTGTATAGAACTAACTCAGGAGTTGGCCACCTTCTACTACCTTTGGACTGACTTCAGCCAGTTATCTGCCCTCTCCCTGCCAGACTCCCCCCATGGTCCTGATTTCCAAGAAAATGACAGTGAAGGGTTATGAGCACCACCTCTGTGGCCAGACAGACCTGCGTTCCTTCTCTGGTTCTGATGTGTATAGTTATGGGATGATTTCACTCTTTGGACCCTCAGTTTCCTCATCTATAAACTGGTGGTAAAAACACCCAGCTCTAAAAGTTGTAGCAATTAAAAGAAGTGGTGTGTTTCATGAGCTTACTAGGACACTTGGTATTTACTGAAGTGTACTGCCAGATGGCAGCTTTCTTTGTTGGCATTGTCATCATCTTTCTTGCGCATCAAGGTTTTCACTGAGAAAATGAAGTGAGGACGTATCAGGACTTGGGGAGTCAAGAAGCCTGGGTTTTTGCTCTGCTGTTGCCACCAGCCCACTCACTGAGCAGATAAAGAGACTCATTTGTGACAGGATCTGGGACTGAGAGGAGCCCAGGTCTTCAGACTCCTAGCCCAGGGCTCTTCCCACTAAATGGTCCTGTTATTAAGTCATAGCAGAAGCTCCCTCTCAGAGCAGGATAGCCATCGGCATCACTTTTTCTCTCATCAGGCCCTTCTTTCCAGCTGAAGGGAGTCATCTCGTTGGGTCTAAAGTGAGGGGAATGAGTCCACAGGACAGGCTGTGTCAGGCCATCACATGGCCCTCTTTTCAGGACAGGGATTATTGCTCCCATTTCTCTCCCAGGCACCTGGTCCAAAGGAGTGGAAAAGAAAGGAAGGAAAGGAAGGAGACAGTGAAGATTATTATTAAAACAATAACGGATCCTACATATTAAAATTTTACACTGTGCATGATATAATGCTGGAGGACTCACATTTGTTACGTAATTCAAACTCATAACTCTTTATGGTAGATACCATTATCAACCCCATTTTACAGATTAGGAGCCTGAAAACAGAATTACAAAATGAATATTACTTTAATTTTTGATCTCTAGAAAACCAAGACTCCAGAATTGTCTATAATTGCACCCTTTCTCATAGCAATGCCAAAACCAGGTCCCAGTGCCTCCACATCTCAAGCTCTTCTCACGGTGTTGTCAAGGAAGCACAGGACAGACTTTCATTTAGTCCTGATCAGAGTAAAAGTGCAGCTTCTGATCAAATCACTGTCAATGGGGCAAACATTCAAGGAAGCGACTTCACACAGAGAATGTGTTAAACCTAGTCCAGGGCTCACCATGCACCCTTCACAGTGATCAGATCAGGCCCCACTAATGATCCAGGGGTCAGTGAAACCAAAGGATCTGCTGCCTGTTTAAACTGCTCTGCAGAACATTGATACTAAAATTCTCAACAAGATCCTAGCAAATCAGATTCAACAACACATCTCAAAAATCATCCACCATGACCAAGTAGGCTTCATCCCTGGGATGCAGAGCTGGTTCAACATTCATAAGACCATAAATATAATTAAATACATCAACAGATATAGAAACAAAAACCACATGATTATATCATTAGACAAGGAAAAGCTTTGATAAAACCAAGCACCCCTTCTTGATAAAAACCCTTGTACATCTAGGCATGGATGGAACATACCTCAAAATAGTAAGAGCCATCTACAAGAAACCCACAGCCAGTGTACTACTAAACAGACAGAAACTGGAACCATTTCCCCTGAAAACCAGAACAAGACAAGGATGCCCACTCTCATCCCTCTTTCAACACAGTTTTGGAAGTCCTAGCTAGAGCAATCAGACAAGAGAAGGAGATCAGGAGTATCCAAATAGGAAAAGAGGAAGTCATGTTATTCCTCTTTGCAGATGACATGATTCTATACCTTGAAAATTCAAGAGAATCTGTCAAAAACCTCCTTGCACTGATACAGGACTTTGGCAAAGTCTCAGTGTATAAAATCAATGTGCAAAAGACAGTTGCATCTCTATACACCACCAACAAACAAACAGAAACCCAAATAAAAACCACAATCCCATTCACAATAGCCAGAAAAAAAATCAAATACCATGGCATCTTCCTAACCAGAGACGTGAAAGACCTTTACAATGAAAACTACAAAACACTGCTCAAAGAAATCAAAGATGACACAAACAAATGGAAAAATATTCCATGCTCATGGATTGGAAGAATCAACATTGTTAAGATGCCCATTCTAACCAAGGCAATCTACCCACTAAATTGCAATACCCATTAAATTGCCAGCAACATTTTTCTCAGACCTGGAAACAACAATACAGGAATTCATATGGAAACATAAATGACCACGAATCACCAAAACAATCCTCAGCAAAAAAAGCAGAGCAGGAGGTATCACACTCCCAGACATTTTTTTTTTTGAGTTGGAGTCTTACTCTGTCGCCCAGACTGGAGTGCAGTGGCCGCTCCTGACCACCGCAGCCTTGACCTGCTGGGCTCTGGCGATCCTTCTGCCTCAGCCTTCCAAGTAGCTGGAATTACAGGCGCATGCTACCGCGCCCGGTTAATTTTTTGATTTATTGTAGAGATGAGGTCTCGCCAAGTTGTCCAGGCAGGTCTTGAACCCGCGGGCTCAGGCAATCCACTCACCTCAGCCTCCCAAAGGCGCAGGATTACAGGCTGAGCCACCGAGCCCGGCTCAGACTTTAAACTCTATTATAAAACTACAATGATCAAAACAGTCTGGTATTGGTATAAGAACAGGCATCTATATGGACCAATGGAACAGGATAGAGATTCCAGAAGCAAAACCTCAATTTCTCAACCAACTTATCTTTGACAAAGCCTCTACCATGAACTGGGGAGAGGAGAACCTATTCAGTAAATGGTGCTGGGAAAACTGGCTGATCACATGCCAAAGATTAAAACAAGATCTCTACCTATCACCATACACAAAAATCAACTCCAAATGAATCAAAGACCTAAGTGTAAAGCTTCAAACTATAAGAACCTTAGAAAATTCAGAAGACACCATTATGGAAATTGGAACTGGCAACCAATTCCTGATCAAAAACCCCAAGTGCCCATGCCATAATAGATAAGATGGACAAGTGGGACCTCATCAAACTGACAAGCTTCTGCAAAGCCAAAGAAACCATCAAGAGAGCGGGGAGACAGTCCACGGACTGGGAAAAAATATTTGCCAACCGTATGTCTGACAAAGGCCTAACATCTAGGATCTACAAAGAACTCAAACATGCCAAAAAGAAAAAAACAAACAGCCCCATTACAAAGTGGGCAAAAGATATGAATAGACAGTTCTCAAAAGAAGACATATGAGCAGCCAACAGATACATGAAAAAATGCTCAGCCTCACCAGTCATCAAAGAAATGCAAATTAAAACTACACTGAGATACCACCTAACTCCAGTCAGGATGGCTATCATCAATAACTCAAAAAACAACGGATGCTGGAGAGGATGCAGTGAAAAGGGAACACTTCTACACTGTTGGTGGGAGTGTAAACTAGTATAGTCTCTGTGGAAAACAGTGTGGTGATTCCTAAAAGATCTAAAAATCGAACTTCCATACGACCCTGCAATAAACCTGGAAGAACTCAAGTCACTATCACTCTATAAAAAAGATACCTGAACACATATGTTTATCGCAGCATTGTTCAGAGTAGCAAGAACATGGAACCAACCGTACTGCCCATCAAAAGAGGACTCGATTAAAAAAATGTGGTACATATACATGATGGAATATAACACAGACATAAAGAAGAACAAAATCATGAACTTCACAGCAACCTAGATGGACTTAGAGTCTATAATACTGAGTGATCTTTCACAGAAACCAAGAGCTGAGTATCATATTCTCACTCATAAGCGGACCCTGAACGATTATCATAATACTATAAGAAAAGGATTGACAGTAGCGAGAAACTGCCGGGAGGGGGGCGGGGAAGTGGGATTGGCAGTAGTGGGAATCTGCCTGGGGAAAGGAGGACACACCTCATCAATAAGGGTACCTGCATAATGAATATTTGTATACCTAACCCTGAATTGTACCCCACATCTTTAAAAGAAAAAAAATAAATTAAAACAAACTGCTCTGTAGTGCTGGGTGTGGTGGCTCATGCCTGTAATCCCATCACTTTTGGTGGCTAAGGCATGAAAATCTCTTGAGCCCAAAAGTTTGAGCCCAGCCTAAAACAAACTGGCTGGGCATGGTGGTGCATGCCTATAGTCCCAGCTACTAGGGAGGTTGAGGTGAAAGGATCACCTGAGCCCAGAAGGTCAAGGCTGTGGTGAGTCAGGATTGTGCCACTCCACTCAGCCTGGGCAATAGAGTGAGATTCTGACTCAAGCAACAACAATAACAACAACAATAATAAATAAAAATAAACTGCCCTGCTTGTGTGAGTAGTCAGCTCTGCCCTGTGGGCAGCACAGCACAGAATGCCAGGTCTGGGGAAGTGCCTGTCATTTCCTGAAGAGGTTAAATGCTGGCATAGCATTCTGTCACAGCCAGATTCCTTTCCTTGTTGCCCTTGCTCCAAGTGCCAACGCCATCTGCAGGGCTAGGAAGCCTCTCTGTATAAAGATGTTCCAACTATCAACCAGCCAGCCTCTTACCTGCGACACATCGTTCCTCCCTTCACCTGTGCTAATGAACAAATGAGGCAGGAGACAGAGGTGGGTCTAGCTAGTGCTTGGAGTTTTCACAAGGTCTAGCTAGTGCCTGGACTGTGCTCCGTTTCCACAGCTGCTAGAAAACATATTGTTCCATGGCTCCACGGAGCAACGCTTCCGTCTCCTGATTTCCTTTGGTGCACCGGCCATGTAACTGATTTTTTTTCCATGATCAAAGTCAATTAGGAAGTGGTCCCCACTGTACCTCAAATGGAGTTTTAATTTGTGTATATATGATTAGGATAGGCCTTTTCCCTCTGGAACATTCACTCTAGCGAGAGGAATGAAGGCAGACAGCTTAACGTGGAGCCTGCCACCCAAATTTGTAACTTGGGATAATATTTCTTTATAATGAGAAGCATTTTGAAAGAGCACTTTAAAATCTCACAGAACAGCATGTTTGATGTCCCTCCCTTACTCCCTACAGCGTCTCGGTCGCCTGCCCTTCGGGTGTTTTCCAGTCCTTTGGGACCATGTCACATTTTCTTGCCTCCCTGTCTTTGTGCACAGAGCGAGGCACTCGATCAATGTGAGTTCCCTCTTTTTTTTTGATTATGCACAGACCCCAGGCTTGGTTCAGCCCTTGGATTGAGAAGTTTAAGGCAGTATGGAATTCCAGGCACCACGACGATGAGAATGATCATGATAATGAAAACGATGATGACGATAATGCCAACAGCCACTGTTATCAACTGGAAGGTGTATTGTGCCAAGCACTGTGCTGAGTGCTTTGGAAACAGTGTCAATGAATCCTCACAAAGCCCTCAGTGTGTCATTATTATGTTTGCAAGATGAGGAAACAGGCTGAAAGGATTCCATTAACCTGCCCAATTAATTCGTAGTAGAGACTAAATTCACATCTCGGTTAAGTCCCGATTGAACCTGTCCTAACAACCAGACTGCATTGTTTTTCTGATTAGGTATAAAACTGTGAAAATGACAACAATGAAAAAAAGTGGTCAATCTTGTTGTTACATAGATCTGTCTTATTGCTCAAATTTTGTTGGCAATATTTTCCTGAGATAGACACGTGAGGCGATACCTCTTCAGACCAGAGATGATTTTCAAAGAGCATTTTAAATGCTTGCTAAAACAATATCTGATGGTCCACATTACTCCTCCCTACTCACAAGTCTCACTGTGTGTGGACTTCTCCATCTCTTGAGCATACCTGCCTGTCTAGACTCCATACTTTTGCTAATACGATGCCATCTACCTGGAATGGCCACCACTTTCTCTATTAAAAAAAAAAATCCCTCATCTTTCAAGGCCTACTTCAAATGTTGCCTCTTCTGTGAGGAGTTCCACCATCACTCCTAGCCAAAAGTGACCTCTGCCCCCACCATGGACCCTCACCATTATTTCTGCACCTCTCGCACAAGAACTGCCCTGATGATGTGCATACCTGTCCTTTCTGTCCCTGGCTGGTTTCTCCACGAGACTTAGTACCCAGTGGAGCAGATCTATAGAGAGAGAGCCAGGCTCCCAGCTCTGGTCCTTACCAGCTGTGCATCGACAGGAAGTTACTTAACCACTCTGACTCTCAGTTTTTTTTTATCTGTGACAATGGAAATAGCATAAGACCATATCCTAGGTTCTTGTAAGAATTAAATTTAGTGAGAATTCTTGATAAAGTGTACTGAAAATATAAGGCATTATTATTATTATTATCTTAAGTCAGGCTGGAGTAACAGTGGCATGATCATGGCTACTGCAGCCTTGATCTGATGGACTCAGGTGATTCTTCTGCCTCAGCTGAGTAACTAGGACTACAGGCACATGCCTCTATGCCTGACTAATTTTTAAAATTTACTGTAGAGACAAGGTCTCGCCATGTTGCTGAGGCTGATGTCGAACTCCTGGGTTCAGGCAATCCTCTCACCTCAGGCTCCCAAAGTGCTGGGATTATAGATGTGTGTCACTGCACCTGACTAGGCTTATTATTACATTGCTTAACAGGTAATGAAAGAAAGAACATCCAAATATTCTAATTTAATATAGTCTGCAATGAACCCACAGACTGATGTAAAGATTTATAAATGAAGCTACCAACACAGTTGCAGACCTAAACAATTAAGTGTTTGTATAGTACTATTTAATAAACTTAACGCATTACAGAAAAGTTAGGAGACATAAACAAGTTAGAAGAGTTTCTGGTTTTCAAGTCAAGAAAACTAATTTTTTTTTTTTTTGAGTGGGAGTCTCACTCTGTTGCCCAGGCTGGAGTAAAGTGGCATGCTCACGGTCACCGCAGCCTCGACCTGCTGGGCTCAGGCAATCCTTCCAACTCAGCTTTCCAAGTAGCTGGATCTACAGGTGCATGCCACCACGCCTGTCTAATTTTTTGATTTATTGTAGAGATGAGGTCTTGCCAAGTTGCCCAGGCTAGTTTCAAAACTATGGGCTCAGGCAATCCTCTCACCTCAGTCTCCCAAAATACTGGGATTATAGGCGTGAACCACCAAGCCCAGCCAATCCTAAAATTTTTAACTAAAGCTTTGCTCCCCTCTCCCTCCATCTCCTCTTAAATGCATTTTTTGCATACACAGATGGACGGACTCCAGTGTGTGCTCACACACAGAGAAACTGGGGAGTACATCTTCTTGCACAATTCCACTGATGGCCTGAGTGGTAAAATTTGGGACAATGTGATGAAATGGTGCCCTAGCAAAATGAATGATACTGGCATTTTTTTCTCTTTCCCACTGGAGGCTGTGAACAAAATCTAACTCCAGGCTCAAGGGCATAATAAATCCAGCTGTCTGCCACACACCAGCAGGAAGGATTTTCTCCAAAGTGAAATGCTATGCCAGCACTGATCTCCTCACGCTGGGGAAAGCCTGGAGAACAGCAGAATCAGACACCACGAGGTGCTGCTGCTCAATAAGCAATGGGTTTTGAGGTCTCCTGATGCCCATAATCCAGCCTCCTGTCAGTTCCTATCCTGAAGCATGCTGGATACAAACCACTGTTCCACTCAAGGTACAGGGACATGTGGACAGTGCACAGGTGGACACTCATTTTTCTTCCATAAGAAAATACATTTTAATTTCTTTCTTTGGCAAGAAGCTCCCTGCATCCTCTCAGCAGTTCAGAAGGGGTGAATGCTCCCCTGCTCCCACCTCCAGCTATAGGAAGAGCACAGTAAGAAGGGCAGGCTCTGGGGATGAATCCTAGCCCCTCCTTCACTGTGGATATGGCTTTGGACAAGTGACTTAACCTTTTTGGGCCTCAGTTTTTCATCTGTAACAATGGAAATAAAAACAGCATGGTACCTAGCACATGGTTGGCACTTGACAAATATTTACTGGATAAGTGAGATGGTTGGGAAGGTTAAATGAGGAAATACAGGTAACACTCACAACAGTGCCTGCCTGGCATGTGGTAAGTTCTCAGTGGATGTGTGCTGCCATCTCTGTTACATCAGCTTAGGAGTGACTGGAAGCAGGTCACAGGAAAGCCCAAACCAGGATGGCAAAGCTCCCCTTGTTTGCTCTGAGCCTCAAGTATGGGATGCAGTGACATTGGAGGCAGCTTGGTTGTGCAGAATTTAAAGTAAGCAAACCTGGTTTCTGGCCCCAGCTCTACTACTTACAAGCCATTCCAGTTGAACAAGTTATTTGGCTGCAGTGGGGCTCAGTTTCCATGTCTGGGGCTTGAGGGACAAGAAAAGGCAGTTAATAATTCTATATAGTGCATCGGCTGCTGGAGAGGATCAGTGGATTGGAAAGGCCTCACACAAAGTCCCGGTATTTATTATGTATTTGCCTAGTGGGGCCTCTCTTCTAAGGGGGAAGGCAGCCAATGCCCACCAGCACTCATTGTGATTTCTGTAGTTCCACATTCAAAGTCTTCAGTAACACAGAATAAAAGAACAGACTGAGTCCTGTAGGTAGGTGAAATGCACACATGGGCATTTTAATGTAGAGTCTTCTGGCATAGGCATCAGAAATAGTCAATATTTCTACCTGCTGTCTGCTGCCTTTGTTTAGGCTGTTTGACTTTCCAGAAAGCCATTCCTATATTCTCATTCAGTATCTTTTTTGATTTACTAGCTCAACACCTTGGGGTAAGTTTTCCTGATCTTCCAGCTAGAATGAATCACCCTCTCCTCTGGGATCCCACAGGGCTAAGATTCAAACTCCAGTGACATACTTTTGTCATCTGCCTAGTATTGCCATCAGCTCCTTACACATCAGGCTGTCCACGAAACTATGGTTGGCTCAAAGGCAGTGACTCTAGCTTATCCGGCTTTGCCTGTTCCTCAAGCCTGGGACACAATCCACAGACAGGTTCAGTGAATGCTCCCCTTATTTTAAACCTGAATTTTGGGAAGCTCCCTCTACTTAATCTCAGATTACCTGAAACTCCCGCATCCAGTCAAGTTCCTTGACTGCTGAACTTGTAACGGTTTCAAATCTCTAGGTGATCCAGCTGTCCAAAGAGTGAGAATTGCATTTGCTCAACATCCACTGGACTGGAGCTTTGCAGACATTGTAGACATTGTCTTGTTTAACACTCAAAGCACCACTTAGATATGAATTGACATTTAACCAGTGGGGAAACTAAAACTAGAGGGATTAAAAAATTTGTCTGAGCTGGGGCCAGAATGTCGGTCTTACTAGGCCCAAAGTTTGTGCCTTTGCTCCTAGATTGTACTGCTGCCTTTAGAAGGATGAAGCTGTTTAGTTCCGGCTTTGTTATTTTATGGATAGAAAGAAGCACTGAGTGGGAGAAGAAAAACCGTATTTTTTACAGTCATCTCTCTTCCTTTGGCTGTGGCCCTCTCCCTCTGCCCCTCTCTTCCTTCCTGCCATGAAAAGTGGTCCCCTCTCCTCTAGGCCCTGGAAGACCTCAGCATAGCCCCTTACTGCTTTCCCCTCCACAAGTGCTAGGCATTTACTAGGTGGAGAAATAGCCATCAGGGAAACGGTTTTCCCTTTCTCTTTGCATTTAAGTGCTATTAAATTATGTTATTTCACAGTAATTAGTCTGGCATACAAACAAGACTTGGGAAAAATGTCCTTTCCAAGGATGCTAAAAATCTGTAAAATTGACTCCTTTTCCACACTCCCTGGGCGAAGTTGTAGAGGGAGACCCTGGAGACACAGTTGGGGCTCCTTCCTGACCCACACAGCCTCGCAGCCTCCTCAGGGGCTTTGAAACTAACTTCTCCCAGGGCAAGGGCCTCCATGCCTGGGAATGTTATCTCTGCAGCTGCTGCTGTTGTTATTAAAAATGAATATACTAGTAAGCGCATGTCCTTTCTTTTTTGAGACATTTCCAAACTCGGGAACTGCTTGGCCCTCAAATTCAACATACCATGTTTGCAGGGGGAAGGGGAATAAATATTTCATTTAGGAGTGGCTCTTACTAATAAGAACTGGGTGCCTGATGATTGTCTTATCCCCACAACAGCCAATTATCTACAGTCATAGGTTAGGACACAGGCTCAGCGAGAGTCAAGTTCTTGCTTAGAGTCGCACAGTACTTAGGGACAGATGAGTTGCACAGCCAGTTCTGTGCCCCATGCTGATGACATATCAGCAACCACCTCTAGCCCTCCCTCCCCTTGGCTTCCTGGAGCCCCCTTTCCCTCCCACATTATTAGACTTCCCATCTCTGGTCTCTGTAAGAAAGAGTCTCTGCTCTTTCCTTTCTTTTCCCTTCCACTCTGTGCCTAGTCATATCTGTTAGGGTCTTGCCCTGACATCCTCCATTCCTTTCTCTCCTTCAGCACACTTCTACTGAACACATGCTACATCATGCCAGACCCTGGAACAAGATGCTTTGGCTGAGACACTGAGCATGATCAAAATGGTTCCTGCCCTTGCAGAGCTCACGATCTAACGATGGAGACAGATATTACTGTCACAGTAATCAGTGTCACAGTCGCTCAGCAGCAGTTGTGGTGGGCACCGAAAGTATTCTAGAAGCATAGAACTGGGTTCCTGGCTTAGTGTGAGGGGCTCGAGGTTCCTTGAATAAGTGACACCTGAGCGAAGCCTTTGTAAAAGAACTAATTGATGGAAAAGGGGTGGGAGGTGGCAGGTAGCTCCCTCCAGGAATCCTTGGGGTAAGTTTTCCTGATCTTCCCAGTTAGAATGAATCGCCCTCTCCTCTCAGCCACTGTCACCCCTCCTACCAGTTAAGCTGGCTGACCCAAGATCAGACACAAAGTTCCATGCTGGCAGGGCTGTGGGAAAAACTGGAGACCTGGCTGGGGGCCCTAGAATTCAGTCTCATGCTTCTGAAGAGAATCTAGCAGTGAGCAAGAAGAGCTTTAAACTGTTCTCACCTTGTAACCCAGGAACCCTGCTTCGGGGAATATACCTCCTCCAAAATAATACAAAGATGTTCACAGAAGTGCTATTTATCATAGCAAGCCACTGGAAACAGCAGGCAACCAATGATGCAGAGACAGCATAGTATCATAGAGTTATTAAAGTTGATGAGGATGAGAATTGTGTCAGTCCTTGAAAATGCTTGCATGAAAAAAAATGGGCCTGTGAAAAAGGCACAAGAACATACACCTGGGCATTCACGTTGACTATACAGCCTGTGGCCACTACTCTTTGTGGAGGTCAAGTAGAACACACAGAAAGCCCCAGAATGTTGCTGTTGCTTGCCCAAATGTCTTGAATTCTGAATTCTATCTTAACAATTTCTCAACAGCACTTACATATCTTAGAGTCTGAAGATTATTTTAGGTAATACATGATTTTTGAATCCAGTAAATAAACCACTTCTTTACGGCACCTCTCAAAAACAGAACCTGAAGGTACAGAGACAGAGATGAATGAGTGATTTCCGGAGGATGAGAATGAGGAGAGAGGACTGATGGCAAAGGGGCATGAGGTCACTCTTTGGGGTGATGGAAATGTTCCATATTTTGACTATGGCGGAGGTCACACAACTCTACCTGTTTGTCTGAATTCATAGAGTGGTACACCTAAAACCTGCTGATTTTCTGTATGTAAATTATATCTTTAAAAATCCTGATTTTAAAGAAAGCAGTCTGAGTCTGATGACTGAGTGGGTGCAAAGGTAAGAAAGACAAGCCTGAGTAGTGGTTTGATTAACTCAATCCTAGAGTTAGATTCCTAGCAGCACAGTCAGAGCCTTGCACATGGCTAAGGAAAGAAATTGCGACAGGTGGGAAGACTGATGTCATCCTCTGCTCTCCACATTCACTTTCTACCCCTTTCCAGCTTGCTCTGTGCCCCTAGGCTGAGCCACACGGCCTAGGCCAATGGTTCCCTTGGGCTCTGGCTTCTGGTTGGGTTCTACTGATGGGTGGGAAGAGAGGGAGGTTGACATATCCACTCTCCAGCTCCCTCTCAACCATCCCTCTTCTGAAGACCTCTGTCCCGACAAGCAGCCCTCTCTGCTGGCCACCTTGCCCAGATTCTGGGAACTACTCCTTCCCCTTGCCCCTCCATGCCTAGTGGTAGTTACAGTATCCTGGAGTCATTAGTCTGGGGTAGAACTATTCCTTGCCACAAGCCTTTGCTTTTTGTAATCAACCTCTTTTATCAAACGCTTCTCAAATTAAAAACAAATGAACAAACAAACATACCCCACCACCCATTGCCAGAATACTTCCATTGCCAGGAAGATCACTACCAAACTGTTCTATCGTGGGGTAGCTCTGCCAACTGAAAAATGTTCTTTCATGCTGAGCTGAAATATGTTGAGTGACTTAATAACTAGCCAGTCTTTCCTTGGTCTGTTTGTTTTGATTCCTGTTTTACAGATGAGGAAACGGCAGTTTAAGGAGGATAAGTCCTTGCCCAGGTGGCCTGGCTAGTACAGACAGAAGGATGATGCAGATAAGATCACGAATTCCAGACTCTCATTCCAGACACAGGCTCCCTCAAGACCGCCCACTCCACATGGGCAGCTCTCCTGTCGGAAAAGCCTTCTCCCACAGAGCCAACTGTGGCCTTGCCCTCATTTTCACCCAGCTGGCGGCTGGCTCTGTCCTCTGCAGCCCCACAGAGTGAGTTGGTCCCCTCCCCCTACATCAGCATTTCAGACAATTGCAGAGAGAGAGCCGTGCTTCAGTCTTCTTTTTGGGGAACTGGAAGGTATTTGTCTGGGGCCTGTTATAAAGAGAGTAATCTATATATATCTTGCTATTAGCAATTCCCACAGAGCAGCATGAAGGAATCAATCTTGGAGAGAGAAGGCGTTAATGCAGGATCCTGTATCTTTATCACTTTTCCCCCTTCTAAAAGACCTAGCTCAATCATCTCCGTTTCCCATTCTTTGTGCCATAAAGCTAGATCTATGGCTTCTGTCCAAAAGGTCTGATGTAAAGTCAAAAAGAAAGGAGAGAAAATGAGCCTCATTGCACACGAATAACACTCAGGCCCAAAGTGCAACAGGTATGTGCTTATGAAGCCAACTGCATCTAAGATGCCGAACCAGATGGAAAAGACAGAGGGAGGGGCAGTCACTCTGGCCTCTCTTTGTAATTCTATCTCTATTCATCTAATGTTCATTTCACCTGCACCTGAGCCCCAGGACATAAAATGTACACTTCTGCTACCATGCTTTGGCCCACACTGTTATTCTGTCTAGACTGCCCTTGACAGATGTAAACATCTTGCAAGACCTTTTATTCAATCAAGTCATATTGAGCACAGTTACCTTGTGCCGGGCTTTGTGCTAGGGACTGAGTCTGCAGCAGAGAGTAAGACCTTAGGTGATGGGGGAGAGAGCAACAGCACCCCTCCAGGGAAAGTCGGTCTAACATCTCTTCTAACTGGATCGCTGCCATATTGAAATCCAGATTGCATGGCAAAACGTCAGAGATTTACTGACAGCCTGCATCATCCTAAGCAAATCACACTTAATGCCCAAGTTCACCTCTATCAACATTTCCCAGATAGCCTTGAGAACTAGCTGACCCAGGCTCTTCCAGACCAAGAACTGCAATAATATTCCAACCGGCAAAGCTCTCTAATAGCTGCCTCTTGAACAGCGGCAATTAAGCATTAAGCTTAGCAACATTTTCACTTATAAATTAAACTATCACCACTTCAAGCAAGGGTTCTGATTTCTTTTGTCATCCACAATCAGCTTCTGGTGGAAGTGAAAAACGCCACCTAATTTTAAAAAAGGTTGCTATTGTGCTTGCTGGGATGCTCCGCTGTAGTTACCCAGGAGCTGCTGCAGCCTAGCCAGCATTTGTGACTCCACCCTTTATGACCTGGTGCAATTTCCTACAGGTGGAGAACTATAGACTAGGAAGGACCTCACGGACGATCTCCTCCACCACATTCTGGGTGAGGTGCGAGGAGGGGTAACAACAGTCTCCCAAGGCCACCAGCACGAGATGGCTCCTTTATCCATATGCCCTGTGGTTTTCATCACCATCTCATGGAACCTGCGCAAGAGCCTATGAAGGCAGTGCTATTATTCTTTCCATTTCGCAGATGAGGAAATCAAAGCTCAAAAGGTTACAACAGCTGGAGAGTGACAGAGCTGAGATTTCCACCGGATCGGTCAGACTTGGAATCCTGCCTCTTCCTTTCTTGATGAGAACAACACGCTGCCTTAGAGAAACCACAGTGAGTGACACCAATACCCTTGAGGGTGAACCTGGGCCTGACCATGGGAAAACAGCAGCCCAGGTACGCTCCAGTCTTCATGTAAATGTGAAGCCATTCCTCCTCTTGGTACTATTTACAAGCCTTTTTCAACTCCCATTCCAAAGGCGTATTTGGCAGTAAGGATGCTTGAAGAGTCCTCAAGATATTAATCCACAGCTCTTCTGTGGCACTCAGTGTCTGTTTTTTTACAGAGAGATTCAGAATGCAAGGAAAGCTGTCAGTTTTATCTGGAGAGAAGCAACTGTCAGTGAAGCAAAAATCTACTTTTGTCCTAGTTAAACAAATGATGGGAGGTGTTTTTTAGGTGATGATTCTTGCAGCTGCTATCCTAGGATAGTGAGGCAGCCCTACAAATGTTTCCTGACAGGTCGTCCTGGTTGTTTTGTCAGCTGCCCCTGTGACTAACATAGACTGGGAGACCTGTGGGTGCAGCGAGACAGGTCGGGTTCAAGTTCTCACTCAGGAGAATACTCTTTGACATATGATGTTATTTGTACCAACAATACTATTCATAATACTAGTATCTAGCTTTTATTGAGTGTTCTGTGCCAGGTAGTGGGATAGATACTTTATACAAACTGTCCTACTGGAATTTCACAACAACCCTATGAAGTAGCCACTATTTTTATACGATAAGTCCCCTACATACAAACCTTCAAGTTGTGAACTATCAAAGATGAGAAACTGAGTTTACATGTCTGATCATGTAGGTTAGTTCATGAGTTGAGCATACACTGTCATTTGCTATACTACAAGATTAAAAATGTTTTTTAATTTTATGTTTTTTAATGTATTATTTGTGTAAAAGTACTATAAACCTATTGCAGTACAGTATCATATAGCTGATTGTGTTAGTTGGGTACCTAGGCTAACTTTGTTGGGTTTACAAACAAATTGGACTTATGAACACATTCTCAGAATGGAATTTGTTCGTATGTAGGGGACTTACTGTATTCATTTTATTGATAGGGCAACTGAAGATAAGAGAGGTTATGTAAACTCATCAAATGTCACAAAGCTTGGAGTAGCTGAGCTGAGATAAATATTCATCCCACACAGCTATTGTGAGGATCCAGAGAGATGATATATATATAATGGGCTTGATCCAATACTAGGAACACAGTAAGAATTCAAAAAACAAATGCTGAGAAGAGAACATCATGGCATAAAGGTTGAGTGTGAGCTCAAAAGAGAAAACTATTTTAAAAGCATTAGTTCAAGAGCTAGAGTGCCTATGGTTGGGTGGATTATAGCCCTAACATTTACCATGTGACAGTGAACAAGTGACTTAAGCTTCCTGGGGCTCAGTGTCCTCATCTATAAATTGGGAGTAATAACCCACTGGGTTGTCAGGGAATTTCAGTGAGAAAACACAAGCAACGAGCTCAGAACAGAGAAGGGCATGTAGATAGCACACAATCAAAGCTAACTGCCCTTATTATGAGTGATAAACAGTGATTAATGTTATTTTTACTACTTTATGCCACACCTTTTTGGTAAAAATGTTTCAAAAACAATTACATGCTAGAAAATAAAACATTACTGCCCATGGTCCGACAAGCTTCATGGTGTATCCTAAATCTAAACTTGCTCTCATATCACTCTCCCCTTGTTTTGTTCTGTAAACAGATCTCTCCACCAAAGAAAAGACAAGGTATTCAAATGGAGACTAGCAAGGACCTGAAAACCTTAATTGGGAGAATCGGTGAATAAAGCAATGTGAACTCATCTTAGATGGTTGCCTTTCTAACTGGTGCTCTTTTCGGTTTGAAGCGATCCCACAGCTGCTGAAGATGCTCCCTAGTTTCCCATGTCAGGTGAGAGCAGCCAAGTAACTCTCCCAGGGGAGGGCATGATGGCCCAAAGCGAGACTCTGGTGCTGCAGTCTTGGTGGATGGGAAGTGCTAACTCCAATTTCTCTCCTTTCCCATGAAAACACCTGTGAATGTATCTGTAAGGGGAAGGTCACTGGCTGCACATACTTCTCAAGAAACTTTCCAACAAAGACACTGAACGACAAATGGATTCATCAGGATGACCATCCAGACACGGCAGCCCGGGGCAGACACTACCAACAGAAAAATTCCTTCCTACCCTGTTTCTGCCTCCCCCTCTGCTGGTGAGGTGATGCAATTCTTATCTGGAACTTGATAGGATGTAGAAAATAATTACAAATGAAAAGGTTATTCATAATTTTTAAATGAGTTAATTAGTAAACTCAGTCAGACTCACTCATTACAGTAATTAATAATTGATTATACTTGAAATTAAACACAATTTTTCATCAAAAATCTAATTAAATATCTGTGCTTTTGCCTGTTGGTTAGATTGGTTGGTCTGCTGGAAAAGAGTCTTTGTTAGGGTTATTTATGCTCAGCTGAGACAATTAATTTGATTTTTAATAATTGATAGTTCCTTGCAAGTTAGTCATCACAGCCTGTAATTATGGCCAAGCAACAAGATGTTCATCCCATGCCCTCAGCAGCTGGAGGAAACCAAGCAATGAGGTGGCTACCCCTGGTCCTTGAAGCAAGGGGTGGGATGGTCTGCACACCTGCGTTAGCTTCCTCCAAGCTCACAAGCATCCTTCTGAGGTATGGGCCATGCCTGTTTTCTAGATGAGAAAATTAGAAGTCAGAAAGACAAGTGAGTTGCCCAGGGGTGAACAGCCGCTGTGCGGCGGTGCAGGAATGGGGTCCAGGGCTCTGACTTGCTGAGTCTCCAGGTACAAAGGGAACACCCAGGCTTGCCTCTCCGACCTGATCCTTGGAGATGAACTCTGAGTCCAGTCTAAATGTTTCTACACATATAGAAGTTTATCAGAAGGATGCATTTATCCTGGCAAGGACACGCTATCAATGAACTGACCACTCCTGAGGTGAGACACAAATTCTCCTAAATTGACTTTAGATCTATTTCCCCCACCAACCCCATCTACACTGCCACTGTCATGGTTGAAGCCGTCAGCTTTTCCTGACTGGTTCAAGTGCAATAGTTTCCCAACAGGTGTGCTTCTACTCTTCCCTTCCTCTACTCTTCCCTTTCTAAAATGCAAATCTGACCATATCCCACCACTGCTTAAAACCATCCAATGGCTTCCCAACTGCCCATCCAACAGGGTCTTCCACTTGTCCTCCAAGTTGGTCTTCATGATCTGACATAACACTTCTGTCTGAGCTCCCACAATGCACCCCATATTCCTCAGATGCTTCAAACACAGAGCATTTCTTTGCCACCACATCACCTTCTTTCAAGTCTTTGAAAGTTGCCTTGCTTTGAAACACCCTTTTTGTATGTCTACTTCTAGCTAACGTCTACTTTAAAATTCAGCTCAAACATCACCTTTCCCAGGAAGCCTTCCCTTGTCCTCTTGACTGGGGATACAATTCCCACAGCCCCCAGGACACTGTGCAAATCAATCCCTGTTTTAGATTTGCCTGCTAACATAGCCATCTCCCCTTCTAAGTTACGAATACCTCAAGGATCGGTACCATATCCTAGACTCTAACCCTTAGCATAATGCCTCAAAGCAGGTACTCTGTGTGATTTGCTGAATGAAAAATAAAGTACACAAAACCATAGATTCAAAGACTATCAATGTTGGAAGGAAAACTAAAGGTCACCCAGAGAAAACCCTCAGGTAGTACTTGAACCTCATGCTTGCTACGTGATCCCTGAGCTTCATTTGTACCCTTCATATGACAAGGAGCTCACTACTTTCCACAGTAGCCCCTGTCTTTAGACAGCTGAAGATTGACCATGTATTGTTATTAATGTAAGAGTAAAAGCCCATGGGATGGAAAACAGGAGAGGATTTAATTAATCATGTAAAGATTGAGTCTTTCTCACTGAATTAGGCCACACAATGTAAACTTTAAGACATCAATGCAAGACAAATGAATGTCTAAATGCAACACACTACTTGACTTTTGAACAGTGACACTAAACATCCAAAAGCCTGTTCACTTTGGAAATATAATAATGTTAGTCAAAAGCAAGAGCTGTGCCAGTGGTTCGTGGGGATACAGGATTGGTGCCAAAAGAAACATTGATGCCAAGTAACTGTACATGAAACCACAGAACCCTCCCCTGTAACCCAATCTTTGTCAGTGAAGCTCCTCTCACAGAGCCTGGGTAGACCCTGACCTTTCCCAGTTTTCCCCTTTTACCCAATGACACACAGCAGGAATGGCAATTACCTGATATGTCATCAATATTCTCCGTCCTTGTGACCATGACAGGCATCAGTAGCCAATCACAGAGCCTCTTTTACATTGAGTCTAAATGTAGCCTCATGATCCTTCTCAACACAGCTTTCTAGGCAGCAACAACTAACCAATCAGACAGAAGAGGAGATAAAACATGTATGCCACCTGGCTTTGGAGCCATGAAGTTCTCTAAGCCTGTATTCACAAGGGGAAAAGAGACCTGACATACCAGAGGAGGCTGATTATAGCTCAAGATATTTAAGGAGACCTCCCTGCTTGCAGGATTGTCATCTTCCTGACTACTTGTTTTTATGACATTTGAGATTCTTGAGAGGGAAGTGGCTTTCCAGCTTATGTCACCCAAACTCTAGCCACGCAAACCCTAGCCATGTTTGAGCCCCTTCTCCACCTCTCGAACATGTGGTGGCCCATTCTCTGTTAAATATTCCTAGGGACAACACTTACTACCTCTGAAGACAGCCCCTTTTCAACCTGATGACTTTATTTGTTGCAAAGTTCTCTTTCATAATGGGCAGCATTCCATCCTCCTTGCCTCTGCCAATGAGCTCTCTTTCTATTTACTGGGCTTGTACTGAAAAAGCTCACTTTGCTTATAAAATTATCTCAGAATTCCTTAGCATGGGTTCAAGGCCTTCTCAATCTGGTTTGAGATTCTTAGAATTACAGAATTTGATGGCTGGATAGGACATCAAGGGTTAATTAAGCCAAGTTCTGTTGTGAAGCTGTTTCTAAAAGGCTGACGTACACAGAGGCAGCACATTCTACTCAATGCCCACAGAGCTCTTCATAGTCATATCTTTCCTGGGAGAAGACCCAAGATGGGTCAGAAGTAGAAACCCAGACTGTGATAGAAATATACCAACAGATTGCATGGGGGAGCCATGCTGTTGTAGCAAGGCAGTGGGTCAGGAGAAGCTCCTCACATCCAAGTTCATGACCCGGGGTCAGCGAGTGCTGCTCTGTATCAGTGTTTGCCCTCGCCAGCTCCTTGTTTCCCCTGGGACCTGATGCTCCTCCTCTGGAATTTCCCTGGGTTCCTGACCAGGGTTTAGTCCTGGGCCCTGGTTCTCACAATACCCTCAAACTGCCTTGCCAGACTTTCACCTTCAGACATGCTTTCCTGGCAGTCTCCCTCCAAGTCCAGGGCACTCCACCTCCTTCCTTCCTCACTTCGGTCATGTGGCGCCAACGGGGGAGGCTGCTTGCTCCCAACACGTCATTTCATTTGTAGTGTCTCCACTCTACGACACTTGTGCCATAGATCATCACCTCAAAGGCTGGTCTTGCTGGGTGCTTTTGCCTCAATGCCAGGCACCCAACACAAGAACAGACAGATGCTCAGTGCCCTTCCTGGTATAAGTGCAGAGTGGAGGTAGGAGTGCCCAGAGAGCTGGCCCTGACGGTGTAGGGTGTAGGTCATCTGGTGCTGCTAGGCTCACCCTGCACACTTTGCCCACCACACTGGCGAGGAGCCTTCCGTGCCCAGAGTGTCTTGGTTGCTGCCCTCTGGGCCCCAGGGGAGTGGAGGGAAGCTGGGGTGAGGAGGTGCTTACCCACAAAGTAGGCCAGCAAGATGACCAGTGTGGCGGAGATGACAATAGCACTCAGGGCTGCGCACTTCCAGTTGCAGTACTTGGAGGGCTTCTTGAGGTTGAAGGCTGGCCGGGAGAAGGTGCTGCGGGGCAGGGGTCGTGGCGGAGGGGAGTACACCGTGCTGGATGTCAGTGGGTACCCTGGCGATGTGGTGCAGAAGAGCGGGGAGGTGCCTCCAGGCTTGAAGAGGAAATGCCTGTGGAGGGAGAGAAGCCCGAGGGCATCAGGGACTGCCCACAGACCAGGCACCAGACAGACCTGGTGGACAGAGGCAGCAGTAGAAGAAGCATGCAGAGGAGCCTGGAGAGAGAGAGTCACCACAGAGAAGATGGGAAGACGGGAGAAAGGAGAACCACGGACCAGACCACAGGATAGGGAACACACACACATTTCCACAGAACATGGATGGGGCGGTCCTACCCGCAGGAAGACCCGCCCAAGGCAAGGCAGAAGGTGTTACCAACTCAACAGAAGGCTGGCGTTGAGATCCTTTTCCTGGGAACAGATGGGGCCGGGCTGCTGCTTCTTAGGGAAAAAGCTACCTGTTCTCTAAAATTATTATAGTAACTTGGAAAGTGTCTAAAATTCTATTCTGCCCCCAACAGTATGTATGTTGCCAGTGTGTCTCGGTTGAGGATTGGAATACCCTTCCCTTTAAAGGGGATTTTATTGTGTTGAAGCCAAGAAACCAGTTCTGCCATGGCCAGGAGTCTCCAGTGACTGTCACATAGCCGACGGTGGCAAATGCCTTCAAAGCACTCTGCTCAGAAGCCAGACTGCTGCCATCCAAACCCAGGTGAAAGCCACGGGAGGCGAGACGGGCAAGTGCACCCCACAGCCTGACTACAGTCTTGAGGGCTGCAGAACCCTGTCACAGCACATGGCTGTGGCCAAGCCAGGTGTTAGGAACTCCTACACAGCTTGACTTTAACCATGGCCATGGGAGGACTTGCACACAGCATGAGAAATGGGGTGCATTTGTTGCACTGTATGCCTCTGGAAGTCTGAGTGTAAACCCACCTCTGTTGGGGTACAGGATGCCTCAGGCCACAGAATACACACTCAGGGCCAGAATACATCCAACACAGGGCCTGTGCTGTGTCAAAAAAATGCTATATGAGATGGTTTTCAGAATGGCAAATGCAGCCAATGAGATGCTGAGAACTCATATTAACAAGACTGCTGTTAATATGCTGAGGGACAGGGGATTCCAAGGAGGGACTGTTGCAAGTCAAACATGGACTTGGGGGTGAGCATGCCACAGGGATCACCTTCCTCAGGGGATCCCAGGGAACGGTCTCGGGGTCTGCATGCACGTGCAGGAGCCACAGGGAGAACACACACAGGGAAGAGCATGGGGACGTCACCTACCCGTCACCGTAAGCCCCATCGTGGCGGGAGGCGCCGAGAATGTCCATCTCAATGAGGTTGTCCTGCAATGTCCCTAGGAATGGCTGCTTGCCTAGGTTTCTACGCACACATGGAGACATGAATGAAGCAATGAGTCATGCATCGATGAAGGGGGACAGTAGAGAAACACACGAAGTGGCCACTGGGTGCAGCTGTGCATGAGACCAGTGGGACACAGTTTCCAGGCAATGGGTCAGTGTGCAAGCCACATGTACAAGGGGTCCCTCTGGTGCAAAGCATCCAGAGGGAGCATTCTCTATACAAACCCAAATGTTTGGCAGTTGTGTGCATCAAATCACAGCTCTCACTCAGGAGCACTGACATGTATCCGGCACTGAGCTAGGTATGTTACAGCCATTCTTTCAAATCTTCAAAATAGGTTATGTGAGGAAGGCCGTGCTATCCCCATTCTACAGCTGAGGAAACTTGAGATGTGGACAGGTAACAGATCACCAGCTAGCAAGGTTCAAAGCAAGACTTTGAGCTCAGGTTTATTTTATTTTATTTTATTTCTTTCTTTCATTTTCTTTTAAGAGATGGGCGTCTTGCAATGTTGCCCAGACTGGACTTGAACTCCTGGGCTCAAGCAATCCTCCTGCCTCAACCTTCCAGGTAGCTGGGACTACAGGCACATGCCACTGTGCCTGGCTGATTTCATATTTACATGGTTCCAAAGCCTGTGCTTTCTCCTCTACTTGATACTGTGTGTATCTGCTTGAACAGGAGCTAGAGACACTCATTTTGCTAGTCCGAAGGAAAAAAGAGTCAAGCATTTTTGGCCATTGTCTTCTATATCAATGATTCTCGCACATGAGGATATGTCAGAACCATCTGGAGAGCTGTGCATTGCTGAGGCCCACCCCTAGAGAGTCAGAGTCAGCAGGTTGGGTGGGGCCTAAGAACCTGTATTTCTCTCAAGCTCCCAGATTTATGCTGACCATAGTTGGAGTATCATAATCCTTGAGCTGTGCAAGGACCCGGTTGATGACTGATTAGCAAGGGTGGCATCCCACAGAAGACAGTGGGGGATGGTCTATGAAGGGCAGCATAGCATTTTGGGTCTTAACCTATTTCTAACCCAGAATAAGGATAGACATAGCCTTTTGGTCTCCACCAGGCCTGCTAAGTGACATCGTTTGCACTTGAGTGTGCTAGGGCTGTTTTCTGTTCATTTCAGGACTACAGTCCCTTTGCTTTCAGACCCTACAGTGAATCATTCCTAACAATCAGTAGTGGCTTCTGCTTGCTGCATGCACCTGAAGGAGAGACTAACTTCAGAATGCTAACTTTTGGGTCAGCCCAGTCATGAACCTTCTTTTAGGCTTTGACCGGGTCTAGAGAGCCAGTACACCCAAATTCAAGTCCCTTTTATGCCACTTTCTTGCTGTGTGACATTGGGTGAAACCCTTAGCCTCTCTCAATCTTTCTGCCTTCATGTAAAAAGGAATTACAATACTGGGCTCATGAGTTTGCTATACGGATCAACTGAAGTAATGTTGGAAGAAGTCTTAAGGGCCGCACAAGTATTACAGAAGTACTGATGCTCAGTGTAATAGCTCCTATCTGCCCTGTGACTACCACATACTACTTATTGTTCCAGGAGCTCTGCAGCTATCGAACTTAAGTCTGATTCCTCACAACCACCCTACAAAGTCAATGCCATTATCTCTGTTTTATGGGTTGACAAAGCAAGGCTTGGAGAAGTAACTTTTCTAAGGTCACATCACACAGTAAACAAGTGGCAGAGCTGGAATGGGACCCTGGGTCTGTTCGGCCCCTGAGCTCAGGCCGTCCTTCTCTGCCTCCTAACCCTGTCTTGCTCTGCACTATGGAGTACAGCTGTGGTGATGGGAACTTTCCTGTGAGTGAGTCACAAAGCATGGTCTGGGCCAGCAGGCTGGTGCAGGTTGTTCTACTGGTGTTCGGGGTCACCGAGGCTTCCCACAGTTCCCAGGAGGAGCTGCAGGGGTGTGGAAGTCCCTCCGAGTGGTTTTATTTCTGCCTTGAGGCAGGTGGACCTGCTGACAGGAGGCACACAGGCCCTGAAGCCAGACAGGTGTGGGTTAAGGTCCAGGCCTTTCATTCACGGGCCCTCGGCAGGTGACCCAACGTCTCTGAGCTCATTTTATAGAACCCAATGTGTATTTTGAATCACATCACTTCTCTGCTTTCTACCCTCCAATAGCTTCACAAACCTTTTAGACTAAAACCATAGTCCTTACCAGGACCCACAAGACTGTCTTGAAAGATCTGGCCCCTGTGACTTCTCAAATCTCCATTTCTATGCTACAGATACACTGGCCTCCTTGCTGTTTCATCTGCCTCCCTCAGACATCTCCATGGATCCTAAACCTCCCTCAAGTATCTGTGTGGAGCACAAACTTCCTCATCAACTCTCCCCCCTCTTCCCAGTTACTCCCTGGCTTCTTGTACTGATTTTTCATCACAGGACTTATACACACACATGGAGAAATAAAGCAGTGCTGCCAGAGATAGGGGCCAGAGAGTGATTGGGAAGAGATACACACACATACACACACACACACACACGCTTATCTGATTATTGTGTTTTTTCTAATGTGATTTAAGTTCCATGAGGCAGGAGTCTTATCCGTCTCGTTCACTGCTACGTGCCCATACTTAGAGGAATGTCTGGCATATAGTAGGTGGCACACAATAAATATGTGCTGAATTCAGGACATACGAGGCGAAGCATGCCTGGCATGTAGCAGGCACACAGTCGGTGCTCAACTGAAGGTGGCAGCAAGTGGTGTTTTATCATTACTTCTTTCATCCCTGCATTTCAGGAGGGAATCTTCCACTCTCTCTACACTGAGAGCAGGCCCCAGCTCTTATAACACTCCTTGGGACCCGAGGCTGGCTGTGTGGCAGCCTCTCTAGAAGTCCTGGGAGTTTGGCTTGCACCACGAGGCTAGGACTGAGCTCCCAGAGATTTAAATCTTTACCTTAAAACCATTGGAAATAAACAAAAAATATATTCACAGAAAAAGACATAAAGGATAAAGGTCAAAATGTTAACACCGGGGATTTTCAAGTGACTGGATCAAGAATGATTTTTATTTTAACTTTCATACTTTAAAAAGAAATGGTGGCCAGGCTCGGTGGCTCAGCCTGTAATCCCGCGCTTTGGGAGGCCGAGGTGAGTGGATTGCCTGAGCCCGCGGGTTCGAGACCCGCCTGGGCAACTTGGCAAGACCTCATCTCTAAATCAAAAAATTAGCCGGGCGTGGTACGCGCCTATAGTTCCAGATACTTGGAAGACTGAGTGGAAGGATCGCCAGAGCCCAGCAGGTCGAGGCTGCGGTGGCTGGGAGCGTGCGGCTGCACTCCAGTCTGGGCGACAAAGTGAGACTTCAACTCAAAAAAAAAAAAAAGAAATGGTTAGCTTTAAAAAGGGAGAGAATGGACAATGTTCTCCTAAAAGTACAGATCTGTTAGGACAAGGCAAGCGGCAATGCAGCAGAATAAAGTATTTCTAGAATGATGGGATGCCAGATCTCCTGAAAGAGATTCCACACTCAGGCTAACATGGGTATTAATCATTTAGGTCCCCTGGGAGTTTGGGAGGAACACGAGCACTTGCTGAAAATGCTGGCCATTCAGAATGCTACTACTGCTTTGAAATAGCCTGATTCTGTACTTTCAATACTTAGTTCTGGGTCAAATTATCTGGTGTCATTTGATTGAAGAGGAAACTGAGTCCCAGAGAGACATGTGTCCTGCTCCCACACCCACAGCAAGTCAGTGGCAGAGCTGAAACTAAAACCCAGGCATCCTGACTCCCAGTTCAAGGCTCTCCACTACATTTCTTATATACCCCCTCCCTGGCACTCTGGGTGTCTAGTTCTTCTGAGAAACAAAAGCTGAAAGAATTTCCTTGATGGGGACTCTACACTGCTGAGCCCACCTTGGGGTCTAGACCTGCATGGTCTCTTGCTTCCTGCTACTGGAGCTTGGGTATGGATGCCTAATTCACTTAACCCATACATTGATGGGTGTTATCACCCCATTTTATAGATATGGAAACTAAGGCCCAGATAGGTTAAGTGACTGCCCACAGTCACACTGCAAGGAAAAGGCAGAGATAGGTCTCAGTCTAGATCTCTCTGACTTCACAGACCCAAGCTGCCTCTCAGGAAAGGTTACTGGGTACTTGGGAGGGAACTTCAGCCAAGTGACAAGCTGTTCTTTTTTTTTTTTTGAGTTGGAGTCTCACTCTGTCGCCCAGACTGGAGTGCAGTGGCCACTCCCGGCCACCGCAGCCTCGACGTGCTGGGCTCTGGCGATCCTTCCGCCTCAGCCTTCCAAGTAGCTGGAACTACAGGCACGCGCTGCCACGCCCAGCTAATTTTTTGATTTATTGTAGAGATGAGGGCTTGCCAAGTTGCCCAGGCGGTCTCGAACCCGCGGGCTCAGGCAATACACTCACCTCAGCCTCCCAAGGTGCGGGATTACAGGCTGAGCCACCGAGCCCGGCTGACAAGCTGTTCTTAAGGCTCTTCTCAGAGTAGGAAGGGGCTGCTAGTCCCCCCTCAGTCTGTGGAGAGGCCTTGAACTAGTCCCTGAGCTGCCTGTAGCAGGGGCTTCCAGTCCCGTCTGTCCGACCCAGGGCAGGTAAGCTCACCTGGCAGGGACAGAACAAATGGCTTTTGAGAAGGAAGGGGCCAGGAGGTTGCAGAGGCCTGCAGTTCTTTAGGGCTGCCCTGCTCAACAGCTCACCTTCTCACAGTGAGCCTGTTGTCCTGGGCTGTGTTTCCACCCGTAAAGCCCTGGGATAGCTGCTGTGGCATCTGATTCTCACTTCTGCCTAACAGACAGGACAGGCAGGGATCACACCCTGCATTCCGTAATGGAGACCCCAAGATGTGCCAGGGGTCATTGACTCAGCCAATACCACAGTGATAGTCAAGGAGCTAGCATTTGAACAAGTGAATGAAAATACAAAAGGGCTGGGTGCAGTGACTCACGCCTGCAATCCTAGCACTTTGGGAGGTCAAGGCAAGAAGATCACTTAAGCCCAGGAATTTGAGACCAGCTTGGGCAACATAGCAAGACCTTGTCTCTACAAAAAATAAAAAAATTATCTGGGCATGGTGGTGCACAACTGTAGTCCCAGCTTCTTGGGAAGCTGAGGCAGAAGGAATACCTGAGCCTAGGAGTTGGAGGCTGTGGAGAGCCATGATCATGCCACTACACTTTAACTGGGTGACAGAGTGAGACTCTCAATTAAAAAAAAAAAATTAAAAAAATGAACTAGGTACCAGGTCTTCCCTGCCACAGTGATCCTTCTAAAAGGCCAATCTCATAATGCCATCCCTGAATTTGGAAGATGTTGCGACCTCTTGAGCCTCACTCCTACATCCCCGCCTCTGTGCCCACAGGGAATAGTGTACTCTCTTTGTCATGCAACTCAAGGCCCTCCACCACGGGTCTCCATTTACTCTCCTCCTCATGAGACTCCCCGTGCTCTCTTGTCTTCCTGCTCCTGGCCATTTCTCCAAAATGCCAAGTTCTCTCCTGGCTCTGTGACTTTGCCCAACTATCTCTTGGCTCAGAATTTCTCTTTCCCTGCAAACTCCTCCCAACGGATGCCTTGAGAAGCTACTTTTAACAATCAGGAAGACAGCATTGGATACTGGTTGGATATGTAGGCTCTGGTGTGTGGACTTGACTATGCCACTTATTGGCTGTGGGACCTTAGGCAAGTTACTTAACTTTTCTGTGCTTCAGATTCTTCATCTCTAATGAAGGGATGATAATAAGACTACCTAGAGAGCAGAAGAGTTCAGACAGCAGTCGTGACCAATAGCCTTTGAAAGGCCTGCTGATAAGGGTGGCTCTTGGTTGGCATCTGGGAACTTGGGTTTCAGGAGAGTTCCCTTCAGCAATGACAGTGGGTAATTCACTGAACCCAAACCATCTGAATAAACAGTATGGCTTATGCTGAACACCAGCTTTCCTTCTGGGAGTCTTGCCAGGCAGGGGGTGCCTTCATGAGCAGCCCCCAGTAAAAACTCTGGCCACTGAGGCTCAGCGTCTCACTGATGGGCAGCATTTCACATGTGCTGTCACAACTTGCTGCTGAGGGAATGAAGCACGTCCTGTGCAGCTCCACTGAGAGAGGATTCTGGACCCTTTGCCTGGTTTCCCCGACTCCACCCCACACATCTTTCCCCTCTACTGCTTTTGTTTTGTGTCCTGTCACCATAATACAGCAGAGTCATGAGTATGACTATATGTTGAGTCCTGTGAGTCCTCCTCACAAATCAGCAAAGCTGGGGGTGGTCTCCAGGTAGAAGGGTTGTGAGGATTAAAGAGATTAAAGAGATTAAATTAAAGAGATTAAAGAGTTAATACATGCCAAGTACTCAGAGCAGCACCTGGTCATTCCCAGGAAGAACTCTATTGATGCTAGGGAACCACATCCTCCTCTTTGCTCAGAGTACTCTCTGTGTTAAAGCATTGTTGGTGGTACCTGTCTTCAGTCATTTATGGGTCTATCTCCCCCAAAGACTGAGCTTCTTCCATGGCAGTGGGCTGTGTCGCATGCATGTCTGTGACTGAGTCATCAAATGACAGGGAAGGCTGTCCACCTGGCTCTCTGCAATGCTCAAGGGTTGGCCTTGCCCAGTAGAAGGCACTGTGTACAATTCTGGGAAACACACTAGGGCTGGGATGTGGGAGGGTGGGCAGGCTGTTCCCCAAATTCAATGTGACCACAAAATGGGCCCCAGGCTCCCACACCAGGCCTGAGATCAGATGAGCTAGAGCTGAGATCTGGCAGCCTTCTGCTGGCTTCCTCTTCATCCGACAGGAGCCTGATGGGTTATTAATCAGACAGTCCCTGTGAAATCAATTAAGCATCTGATGTTGCAGAGTGCAAAAGAAGTGGATCAGGGTTTGGGGAACCCTAAACATATGGCTCCCTCCAGAATGGGTCACAGATGCACCTGAGGGGCCTAAAGCAACATCCTACCCAGCTCCAGGGAGCGCAGGCAGGCCCAGGCTCCTCGCTGAGGGACTCTGTTAACCTTGGAGACTGCCAGTGGTACAGCGAGTGCAGAGGAAGAGGCGTGTTTACTGAAGACCTCTCTCTCCTTCATCCTTCTGCTAGCCTTTCTTTTTCTGCCAACATGAAATCTAAGTCCCTCCTGGTCATTCTAGCAGCTGTTATAGTATTTGCTCAGCTATTAATTTTAGACTCTCAACATAGACTCAGTTTGACAGTCAGGGAACAGCCTGTGACTGTTTCTCTGGCATCAAGAGGCTCCCACTCTGGTAAGGTCTGGTGCAAGCTGTTCGGGACAACTATCTCTAACAGGGCCTGCTCTCTTGGGCTTCTAGGCCTTTGCATAGACTGTGCATCTCTTAGGCCCCCTTTTCCTCCCTTCCTCTACCTGGGGGGCTCTCAATCACGCTGTACCAGGTCTACTGGGAAGCTTTCTCTTTTCCCCACTCAAATCTCAGTTAAGTATATTTACTCATTCATTTGATCCATCATTCATTCATTCATTTCACCTGTGTGTGAATATTTATCAAGCAGCCACCATATTGTGGCAAGCGCCATGTTATGTGCTGGGGATCCCAAAGCAGTTAAAACACAGCATGTTTCCTGTGCTTTCCTCTGTTGTAGCACTTATCTTACTGCAAGAGTTGGTTCTTGGAAACATCATCCCTGTTAAGCACATAGTAGACATTCAGTGAGTATTTACTGAATAACAAGTACTATGTCATAAGTAGTTAAGCACTATCAGACATTATCTTAATGTGACTGCTATGAGGTACTGCCTTATGAGGTAGTGTTGTATATTAAAAACAGTCAAAAATTCTTTGACACTTCTCCCACTGAGAAATGGGGTCTGTTTCCCCTCTCCCTGAAGCTCGCAGGCCCATGACTGCTTGGACCTATAGAATACGACAGAAGCGACACTATGCCATTTCCAGGCTAAGCTTTCAGAAGGAGCACTGAGTCATGGAGTATGAAGTACAACTACCTTGCAAGACAGATCATGTAGAGAGACCCTGAGCCTACAACATTAGAGTGAGAGGGTGCTACGGTTTGGACGTTTGGCTCATGTTAAAAATTGATCCCCATTTTTGGAGGTGGGACCTGCTGGGAGATGTTTGGGTCATGGGGTCTGATTCCTCATGAATAGATTAATGCCCTCCCTTGGGAGCGTAAGTTCTTACTCCTTTTAGTTTCCTGTTAAAAAGAGCCTGACACCTTGTTCTTTTCTTTCTTCCTTTCTCATGATATGATCTCTGCACATGCTGGCTCCCCTTCCCCTTCTGCCCACCATGAGTGGAAGAAGCCTGAAGCCCTCAGCAGAAACAGATGCTAGTGTCATGCTTCTTGTACAGTCTGTAGAACTGTGAGCCAAATAAACGTTTTTTCTTGAGAAATTACCCATCCTCAGGTGTTCCTTGTAGCAAGACTAAACAGACTGAGATAGAAGGGTACTGCTGAGCCCAGCTTTCCAGTTGTCACCCTCAAGGTGTCAGACGTGAGTGAAGCCATCTTGAATCCTTCAAACTAGTCCTGTTACCATCTGAACACCACCAATCGACCAACACTATGTGGAGCAGAACAACAGCCCAGCCAAGCCCTTCCTGAATGCTTGACTCACTTGTTAAAGTATAATCAACTGGATGTTTCTTAAGCCACGAGGCTTTGGAGTAGTTTGTTATGCAGCAATAAATAATCAGAACAGAAAGTTACTATTATTTTCTCCATTTAAAAAATAAAATTTAAAGGTCTAGGTCCACAGTCAGTGAGCATTAGGGTTGGGGTTTGAGCATAGGATGCATCTGACTCTAAAGCCTGGCTTTGAGCAATTCACATGGTGAATGGACCATTGCTTATGCCCTCAGAACACCCCACTTAACTCCTCTAAAGTAGAGAAGAGGTAGAACCTCAATTTCCTCTCAACTCCTCTGGTGAATAGGGATTCAATAATTTTTTTGTAGAGTTTGGGATCTCATTATGTTGCCTAGGTTCGTCTCAAACTCCTGGCCTCAAGCAATCCTTCTGCCTTGTCCTCCCAAAGTACTGGAATTGCAGGCATGGGCCACCATGCCCAGCCTCAATAAATATTTATTGAATGATGTTTTGCTTCATAGGGTTGATGAGGGAAGCAGATGTAAATGAATAAAATGGGAAACAGTTTTTATAGTGTGGCTTCTAAATGCCAGGCACTGTGCTATGTGTTTCTTGCATATCTTATTTACTTCCTTCCAACCTCTTTGGGAGGCATGAATTCTTATCCCAATTTACAGATGAAAGATTCAAGGTTCAGGATGTTAAAAACTTGCCCAGCTAGTAAAGGTGAAAGTCAAGGTAGGAATTAAGGTCCACCTGACCTTAAAGCCCATATTCTTTTTACCTGACTGAGCTGACCAGCTTATGACTCTATCTGCCAGACTTGACATTGATCCCTCTTAAACAACACCTTGTTAGTTTTGTGTCAACAACCAGTTAAGGTCAGCATGAAGACCCAGAATGCTGACCCTGTTGTCCACTGTATTAGGCACCTTTTCTAGCTTTAGGTTATCCTAAAATGAACAGAACTTTGGGGTCACAGAGGAAGGCTTGCTCAAACATTTCAGCAGGGGCTTTAAGAATACGTAGGGGCCGGGCACGGTGGCTTAGCCTGTAATCCCAGCACTTTGGGAGTCCAAGGTGAGAAGACTGCCCGAGCCCAGAGGTTCGAGACCAGTCTGGGCAACTTGATAAGACCTCGTCTCTACAATAAATCAAAAAATAAGCCAGGTGTGGTAGATTGGGCCCGTAGTTCCAGCTACTTGGAAGGCTGAGGTGGGAGGGTCGCCTAAGCCCAGCAGGTCGAGGCTGTGGTGGCCGTGAGCATGCCACTGCACTCCAGCCAGGGCTACAGAGTGAGATTTCAACTCAAAAATAATAATAATAATAATAATAATAATAAGAAGAAGAAGAAGAAGAAGAAGAAGAAGTAGGGCTTGGCTAGAAGTGAGAAGGTGGGCAAAACTCCAGCAGAGTTGTGTGGGTGTATTTACAAAAGTACTGAGGCATGAAAGAGTTGGGCATTTGGAAAATGCTGACATATACACATATGCATACATGCACATACATATACATACTGAATATTAAATATATACAATATAATCATACATATATCATATATGATTTAATCATACACTATAATGTAATCATACATATATCATATATGTGCATGGATATACATAAAATGGGATATGTGAATATATATCTACAAGTTAACAATGGTTACCTTTTGGTGATAGATATAGATGATTTTATTTTCTTCTTGCTTATTTCATTTTCTAAGTGTTCTACAATGAACATTTCTTACTTGAGTGAGAAAGTATAAAGAAAAAAAGTTCTGTGCTATTTGAGCAATGGATGTGGGGGAAAAGAGGGTCAGAAAGGAGGGGAGCAGGGGCTGATACAGCAGGAGACGAGAGCTGGGACCCCCTTGGCATCTCAGACTAACCATTAGGAAAACCTCACTGCTCGTCCTCTGTCTTTTTTTCCCTTGAAAAACCTGGAGACTCCACGTAGGAAGTTCTAATTTGATCCTAAGTGAGAAAGATGAACATCCAAGCACAGGAAGTGGTGAATGTGGCCCATACAGAGCATCAGGACCATCGATTAGTTGCTGGCTTCTTGCAGTCATGTTAGGTCACCCAATAAGCACATTGGCAATAATGGAGATCTGATTAAGCTACCCTGGGCAGGATGACATACAATTATCTGACTCTGTTACTGGTGAGAGCCAAGGAAGCATGCAGGAAAAAGTCACACATGATTTTAAAGGATGTCAACATTAAACAATATTAATTAAGAGACTGGGAGTGGGAGAGGGTAGCTGATTGGGCCACATCTCTAAAAAGTCTGCTTTAGGAAAAACAATTCTACAGCAGTAATACAGAACCATGAAATGGTCATTTTTTCTCACTGGACTCCACAAGCTTAATGTGCCAATACCACAGTTGTGTGCTAGCCAGTCAGATGGCTATACTTGCCATGTGCAGATTAATTTTGCTCCCTTAAATCTGGTATGACTTTTGCTCTCCTCACAGATAAAGAACAGGAGCTTGGGAAAATTCAATCTATGTGGCCCACTATCTTAAGAAACCGGGTAGGAGACAAAGAGGTTCCATTGTTACCAGCCTGGGATACTCCATCCTCAGTTTAGAGAAAGTAAGAAGGCTATGTCCCCAGAGCCAATGGGGCTTATCTCAGAGTGCTGGGATTATGGGGAAATCTTGATTTTTGTCTTTATATCTTTTGTTTTTTTTTTTGAGTTGGAGTCTCACTCCGTCACCCAGACTGGAGTGCAGTGGCCGCCCCCGGCCAACGCAGACTCGACCTGCTGGGCTCCGGCGATCCTTCCGCCTCAGCCTTCCAAGCAGCCAGAACTACAGGTGCACGCTAGCACGCCCGGCTAATTTTTGATTTATCGTGGAGATGAAGTCTCGCCAAGTTGCCCGGCGGGTCTCGAACCCGCGGGCTCAGGCAATCCACTCACTTCAGCCTCCCAAAGCGCGGGATTACAGGCTGAGCCACCGAGCCCGGCAGTCTTTATATCTTTCTGCATTTTCTCCAGAGAACTTGTGAGGCTGAATGAAGTCCCTGAGCTGAAGAAAGGAGAGGGCGGAGGGATCCAGGCCAGTGGAGACCTAGAGAGGGTGGTTGTAGGGCAGGGGAATAGCACTGGAGGGGACGTCAGGCAAGCTGGGTTCAAATCTGAGCTGTACATCAACTGCCTATGTGACCCTGAGCTAGTGAGGGACCCACTCTCACTCTCGGCTTCCCAGACTCCTGAATGGGGATCATCATCACCATAATGTCCATCTCACAGGGGTGTGAGGATTACATATCACACATAGGAAAGCCCTTGTCACCAGAAGCTGATGACAAGAAGCTAGGGATTATTAGGGCTTTGGGTATAAATGTAGGCAGGACAACAGGAAAGGAGATGAGGAGAAATGGGTATTTCCTGAGCACCCATGCAGGCCAGGTGGGCCTGATACTAGGCACAGAGTGAGGAAGTCGTCCTAGGGAAAGGCAGAGGTGAGGGCCTGAGTCACCTGGGACTGAGGGCCTGCTGTAAGCCACACACCTGTTCTGGCTTAGCCTTGTTCACACCATCTGCTCTCATCTCCTTGACAACAGGCCTGTCCAGCGAGCATCACGCCCGGAGTGGACAAGGGAAGTGAGCACAGCCGCGTCTGGCAACCTGACCAAGGTCATACCTTCAGTATAAGAGCAGCAGGCTAGTCTGGACGTGGGTCACGTTCTGTCTGCCATGCCTCCCACCGCCCTTTCCCCTTGCAGTCAGAGAATAGCAACCCTCAGCTGGGCACAATCCCAGCTTCTCTGGCCAGCGCCTCTGGGGACACAAGAGACCCCGGTCGGCCGCCGCCCTCCCGGCCTCTGCCCGCCCGCTGCGCACCTGGTCTCCAGGGGGATGTTGCTGTTGAGCAGCCAGTTGTCCTGGGCGTGGGCGGGCTCCTGGGCGCCGCCGGCAGGGGGCTCTCCGGAGAGCGAGTGGTCCGTGGGGGCCGGGCTGGGGTTGCTCCTCGGAGTGAAGTTGCCCCGGTTCAAGGAGCTGATGGAGGCCGCGTGGTGCTGGTTGGGGGTGTGGGCGTGCGAGAGCGGTGGCGGCGGCGTCCGGAGCCGCGGGTGGTTCTGCAGGCCGCCTGGGTGATCTAAGGCACAAACACGTGGTCAGCCAAGCAGCCAGCCGGGCACGGGTCCTTGGCTGGAAACGCAGCCCTAGAGGTCTGAACCACAGGGAGGCACTGGCAAATGACTATGGACAAGTCATTCAACTTTGTGAGCCTCAGTTTTCTCATCTGTAAAATGGGGAAAATAGTTTTTTTGGGGACCACAGAGCTACAGTGAAATCAAATGAAGCAATCAAAGGGAAAGAAACATTTCTGAAGTTCACAGTTGACAGGGCATTCTGCTTTATGAGAATTCTCTGTTTTGTAGAGGAGAGTGAGAATCAGAGACAACGGGATTCAAACCAAAGCAGATGCAATATTCCAAAGACTGCTCTTCCCTGGATAAGGAGACAGCTTTTGGAAACCATCAAGCGCAATCAAGCATAAGGCACTACTAGAGTTATGGATATTTTTAGTGTAAGATGCATTACTCTCTGCTTTTTGGGCAACACAATCTTTTATGCCAAAAAGTTATAAAGCAAATCTGGTGGGGAATTTGGGAAGGGAGTTAGGGGTGAAAGGGAGAAAGAAACAGAAACCTATCTGAGCGGATCACTTCTTTATTACAAGTTGCTACTTTCAGCATAAAGTCCACACTAGACCTACGGAGCCTTCTGGAATCCGATCCACACTTGACTTCCAGCCTCATCCCTCATCAGCGCCCTCCCTGCATCTTCCACTCCAGGCCAGGAGATGTGCTGAGACAGTTCAAGTGGCTGAAACCTCCACTCCAATAAGGAGGGTCCCCAGGAAGATGACAAAATATGAATGTCACCTCCTGAAGATGTGCAGTGCTGTTGTCCTGGACCAGAAGGAATCTAGCAGGGATGCCCCGTGGCAGGTGGGGAGAGAACCTGGAAGCTCATATAACATCCAAGCAGAGAGTCAGAGAGAACTCAGAGAACAGAGAGCCGTGGGTCAGGGAGAAGGTGAGCATGTGTGGGGTCATTTGTTCTGTCCAACTGTCCTCAGGCAGCACTTTAACGGAGAGACAGCCTGGGACAGAAGCCAGCAGCAGAAGCAGCTCCTCGGCTGAGTGAATGTCCTTCCCCTCCTTGGCCTTTTAAGCTGCTGGCTACAGTCCACTGGAGCAGTGACAGGCAGTGACTGAACCACTACTGTCCAGTGGTTATCAGGAGGCCAGCAGAGAAGTATGACCTAGTCCTTGCTTCTGCCCTTAACCTGGGAGTCAGCCTCCTCATGGCATTCTACTTCATTGATATTAATAGTTGCTGTCGTGTATTTGAGCACTTACCATGTGTACTTTCACACCCTTAACTTTTCTAATGCTTACAACACCCCTAGAGGGCAGTATACGTGCCATTCCCACTTTATAGATGAGGAAGCTGAGGCTTAATACAAAGCCCGAATTCTGTCTGCCAAACCATGGTGTCTTCGCATAAAACACAGACACCTACTGGACTGTCTCAGTCTATGGGCAAAGGTAGCAAAAGGCCCTTAGTGAAGAGAGAAGTGTCTGAGGTCTAGGGCTGACAGGCTGGTCTGCAAGCTTACAGACATTTGCTTTGTGACTAAGTGGGACAACCAAGTTCTGGCTTGATGACTGTTTAGAAGGGCTGTGAAGAGTCCTGAAACAAAGAGATTCCAAGTATAAGATCGCTGGTCACAGATCTGAAAACTAGCTTCTAAAAGGAAATTCTCCTACAGAGTTGGGGAATGTTCTGGCCCAAATCCTCTCTATTTTTTGAAATTTGGCTCAATTGCCACCCCATCCAGAAAGATTTACTTCCTTGACCTACCCTCCCAAAGTAATCTCTTCCTCTTGAATGCTGACAGCAGGCAATCCATACCTCACATCTTGATCTTCTACCCTGAATCATGCATACGTGTGTTCCCCTCTTGCCTTTTCTAGGAGGTGTGACAGTCCCTAGCCCCACTGTGCTGGGTGATCACAGGTCCTAGAATTGAGCATCTCAGTATAAGTTTATTGAGCGAATCACTGATGTGAGTGGCATAGACTGTCTGTCCAGGTGAGCGAGGCATGTGTGGGGTACATTTATGTGCAGACTATGACAGAACACCACTCTGGGCCCTCTAGGTCACGGGCCTATCCAGGCTTTTACTTACTTGCCTGGAACCAGAGTTGCAATGCTTCGGCTGGGCCCTGTTTCTTTTCCCTCATCCCTTCCAGCCTGAAAACCCTAAGAAAGGGGGCCTTGATGTTCCCAGCTTCCCAAGGGAAAAGCTCTGTATCTGGGAGCTCAGCAATAAGAGCCTCACTCATGAACCCAGAAAGAAAAGTGACCTTCCTTGGAAGCAAGTGTTTCCTCTGGTCTGAATGGACTCTCCTTTTTGCTCGCATGACTAGGAGGGAAGACGGATTAGAGGCTACAGTGGAGCCATCTTTTATTCCCTCTCCAGGGTACATGACCCTCTTGGAGGGCATCTGAGAATGAATTCACTCACTCAGCATTTATTGAGTGCCTGTTCTATGCCAAGTCTTGTAAACCAGGCACTGGGAACAAAAGAGTGGATGAGACAAATATGGCATAAGAGAACTCTCTTCTGGTTTCCATTTATTGGCTAGGCGACCTCCAACAAGTCACATCTCCTAGGTCCTTGCTCAGTGCATCTGTGAAAGAGGACCCACATTCCTACTTCACTTCCTGGAGGATCAAGAGCCATGGCCTTTACTCAAGCACCATGTATTCTGTGACCTTCTGTTAAGCCCCGAGGGAAGGACCCATGTGGCATTCATTTCCATATCCCCAGTGGTAGTACAGGGCTGGGCCTGGTGCAGGGTAGGCCCTCAGTAAATATTTAGAGAATGGAGGGGAAAGAAAAGCAAATTGGGTAGCTGGGCTTCTTGCCTGCACAAGCAGCTGCTTCTCTTCTGCTGCCTGGGTAAGCACTAGTGAACTCACAAAGCTATGCTATAAATTGCACTGACTGCCCTCTTCTTGTAGGCATGCTACCAGGTGTATCTGTGAATCAAGCCCACGTGTGAAGGATGCTACTGTTATCTGTGCACACTGCTGTCAGTGAAGGCCACTTGCTTAGCTGAATTTTGCAAGCCTGGTTTTCCAGAAAGTTTTTGCTCCCTACAAGTTATCAGATATATTTGCAACTGCTGGTGCCCTCCAATACCTCAAACGGTTTTCATGTAATATGCACAAAAATTCTGAACACGGAAGCCTCCTGGCTGCGTGGTCCTGAACTGATATCACAGTGAGGCTCCTTCAGAATGCTGGGCAGAATAGCAGGTGACAGAAAGAGATGAAGTCTTGGTGTCAAATAGCCCTGAGTTCATGTTTTGACTCTGCCACTTATAAGCTGTGTGGTCTTGATCAAGTCACTTGACTTCTCTGGGGCTTCAGTTTTCTTATAACTAAATGGAGATTATGCACACCTTATAGTGTTGTTCTCAGAATTAAATGAGATAATGGAAGTAAAGTGCTTAGCACAGTAATTCTAAAGAATGGTGACAATTAATCCCACAATTACAATAAAGCCATGATGAATGAATGCATCGTAAAGCAATAAATCGTCACCGTGGTGATCACATTTACAACAAGGGTTCCAAAGCAAAAAGCCTTGGGAGAGAAAGAGCAGGGAACTATCTAACAGAGGTGTGACACTCTTATTACAAGTGAATTCCACTCTGGACAACCCGCTGACTCCCAGGAGCTCTGGTCTCAGGAGGGTGCCTGTAGCTGAACATGCAGCTGTAGCTGATGAGAATGGCAGCAGCCCTGAAACTCAGAACAAAGCCAGAACCATGGGGTCTCGACGTACTCAAAGATGAAGGCTCCTTTCTGCATTAGACAAGTATCTTTGAGCAAATCAGGCAGCGACTGCTACTCAAATCTATACCTTTCTGTCCTGGGTTCAAGGTGCACCCTAAGGAGAGGGCCCCTGTGTTGTTTAATCAGCCAGCAAATATTCAACAACCTTTTATTGTGTGCAGGGACTTGATGGGTTAAAAGATAAGGATAGGCCCCATCCTTGACAAGTAGCTGGTGTTTGGGGGAACAGGTGTCAAAGAAAGACACGAGCAGAGCTCAGGAGTTTCATAGGCGTAGGCCTTACCTCTGTCTCATACAAGCCATAGTCACCTCTCTGAGTCTTTAGTCACTCATGTATAAATTGTACATAAAACAGGAATGGCAATAAAAGGAAGAGAAGGAAGACAGGCTATCATAGACTGAATATAGAGATAAAGAAATCAGACAAATATGGTCCTTGACTCTGAAATGCTCAGAGTCTAGCAAAGATAACAGCCATGCAAACAGATACTACACAAATTGGTAATTATGATGAAATTATACATCAGTATACATCATCACATTTATCAGTTAACATTTATTGAGTGCTTACTGCATGCAAGACACTTTCTAAGTGTTTTGCTTATTTAATTCTTGCAACATTTCTGTAAAGAAGGCGTTATTATTACTCCCCCGTGTATGGATAAGGAAACTGAGGCACAGAAAGCTAAGTAATTTGTCCAAGATGACAAAACCATTAAGTAAGGAGCCAAAGCCATACTGTTAAGCACTCTGCTTTATGTACATTAAGTGAGTTAATGCAGGTAAAGGCTTACCTCAGTGCCTGTCACCTAGTGACACCTCACAAGTGTCAGCTACTACAACCCTTGCTGGCTTACGCTACAGCTCCTGGAATACCAAGGGGCACAGAAGGCAGCTGCCAAACTCTAGCTGTCAGGGTCAGGGGAGGTTTCTAAGAGGTGACACGGGTCCTGTGTCTAAGGGGCATCTCTTTAGACGGAAGATGATACATGTTCAAGGGTTCAGAGGCAAGGCCGACTGAGGATTTTTTTTTTTTTTTCAGTCGAAGTCTCACTCTGTCACCCAGGCTAGAGCGTAGTGGCACAGTCACAGCCACCACAGCCTCAACCTGCTGGACTCAGGCAATCCTTTGGCCTCAGCCTTCCAAGTAGCTGGAACTACAGGCCCATACTATCATGCCTGGCTAATTTTTTGGGTTTATTGTAGAGATGAGGTCTCACCATGTTGCCCAGGCTGGTTTTGAACTCCTGAGTTCAGGCAATCCTCTAGCCTTGACATCCCTAAGTGCTAGGATTACAGGTGTGAGCCACTGCGCCCGGCTGGGGGGCCTTTTTTTGGTAAGTAGTGTGGAATGGCTATGAGGGAGCAGTGGAGGGAGCAGTGGCTGGGAGTGAGGGGGAGACACTGGCAGTGCCAGGCTAAAGAACTTGTCCTTTATCTGGAGGGTGAAGGATCACATTAGTATTTGGGGAATCTGCTCCCGCCGGCCATGTGGAGGCAGAACCAGGCGGGGGCAGGCTGCAGGCACACCCTAGACAGACTGCGGGGTGCCTTGCTGGTGGAAAGATTCCAGTGGAGTGTGTCACTATTCTTTTACAAGATCATATTCATGAGAAAAAATCAGAAACTTCCAGAGCTTTGGCCCAGGCAAAGAACTCAATCGTGTCAATAGCCCTGTGATCTAAGGCCAGCACTGGCTCCAAGAAAGGGTGCCAGGCCGGGTGCCCACATCCAACCCTGTGAACGGCAGACAGGCGCCCGAAGGTCTCCTTGTTCTGGAGCTAATGACAACCCCAGCATACACTGAAGTCATTAATCGGGCCCTAAAGATTGTCAGATATGAACGATGATGGTATTTAATTATCATAAAACACAAAAACTCCAGCTGCCTGAGAATGCCAACAGAAAGAGTTATTTGGCTTCCATTAAAATGCCATCGACTACCACTGACACGGGATGGTGATGTGGCAGTGCTGAGAGCTTAGCTAATGAACCTTGGCCTACACGACCAATTTAGAGAGGCCAGAAAGCTCTTTGTCACCACAGCCAGCAGCCAACATCTGATGGCCTGGTTTCCAGTCTCAGCTTCCTTCAAACTATATAATCTCAGGCAATTTATTGAACCTCTCTGAGTTTTAGCTTCTCCACCTGGCAATGTATATGAAAGCACCTTGCAAAATGTAGTCTTATGCAGGAGTTAAAGATAACCATCACTATTATTATTACCTTAGCCTAGAATGGTTAAAAACAGTGATGTCCAGAATGCAACTGCTGGTCTGAGCACGAGGCTAGAGGTCACATTTTTGTGGTGTCTTCTCTGCCCATTCATTCCCTCTCTGAACAAAATGCTTCCGGTTTATTTTCACCGAAGTCCCTTCTATGTCATGGCCGATCCTCAGGGCTTCTAAATGGTACTTGGCCTGAAACCCCAGATGGTCCCTCAGACAGGACAGGGTGCACAGAGGCCAGGCAGCAGACATGAGCTCCCTGAGGCTTCCTTTCCTGAGCAGAACTTTGGGTGCATACTCAGATTATTCAATCGCTTTGCATTGTAGAAATAGTAACGAAGGAACAGTGTATGAAGAAACCTCTTCATATGATGCAGTGGTTTTCTGGAAATGTGGAAGGGAGTGTTTTTGGGTTGTCACAATGGTTGGGAAGCACAGCTGGCAATTGGCAGGAGGGGGCCAGGGAAGCCAGTAGCATGCCATGAATAGGCCCCAGGATCCCGGGGACATGCAATCCAGTAGCAGGAGGATAGGTAAACAGTTACCGTAAGACTTTATTCCCGGTTTGCCCCCCCACTATCATTTCAGATCATTCTCTGCCCTTCTCTATCACAGGAGTCTCACGCCCAAGGCCTGCATCACCTGGGCTCTTTGCCCCCAGTTTCCAGATAGGTTTGGCTAATTGTGAGCACAATAGACACTGAAAGGTAGGAGGAGAGAGAGGGTGAAGCCACCTCCTTGCTATGATTTGAATGTGTTTCCAAAATTTCAGATGTTGAAAACTTGATCTCTGGATTCATGTATTGATGGCATCAGAAATGAGGACTTTGGAAGGTAATTAGGATTAGATAAGGTCACCACGGTAGGGCCCCCTGGTGGGACTGGTGGCTTTATAAGAAGAGGAAGAGACCTGGGCTGGCATGCTCTTACCGGCTCACCATCAGATGCCTTCTGCCATGCTACCATGCAGTAGGAAGGCCCTCACCAGAGGCAGTGCCTTGACTTTGGACTTCACAGCCTCATGAATTGGAAGAAATACAAGTATTTTCTTTAGAAATTACCCAGTCTGTGATAGCCACAGGAAATAGACAAGACATTCCTCTTCCCTCATCCCACAGCAGCCCTGCTTCAGGGTTACCAGGGTCTCAGGCATTGGCCACAACCCAAGAGGCTACAACAGTTTACAGTTAGAGTGGTCTAGGGAAGCTCCTGGGAAGAGCAAGGACTTGAACTGGGCACTGAGGTAAAGGCAGGCTTGAGGTGCATGAAAGGAGAGGAAGAGGACATTCTAGGTAGGGGACTGTCATGAGTGAGCAAAGGCCCACAGGCTGAAAGATACAGGCCTGGTGTGGCAATAGGGTGGTATGGAGATCTGGGCACATGAAATGGGGATCTGGTGAGAGCCTACCTTCAGAGCTTACCCCAATTTCTAGTCCTTTAAAGCCAAGAGTAGTCAAAAGGATGAACTAGACTCTCAGGACATCTTAACATGTATGTGAGGTTCCTCACCCAACAGTGAATGCTCTCTTGGATGGGGGCTTGGGAGAGAGGGCCCTGATGCTTTTAATAGGCAGTTGAGGGAAGAGCAGTGCTTCAGAGTCTATGTCAGAGAGAGGAGTAATCAATCCCAGAGCCATGGCGATTTATAAACTAAGCTAAGAACATCAAAACCTATTGTTTTAAAGTGTGGTACCTAAGTACCTTCACTCAGCCACCATTTGAACCCAGAAGTATTGTTTTAAAATGTGGTACCTAAGTAACTTCACTGGGCCACCATTTGAACCCAGAACTCAGCAGTGAACCGGCTGGAGCCGGTTCAGAGGAGGGATGCTGGATTGTGGGGTCATCTCAGCATACTAGTAGAAGTTGATCCTGCCCTGGGGTCTCCAGAGCTAGTTAATGTTTTCTCTGGCTTCCTTGGACGGCGAAGGGTTGAGAAACTGTTGCTATGGGAACAGACAGATGCTATGGGTCTGGAGGGGAGAAGGGTTAGGGGAAGGGGTTAAAGAAGTATAAGTAACTTCACTGGGCCACCATTTGAACCCAGAGTGTATGTTTCTCAACATACACTCACCCAGACTTCATTCTTATGCTTGTCTTTATTAGTTGCTAATTCGCTGTGTTACCTTGGGCAAGGCACTTAACCTATCTGAACTCCAGTTTCCCCGACTGACAAACAGAAGAGAAGTTGGTGGGAGTCCCCCTCTGACTTTAAAATCTAAGACTGTACCATTCTTGGCAGATGAACCTGTGATATTTGATAATGTACATCTGCTTGCAAAGTATGTGCACAGCAAGTTGTGCATTAGATTGTGTTGTGTGACTGAGTACCAAGCAAGGCAAAAGGATGGAATGGAAGAAAGAAATATGTCACGGTTCTTTCTCCCTCCCTCCGCTCTGCTTCTCTGCTTTCATTCCTTTTACAGACATCCCTTTCTATAGACCTTTGCACTTGATACTGGAGGCATAGGGGTGAATTGGACAAAGTTCCTGCCTGTAAAATCAGAACAGGCTTGTTGGAAAAGGCCAGCTGCAATCGGGGGGAGGAGGAATGTCTTTTCTGAATACATGCTCTCCCTCAACTTAAAGCTGTGTCTACCTCAAGGCAGAATTTGTCCTGGGAAAGCTTTCTGGCTGTCAAGTGAGTTTTCCTCCCTTCCACTGTCACCTTTTTACCCTTTTCAAAAATGTTCTGATCCATAAACAGGTAGGTCAAGCCTAAAATCAACAAGGAACCGCAGCTGATAAGTAGGAGGGGCTGTTGTGGGAGTGCAGGGGTGGAATTCAGCTCAACCGGAGTGTGATGGAGTGGCTAAGATGCCCAGGGGAATGTAGGTAGGCTGCACTCATAGAGGAAAAAGCACCAAGGACGGGGGAGGGATGGTCATGCAGTGATCAGCTGGAGCCGGTTCAGAGGAGGGATGCTGGATTGTGGGGTCATCTCAGCATAGTAGAAGTTGATCCTGCCCTGGGGTCTCCAGAGCTAGTTAATGTTTTCTCTGGCTTCCTTGGACGGCGAAGGGTTGAGAAACTGTTCCTATGGGAACAGACAGATGCTATGGGTCTGGAGGGGAGAAGGGTTAGGGGAAGGGGTTAAAGAAAAAGCGTGTGTCTAGGAGTCCAGTAGATACATGCCAAACACCTATGATAGTGCTCCACATCCTATGGCTTATGTCCACACAATTCATATGCTAGGAAATGAAACACCTGGTGACTTGGTGTATTAGGTCCTAGATTGAAGAATGTTCCCAGCCTGGCCATGAACTCACTCTGTGACTTTGGGAAAGTCCCTCCTCTCTCTGGGCCTCAATTTGTCAATCTGGAAAATGAAGTTCCTGCATTTTATAAATTTTCTCCTGCATCCCTTTCAGCCTTTGACGATCTGATTGCTTGTGGCTTTCTTTGTTCTTCTCAGGGAACTTCCTGGAGAGAAGACAACAGCAAGAACACTACTGCTGACTTCCAATAGCCACAGGGTAGCAGAATGGGGCTTTATGAAGACAAATCAGGGCCCAGGCCAAGAAGTCCTGGAGCAGACAGCAGTCCACCTCAAGAAAACTCTTCTTCCTGCCAGGCTCCGCAATGTAGCGAGCTCCTTGTCAGTGAAGTGGAGGCTGATATAACTAGCCTGGACCGCCTTCCTGAACTTCAAGCCTCTCCTACTTATATTAAATGTATACCGAGTTCAACTTCATGGGTCCCTGTACTTTCCCACCCCCAACTCTCCTTCTCCTGATGCTCCTGATCCCAGCATCAGGAGCTGCTGCCAGAACCACCGCCCAATCAAGCAAACCAGACCTCTGGGGCCCGCTGTTGTCTTTTTCCTCTTTTTCAGGTTTAACAGCTTAACAATGATGACCAAGTCCTCTAGCCTTCACCTTCCAAATATCCATGGGCTCCTCGCCACTCCCACTGTCACTACCTGATGAGGCCTGCCAAAAGCCTTTTGGTTTCTCCCCACTGCATAAAGGGTGAGACCCCTCACCCTCCGGCCTGGGCCCACCACTCCAGGGCAGCACCCACAGCTCCCTTCCCTCCCTTTCTAAAAAGTTTCCAAGGTTAACAGGCTAATTATGAACCACCCATGAAACCGCTCACTGCATGTTTCATGTCTGTGGCTTTGCATCTGTTGATGGGTTTTCTTCTGCATGGAAAGCACCTTTTTACGCCTTTACTTGGTTATTCAGATTAGAAGTTACCTGCTCCGGGAAGACTTCTCTGACCACTCTCGCCTCCAGTTTGGGTGAGAAGCCCCTGCCCTTCTTCTGGGCTCTTCTAGCCTCCATGGCTTACTCTGAGTTATCTCCATTTGTTTACTGATCTGTCTCTTCCACCAGTCTAGATATTCCTGGCAGAGGTCATATCTTAATATGTCATAGACTGTGAGGCCAGATACTCCTCTCTGGGTTATGTGGTGTGCTACTGTCTGGGGACTCTTTCACGCAGAAACTACCACTGATTCTTGAGAGACACGGGCACTCTGGTACCCTGATCGTTCTCCTTAAACTTGACCTGAATGTGCAGTCTCCAAACTGCACATTGAAGACAGCTGATAATTGATGTACGCATAAACTCTTTATATTTTTATTAACAGCTGAAAATCAAGAAAATTACAAGAAAATCAAGACAACGAATTTTAAGGCTCCTGCAGGGAATAACCTACTTTGCTGAAACTGGTGCCAGCACTAAAGGTCAGGACAGTTTATTAGGCTATTTTCCTAATTCTACACCCGGTCCCCCACCCCAGCATGGGCCCTGCAGGAAGCTAAATACTAGCACATGGAGAGATGAATTCTCATCCATCATGGTCACACCCTTCCCTCCATTTTGGATCCATTAGTCATTCTGAAGAAACTGCTTTCTCTTAGAAGAGACACTGAGCTCCCCAGATGAAAGTGACAGGTTGGCTAAAAGGTTGCTAGAACCCCACAGAGCAGTAGTGCATGGTGGCTAAGTGCTATGGTTCAGGCTCAAGCTGCACTGGGTTGAAATCTCATCTCCCTTATGTATACACTAGCCACATTATGAACCTTTTCTAGAGCTCGGTTTCATGCCGCGAACCTCATTCAAACAGCACATTGGCCAGGAGGAAAATTGTCAAGTCAAACAGGTGCCACCACTTACTAGCTCTGTGGCTTTGGGTGAATTTTTGACCTCTGAAACCTTGATTTCTTCATCTGTAAAATAAGATTAATAGCGCCATCTACTTTGTGGTTTGTTGCAGGAATTTAGTGAGACAGTGCATATAGAGTCCTTAGCAATAGGGACAGGCAAATAGAAAGGATCAATTGAGGTTAACTATTAATTCACTCTCATAGCTCCTTAGAATTACATCTAATTACTTTCCCCCTAGGCTGTAGGGTCTTTAAGGGCAAAGATTTTACCTGTCTTTCCACCTAGTGCTTGGTTTTCCCTCTGCCTTCAGCTGTCTTCCCTGTAGAGGCTAGCTATTAAGCTGTCTGTAAATGTTTGTTGAATGAAACTAAATTAGACCTTTGTCCATAAAGAGTCTTTAGGTGTGGGCACTGGGAGGAAGAGAATAACTTTTTTTTTTTTTGAGTCAAGGTCTCATTCTGTTACCCAGGCTAGAGTGCAGTAGCACAGTCGTGGCTTACTGCAGCCTCAACCTCCTAGGCTCAGGCAATCCTCCTTCCTCAGCCTCCCAAGTAGCTGGGGCAACAGGCGTGCACCACCATGCCTGGCTAATGTTTTTGATTTTTTGTAGCAACAAGGTCTTGCTGCGTTGCCTAGGCTTGTCTGGAACTCTTGGGCTCAAGAAAGCCTTCCTCCTCGGTCTCCCAAAGTGCTGGGATTGTAGGCGTGAGTCGCTGCACCTGGCCAATAATAACTATTTATTGACACATGACCATGAGCAGGGCTCTTACCAAGGTTTCCTCATTTCGTCTTCAGAGTAACACTATAAGGTGGGTCTTAATTTCTCCATTTTGCAGATGGGAAAATGAGCCTCAGAAACCTACTCATGTCTTTCTTTATGAATGTTTTCAATTTTTTTTTCCACAAGAGGATATTTCAGGCCCTAGCATTTGGGGCAACTTTATTAAATGCAACATCGTGATTTAAAAACCAAACAACAGGCCAGGTATGGTGGCTCATGCCTGTAATCCCAGCATTTTGGGAGACTGGGGCAGGAGGACAACTTAGGTCAAGAGTTCAAGACCAGCCTGAGCAACATAATGAAATCCTGTTTCTACAAAAAATAAAAACAAAATTAGTTCCAGCTACTTGGAGGCTGAGGCGGGAGGATCACTTGAGCCCAGGAGTTTGAGGCTGCAGTGAGCTATGATTGTGCTACTGTAATCCAGCCTGGACAACAGAGTGAGACCCTGCCTCTAAAAAATAAATAAATAAATACAATTTTTAAAAAATTCAAAAAACCCCAAACAACAAACAGGAAACCTGTCCATCGTTCCACTGCTGAGAAGCTGTGTCATATATAGCAAATGCTAAAAGCCAAGATCCTAATACAGGTCTCTGTTTGCTCTTTCTACTCTTGATGCCTCCTAGAGCCAGAAGAAGAAGAAAAAATGAATTCTGAAGTACTTAAGTGATATGCATTGAGCACTTTATTAAATGCAAAGACATCTCATGTGTTTTTGTTATGACTGAACAATAATCGATATTATATGAGTGATGGGTTTGGGAGGCCAAAAAAGTCTGAATGTTTGATAACACACCAGACTAGCAACCCTAAGAGGCAGGTATTATTATCCTCCCTTTACAGATGAGAACACAGAGGACTTGTGAGGCTGAGCAGCTGCCCAGGTGGCAGAGCCCATACACAGTGACGTCAGGCCCAGAGTCCTCCCCAGCCTTCATAGAAGTTGCATGCAGACCCCTTCTACCTCAATGGAAGCATACCCACCCATCCCCTGCGAGTCACATGGCAGTCTGGTAGCCTCCTGCTCATGATTTTGCCTTCTTCCTCAGACTCTAAAAGGCCCCACTTGGGAGCAAAGGCAGAAAGCGTCCAACTAATTATACAGATCAGAGAGATGCTTTTCATCATTTATGACATGACCACATGTGGGTTTTTTTTTTTTTTTTGGATACAAGCTCAGGAGAGCTTGGGCAGGTTTTTCATCCATCAATGTCCGTAAACCAAGTCGTACTAGAAATAGATAAAAGAAATTTTGTCCTCCTGAAGTCCTCTGGAAAGTGCCTAGCTCAATCCCCAGGCAACAGAAATGTAATAATAATACCAGTAATGACCTCAAAGTATTGAAGGCTCACTGAGCTGCTAGTTACTCTGCAAAGCAACTTTAACACCTTTTTTTCCATTTCATTTTCCCAAGAGTCCTCTGTGATGGGTGGAGGAATACAATACAGTGTGTTAGGAGTGTAGCCTGGGTTTGAATCCTGGCCCTGCTCCTTCCTAGCTGTGTGGTCTCCCATAAGATACTTAGCTCTTCCTGTGTTCACTTTCCTCACTTGAAGTATAGAGATATTAGTCATAGGGTGGCTGGGAGGATCCATGTGAAGGTCTGAGAACACGGCACACCACTGGGACTCGCTAAATGTTAGCTGTTGGTATCTTTGTTAACTAGAGGAGGAAACAGGCTCGGAGAGAATCTGCTCGTGCTCCATAGCTACTAAGTGCCAAGACTGGAACCCAAGTCCATCTGGCTTCAACTCCCATGCTGGTTTTTTTTTTTTTTTGAGTCCGAGTCTCACTCTGTTGCCCATGCTGGAGTGCAGTGGCACGCTCATGGCCACCACAGCCTTGACCTGCTGGGCCTTCCATCTCAGCCTTTCAGGTAGCTGGAACTACAGACATGTGCCACCATGCCCAGCTGATTTTTTTATTTATTGTAGAGACAAGGTCTCACCAAGTTGCCCAGGCTGATCTTGAACTCCTGAGCTCAGACAATCCTCTCGCCTCTGCTTCCCAAAGTGTTGGGATTACAGGTGTGAGCCACTGTGCCCAATCACTCCTGTGTGCTTTATGGTGATGGTATACTCTCTTGTGCTTAGTACAAGACTTCCTCATTGTAAGTCTAACATAAATGTTTATTTACTATATCTACAATTCTAATTTGTAGTTTGAATTACAATTCAAATTGTTTACCGAGTGATTACTATGTGTCAGGGATTGTGCCAAATTCATTACATATACGAACTTATTTTATTCTAAAAACAACCTTGTACTGCATGTATTATGCATGTACTCTTCACCCTACTGCATACTTCACCTGGCATGCAGTAGGTGCTCCATAAATGGTATTATTATTATTACTGTTATTGAGTTGAGGTCTCACTCTGTCACCCAGGCTGGAGTGCAGTGACATGATCATGGCTCACCTTGACCTCCTGGGCTCAGGGGATCCTCCCGCCAAGGCTCCCAAGTAGCTGGGACTACAGCCACAAACCACAATGCCTGGCTAATTTATTTATTTTTTGTAGAGATGAGGTCTTGCTGTGTTGCCCAGGCTGATCTTGAACTCCTGGACTCAAGTGATCCTCTCGCCTCGGCCTCCCAAAGTGCTGGGATGACAGGCGAGAACCACTGTGCCTAGTCCCACTACTATTATTATTAATATCAGAGAATGCTCTCTTAAGTGCTATGCTCCTGGTCAATGCCCTCCCAAGATCACTGACTCCCAGCTGCTACTCCTTCTCTTACGACGGTGTGTGTGCTGTTTCTAGAGCAATCCCCACAGCCAGGGCGCAGACGGTGCTAACTTTATCTCAATGCAAAAAGTGTACATTCTGTGGGCACCACCTGGGTTCATTCCCCAAGTTAATTCTTTTCTCTCAGCTGTGGAATATTTTATTTTTCCAATTTCAGAATCTACTTATGTTAAAAAAGAAAGAGAGAAATCTAATCAGCCCAGCTCAGGTTTGCGAAACAAATAATGCAGCCGGCATAGAACCTTAATCAAACAGTTACATTCATAACCACAGTGATCACTTCGCTGCCTAATTTATACAACTCGGGGCATCCTGAAGCAACTGCCTCTTGACAATATAGAATGTGACGCAGAAGTGCACTGACACTGCTGAAGGGGTGTAGATCTCCAGGCCTGGTGTCTTCATGGATCGCAAGCACGTCTGGATTGGGAGGTACGTCCCCCAGGAATACGACCCACGCCCGAATGTCATGCAACATTTTCTTTTTTTTAAATAAGGCTAGAGGAGAAGTAAACTTTTACCAGGCTGCTTCCTTTGTTTTCTGGGAGAAATAAAATAGTAAGGCTGAGCTGCCTTAATGCCCTGGAGAGGACAAGTGCTTCAGAGTCCGGTTGACACGGGGCTAGGTCCTGGCTCTCCCTCACTTGCTTTGCATTCTAGATAAGTTACTTAGACAAGTTACTTACTATCATTTATAAAATGGAGATAATTATACCTACTCACAGGTTGAAGATTAAATAAGAAGACACAGCCTAGGCAACATCATGAGACTTCATCTCTAAAAAAAATTTTTTTAAATTATCTGGGCATGGTGGCACACACCTGTAGTCCCAGCTACTTGGGAAGCTGAGGTGGAAGGATCACCTGAGCCCAGGAGGTGGAAGCTGCAGTGAGCCATGATCGTGCCATTGCACTCCAGCCTGGGCAACAGAGTGAGACTCCAACTTAAAAATAATGATAATGAAAATAATAAATAAATGAAAACAAAGAGTTTCCTACTAGACCATGAGCTTTGTATTTCCCAATGCTTAGCACAAGCATTGTAAGTCTAACACGAATGTTTATTTACTATGCCTACAATTCTAGTGTGTAGTTCGAATTGTAATTCAAATGTTTACTGAGCGATTACTACGTGCCAGGGATTGTGCTAAGTTCTTTACATACATGAACTTATTTTATTCTAAAAACAACCCTGTAATGCATGTATTATTATCCCCTTTCCAGCTTTGTGATAACTGAGGCTCTGAGAAGTCAGGAGACTTCTCCAAAATAGCTCTGATAGTAAGGGGTGGAAGGAGGAATCCCAAGATCACAAGGCAGAGTCAGGATTCAAACCCAGGCTTGGCGACTCTACTTCTCTGTCCTGCACCCTCCTTCCACAGCACCCATCAAACTCCATAGACGATAGCACAGACGAGAACAGAATCCCAAGAGATGTGAGTTCCCTTCTTTCTCCTTTTTACTTTATGTTCTAGTATTCCTTGGGGCAACTCAGAAATCAGGATAAGGCTTCAGAGGGGCTTCATCACATTTCCAACCAGTGTCAGCTGAACATCTGCAATGGACTTGCTCTGTGTTGGTTACTGGGCAGAGACACTTTTACCTTTGGTGTGGCCTTCTAGATTTCTGGACTATCTATATGAAAAGAAATTGAGCACTCGAACTTTCCTCAAGGACTTGGATGGGAAACTACCCCCCAGGCACCCAGGAGAGTCTGCGATGGCCTGCTTGTGCCCTGCCCACTGTCCTATAGTGGCAGGTGCTAGGCCTGGGTTCTAGTTCCTGCCCTGCCATGATCTTGCTGGCACATAGACCAGTCATCCCACCCTTCTGGAGCCTCAGATTCTTCCTGTGTAAATGGAGAGTGTTAGGCCTGATTCATTTGCTCAGCAAATATTTCCGTCAGTTGTTTCCAAACTTTTTACTCCTAGGATCCCATTAATATCCTTCCCCTCTCCCCATTACCCTGTGTTTTAAGACATTTTGTTTCGAGCTGAGCACAGTGGCTCACATTTGTAATTCCAGCACTTTGGGAGATGAAGGCAAGAGGATTGCCTGAGCTCAGGAGTTTAAGATCAGCCTAGGCAACTTGGTGAGACCTCATTTCTATAATAAATCAAAAAAGTAGCTGGGCATGGTGGTGTGCACTTATAGTTCCAGTTACTTGGAAGGCTGAGGTGAAAGGATAGCCTAAGTCCAGCAGGTTGAGGTTGTGGTGGCTGTGGGCGTGCCACTGAACTCCTCTAGCAGGGGCAACAGAATGAAACTCTGACTCAAAAATTAAAATAAAACATTTTGGTTCTCACACAAGCTATACTCATTAACTAATCATTAATTGTTTTCCTATTTTTATTTTTTGAGTTGGAGTCTCTCCTCTGTCACTACGACTGGAGTGCAGTGGCCGCTCCTGGCCACTGCAGCCTCGACCTGCTGGGCTCTGGCGATCCTTCCACCTCAGCCTTCCAAGTAGCTGGAACGACGGGTGCGCGCTACCACACCCGGCTAATTTTTTGATTTATTGTAGAGATGAGGTCTCGCCAAGTTGCCCAGGCAGGTCTCGAACCCGCGGGCTCAGGCAATCCACTCACCTCAGCCTCCCAAAGCACGGGATTACAGGTTGAGCCACCGAGCCCGGCTGTTTTCCTATTTTTAAATCCAGCACATGTAAAGGTGGCAACTAGAGTTTCTGACAGGAGAACTTGATGAATGGACCCCTAGCACCTGGCCCACTGCTGACAGAGTAGGCCTCATGTTTACTAAACGGAGTACATGAATAAATGAATGGGTGAATGCTTACTACTACACAGAAGAGCACTGGCTGGCAGAAAAATGGGGAGTCAGAAAGCCCTGGACCTAAATTCCGGCTCTATCACTTATAAGCTATTTGATCATGGGGAGGACGCTTACACTCTGAGGCTCAACTACAATACGAAGATCTATCTTGTAGGATTGTTTAAAGTCACAGAATAATAATGACAACAATAAGACAAATAGGCTGCGCTCAGTGGCTCAGCCTGTAATCCCGCGCCTTTGGGAGGCTGAGGTGAGTGGATTGCCTGAGCCCGCAGGTTTGAGACCAGCCTGGGCAACTTGGTGAGACCTCATCTCTACAATAAATCAAAAATTAGCCAGGCGTGGTAGTGCGCGCCTGTAGTTCCAGCTACTTGGAAGGCTGAGACAGAAGGATCGCTGGAGCCCAGCAGGTCGAGGCTGCGGTGGCTTGGAGCAGCCACTGCACTCCAGTCTGGGCGACAGAGTGAGACTCCAACTCCAAAAAAAAAAAAGACAAATGATAGCCAACACATATACAGTATATATTACGTGGCAGGCGCTATTTGTAAATCCTTTGCATATAGTAGCCTAACCAGCACAATAACCCGATGAGGTAGTTACTATAATATCTCCATTTTGCAGATACAGAAACTGAAGTATAGAGGGAATAGTATGTAACTTGCCCAAGGACAGATTAGTATGGTGGAGACAGGATCCCAATTGAAGCAGTCTAGCTCTAGAGTCTGTGCCCTTGACTCTTGCACTGTACTGTCTTGGCATGTCATACCAAGTGCCTAGCACACTGTATGGTAACTACCATGCTGACTGAGCGGGAGCCCTAAAGGTTGGGACCAATATAGCCTCACACAGGATGATGAGCACATTTTTCGGCTGGGCTTTTTGCAATAATGGCAAATGCTTCCAGCACCCCTATATTTACATGGTCTGTAATGGCCCAGGAATTGTAGTTTGCAATTAAGTATGAGGGGCTGTCAGAGACTGGCTCTGCTGGTGACTGTGCCACAAAAGCCGTAGCAGACAGGAGGGAAAATGAGGCGGTGCTGTCCATGAGGCCTCCTCTCTGAGAGACACGCAGGATTCCTTTTCCCCAAGGCTGTTTCCTCCCACTGTGCCTTGCCCCTCTAGCAATCCTGTGTGCTTTTGTCAGCCTGCTATTTCTTCTAATAATAGAAATTATCTTTTTGCTTTGGGAGCCCTACTCTCAGCTATGAATTTGCATGAAACCAGTAGCCAAGGAGAGTACCTCCCTTCCTCCAGCTCTGGTGTCTGATTCAGGCAGAGATACATGACTGTGGTCAGGCCAATTGGAGTTGATTCTAGGATTTTGCTGAAGCTATGGAAAAAAAGACGCATTTTCTTTTCCCTGGGGTTATAAAGCTGGAGGGGTCCCTTTGTCATCATATGGGGAATGCCTACCTGAGAATGAGGCCAAAACAAAGGAAAACAGAGTCAAGAGATGGAGAGATTCATGAAGATTTATTTGAATGTTCAAATCTAACTGCACTGATGGAAATATGCACCTCTGGGCCTTCCAGTTACAGCACCCATTACATTTTATTTTCTTAATACATGTGTTGGAGTGGGATTTCCATGCCTCACAGAACCCACTCCCACTGCTCTCTCAGCCTGCATTGCCTCTCCTCGTCCCCTTCTCAATCATGAGATCAAAACTCAACTTAGAACTGAAGCACTACAGCACTCTTTGGGGAGACCTGACCACAGCCTCCTATGTGCCCCATGAACCTGAAGCCACAGGGCAGTTGAACATGCCCAGCTGGTACATTAACCATATGCATGCATGTGTTATCTCTCCCTCCCACCAGCCACCCTGAGAGCCCCTTGAGATGACCCTTATTCGTCGTCAAGTCACTGGAACCCATCTGATGCTTGTCACATAGCAGGTCAAATGCTGGTGAGTAGATGAATGGGAATCACTTTCCCAGACATCACCGACATCTAAGCAAATGATCATAAACAGCCTCTTTAGTTGAAAAAGAATGCTCCACTACTATGAAGTCGGACCATTTCTTCCTCATTAGAAAATTGCCCTGTAATGACCTGTAGAAGTTAAATAATGAGAGAATGTCCACTTCCAGGTGGACAGACACGATCCATGTGAGATGGGTGCAGGTGCACTGCCAAGCCCCAAGACAGAGAGGGCTGTCTGCTGGGCTGTGGTAACTTGGCCTGAGGCTTTGTTCACCGTATTACTCATGGACACTGTTACCAATCACACTTACTCAATCGATTTTTTTTTTCTCCCTGAGGATGAATCACTTCATCCCTCCTTAATCTAATGACTGAAATTAGGCAAAAGCAGTCATCTGATACATGGTAGTCATTGTCCCAGAAAGGAAGATATCAAATACGATATTATTTAAGAAAAAAAAAAACCTTTTAACATTTCCATTCTCTTAACTGCCTATGCAAATCAGGCAGAATAATTTCAAACGGGAAAACATACATTTGAGTCTGTGGCTGATCTCATGATCCTTCCTTGTGTCAGGTCAACTGGAGTGTGCATTTTTGTGTTGCCCAGTCTTTCCTTCTAAACAGGTATGGAAACTCCTATCTGCCAGGCACTGTGCTGTGTACTTTAAATCTGTTTTCTCTGATCTGGGTTCTAGCTCTGCGGAGTTTTAACACCGTCATCCTCATGTCACAGATAAGGAAACTGGGACTCAGGGAAATGAGAGGTTAGCCTGATGTTGTCTAGTAAGTGGTGGACCCAAACCCAGGACTAGCTTGACTCTGCAGGCACAGGCTCCTTCTACTCTCTCCATGGACTCCCACTGACATTGTACGCTCAAGGGATCCAGTAAAGCTGGGGAGAGCCAGTCCTATGAAGATGGGCATTTATACATGTTGGGTCCCTCCTGCAATGTGGCATTGTTTAGGCCAAGAGAGGAATGGGGCGCTACCCAGGTCTGCCATGTGTCTGCTTATCCCAAAGGCTGAGATCTGGGCAGAGGGCGCTGTGGCATAGCAGCCATGTCCGAAGGCAAGTGGACTGAGCCCAAGGGAACGTCAGAAATACATCTCTGTTTTTCCCTCCCTAGAACTCAAATGTGGCATTTAGAAATATCTCTAAATGTCAAAAGCTTCCATGAAGATAGAATCTGACTGCCCCCTTCACACACACTTGAGGTCTGAGCTATAATTACAGACACTTCGTTCCCGACCCTTCATATTTGCCTTGTCTGAGCCCATCTGTGCAGCATGGTAGAGCTGTAGCCAACCACAGCAGGGCATTCAGGCTCCCTGGGGAAACCTGCTCTCCCAGCAGACTGATGGGGAAGGCCTGGAGACAGAAGGTGCAGGACCAAGGCAAGGAGGGAAATGTCGGTCCTGGAGAGCTGGAGTCTGATTGACAGCTCAAGGCAATCTTGTCCTAAGTTCATCACTAGACTGCATTCACATGCTGCCTATTTCACTTGTGATCTCAGACTTTTTTGAGGATTATGAGAACTACCTTAGAGTCCTCAAACCCACAGACCCTCTCCCTTCTCTGACCTTGGAATGCAGAGTCAAGTAAACCTACTAAGTACAAAGCCATGTGGTAGGCACAGACGAAGGGAGAGAGGGAGGGAGGGAGGAAGGAGCAGCACAGATATCATCCCCCCACTGTCAAGGCACTGAACCTCCTGAAGGAGATAGGCTTGGAGACAACCAGCTCTAACCAGATGCAGCATGGGAACTGCTGGTATCCAGAGTGAATATCGAGTGTGATGGGGCTGGAAGGGATTGCTGCCCTGTTGCAAAATTAGAAGAGAGTGCCCAGGAGAAGGCGATAAATGCCTATCGAATGCCAACACACAGCAGACACTCTGTTTGCAGACCATTTCTATTCAAAGTTTCAGAGGTGATCTCTGAGGGCCTTGAAGGGTGGGCAGAATTAAATGATAAGGACAGTGTCTAAAATACGCAAAGACAGTGAGGGCAAAGGTAGACAGGCAGTGTGGTCTGCACCATTCAGAAGGCAATTGATTTTTTTTTTTTGAGTTGGAGTCTCACTCTGTCGCCCAGACTGGAGTGCACTGGCTGCTCCCGGCCACCGCAGCCTCGACCTGCAGGGCTCCCGCGATCCTTCCGCCTCAGCCTTCCAAGTAGCCGGAATTACAGGCATGCGCTACCACGCCCGGCTGATTTAAGGCAATTAATTTAATTAAGCCTCGCCCTCATGATGTCTTTATGATGACAGTTCTTGTTATTTAAACTCTTCCTGTGTTTTTGCCCAGTGTCTCCAACTAGGCCAATGTGTCTAGTTTCTTCCTAGAGTCCACAGTTGCTCTGTATGCAACAAAAGTTGACTCAACTGTTACTGTCAAAATGAGGACTACGTTTCTATAGGAGAAAAGAGCACTGATTGGACTGACACAAAAGCAAATACCATTTCTAGATATCCTATCCAAAGGCAACTTCCAATATCCAAAATAAAATCCTTTGCACAGTGATACAAAGACTAGCAGTGAACGAATGCAACAGTGTGAAAATCCTGGTCAAATGTGTCAAATGTATGATCGCCTCAGCCTTCCGGGTATCATAACCCTAATGGTATAAAGCCTGTGAGATAGCAAAAAAGTAAGTTGGCCCTTTGCATTCAGATGCCCTTCTGAGGGGACATGGTAAATCTAGGAAACCACTCAGATGTCTCCTCTCAGGGGACGTTAAAAGATTGCTGGTGATTATACAGGACACACTGATGCCAGCGCAAATTTTTCTTTCTTTCTTTCTTTTTTAGCTGGAGTCTCACTCTGTTGCCCAGACTGGAGTGCAGTGGCCGCTCCTGGCCACTGCAGCCTCGTCCCGCTGGACTCTGGCGATCCTTCCGCCCCAGCCTTCTGAGTAGCGGGAATTACAGGCATGCGCTACCATGCCCAGCTGCTTTTTTGATTTATTGTAGAGATGAAGTCTCGCCAAGTTGCCCAGGCGGGTCTCGAACCCGCCGCCGGCTCAGGCAATCCACTCACCTCAGCCTCCCAAGGTGTGGGATTACAGGCTGAGCCACCGAGCCCAGCAAATTTTTCAAAAATATATGTTTCCTTGAAGGTCTCCATCAAATTGCATGAAAAAGCAAATAAAGAGATGGAGTATATACTGAGATATGCACAAAAAAACCAGCTGGCGTTAACGCAGGAAAAGAATATGTAAAGTACTTTCACAGTGGTGCACAGACTGGACAATAAATTACATATTATTAATGTGGGAGGAAGAAAATGAAACTGCGTTGTCTGCTTGAATAGGAAAACACCAGGTGAAAGACATCAGACAAATTACTATTGTACAACATGTATCAATGACCCTACAATCCATGTTTGGTGACTGTTTCACACATTGCCACACATTAAAAAAAAAAAAGATACAAAACTTTGATTTTTTTGGTAATAAATAAGTTCCTCAAGATCCAACATTCCATTATAAGCCAAATATCATTACAATAAAATGATTGGTTCCAACGCTATACAATTTAATATGAAGTGATTCGTTTTTCAGTCTTTCATTAAAAAGATGTGCCTGCTTGGAAGGCTGAGGCGGAAGGATCGCAGGAGCCCAGCAGGTCGAGGCTGCGGTGGCTGGGAGCGGCCACTGCACTCCAGTCTGGGCGACAGAATGAGAGACTCTAACTCAAAAAAAAAAAAAAAAAAAAGACGTGTCTGTAATCCCAGCACATTGGGAGGTGGAGGTGAGAAGATTGCCTTAGTCCGGGTTTCAAGACCAGCTTGGGCAACTTGGCGAGACCTCGTCTCTACAATAAATCAAAAAATTAGTCAGGCGTGGTGGCACATGCCTGAAGTTCCAGCTACTTGGAAGGCTGAGGTGAAAGGATCGCCTGAGCCCAGTGGGCTGAGGTTGCGGTGGTCGTGAGCATGCTACTGCACCTCAGCACGGGCAACAGAGTGAGACTTCAACTCAAAGAAAAAAAAAAAGTGCAGTCGAGTTGCTGGTAGGAGACCCGCAAGATGTCTCCAGGTGCAAAGGGTTAAACAAAAATGTCCCTCAAGTACAAAATACAAAGAGCAACACTAGGAAGGTTCAGAGCATGTGGAAGTCAAAGAATCTCAGGATGGGTGTCAGAATCAGGTAAGGAAGGAGGTGAGATGTATAATGCCAGGCACCCAGATGGTGCTCACGACATCCTCAGTTTCTCCATCATCTTCATCACTACAACCTCAGACCAGAGATATCAACTCAGCCAAGCACTCTTTTCTCAAATATTTTTTTCCTGGAGCACCTATCATATACCAGCCATGGAACGGATTGAGGACACAGTGACAAACAAACAAGAATGGTTGGTCCTTGCTCTTAAATGGAAGGCAGAGCAGCACACAATGAAAAACCATATGCAGCATGTGGTCAGGGCCAGCTTTACAGGCAGATGAACTCTTTGGTCACCCAGGGCCCCACGCCTAGAGGGCCCCGTATTGGTTTGATGTACTGTCACCATCTTGAAATCCTTGAAAATTTTAAACAAGGGGTCCCATCTATTAGGTATCCCGTCCTGGATATGCTGAAAGAGCTTTTCCCTGCAACTTCCATTCTGCCCGTTCCCCTGAGTAGCAACAGTGAGGACTGGAAGAGTGATCTCCACTAAAGATGCCTGAGTGACCTTAGGGTGACGCCATCCCCTGAGTCAACGAGTGGTTCCAGAATGAACATGTGACCCAGTGAAAACTCCAGGGGCGACTTTCTGGAAGTTTCTGGAAAAAAATTCTTGTTTGTTTTTAAAACTGAGCAATGGAAGCCAGTCTCTCTTGACCATTAAACAAACAAGCTCACAGTCTACCCTACTAGCAGCTACCCTGCAACTACAACCACAGGGGGAAACCAGCCTGAGTGTGGCAGAGCAAAACCATAATGAGAACCTGGGAGCTCAATGATAATGTTGGTGTCTGGGGCAGCCAGCCCTGAGGCCCATCCTACTTCTGGGCTTCCTCGCGTAACACAATATGTGTTCTAATGCTTGCTGTTAAGTTTTCGGCTAAATACAGCCAAAAGTATCTCTAGACACGGAGTCAGACCAGCTTCATTGAAAACCCTGATTCTAGCCGGGCTTGGTGGCTCAGCCTGTAATCCCAGCACTTTGGGAGGCTGAGGTGAGTGGATTGCCTGAGCCCGCGGGTTCGAGACCTGCCTGGGCAACTTGGCGAGACCTCATCTCTACAATAAAATAAAAAATTAGCTGGGTGTGGTAGCGAGCGCCTGTAGTTCCAGCTACTTGGAAGGCTGAGGTGGAAGGATCGCCGGAGCCCAGCAGGTCGAGGCTGCAGTGGCCAGGAGCGGCCACTGCACTCCAGTCTGAGTGACAGAGTGAGACTCCAACTCAAAAAAAAAAAGAAAAAGAAGAAAAAAAAAAGAAAATCCTGATTCTGCCACTTACCAACAGTGCTCCCTTGGGCAAGCCCCATTTTCTCTCCACCACTAGAAAATGAAGGTAAGAAACCACATTTTCTAAGACTGTAGTGAAGATAAAAGGAGGTGATGCTATTGAGGAGGCTTGGATAGTGCCTGGTACACAGCAGGGGCTTAATCACTGACAGGTATTATGATGAGAATGTTTGGACTTTGCAGACTGCTGCCTGCTGCTACATTCCTGGCGATGGGTTGGTTATGAGCTGAATTTCCCAATTGTAAGAAGAAGTAGCAGAAATCTTCTTCTAAGAAATCTTTTTGCCTAAATAGCAATGTATAACTATACTAATGGAATTTAAAGAATTTGATACGCAAATTCAATCACTTTACACATTATACAAGCAGTTTGTCAGTGAGTTGCCCTTTCAGAAATCTGGGCATTCCCACTCTGCAGCCATAAAAAAGAATGAAATCCTGTCCTTCGTAGCAGCATGGATGGAGCTGGAGGTCATCATCCTAAGTGAACTGACTCAGAAACAGAATACCAAGCAACGCATGTTCTCACTCATATGCGGGAGGCTAAAAGGCCACAAAGATGGAAAGAATAGACACTGTGGACATCCAGTGCAAGGGAGGAAGGAGGAGGGAGGGTGGGGTTCAGAAATTGCCTATTGGGTACAATGTTCACTATCTGGAGAATGGGCCACCTGAGACCCAATCCCCACCACTGCACAGGTACTATGCACAGGTATCCCCTGAATGTAAGATAAAAATGAAAAAAACAAAACAAGCCAGGCTCGGTGGCTCAGTCTGTAATCCCGCGCCTTTGGGAGGCTGAGGTGAGTGGATTGCCTGAGCCCGCGGGTTCGAGACCCGCCTGGGCAATTTGGCGAGACCTCATCTCTACAGTAAATCAAAAACTGAGCCGGGTGTGGTAGCGCGCGCCTATAGTTCCAGCTACTTGGAAGGCTGAGGTGAAAGGATCACTGGAGTCCAGCAGATCGAGGCTGCGGTGGCCGGGAGCAGAGCGGCCACTGCCCTCCAGTCTGGGTGACAGAGTGAGACTCCAACTCAAAAAAGAAAAAACAACAACAACAAAAAAACAAAGCAAAGAAATCTGGACATTCCCTGATCATCAATCACAGTGAGAATTTCCTCTTTAAGAGTGCGAATTGCAAAGTTCACCTACACAGGCTGAGATGGCAAAGCTGTGATTTTGCAAAATTAAAAGTAATTTCATACCCATCACCACTGATACAAATTCTGTTTCTATTCTTACTTGAGTAACCTTCCAAATCTTAATTCTTATTGTGTATTCTAACTTGGATCCTTTGAAATGTTCAGCCTTTTCCCACTTCTCCCCTAACAAAACAGAGCAAAAAGCATCAACTGGGATTTGTATGATGTTATGCACTTCGGGTGTAGAATAAATTCTAATTTCACTGGTGATACACAAATTCTATCTATCAGCATTTTAGTTATTAAAAAAAAGTGTATGTATGTGTGTGTGTGGTTTTCCTGATGCCTATCATCTGGACCACTTTGTAAACAGATCATTCCAAATGAATATCGGGAAATTTCAACTGGGTACATGGGGAGATTATTATTATTTTTTTTGAGTTGGAGTCTCACTCTGTCGCCCAGACTGGAGTGCAGTGGCTGCTCTGCTCCCGGCCACCGCAGCCTCGACCCACTGGGTTCTGGCTATCCTTCCGCCTCAGCCTTCCAAGTAGCTGGAACTACAGGCGCGCGCTACCACGCCCGGCTAGTTTTTTTTTATTATTTATTGTCGAGACAAGGTCTCACCAAGTTGCCCAGGCGGGTCTCGCACCCGTGGACTCAGGCAATCCACTCAAATCAGCCTCCCAAAGCACGGGATTACAGGCCGAGCCACCCAGCCTGGCTGGGGAGATTATTTTTACCCTTCCTTACAATGTATTCATATTTTCGGGGAAGCAAAATGCAGGAGAGTTGGAGTGACTTGACAAGTTCCTACCCAAGTGTGGGAGTTTCCTAAAGATTACACGAGTTGTGTTGGAAAGATTGTGAAAGTGCAGATGCTTTCGCACATTCCTCCATGCCAGTTTTTTTTTTTGAGTTGGAGTCTCACTCTGTTGCCCAGACTGGAGTGCAGTGGCACGCTGCCGGCCACCGCAGCCTCAACCCGCTGGGCTCCAGAGATCCTTCCGCCTCAGCCTTCCAAGTAGCTGGAACTACAGGCACGCGCTACCACACCCAGCTAATTTTTTAAAAAAATTTATTGTAGAGATGAGGTCGCACCAAGTTGCCCAGGCAGGTCTTGAACCCGTGGGCTCAGGCAATTCATTCACCCCGGCCTCCCAAAGCGCGAGATTACAGGCTGAGCCACAGAGCCCGGCCCATGCCAGTTTTAAAACTCTTTCTATTTGGTCTCTCACACAGCCATCAGAGGAATGTCCCAGAAGGGCACTTAACCTGCCTAAAGCCTTTCTATGGTTCCCTAGTACCCTCATGCCAAGTTCCTTAGCCTGGCATTCAAAGCCCATTTAGATCTAGTCCCTTTTACAGTCTCCTCTGTCACTGTATCCCTTAAATTAAGAATCCTGTCCTAGCCACACGAAACCACTTAATATTAAACAAGGCAGGAAAAAAAAAAAGCAAGAACAACCCCAAAAAGATAAATGAAGGCATACACAAGAAAAGAGGACTAGTTATAGTGCACTATTTGGCTCAGGAGCAAAAAAATAAAAAACTAAAAAAAAACATACCCTACATAATCATAATTATATGACCAATGACTACTTATTTAACAAAAAATAGTTATACTAATTATGTTAGAGTTGTGGGGAGAGGGAAAGCAAGAGAAGAAGTAGTGTGGGAGTCTTTTTCTTTTGCACAAAGTCAACAGACAATGTGTAAAATGACTAAATGAAGAAACAGCAGTGCATGCACATGATTTAAAAACATGAAGGGAAATAGCCAGGGAAATAGTTAGAACAGATCAGAGCTGTCTCATGGAGAGTGGGACCTTGGAGTCGGGAGGGCTCGGGCAAGAAACCCTTCTTTTTAAAAAATTATTGTAAACCTTTTACTAAAGTTTAACATTTAAAAATTTGTGAACATGTCACTTTATTTTTAAAATAATTACAAAGTAAAGGATTAAAAAAAGCCATAGAGGCATAGCTTTAACATCAGGTTTGATGTTAATATTACAGATACTTTGAAAAAGGAAATAGTCAACAGAGCTGCAGGGTGGTATTTTACAGATCAAGATAACTTGCTTTCTAATGCAGTGAACACCAGTGATTAAGGGAATCATCTGGAATCCATCAGTGACATGGGCTTTTGAATGCTTTGGAAATGCTTATTTACCTGGCTTTGCAGATGATGGTTTAGGAGATAAAGATTAAAATCTTTATGATACTGTGCATTTTTGCTGCTTGTTACAAAACACTGATGTTCACCAAAATATGTTTTTCGTATAAACCATTAAAATGCCTTTCTTTGCTTGCTGTGCTAATATTCAGTGAACTATTTGTTTGTAGTCCATGTGTGAGCATGATGTTGGAATTCCTTCACATGGATTATTTTGCTGTATGCTTGGAGCTCGTTTCTGATGAATTATTGGCTTGCGTGCATTGTGGCCACTAGCATGGGAATTGATTGAATGTTAAAGTAGTTTGCTAGCTGCAGTTGCCATTTTTTTACTGATATATTTGCTGTGTCTACACGGATTGCATGGCAATTTATTTCAGTTTATTTTCACAGAAAAGAACCACTGATGTATTACTTGTATATTAGAAAAACAAACAAAATTTGTAAGGAAAGTAGCTGGCTCCACACCACCCCCTCCTCATTCTTCTATAAAGATAACTTAAGCAGGTGTCAAGAAACATTCGAACACAGACAGATAAGGGATGTAAATAGGGAAAAGTTTATACAGCTAAAAAATAATTTTTAAAAAATCTAGGGGATTTGAGGAATGGAATGGAGTTTGAACAGTATCTCAAATGACTCCAAGAGGTTTTTGATACAGCAGCTTTTACCCAAAATGCAGGAGGTATCCATGTCTCCCTATTGCTCAGAACCAGGCTGGCTCCAACCAGAGCACTCATAGACCCAGACACACACGATGCACCCTTACGTTCTCCTGTGTTAAGGCAAGGGGTGCTTCACTATGAAGCCTTAGAAGACGTATGTAAAGCTAAGGATGTTTAAGTCAGGTTCAAGTCAGGAACCACATGAAAGCAGACTGTCAGAGAGTTGGTACTCAACCATACTCAGCTCCATCCCTTCTGCTCCAGAAAGAAGTCCTGTTCTACTCCAGAGAGAAGTCCTGTTCTCTCGTTCTTTTAATCACACTTAGTTCAAAGCCATCTTCAGTGATAGCCAGAGCTACCATTTCAAACTTCCTGCCCTTAGGGTATGATATGTCCCTCTAAGTTTGTCTTGTGGGGATCCCTGAAGCTTCTTCCAAGGAGACCACCAAACGTACATCTCCCTACTGCCCACTGGTTTCTGCCGTTTAAGGACAGAGTTCCCTGATGGCTCACTGCCTTCTCTGAAGCCCTTACCATCATCACTACCTACTCCTAGACTTCCTAGACTGCCCCAGCAAGTCCCCATCTTCCCTAGTTCCCTACTCTGCAGCCTACCCCCCCCCCAAAACATAGCTGGGACTAGAGGTTGCCAAGGTTGGTCTCAAACTATTGGATTCAAGCGATCTTCCCATTTCAGCCTCCCAAAGGGCTGGGATTACAGGCGTGAGTCATTACGCCTGGCACATACATATATATATAATATATATATATATACATATTTATATATATATATAAAATCTCCCATAATCTTAATACTAAAAGTATATATAAAAGCCTGAGAGGAAAACACCACCAATTCCTAAGGTGATAACAATATTTAAATGTATGATGGAACTAAATAGTTCAAAAATCTGCAAGGGGCTTGACAGAATAGACCTTGCAATGTATCTTAGAATATATGAGAAATCACTATATAATAAAAGAGAGGGTAAGGTGTGAAGGTTACAAGTGTGGGCTTTGGAACAGATTCACATAGGTTCAAAGTCTAACTCTCCCACTTGCTGGCTGTGTGACTTTGTATATATTGCATCATTTTTAAAATCTCATTTTCCTCACAATTAATGAAAATAATCAAATCTAGTTTATAATTATGCAATAAATTGTTGTTGTAAGGATTAAATAAGAAAATATAAGCAAGGCACTTAGCACGAGGACAGTCACCCCCGAGTGAGCACTGACTGGGTGGAATGGACTTTAGACCTGGATTGATCAAGGTGCCACCACCGATCAGCTGGAAAGTCTGATCTCACTTTCCTCATCTGTAAAAGGGAGCTAAATGGCTACTTTTATGAACGTGAAGATCCCAGAAGGGTGATATGAGGTGTTTTCCATAATTTTGAACCGGCAACCTGAAGAATGAAAACTACACTGTCAGGATGACTGAGAGCAGAGTGTTCTGTGGACATGAGCCCAGGGTGCCTGAAGCCTACCCCATCCTGCTCTGACAGGTGCCTGCCTGCACCTGCAGTCTGGTGGGTCACCACACAGAGAAGGGAAGCCCACCTCACCCTCAGAATGCTCATTACTCACACATTTGTCCCATGTGCCTGTAAATCTGGACCCCCTCAAAGGTCGCCTGTAAATTCACATCACCCTGCCTCCTGTCAGGATTTTTCAGAAGTTCCTAGAGGTAAACTTGGCTGTCATTTGAGGTTGAAATAGGACAAAGAAACAGCAATCAAACTGCTTCCGTGTGCTGCAGATAATTACAGAATCTGCTAAATTACAGTGATTAGGCATCGCCAAGGAGAAGTCAAAAGAAGTCTCCAGCAACTTTGGAGGTGGGTGGGGGGGGTGGAAGCTTAATTAAACAGCTCCTTGCAACTGATTTAATCTCTCCCTCAGAAAAACTCTCAGGTTCTGAAGAGAGACAAGAGAGACAAGAGAGACAGAGCTAGAAAGTGGATCCAGGGAAATCCTCCCACAATGGGGCTGACTAGGTCTTTAAATGGTTCTCGAGGAGTAAATGATGAAATGGGAGACGGTGGCCTTTATTATGGAAATGTAGGACTTAAGCCAAGGATCAGGCCCCTGGGGGAGGCAGTAGAGAGGGAACCCGGTTATAATGGTCTGTAATATCCTGCTGGGGACTATTTGCATAAATACAGCCAAGCCAAGCTTCAGGTGGCTGTAGGTTTTCTCTTCAAGGATTTATTCTCGTTGTGTCAAAAGTTCACCACCCCCAGACTCTGTCATTTTGGTGCGAAATGTGCCTTTTTTAGCCACCAAACACTGAAAACAAAGCCGCCTCTGCCAGGAGCCTATTTTACCAGCAAAGGTTTCTTTGAAGACTAATTAAATTTCGATTCTGGAAAGAACAGAACCCTTTGCAATTGTGGGATGGGGACAAAGGCCTGAACAATTTAAACCTAGTGGAGCAGCTCTGTGCCTCTGTCCAGGTCTAATTTTAATTTTGCCACGAGAGCTTTACAGAAAGGATGGGCTTCTGAGGACTAGTGTGTCTGCTGAGGTGCCGGTCCCCAGGGGAAAACAGTGTTGGAAGGACTGTCTGTGCGTGCTTACTGTCCTGCTTAAATGCTAGGCTTATGACCTTGGGCAGCTTATATAACTTTTCTAGGTCTCGTTTTCCATATCAGTACAAGGTGCACACTGCTCTGAGTACCTTACATGATTTTAATACATGGAATAATATTGAGATTATTAAACGTGAATGACTTCTAGAAAGAAAGAGAAGCTAACTGATCAATGTTTCTGCTTATACTATTATCCTAGACAGAAACCTTCCTCATAGCCCACTCAGTCAAACTTCTCCCTAAATCAAGAGTTATCTGTAGCATAGTAACAAGGGCAATGGACTTAGCGTTAGACCATGCACACATAGGCAGCTCCCTCTGTTTGAAGCACTTTTCTTTCTTCCTCCATTTGGCTAGATATTACTCATCCATTAGCTGTGTGTCATCTTGACAGTGATTTAACCTCTCAGAGCTTTGGTTTATAGATAAATAGGAAAAATGCAAAGTCTCAGTGCTGGGATCCTTGGGTGGATGAGATTCGCCCACCCATGTGAACTGACCTGGGTCACAATGGGTTCTCAAGGAAAGCTCCTTGAATGTGACAAAGGTCACATTGATGATTACCAGGTAAAGGACAGGGAACCTTATCCAAAAAATCTTTTTTTTTGAGTTGGAGTCTCACTCTGTCGCTCAGACTGGAGTGCAGTGGCCGCTCCCGGCCACCACAGCCTCGACCTGCTGGGCTCCGGCGATCCTTCCGCCTCAGCCATCCAAGTAGCTGGAACTACAGGCGCGCGCTACCACGCCCGGTTAATTCTTTGATTTATTGTAGAGATGAGGTCTTGCCAAGTTGCCCAGGTGGGTCTCGAACCCGCGGGCTCAGGCAATCCACTCACCTCAGCCTCTCAAAGGTGCAGGATTACAGGCTGAGCCACTGAGCCCGGCTCAAAAAATCTCGATTGTAAACTTGAAGAACATCTCAGATATGAAACAATGTGTGGTTAGGAGCCCTTTCTTCTGACTGTGGCAGTGATTGAAACCAGGCCTTTAGCAAAGAATAATTCGACACACTCTCACCCTTCAGAGGCAGGAAGCTATCGTTAAAAGGTCATCTTTTGGGCCCAGACTTTGTACCGTCCAGGGGAAGGGTTCCAAATGGTTATGCTTTCATTTTGCAGTGTTGCCAAGGGGATTGAGAATCCACAGGGCCTCATCTGTTGTTCCTTAAGCAAACATCTAATGTAATTTGAAATTTCACTTCATCATGCTGATGGCCGCCAGCAACTCTTCCCCAGCCTGTTAAAGCTCCTTTTTAGGGAGATTAGGGTGCTTTTTGAGAAACCAGAAAGGTGCCAGCTCTACACGGATTCCCTCTGCCTACCAGTGATGAGGAAGATTATAAAACGGGCTGTGGAGAAGTGTCCTGCCCATGATTTACCCATGTGGCTTGCAAGATCTGTCTCTGTCTTCTCTTTCTCTGTCTCTGTCCCTTTCTCTCTTTCTGTCTCTCTCTTTCCCAAAGCCAGGATTTTTAAAAGATGTGCTGCTTCTAAGTCCTAGCAGCAGCTCCAATACATATTTTTAAAAAGGGATATACACAGCCTTGGAAGGAGGCTCAGTAAGAAGGGAGTTGGCTGGAGCCAGGGGTCTGTCTGACTCTAAAACATACAGCCTAAAGCACTTTTTTTCCCCTTCGGTCATTAAATATTAAAAATTGCAGTAGAAAATAGGTAGTGGGTATGATATTTTCATCAAAGCACCTAAAACCGAACCCAGTAACTATTTACTGGCCACTGATGCCATAAGGAAGGAAAAATATTTACCAGCATCCACTGACTTTTGACAAGTCGGTATCATATTTAATTGTGACAAAACATCCAGAGAAGTAGATATCACAGAGTATCTGCTTATGTGACTGAGCTAAGGGGTAGAGTCACGGCGTGAAATGGTAAAGATGACCATTGGTTCTGACATTGGACAGATCAGGATTCCAGCCTAGGCTGGATGTGAATTCTATTCTTGACTAGCAATGCAAACTTCAACAGGTTAATGGACCATCTGCGCTAGTTGCTTCATTTAAAAATGGCAATGAGAGCTGAGCTCAGTGGCTCAGCCTGTAATCCTGCGCCTTTGGGAGGCTGAGGTGAGTGGATTGCCTGAGCCCGCGGGGTCAAGACCCGCCTGGGCAACTTGGCTGAGACCTCATCTCTACAATAAATCAAAAATCAGCTGGGCATGGTAGTGCGCGCTTGTAGTTTCAGCTACTTGGAAGGCTGAGGTGGAAGGATGGCCGGAGCCCAGCAGGTTGAGGCTGCGGTGGCCGGGAGCGGCCACTGCACTCCAGTCTGGGTGACAGAGTGAGACTCCAACTCAAAAAAAAATAATAAAAAAAAAGGCCATGAACTGGGAGTAGGGTCCACAAGAGGATCACCTGAGCCCAGGAGGACAAGGCTGCGGTGAGCTTGATTGTACCATTGCACTCCAGCCTGGGTGACAGAGGGAGACACACACACAAAAAGCAATGAAAATAGTGTCTATTTCACAGGGTTATGAGAGGATTTGGTGAAATAATTTTTATCAAGCAGCACTTAGTAGGCTGCCTGGCACATAGCAAATACTCAGTAAGTTTTAGCCATTGTTGTCCTTACTGTGAAGTACAGACTAACCAAATGGTTTTGCTGCATGAAGCTCCTGCTGTAGGCTTCAGCTTAACTTCTGGCACCTGTTAAAGTCCTAGATCTTTGCAAAATGGAATAAACAAGCCGGAAAAACAACAGCCTGCCTCCAAGGTTGTGGGGGCACCAGTCCTGTGAGGCAATGGGCCAATTCATTATGACAGGAGTTCTGTCCATCAGGCCCAGGTGCAGCAGACACAGGTCACTCAGTTTGAGGATGCTGTCACCTCAGATTTTCCCTCTGGTGGGAGATGATTCCCTGAGCACAGGGTGAGGGCGAGGAAAGGTCAGAAGGATCCTGGAAGTGTTCTGAGAAGACTTCTGAATACCTTCTGGATTTACCTCACTAGGGGGCTGGCTGGTGTTGTAAAGCAAGCATTAATGCTGAAATCAGACTAAGCTAAATTTAAAAATTATCTGCCATGCAGTATCCTCATCTGTACAAACGGGGATGGGGAAATTTATTTTACAGAGTTATTGGGCTGGGATTCAATACTTTTGCCTCTGAAATGTTCCAGAGCGGAGGATGATGTGCCCTGTAGAGCTAGGAGCAGAGCCAAAACTCAGTCCCTGCTCCCAGAGCATGAGCTCCACAGCTAGCTCCACCTACACGTCAGAAGCTAGGGCTGACCGTGGAATAGGCCTCCTCCTGCTGCCTGGCTTCCTAACTGCATCCAAGGCAAAAGGCTGCCCAGTGCTTCTCCTCTGGACAAGTGAGACTCGGTTTCTGCGTTTGTAAGAAGGGGATAATACGCCCCTTAAAAGGCTGAGAAGAGAAATAAAAGAAAAATAATATGAAGAGCTTCACACAGTACCTGGCACCCAGCTGGGGCTCAGTACATGGCAGCAATTATTATTATAACACACATGAAGGAGTGTGGGGAATTAAAATGCTGAATAAAGCCGGGCTCGGTGGCTTAGCCTGTAATCCCGCGCCTTGGGAGGCTGAGGTGAGTGGATTGCCTGAGCCCATGGGTTCGAGACCCACCTGGGCAACTTGGCGAGACCTCATCTCTACAATAAATCAAAAAATTAGCCGGGCGTGGTAGCGCGTGCCTGTAGTTCCAGCTACTTGGAAGGTTGAGGTGGAAGGATCGCCGGAGCCCAGCAGGTCGAGGCTGCGGTGGCCGGGAACGGCCACTGCACTCCAGTCTGGGCGACAGAGTGAGACTCCAACTCAAAAAAAAAAAAAAAAAAAAAAAAATTCATCACTTAGGCGAATACTCAGGACAGTATTTTTGCCGGGTAGTGGGGAGCCCCAACATGGTAAAAAACAAAACAAGACAAAAAAAATAAAATGCTGAATAAACTCAACATATTATAATTAGTCTTCCTATATCTACTTCACAGACCTTCAATTAAGGCATAATGAAAGATTAGCTAAGGTTACAAGGTTGGCTGCCCACATTTTCTTTCTTGGTTTGGTCTTTAGTGCTGCTTGTAACTTTTATTCAGGCCCCGGGCAAGACATAAAAATACACACAGACACCCAACCATGCTAAATGCCAATGAGATCTCACAACATCTAACCCTAGAGAACACTGCTGCAGACTTGAAGGTTAACTCTGAGAGGGCTTAGGGAGGCTGAGGACTTTCATTCCGGGAAGGCAGAACAGGGCAGCTATAGAGGGCAGACAGTCACATGTAAGCTGGGGGGGTCTCATTCAGTGTACCTGGACCCCTGTTTCTGTAGGATGAAGATGAGAATACCTGCCCCTGGAGAAGAGAGAACATATGTTGCTCCTGGCAGGTGCTCAGTAAATGTGAGCTCCCTTTTCCCCTGCTGTGTTTTGTAAAGAGCTCAGGGCCTTCCACTGGGCTATTTCTGTCTACCAACTGCAGACACACACTAAAAATATCTTCTTGGGGAAAGGGAAAGGGGACAAGATTCACTCACCAGGCTTCTGCACAAGGACACACTGGGAATCAGAGATACTATTGGGAATTTAAAAATATTCATCACAGCCGGGCTCGGTGGCTCAGCCTGTAATCCCGTGCCTTTGGGAGGCTGAGGTGAGTGGATTGCCTGAGCCCGCGGGTTCGAGACCCGCCTGGGCAGCGAGACCTCATCTCTACAATAAATAAAAAAATCAGCCGGGTGTGGTAGTGCACGCCTGTAGTTCCGGCTACTTGGAAGGCTGAGGCAGAAGGATCGCCGGAGCCCAGCAGGTCGAGGCTGCAGTGGCCGGGAGCGGCCACTGCACTCCAGTCTGGGCGACAGAGGGAGACCCCAACTCAAAAAAAAAAAATTAATCACTTAGGTAAATACTCAGGACAGTATTTTTGCCGGGTAGTGGGGAGCCCCAACATGGTAAAAGAGGTGTCTCCTCAGGACGGGTCCTGCTGGTGAATATAAAGGTCAAGAAAGGGGGTGCTGAAGCTGGAAAGGGAGATTCTGTCAGAAGACAAGTTGGGGCTGAAGTTACCATATGGGGTGTTCACCCAGGCTCCCCATCATCCACATACTTATTGACTCATCACTCATCAGCCTATGGAGTCAGAGAGCCACAGAAACCGACATGTTCACTTTAAAAAGGGGAAGCCAAACCTAAGATGATGGTGTGAACAAAATTCACAAATAAGATATCAGCTAATTGTCCCTCATGCTTTTGCTACATGATGAGTAAAGGATCCTAGGAACACATGACACACCTGGGATCTGTCCCCGACTCTGTGTGTCTTGGGGACATCTCAGGCCTTCTTCAGTCCTCAGTCTCTTTGCCATTTAGAGGTTAGACTAGAGGCCCTGAAGGGTTCCTTCCAATGCTAAAGTTCTGACTCTTAGTGCTTATATATACCGCAGAAAGGCGTTTCTCTCTTCCCAGAGTGCATTGAAACAATTGCTTCACATGAGGTCAGATTTCATATACTTCGGGGATTCAGCCATTACCTAGAGCTTGCTCACCTGATCTGCCTTTATATGAGTTCATAAAATAGGCAGTGGGAGATGTGTTAATAGTTTTCATGAGGTGCTGTGGCCCAAGATCTGGAGATGATATGAATTATGCTTTGTGTTAAAGCCTTCTTTATCCTCCTGGGAAGAAGAAACTAGACATACTGTATGCGCTTTTTTTTTTCCTTTTTGAGTAGAGAAACTTTTGATTTACTACTCAGGAGGGGGTTGTATTTCATGACCAACACTTATTTTGGTTCTACTTCATTATGTCTGTGCACTTCGTGAGTGAGGAAGTGTGCAACTTTTAAGAGTTTCTCGAACACTTGGAGAAAAGGAAGGACGCTAAGCACCTATTAAGTCCCAGACACCTTTTATTCCTTGTACTCCAATAACTTTACTCCAATAACCTATGAGATAGGTTACTGTACTCTGCCCATTTTACAGGTAAGGAAATGGGTTCAGAGAAATAAAGTAATGGAACCAAAGCAAATCTGTTTAACTATGCAGTTCCCATAGTTTGTTCAATTTTCTGTGTATGTGTGGAAAAAGAAAATCAGGAAAATAATTCTAAGGGTTGGAAATGACCGAATGAGCTTGGGTAACAGGAAGACGCCTGGGTGGTAGAGTAAGACACAAACCCTCCTGTGCACACGCAGGAAGGTGCAAAGGGATTGCTGTGTCCTAGCACAGTGTCACAACACTGATTGTAGAAACAATACCTAGATAGGCAGAAGATGGGAAAATCCATTTGATATAAATCCCAAAGAAATGTGTGCTCTCTTTAGGAAAATAGTTAACATATTTACAAAATCCTAGGTAGGGAGTCAAAGAAGCTGGATTGGAGTCTTGTTCTACAACGGCTGGGCAGAGCCCCCTAAAGCAGGTCACCCAGTGCCCTTGAGCCAGCATTTCTTGCCCTTAAAATAATGGAGTTGTACAATGAGATCTAGAAGGCTCCTTTGAGTTAAAGTTTTGTGATTCCATCTGTAAAGTTCACTTAATATAACAGTTCATTCCCCAGTGAGGGATAAATGAGGTGTTTCAGGGCTGCCTTGTAAGTTTCATGCACACGTTTCATCTCCTTCAGCGAGAAGGTGAGTTCCTGGAGGGCTGGAAAATGTCTTATGGCACCCAGCACCTGTCAATAACTGCTGAGTTGACTGGAAGAGTGAAAGAAAGAATGAATCTTATCATTCCTGGTGCAAGAATCAAGAAGATCTGAATTTTAATATAGCGTCACTCTGGGCCTCGTTTTCTTCATGTATAAAATAGGAGCAATAATATCTACCTCACAGGGTTGTTCACAGCTTATTATTATTGCCAAGTTGTGTTTTTACTGAAAGGAAGAGCCGGGCTCGGTGGCTCAGCCTGTAATCCCGCACCTTTGGGAGGCTGAGATGAGTGGATTGCCTGAGCCCGTGTGTTCGAGATCCGCCCGGGCAACTTGGCGAGACCTCATCTCTACAATAAATCAAAAATTAGCCGGGAGTGGTAGTGTGCGCCTGTAGTTCCAGCTACTTGGAAGGTTGAGGCGGAAGGATCGCCGGAGCCCAGCAGGTCGAGGCTGCGGTGGCCGGGAGCGGCCACTGTGCTCCAGTCTGGGTGACAGAGTGAGACTCCAACTAAAAAAAAAAAAAAAAAAAAAAAAAAAAAGAAAAAAGGAAGAAGGCAAAGAGAAAGAACAAAGATCTCAAAAGTAGGCAATTAGCTCCTTAACAAATATTTTTATTAGACTTACAGTATCTGTGTGTACATACCTGTGTTCACTCAACAAGTATTTCTGAAGAATTCAGTGCAGAATAGAATACTAATCACTGAAAAAGAGACGATCTGAAAGAATATTTACCAAGTACCCAGATATACTACGTGCCTAGTACTTTTTCTGTTAGATAAGAAAAGCAGTCCTCAGAGAGGTTAAATAACTTGCCGAAGGTCAAATAACTTGTAGAGGCTAGTAGATGAAACAAGATTAGAGAATTTAATGAATTTAAATAAAACGCTGAAGATCTTGAGTATTTCTTGTTGTTGTTGTTGTTGCTGAGTTGGAGTCTTACTCCTTTGCCCAGTCTGGAGTGCACTGGCACACTCACGGCCACCCCAGCGTCGACCTGCTGGGCTCCAGCAATCCTTCCGCCTCAGCCTTCCAAGTGAACTACAGGTGCACGGTACCAAGCCTGGCTAATTTTTGATTTATTGTAGAGACGAGGTCTCGCCAAGTTGACCGGGTGGGTCTCGAACCTGCGGGCTCAGGCAATTCCCTGGCCTCGACCTCCCGAAGTGCTGGGATTACAGCCTGAGCCACCGAGCCCGGCCTATCTTGAGTATTTCAACAGTCACTCTGGGCTACTGCCAACCACAAGGTAGTGTGTTCGAGCGAGAAGGTAGATGGGGAAGGAGGAGAGGCCACCTTAATTTATTATACCACACAGGTCAAAATCAAGGTGGGGTTCATCATAAGGGGGGAGGGAATTAAAAACCACCATATTTCTTTAATGAAATGTAGAAAAAGAGGTTAATTAAGAAACTTGAATGAGGAAGACCAGGAAGGCATCGCGTGGCGTGAGTCTAGCGGTGCTCAATGGCCAAAGCCTCGGTGACGGGAGGGCGCGGGCGGAGAGGCAATGGCGGCTATGGGGGCGGCGGAAGGCTTCTCGGGCTCCGGCCGGCTTGCCTCTGAGCTGGAGCTTCTTCAACTACCAGACCAGGGAGCCCCAGGCATTGGGTTTCAGCCTGAGCTGGCAGCTGACAGGCTTCTCTGGCATGAAGGGCTGAGGCTGCAAGGTATCATTCACCACCCGCCCCAGGTTCTCAAACTCCTGGCAGGACTGGCACGGGTGGACATGAGGCCCCCCGCTTGGCCAGGGCCTGGGCGGACGCCAGGAAGAGGCGTCCCAGGAAGTCGGCCTGCCAGCCAGGACAGACCCCGGCCCAACATTTCTAGCCCTGGGCATTGGGATGGACTTCTGCATCATACCCCTGAGGCATGGGGGCCTGTCACTGGTGCAGACCACGGACTTTCTTTTACCCTTTGGTGGAAGATCCCTACATGATGGGGCGCATTGCTTGTGCCAACATGCGAATGACCTCTACGCCATGGGCATTACTGAATATGACAACATGTTAATGTTACTCAGTGTCAGCCAGAGTATGAGTGAGGAGGAATGCGGAAAAGTAACACCACTCATGATCTTAGGCTTTGGGGATGCTGCGGAGGAAGGAGGGACTGTAGTGACTGGTGGACAAACAGTAGTCAACCCTTGGTTTTTCATTGGTGGAGTTGCCACTGTGGTATGTCAGTCAGATGAATTAATAACGCCTGACAGTCCAAGTTGTTGGGTATGTGCTCATGTTAACCAAACCCCAGGAATCCAAGTTGCTATCAATGCCCACCAGTGGTTGGATAGTCCTGAAAGATGGAATGAGGTAAAGATGGTGGTCTCCAGAGAAGAGCTGGATTTGGCCTTTCAGGAAGCTATGTTCAATATGGCTACCCTAAACAGAACTGCTGCTGGATTAATGCACACATTTAATGCCCATGCCACTGCAGATATCATAGGCTTTGGCATCCTAGGACACTTTCAGAACCTTGCAAAACAATAAAGAAATGGAGAGTCCTGTATCATTCATAATTTGCCAATTATTGCCAAGATGGCTGCCATCAGCAAGGCCAGTGTGTGGTTTGGGCTCCTTCAAGGAACCTCAGCTGAAACCTCTGGGGCACTACTGATTTGTCTTCCAAGAGAACGGGCAAATTGCTTTTGTTCCGAAATCAAATCTTCCAAGTACTGAGAGGGTCACCAAGCATGGATCGTTGGCATTTGGGAAAGGGAAACCTGACGGCCTGAATCATTGACAAGTCTTGAGTTATTGAGGTCCTACCTGGGAAGGTGTTAGGGGAGGGGCACAGCTACTGCTCTTGCTCCTGACAATTCCAATGCCTCCTCTGAGCCTAGCTCCTGAGGTGAAATAGCAGAAGTTGTTTGACTTTAGAGCCTTTGTACACAATCGTGGACGATTCCCAAGAGTTGGTTTTAAGAAATTTCCAAAGAAGTCTTCCTGCATAGTGGTTCCAGCTGCTCTCCATAGATGACTTGAGTCAGCCTATCAAAAGCTGCCTCTCAACTCAAATTATTCTACAAAGAAGATACCTGCACACGTATGTTTGTTGCAGCTCTAATCACCATAACAAAAACGTGGAACCAACCATGTTGCCCATCGAAGCTAGACTGGATAAAAAAATGTGGTACATACACATAATGGAATATTATGCAGCCATAAAGAACGACAAATATATAGACTCTGCAGCAACCTGGATGGATTTGGAGTCGATCATACTCAGTGATTTATCACAGAAACAAAGAACAGAGTTCCATATGTTCTCACTCATAAGAGGACCTTGAACAATTATAATGCTCTAAGAAAGCGATTGGCAGTAATGAGAAACTGTTGGTGGGCGGGGGATTGGCAGTTGGGGGAAACTGCGAGGGGAGGGAGGGGCATACTTCATTAACAGAGGTACCTGCATGATCAATGTTTGTATACCTAACTCTGAATTGTACCCCATATCTTTATAATAAATTTTTTTTTTAAAAGCTGCCTCTGTACATTCTAAGGCTAGAGTAACATTTTGGACTTGAGGGGGATGTTGGTTCATCTTTTGGGTAGAAGAGGAGCAGAAAAACCTGTTTCCTCTTTCCAGAGTAAGATGAGGTTGTTCTAGGTTGAGGATTTTTCTTTGCATGGGGTAGGTTAATTTCTGCACAAGGAGTGAGACTATTTATTAAAATCACACACACACACACACACACACACACACACACACACACACAGTCAATTGCAAAATGCAAAAAATTTAGATCAGAAGCAAATGAGTTTGGACCAATACTGTTGATAAATAAAAATTGTTAAAAGACATTTTAAATGCGATGTCAAATTCTTTATTAGAGTTTTCTGAAGTACTGGCTCTTTCCTCCTCTGGACAAGCATTGAGCAGCTTGTCCAATGATTGAGAAAAGAGGACCTGCAACCATCTGACTTGGTCTCTGTTAATGATGTCTCTCCCTCTAAACCCCCTTAAGGACAGGGAGAGGCAGAGCAAACCCCACAGTCCAGGTCTTGGGGGTCATTAAGATGTTAAATCTTGTGGTGAAAACTCCTGGTGATTTAATCAATACAGAGTAATTTATAGGTAAACAAATAAAAGGGACTTGGTTGAAAAAATAAACTTGGTTGAAAAAAATGACATTTAAAGAATTCTTAAAAATGCTGCCCTTCTTAGAAAAACATCAAATTATTTCTCATTATTATAATTCTTTTTTTGAGTCGGAGTCCAACTCTGTCACCCAGGTTGGAGTGCAGTGACATGATCATGGCTCACCACAGCCTTAACTTTCTAGGCTTAGGCGATCCTTTGGCCTCAGTATCCCATGTAGCAGGGACTACAGGTGTGCGCTACCACATTCGGCTAATTTTAAAAAAATTTTTGTAGAGAGGAGATCTTGCTATGTTGCCCAGGTTGGTCTTGAACTCCTGGCCTCAAGCACTCCCCTAGCCTCTGCCTCCCAAAGCACTGAGATTGCAGGCATCAGCCACCATGACTGGCCCATTATTGCAGTTTTTAAAAATTGGGTTGGAAATGTGTCCTAGACATCTGTGATATCATTGTTCCCTTGCTGTTAACAATTCCACAGAAGAATCTTCTGTGCATGACAAAGGGCAGTGATCCTGGAGGCTCAGAGAGCTGGGAAGGAAGGGCATGTCTGGTGGGCACCCATTCCTCTAGTGCAAAGGGATCTGTGTATGTTTAGGCCATGGTTTCCAGTGTGCAGAATATAGAAGAAGGGATTGTGCCACAAATACATCTCCATTTCATTGCCAGCCAGTATTTCCCAAAGGGTGTTTGTCTGAACACAAGTCCTATAGGAAGTGCCTAAGAGGGTTCCATGGTCACAAAGGTTTGGGAAACACTGCATGTCCTCTCCTCTGCTCAGAGAATCACAGTGCACATTATCTAACAAGTTACACTGTTGAGAATTCCTGCAGCAAGCAACATCTTTAACCTTAACATTTTTCAAATGTATTTGTCCACAGAACTCCTATCTCAAGTTCCCCCTATTAACATCCTCCAGAGCCAGTTGTCTTAGGTGTCAAATAAAATTTACAGGAGGCCACTAGTTTGGACTGAGCTCCTGTACTAGGCCCAACAGACCAAACCAAGATGGAGTCACCCACACTAAAGTTCCACAGCCAAGTCAAAACTTATCTGTCCACCACCAAGTCAAAACTTGTTTATCTGACCTTCTGAGAAATCAGGAGTTGGGGTGGGGGACAGGGAGGGAGAGAGAGAGAGAGAGAGAGAGCAAGAAAGAAAGAAAGAAAGAGAGAAACAGCAAATCCTTAAACAGGCCAGTTTTAGCTAGTGTGAAAAGGTAGTCCCCTCCACTTGGACCTAACAACGAATCCACTTTTTGTTCTCTGTTCCTGCTTTCCTTTTCTGTTTATAAAGTCAACCTCCTCTACTTGGTTCATCAGAAAATAAATATTGACCCATTCGAGAATTGCAAATAAAAACCAATTAAGATCTTTAAATTTGTTATAATTTTGCTTTTGACACAGGGATTAAAAGGATGACATAAAGATTATCCTTTCCTACCTGGGTTATTTCAACTACCCCCAGACTCAATTCTCCACAATTAATTCTTCATCCTGATTATTATCGGAGTGATTTTTCTAGTAGGAAACCTGACTATGTTTTACCCTTAATCAAAGACTTTCCATGGCTTCACACTAGTTACAGAATGAAATGCGATCTCTTTGGCCTGCTATTCAAGATTCTCTTGTATGCAGTTTAAATGACAACCCCAGGCTACTGCTTTCTGTAGTCTACCCTCTGGCACCTTGCTATTCACCCTAGGTGCCCAGTCTTTATTTTAAAAAACTTTTGATTTTGAAATAATTTTAAACTCACCTGAAAGTTGCAAAAATAGCACAAAGAGCTCCTGTGTACCTTTACCCAGTGCCTCTCAATGATAACAATCAGCCTTTTCTAAGTGATGCTCATCACCTCCTACCTTGGATGGCCACTTATGGTCATCTGTCTTTGAGGGCCACATCCATGTCTGCTTCTTCTTTGCATCTCTCCCAGAACCAGGCACCAAGTACAGATCAATAAAGCATAGGCTCCGTGTTTCTCAGACTTTTGCATTCAGAGTAAAATTTTTCAAAAAATCAAAAGCAAAAATAATAAAAGAAAAATTTGCCCTCTACTTATCATTACTTCATTGAAAAGGGGGTGTTCTAACAGGGAGGACAACGTCAGAGCAAGAGACAATCCTGATGAACAACTGCCTACATTATTCTCATAGTCTCATTTGTTGCAAGTTGAACCCTTGTGGGCAAGCACAGCAGATCGTCATCTGGTAGGCTAATGACATAACAGACGGAACCAAGGAGGGCTATGTTGGCTTTCCAGTACTTTGTCAGGTTTATGGTGAGGGGTTTGGGGACTTCTATAATACAAGCAGCTCCAACCAAGCTTGGAATATAAGTACTCATAACACTGTCACACAAGACTTTCCCTTGTTCTTATGGCAAAAACAGAAGTGATTTGGACTAATTAAGCACAAACATTGCATTCAAAACCAAAAGTCCATTTCGAATTCCCAGGTCCCTCTTCTGGTGGCAACACCTTTTCATGGTCCGGGTGGGAAACACATCTCTGTGCTCACGCATCCCCTATCCCGGAGCTGGACTCCACATGGCCATGGTGACTTTCTCCAAGCCGATAAGGGTAACGGAAATCACACATTTCTGTGGCTGCCTGTTGTTCCCTTTCTCCTTCTCTGCTATTTCAGCTGGAACGGAGATGAATTTTCCTGCAATGCTTAGTCTCCAGAGGAACACCTCTCTCTCCACATACGGCTGAGCTTTTCACAGTGTTTCAGAAGCCCAGAATGATCTTCCTCCAGTGTAGAGCTGACCATGTCAGAGTGCCTTGATGGCTCATTGCTGCCTAACAGAACCATGCTCAAACTCTACGGTGTGATCTTCTATGCCCTTCATAAACCAGCCCTAAGGCCTTTCCAGCATCTCATTGGGGAGGTAGAAGAATGGTATTAGCAGTTTCATAGCAATGTCTTGCTCTCTCATCTCTTGGTATCTTTGTTCATGGTATTCCCAGTACCTGAAAAACTTTTTCTTGCTTTGTCTGCTTGGAGAACTCACATTTATTCTATAAGTCAGCACAAGTACCCATTCTTCATGCAGCCCTCCTGACCCCCACAAGAGAGAATTAATCTATTTTTTACGCTGCCACAGCAGCCTGTACAAACTATTAGCAAAATAGCTTAAAAACTACCTACCTCATGGAGTTGTAAAGTTTAAATGTAACTACGCATCAAACATTTAGAACTATCCATGACACTCAAAAGATGTGTCCATATAATTTTTGTTTTTGCTAAAAACAATGTATTTTTGTTATTTGCTAGTATATTTTTATATAAGCCTGTTAGGCTGTGGGCTCATGGGAACAGAAGCTAAGTTCTTCTAAATCTCTTACCCCCAGCACCTAGCACGATGTTAGTTATACAGAAGGAGTAAAATAAATTAATTTCTTTTTGACTCCAACATAACAGGTTTTCTCTAGAAAACGTATAAAGGAGAAAAGTACAATGGAAAAAGTCAAAACCAATCACAGCCACGGCACACAGTGATAACTGCTGTTAATACTCCCTGGTGTGTGTATGTGTGTATATGTACATATATATTCTAGTCTTTTCTTATACATACATAAGCATATAGTTATCAAATTCGCTTCCTATTACATATACAGTTTCTATCCAATTTCCACTTAATGGTATACAATGAGAGTTTTCTTATATCTTTAAATATCATTTGAAAACATGATTTTAATGACTACCTAAAACTTGATCATATGAATGAAAGATAATGTTATTTTAGCAACATCTTATTACTGGACAACCAAGTCATTTTCAGATTTTCTGCTTTTGAAAATATTTCTCAAGTTGAACTGTAAGCTCTGCCAAGGGGTAGACTAAGTCCTGGATTAAACAGAAGCCCTTCCTCCCCCCAACTACACTTTAGTAGTGGTGGTCTCGTCTAGAAGAGCAGAGGGTGAAATTCTCTTTCCTGAGGATGGTTTAAGTGTCTCTTGGAAGGACTAGCAGACATTCACGGATGAGCTCACTCAAGGGGCTGACAGGAGAGAGGCTCAGACTGAAACCAGTCCTCCTCCCTCCATCACCCCTTCATTCTCCATCCCATTAACATTCCTCCTGGGAGATGGCAGTTCCAAAGGACAAACAGGCATTGTTGAGACTCAAGGGCCCTGAGAATGGGCCCTGTAACCTGAGCCCCACCAGCTTGGATACGCTTGGGCAGGTCACTCTGGGGACGCCATGGTGACAGATAAAAGTGCATCTCAGAGCCCTGGATTGTGTTTCCAGGGCACAGGTGTGGGGAGATTGTCTTTCTGACGAGCCAGCACTTACCCCCAATCTCTACAGCTGCTTTCTCTTCTCTCCTTGGTCCTAGGCCTACCAGAAATAGCACCCTCAAGCCATTCTGTGTAAAAGCCAAGAGCTGTCTTCACCCTGAGCCCCTTTGCCTGAAAAAGTTACCAAGAGAACCTGACAAATTGCCTCACTTTGTCAAGTGAAAGAGTGAACAAACATCTTGCATTTTGAGTACCCAGGAAGGCGTGTCTCTCCAAGTCAGTGGAAACCTGGAGTTCTGCCTGGGAGCCCACAGCATGTGGGTGCAGACACTGTGAGCCCCAGCACCAGACTCCCGCGGGCTTGCTGCTTGCTGGCTGCCTGACCTTAGGCAGGTTGTGTGAGTTCTCTGAGCCTCAGTTTCCTTTGCTGTGGGAAGGGAATGATGCTGGTGTCCCAGAATTGCTGTGAAGATGAAGTGAGACCAGAGACATAAAAGCACTTAGCGCCATGTGTGCCTAGCAAAGGTGCTCCTGTGAGAAACCGCAGCACTGTGAAGGGACCACGTGTGTTTGAGAGATAGAAAGCAGTACATTGTGGGCTGGCAGGTGGCCTATGTGTGATGGCCTGCGGACCTGCCCAAGCACTTGGCTGGGCTGCTGAGGGAGGATGGGAGTAGGAGTGTCCAAATGGGGAAAGGCTGCTCTGTTCAGGTCTCCCCAACACCCCTTCAGATGTGACTTGGAAGCAGCCTGGCCTCTGGGTTGGGAGGTGGGAAGGCAAGGCCTGGTAGGGTGCCAGCGGGGGTCCCCAAAGAGGCAGGTGCCAGGGCAGGGTGGACATGGGAACAAGGGTGGCTTGGCTCTCAGCACTCAACCCATGTGTGGTACAATCCAGAGCAGGCTCTCTCTGTAGCCCGAGGCTGCCCTGACTCACTCTCACCTCACAAAGCTGTCCCTGAATTGGGCAGGGAGCTGACTCTGACAGGACACAGATCACATTCTTGGCCTGTTTTTAACCAGACTTATCTTTCCTAAGATTCAACATCTTCTGAGCACCTACTATGTGCTAGGCACTGTGCCTGGTGGTGTTATACACAGGATCTCACTGGATATCAGTGACAATCCTATGAAATGGTTATTCCCATCCCTAAGAAGTCGTAAGACTTAGGAGAGGGGGTCTTTTAGACATGGGAAACTGTGGGGTGAGCACATGGAGGACAGCCTGGAGTGCTGTGGTAGACCAGGGCTAACCACCAGCTCTCCTCTAGGATAAAGACTGCCCCGCCTTCCACCCCTCTGGGCCCTTATTCATTCACAAGTGCAAACCCTATGGGCATTACAAGGGGGAATCTGTCCTTGAGCAGTCAGTGGGTGAAAGGAATGACTCATTCTTGTGTGCCAGGCTTCCTGCTCATCTTTTCACAAATCCTACCTAATGTGCCCTGCCGACCACCCCCCTTTTCCTCTCCAGGTAAGAATGATCATCCCTACTTTGGAAAAGACAAAATTAAAGCTTAGGAATGGAGCTAAACCGCCCACTGCTCTGTGGCCACAGATTGAAGTTGTGATCTGAAACCCATTCTGGCTGACTCAGAAGCCTGTGCCCTTCCACAATACTGTGTGTCTTTCCAAGAGAATCTCTGTCAGACCGGAAGTGCTCACAGCCTTCCCAGCACAGTGGGAGTTCAGGTCGGAATTAAATCCAATGAAACTCTCCCTGAAGAGTTGATATAGCCTGGAGGTGGCTCAACCTGTAATCTTGCACTTTGGGAGGCCAAGGTGAGTGAATTGCCTAAGCCCGCGGGTTCGAGACCCGCCTGGGCAACTTGGCGAGACCTCGTCCCTACAATATATCAAAAAAGTTAGCTGGGCATGGTAGCGCGTGCCTGTAGTTCCAGCTACTCGGAAGGCTGAGGCGGAAGGATCACCAGAGCCCAGCCAGGAGTGTGCCACTGCACTCCAGTCGGGCGACAGAGTGAGACTCCAACTCAAACAAACAAAAAAGAGCTGGTACAAGGTCCTGTGAGGGTCTTTAGGGCAGATTCTTTCTTCCTAGCCCCTAAATTTGCATCTACCACTAGGCCCAAAGATGGAGACTTTAGCTAAATGTTTAATGAATGACTGTGTACCTTTCAGACTGCAATGTTGAATTTGTGCTGACAGCAAAGGCAATCTGCAGGTGGCAACCCTCAAGCTGGGGGAGGAAGCCCTGAAGGGAGGGGAAGATTTCACACCCCAGCTTTTAGGCAATTGTCCAGTCCTAGAGGAGGTATGTTCTGAAGCTTGTGTAATGTTCCAAGGAGGATCTCGACTCTTGGAAAAAGTGAGATGGAAAAGGAAAGGGGTGGGAGTGGATGTGAACAGTAGACTCTTACCCCAAGGAATGCAGGAACCGAAAATATTTGACCCAACCTACACATGAGCACGAAACAAGTACAGTCCCTCCTAAACCCCACCTGCCCCTCTTTATATATTCCTTTCTCTGCTCTACCAGGAGAAATTCACATTCAGCCAACATACATCATTTAATTGTGCCATAAATTTTCATCTGTCCAGAGAGATGGACATTTTTAAGGCATATTTTTAAAACATTTTTTTCCTAGCAGGAAAATGTACCTGGGCCTTTAGTAATATCAATGACAAATCTGTTTAAAAGTCTTGATAATTTAGGTGTGCTACTTTATGTGCAAAACTACACAGTCAACATTCTAGAAGCCAAAACCAGAATAAATTAAAGTAGCAGATGGTAAGTAAATATTCGTTTTCTCTCTCTCTGATCCTGTACATAATATGCTTCTTGTTTTCTTTTTTATTCACCTTTTTAATTTTTTTCTTTAAAAAAAAAATAAGCCAGGCTTGGTGGCTCAGCCTGTAATCCCGTGCTTTGGGAGACTGAGGTGAGTGGATTGCCTGAGCCCACGGGTTCGAGACCCGCCTGGGCAACTTGGCAAGACCTCATCTCTACAATAAATCAAAAAATGAACTGGGCGTGGTAGCGCGTGCCTGTAGTTCCAGCTAAGGATCGCCGGAGCCCAGCAGGTCGAGGCTGTGGTGGGCGGGAGTGTGCCACTACACTCCAGTCTGGGCCACAGAATGAGATTCCAACTCAAAAAAAAAAAAAAAATTGAAACAGCGTCTCACTCTGTGGCCCAGGCTGGAGTGCTCGTGCTCATTGCTCATGGCAGCTTTGACCTTCTGGGCTCAGGCAATCCTTCCTCATCAGTCTCCCAAGTAGCTGGGATTACAGGCGCAGACAACTATGCCCAGCTAATTAAAAAAAAATTTTTTTTTTTTTGAGTTGGAATCTCACTTCCAGCTACTTGGAAGGCTGAGGTGAAGGATCACCGGAGCCCAGCAGGTTGAGGCTCCGGTGGCCGGGAGCGGCCACTGCACTCCAGTCTGGGCGACAGAGTGAGACTCCAACTCAAAAAAAAAAAAAAATTAATTTTTTTGTACAGACGAGGTCTCACTATGTTGCCTAGGCTGGCCTCAGGCTATCCTCCTGCCTCAGCCTCTGAAAATGCTGGGATTATGGGCATGAGCCACCATGTCCTGCCTGTTGATTAAATTCTGTTTACCATGTATTTTAGTAGTAACAGGCTCCGTTTAGGTTTAGCTTTTTGGGAAAATACCTGTCGCACAAAGGGGATATGTGAATAAAGGGCCTGCCTTGCTGTAGAGCATACGGAGGGGATTGCCTTCCTGCTGCTCTCCTGTGAGTGCTCATATTTATCTCACAGAAGCCACATGGCAGCCAAAAGAGGCCATCGGAGCAGGTGGTCATCTTTGTCTTTCACAGATAAAGAAAGTGAGGGCCAAGGAGACAGAGTGACTTTTCAGGGTGACCCAGCTAGTAAGGGGCAGAGCTGGGAATGGACATGAAAACCTGCCTGAGATAAACTGGCTGACACTGATCACTCAAATGAAAACGGTGAGCCTGTGCAGAAGGAGCTTGTGGTTCTTAGTCTGACTTAGGCAGAAAAAAAAAACCAAGAAGGCTGATTCTGGCCCATCCCAAGGAAAACTAAAAGGCTGATAGAGATGGTCTTCCTTGCCTGGATATGTGGCCGGGAACTCAAGTTCTTAACCAGCCAGCTTGCCCTATCTGAAGGAGCTGCCTCACTTTGAAATAATAAATTGAAGTTTCTTCTCATCCTCAATGTCCTCCCAGCCCATCAAGTCCCTAGTAGCTTGATGGGCTAGGCTAAGAGACAGCTTCAAAAGGGTAGAAATCACAGTGCATTTTCATCATCCATTTGAAGGTCTGCAGGGCAGGGCTTTTGATGTCAGCTGGCTTCCCTTGGTCTGTCATTCCTGGTGCCCAAGAACAATACTTGAGAGACAGGTCTGGATATCAGGCGCGTTCCTGCTCTTCTCAGATTCAATACTAATTGTAGCTCTGTTCATTACATGCTTACTATTTGCTGGGTGCTGGGCTGAGAGCTTTTCATATAGCATGTTGCTTCTTCACTTTACCCTGCTGGGTTGGTATTATTCTACCCTATTATACAGATGAAGCCACCAAGACTCAGAATGGATTATTAATCTGCCTGGGTAATTCTGCCAGTAAGTGGCAGAGCTGGGATTTGAACCTCGGCCTATCTGTCTTCAAAGCCTCTTCCTCTCTTTGCCAAAAACTCCTTTTTTTTTTTTTTGAGTTGGAGTTTCTTTTTTTTAGTTGGAGTCTTACTCTGTCGCCCAGACTGGAGTGCAGTGGCACGCTCCCGGCCACTGCAGCCTCGACCTGCTGGGCTCCAGTGATCCTTCCGCCTCAGTCTTCCAAGTAACTGGAACTACAGGCACGGGCTACAACGCCTGGCTAATTTTTTTGATTCATTGTAGAGATGAGGTCTTGCCAAGTTGCCCAAGTGGATCTCGAACCCGCGGGCTCAGTCAATTCACTAACCTCGGCCTCCTAAAGCGTGGGATTACAGGCTGAGCCACCGAGCCCGGCCAAAAACTTTTAATAAAAGGATAAAATCAAATTATTTTCCTGGAATTTTCTATATGATTTCTCTTCCATTAAGAACTCTACTCTGGCTACATTTCAGATAAAAATAAGTAATTTTGGATAAACTTTTCTTCATCACCAAATAAGATAACTAGTCACTACAGATCTCTATGTACAGGCATGCCTTTAAAAAAAAATGTACTTCGTTGTACTGCATTTTGTAGATATTCTGTTTTTCACAAACTGAAGGTTTGTGGCAACCCTGAGTCAAGCAAGTCTAACAGAAGCATTTTTCCAATAGTATGTGCTCATGCTTTGGTAATTTGCACAATTCAAACTCTTTCATTATTATTATATCTAGTATGATGATGTGTAATCAGTGATTCAGTGACCTTTTTGTTTGTTTGTTTGTTTTTAGAGACAGGGTCTTGCTTTGTCATCCAGGCTGGAGTGCAGTGGCATGATCATAGCTCACTGTAGGCTCAAACTCCTAGGCTTGAGGGATTCTCTCACTTTAGCCTCCCAAAGTGATGGGATTGCAGGAGTGAGACACCATACCCTGCTAATCAGTGAACTTTGATGTTACTACTGTAATCGTTTTGAGTTTGCCATGAACTGTACCCATATGAGATGACAAACTTAATTAATAAATGTTGTGTGTCCTGGCTGTTCCACCAACCAGCCATTCCCTGGTCTCCTTCCCTCTCCTCAGGCCTCCCTATTCCCTGAGACACAACAGTATTGAAATTAGGCTAATTAACCCTACAATGGCCTCTAAGTGTTCAAATGAAGGAAAGAGTTGTATGTCTCTCACTTCAAGTCAAAACCTAGAAATGATTAAGCTTAGTGAGGAAGGCATGTCACAAGTTAAGGTAGGCTGAAAACTAGGTCTCTTGTGCCAAACTGCCCAAGTTGTGAGGCAAAGGAAAAGTTCTTGAAGGAAATTAAAAGTACTACTCCAGTGAACACACAAATGATAAGTAAAACAGTCTTATTGCTGATATGGAGAAAGTTTGAGTGTCTGGATAAATCAAACCAGCCACAACATTTCCTTGAGCCAAAGCCTAATCTGGAGCAAGATCTCAACTCTTCTCAGTTTTATTAAGGCTGAGAGAGGTGAGAAAACTGCAGAAGAAAAGTTGGAAATTAGCAGAGGTTGGTTCATGAGGTTTAAGGAAGAAAGCCATCTCTATAACATAAAAGTGCAGGGTGAAGCAGCAAGTGCTGACTGAGAAGCTGCATCAGGTTATCCAGAAGATCTAGGTAAGATAATTGTTTACACTGCCTACGCTAATAACAGCTTTCAATGTAGATGAAACACCCGTAATATTGGAAGAAGATGCCACCTAGAACGTTTATTGCTAGAGAGGAGAAGTCAATGGCTGGCTTCAAAGTTTCAAAGGGGAGGCTGATTGTCTTGTTAGGGGCTAGTGCAGCTGGTGACTTTAAGTTGAAGCCAATGCTCATTTACCATTTTGAAAATCCTAAGGCCCTTAGGAATTACATGAAATTTACTCTGCCTGTGTTCTATAAATTGAACAACAAGGCATGGATGACAGCATATCTGTTTATAAACTGTTGAGATCTACTGCTAAGAAAAAAATATTCCTTCCAAAATATTACCACTCATTAACAATGTACTTGGTCACCAGAGCTCTGATGGAGATGTACAAAGAGATGAATGTTGTTTTCATGACTGCTAACACAGCATGCCTTCTGTAGCCCATGGATTAAGAAGTAATTTCAACTTTCAAGTCTTATTATCTAAGAGATACATTTCATAAGACTATAGCTGCCATAGATAGTGATTCCTCTGAAGGAAGTGGGCAAAGTTAATTTAAAACCTTCTGGAGAGGATTCACCATTCTAGATGCTATTAAGAACATGTGTGATTCTTAGAAGGTCAAAACATCAATATTACCAGGAGTTTTGATGACGTTAATTTTAACCTTCATGAATGTCTTTGAGAAGCTCAAGTAGAAGACTTCAGTGGACGCGGTAACTGCAGATGTGTTGGAAATGGCAAGAGAACTAGAATTAGAAGCAGAGCCAGAAGATGTGACTCAATTGCTGTAATCTTATAATAAAACTTTAACGAATGAGGAGTTGATTCTTATAGATATACAAAGTAGTTTCTTATGATGGAATCTACTACTGATGAAGATGCTGTGAATATTGATGAAATGACCACAAAGAATTTAGAATATTCTGGTCAGGTGCGGTGGCTCACGCCTATAATCCCAGCACTTTGGGAGGCCAAGGTGAGAGGATTGCCTGAGTCCATGAGTTCGAGACCAGACTGGGCAACTTGACAAGACCTTATCTCTATAATAAATAAAAAAATTCGCCAGGCATGGTGGTGCTTGCCTGTAGTTCCAGCTACTTGGAAGGCTGAGGTGGAAGGATCGCTTGAGTCTAGCAGGTCGAGGCTGCAGTGGCCATGAGCATGCCACTGCACTTCAGCCTGGGCAACAGAGTGAGACTCCAACTCAAAAAAAAAAAAAAAAAAGGAATTTAGAATATTCCATAAACTTAGTTGATAAAACAGTGGCAGGGTTTGAGAGGAAGCACTGACTCCAAATTTAGAATGTTTTATTGCGAGTAAAATAGCAGCATTGTGTGTGATAGAGAAATCTTTTGTGAAAGGAAGAGTCCATCAATGTGTGTAAACTTCACTGTTGCCCTATTTTAAGAAATTGCCACAGTCACCCAACCATCAGCAACCACCATCCTCATCAGTCAGCAGCTATCACCATCATGGCAAGACCCTCCACCAGTCAACAGATTACAAGTTGCTGAAGACTCAGATGATCATTTGCATTTTGGGCACGAAAGCATTTTTTAATTAAAGTATGTATGTTGTTTTATTAGACATAATGTTATTGCACACTTAGTAGAATACAGTATAGTGTAAACATAATTTTTATATGCACCGGGAAACTAAAAATATGTATGGCTCACTTTATTTCAATTCTCACTTTATTGTGATAGTCTGAAACTGAACCTGCAATGTCTCTGAGGTGTGCTTGTATGTGACACACTCTGAGGTAATCAATAAAACAGTATTTACAGAACATCCACTGTGTGCACACGCTCCACCCACTCAATGACCCCACACCTGTATGGTCTGGACAACCTATAATAAATACTGTCTAAACATGATTCAAACGCTGATGCCCAGACAGGGGATCCAACTTGCCAGGGGTCACACAGCTTCAGAGCTCGGTCTCAGAACCAAGCCTCCTTGGCCATGATAGAACCCTCTAACCACAGGATGCAGCAACTTCTGTGTTTGGATTGTGGTCTGGACTGGAGGTAGGGAGTGGTGCGGTTTACAGGCCTGGCCAAGGGCTGGAAATGCAAAAGGAGACAGACAAGATTTTATTCCCAAACACTGCCTCCTCAGAAAATTTTAAAAAGAAAAATTTGCCTTTACAATCTGGAGGAGTTTTTCATGTTTCAGCTCACACTGAATTGTTTTATGCTTTAGCCATAAACCTCTGACAGAGAGGGTGCGGGGCCAACTCTGACCCAACTTTAAGTATGGCTGTGCCGCCGTAAAGCTCAGGTTACGAGGATCACTTCTGGTGCCAAGGCAGTTTAACAAGTATGAATGCGCATAATTCGTTCCAGTTGTCTTGCCTCAGTACAGAAGGGCTATTTCTGGGGTGGGGCTTCCCACAATCCTGCCAATGTGGTTCCCATTACCGGCGCTAGTGCCTTGCTGAAGTTCCCTCCACGCCCAGGAAGAACCTGTTTTATCACAACTGCTGAACTATCAATTCTCTGTAAAGGTCTGGAGGTTTCTGTATGCCAAGAGGAAGGGGTGATTGTGAGGGTGGGCTCTTGCTACAAAACAACAACAAAAACCTAACAGCGCTGGCCCCAAGAAACCTTTCCAAAAATCTAGTTGCTATTGTCTCTCCAATTCAAGTACAGTCTCCTTCATTTTTTATTTTGAAAAATCTCAGCTTTACAGAAAAGTTGAAGGAATAGTATAGAAAAACCCATACACTCTTCATCTTGATCTGTAACTGTTAATATGTTGCCACATTGTTTTATCTCTCGCAATCTACATATAAACAATTTTCCTGAACCACTTGAAAGTAATTTGCAGACATCAGCACCCTGATATTAGCATGCATCTCCTAAAAATAAGGGCATTCTCTCATATAACCCCAATATCATATCACAACGAAGACAATGAACAATGATTCCATAAGAACACCTAACATACACACTATATTTAAAAATTTCCCCAATTCTTCCCAAATGTCTTTTTAATAACCTCAGAAAAAATCAAGACTCAATCAAGATTCAAGCGTTGCATGTGGTTGTTGTTTCTTTTGTCTCTTTCAATCAACAGAGGTGTCCCACTTACCCAATCACATCCCCCCACCACTTCTTGTTTTTTTTTTTTTTTTTTGCAAAGTTCAGATCAGTTGTTCCACAGAATTTCCTACATTCTGAATGTGTCTAATTGCTTTTCTCAAGATTAGATTCAGGCTCAACATTTCTGGCAGGCATATCTCATGTGCACTGAGATGTGCTTCTTACTGTATCATATTAGGATGGATTACTAATGGAGCACTAAGTTTGGTCACTTGGTTAAGGTGGTGATTCCTAAACTCCCCATCATAAAGGAATCCCTTTCCCTTTGTAATCAGTCAGCAATCTGTGAGACAAAGCCCAATTTTTCAGAATCAGTTACTTAAACTGTATCTACTCTCTCCCCTCTCATCCATCCTCCTCTGGTTTTAGCCTCCACACCCAGACAGTGCCCTTACCAAGGTCACCAATGGCCATGTAGATGCCAAAGTCAAAAGCATTTTTGTGTTTGCATTCTTGAACCCTCCTCAGGACTGAATGTTAAAGCTCAGGCCCTTCCCTGATGGCAGGATCTTTGTCTTAGTCATGTCAGTACTCTAGGGACCAGCTCAGTATTTGGTACACAGTAGGTGCTCTAGAAATCTTTGTAGCGTGAATAAATGAACACCTACATTGAGAGGAAGTCAGGAGTGGGAATCGGAAGGCCTGGCTTTGAATCCTGCCACTCTCCATCAAATGAAAGGGTTCATCTAAATCAGTGGTTTTCAAACTGAAAACAATTTAATATTAGAAGTGTTCTTTAAATAGTATCCTCATTCAGAAGCAAATATAGGATACTGATCAAAGGGAGCTGCTTTTGTGGAAGCAGGTAGCAGAGGCCAAATGATGTGCCTTACTAGAGTGGGGTTTGGGGAAGGATCACAGGGGCTCAAGGCGGAGGGAAAGAGTGAATTCTGGTGGGCCGTGACTGCCAGGTGGAAAAGCTGGAACTGTAATCTGCAGCATTAGGTTTCAGCAGTGAAAGGAGCAGTTGGGAAAATTAATCTGATCTGGTTAGGTGTGGGCCTGCTGCATTTGGAGAGGGAAACCAGCCAAGCTAGGAGAGCTCAGGGCAGAATGGGGTGAAGGGGCTAGGCGGGAAGTCAGAAATTATCACTGTCCTCTGTCTCCGTTTCCTCCTCTGAAGTCCTTTGTCATTCGAATGCTCTCTGATTCTCTCTCCCCATTATTCCATTGTTCCCCCTTGCTGGGAGGGGTTGCATCACTGGATGATAAGCAGGGTCAGCAGAGGCCTCCCATGCTCACAGGGGCTCTGAGGGGCTCAGGGCCATTCTGCTGAGTGATTCGATGACCTGAGAAGCCTGCCCATTGTCCAGGCTTTAAAGGGCCACTGCCCCTTACCATTAACCCACCTCAGGACAAAGACCATCACCAGCTCAGACAAATAAGCTGCTTAGCCAGGCCTCATGCATCATCTTGTCATCCACAAGGGGCCCAACAGGGGCCTCTGAAAAGAGCTGAGAGCTGGAGTGCAACTCAGCGGTTTCCATTCAGGGGCCTTCTGATCAGGGGTCGCAATGGCTCCCCAAATGTGCATGCAACCTCCTCCTCTGTGCAGGGGGGTGGGTAGGGGAAAAGAAACCTCTGATCTGCTTTGGAGGCTCCCCTAGACCCTATGGTCTCCTGAGGGTTGTCAAGAAAGGGAGACAGTGGTCTTTAGATGAGGAAGGCAGCCTGGTGGGGTGAGAAGAGGTTGTGTCGAAAAGCGAGGCATACCTGGCATGCAAAATGACACTTACTCTCTGTGCAACCTTGGAAAAGTTATTATACCTTTCTGGGGCTCAGTTTAATAAAACAATAACCAGAACAACAGCAGTAACAATCATATAACTTTCTGTTTATGAATACCTTACAATAATTAGGTACTTTGCTAAGTACTTCACATACATTATTTTACATAGAATTCTAACAACACCTACAAGGTAAGTATTACTATTATTATCACAATTTATCTCTCTATTTTTTTTTTGAGACAGGGTCTCACTCTGTCAACCTGGCGTGCAGTGCTGTAATCCTGGCTCAGCGCAGCCTCAACCTCCTGATCTCAAGCGATTCTTCCACCTCAGCCTCCTGAGTAGCTGGGACTACAGGTGCACATCACCACACCCAGGTAACTTTTTTTGTATTTTTTTTTTCTAGAGTCAAGGTCTCACTATGCTGCCTAGGTTGATCTCAAATTCCTGGACTCAAGCAATTCTCTCCCCTCAGCCTCCCAAAGTGCTGGGATTACAGGCATGAACCACTGTACTTGATCTATCCCCGTTTTTCCCATGAGGAACAAATGAAAACTCAAAGGCTAAAATCTTTTCCTAAAGATCACAGCTAGTCATGATGGATCCACAATCCAAACTCATATACCCTTAACTCTTCTGCTCCAGAGTCTCCCAGCCATGCAGATTCAATGCATGGGAAAGATGAAGCACCTAGCACAGCACCTGGCACCCTGTAGGTGTTCAGTAATGGGACCTGCTCTTCTGTGCTGCCCCCCAAAGGTGTGATCAGGCCCTCCTCGGTTCCTGAGGTGGGTTCCTTGCCTTGATGAGCTCTGAAGCAGTGGAGGATAGAGCAGCACATCTGGCCACACTGCCCACCTCTTGCCACATGGAGCTCCAGGAAAAGCCAGCCTGCTCAAGAGCTGCTCCCTGAGAGCAAGAAGGGGTAGGTGGAGGGTAGGCTGTAAAGCTGGGCTCCTGCCATACCAACCTTTCCTTTCTAGAGAGCAAGAGAGCCTTACCTTTCCTCCAGGCCCCACGGAGGACTGTGGTGATTTCTTCATGTGTGCCCTATGCAAATGGAGGGTATGGATGAAGTCTGACTGGAGTTAACTCCCCAGCAAAGGACCCCACACACTGTACATGCCAGGAAAAGTCTGCTAGATAAATGGATGGATGAATGAATGAATGTTGGAGGAAATAAACACTTCCAGACCCCACAATTAGGCTGGGAGCATTTGGCTGTACAAAAATAACTGACATGCAAAGTATAAACATCTAGGCTCATCCTTAAACCAGGGCCCTTGTCTTAGCTCCAGCTGCCATAACAAAATTCCATGGACTAGATAGCTTAGACAACAGTTCTGAAGACTGGAAAGTCCAAGATCAAGGTTCTAATAGGGTTCTGTATCTGGTGAAGGCTCTCTTCCTAGCTTGCAGATGGCCACCTTCTTTCTATGTTCTCCATGGAGAAGAGAGAGCTCTCTTTGGTATCTTCTTCTTTAATAAGGACACCAGTTCCATCAAATCAGGGTTATAGCCTTATGACCATATTTAACCTTAATCATCTCCTTCAAGGCTCTATCTCCAATACAGTCACATGGGGGGTTAGGACTTTAACATATGAATTGGGAGTGGGGAGCACAATTCACTTCATAGCAACCCTACAAATCCATGAAATGAAAGCTCACTTCCAGGTGGGAGAGTCCGAATTTGTAAACTTGCCTGTGCTTCTCAAGTGTCAGCCTCTTTCTCTAGGAAGTTCCCCCAGACCTCTTAGTTTGCATTAAACCTTTGCAGCCCCATACCCCAGCACACTCCCCTACCTTGTTCTCCACCATGGTGCCTTCTTTAGGGTAGAGCTGTTTAGGTATGTGTCTGTGTCCCTGATCGCCAAGGAGTGGGCCAACTGTTCTGTTCTTCATGGGCCCTGGCAGACAGTAGATCTTTAATAAAAATTTGCTGAGTTGACTTGGTTCTGAAGGGCCAACGCGCTTCATTTTCCCTACATGTCACTCCAAATCAGAAAGCCCTTCCCATGTTCTCACTTTGAATCAGTGAGGTTTTGTTGTGTTCAGGAGCCTTTGCTGCCCACACTGCCATACATTGACTGCAGGCTCGGTACTGGGCACCAGGAATGTCCCCTCAAGAACCACGTTGAGTCTGCATGAAAGTAAGCAGCTCGAGGGAAAGGAGGGCCTCTTTGAGGAGGTGCTGGGTTGCACTGAGGATCAGGACACCAGCTGCCAACAGTGGGAAACCTAGGGAGGGCCTAGCAGGGGCTCTATGGGAGGGATCACCTGGGAAAGTGTGAGGGAGGGATTAAAGGGAGAGATGGGGTCATGGAGTCCAGGACGGATGCTACTGCAGTGGTCCAGGGGTAAGAAGATATAGTAGAAAACGTTCTGTAGTTCCAGCTACTTGGAAGGCTGAGGCAGAAGGATCGCTGGAGCCCAGCAGGTCAAGGCTCCGGTGGCCAGGAGCAGCCACTGCACTCCAGTCTGGGTGACAGTGAGACTCCAACTCAAAAACAAAACAAAACAAAACAAAACAAAACAAAACAAAACAAAAAAAAACGTTTTGGCTAAGGGGAGCAGCATTTTGAAAAGTTAGCAGATAGGTAGGGATCCTCTCAACTTCCAGTTTTGCCCCTTCTCGGATAACACCAGACAGGTGATTGCACCTTCAGTTTTGATGAGATAACCTCCTCACTCCCCTGCAAATGTGTTCCATCCCTTGCCAAGGGGAAACTAGTGAACATGGAGCATCCACTTTGATCTCAGTGTCTTAGATGTTACCCCTTTTCACCTTTGAAACACTCCCCCTAGACTGCGGTTCTTTTTTCCATTTTATAGTTGGGCAACTGGGTGAGAGAGGTAAACTTGGTGAGGTCACCCAGGTAGTGGGGAGGTGAACTTGGTTCACATCAAGTGTGCCTTCCCCTAGAGCTTCCACTGGGGCATCTAAAGAGAGGTTTCTGGAAGTGCAAATATAGGTACTATTATTGTTAGCTTGTTCAGCAGCTTCCCAGAGATCTTTATAGCAACATGATCCATGAGGAGAGAAGGAGTGGAGCATAAATGAATTACCAGCCATTTTCCTTTCTTTTCAACTCTGGGGAAGGCCAGCTGACCAGAAGGAAAATGCATCACAGCGTTTCATGTGGTACCAAACACCAACACTCCTTTGCTGGAACTATGGAGAAGGGAGGCAACTTAGGGGCTGCAAGGACGTCTGAGGCTCGATTTCTAAGACCCCAGGAGATGTTTGTTTAGCTGCTGCCTGGGGCTCCCTCCCCGACCGAATCTCTGGAAATTACCCAGGAGGGGGAGGGGATTAAAGCGCAGGACTCTCAGGCAGAGTTGTTAATTGCTGGGGCCCCTCCAAGCAGGAGGGGTGAGAGTGAAGGAATCTGCCTCCCTCCAGGGGTATCTGGCAAAAGACTTTGGGATTCCAGAAGGGGAACATAAAAACTAACATCCATTGGGCACCTATTATATAGCAGTCACTGTGCTAGAAGCCTTGCCTATATTTTTTAAATTGACACAAAAATTTTGTGACATTGTGGATTCAACCAACCCCAGATCAAAAATATTCAGTAAAGAAAGTAACACAATAATAAAAAAAAAAAATAAAAAACACAGTATAACAATGATTTACATAGGATTGGCATGCAGTATTATAAGGTAATATGGAGATGATTTAAGTTATGTGAAAGGTTAAATACAAATACTATGCCATTTTATATCAGGGACTTGAGCATCTACAGATTTTGGTACCAGCTGGAGGAGGAGGAGTGGGTCTTGGAACCAACAGATACAAGATGACATACTATTAAAGCCAATCTCCATTCTACAGAGGAGGAAACTGAGGCCCAGAGAGGTTAAGCACATTGCCCATGGTTACACAGCATCAGGATCTGCAGGCCTCCATAACTGATCTTTCCCTACCATTGCTACACATTGTGCCATTTCTGTTTTTCTTCTGGCTTTGGTCCTTTTAAGCCTTTGTAAAGCAGAGGGAGTGTTTTTTTAGTTGTTTAATCTCAAACACCTATATAAATAATGGCAGTTCAGAAGGAAAGGGAGGGGAGGGAAAAGAGGAAGCCACATGGTTTCCTGGTTTAAACTGGGAGCCATTAACCAGTAATAGAGGATCCAGCTGAGCTCAAAGCACCCCGCTCAGACCTGATGACAGGGGCAGAGAGTAGGGGCAGTAAGGGGGAGGGTGGGAACAGATGGCTCCCGAGACCATGTTTAGGAAAAGGAAGAAGGATGGGCTCTGGGAGCAGCAAGAGATGTTTGTTCTCAAGGTGAGCAGGCTATGGGGCTTGCATTATATTCTTACAAAGACTACTGGCAAAAGTCACAGAGCTGTGTGCCCTGTGGATGTGATTGTAGGTGATACACAATGAGAACACACTTCGACACACACTGAGTCACAGGCAGAATAGCCTCCATTTCTTTCAACCCTTTGGATGATGTCGAAGAGGAAGTCTAAGTTTGATACCAGTGTGTTTTTAACACCTAACACTTACTGGTGTCCCTGTTGAACAAAGAAAAACAAATCTCTGCTGTGTCCTTGAGCAGGCCTGTTCTCTCACCAGAAGGGGATCACCTGCTTTCAGAGTATTTATTTTTACAGTTAACTTCTATTTATGGCAAGTCATACACTTGCCATCTGGCAAGCAAATTACAGTGGTAAATACAATTTCCTTTTAAAATAAAAAAAATTCACCTAGGTAAAAAAGTTTGGAAAAAGCGGCAGTTTAAAGGCACAAATAATTGCACGTGGGTATGCTACTGTGGTACAGACCACGACAGTGACACCCAAATGAACAAGCCGTGGGAAACGCTGATTTCACCCAGATCTCTCCCTGCCCAGTCTAGAAAGCTGAGGAATCAAATGAACAAGCCACAGGAAATGCTGATTTCACCCAGATCTCTCTCTGTCCAGACTAGAAAGCTGAGGGACCAAGGGATAAGGCTTGTGCAAGGATACACAGAGGCTACAGGCAAAGCTGGGATCAGAAGTCCATCTCCTGCCTCCTCATAGCGGGTTTCATGCTGAGGCTTCTCCAGGTAAGGAAAGTGGGAAACTGAGCTCACGTGATGGCAGTGGGCCTCCCTGGTTGGACAAAGCCCAAACTGGTTCAAAGCTATGTGGCCTTTCTCACAATAGCAAAAACAAGGAACGAACCCAGATGCCCATCAAAAGTAGACTGGATAAAGAAAATGTGCTACACATACACAGTGGAATATTATGCAGCGGTAAAGAAAAACAAAGTCGGCCGGGCTCAGTGGCTCAGCCTGTAATCCTAGCACTTTGGGAGGCCGAGGCGAGAGGATTGCAAGTCCACGGATTCGAGATCCACCTGAGCAACTTGGTAAGACCTCATCTCTACAATAAATCAAAAATTAGCTGGGCATGGTAGTGCGTGCCTGTAGTTCTGGCTACTTGGAAGGCTGAGGTGGAAGGATTGTTGGAGCCCAGCAGGTGGAGGCTGCGGTGGCTGGGAGCGGCCACTGCACTCCAGTCTGGGCAACAGAGTGAGATTCCAACTCAAAAAAATAAACAAACAAATAAAAACAAAATCATGGCCTTCACAGCAACATGGATACAGATGGAGACCATCATGCTAAGTGAACTATCACAGAAACAGAGAACTGAATTCTACACATTCTCACTCATAAGTGGGCCCTGACACTGGTCACAGGAGCACAAGGGTGGGATCAGAAGACACTGGACACCGCTAGGGGTGGGAGGGAGGGAGGAGGGAGGAGGGCACGTGACAGAGGGACAGAGGGCCAGGACAGAGGGCCAGGTAGAAGCCTACACTTCACCCGCATGCAACCTACGTATGCAGTAAATCCTCTCTTGTGCCTTGCAACTCCAAAATAAAAAACAAAAAGCTGTGCGGCCAAAAGACAGCTCTATGTCTAGCTGCATCTGTCTCAGTCTGTTTCCTCACGTGGACACAGCGCTCACCATCCTTCACCTCCAGCCAACCTCACAGGGCTGTTCTGTGGGGCCCGTGAGAGAACAGAGGAGGTGAGCTTTGGGAACAAGAGGGTGCACAAATGTTTGTGCTTGTAATCTCCCACGCTCTCCTTGGCCTCCTTCCAGGCGCCTCTTCAACGGTCTGGGCCCTGAAGTGTCAGGAGATGCTTTCAAATGTGGTCTGGTGTCCACGAGGGCTCCATGGGCAGGCCTCTAAAATTTCAACGGGGACACAAACCAGGCTTAGTTTCCAGCTGGAAAAAGCCCATACGCGTAGCTAATGCACCTTCCTCGGGGGGTGGTCTGAGAATTCCTAGATCCAATCAAGCTGTATATGAAAAATGTTATTTTTGTACTTTTTAATGCAATGGTATTTGGGAAAATTAGTGGGAAAAGGAACAGCAAAGAGTCTACAATTGTGTCACGTGAGTGACTAATTAGAGGAGCTAGGTTCTCCCAGAACGTTCAGTTACATTAATTCCAAGTGTGACCTGTTTATTTTGCAAGGTTAGGAAGAAGCCTTACCTCCTAGAAAGCCAATGTAGCAGTTAAATTAGAGTCACCAGAGTTTGCCCGAGGTAATGTATGAAAAAGGGCTTTGTAAACTGTATGAAAACAGAAGTGACCTCTGTGAGGTTGTCACCACTGCCCCCAATTAGGGGGCATAATCGTCTGCTCCTGGTGGGAGGCCATAGGTGAGGGCTTGTCTAGTTAATGGAGGCACCTGGCAGAGTGGAAAGGACACTGGAGTCTGGGGCCGTGCTTTGAATCTTGACTCTGTTCTTGGGCAGTCGCTTCATCTCTGTGAATCTCCACTACTGTATCATGTCTGTGGCTCAGTGCACGATTACTAGGGTGGTGGTTGTGCATGTGTATAGAAGGGTGTGGGTGCAAAGGAGGAAGAAAGGAAATCAGCATTTTTTTTCCCAGTTTTGATTCTAGCACATACAGGTGTCAGGCACTATGCTTAGTCCTGGAGATAGAGTGTGGACAAGGTCTCAAGATACTTGGAGCTGTACAAGGTAACCAGACATGTGAATGACCAGGTCTTAGCCGGCTAGGGAGGAGTCTGGGGAGAAGACACAGGGCATCCAAGAACAGGGCCCATACACCAGCAGGGTTGTCAGGAAGGTTCCTTATGAACTCAGAGCTGTCAAGTTCTAGACTTTGGAGAACTGACCGCTCTGCCTCCTTCCTCCTGAAAGCCAGCCAGTCTACTGGTGCTGGCCTCCTAAGCTCTCACTTCTGTAGAAGAGGGTCTAGGCCTTTCCAAGCAGTCATTATGGATAAACTGTAGTGCTTCTTCAGAGCTTCCTGGTCAGCAACTTGAATCTGTGTCATGTCTTCTAGTTTTCAAGTTATCTACTTAGCTCTACAACCATGAACAAGTTACTAAATCTTACTGAGCTCTGGTTCCCCCATTTTTAAAAAGGCATAATTCAGGATCACCATCTATTAATCACTATTCTGAAGCCCCAAAACTCTAAGACCAAATGTTTTATCAAAAGTCATTTGGTGGCCGGGTGCTGTGGCCGATACCTGTAATCCCAGCCCTTTGGGAGACTGGGCCGCAAGGTTTGCCTGGGCTTAGGAGTTCAAGACCAGTCTAGGCAACATAGCAAGATTTTGTCTCTGCAAAAAAATAAAAAAAATTTGGCTGGGTGCAGTGGCTCAAGCCTGTAATCCCAGCACTTTGGGAGGCTGGGGCGAGAGGATGCCTGAGCTCAGAGGTTCCAGACCAGCCCAGGCAACTTGGTGAGAGCTCGTCTTTACAATAAATAAAAACACAAGCCAGGTGTGGTGGCACATACCTGTAGTTCCATCTACTTGGAAGGCTGAGTTGGAAGGATCGCCTGAGTTTAGCTGGTTGAGGCTGCGGTGACCATGAGCGTGCCACTATACTCCAGCCTGGGCGACAGAGTGAGACTCTGACTCAAAAAAATAAAAATAAAAATAAAAAAATTAGCCAGGCGTGGTGGTGTGTGTCCGTAGTTCTAGCTACTGAGAAGGCTGAGGGCAGAAGATCACCTGAGCCCAGGAGGCTGAGGCTGCAGTGAGCCATGATTGTGCAACTGCACTTCAGTCCAGGTGACAGAGTAAAATCCTGATTTAAAAAACAAAAACAAAAAAAACCTCATTTGGTGGCAAAACCTGACAGAGTGAAATCTTGACTTAAAAAACAAAAACAAAAACAAATTCATTTGGTGGCAAAACCTGACCTATACTGGCTGACATGAGAACTGGGGTCTTTTAACAATCTCAATAGTGAAACTATTCATAGAAATAATGATGTGAGCCGAGCTCGGTGGCTCAGTCTGTAATCCCGTGCTTTGGGAGGCTGAGGTGAGTGGATTGCCTGGGCCCGCGGGTTCGAGACCTGCCCGGGCAACTTGGCAGGACCTCATCTCTACAATAAATCAAAAAATTAGCCGGGTGTGGTAGCGCGTGCCTGTAGTTCCAACTACTTGGAAGGCTGAGGCAGAAGGATTGCCGGAGCCCAGCTGGTCGAGGCTGCGGTGGCCAGGAGAAATAGTGATGTGTTTGATTATTGTGGGGATGTTGGGAAAAGTACAGACTATGTAACTCTACTTTTTCTTACATCAGAAAATTTCTGAATTCTGAAATGCTTCTAACTCCAAGGGTTTCATTTAAGGAATAAATTAAATGCTTATTTTAAAAGGTCTCTCTGTTTAGAATACCCTTCACTCCTTGTGTCTCTGGAAAACATCCACAAACATTTAAAATGTCATCACGAATGACTGAATAAAGGAGGAAATCAATTTGTCTTACAAACAGGAGTTAGGTATTTAACTTTTCTACACAGCTGGTGTAATAAGAATTTATTTACTAACAAGGGTCTTTTGATGCAAGACAGTTGAGAGAAGTGGTGAACAAAATTGCTTGAAAACTTGACACACCACAATGTCCTTTACCCTTGGAACTTGGTAAACATGCAGACCCAAGTAACAACACTTGGCACGGAACAACACAAATAGGTCCCAGGAAATTCAGTGAACGGGAGACAAAAATCTCACTGGATACCCCCTTTCAACAGTTAGAAACAAGCACAATTTTGCCGTCTGATTTCACAAACTGACTTAAAAGGACCCTGGTAGACTCCCCCAGGGGCTCTGGATAGGTCTTAAATTAAGTTGAATTTTTTGTTTTGTTTTGTTTTAAGAAAACACTTTTTGAAGGAGCTTACATACATAGCAATGTTTTCCATTTAGAAAGAAAAATAAACACTCCTCCACTGGATTGGAAGTCAAAACAAAATAATCCCAGCTGCTTAAGACCCAAGAAAGTCAATGAGACTGCCAAAAAACAATGATGCTGACCAGTGAGAAATGTGTAAGGTGAGGCAGGAAGGGCCCAGTGCTGAAAAAAGAAAACAGCTATGGATAGCCTGGTGTTCAGGGCTTGGTGCTTGGGAAGCTACACCAAAATGTAATGTCTAAGTCATCTGTTCTGATTCATCTTTGAAACTCCTACAATTCTCACAAAAACACAACAGAAAGATTCCATGCTATGGTATCAGACAGACCTGGGGTTCAAATGTGGCTCAATCACTTAGGAGCTGTGTGATTCAGAGGAAGTTATTAACTTCTCTGGGCCCTATTGCTTCAATGAGGTTAAAACGGGCAGAGTAGATAGGAAAAGTCAATGATTCCACAAGATAAAGTGCCTCTCACAAAACAAGTGCTTCATAAAGGTTTATGAGGGGATGTAACAGGAGTTCAAAACTTGGCATTCTCTTGAAACCAGCTTTTTTTCAGTGGAATTCCCCTATCTTCTTCAGTCTCCTACTAAGGAGGAGACAGAAATAACAGGACTTGACATTGGAAACAAGCCAAAAAGCAGGACCAGGTGTGGTGGCTCATGCTTATAATCTAAGTTCTTTGGGAAGTTGAGGTGGGAAAATTGCTTGAGCCCAGGAATTCAAGACCAGTTTGGACAACATAGCAAGACCTCACTGCTACAAAAAAAAATTAAAAAATTAGCTGGGCATGGTGGCAAGCATCTGTAGTCCCAGCTACCTGGGATGCTGAGGTAGAATGATTGCCGGATTTAGGAGGTTGAGGTTGTGGTGAGCTGTGACTATGCCACTGCACTCCAGTCTGGGTGACAGAGTGACTAAGAAAAAAAATCCCCAAACAAACAAAACAAAAACAAAAGTAAAAAACAAAAGAGAGAAAGAAAATAGGGACTCCGAATTCAAGCAGGCTTGAGTCTGAATCTTTGTTATGTCCCTCAAGAGCAATGAGCAATGGGCAAGTCACTGCTCCTTTCTGGGTCTCAGTTTCCTGAACAGTGAAATGGACATAAATTGAGGCTCAAATAAAATAATGCATCTAAAGTTACACCCAGAAAATTCCTATTGAATGAAATTTTTCTACCTACTCCTACCATACCTGGGCTTTGAGAAACGGACAGGCTTTTCTCAGTCATTTATTGCCTGACCCTCCTAAATATTAACCTCCAAGTTTTTTTTTTGTTTGTTTGTTTTTTTGAGTTGGAGTCTCACTCTGTCGCCCAGACCGGAGTACAGTGGCCGCTCCCGGCCACTGCAACCTCGACCTGCTGGGCTCCGGCGACCCTTCCACTTCAGCCTTCCAAGTAGCCGGAATTACAGGCACGTGCTACCATGCCCGGCTAATTTTGGACTTATTGTAGAGATGAGGTCTCGCCAAGTTGCCCAGGCGGGTCTCGAACCCGCGGGTTCAGGCAATCCACTCATCTCAGCCTCCCAAAGCGCGGGAACCTCCAAGTTTTTAAAGCCCTTGACTTTACAATTTTGATTAGAAAAATGCATGAAACATTGACTATTTATTCTAAAAAGTTTCTATGGGGTTGGGACAAATACCTGCTTAATCCTAATCACTTCCTTTGCTTTTTCAACTGTGACTAGTTGATATTTTAGTGAAATCTTTCTTTATATCTCAGTGATTTCTGGATGATTATCCTTGGGGGAGGATTAAGGTTTTGATAACAGAAAGAGCTTACTTCCCTTGCTTTCCTTTCCTCAGGGACAATGAGCTGTTCTGTGATGCCCCACGCGTTTTCTTTGCACTTTACATGGGGATTTGAGCAGGGCAGTCTGAGGCAGACCTGGGATCGCAGCCTGGGGCTGCAGTTGACACAGCTGTAGGCAGAGGGCCTCTAGGGGAGATTCAGGAGAGCACAGCCCAAGCTCGGGAAGGGGAGGGGGTGTTCCAAGAGAGTTGGCTCCCACCTTGGAAACTGCCTCATTTTCACCCTATAGAAGCCAGAGGGGCATCATTTGTCACTTAAAATACACTCCCAGCTGTGTGCTTTGGTTCACGCCTGTAATCCGGTCACTCTGAGAGTCTGAGATGGGAGAATCACTTGAGGCCAGGAGTTCAAGACCAGCCTGGGCAACATAGTGAACCCCTGTCTCTATAAAAAATTAGCTGAGTGTGGTGGTGCATGCCTGTAGTCCCAGCTACTCAGGAGGTTGAGGCAGGAGGATCTCCTGAGCCCAGGAGGTGAGGCTGCAGTGAGCCATGATTGTGCCACTGCACTCCAGCCTGGGCAACAAAATGAGACCTTGCTAAAAACAGCACCATAAAATCATTCTGAATGAAGTCTCAGTGGAAATAGACCCTAAAGCAATTGCTCTGTTTAGGTGGTCTCTAAAACCTTAAATTGGTAGAAGGGATTGGGATGTGGAGATAGGGGAGGGAGATAAGAAGGTTTTATCAGCTTTATCATTTTTAAACTTCTTAACAGCCTTGAAAGGATTCCTTCATTTCACAGATGGGGCAACTGGTGTTCTGAGAGGTTAGAAACCGTCCCAGAGTCACACATTTGGGGTCCAGTTTCAGGTCTGACTCTAGTGTCATTGCTCTCTCTGCTACACTATGGTCCTTAAGAATTGCTTGCTCCGACTGGGCTCCATGGCTCAGTTTGTAGTCTCAGCACTTTGGGAGGCCAAAGTGAGCGGATTGCCTGAGCCTGTGGGTTTGAGACCCACCTGGGCAACTTGACGAGACCTCATCTCTACAATAAATCAGAAATTAGCTGGGTGTGGTAGCGTGTGCCTGTAGTTCCAGCTACTTGGAAGGTTGAGGTGGAAGGATTGCTAGAGCCCAGCAGGTCGATGCTGGGGTGGCTGTGAGCATACCACTGCACTCCAGCCTGGGCAACAGAGTGAGACTCCAACTCAAAAAAAAAAAAAAAAAAAAAAAAAAAAAGAAAAGAAAAGAAAAGAAAGAATTGCTTGCTCGTTGGCTATTAGAAAGTATCCGAAAGGCCACACACAAGACTGGTAAAAGTTATTATCTTTGGGAGGATTACAAGAGAATTTCACATTTTGCCTTTCTGTAGTATTTGAATGTTAACAAGCATTGCTACTTTTATAATTGCAAAAATAATAAAGATAATCCCATTGAAATGATTTCACATTTTTTCATGAAAAATGTCAAACAAGATGGGCTCGGTGGCTCAGCCTGTAATCCTGCACCTTTGGGAGGCTGAGGTGAGTGGATTGCCTGAGCCCACGGGTTCAAGACCTGCCTGGGCAGGCGAGACCTCATCACCTCAATAAAATAAAAAAATTAGCCGGGCGTGGTAGCGTGCGCCTGTAATTCCAGCTACTAGGAAGGCTGAGGCGGAAGGATCGCCAGAGCCCAGCAGGTCGAAGCTGCAGTGGCTGGGAGCGGCCACTGTACTCGTCTGGGTGACAGAGTGAGACTCCAACTAAAAAAAAAAAAAAAACAGGTCAAACAAAACCCTAGAAATATTTGTTGGGCCTACTCTATATAAAAGGGCCCGATCACCTGTACTTGCCAATACTGGGCTCATGCCAGTACCTGCAGGTCCTTTGGCTCCTAGGGATCCCTGGATTGGGGCTTTGGGGGACAAGAGCCATGGGATGAGACTCATTGGGTTTTCTCATATCCCTAACCTCAGAGAAGTAGACCAGTAAGGACCAGACTCTCCCTTCGGGCATGGGACATGCTGATTACCAACTTTCAGAATGACATACAGAGCAGGGTTCCACGGAAGAGATCCAAAGTGTCTCAAGGTCCCCTGCGGAGCAGAAGCCCAGAGGAACAGAACTGAGTTGACAGCTGTAGTTCCACCTCTTCCCTGCTCATCAATAATGCAATAACACCATCAATTTGCCCCAGAACTTGCAACAAAGAGATTGCTCTTGTTCAGTTAATTAGCAAAGGGAGAGATTAAGGACTTTAATCTCCTGCATTCTCTTTTATTTGCAAGGCTTAGTCAGAAATGAACAAAGAACATTATATCTATCATCTATCTATCTATCTGTCTATCTATCTATCTGTCTGTTTATCTATCATCTCCCCCTCCCCCAGTAAGCTTAGAGACAATTTTACTGGCAGGGACAACCCTGACATGACACTCCAAAAATTGGAGTACCTTAGAGATTGCTCCATCATTGGCAAGAAAGGGAAACTGAGGCCTAGACAGGGACATTGATTTGCCAAGGACAAATAGCTGGGGAGCCACAGAGCTAAGCCTGGAGCCCAGGTCTCCTCACTCCCAGCTCTGGGTTCCTGTTTCTGTGCATCATTTGAAACATGGGCAGCTAAAGGGTGTAGAAGAGCAGAATACTGAACCACCAAAGGGACAACCACACCCTCAGGGAGAACAGAGGGAAAGGTCCCTGGTGGATTGTTTGGTTTTGGTCATAGAGAATGTAGGGCCTAAAATCCTGTCAGAAGAGAACCATCAAAGCCAAAGGTCTCTCTGATTTTCTAAGAGAACAGAGGCGGGGAGAGATCCTGGCTAGGGAAGGAGGATGGATAATGACCACCCTTCTTTGTCATTCAGTGGGGAGCTTCAGCCAAGTACCCAGAGGAGTTCAGGTGGCTTTCACCATTGGCCTTCCATTCCCTTTCAAGGTTCGTGCCCACTTACGGCCCAGGTTCCTAGGGTTAAAGGAGTTGGGGCAGCCTCCTCGTCTCCCCACCTATGGTTCTTTGTCCAGTCTTCCCTGTGCCCCCCATGCCTTGGTTATTAATGCCCTTGGTAACTCCTGCCTGGCACACCTTATTTATTCCAGATCCAGCAAGCACCTCTTCCAGGAGGCATTTCCTAATTCCCTTGGGCAGAGCACAGGCTCCCTCCTTAACCACACAGCACGCTAGGTTCTTACCTCCCACACTTCCTACCTTGGGCTGGAATGATCTACTCCCAAGAGAAAAGAAGGTGGCTGACAGCTCTAGAGCGCCCCTAAGTGCCAGGCAATGTGGTGGGCGCTTTCACACACAGACTGTCTGTAAATCCTCTAGAGGGAGGGGGAGAGGACGGGGCAATGACTAACATTTACTAAACTCCTCAGTGGCACTGTGATGGGCATTCGTCATGAGGTGGGCACTACACTGCCTGTTGATCCTTGGGCAAACAAGCTTGGAGAGGCAGTGTGACTGGTTCAATGTCTCACGGTATCAAATTTTATATTTAGTTGAAGGCCATCTGATTGCAGAGCACATGGACTCTGTCTTAAGCATACTCTTGGAATCTCTGCCTCCCTTTGCAGAATCTGGCCTGGAATTTAGAACCACTCAGGCACTTAGAAATAAATGCCCGCCAGATCAACACACAACCTAGCGTTGTTTGTGGGAAAACAGTCTCACTTCCTCTCCTGCTGGCATCAGGAACTCTTGATGCCATTAGTGGGGGGTCCCAGGTTACTTCATGAACACCATCTACCCCTCCCCTCCCCACCTCTTAGAGGTTTGAATTCTTTCCAGGACATCCTTGCAAAGAAGTGGGCAGGCTTCTGCTAGACACAGAGAGGGCAAACATCTTGGCCCAGGTCTCATAGCACCTGATCAGGAGCTAACCCTGGTCAACTTGGAGCACTTCCCCAATACCCCAAACCTTAAAAGAGCCAGGGAAATGCTCAGAAAAAGAGAGCGTGTCCCAGGCAGAGCCATGCTGAAACTCAGTGGCTGTCTCTGCAGTCAGCACTCCCCTGCAGCTGCTTGGACTGCGGGCTCTGTCTCCAGGCTGTGTGAAGGTGGAGAACTTTCCAAGCCAGCCCTGGGCTAAAGGTTTTTTCAATGCCAACGGAGATGCTATAATCCAGGGTCTGGTAAGCAGAGTTGAGAGGGCCATCCCATGAAGCCACAAGTGCCAGTGCCTGGCATAGTCGCTGGCACACGACTACACGACTGGCTACAGTAGATAGCCAGTCAGCGCTCTCTATGTCTTCACCTTTTCTTTGTGTCGACCTCTGTCCCCTTATCTTTACCTGTTTCTGTCTCTACTTGAGGTTTGCGTTTCGCAGTGTCTGTCTGTGCATCTCTGTCACTGCATCTACCTGTCCAATGTCTGTCACGGGGCTGGGGGACAGCTGCAGCCCCTCAACCCCCACACGCTCCAGCGGTGGCGCAGGGCTGGAGCGGGCAGCCCGAGCCCAGGGAGCCGCGCCCGGCCCCCCACTACCCGGTGAGCCCACCATGCACCCGGCCCCTCCGCCCCTGCAAGCGGCCCCAGCAGGCATCTCCAATGCAAGGAAATTAACACAAACAAACCCGCAAAAGAAGGAAGAGAGAGGGACTTACCGTTCGACGCGACCCCCAGGCTGACGGAGCCACTTTTAACTAAGAATGAATTAGGGACAAACTCTTCCTCAGAGTCTGAGTCCGGGGTTGGCTGGGCCACACCGTTGCCTAGCAACCGCCTCTGGCTCTCATTGGCCGGAGGGGAGGGGGGCGGGGAGGGGGACTGCTCAATAGGGGTTGATGAAGCGGATGAACAATGCAAGGGAGCACCTGCGGACCACAAAGACAAACACAGACAGAAAAAAAAATAAGGAAAATTGATTTTGAGGCACACGGGGAGGGGGAGGGAGCAAAATAAAACACGCATCAACAGGGAAGGGGGCTCCCAACACTGGGCGATCTACTGCACACGTGGCCTGGGGGCGGGGCTGATGCCTCCGCGGAGAAAGTTGGTGCAAACTTCTGAAGAGCTGGGGCCTCAGGGCAGAAGTCTGCGCGGCTTGCAAAGAGGACACCTCGGAAACACACGGGAGCCTTCTCTCTGCTGCCTGTTCTTTGAGAGAGACGCCTGAAAACCTGGGGTCTAGTCCAGACTGAACTGTGTTATCTATCAAACAGCTTTGTCCCTCTCTCAGCCTCAGTGGCCTCACCGGCAAAATGAGCAGCCAGAATTGGGCGGTCACTGAGCCCCTACAAGACGGCCATTCTTCGATGTCACCGAACTGAAATGATGTTCTTATTAGAGAGTCGTTAATCCGACATGCCTGGAACAGGCGCGTAGGTCTCATGAAAGGTAGAGAGAGCTAGAGAGAATACTTCAAGGCTTCTCTCCATGGCAGTCTAGGCTTTCAACACACCCGTGCTTCACTTTTCTAAGAATCTCACATTTTAGGATTCTTAAATTCTGACATTCTCTGCAAACTCCTTGAAAGCAAGAGCCTTAGGAGTTTATCTTCAGACTCTAGCATAGAGTCTGGCACATAGCAGGCACTATAGAAGCATTTGCTGACTAGATTCATTCTAGGGATCTAACATACTAGGATCCTTAAGTTCTAATAGTCGAAGATGAGAACATTCTATAATTCTAGTACACTAACATTCTGTGAATTCCAAGATGCTGTAAGTCAGTAAGTCTGACTCCAAGTTTCTAATCATGTCATGGTTCTAAACTCCCAGCTTTCTATAGTTCTGTGAGCAGATTCCCAACTCTTCAGAAGGAGGAAGTAGTGGCCTGGGACAAGACCTTTGAGCTCAGATAATTTGCAGCCTTATCTGTGGCCAACCTTTCCACATGTGCAGTACATCGTCTACAAGAGGGGGAACAGAAGCACAGACATAAAAGTATACAGTACAAGACAGTGCATCCAATTGACAGCAAGGGCTGCTTATTTTCTCCTGCCTGGACTGATAGAAAGTTTACAACATAATCATGTCCATCCAGCTTTTCAAAGAGACTGAACCTTCGAAAACATAATGCAGCCCAGACATGCCATCTTAAGATCCAGCAGGGATCTGAGGGGGCACAGAGAACTGCTGATTATGGGGAGAGGAAAAAAAAAAGCTTTTTGTGGTCTATCCATACAGAAGCATCCCTTTTGGTTCACAGTCTCTAAATCCTGCTGGATTTTGCAGGTTCATGACTCTTTTTTTTTTTGAGTTGGAGTCTCACTCTGTCACCACGCCCAACTTATTTTGATTTATTGTAGAGATGAGGTCTCGCCAATTTGTCCAGGCGGGTCTCGAACCCTTGGGCTCAGGCAATCCACTCACCTCAGCCTCCCAAAGGCACAGGATTACAGGCTGAGCCACCAGCCTGGCGATTCATGACTCTTAAGGTCAACCTCTGAGCCTACTAGTGCATGACAACATTATACAGAGTTACTGTGCATGTCATTGGGCTGGTTGAAATTAGAAATTCAGTAAGAACATTAGAGGCAGCAGGAATCATGATGAGCGTACTACCTAGAGGTGGCTTTTCCCTTTGTGTTTTGATTTCCGTAAACAATTTGGGCTATGATTCACCTTAAAAATCTTCCAAATCAGCATTCCCAAGTCACCTTGAAAGCCTTTCCTGACACTATCCAGTGCTAGAGGGTTGAGTGTTCTTTTCTCTGAATGAACCTTGTCTTCAGTTCTGATTTCACACTTGCTTCACTGTGTTTGTAGTTATCTGCATCTGTCTTCCACAAAAAAGTATACAGTACATTCTTGGGGTACAGTGCATTCTTGGAATGAGCTTTGGAGTTCAACAGAATTGGGGTTTGCATCACAGCCTTGCTTCCTATTAATTTTGTATTTAGGAGGATTAATTCCAGTTCCTCATTTGTAAGTTGCCCACCTCCTACCCCCAGCCTTTTACATAGTTGCTGTGAGGACTAAAGATACCATATGCGAGCACACAGCATGCGTGTATGAGCAAGCAGGAACCTATGGTCAGTGCTCACCAAAGGTCTATTGAAGTTAACAAAACCACCCTGCCAAGATCCCATTCAGGACTCCTCTTCCTCTGCAGGCCCAGTTTTGGAAAAATTTTGTCTACAGGCTGCATTTATTAAGCAAATATACATCCATTTCCTCATCTTTTATTAACCAAAGACATCGCATAATCTCCAATCAGAGCTTGCTCAAGATAACCAGTCCCATACCACGCTGAGCTGTTAGAATTTCAGACAAAAATTAAGAAACATGATATGTTGTTCCAGGGTGCTTGTTATAGCCTCTTCCTGGTTAACTCTGTCAAGCTTTACGAAATAAATAGTTCCAGAACTAAGTAAATTGTTCCAACCTCAGGAACTCTGGGGTGAGAACAGTATTGCGCCCTCCCAGCCCTCATGCCTGCCTCTTCTTCCTTCTATTCAGTCATTCCTCAGGACTCTGGGTTGCTCTGAATATTCATAACTAACATACGGGTATCCCTGACAAGGTGCCAGGCCCTTAGTGGGTGCAGATATTGTTGGAAATATGTTAATTTCATTCTTCTTATTCATTGGCAACTTTTAATTTAAGTGGCCTTCAAGGTAGGGTCTGCAGAATGATTTCCTAGGATGCAAGAACATACTTTTTTTTAAGCTTTCCCCTTCGCAAATTTCTTTCTTTCTTTCTTTTTCTTTCTCTCTCTCTCTCTCTCTCTCTCTCTCTCTCTCTCTCTCTTTCTTTCTTTCTTTCTTGATGAGGTCTCTGTCTCCCAAGCTGGAGTGCAATGATACTATAACAGCTCACCACAACCTTAACCTCCTGGGTTCAGATGATCCTTTCTGTCTCAGCCTCCCAAGTACCTAGAACTACAGGAGTGTGACACCTGACTAATTTGTTGATTCTTTTTTTTTTTAAATTGTTTGATTTTTTTTTTTTTGAGATGAAGTTTCGCTATGTTGCCTAGGCTAGTCTTGAACTCCTAGGCTCAAGTGATTCTCCTGCCTTGGCCTCTCAAAGTCCTAGGATTGCAGGTATGAGCCACCATGCTCAGCCTTAGCATATGTTTTTAAATGTATCAGTGCATGAGTGCTCGAAATATACATACCAAAATGCACTGCTGTACCAGCTCAGCACATAAAGGGGCAGGGTCAGTTTGGATTGAGTGTATGGGCTCTGGCGCCTGCATTTGAAACCCAGTTCCACCAATTGCCAGCTCAGTGATGGTGGACACATTACTTCACCCTTTGTGCCTCAATTTTCTCATCTTTTTTTTGTTTTGAGTTGGAGTCTCACTCTGTCACCCAGACTGGAGGGCAGTGGCCACTCCCAGCCACCGCAGCCTCGGCCTGCTGGGCTCCAGTGATCCTTCTGCCTCAGCCTTCCAAGTAGCTGGAGCTATAGGCGCATGCTACCACGCCCGACTAATTTTTGATTTATTGTAGAGATGAGGTCTCACCAAGCTGCCCAGGTGGATCTCGAACCCGTGGGCTCAGGCAATCCACTCACCTCGGGCTCCCGAAGTGCAGGATTACAGGCTGAGCCACCAAGCCCGGTTCAATTTCCTCATCTTTATAATGAAGATTTTTTTTTTAAAGTGCCTACTCTTATTTAGGGCTGCTCTGAGAAGTTAAAGGAGTTAAATAAGTAAGTTTAAAGGAGTTAAAATAAGTAACATGTTTGAGAGCAGTGTGGGGCAGCCAGTAAACACCTAATAAATGTTAGATGTTGCTGTGCTTACATATGTATATTATAGTGAGGGGCACCAGCTTTCTTTATCTTTTCCTTTTCATAAAAGCAGTATGTGATCATGAAAGTACGGTGGACACTGATTCATCCAACAGACACTTTCTAAAAGCCTACTGGTTGGGCTAGAAGGCTCAACTGTGAGAGGCACAGCCCCAAGAAGTTGGTGGGAGGGAAGGGAGAGTATGCAAGGAGCTCTAAGCAAGGCAGAGGTAGGACGTGTCTGAGCAGAACCACAGCCCAGCGTGAGGGGCTGCGGGCGGACTGGGTGGCTCATTCAACTGGAGGAACTGAGAAAGGGCTTATGGGGCCCAGGAGGATTCCAATGGGAAGAGATGGGGCATGAACATCCATGCCAGATGAGGAATACTTCAGCCTAAAACCCTCATCCTTCACTTGGTCTCAAGCAATCTGTCTCCCACCCGCCTCTTGCCTCTCAAGTCTCACCTGTTAGCATCAACTTCTCCTAGTCTCACCAAGTTTGCTGCTGGCCTACTCTCATTTCCATGAACTCACTGCTCTTCCACCCAAGTTTGCACAACTCCAGGGCACTATTCGCACTGACTCTATCTGAAGAGTACTCCATGGAACGCAAGTACAAAATTTTTGCCTCTGAGCTTTTGAACATGCTGTTCCTTCTCCCTGAAGCATTTCCTTTCCTCTTCCTTCCTCCATAATGTGCTGCTTAGTTCCCACTCATCCTTAGGATTTAACTTCATGGGCACCTCCCCCAAGAAGGCATCCTCCCTGATGCCTCAAGCCTGAGTTTGGCACTCCTAGGTTGTCACATTTCTCACCCCGCAGTGTCTACTTATCTGAGTCTACTCACTAGCCTGCCTGGATTGTTCATAACTAGTACCTAGCATAGTATTGTGCACATAGAAAGCACTGGTAAATATTTGTTAATGGAAGGAAGGTAGGAAGAGCACCTTAATTATGGCACAAAAAGTCTATGTTGAGAGAGTAGTGAGAGATGAGACAGTAGTGAGCAATGGACAGCAGGTATAGGTCCTGAATATCAGAAAAGGAAATCAGACCTTACCTGGGGAGACATGAAAGTTTTTAAAGCGAGGAAGTGACAAGACCAGGGCTGTGCTATTAAAGGAATTTGCTCTACAAACTCAAGGCATCTGTTCAGTCACCTAGATGTCCTTTCCAATTGGCTCAGCTCAGCCAGGATGTTGAACATCCAGATGATCTGGGCTTGCCTTTTAGGTGGGGCCCAGCTACATGTGCATGTAGGCAAATAAGGATGCCTGATTTCATGGAACTGGGGTTTAGGTGTGCCTTCCCATGTATCCTGACTGTCAGCTGAAGAGAACTTGTAGATGCTTCTACTGTGTCTGTAGTAAAAATGAGATGAGATTATTGCAATGAACTTCTTCACACTCCATCCCAACAACCAAGGGGGCCGGTGAAGGGCAGAGGGAACCATCAGTTTCATGAGAGGAAGTTTCAGTGAGCATTGCTCTGGTTTATAGCAGATGAGGATGGAGAAAGAAGGAATCGAAGTGAGAGGGTGCAGGCATCTGTATGGTGGGGGTGGGGTGTGGGGTGGGGAACATTTGTAGAGTTTCTCCTGGAGGTCAGAGACTGGGCCAGTTGCTTTACAAGATCTTTTCCTTACAACACCATCAGCAAGAAAATTCATCCCCATTTTCCAGGTTGAGAAATGGAGTTGTAGAGAAGGATTTGTGGGTGGTCTGTGGACTCAGATAAGAACGCATAACTGCAGTTCTGGTTCAGATCTTCTACTAGGCATAAGGAAAGGGGGAGGACTATCCACTGGGCAAATGCAGCAAAAATGGAAAGACCATAAACTTCCTGTTGGGCAAGCCAGGGGTCAAAGCCCAGTGTGACTGCTGGCTATGTGACCTTGGATAAGTCACTTTACTTTCCCTAGTCTCAGTTTTCTCCTTTGAAAAATGATGATACCCATTGCAAAGAGTTGTTGAGGAACTGATATGCCCATGAGGAGCCCAGCCGTCTGCTTGCTCGTGGTCAAGGCTCAACCAACTTTGGTTCCCTCTGCCATCCCTCCAGCTGTAGGTCTGTCATAAAGAGAACATGGTGGTTTGGGGGAAGAAGCAATGAGAGAGCTGTAAGCCTGCTGATGGCACTTTTATCAACATGTGTTACTTGATGCTATCGAAGAAGAGAAAAATATTAGGGAACTAACTCTAGTGTATAGGACATTATAGAACATAGGACAGGGAATACTGGGATCTGCAGGAACAATGTCAGTTATTCACACCCTTGTGTGAATTGATAGTAGTCTTCCTTTGCATTTGAAATCTAAACTACCACTAGAGCAAGTTCTCCAAGAAGAACCTTCCAGCATCCTGGGTTCTCCAGTGTCTTTGATATATACCATGAGAGGAAAACAGTGAAGGGCTGGCTGGTTACTCAGTCAAAGAAAGCCAGACCATTAACAAAATGCGGTTGTTAACACTTGGCTCAGCAGTCCCAAATCCAACCAAATGCCCAAATAGAACCTTATTGGTCTATGATAAAGCTCCCTCTAGGCCATGGCAGAAAATTCACATGTGCTTACACGATGGGAAAGTGTGAGTCTACTGCTGTCAAACAAGAACACTGGCCATGGGCTGTAGGGAAGGTACTTTCTTCCCAGGCAATTCTCTGGATTATCTGAAGCACTTCCTAATAACCTTTTAAATGGCAACCCTGTGATTGAGAAGACTGTATGTAAAACGTTTAGCCCAGTACACAGCCAAGACTCAATGAACGACACTTAGAAAGAAAATAAGACAAACCCCTTAGACCTACACAAGTCCCTCGTCTCAGTGGTACACCACCCTGAGGGATTCATTCTTCCCATGAAAATTAGCTATGTTTCATCTTCTCAGTTTCCTTTCTAGAAACATTTTTGTCCTTCCACCTGAAACCAAATGTATTTCTTCTGTTCCCATGACAGATATAGGGCATTCAGTTGCTTCATTGAATAAGTAAAATCATAGTTCTAAGCAGAATGAGGCACTGAAGAAAGCTGAGGTCTCCTTCTGATAGAAAGGTCGGGGTCCCCTGGAGGGTCAGGAACTCTAATACAGCGTCATGCCCTACTTTTTAATCCAGTGAGTTATGTTCATGGCGACTACCTTGCTGAACAGGGACCACGTATTGCTCACCTCTATGTTCTGGCCTGGCTCAAAGTCTCAGCTCAGCAAAGGGTTCAGAACTGGTTCCCCTAGTTATTTGAAATGCAAAGCATTTCAAAGAGATGGAAATCTGAAGATCTAGTGACCATACATTCTAGTTTGTCAGTCAAAGCCCCAATTGACATGTATAATCTCTATTGATTCATAATAGTGCCCCTATTTACGTAAAATGTCTTGATTTGGACAATTAATCCACCCTGTTTTGAAGCAGTCCAGCATACATTCAGTTTCACATCAGTGGCTGTAGTCTGTGGCAGTGGAATAGGAGTCAAGAGATCTGGGTGCAGGTCAACAAAGTGCTACAAGATTGTGGGCAAGACCTCTCACCTCTCTGTTGATGGGCACTTTCTAAGGTTCGTTTGTGGTCCATCATTGTACAAGACAGGAATAACAGTAGTCTATACCTCAAGAGCTTGTTCTGAGGATTAAAGGAGACTATGGAAAAAATACAGGGAATAAATGGCTTGAATGGTTGGGCACCATGGCTCATGCCTATAATCCCAGCACTTAGGGAGGCAGGGGCCAGAGGATTGCCTGAACCCAGGGATTTGAGACCAGCCTGGGCAACATAGTGAGACTTCATGTCTATAATAAGTTCAAAAAATTAGCTAGGCATAGTGGCATGCACCTGTAGTTCCAGCAATTTGGAAGGCTGAGGCAGAAGAATTGCCTGAACCCAGCTGTCGAGTTTGTGGTGTTCATGACTATGCCACTGCATTCCAGCCTGGATGACAGAGTAAGACTCTGATTAAAAAAAAAGACGAGTTACAATGGAAACTCAGATCCCTCCAGTATAGCAGATGCTCATAAAATGTTTATGGAATGAATGAATCTGCATAAACATATAGGAAAAAAGAGTAACTAAAATAAAAAAATTAACAATGGTTGTCACTGTGATGGGCAATTAAAACATTTTAATATGCTTTTTATCTTCAAAGTTTTCTGCAATAAGCATATATAGTTATTTCTATATTAATTCATTTATTTTTAAAATTTATTTTAGAGATAGGGTCTTGCTATGTTGTCCAGGCTAGGGTGGAGTGGTTATTCACATTCATGATCATAGTGCACTGCAGCCTCATATTCCTATGCTCAAGGGATCCATCAGCTTCAACCTCCTGAGTAGTTGGGACTACAGGCATGAGTCAAGTTCTTTTTATACTTTTAAAGACTTTTTTTAAGCTGCAAGAGAAAATGAAATAATAAATATGAGAATATCTGACTTTGGGAGGCCGAGGTGAATGGATTGCTTTAGCCCGTGGGTTTGAGACAAGCCTGGGGAACTTGGCAAGACCTTTTCTCTACAATAAATCAAAAATTAGCAGGCATGATAGCGCATGCCTGTAGTTCTGGCTACTTGGAAGGCTGAGGTGGAAGGTTCACTTGAACCCAGCAGGTCAATGCTGGGGTGACCGTGAGTGTGCCACTGCCCTTCAGTCTGGACGACAGAGTGAGACTCTGACTCAAAAAAAGCAAAAGAAAATATCTGGCATCTGGTAGGTGCTAAGAGATGTTGATTTAAAGTGAAACAATCTTTTAAGCATTAATATCAGTAGTATAATTTGTTATAAACTGATTTTTAAAATGTGAAAGCTTTTCAACTGAACAATTCCACTTCTAGGAATTTACTCTCCAAATTATCTTGACTTTAAAAGATTCACTTGTGAGGAAATTTATCACAACACCATTTATAATAGCAAAAAGTCAAATATTATAAAAATGTTAAAAAGGAAAAGCATCCTTAATGTTTAAAAGCAAATGCTTAGTTATTTAAATTAAGACACCACAGCATAATGCTAATACCACATAGACATTTTAAGTCATGTTTGTAAAGAATATTTAATGACTTGGGAAATAGGATATTTAGAAAAGCACGATGTAAAACTGCATAACAAGTAATTCTGACTTTTGTTTAAATATGTGTGTATGTTTGCAATCTATACAAGAAATGTTAATACCAATTACCGTAGTAAAGCAGGAGAATTATAAATAATTTTTCTTTATATTTTTCTGTATTTTCTAATTTTGCCAAGTCACAAATGTGATGATGAGATTTTTTTAATGCTAACTATTTTAAAGAGAAGAAAACACACATACACACACACACACACAAAAAAAAAAGTCTGCCAAGACAACAGCTTCGTCCCCAGTGGGGACGGAGTCTTTTCTAGCCATTAAAACTCATGGGTCTCACTCCCCCGGCCCGGCAGCTCCCACTAAGTCAACTCTCCTTGGCAGTGGTTATTTTCAGAAGCAGGTCCTGGGCCATCTGTCTCTGTGACTTATCCTGGGAAAATGGTCTTTGGAAAACAGGACACAGTACATTTCTCAGGCTCAAGTCATTTGATCTGTCCTCCTCACAGGTTTCCCAGGGACTTAAAAACAATTTTTTAGAGCATTTGCCAGGAACGGAGGTCCGCTTTCACCTGTATGCTTGGGAAGCCCGTCTCTGGCATGCCCCTCAACACTGAGAAGAGAGCCCCTTCAGACTCTCTGGTCTTCACACAGCTTGTCCGCTTGCTTGACACAGTCATATCCAAAGAGGCCATTCATTTGTTTTGTTTTTAAAAATAATATCAGCTTTATTGAGATATAATATACATATCATACAAGTCACTCATTTAAAGTGTACAATTCAATGGGTTTTAGTATAGTCACAAAATAGGGCAACCATCACCATGATCAATTCTCGAACATTTTCATCACCCTAAAAAGAAATCCCACACTCATTAGCAGTCACTACTCATTGTCCTCCAACTCTCTGTACCCTGGGGAATCACTAATCTACCCTACGGATTTGCCCATCTTGAACATTTCATAAAGCTAGAATCATATAATATGTGTTCTTTTGTGACTGGTTTCTTTTACTTAGCAAAATGTTTTCAAGCTTGATCCACATTGAAGCTAAGATTAGGATGTCATTTTATTTTATTGTCAAACAACATTGCACTGTATAGATATACCACATTTTGTTTATCCATTTATCAAATTTTGATGGATTCAAACATGGGCTGTTTCTACCTTTGGACTGCTATCAATAATGCTGCTACAAATATTTATGCACAAGTTTTTGTATAAGTGTATGTGTTTATTTCTCTTGGGTATATACCTAGGAGTGGAATTCCTAAATTGTGTGGTAATTCTATGTTTAATCTTTTAAGGAACTGCCAGATTGTTTTCCAATCTGTACCACTTTATAAGGCTGTACCACTTTATATTCCCACCAGCAGTGTATGAGGTTCTAATTTCCCCATATCCTTGTCAACACTTCTTATTGTCTGACTTTTTGATTACAGCAATACTAGTAGGTATTAAACAATACCTCACCGTGGTTTGATTTGCATTTCCCTGATGGCTAATGATGTTGAGCAATATATTTTCATTGTTATTGGCCATTTGTGTACCTTCTTTGGAGAAATGTCTATTCAGATGATTTGCCCATTTTTAAGTTGAGCTGTCTTTTTTATTATTGAGTCGTAGGCATTTATTTTTTTCTCAGGTTATTTGTTTGGTGCTTACTCTGTCAGGCACTGTTCTAAGTATCACCAATAGGCAGGAAAGACAAAGCCCTTGCCCCCAGAAGCTTAAATTCTAGTAGAGGAGAAAAATCAATAAACAAGTAAGCAAATAATCATATAGAACAAGATTAAGTGGTGATAAACGCTACCAAAAAAGTCAAGTGAGTACGGGGCTAAAGTGATAGAATGGGTGTATTATTTTAAACAGGGAGGTCAGGAAAGGTCTATCTGAGGAGGTGACATTTAAGCAGAGACATGAAGTAAGTGAAGGCGTGAGCCAAGTGAACATCTGGGGAAGAGCTTTCCAGGCAGAGAGCCCTGCAACTGCAAAGTCTCTGCAGCAGGAACAAGTTCATTTGAGGGACAGCAAGGAACCTAACAGGACTGGAGGAGCAAAATAGGGAGGTGAACAGTAGGAAATGAGCCTTGTGATGTGGCCAGAGGCTAGTTATAGATGTGCAAATACTACAGACTAAAGGTCACTGTGTCTATATGTTATAAATGGGTTCCTGACGGTAGGGACTGGTCTTATTCATTTCCACAGCCCACAGTAATTCCACCGATAGTGGGTACACACTACAGACTAGAATCTATGAGGGAAGGCACCCCAAAACAAGAGTTTATTTATTAGAAATCGTGTATTTTCTCTTATATGTTAAAACTTCAGGTACCTTCAAAGTACTCTCTGTTTGATGCAATACACCTATCAAGACACCTTTTCCACTGCTCAAGAGTTTTGAACTCGTCAATTTTGATGCCTTTTAGTGCTTTTTCATGGGCAAAATGTTTCCCTTTGAGGAGTTTTTTTATCCAGGGAAACAAAAAAAGTCACCTGGGGCAAGAATGGTAAATAGGTAGGGTGAGGTGGGAGGGGTGGGGTGGTGGTGGGTATGACCAGGGGAGTCAAGCCATTTTGGATCAAAAACTGATGAACACTCAGCGCAGTGTGGGCAGGTTGTTTGAGTAAATCACCCACCACACCCACCATGAAATGGGCAAGCATATTGAAAGAATCTCAACAACAAAAAAATGCACTGATGTCCAACACAGCCTCTTAAAGCAATGCTAGTTGGTACACTAATGTCAGTGGGTTCCTAGAATGCTTGCCTAGCAGGGAAAGCCTGTACTACAAGGGGCCCGCCTTCCAAAAAATAATTCCTTTTTTGGGGGGGGTCCTTCCTCATATTTTGACTTACTGAGCTCCTAATAAAAACAACACTTACATGTGAACAGTAGGCACTTTAGAGTTTACACGGGATTTCCACATCCTTGATCTCATTTTATCTTTACCACATCCAGGTGGGGTAATGGCCATCATCTCCATTTTACAGTTAGAGAAACTAAGACCAGGAGAGGTGATATGTGTGCAGAGACACATAACTGGTAAGGGGCTAAGTGGGGCTCTAACCCAGGGGAAAGACAGCAAATGAGATCTGGATTTAAGACTCATTCTTGTGATTCTGGGCAACTTGCTTCACCTTTTAGAGCCCGGGTTCTGGGCCTCCTTTCTAGGGGTCCTGTGAAGAGTAAATACCTAAAATCATGCATGTCTGGGGCCTACCATGGGACTGGCTTCCAGCAGGTATTCAGTATCCCTGCCGCATGTCTCAACCCTGGCCATAGACACAGGCAGCCTCTTGTGGGATGCTCTGATGGGTGCCCCTGGAAGAGCACCCAGCCTCATGGGTGAAGGAGGCAGAGAAACATTACTGTAAGGAAGGTGGAGATGCCAGAGGAGGGAGAAAAGCTTAGAGAGAGGGTATTGGGGTATGAGGGAGGGGGTGGCAACTGGGATACTCGCTGAGCTCCAAGTGCCAGTTGTGATTCCAGTTTCTCACAAATTTTTGTTTGTTTGTTTTTGAGTCGAGGTCTCATTCTACTGCCTGGCAGCAGTGCAGTGGTATGATCATGGCTCACTGCAGCTTTGACCTCTTAGGCTCAGGTGATCCGCCTCAGCCTCCTGAATAGCTGGGACTATAGGAGCATACCACTGTGTCCAGCAAGTTTTTGTAGTTTTTGGTAGAGACGACATCTTGGTATGTTGCCCGGGCTGGTCTTGAAATCCTAGGCTCAAGCAATCCTCTCACCTTGGCCTCCCAGAGTGCTGTGATTAAAGCTGTGAGCCACTGTGCCCAGCCTCCAGGTTGTTTTAACTTTGCCCAGGAGCTGCCTCCAAAGGGGTTTAAAATGGTCCTCTGGAGGCTCAGATTGAGCTGGGTGGAGAAGCCACTATCCATGGGATGCAGTGGAGAGAGAAGGCATAGAGCAAGCCAGACTGTCTCTGACTATCAAAATCTGCAGGCCAACGTGACCAAGGAGCCACTGAAGTTTATGTCAGGCCCTGCACAATCTGTGGTCACAAGCGCTCTCTTCAACAGGGAGGTTTGGGCTTTGTACCTTGGTACTGAGGTTTGATTAAGAAAGCACTTCCCAGCCAGCTCGGTGGCTCAGCCTGTAATCCCGCGCCTTTGGGAGGCTGAGGTGAGTGGACTGCCTGAGCCCGTGGGTTTGAACCCGCCTGGGCAACTTGGTGAGACCTCATCTCTACAATAAATCAAAAAATTAGCTGGGCGTGGTAGTGCACGCCTGTAGTTCCAGCTACTCAGAAGACTGAGGCGGAAGGATCGCCGGAGCCCAGCAGGTCAAGGCTGCAGTGGCCGGGAGCGGCCACTGCACTCCAGTCTGGGCGACAGAGGGAGACTCCAACTCAAAAAAAAAAAAAAAAAAAAAAAGCACTTCCCCATAGCTGTTTAAAGTCCTTTATTATCCTAGGGAAATGTAGATATCATATTTCCCCGCCCCCACTCAAATTACACAGTGGCAAATTCCAGGCCCCAAGACCAAATAAGAGCACGATCTGATAATCAAGCACCTTCTATTCAGATACTGGGAGATGATGCAGATATTAGGAATAGAGGCAAGAGGCAAGATATTAGGAAAAAGAGTCTGCGAGAGGGTGGGAGGGCACAGATTTTTGAGGTGGGGTCTCACTCTGTTGCACAGGCTGGAGTGCAGTGGCATAATGACAATAATCACAGTTCACAGCAGCCTCGACCTCCTGGGCTCAGGCGATTCATCAACCTCAGTCTCCTGAGTAGCAGGGATTACAGGCAAGTGCCATCATGCCCAGCTAATTTTTTATTTTTTTTATTTTTTTCTAGCGATGAGATTTCGCTATGTTGCTCAGGCTAGTCTTGAACTCTTGGGCTCAAGCAATCTGCCTGCCTGCCTCCCAAAATGCTGGGATTACAGGCATAAGCTGCCATGCCCAGCCTTGGCATGGATGTTAATTGGACACCTACTATGTGTCTATAACTGTGGAAGGCGCTTGATGTAAGTCATCTCAATGAATCCTCATACCCCATGAAAGGTGATCTCTCCAACTGACAGATGCAGAGTCTGAGCTAAACCAGAGCCTGTTCAAGGTCACCTAGCTGGCAGGAACTAGGCTGGGCTCTACACTTCGTTCTGCTGGGCCCTAAGCCCATGCTCTTCCCAATAAAATAACTGGAATAAATAATAGTAACAAACATAAGAATGCACATTTGTAAATTAATGGGCTTACCTCCCTGATCTTTCATCAGCCTGGGGAAGAGGACAGTAATGTTCAGAGTTAAGTCACTTGGTCAAAGCCATAGAACTGGTGAAGTGGAGCTGGGCTTCTGACCCAGGCCACCTGAACCAAGCTAGAGTTCCTTCAGGGCCTCACTTGGTCTCCCATAGCATCTTTGAGTGGGAGTCAGGGATTCATGTAACCAATAAACCAGGCAAAAACTGACCAGGGGAAGAACATACAAAGCATATAAAAGAAAGCCAGAGCTGTGTATTTATCATTTGTGGAATTTCTCAATATCTGTTATATTTCAATAAAAAAGTTGAAAGCCATGTGGTGTGGATGTAAGTATATAGTGAGAGACAGTTTCCTCAAACAGCTTTCCCCAGTCAACGCCTGATTCAAACCAGCTTTCCCTGTGTTTGCTGGCTATGCCAAGGCCCCTTTCCCCCATTGGATTCCTATAGAGATTTGTGAAACTTTAGGGTGGGAGAAAGCACAAATATAATAAGGGTCAAGAGTTCTAGAAACTCCTCTACTGTCACTCCAGAAAATCTTGAAAACTCAAGGAAAGCAGTCATAAGGGAGTGGACAGGCGCCCAAATCTGCCCTTGAGTGACTGGGCTCGCCCGGAGTCTGAACTTCCCAAAAGGGAGGTTTTCAGAGCAGGGGCCCTTGAGGAGGCTTTAAGCACAAATGAGAAGAAAAACAGACTTGCTTTTTAGGTTACGCTCTACAGAAATGAGCCCTGCAATGATAAGAGAAGAGAAAGGAATAAACATTTGCCAAACACCATTTGTGCACCAGGCACCGCACTAAGCACTTTCCCACACAGCCTCCACCACAAGTGTCATTCTCACACTTGCAATATTCACCGAAGTTTAATAAGCAGTAGAAATTAACTGCTTATTACAGTCTCTAGAGGCTAAAAGCCCAAATGTCAAGGTGTTGGTGGGGCTGTGCTTTGCCTGAAGCCTGTAGGGAAATCTTCTCCGGCCTCTTCCTAACCCTCAATGGGCTGCTGGCCGTCTCTGGCATTCCTTGGCCTGCAGTGGCATCCCTCCAATCTCTGAGCTAGACTCAGCAATTTCCAACACAGCCTTGATGTCACATGGCGTTCTCCCTGTGTGTCACTGTCTTCACATGGCTGTCCTCTAACAAGGGTATCAGTTGTATTGGAGTAGGGAATCCACCTTGTCCCAATATGACCTTATTTTAACTAATTACATCTGCAACAATGCTATTGTTCCCATTTTACTGATAAAGAAAATAAGCTCTAGAGAGACTGAGGTCAGTGGGTTCATAAGAGGAGGAGCAGGAATACACCCAGTGGGCAGATTCTCCACCTGTGTTTTTTCTGCAACCACACCAAGGAGATCAGTGGCATTGTAGTGGGGACTAAAACACCAGAATGGAGCCAGAATCAACACATTTGGTTAACAAAAATGCCCCGTGCCTGGGAGGGCTCATCCCCCCTGACTGAGGGCACTGGTTTGGAAAAGAAATAAAAAAGGTTCGTTTGATTGTGTATTTTAACCAAAAAGGTTCATCTAGAGAGGGAAGAGTTCATACTTGGCGGTTAAAGCCATTCACCATCCCAGGCCCAGGAGTTCATGTCTAGCCCTACTCCTTGGACAGCAGAGTCTTACTGCTGCTAACAGAACAGAATTTCTTGCTTTCTGGAGAGAAGGGCACTGGATGACTTTAGTGCCAGCGCACATGGGCTGCATTTGCCTCGGATTTCATGTGGTTGAGGAAATGAGGAAAGAGAGAGGTGCCTGCAGGGTAGGAAATGCATTTAGGATGTTCCTGCATGCCAAGTCCACAGAGTTCTATGGTCTGTGAGGCTGCAAGGGGTGGCTGGTTCTGTGTGATTTGTCACAGGTTTCTAGGCTAGTCAGGAGGAGGCAGTACCAGCCACTTGGGGAAGGAGCCTGAGCATCCCTCTGGAGTGTCCTGTCACTGAGACCCTGCCCATTCAGGTCTCAACAATCCTAGGGTGAGACTTCAACCAGCATCCCAGTGGAGTTTATAGAGAGGAATCAGATTGGGTTCACTACCTGCCTCTGAGAAGTTCCTATTTGGTGACCCAAGCAAACCCAGAATATGCAATTACCCCATAGTGCCATGAGTGGAAAGCACAGACAGCAAGACCTTAATGAATGAAGCCTTGGGGCTCAGTGGTCCCTTCCTAGAGGAAGTGAAGTCTAAGCAGAAGCCTAAAGGTTAGCTTCTGGCAGGTTAAGGAGGCATTGTGGGCATGCACATGCGGCGGGTTAAGGAGGCATTGTGGGTATGCACGTTGTGGGCATGTACATGGCCAGTTAGTGTCCCAGACAGTGAGACCTGCATGTGCTAAGGCCCAGAGGTAGGAAAGAGCACAATAAGACTAGGGAACTCCGGGCAGTAAGGGTTGAGTACACCTGGAGGTAGGGACGGTGATAAGTCTGGGAGAGAGGCTGGGTTCAGATGCTATAAAGGCTTCAGGAATCCAGAGCCTGCCCCTGGGCTCTAGACCTGGCATCCATTACCAATGCGTCTACCCCACCGAACTGAGTTACCAAACTTCTCTGGGTCTGAAGTTTAGCAGAAAATTACGGTGGTTACATGGGTTTGCCTTCTGAGCGCTCTTAGAGCTCCAGTAATAAAACTAGCTAGTCTGATTCATGCCATTCCACTTAAACCTCATATCAACTCTCCAACCTACTCTTTATTACCCCATTTAGCAGATGAGAGGAGAGAGGTCAAAGAAGGTTAAGTGATGATATTCTGTAAGTCTAGGATTTTTCTGAAAGAAACTGCCCTCAGGCTTTCTGCCTAAATAACTGAGTCCCTTGCTCTCAGTGGAATTTTCAGCAAGGAAGAGAAAGATGACTTGTTAGTAATAACAACAATGGTAATAATGGCTACTATTAATCAGGTACTATCTGTTTGTTAGGCATTGTACACATGCTGTGAATAGACGTGCACCTATTTTTAATTCTCACTTACGGAGTAGGGATTTTTTTTTTTTTTGAGTTGGAGTCTCACTCTGTTGCCCAGGCTGGATGGAATGCAGTGGCACCCTCACGGCCACCACAGCCTCGACCTGCTGGGCTCAGGTAATCCTTCCACTTCAGCCTTCCAAGTAGCTAGAACTACAGATGCATGCCATCACGCTTGGCTAATGAATTAGGGATTTTTATTATCCTCATTTCAGAGATGAGGAAACCTGGCTTACAGCAGTCAACCTACTTGACCAAAGCTAGCTGATAAGGGGACAGCCAGGAGGTGGCCCTGGATGGCTGACTCCACCTTCGGCTCCTAAGCACTTCTAGCCCAAGCATGAGGAAACTGAGGTCTGCAAGGTAGGGCAGAATAAGCCCAAGGTCCCAGAAGAAGGCAGCAGTGTAATTAGTTTTGTGCTATTAATATCAATAAGAGTGACAATTATGAGGGGCAGTCTAGCAGGGTAATCAGAACACAGACTCTCATGCCACCTGTCTGATTTGAATCCCAGTTCTGTCACTTACTAGCTGTGCAACCCTGGGCAAGGTTTTCTACGTTCTCCGTGCTTCAGTTTCTTTACGTGTAGAAGAGGGACAACCTGTCTCCCAGGACTGTAAAGTGTTGGGGATTAAAGAGCTCAGGTATGGAAGCTCTACCCAAATATCTGCCACAATTGATTTGCTACCTACGCCATGCCAGGCACCGTGCATGTTGTACTTCATACCTAATTCTCTCAGCAAACTTGGAGAGGGATTTCTATCCCTGTTTTCCAGATGGAGAAACAAGCTTCAAGAAATTAAAGTACCTAAAGTTACGTGACATAAAAGCTATAGAAGCTGGAATGGAACCTGTGACAATCTGATCATTGTGTTACTTCCACAATAATCTCTCTCCTATGGATACAACTTTGCAGACAGCATTAACAACCACAGCCTCATTACTACGAAGTATCTGGCCTATTTTTAAATGCTGATAGTTCTTATATCTCCATGACAGGTGTATGAGTATGAGTGGCGGAGCGGTTGATGAGCAAGAAAGCACACCAGAAGCTGGATGGATGACTGCATTCAAGTACCAACTATTATTCTGTAATAGAATTGCAATTATTCTATAAGGATAATAACAACTCATTCCATGTGCAGAACCCTCTATGGTTCAGAAAATCATTTTACACCCATTATCTCATTGCGTGCCCGTAACAGTCCTATAGGGAGTGGAGCAGAGCTAATTATGTTATTTTTCCATTTGTGGGAGCCACTCTTGGTTGCTTACCAATGCCCTCACTAACAGAATCCTGATGTTGTTTGACTAGCCATGCACCAGTTTTGTGTCTCAGTTGGTCGATCCTGACTGGCGAACTACAATGGTCCCCTTCCTCTTGTGGGGATGTGAGCCACTGGCCAATCTGAAATGAGGAGAGGTCTGTGGTTCCCTGGATGCTGGATTTGGACCCAGTGCCTGACACTGTAGTAGTTGAAGGCAAGAAACTGACTATGAGCCTTGGTGAACATAGATTACCCTACCTCTGGACTTCTTGCAAAATGAGATAATAAATGTTGAAGTGGAACATAATTTTTGGGACTGGACATGATGGCTCTCATTTGTAATCCTAGCACTTTGGGAAGCTAAAACAGGCAGGAGGATTGCTTGAACCTAGGAGTTCAAGACCTGCCTGGGCAACATAGTGAGACCTCATCTCTACAAAAAATTAAAAAGTTAGCTGGGTGTGGTGGTGTGCACCTATAGTCCCAGCTATTTGGGAGGCTGAGGTGGCAGGATGGCCTGAACCCAGAAGGTTGAAATTGTGGTGAGGTGTGATCATGCCACTACACTCTGGCCTGAGCAAAAAAAAGAGTGAGACCCTGACTTTGAAAGATAAGTTGTTGGACCCAGTTTGGGTTGCAGTTTTGTATTAGGCATTCTGAGGTCTCCCACCACACTGTCGATAGTCTTCATCAACATCCACCCCATTGCCTCCACCTTCTCCCTTATTGTCAAGCCAGGTCTTATGCTGAGTATGACTCTGCTGCTCTCACCAAGTTACTATCAAACTGTAGCTCAGCTCTTTAGTTCTGCCTTAACCTCCATGAGCATCTCCTGCATTCCCAATGTCTGTCCCTGGGCCAGGACTTGCCAGAGCGCAGGCGTGAAGGAATGCACCTGCAAGAAGCCTGATTAGTTTGGTTGTATAATGAGTCTGAGGTCATTTCCTCAATGACTAAGTAGGCTAATGGTTTCTGCCTTGCAGAATAAGTGTAGGGCAGGCAGGAGGTGGCATCCTCAGTCGTCCTCCAAGAAAATGCCACCTTTCTCAATCAGCATTAATCTCTGGATTTTCTGGTTGGCAAGTGCCATGTGCCAGGCACTAGGAGGCAATGGTGAGTGACAGAGCCACCCCTGTTCTGATACTTCCAGTCTAGCAGGGCAGACATGCTTGGAGACTTTGTCTCACACCCACTATGGGCTGTGATCTCTTCCGAAAACCAGTGGTTAGCAGTTGTCCTCTTCCCTCAGGGATGAGGCCAGAGTCTGAGGACCCGCCCCCTGGGTTTCTGTTTCCTGTCTGCTTCTGTGGTTGATGACTGAACTATGCCCCAGGAATAAGCCTTGACTTCTCTCAGAGGGTCCCCTGCAGCCAGTCCAGGTGTCACAGTATGTCTCAAGTGGTCAAGCTGGGCCCTGCCCTTCTGGCCCCCATCATATTCCATCCCACTGGGCCCTGTGGCCTTGGGATGCATTCACACTCGCTGAAAACAGTTCCTCTCTTTGCTGCCAAGTTTCCACCTAGCTGTAACATCCAACAATCCAGCCAGGCCTGGGCTTATGCACTTCCCTCCAAGGGGCTTATACCATGCGCAACAGATGGCTCTTGATGTCAAAAATTATTTCCTAATGCCCAGCTGAGACATCCCAGACCCTATAGTGCCTATTAGTGTTAAATCCCTGCTTCTCCTGCTCTGTGGAAACTTGTTATTCTCTGTGGTGCTCTGGTAAGCCTCTAAGCTCAGCCTCTTTTTAAAACAGCCCTGAGGATTGTCCTTGCTGGTTCCCTGCATAGGGTCTCCATGGCAGGCAGCTCTGCAGTTGTTCTTGCAAGAAGCCTGATTAGTTTGGTTGCATAATGATTCTGGGTCTGCATAGTGGCCTGAGGACTAGCTCCCCGGAACTCCCCACCAGGCTCTAGGCAGTATCTGTTCTTTGGCCCTCACTTGGGCTATTTCTCTGACCTTCAATAACCTTGCCAATATTCATTCTTAGAGGCCCAGTTCAAATGCCACATCCTTGGGAGAAGGAAAGAGAACTCACACTTTTTGAGCACCTAGTGTATACCAATTCATCTTGGTTTGTGAAACCATTTATTCATTCACTTGCTCATTCATTCAACAAGTGTCTGTTCAAAGTCATGCCTGTGTCAGGCCTTGGGTCAAGAAATGGGGATAGGCCACTTACAGACGAGTGGAACAATCACTATGTGACAAATACTTTTAAGTGCCTTACTTCACAGTGAAACTGCAAGATGATTTAATACTTGTTTTGCAGATGAGGGAGATTGTTGCTGATGCCTCATGTTGGCTAAACTATGCTGTCATCTGTGCTTTTGTTTTGCTATCCATTCAAACAAAACGTTGCTGATGCCTACCGTGTGCCAGGCCCTGCCCTGGGCACTGGAGACACAGATGAATCTGTCATGGCTCTATCTTCAAGGAGTTTATAGTCTAATGGGGATTTTGGTGAGAAAACTACTGATTTTAGCACAGTGTGGTATGTGCTAGAGACCAGGGGCTTCCCTCAGGCAGGGAGAGGCCTGGCCTAGCTCATGCCAAGCCTGGCAGTGGTGGGGGACATACTCCACTCAGGGCATGCTTGCCAACCCAGGAGATGAATCAGAAGAAACAGCAACCGCTGCTCAGCCTCTGAAGTCGGCTATCCCTGCTCTGAGAACTTTGAGGCCACGCCTCTCTCCTGGTCATTTCCTATTCTGGGGGAGTGGGGCTGGATCCAACTGGCTGGGCAAGAAGGTAGCGGCTCAGGACAGCGAGGCAGAAGCCCTGACTTTTGGCCTCAGTCTCTCACTAACTTTCTTGAGCAAATCACCAGCCTAGCCAGGACTTGGTCTTCTCAGCTAAAAAAATGGAAGGTCTCAGGGAATGTTCTAGAGAAAATGGTCATCTATTTGTCAAGGACCATGTGGAAGGGATTCCAGCAATGAGGGGAAGGGGTCCTCCTGACTCTGGCTTTTTTTGCACCCCTCTGGGCCTCAGGTTTCTCATCCGAAGAATGAGGAGATCAGGCTTTGGACTCAGGCAGGTTCAACGCCCATCTCTTTTTTTGTAACCAGTAATAAATTACATATCTCTCTGAGCCTTAGTTTCCTCCAATGCAAAAGGACGATTTGTAACATCTGTTTTGTTATATTGGGATAAAGCTTAGAATATCATAAATGAAGCCTGGTACAGTGTTTGACACAGAGTAAATACTCAATAAATGTTAATTTATTTGAGGGCCTAGATACCCTTGAGGGTTCTTGAAAGGAAAAATTTTGGTGACAGTTTCCCATGAGATGTTAGTGGGATGAGGAGTGTGAATTGCCTCTTAGGATTGGAGTCTCACTGATGACCCGAACCTTGAAAATCAACAACTCTCTCACCCCTTTCGGCTACCTGCCGTCTCACTCTTCCTAAATCCAATGCCCAAATCTCGTCTACAACGTGGTTGTTACTGACATGACGAGGAACTCACTACTCACTACTCACTAAAGAGGCAACTTATTCCCATCTCATTCAGCTCTGACTGCCATAAAATCCTTCCTTCTAATGCACCAAAATACCATTGTTGCTACTGCTGGTAACCACAGTCAATATAGTACACTGACTTCAGAGCTGAGTTGCAGTTATTTTAAGTTCAAATTTTAATTAATTAATAGTTTAAAAAGTCTTAGCTCCTCAATCCCTCCAGCCACATTTCAAGTGCTCAGTAACACCACGTGGCTAGTGGTTACCGTACTGGACAGCACGGTTTATGAAATATTTCTGTTATAGCAGAAAGTTACTGTATAGCACTGCTCTGGATGAAGCTAGACTGCCAGGAATGGGATCCTGGCTCTGCCACTTAGTAATTGTGTGATCTTGAATTCAAGTTACTTCTCTGTGCCTCAGTTTCCTCATCTGTAAAATGGGGATAAAAATGGTGCCTGTCTCACAGAGCTCTTTGAGATAATTAAATTAGCTAATATGTGTAAAGCACTGAGAATGGTGCTGGCTTTACAAGTGTTTGCTTATTAATAAAAACCATCACTGGTTTGGTATTATGCCTACTCTGTGCCAAACCTTAAAATAGGCATGTGATACACACATGCCAAACAGACATTTCTTTTGTCACACCAGAAGGAGTATTTTTGCAAGCTAAAAGATACATTTACATTTATTTATTATGCTGAGTCAAAGAACAATGTTTAATATTTTTAAAAGATAATGCCAAATTGCCTTCCATAAAGAATGTACAGATTTTATACACTCACTAACAACGCCCACTTCTTCACAGCTGACAACCCTGAATACTCTTAACCAGAGGTACTCAGACTTTTAAAACAGGGGGCCAGTTCACTGTCCCTCAGACTGTTGGAGGGGTGGGCTATAGTTTAAAAAAAAACTATGAACAAATTCCTTTTTTTTTTTAAACTATAGTCCGCCCCTCCAACGGTCTGAGGGACAGTGAACTGGCCCCCTGTTTTAAAAGTTTGAGGACCCCTGCTCTTAACCTAAATCTTTGCTTGCCTGACAGGTGTCAGATGGCTTAAAGTCATTTTGATATGCATTACTTTACTAGTAGTGAGTTTGAGCAGTTTCTCTGGGTTTGTCAGATATTTAAACTTATCTATGACTTGCCACACGTCTTTACACTTTTTTCCTCATTATGTTTTTTATTTTTTCTAGTGATTGATTTGAAGGGCTTCCTGTAAGTTAAGGAGCTTAATACATTTATAAACTGCAAGTATTTTTCTGGTTTCTTTTGACATTGCTTATTATTATTATTATTATTATTTTGCCATGAAGAAATGTTTACCATATGTGTCTCAGCCTCTTTCTTTATGGCTTCAGGGTTCAGTGAAGGTCAGCCAACTTCCTGAAGTACTTCCTGTCGTCAGGTTTGCTCAGGCTGTCTCTGGGTCTAAAGGCCAGCAAAGAGGCACACAGAGACAAAATAGGGGCACTATCCCAGTGCCCTCCATGTGCATTCAGGAGATCCTCTGCATCTAATGGGGCTTTTGCTTCTAGGTCCCTGGTATCCCTCCAGAGTCTTCAGGGAGAAAGAGCACAATCTCTTCAGAAAATCTGATTTTCATGTTGGTATACTAGAGCAAGTCCCTCTTTTCTACTGGACTCTTCTGGAATGGAGATGCAGGGATGCTGGAGTAGACAAAATGTGAGGAAAATCTGCAGTTTCCCAGGAAATTCAAGCTTGGGTATTTGTTGAAGGAATGCATTGAGTTTTCTGAAAGTTCTATAATACTCAAAGAAAAATCTCAAATTAATTTTTTTTAATTTTTCAGGAGGAAGAAAACTGATATTAATCAAAAACATACTATATTTCAGACACTGAGATCAGTGATTTTACATCTTTCTCGTGAAAGTTTCACCTGTCCCCCACCCCCCATGGTTATAAGTAGGATCATTCCTGCTTTCAGAAGAAGGAACTGTGGCTTGGGGAGATGACATGGGAACTTTCCACACTGTAAGTGGATGAGGGGACTTGGGCTAAGTCCTTTGACCCCTGGAACAGTGGTTAAGAGGTATGGAGCCAGATGGGCACATTTTATGTTGGCTCTTTGGATTACTGCCAATTTGATCTCAAGCAAATTACTTAACCTCTTTGAGCTCAGTTTTCTCAACCGTCAAATAAAGGTGATTACGTTCCCTCATGTGGATTCAGTGAGGGTTAAATATGAAAGAGAATGCGAAACCCAGAGTCTAATGTCTGGCCCATAGCAAAGGCTTAATACATTTTAGGAATGATAATAACAATAACAACAGCAACAGCTATATTATTGTCTCCTCCCCATCATATTGTTTCTCTATTAATCATAGTTTTCCGGCTGGGTACTTTCACGTTCTTAGTCTACTTTGTGGTAGTGATGATATAATAACAGTGACGCTCATAGCAGCTTTATTCATAATAGTCTGGAAACAATCCAAATGCCTATCATCGGGTGAACTGATAAATAAATTGTAGTATATTCATACAATGGGAAGCTCCATAGCAATTTAATAAATAACTATTGATAAATGCCACACCATGATGAATCTCACAGACTTTTCACAGATTCATTCATGTTGAGTGAAAGAAGCCAGATGCAGGAGTACACACTGCATGATTCTGTTTCTACAAATTCAAGAGCAAGCAAAACCAAGCAATCCTTATAGACGTCAGAATAGTCGGAGTGGGTGGGTACATGAGGGAAGCTTACAGGGTTTACTAAAAATGTTTTATCTCTTGATTTGGGTTATGGCTTCAGGGAAGGATACATTGTAAAATACTACTGAGCTAGACCCTTAAGTGTACTTTATACACTTTAATGTACATATGTTATTCCTCAAAAAATTCTCGAGGGAGGGGAAACAAAAATGCAAATCTAAAAACACGATAAATATAAAGGCATTCTTTAAATAATAAAAAATAATAGTTACTATTATAGTAACTTTCTATATCGTAGGTACTGTGTGAAGCACTTTCTATATTCTACTTCATCTAATCTTCACAACTTGGAGAAGTGGGTCTATTATTTCTATTTGGTAGATGAAGAAACTGAAGTTGTTTGCCCTAAGTCACTCACCCACCCATCTAGGGTCAGGACTCATAATGGGTCTCTAGCGCCTGTGCTATGTCTCCTTAACAACACAAGGGATCCCCATGTAAGGTATAGCCAGCTCCAGGATGGCTGCCGATGATCTTCACTTTCTGGTGTTTGTGCCGTTGTGTAATTTGCTCTCACATAGTAGAGATGACCTGTAATACCAATAGGATATGTGGAAATACAGAGCGTGGTGAGGCCATAAAAGACATTGCAGTTTTCTCCCTATGTCTGCTCAGATCACTTGCTCTGGGGAAAACCAGTGGCATGTTATGAGGATACTCTAGTAGCTATGGAGAGATCCATGTTGTAAGAAACTGAGCTTGCCAGCTGGGAGTGAGCCACATTGGCGATGGGTGGTCCAGGCCTGGCCAAGTCTTCAGATGACTACGACCCTGGCTGAGACAAGAAGACAGACCACTCAGCTCAGCTCAGCTGCTCATGGATTCCTGATGCTCAGAAACTGTGTAAATAATAAATGCCATTGTTCTAAGCAGCTAAATTTTGGGGTAATTTATTATATAACAATAAAAACCGATACAAAAGGGGGATTTGAATTAAATGGCAAGCAGCTATTTCTGATGAGCTTATCTTTAAGAAATCACAAGGCCAGTAATCTTGCATAGTTTAGCTGTGTCCACTCAAGCCTTATCTTACAGGCCTGAATAATGTCAAATCTTACAAAGAAGAAATAAAAATTTCTAGCGGTTTACTAATAAATTAGTCCTATTGAAGACCAACACATATCAACAGTTCAGCTGTGTTTGATACCACACCCTTCGTTAGGCATTATTACTATGATGTTCTATTAACGTTCACCAGAGGTTACATTTTGGTCAGAACTTATAACTTAGAGGCTGTGGAAGAATCACAGGATGTGGGAACGCACCTAGAAATATTTTTGGTCCAGTCCTTCTATCTTGCAAATGCTTTAACTATGTTTGAATATATCCAGAGTTAGAAATCCACACAAGATTCTTTGGGAACAACTTCTGCTGTTGACTTTTTGTTTAACCCTAATAATCAAATAAATGTCTTTCTACCTCACACAGATTTCTACCGCTTTCATTTCAGTTCCTTTTCCTTTGCTTCATCTTCTGAGAACATGAAGAACACGTGTTAAGGATTCTCTTTAGAAAAGCCCTTCATATAGTCACAGAGAGTAATTAAATCGCAGTTCAGCCTTCTCTTCGTCAGGTTACACAGCTCCAGTTCCTCTGCACTAACCTCACAGGGGTTTTTCATTCCTTTCGTCCCACGTAGAGCCCTCTTTGTGGGACTCCAAACCATCTCTTCAAAGCCGCAGTTATTAATAAATGCAGCAATGGACCGGGGTATAAAAAATGATGGTTTAGCACTTATGCCCCTTTACGGAATCGCAGAATCATTTTAGACCTTACTTTCACAGTTTAGACTCACCAATATGTTAGAGGTATAGGAGTCATTTTGTCCTACCCCCTAACCTTACAGCTGAGGAAATTTTGGCCTCAAAAAGGACAGCTCAAGGTTACCCAGTGATGACAGCTGAGCTATGTCTGGATTCCCGGTATCGTGGGAATTACGTGTCTCCAGTGTCTTGTGCTCAGCTTGGGGTCACCTGGGTGCGTCCTCCCACCTGTGGTGAATGTCAACAATAAGACCACAGGACCTTGCAGCTGGCACAGACACCAGTCTCCATGGCAGCACTGTTTGTAATTGGGAAGAGACGGAGACAGCCGGGCCCTCTATTCCATGGAATATTCTGAAGCCTAAAAAGAACAAGGAAGATCTAAATGTGCTGCTAGGGAGTAATCCACAAAATATATTGTTCAGTGGGGGGCAAAAAAAAACCCTTGCAGAACAGCAAATAAAATATAAGATTCTATTTGTGTTGGAAAGGTACACACTTATGAATCTATAGAAATTTCTAGAAAGAGACATGTGAAACTGTTAACAACAGGATAGGGTTGATACTAAAGATGTTTACTTTTCATTTTATACCCTTTAGCACTGCTTGAATTTTTAACCATGTGGCTTTATTACTTTTATAATAAAAAATAGTATAAATATTTAAAATGTTAATGCTGGGGACTTTCATTTTTCTTAACTTATCACACTTCTCTATTGCTTGACTTTTTCAACTACCATGTATTACTCACCTAATTAGAAAAAGATATTAAAAATAAATACACATTATTAATAATGCTTTATATCTGAATGCTTGTTCTGTAGCAAGGCTATGAAGACACAGGACCCAGAGAGATGATACACTCTGCACAGATGAGATCAGGTATCAACTGATGATGATTTCTCAGACGGGCATGGGTGCCTGTGTATTGTGTGTGTGTGTGTGTGTGTGTGTGTGTGTGTGTGTGTGTGTGTGTATTGGGTGTGGCTGGAGCTGTGTAGAGGTTGTTTTGGTTGTCACGATGACTAAGAAGGCTGCTACTGGCAGTGAACACCTTGAAGCTTGGAATGCCAAAACTGTCCTGCACAAAATGCCAGTGGAGTCCTGCTAAGAAACACAGGTAGAATACTTAAAAATAGAGCTGTCAGAGGTCTCCATTTAGTCCCTCATTTGAACGTCACATCCCTTTTGAGGTTGGAAAAAAAGGGAGTATTATTATTGCCTCCTGTTGACAGAGAAGAAACATATGGAAGACAGCTTATTCGAAGGTCTCAGAAAGGGAGTAGTCTTTAAGAACTCAAGAGGGAGGTGGTGGCAGGATGTGTACCAAGCATTGTTGGATGCTTGTGAATATATGTGAATATATGAGCTGTGCCATGCCCGTGACATCTCTTACCTTGGTGAGTAGGGTGGTATTATCCCTATTTTACAGATGAGTAAACTGAAGCCTTGAGATTAGACCACCAGCCCTAGGGCACTTGGCTAGTGAGTGGCTCAGATCAACACCAGGTCTGGAGGCTTCCTTGCTCCTTGCACTTCCCCATGTGGCCTCTCTCTCTCAGTCATGCAGGGAGACCAGGTGGCACCTGGAAGCAATTTCTCCTCTGCTTTCCCCCCAGGACCCATGCTACTTTGGTAGAGAATTCACGGTGGGAAATTAACCTCTGTCTGCAAGGGCCAATTATGTAGTCTTGACTAAAAAGAGCAATGTGGGCCTGGACCCAGGCAAAACACTGGCTCCCCCATGCTCTGCCACTGCCTGTGGAGGCAGCTGGGAAGGGGAAGGGAGAGAGTACGGTTGAGAAAATAGTTGTGTTTGATTATCCAATAATACCAAGCTATAAAGCTGGGACAACTATGGATTTCCCTTAAATTTGAAAAATTGTGAATCATTAACTTCTCGCTCTTAAGGTAGATCTAGTCAAAAGGAATCTAATTCCCTGTAACATGTGGTAAGCAGGAGTCAAGAGTCACTGCAGATGCAGACTTTCCTTAGGGAAATAACAGGAATTCAGAGCTGAAGAAACCTGATGGAGAAAGAGGCTGGGGAGAAGCGGCAGCTTCTAAGAAGATTTCTGCCCACCATGCCACTGAACCTGGCTCTTCTACCATCGTGTCTTCTGAAGCAGACAAATGAATTTTTTTCTTAGATTAGTATTTTATACTTTGGCCAATTCTCATATCCTTAAGACTCATCTCAGGTATGACGTCTTCCAGAACGCCCTCCCTGGCCACTCCAGGTTGGTTCAGGATCCTCCAAGTCCCTAGAATTTACCTTCTCTTCTGTACTGATTTTATTTGTCCCAGGACTCTTTCTGATTAGACTGTGAGTTCCTCATTCATCTCAGGATTCTAAGACAGAGTGGGCACTTAGTATGGGTCCTGCCTTCTGGATTCATGGTGGTGTGTGAACTCATTTTTCCTGCCAATGATAGTGATTGATGTAGATCTTGAGCAAGGTCTGACTGGATTTCACCAGGTGGATGAGAGAAAGGGCATTACAGGCCGAAGGAATAACATGAGCAAAAGCCTAGAGGTATGGAAATACGTGATGAAGAAATGGGTTTTGAATAGGAAGTAGAGAAAAGTGGTTAAAAGCCTAGCTTTTGAAATCAATCCTGAGAGGATAGCCTACAAAATCACTTACTATCTATGTGACCAGAGGCAGTTTACTTAACTGTTTGCCCTTTGGTTTTCTCATTATTGGACTTTAATTGGGTGTGTATAAATGGCTTACCACAGTGCCAGGCATTCAATGGGCACTCAATAAATTGTGGTTTTAAATATTATTATTCTGAAAGGGGAGGTATAATTCTCTTGTGGAATGACCTGGGTCCCACTGCTTCTTGGCAAACTGTTTGCTTTCAGGATTTGATGACCAGCCTGTGTTATTATCTTTATTCATGCATGTACTTTATCCATGTAATTCATTCACTGAGCAACTGCTGTTGGCAAGATTTTGCAATATGCTTCAAAGCAAGATAGATTCCCAGCCATCAAAAAGTTCAAAATCTTATAAGGGAGATGAGGAATAGACAAAAACCTGTGGCCAAGACAGAGTCAAAGTGGACCTGAAGATAAGGTAAAAGGAGAAGGAGGATTATGAAAAGAGAGATCAGTTGAAGAAAAAGGTGGAATTAGTGTCTTTCTCTGGTTGCCTTTAAGCTTTTCTCCTTATAATTGATTTTTAGTGATTTCATTATGGTTTTCTTTGTGTTTATTCTTCTTGGAATTTGTTGAGCTTTCTGGATCTGTGGGCTTAGTTTACAACAAATTTGAAAAAATTTCAGCTATTATCTAACTAAATATTTTTACTGTCCTCATCTCTCTCTCAGCTCTCCTTGTAGGAAATTACACATTAGTCTCATTTTTTCAGCCCTTCCTTTTTCTACTTCAGTTTGGATAGTTTTTATTGTCCTGTAGTCAAGTTCATGGATCTTTTAGTTCACAGTGTGTAATATGCTGTTAAACCCATCAGTGAGCTGTTCATTTCAGATGTTACATTTTTCAATTCAGTAATTTCGACTGGTTCCATTTTTCTGTGGAGATTTTCTATTTGCTCACTCACTCACTCACTCACTCACTATGTTCATGTTTTTCCTCTAACTCCTTGAACACATTTGTAGTAGCCATTTTAAAGTCCTCATTTGCTAATTCCATGATCTCTGTGGTTTCTGTTTCCACTGATCAGTTTTTCTCTTGGTTATGGGTGCCATATCCTCCTTCCCTGCATGCATAATATTTGTTGATTGCATACTGCACTTTATAGATGTTAGAGTTCTAGAGCTTGGATTTTGTTGTCTTCCTTAAAAGTGTTGAGTTTTTGCTTAAGTAGGCAGTTAATAATTGTAACTGTAATTCACTTACAATTAGCATGATCCTTTCAAGGCTTTTATGTTAATTTTCATTAGAATAGGCCCAAAGTAGCCTTTACTCTAGACTAATAGATAACCCCGTTCCTAAAGCCTAGGGAATTCAACAAGTTCTTTCTACTCTGGATAGTTGGAACTGAAACATCTTTCAGCCTTGTGTGAGCTTCAGCATATAGCTGCTTGGTATTTGTTTTATTTTCTGCCAGTTGTTCTTTCTCAAGTAGATGTTCCTTGTCCTGCTGCATGGAGTTTTCCCTGTATATGTGAAGTTCAGTATTTAATCAAAGACCCATAAGGACCCCAGTGCAGATTTCTGGAGCCTTTTCTCTCTAGTATCATATTCCACAAATTTCAGACTTGTCAGTGACCCTAAATTAGTAGGATGACTGTGTTCTATTTGAACTCTCCTTCCCTGGAGTTTCATAAATATCCTCCAAGCTGAAAGGTGTGACAACCATGTGGCTTGTGTTGCTTCCTTTCTCTTGGAAACTGTAGTTTTGTGTTGCCTTTTGTCTAAAATCAGAAAATAGTAATTTCAGATATTGTGTCCATTTTTACAATTTTTACAGTAGGATGACTAGTCCAGTTCCAGTTATTCCATCATGGTCAGAAGTGGAAGTGTGGAAAACAAAGAATGTTATCATTGTTTGAAGACTAGGGAAGATACAGACATAAGGCAACAAATGAGGAGGCTCATCTCAGCAAGAGCAGCAAATATTTACTGAGCCTGTGCTGTGCTCTATGCACTGGGGATTTTGTGGTGAATAAGACAAATGGAGACTTGCCCTAACGGAGTTTATGGCTTGTTCTGATCTGAGTTCGTTTCAACCTTTCTCTGCATGCCTACTCTGTGCAAGACACTGTGCTGGTGTAGGGAGTTGATATTACAAAGAAGAATAAAACACAATTCCTTTCTTTTTTTGAGTCAGAGTCTCACTCTGTCACCCAGGCTGGAGTGTAGTGGCACACTCACGGCCACCACAGCTGCAACCTGTTGGACTCAGGTGATCCTTCTGCCTCAGCCTTCCAAGTAGCTGGAACCACAGGCACGTGCCACCACGTCCGGCTAATTTTTTGATTTGTTGTAGAGGTGAGGTCTTGCCATGTTGCTCAGGTTGGTCTCGAATCCCTGGGCTCAGGCAGTCCTCTCGCCTCTGCCTCCCAAAGTGCTGGGATTACAGGCGTGAGCCTCTGCACCCAGCACAATTCCTTTCTTTAGGAAGTTCACATCTTTTGGGGAAGGAGCTAAATAAAGAATGTCAACATAAAGTAGAGTGAGGTGACACAGTTATGCCTTGGGTGCTATGGGAGAAGCGAGATAGACTTGTAGGTGTAGCCTCCTCTCTGCCATATACATCTTGTCTCCAAGAATGAGTAAGAGTTAACAAGGAGTGGAAGGGATGGAGGGAGTCCTTCTAGACATGGTAACAAGATAAACAAAGACACAGAGACACAAGGTACCCATAGGAGACTGTAAGTATCTCAGTGTGATAGCATGAGATGAGACTGCAGAGCAAGATCAGATTTTGAAGGACCTTGCATGCCATGTCAAGAGTCTAGATTTTGTCATGGGGGCAATGGGAGAGACATGGAAAGCTTTCAAGCAGAGTAGCGATATCCTGAAAACTTCTGTTTTTGACATCTCCCAGCTGGCAGAAAAAGTACTGAATACTTAACGGGGATTTATGGGACCTGGAAGGGCTGTTAGAAGTTAATTATCTTCTACCAGGAATTTGAAGGATCTTTTCATAAGAGCCATTTGGATTTTTAAAAAATAGCACAAGACACAAACAAATCCTATGGGTCAAAAATCTTGCCAACAGAGAGATACAAAAGTAGCAAATGTAGTAGGAGAAGATGTGCTTCTTCAGGACAGTGGTGAGTGGAGAGGAATTACACAATTTTGATTTAGAATGATCTGTGAAAATCATTCTGTTCTTTGCTCTTTTTTTTTCCTTTTGAGTCAGGGTCTTTCTCTGTTGCCCAGGCTAGAGTGCAGTAATATGATCCCAGCTCACTGCAGCCTCCAACTCTTGGGCTCAAGCAATCCTTCTGTGTCAGTCTCCTGAGTAACGGGGTCTGCAGGCACCTGCCACCACACACCCTGGCTTGTTTTTTTTCCAGAGACAAGGTCTTGCTATGTTGCCCAGGCTGGTCTCAAACCTGGGCTCAAGCAATTTTCCTGTCTTGGCCTCCTAAAATGCTGGGATTACAGGAACGAGGCTCTGTGCCCAGCAAATCTCTGAATCTTAAAGCAAATGTCACCTTTCTTTGCCAGGCCATTTACCAAAAAAAGCTGGAAGAAAAAAATGACTGTTACAACTTTAAGACTAGTTAAAATATGTGCCACAGTTATAAATCAGAGGCTTCTCACAGACAAAGCACAGTGTGCCTCAGTAGGATGACTCTAGGAAAAAGGAAGTCCCACTATCAGTTCTCATCTTATTGGTGTGAAGAGGAAAGCCCATGAACTTCAGCATCCACAGCTGGTGTTTATCCATTGTTTCCTTCCCCGTCAAGTTTGGCTTTGAAAAATAAGAAGACTCAATGAAACTCTACAAGCCTCAAGGCAGTAAGAGAAAACTAGGCTCTGGGTTGGCTTCTGTTATGGGTAGAATGTGTGTGTCCCTCCAAAATTCGTATGTTGAAGCCCTACCTCCAGTGTGATGGCATTTGAAGTTGGGGCCTTTGGGAGATAATTAAGTTTAGATGAAGTCATGAAGGTGGGGGAATCATGATGGGATTAGTGCTTGTATATGAGCAGGAAGAGAGAGGTCTTTTCTCTCGTTCTTCTTTCTTTCCTTGGTGTATAAGTACTGAGGAAAAGTCACATGAACACACAGTGAGAAGACAACTATCTACTAGCCAGGAAGTGGGCCCTCACCAAACACAAAATCCAGCCTCAAGAAATGTGAGAAATAAATACCTATTATGTAAGCCACCCAGTTGGTGGTATTTTGTTACAGCAGCCCAAGCTGATTAAGAGCTTTCTTGCTTCATGCTCAATGGAACCCCACCCAGGCTCCATGGTATAGTAGAAAAGCACTGAAAGACAGAAAACCAAGTTGGAATTCTGGCTCAGCCAGTTTCAAAGCTGATGACACTGAGCAAATCACTTTATCTCTCTAAGTTTCATTTTCTTTATTTTTGAAATGAGACTAATAACACTTGCTCTAGCTCACCTAGTCATTATTGCAGTCAAAAGAAACTATGGATGTAAAAGGACTTTAGAGACTACAGTGGGAATTTCTGGCTTTGGCTAAATGAGGAGGTTGACAAATCATCTCCCCTCAAAAGGAACTATAAAGGACAAAACTAACAGAAATAACTGTTTTAATGCTCTGGAAATTAACCAAAGGCACTCAATAATCTCAGAGGTGGTTATGGTTGAAAATCTGCTAAATTTTAGTAAGAACAGTGGAACTCGGTGGTGTTATCACCTTGGGCTTATCCCATTCTCCACAGCTCAGTTAGCATAGAAGATCTGCCAAGGTAAGGCTGCAATGAGGACTGGCTGCTGAAGTCGAAGGAAGCAATAGGTGATGCCCACAGTCAGTGGCATTTTTAGTAGAAGTGATGACCTTTGGCAGTTGTTAAGTGGGGAGGGCTGATGGCTCTTAGTAGAGCCATCATGAGGTCATGGTTGTGCAAGCATATTCTTGGCTGATATGTGAATGAATAGCAAAGAGCAGAGAAGGTTCAGGCTAGCCACATACTCCTGGCTAACCCTGATATTGCATGCTTGCATACAGGAGATGCAAAAGAACCCAGGGGAAACCAAAAGCCAGAGCAGATTTTAAAATGACGTGAACTTTGAACATGCTCCCCTTTTGCCCATCTCTCCGTTGGCAGAACATCTGGATGGTGGTGTTTTGAGTACAATTTCTGTCCAATCACTGTTTGACCACTAAGCTATGCAGTCATAAGCTTGTAAATGAGAGTAGAAAAATTGGAAATAAGTGACTAGGAACACCAGTGGTCACACTGTGTGAAATGAACAGTGGTCACACTGTGGGAAGTAAACATTTCACAGATTTAGCCCAGTCATGTTCTAAACAAAGGTAAAAACCAAAGGGGGGGAGCAGTAACAACAACTATCTTCATGAGAGAAAATCATAATCCAGAGTTGCTATAATCTAGTAGCTAAAATATCCAGTGTTCAACAACAAGAAAATTATAAGACATGCATACAAAGAGGTAGGAAAGTATGGTCCATTCTGAGGAAGAAAAGCTGTCAATAGAAACTGACTTAGAATGGAACAATATTAAACATACCAACAAACATATAATAAGGTTCCCACAGGGAGAAAAGAAAGAGAGGAACCTGAGAAAGAGGAGAGACAGGGAACAAAGAAAATATTTGAAGAAATAATGGCTAAAACTTCCCCACATTTGATGAAAAACATTAATCTACTATCCATGAAGCAAAATGGACTCTTAGTAAGATAAGTACAAAAAGAGCCATATGTAGATACATCATAGTCAAATTGTTGAATCTCAAAGACAAAATTTGAAGATTTTCAAAAATCTTGAAAATGATAAGACAAAAATGACTCATTATTTACAGCAAAGCTTCAATACAATTAATAGCTGACTTCTCATCTTTGACAATGGAGGCCTGATCAAAGTTTCTGAAAAATAACTGTCAACTAAGAATGTCATATCCAGCAAAAGTATCCTTAAAAGTAAAGGAAAAATAAAGACAATTTGAGATAAAGACTGAAAAAATGTGTTATTAGGAAACCGGTTTTACATGTCTAAATCAAATCTTTTAAACTGAAAGGAAATGATACTGATATGTACTCCATAGGAAGAAATAAGGCATCAGAAATAAAAAATATGTGAGTTAATAGCAATAAACCCATCAATATAAATTTTGCCATTTATTTTCTTAATACCTTTTAAAATATAAGATTGAGTACAGTAATAATTGTAACACTGTATGGTTAAGTTTATAACACGTATAGATGAATATATGACAAAAATAGCAAAAGAAGGAAGAAAGAAATAGAGCCATCTTGGAGCAAAGTTTCTAAGTTTTAGTGAAATTGTTAGTATTAATCTGAAGTAGATTGTGATAAATCAAAATGCATATTGTAATCCCTAGAGCATTCACTAAAAAAATCCTCAAAATGTAGTTAAAAAAATCAGCAAAGGTATTAAAATGCTACACTAAAAAATCTTTATTTGACACATAGAAGGTAGTAGAGTAGAAACAGAGAAATAGAAAGGACAGAGAAGATATAAAAAAACAAATAAGAAGCCGGGTTCAGTGGCTCAGCCTGTAATCCCAGCATTTTGGGAGGCTGAGGTGAGAGGATTGCCTGAGCCCACGGGTTCGAGACCCACCTGGGCAACTTGGCGAGACCTCATCTCTACAATAAATCAAAAAATTAGCCGGGCATGGCAGCGCGCGCCTGTAGTTCCAGCTACTTGGAAGGCTGAGGCGGAAGGATCGCCGGAGCCCAGCAGGTCGAGGCTGCAGTGGCTGGGAGCGGCCACTGCACTCCAGTCTGGGTGACAGAGTGAGACTCCAACTCAAAAAACAAAAACAAAAACAAAAAACCCCCCAAAACAAACAAACAAATAAGAGATTGTTAAATGTAAATCCAATCATCAAATAATGACATTACATATGCATGGTATAAATGACCCAATCAAAAGGCTGATATTGTTAAACCAGACAAGATCCAATTATATGTTGTCTATAGGAGACATACCTTAGATTGTAAGACATAAACAGCTTCAAATAAAAGAATGAAAAAGATATATCATGCAAACAGTAACCATAAGAGAGATGGAGTGGTCACTATAAAATCAGATAAGATAGACTTAGGGCAAGAAATATTTCTAGAAGCAAAGGGGGGAATTTCATAATAATAAAAATGTCAATATATTGGAAAAACATTATAATTATAAGTATATATCTAGCTAACAACAGAGTCTCAAAATTCATGCATCAAAAACCGACAGAATTAAAATAAAAAAGTAGATAATGCGATAATGATAACTGAAAATTTCAATGCCCCGCTCTCAATAATTAATAGAAAAACTAGACAGAAAATCAGCTAGAATATAGGGAACTTGAACAACACTGTAAACCCTCTAGACCTGATAGACATCTAGAGAATACTCTACCCAAGAACTACAGGACACACATTATTTTCAGGGAACATTGTCCCGAATTGTCCATATGTCAGATGTTAAGATAAATTATCATAAAACAGAAAAGAATTGCAATCATACTGTGTGTGTGTGTGTGTGTGTGTGTGTGTGTGTGTGTGTGTGTGTGTGTGTTTTACCACAACAGAACTGTATTAGAAATCACCAAGAAAAAGAAATGTCCGACCTTTGCATCCCCTCAACACAGCCACAGCAGTCAGATGATGGGGTAGCTGTCCCTCTCCTGGGAGAGGTATTTACCTTTTGAGGCAGTCATAATATAATCCTCATGGCTTGTTTCCCCTCTCTAATCAGTACCTCTCTTTATGTCTTCAATTAGAAGTTGCAACCCAAGAAAATGGGTGGCACCTTACCTACTGGGAGACCTTTAAGTTGACTAATGGTTAGTGTCAGAAACTATGGTTTATTCATTGTTATACCCTAAACACTTATAGGATGGCTACAATATTCACAGATGTAAATGTGGTGCTCTAATAATATTCAGAACACAGGGAAGTGCAGGTAAGGGCAAGACAAGGTCGTTAACTGAGTTCTGAACTTGGGATAGGTATTAGACAAGGCATTTTAATATGTGATCCCCTTGAATCTTCACCAAAACTCTATGAGATTATGTATGATTATCTCATTTAACAGACTAGAAAACTGAGGCTCAGAGAGCTTAAGTTAGTCACACAAAGCAACATGGGATGCATCAGGACAGGGATATATCCACCAAATTAAGATATATAGCATAGTCCTTGAGGCCTACATTAGAGCATAACTTTACTATCTTTTGCAATAGAGAATAGAGTTGCAGAGAACTCTGAATGCAAAGAAGCACATGGAACACTGAATTCTAGAATCTTAAAAATGAATCCTATAAGATACCTAAATGTAAAACCTCAAACCATAAGAACCTTAGAAAATGCAGGACACACCCTCATGGAAACTGGAACTGGCATTCAATTCCTGAACAAAACCCAAAACCCACGGGCCATAAGAGATAAGATAGACAAGTGGGATCTCATTAAACTGGCAAGCTTCTGCAAAGCCAAAGAAACCATCAAGAGAGCAGGGAGATAGCCCACAGACTGGGAAAAAGTATTTGTCAACTCCATGTCTGACAAAGGCCTAACATCTTGGATCTACAAAGAACTCAAACGTGCTGAAAAGAAAAAAATAAACAATCCCATTACAAAGTGGGCAAAAGGTATGAAGAGACACTTCTCAAAAGAAGACATATGAGCTGCCAACAGACACATGAAGAAAGGTTCAACCTCACTAATCATCAAGGAGATGCAAATTAAAACTACATTGAGATACCACCTAACTCCAGTCAGAATGGCCATCATTAATAACTCAAAAAATAACAGCTGCTGGAGAGGGTGTGGTGAAAAGGGAAGACTTCTACACTGTTGGTGGGAGTGTAAACTAGTGCAACCTCTGTGGAAAGCAGCGTGGCGATTCCTAAAAGCTCTAAAAATCGACCCTCCATATGACCCTGCAATCCCCCTACTGGTAATATACCATGAAGAACTCAAACCACTCTATAAAAAAGATACCTGCACATGTATGTTTATCGCAGCATTGTTCACAATAGCAAGATCATGGAACCAACCATGCTGTCCATCAAAAGAGGACTGGTACAAGCCAGGCTCGGTGGTACAAGTTGGGATCGGTGGCTCAGCCTGTAATCCCGCGCTTTGGGAGGCCGAGGTGAGTGGATTGCCTGAGCCCGTGGGTTTGAGACCCACCTGGGCAACTTGGCGAGACCTCATCTCCACAATAAATCAAAAATTAACCGGATGTGGTAGCGCATGCCTGTAGTTCCAGCTACTTGGAAGGCTGAGGCAGAAGGATTGCCAGAGCCCAGCAGGTTGAGGCAGCAGTGGCCAGGAGCGTGCCACTGCACTCCAGGCTGAGTGACAGAGTGAGACTCCAACTCAAAAAAAAAAAAGTGATACATATACACAATGGATTATTACGCAGTCATAAAAAAGAACAAAATTATGAATTTTGCAGCAACCTGGATGGAATTGGAATTTATAATACTGAGTGATCTCTCACAGAAACAAAGATCTGAGTATCACATATTCTCACTCATAAGTGGACCTTGAACAACTATCGTAATACTATGAGAAAAGGATTGACAGTGGTAGGAAACTATGGGGGGGGGTGGAGAGGAGAAGGGAGGTGGGATTAATGGTAGTCGATATCTGTCTGGGGCCGGGGGGCACACCTCATCAACAAGGGTACCTGCACAATGCATATTTGTATACCTAACCCTTAACTGTACTCCACAATTTAAAAATAAAAAATATGTTTAAAAAAAATGAATCCTCATGATCATGATTTTTTTTTTTTTTTTTGGTGTTGGAGTCTCACTCCATTGCACAGGTTGGAGAGCAGTGGTTCACTCTCAGTTACCCCAGCCTCGACCTGCTGGGCTCCAGCGATTCTTCCGTCTCAGCCTTCCAAGTGGTTGGAACTTCAGGCGCATGCTACCACACCCAGCTAATTTTTTTTATTTATTGCAGAGATGAGGTCTCACTGAGTTGCCTGGGTTGGTCTCGAACCCACAGGCTCAGGCAATCCACTTGCCTCGGCCTCCCAAAGTGCTGGGCTTACAGGCTGAGCCACCGAGTCTAGCAATCCTGAATTTTTATGTGTCAACTTGACTTGGCCATGGTGCCCAAGTATTTGGTCAAACATTATTCTGGATGTTTCTGTGAGGATTTCTTTTTTTGGAGTTGAAGTCTCACTCTGCTGCCCAGGCTAGAGTGCAGTAGAATGCTTATGGTCACCACAGCCTCGATCTGCTGGGCTCAGGCAATCTTTCTGCCTTAGCCTTCCAAGGAACTGGAACAACAGGCATATGCCACCACACCCAGCTAATTTTTTGATTTATTGTAGAGACGAGGTCTCATCCAGTTGCCCAGGCTGGTCTCAAACCCCTGGACTCAGGCAATCCTCCTGCCTCTGGCTCCCAAAGTTCTCGGATTACAGGTGTGATATCCACTGTGCCTGGCTCAGGATATTTTTGAATGGGAATAACATTTAAGTTGGTTATAAGCAGATTGCCCCCCATAATGTGGGTGGGCCTCACTGAATCAGTTGAAGGCCTGAACAGAAGACTGACCTCCCCTGAACAAGAAGGAATCTGGCAGCAGATGGCCATTAGACTTGACTTCAACACTGGCTCTTCCTGGGTCTGAAGCCCACCAGCATACCCTGCAGATTATGGACTTGCCAGCTTCTAGAATTGTGTGAGTCAGTTCCTTAAAATAAATAGACATCCTTTAGGCTCTGTTTCTCTGGAGAACTCTAATACAGTCTCAAATGCTATTTGAATGATTTTGCTTGACTGAAGCATTGAAATATTTCATGACAACATTGTAATACAATGAGTAGAAAGGGTGTGTGTGCCGGGAGTAGGTAGGGGAAGACAGGAGGTTATTATCCTCGTTCTACAGATGAGAAAACCAGAGCTGAGAGACAGACAGTGTGAGTGACTTCCCTTGTGTGGCACAACTGGGGGCAAAGCAGGGCCTAAAAGCCAGACCTCTTGGAGCCTAGTTAGAAAGGAAAGCAGCAGCTGTGTTGGGTATTAAGGCCCAAGAACTGAGGTACTATGAGAGGCATGCAGGCAAGGGGTTCCTGACCCAATCTTAGGCTGCCTGACCAGTGGTGAGAGGCTACTGGAAGCTTCTCATGAAATGGGGAATAAGGAAGCAATTTGACGATCACAAAAATTCATCCTTAAAGATCCTTCTCAGAATGCTGAGGGTGTCAGTCCTTCTCCACCACCCTGCCCCTCCCCCCATCTAGAGGCAGGCAGGAAATGAACATCCCCAACCCAAGTAGCTCCTCCTCCATTGCCCCCTTCCTGTTTGAAGGCCAGCCCTCTTCCCTAAGTCCTCTCCCTTTCTTGGCCAAACCCCATACCCTTTCTGAAAGAACAGCGAGGTGGTGGCTCTATATCATGACTGTACACTGCACACTCGGCACGGGCCTAGTTTTTCCTGTTTTTAAATTTTTATTCTTTGCTAGTTCTGCCCCAGATCCTGGTCCTGACTTGAAGTGTAGAGTTCTACCGGGCGTCACTTAGCAATGCGCCAAGCCGCTGGGTTTAAAACAGCAGGGGGCTCAAGAGTTTTAGACTTGCAGCTCTTGGTCGGTGAATGGGATTTTTATGAGACCGCTGGAATCAGTCTTGCATACAGGGTGCTAAAAATTTTTATGGCTGGCTGGGATTCGGTGGAAGCGCCAAGCTGGAACGTGATGGAGTTCCCCATTAGAGAATGTCCCCAGGAAAGCGGGCTTGCATGGTTCCCTGGTACTCAGAGGTGTCAGAGAGCTGGTTTTATGGAAAGCAATTTCCTCAGTAAAGAAAAAATATGCTCCAGAGACAGACCGATTTCAGCACAGGGGCTCTGCCACCCTGGGTTTAACGGGCTTCCTTAGCGGGCGGTCCCTGGAGATTGCAAAGACAAATGGGTCTTGCCCGTTGCAGTTGCCAGCAAACTTTCCCTCCCTTCCTTTCTTTAAAATCATATACTCTTAAGATAAAATAATAACAATTTTGAAAAAAGAAAATAAACTTTAATGACAGCATTCATATAACATCATTAACATTTTGCTATATAACCACATATATTTTGGACGTAGTTTGGACAAACTTTTACTTAATGTTTTATGATAAACAGTTTGAAGTCATGGAAATCTCTTTGTAGACCTTATTTTAGGTAACTTTATAATATTCCATTAGGTTGCTATACCATAAAGTGGTAATACTGTTTTCCATATTGTTGGATATGGAGCTGGTTTCTGATTTTTTTTGTGATTATAAATAATGACATCACAACATCTGGCAACATAAAGCTTTGATCCTATTTCTAATGAGTTCCTTGGAATAGATTTCTAGAAACGGAATAACCAGGCCAAGGGATGGACGTGTTTTAAAGTGCCCTGGTACATACTGCCATCTTGCTTTCCATAAAGGTGATCAGTTTACATTTCCATCAACCCTACGTGGGAATGTCTGCATTACCAACTCTTGCCAATGGAGATCTTTAGTTTTAAACATCTACAGTTTGAGTGCAGAGGCTCATGCCTGTAATCTCAGCACTTTGGGAGACCGAGGTAAGAGGATTGCTTGAGGCCAGGAGTTTGAGACATGCTTAGCAACATTGCGAGAACTCACCTTTATAAACAAAAATCAAAAAAATTAGCCGGGTGTGGAGTTATGTGTTTTATAGTCCCAGCTAGTTGGGAGGCTGAGGCAGAAGGATCTCCTGAGCCCAGGATGTCGAGGCTGTGGTAAGCCATGATCATGCCATTGCATTCCAGCCTGGGTGACAGAGTGAGATTCTGACTTAAAACAAACAAAATTTAAAAAACACATCTACTATGTAATTTACTAAGTGCAAAATGACATCTCATTGTGTTTTGGTTTGCATTTTTGAATTAATGGCAAAGTTGAACATTCTGCTCGTTTGTATGCCATCTGCTTGTATTTCTTCTATTATATTGGAGTCTTAGTCTTTCCCATTTACTACAGAAAGGACTGTCTACCATATTTGTTACAAAAATCCTTTTTTTTGAGTTGGAGTTTCACTCCGTCATCCAGGCTGGAGTTCAGTGGCATGCTCACGGCCACCGCAGCCTCAACCTACTAGGCCCAGGAGCTCTTTCCACCTCAGCCTTCCAAGTAGCTAGAACTGCAGGCATACACCGCCACCATGGCTAATTTTTTGATTTATTGTAGAGACAAGGTCTTGCCAAGTTGCCCAGGCTGGTCTCAAACCCCTGGACTCAGGCACTTATCTCATCTCTGCCTCCCAAAGTGTTGGGATTACAGGTGTGAGCTACCACACTCAGCTACAAAAACATTTTTTACCAATTTTTTTATTTCTGGAAAATCTTTCAACCATAACCCAACTTGAACCCTAACCAAGCTGGATGCACATGAGTTTCTCGTTACTTATATTTAGCTGTACAGTGATCACCTGGAGGATGTTCCAGGTCCCAGATTCTGGGGTTTGATCAGGTCTGTGGGGTACTTAGGCTGGGGCCAAATCCAGCTGCAAACCACCAACCAAGAATTGCATTGTTTCATGAGCCTGACCCTATGTGTCTCAATTCTGGGACTGTGGAGATGAGTCCCAATGGGCTTGCAGCCTACTTGGAAATAAAACAAGTGTGCCCACAACTCGAGTCTGAGAAAGGGAGTCAAAAATGACCTTTGTTAGGGATATGACCCCAAGATCTGAGGTCTGGGTTCTTCAATTCTGTAGAGCATTAGGGTTGATCTTTGAGCCCAGGAACCCTGACTCTTAGGCACAGGATCACACAGTGTTGTTGAGGGGACCTTCACAATTATTCAGACAAGGAAACTAAGGCCCAGAGAGAACAGTGACTTGACCAAGGTCTTGGGGCAAGTTAGTGGCAGGGCAGCATAAGTAATCAGAGGAATGTAGAGTAAATACTTCGGGCCATTGGGGTTCAGAGGAGACTTGGAGAGGTGAGGGTAGAAGTGTTCTTGGGGCTTCCATGGCCAGGAGGAGTTTTCCCTTAGTGTGTTATGTGACAGGAGTGCAAGGGAAGGCCAGAGCAGAGATCCCAGCATAAAGATCCCGGCGCCTGTCCATGGCGGTTCAGGAGACAGGAGACCAGCTGTAGAGTCAGGCTCTGCCTCTCACTAGCTGTGGGTCCTTGGGCAAGTTACTTCACTCTCGGGGTCTTAGTATTCTGTTGTCTAGAATGGGCCACTGGGTTGTCTGTGAGAAATAGAGAAAGCACATGGTAGAATGTTGGACGCACAGTAGGTGTGTTCCCTTCTCTATTTCATCCTTATTAATCTCTGTTAGAATATTCCCTCTCTCCCTCTCTCTTTTTAGAATATTCTATTTTAAATAAACTTCCCAGAATTCAGGACATATGGGCCCACCCATGGGTTCTGCCCCACCCTGCTCCTTCGAGGGTCCTCCTTCTGCCCTCCTCCTGCTCTCTTTTGGCTGGGCACTGTTTTGACCCTAGCTCCCCATTAAACTGATCCCTGGGTCCCTGGATTATTCCCTGAGGCAGAATCACAGAGCTTGCTGTGTCCTTCCAGGTGCCTTCATTCCACTAACCCTGCTCTTACACGGGAGTTTGCGAGTCCCAGTTCCCACACCTGCTTTGACCTGGGGCCTGTTTCGGGGAGCCTGTGCTGGTTACCTGGCTGAGGCCCTCCTAGTGATCCCTGCCTTGCTTCTATGAGACCCTCTTCCAAGACTGACCTCCCTGAAGGTCTTGGCCTTCATACTCAGTATGAATCTTCATACTCAGATTCCTGAGTATGGAACGTGGAGCCTGATCCTCTGCCTGCATACCTCTCTTCCCCAGGGACCAACTGCTGACTGGAACTCAGGCTGGGGGCTGCAGCCGCCTTGCTTGGCAGTGCCTGTCCAGCTTCAGGAAGCTGACCTTAATGCCTGATGCCCTCTTTTCCTCACTGCCCTGACTGTTAGGAGAAGCATATGGCTAGAAATGAATGTCATTTAGAGGAACATTACAATTGATATCACTAGTACAGTCACTAAGCATGAAGAAGAGCATGTGATTTCCTCATGAAGGGACTCTGCCCATCAATTTTTATTGCCTTTTCAAAAATCCAATGACTCCGACTGTCATTCTGATTCAGGAGACCAAACTCTGATCATAGTTCCTCCCTCAGTTTCCTTTTGGATGAAACCTCTTTCTCCCAGCCTATTTCCCACTCCTGTGTGTCTTTGTGTCAAAGTTGGAAGACAGTAGTCAAATGGTCTGCAAGAGCCCTTGTGACAAACAGTAGCCCAAGATGCCAGCCCTTGAAGGAGCAGAGGCCCACAGTTCATACCTCCAGGGCAGCGGGACTAGCTCCTCTGCCCTGGGGAACATGAAGTTGAATTCTATTGGCACAATTTCCAGATATTTGACTTAGAAAGACAGAGAAGTCACCAGGAGAGTGGCATCCACCTTTAATGCCTGTGCATTCAGTTTTCCCCTGATGACCTCATCTCTGCAAGTAGACTCTTTCCCTTGTGGTAAGACAAAATTTTCCAAGTCACAGGCCTAAAGAAGTGAGAAGGCTGCCAGACCATCCACTCACCCTGACGACCTCTCCTGGAAAAACTTGAAAGAAAGGAGAATGTGTACCGATGCTTACTGAGCACATACTATGTGCCAGGCAATTCCCCAGTGAACTCTTGTAGTAACTGTGCCTGGGAGAGCACTAACCCTTGTTTCCAGAGGAGAAAATTGAGGCAGAGTTTTCTCATTGTCTAACACAAAATGGGTGCTTAATAAATCTTGATCAACCTGAACTTATCTCCAAGCTCTTGAGAAATGACTGAGTTTTCTAAAAAGGTGAAGTGTTATAGCTCTCTTTTTTTGTTTTGTTTTGGAGTCTCACTCTGTCGCCCAGACTGGAGTGCAGTGGCACACTCCCAGCCACCGCAGCTTCGACCTACAGGGCTCCAGTGATACCTTCTGCCTCAGCCTTCCAAGTAGCTGGATCTACAGGCACACGCTACCATGCCGGCTAATAGAGCTCTTTTTATTCAGGTAGTTTGATATTGCTGAATGAGATATAGGATGATGTTTACTAAGCTGATGGCATATTCACCTAGGGGAGAAGGCTAACTGTGTCCACCACATGCGTGCTCTTCCATCCAGGGTCCTGGACTGGGACCGGAAGTGGCTGCTCTGCCAGGGACAACCTTTCCTGGCCCTCATGCATCACTGTGCCATCAAGGCATTCGGCCTCACTTATGGAACTTTCAGAAGGGAGGGTGACTCTTCTCAGCCCAGATGGCTAAGAAGCAGCTGTGCCTTCTTCACCCTCTTTCCTCTTTTGCAGATCACTCTGAAGCTCCAGGGATGGAAGAGCCACAAGACAGAGGAAGTCCAGGTATGTCAGTCATCCCCAGAATGAAGAAGTGTTTCCTGCACACATCAGGTACCAGGTCAACCATCAGGGGAGAGAGGGCCTGCATGCAACCTACTTATGTAGTAAATCCTCACTTGTACCCCATAACTCTAAAATAAAGTAAAACAAAATTAAAAAGAAATTACATTGTATTGGTTTCATTACAGTGACGCAAATAATTCTATCCTAGTGATTTCTTTGCCTTCTGTACTACTGCAGTTGTTTGTAAACTTAAAACCAGCAGTGTGTGCAAAAACTGATGATTAAAGTCTGCAGTCTAGTCCATAGTAAAAAAAAAAAAAAGTGCTGCCTGCCACAGGAACGCTGAACCAGACTAAGGCATGCACAAAACAGATTTATGTAACCTCTGAAATGGCTTTCCCACTGATACTGGCATTGCCCTAACTAATATACTGGATATGGTTTGTCTTCTTGTCCCTCTTTCAAAGTGGACATTTGGGGGACTCGAGAGCTCTGATGAAGAGCACCTCATTTCTTCCCTTATATCTTTCAATGATAACAGCCTCTCCTCTCCCTTTCTGGCCTGCCTACATTCCTCGTGATGTCGCCTTGGGCTACTACTATGCTGTTTCACATTCATCTCCCACCTATCCTTCAACATACCCTCCCATTTACCCACTCTGGAAAGTTCTCCATGGCTCCCCCTCTCTATGCAGAATTAATCACCTCGTGTCTCTCTACAATGCTTCTCAGTCTTGTACTGTTGTTATCTTTTTGACACTCCTTCCCCTGCCTCCCTCCTCACTGGGCTGTCTGAGACAGACACCAAGACCTACTGCTTTTCCATCTGCCCTGTCGGCGCAGGTCTGGTGTACACGAGTGGTACTGTCATGGGGCAGGGAAGTAGCTGGAATCTTGTGCTTCCTCTGGAGTGCCATTTGGGAGCTACTAGAAGCCTGGATAAGCCAGTTCCAAGGCCAAATTGGGCACAGCAACAAAGAGGGTTTCACCAATTAGTGACATCTGCCAAGGGTGCAAGGAAGATGGCTGCGCTCCACATGCCGTGTGCCAGCCACTCCAGCTCAAACGCCTCCTATAATTACATATGAGGAAGTACCAGAGGAAGTATAAATGGCTCTTCTGCTGAGAGCCCTCCAGAGTCAAAACTCAGGCCCTGAGGGCAGCCTTCAGGGCCTCAAGGACTCAGCTGCTGTGTGACTGTTGTCCCCTGGCCTCCCCCTATGCTTCCCATTGCTCAGGAAGGACACATAGGTCTCCTTGCTCTTCCTTAACCCCCCCAGGCAACTGTATTGTCTGGCCCTCTGCTGGGACACTTCTCTCAGCGGCTTACCTCCTCCTACCTTTCAGCCTTGACTCAAATGTCACCTCCTCAGTCATTTTTCCAACCACTCTTGAAAATCACATCCTCCCTCCCTGCTTACCTTCCACCCTTATAGTCCCAATTCCCCCTTCCCACTTAGTGTTTTGCTATAGTCTTTTTTCCTGTGACATTCCTATTGACTTGATTTCTCTGTCCATGAGGGCAGGAACTCTTGCTGTTGTGTCCTCGGGGCCTAGCACAGTCTTTGGCATGTAGTAGACAGTCCACAAATATCTGTTAGAGGAATTGGCAGCAAAGAAGAGGCTGGGACTCATCGTCTGGGCTGTTTCTACTATAGCGAAAAGCTGCCCTTTGCCTGGGCATCTAATGGAGGTGTTATCTTCAGGATGCCTGAGCCAAGAGAACCTCAGGAACAATCACCCAGCAGTTTCCTTTTCCTCCCTATAGCTCCCTGGCAACACAGAGGAAACCTTTATCTCGGTGCTGGTGCTGGCACAGGGGTGGGGGAGGCTACTGGAACTTTGGAATCCATTTATCTATTAATTTATTATCTAATTAAGGCTCACAATGACAGCGCTATTTGTTCCAAACTGCCCTCGAACTAAACCAATACAGCATATGTGCATTCTAATCAATTAAAATGGTTCTCCTTATTGTCTGCCTTCAGCAGCCAGTAACTGTTGCACTCCCGGGTCCTAGGCAGAAAAATGCCTTTTCACTTCATTAGACCCCAAACCGTCTAGCTGCACAGTGGCCATCAGGGTTCTTCCGCTTAGAGAGAGAGACACGGCAGTTCCAGAATTCTGGGTGATGAGTGGGTAAGTCCCTTTTTGGGGAGAATGGCCTTTCAATTGCCGTTTGCAAATTCAGTTTTTTTTTTTTTTTGAGTTGGAGTCTCACTCTGTCGCCCAGACTGGAGGGCAGTGGCCGCTCCTGGCCACCGCAGCCTCGACCCGCTGGGCTCCGGCGATCCTTCCGCCTCAACCTTCTGAGTAGCCGGAACTACAGGCGCGCACTACCACGCCCGGCTAATTTTTTGATTTATTGTAGAGATGAGGTCTCGCCTGCCCAGGTGGGTCTCGAACCTGCGGCTCAGGCAATCCACTCACCTCAGCCTCCCAAAGGCGCGGGATTACAGGCTGAGCCACCGAGCCTGGCACAAATTCAGTTTTTACTACAAAGAGAATGGCCTCTGGGAGACTTTCACAACCAGGAAGGCTAAGGGCAGCGGATTTGCAGAGCACTCCATGGGTTAACAGACTCCTGCGTGGACAGCCTCTGACCCTGCACTCACTTCTCTGCTTCACTCGACAGTAGTTGTATGGTGTTCCTGAGAAATCAGAAGCCCTCTTTAGGGTAGATTCATCCCTGTATCTCTAGGCCCTGGTAGAGGGAACACAGGAAATATTAAACTGAACTGAAATAAAAACATCTCATTGGGTTGTTGGGAGAAAATCTCTGTAAGAAACTCAGCACACAGTAAGGCTGCTAGTGATCATTGCCTGACAGGCTTTGTCTACTAATGTGTGGAAACCTCATCACTACCCTAGGAGGTAGGCACTAATTTTATTACTCCATTGTAGTGATGAAGAATTGAGGCAGAGCTGGGATTTTAACCCAGGCAGTCTGGTTCCATGTCTGTGGTCTAAGCCACTACAATTGCAAGCACTTTTACTTCTGAGTGGTGCCAGGAGCTGTTCTCATCAAGTGATACTCTACTGCCTCCCTAGGTATGAGGAATGCTAGTGGCCACCTCTTTCCATTTCACACTGTGCATCACTAATGTGTGGGAAAGAGCTATTCTACTGAGTTCATAAGGAAAAGCTATTTTGTGTGTGTGTGTGTGTGTGTGTGTGTGTGTTCCAAGACACATTTTTATTGTTCGACTCTCCCACAGTGTAAAGACCTATTCAATTAAAACAACAGGTAATACAAATTATATTGCAGTTTTCTAGTAAGGTCTATCATGGGAAAGAACCAAAAAAAGGAGAGGAGAGAACTCCACAATATCTGAGTCTGCTGTATCTGGCCCTGTGCTTACTGCTGGAGGTACCACGGTGAAGGAAAAAGACACAGTTCCTGCCCTCATGGAGCTTATAGTCTGCTCAGTAGGTATACAATAAACATAAACAAGGCAACCAGGAATGAAGGCCCTAAGTGCCATGATGGATGTAAATACTCAAGACACCCTGGAGAGGAAACCGAGGCATTAATTCAGATAAAATAGTCATAAAAGACCTCTTGAGGAGGTGACAGTTAGGTCAGACCTAAAGAATGCTAAAAGCAGATGGAAAGGTGTTCCAAGAAGGGAAAAATAAAGACCAAAAGTAAGGATGAACTTGATGTGACCAAGGAACCAAAGTGTGGCGGATGTAGCCAGAAGGCTGGGAAGTGAACTGGAGTAGATCACAGACGTTGAGTCTTAAAAGTGTGGTAAACGGTCGGGCTCAGTGGCTCAGCCTGTAATCCCGTGCCTTTGGGAGGCTGGGGTGAGTGGATTGCCTGAGCCCGCGGGTTCGAGACCCGCCTGGGCAGCAAGACCTCATCTCTACAATAAATCAAAAAATCAGCTGGGCATGGTAGCGCGTGCCTGTAATTCCGGCTATTCGGAAGGCTGAGGCGGAAGGATCGCCGGATCCCCAGCAGGTCGAGGTTGCGGTAGCCGGGAGCGGCCACTGCACTGCAGTCCGGGAGACAGAGTGAGACTCCAACTCAAAAAAAAAAAAGTGTGGTAAATGCTCTGGATTGCATTTTAGGATCAAGGGAAGCCACATAAGGGTTTTAAGCAGAGACATAATGATGCTCCATTTTGTATCTTTCAAAGATCTCCCATATAGGGGCAAGAATGGAATGAAGAAGAGCAAACAGGATATCCTAGTGGCTCAGATGGGGGACTATGGGGACTTGACTTAAGGCTGCAAGTAGTGACAGAGAGAAAGATGGTCTCGAGATACATTTTTGGAGGTAGAACTAATGGGACTTGCTGGTGATTTGGACATGGATGCTCAAGGAAAGGCAGGAAGCAAAGGTGATGCAAGTTTCTAACTTGAGCAAGTAAGTAGCTCATTCCATTTACTGAGATGAGGGATAATCTGGAGGAGATAACTGGATTTGGGGTCATGACTATGAGTTCTGTTGCAGTTGTGTTTCAGAGGCTCACTAGAGTAGAAACATCAGCAGATGGTTGGAGATAGAAGTTTAGAGTTTTAGAGTTTGGTCAGGGCTACAGATATCAATTTGGTTGATATTTAAAGCATGGAAAAAATGAGACCACCTAAAGGTCAAGGTAGGGACTATTAAATGACAGGGTAGATAATAAAAGAGACAGTGTTCTTCACATCCAGGAAAACTAGTTGGAAGGAAGTTTGGAGGTGATAGCATGTGTGGGAGGAAGTCTTTAGGGGAAGCATTCAGCTGTCACCCCATATTGGGTTCACCAAATGACCCCAAAGTGATTGAGAGGGGAGATGGGATTGTGGACTGGCCAATAATGGAGTGTGAAGGTGGGCAGACCTCAGTGTGTGAATTCTTCCTTGAACATTTACTTGCTGGGTGACCTTCTGAAAGTTACCTTACCTCCCTGAGATTTAGATGCCTCCTCTGCAGGGAGTGACTATATACTCTTCCTCCTAGAGTTGTCGTAAGGGCAAACATGATGTCTGTAGGTACACAGCATGGGCCCTGGCATAGAGTACATCCCACTTATTACCATTACGTGGGATGCACAGAATCAGGAAATGAGAATGATGGAGGAGATCGATACTTTTCTGCTCTGAGCAGGGCAGACCACCCTGGTGGGTCAGTTGGCCAGTTCTGGGACCTACATATTCAGAACGTCACAGGCAAACAGGAGTTCTCCAGACACCATAGCCTGTGAGGAATGGCTGACAGCATGGACCAGATAGAAGAAGGTGAGGTTGGAGAAGGTGGAGTGGGTGGGGATTTGGATTCTGTTTCTTTATTGCTGAAGGTCTGTGCCAGGGAAGAAGAATCAGGCTTGTTTCATGTGGATTCAAAGGCGAAGCAGAGAGGACAGCTCCAGTGAGACACACCTCTCCTGGATGCCAGGGGAAGTGATCTAATACAAGACACAGAAGGTCTGTTGGTATGCAGCCTTTGAATGTTAAAAAAGGGAGAAAGGCACAGAATATTTATATTTGCATCAAGAAATTCTGGAAGGATATACAAGAAACTAAAAAGTAGTTACCCATGGGAAGGGGATAAGGGGTATTGGGATTGCAGGCTAGGTGTGTGTGTGGGGGTGGAAGTAAAACTTTTGAATATACAGTAAATCCCTACATATGAATGATTTCTATTCTGAGAGCATGTTCAAAGCCCAATTTGATCGTAAGTTGAACAAAGTTAAGCTAGGTACCCAACTAACACAATCAGTTATATGATACCAGCGACATCACCTCTGCTTTTATGTTTGCTTCCGGACAATCTGGGCTTGAAATAAAGATACTTATACAGTATTGTGCAGTAAAGTACACAAAAGCACAACCACTCATAGAGGATGCATGCATGCGACAGTGTAACACCAGATCCATAAACTAACATGATTGGACGTGTGAATGCACATTTATGTCTTTAAAAGTTTGCAACTTGAAGGTTCATATGTAAGGGACTTATTGCATACCATTTTATGTCACTTAACTTTTGAGTCAAGCGAGCATATTATATATGCGAAATATTAAATTAAAAATATAATTGAAGCAAGCAAGCAGGCAGGAGCCTGGCAGGAAGGGAAGTCCCTTTTGAGTCTGACCTCTTCAGACACAGCACAGGCTGCCTGGGGAACAGGTCCAACCTCATGGACATAGCCCCTGTGCAGCCATGCAGGGCCCCGGGCTCAGAAAGGCTTTTCCCTTGATTTCTTGATTTAATGCTCTGCTGTCACTATCTTGAAATTCTTAATCATCTTTGAACACAGGGCCCTGCTTTCATTTAGCTGTGGATTCCACAAATTATGCCAGAGGTCCAGCTGGGGACTAGGGAGGAAAGGTAAGCCTCACCTTTGGGGGGATGTGAGGTGGGGCTAGAGAACCACTTGGCTCCCCGCTGTGAGACTGCCTCAAGCATCGGGTGGGGGTGGGGGAAGAAGTTACCCCTCCATCTTGAAATAAAATCTTGCCCAATTGATTGCCAGGATCTCTTAATACTAGGCGTTCTTACTCCAGAGCCCTACAGCTAGGATGACTACATGTTCCAGTTGGCCTGGGATGATCCTAGTCCTGTCCCTGTGCAATTATGAACAGCGATCCCGTTTACTCTGAGCATGGTCCTGGTTTGGACAAGAGATTGTATGGCTACCCTAACCTAAGGCTCTCCTGCCAACAGCTGACTTCTTGGTCTGATGGGCTAGAGGGAACCTCATTCATCTGGGCTGCTTAAGGGTCACGGCTGCCACCTGGCTTCTGTCCACAGACCCCCCCCACCACACACACAATATACACACACACACGTGTGCGCGCATGCACGTGCACGCATGCACCCCCCCCCACGTCTGGCCTAGTTCACCAGTAAGCTGCTTATTTATAATGTGGCAAAAGATAGTTTTAAGATAAGGAAATGGAACTCGGGCCTGATTGAAACAATGTGCTTATCTGTCTCAGGAGGAGAGTGGCCAGAGAAAGATTACTCGGAATAGGTTTACTTGCTTCCCGGAGACTTTTCCTTTCCCCTTATTTCCAGAATGGGTTTAATATGTGAAATGTGATTTGAGTTGGGGTTGGGGGAGGGAAGGTGATTCACTCCAACTGAGCTGATCCACATGTTTTTCATCGACATTTTTAGGCCAGACTTTCAAATTAGCGGTCTTAGAATGACAGGGCTGGCAAAGATTATTAGGATTCTTTGAGAGATGAATTAGTAAACTTTGTTTCACAGAAGGGAGAGCTGAGGCCCCAAGAGGGGAAAAGGCTTGCAGGCTGGAGCCCTGACTCACAGGCCCCTACATCTCTTGGGTTTCATCTGGGTGCATCCCTATTCCATGCTGGTAGTTTGAATGCCATACGTGGGAAAACAAGTCAGAGACTCTACAAAAAATATGCAGACTTTCTGGTAATAGCCGTTCTGACTGGTGTGAGGTGATATTTCATTGTACCTATACTCATATGCTCATTGCAGCACTATCCACAATGCAAAATCACAGGACCAATCTAAGTGCCCACAAACAATTGACTGGATAAAGAAAATGTGGTACGTATATACCAGAGAATACTACACAGTCATAAAAAAGAATGAAATCAATTACTCTGCAGCAACATGGATGGAGCTGGAGATCATCATCCTAAGTGAACTGACTCAGAAACAGAAAATCAAATATCGCATGTTCTTACTCATATGTGGTGACTATGTCACAAAGATGAAAAGGAGAGAGCCAATAAGAAGGAAGGCAGGGAGGGGGTTAGAGTTCAGAAATTATTTATGGGCTACAATGTTTACTGTCTGAGGAATAGGCCTCCTGGGACCCAATCCCTGCCACTATGTCCATGTAACGAACATGCACATGTACACCCTGAATCTAAAATAAAAAAAATATACAGGAGCATTTTCTGGGCAATTTATCTGCCCTACACCCTTCCATGCCTCTGTAAAAACCAATCCTCCACCTGAAATGCCACTTCCTGGTTGTCCTGAAGACAGTGACTTCCTCCAGGACTGGACCCATCACTAGGTTGCCAGGGCCTGGATCAGGGTCAGGTGGAAGGAGGCAAGGATGGAGTGAGCGTGGTAGCTTGGCCAGACTCACCTGAGCAACCTACTAGACCCTCGTTATTTCACTTCTTTGGGAATGGAGGGAGAAAAAAGGCTATCAGTAGAGGTCGCAGAGTAGAACAACCCATCCTCTCCAAAGCTCAAGTTTGGACCTCTAAAAACCACCCAGGATGCCATTTCCTCATGATTAGCCATAAAAGCTGGCTCTACTGGAAGAGACAGAATCATTGTCCCTATCTTTCAAGTTCCCATGTGAATATCATCTCTTCCAGAAAGTCCTCTAACAGGAAGCTCTCTATAGACTTTGTTCTCAAAGTACTTTTGTTTCCCCATCTCAGGTCTTTATTATTACAGTGAATGTTTACTGATCACCTGCGAGGTACAATGTTCTGCACTATGCATAGGTTCTGTGCCAGGAGTCGACAATACAAAGACAGGTAAGACACTGTCACTATCTTCAAGTTCAAAGTCTTGGGAGAGGCAAATTGAGGAGATGGAAACACAGATAACACACCACTGGAATGTGGGATTAGAAAGAGGTCCTGGGAGTTGAGGAAACACCCCAGGGAACAGCCCTCAAACTAGGATTCCTAGAAGTGAGAAATGAGCTGCATCTTGAAAGGTGAGCCTGGAGCAGTTGGGGGTAGGGACTAAAGGCGAAGGGAAAAGACAGGTGTGAAGGCTTCTAGGCACCTGGGCACCTGGTTTTCTGTTGCCATTTCTTATCTTAATACCCCACCACCCTGCCAGCCCGTTAGCTTTGTGGGGATGGCCATGACTCATTCATCTTCTTACATCCCCACAGCCCCTTTCCCTTTCTCAAGACTCATCACTTCTTTGTTAGATCGGATGGATCAACAATGGCCCTCAATCAGGGTAAAACAAAGCTTGCTGTCTTCCAGGTACAGACAACATCAGAGTGTGTTACTGATCCAGAGAAATGAAGAGAACCCCTTGCTGAAGCACAGGGCAGCTGGGTCTGGTATCCCATCTAGCCTCAGCCATCAATTAACGCTACCTCAAGATCAACACCGAACACTAATTTTGCAGACATAAAAAGCGCTATTAGAAATTTCTTTCCAAATGTTGAGCTCATGTTGCTAATTTTGTTTTAATATTAACTATCTCATTTGGCAATTATATTTCAATAATGAAAAGGTTATCTCTACTGTAAGAGAAATAATGAAGATGACTCACTGGCTTCGACTTGATCGTTCAAATTTATGTGTCATTGGAGCTGTATTCTCAATTACGACCCAACAAACTGATTAAATACCAGCCAAGCATGAACAATAGTTTGCAGCTCTAATTCCTCCTCCCCATCCTACCTCGGGAAGCTTTCAAACTCTGGAATATAAATGTGAATTTTTCCTGGCACAAAAAAGGACAAAAAAAAAATGTGTGTTTTTCACTCTGTGGCTACCGTTCCTGACAACGTTCAAATCACTTGGGTCTCATTTCTCCTCCAAGATCAATATCCAAGGGGAAAAGTGCTTCTCAGTTGGGTAGAGGAATCATGGGGTCAGAGGCCTCTTCCTCCTCTACTGAGCTGCTCAGTTCAATACAACCAACATCACTGAGTGCCAAGCCCTGAGCTAGGTGGAAGGCCCTAAAGATAATTCCACAGAAGAAGAAAAACAACTATTGTTGAGCGTGAGCCTTGATCTTTGGAGTTTCCACAGTATTCTCTGTAGCTGCACACCACATAGAACACACAATATTGAAATGCCCCTTCCTGCTTCTATCCCTTTCAACATACGGCAGGTGCCTCAAGGATAGAAAATGTGTTCTATTCATCTTCGCATCCCTGTTGGGCCAGCCCAGAGGCTAGAACACAATAGACACTCAAGAAGTCTCTTCCCAGGAATATGAGCATCTGATCTGAAAGCAGGAACCATTCTGGAATCACTCAGGGACCTTCAGGAAACTTTTGTTGAATAAATGGCCATACCTCTTCCAGGGTTCCTCTTGTATCTAGGACCAGTGGACTATTGTTTGGGTTCTCCTAGGAACTAAACTGAAAAAAAGGAGTCAGGTACAAGTCCATCTGAGAGTATAACAAACTGGGGTAAAGGAGTGGAGGTGAGGTGGGGAAGAGAAGGCAGCCAATGATGGGTGTGTTTGCAGAATTATGCCACCCGGCGAGTGGAGGGAACTGGGGTATTTATACACTACAGCCCACCAATAACGGGTTGAGGTCTGCTCCCAGAGGATGTCCATTCCTCATAACTTCTAATCTACTCCATGGGTGGGCAAAGCTGGCTTCAAAAGCCAGAGAAAACCTTGGGAAAAAAAGTAGAGCTGGAAGTCGGACCAGTTGCACTGAAATGGTCAGAGGGTAGAAGGTGATATTTAACTGGTTTGCTGGACTATATAAATCTGCAGCAGCTGCAGATGAGGAATTATGATTATATGATGACATGGAACCCTCCCCCCACCCCTGCTCCAGAACATCCAAAGGGGCCGTGTGGGATCTGGACACATATATCTGGAGGTTAGGACCAGAGGATAGCAGCGGCTCTTTATACTAACATTCTAGAATGCCATGGCTCCATGAGTCATACGGGCTTTTAAAGTACAGACCATCATCAGAAGAAAATCCCTTTTTCACTGAGTAAATGAAAGAGCCAGTGAGAGGCATATGTGTGACATGAGGATAGCAGGGGGCTACCTAGATGGTTTGGCTCAATCACGCTGTCTCCAGAGAATCTTAGGCATACTGATGATGAGATAACCCCCAATGATGGAGAGGCAGATGCCTCAAATCCTAACATGAAACGTTAGGGAGGTCCAATCACCATGTTGGCCTTCACCAAATCATCTGATGTTTTATAAAACACCTATTTTGTGTCAGGCACCGTGTTGTACTCTCCACACACATTGATTTATATCACTTAATCTTCCCAGTAATCCCAGAAGATGTTATAAGAACATCTTACAGATGAAGAAACTGAGGTTCAGAGAGGCCCAGTAGTCAACATAAAACCAAGGTGGGAATGTGAGTCTGTTCCTCATTCCATGACCCCGTGGTGCCCTTTTGTACAGCTGTTCATCCACAGACCTTCAAAGGATGTGCCACCGGGCTCAGCTATGCAGTAAACAGCCCCAGCAAAGGATCTTTGTGCAGATTTGTGATTAAAGGCAAACAAGATAATCAGTCCCAGGACAAGGGAGAGCGGTCCTCACTCTCACGCATTCTTCCATTCACATGGCCCTGGAAACCTTTCAACACTGCAGTGGCTGCAGCAATTACTCTGCAGAATAAAGGGTCCTGTCTGGAAATGCAGTTATTTCAAAATAAAAGGTTTCTAACACACACACACACACACACACACACACACACACACACGATAGCATTTTGGTTTGCTGAAACTGATATTCCCAACAAAGACAAAGGTAGGCTTTGTAAAACATGATGAAGGTGATGAAGGCAATGAAGAGGATGGTGCTGATGATAACGGGTGAAGATGATCATGGTGATCATCATGATGAATATATCGAAATGTTGACATAACGATGAAGAGGAAGATGATGGTAGCAACAACTAACATTTTCTGAATGCTTAAATGGGTGGTTCCTGTGTTGGGCACTCTAAAGACATTATCTCTGATTACCACCATAGCCCAATAAGATGAGGATTGGGATCTCTATTTAACAGGTGAGACATGGCATCTCAGAGAATTGATGTAATCTGCCCTGGGTCACAACTGTAGGTATGAGAAAGGATGAATGGAGATTACTGCTTGAACAATTACTCCAAATCTTGTGCCCGCAACCGCTAACCTATTTCATTTATTTACGCCATCATTTATTAATTAAAAAAAATTTATTCATCTATTGAATGGAGAGTCCCAGGTACACCTATTGTAGTTGCTAGGCCCTTCCAATCCCCATATGTCAAGAAAATGCCACCATCCTCACATTAGGGATAAACGAAAATGAGGGTGAATTACATTCAAATCAAGATTTATCACGATGACTGTTCCTACACCTAGTGTAAGAGAACTATCAATAATTTTTCAGTTCCTCTAAGCTAATGCCAATTATCTGCTTCACTGTTAATTAACGTGGCAGTAAAGAGCTGCTCAGTAATTGGTTGGTAAGGAGAGGGGTTGCTTTTCCTTGAAGTCTGTGCTCTAGGCAGGGTGCCCACTGGACCAAGATGGGTGGATACCAGGAAGAATTCTTCCAGGCTCATAGTGCTGGGCCGACAGTGGACAGTGATGGGGGCTGTGGGGGAGCAACATGGCTGGGGATTTGGGCAGTATTTGCTGCATGGCTTTTTTCCAGGGTGGCTTGATGGGTAATGGTGGACCTCATTCTGTTGTGTTTACTAAGCGCCACTGCCAGATACTCCTTCAGCACCACAGCACCATGAAAGTAACATGAAGCACTGCTGTAGCAAATGTACAGTTCAGAGAAGTTAAATGACTTCTTTAAGGTCATTCAGTTAGTAAGTGGGGAAATTAAGATCTGACTGTATCTGTGAGGTTTGTAAGCTTACTTTAGAGTTGGCATGAGTAGAGGTATCTTCACCACCCCTGTGCAATGGGAAGGACAAAAATAATAAAGGACCCACAGTTGGTTTAGAACAGGTCTGGTGGCCAGGGCCAGGGCCAAGGCCAGACTTCTGGACCCAGTTCTATCACTGATGTAGTTGTTCACCTGCCTGCAACACCTCTGTTATCTGTATCTCAGGATCTTTTTTTTTTTTGAGTTGGAGTCTCACTCTGTCACCCAGACTGGAGTGCAGTGGCTGCTCCCAGCCACCGCAGCCTCGACCTGCTGGGCTCTGGTGATCCTTCCGCCTCAGCCTTCCAAGCAGCTGGAACTACAGGCGTGCGCTACCATGCCCAGCTAATTTTTTTGTTTATTGTAGAGATGAGGTCTCGCCAAGTTGCCCAGGCAGGTCTCAAACCCACAGGCACAGGCAATTCACTCACCTCAGCCTCCCCAAGCGAGGTATCTCAGGATCTTTACCTAGAAAGAAAAGTGGTTGGTCTGTGGGATTTTTCAGGTCCCTTCCAGCCTCCTTAGACTTCTAAGACTCTGGTTTACAGATTGCTCACCTATTCTTTAACTCATCTGATCACAGGAACAACTCCAGGAGAGAGAAAGGCAGGGTGGGTCATCTCTGCAGCTTCCGTGGAAAGACTAATGATACTGTAAAGCTATTCACATCCCAGAGAACACATCTCTGGAGTAAGTAGGTAACTCAATGAGAAAGTCAGATTCAATATACAGAAAACCAGTTTACATCCTAAAATCAGATAGATTGCCTTGTATTCTCTCATTCCCTGTCTTGATCATCTATGTACATTTTTCTTCCTAGTAAATATCTCAAGTGAACATCTTGAGAGCAGGGATCACATCTTCTGCTGTTTTTGCATCCTTCATAGACCCCAGCACAGCCCTCTGCATAGAAGGGTATTGATACATATTGTTGCCTGAATTATTACAAAAAGTAATGTTTCAGCACTTGTGTGTGGCCCCTGTGTGTATTACCACAGAGGTCACCTTGAGCCTTACTGAGAATACCATCCCCATTTTCTACAGATGGAAACTGGGGTTTAGAGAGAAGTCAAACAACTTGGTCAAAGGCCACATGCCAGGAAGCAGTAGATCTGGGCTGGCATAGGTCTCCTGATTCCCAGACCCAGGCTCTTGTCACCAGCCTCTAACAAAGGGACCAATTCATCCTCAGGAGAAGAGTGAGGATGTTAGGAAATGCCTCTCCTGAAGACAAGCAACTTGGTCAAAGGCCACATGCCAGGAAGCTGTGGTCTGAGGCTGGCACAGGCCTCCTGATACCCAGGCCCGGGCTCTTGTCATCAGCCTCTGGAAAAGGGACCAATTCCCCCTCAGAAGAAGGGTGAGGATGAAATGCCTCTCCTGAAGACAGCAGAATCCTCTGGAAAAACCTGTCAGAGACAGCCTTTTGAAAACTGTCATGGTTCCTTTGGGAACCCCTGGAGGACACCAGAGTAAGGAAGGTGAGGAGTAGACTCCTGGTGTTTTCTCTAAAGAACCCCCACTTCTTGCCATAGGCTTGGTGATTGAAGCGCTCCCTGTCCCTTGCACTAGCTTGAAAGCTCCCTCGGTCAGTGCCATACTCGTGTATTTTCCCTACTGTGAACACCAAAGAAGAGTTGGCATAACATTGGAATGAATGAGCGAGTGATTCAGTTCATCAGTGAGGGGTGACTAGAGCCTTTCAAATAGCAAGTGTGGTCTCAAAGGCCCTAAACGTTGTTCTGTACTTTTTAATAGGTAACAATAACAATACTAAACATCTCCTTTGCTCTATGAAGTTTTGTAAACACTTTACAGGGCAAGGATTATCATCTTAGTTTGGGAGATCTGCCCAAGGCCACAGGGGCAGTTTAAGTAGCTGCTACTTAGTGAGCTTGTGTGAAGCCCTTTGCTGGTAACAGCTCATTCAATCTTGGCAAAAATAGGTACCCTCTGTGATAGGTATTATTATTATCACCAGTCTTCAGATGAGGAAACCGAGGTTCCAGAAAGTAACCTGCATAAGGTCACATAGGTACTGACTTTACTTATAGCCAAACGATCTGTCTCCCTAGCCTGAGCATTTTCTACTTAGGGTTAATCTGCCTGGATCAACACTCCTGAAGCTTGACGTGGGATGCCCCAATGAGGCGCTGTCAGGCTGACAACTCTCTCAGCTGAATGGAGGCTAATTGGGAATCTTACAGGAACAACAGAAACAAATCCGATCACTCAGTTTCAAGGAACGTGAGTCTGCCTGTGCTTTGCATGGCTGGCTCTGGGTCATGAGCACACTGCTTATGAGTATATGTATGCGGGAATGAGTGTGTGTATACTTGTCTTCCCTGAGGCAAAAATACAACGGATCCACTCACGTCTCTTAAATACTCCTAGATGCTGTAAGCCTTCCATTCTCTGTGCTCCAATGTAAGCAATGTAAGTAATGACGGTGGCAACCATAGCATGTGTGAGTGGGACTCAGGACAGTGAACTGGAGAGCACGTGTCTTAATTCTGAGAGGGATGACAAGCCACACATTTGATTTTATTTTGTGTAACATTCATGATGGGGAATCCGCCAGCCCTGCATAACCCTGGGTGTAAGGGCAGAAATAGTTAAAATGTAACAGTGACTACAGTAAAACCAACCTGAAAAGGTTGTCCACCCAGGCACTATTATCTCAGGGAGGAACATGAGCAAATATAAAAGGGCAAAGCAAATGGAACTTCTTGGGATCCTGCCATTCAAACAACCTTGTGCAAAGCTGGCTTCTCTCTATAGATGCTGGTACCTTTCTGTGTAGGAGTGAGTGAGTGAGTGAGTGTGTGTGTGTGTGTGTGTGTGCGCGCGCGCGCACACGCATGCACATGGGGGGGTATAGAGGGGAAGGGGGAGGGAGAGGAGGGGGAGAGGGAGGGGAGATGGAGGGCTAGGGAGGCAATTAGATCTGTAAATCAGTATTCTAGGTGTTCTAATACTTCATACTGAGGTCTCCTACTTAATGTTACTTAAAGAAAATATTTGATACAGTAATAAGCAGAGGAATTAAGACAGAAAGCAAGCCTTTGTCCTTAAAGATGCTTACACACACCCATGTGTGATACAAGGGGAAAGTGGTGAGTGAGGAGGCAGAGAAAGGGTGATGTGGACTAAACAAGAGACTTGAGCTTGAAATAATCCAGACACAAAAGTTATAAAGGAAACTTGTGAAATTTAGGGGAAGAGGTTGGGGCCGAAAATGCTTCTAGCGGCAGGTTTGTGATTTGTGGTTTCCCTCCACAAACCACAGAGGGCTAGCAATTCTCCCCAAATCAAGGAAAAGCCCAAAGATTCATGAAATCTCCATGTTTCTGACCTGGTAGTGTCTTGGAGATCATAAGTCCTAACTCCTAGCTCCATTTCCAAATGAGACCCAAATCAGAGAATGCTGACTTTTCCTGGGTCACATGGCTCTCTTGTGGCACAGTCAGGATAAGATGCTCTTAAAGTCAAAGACTAATCATTTTTGGCTGAGGATGATGTGGGTTAGGTAGCCATAGCACCCGGACCTTACCAGACCACTGCGAGTCTCCCATGTCTCTGTCCCAGAAACTGGCATTCTCGGCAACACCTTCAGTTTCCTGAGTAGATGTTCCTGCCTTCCCAACAGCTGCAGGATCGTGCATGTGTGTAATTTGTTTCTCCCTTTGCTCAGTCCTGCTCTACACACTCATCTTCTAAACCAGAGGTCCTCAAACTTTTAAAACAGGGGGCCAGTTCACTGTCCCTCAGACCGTTGGAGGGGCGGACTATAGTTTAAAAAAAAAAAGAAATTTGTTCATAGTTTTTTTTTTTTAAACTATAGTCCGCCCCTCCAACGGTTGTTCATAGTTTTTTTTTTTTAAACTATAGTCCGCCCCTCCAACGGTCTGAGGGACAGTGAACTGGCCCCCTGTTTTAAAAGTTTGAGGACCCCTGTAAACCCATGCCTCTAATTTTCTTGGCCATTTCTTCTCTGACCTTTGAACCTCAGTCAGCTCAGAGCTTTCTGTGGGAAAGCCACTTTTGTTCATGCACCACTGAGAAGTGTTTACCGAGTACCTGTCCAGGCGCCATGGTCACTAGACTTACCTGTTCACTTGGTTCCTGCCGGGCCCCAATCACATGTTAGGTACTTGACACTGACTGAGCTTCGATGCAGTCCTTTAATATAGTCTTGCAAAATAGGTACTACAAAGCCCGCTTCATAGAGTAGGAAACTGAGGTTCAGTTGGTTTCACTTGCAGGAAGATCATAAAGCTAGCATATGGAAGAACTGCTATTTGATTCTCAGAAGTAATATACTATAGAAGTTAAAAGTCTGTTAGTGCCAGACTGTATGGATTTGAACCCCAGCTCTGCTGCTTAGTAGCTATGTGATCCTGGGTAAGTTGCTTAAGTTTCCTGTACCTCAGTTTCCTCACTTAATAAAATAGGGACAAATAACAGGGTTGTTGTAAAGATTTAGGGGAAAAAAACATCAATATAAAGGACTTAAAACATTGTAAGAGTCCAATAAATATTAGTTGTTACTTTTTATTATTTTTATAATTATGTCTCAAGACTATGCACTTTCCACTACCTAATGTTGTTGAAACCTGTCTGAAGTATGCTTGTCTTAGGTCAGGTTCCCTGGGAAACAAACTCTGAGATGGCGATTTGCTGCCAGGAGCTTTCTTGCTCTCCTGAGCACCCCTGGAAGGGAGGGAGGAAAGTGGGTTGGGCAGAGGGAGAACTTGAAGTGCCATGCAGCTGCAGCACAGGCCTCAGCCAATCTCATCAAGAGCCCTGGAGCTGAGTTGACTTTTCAGAGTTGTCTCGAGGTAAGGAGGAGGCTGGGCTTCTGTATAATCCTCACTCCCACCCCCTGCCCTTTCCCATGGAGGAATCGCTGATGATGGACTGCCTCCAGGGAGGAGTCTTAACCTTGGGCTGGGTAAGGGCAGTTCCTTTCAGGGGAAGGCAATTCCCAGAGAAAGAAGCAGCTGTGAGCTGTGAGCTGCCAACACTCCCTGGCATCTGGGCAATGAGTATCTTGGTCTTGGGGAGCATCTGGGTGGTACACCACAGCACCCGTCTCCAACCCCAAATAGCAGAAGGGTAGATATCCTCTTGCCCTAAGGCAGGATTGGTGTTAGTAAGGTTGCATGGAGTTAGTTAGTTAACAGGCAGCTTTTATATTTTTTGTTGTGTGTGGGGTATATTTCTGCAACCAAGTTATAGGGAAACAGGTGGTATCATTTTTTCTGCAACCAGGTTAAAGGGAGAAAGATGGTATCATTAGCAAAAATCCTGTTCAAAGGCAGTACCACTTACTCAGAGTTTATATTCCATAGCCCCTCACCCACCCACCAAAACTAAATTAACAAGGATTATGGGCGGTCTCTCCCATGATCTCCTAATCATGCTGATGGTTCCTTAAGGGGGTTGGGAAGTTACAACAATCAGAGAAGCTATCTTGGTACATTTAGATAGACAACTTTGAGTCGAGCAGGAGGAAGGTAATTGTACCCATGATTTCTGTCATGGTATTGCTGGTTTTTTCTGTTTGAACATTTGAATAGTCTCTTCTCGCTGTTTTCTTGTCTCATGTACCAGTTTTGGCTTTAAGCTAAGGAGCTTTAATCATACAAGATATACAACATTTAAATAACACATAAAACAACAAACCATATATAAAAGCAGTTATTATTAATTTACCTACACAAGAAAAGATATTTTTTAAACCAGAGGGAATCCACAGAAACAATGAGAAAACAGTCCGAAGTTTCATTGAAGACCTCATCTAAAAAGGGAGTCTGATGGTACAGGGTCTGCTATAACCAAGTGGCTGTCTCATCTTTTTAATGCTAGCTTCCGCTTGTGCAGACGTGTTAACACAGGAACAACAAGGAGAATTAATAGTCATATAAACTCCACCTTGCTTGGCTAGAATGTAATCTCAAGCCATTCTGTAGTCTAAAACTACCTTAGTCAAAGAATCTAAAGAAGTTTGCAAATTAATTAAAGATTTTGCAGTTTCATTAGCAATAATTATAAGTGTTTTAGATACATTTCTTAGCACACCTCAGTGGGCCACAACTCCCCACTATGACAACAAGGTATAAGCAATAAAATACCTGTCTCCATCTGGGATTCCTGCCAGGAGAGCCCGTAGAAGACGGGTAAGCAATTTTAAAGAGCTAGTTCAATAAGTTGTTTCAGACACACTACGAACACACACAGGAGCAACCAGCATTTCCAAAAGACATTGTCCTGAATCAGTATCTTTCCACAATTAAAGGTCCAGGATATTCCCCATTGTCCACATATGGATAAATAGCCCTCAGGGGCACATCGTATCATAGTCTCTATCCAGATGGGGTAGGAGCTGTTCACCAAAGACCTTCCGGTTTCTTCAGTTTGTCCTTTATCTGCTATATAATGCTATACCAGAATCTGGTTGGAAAACAATCTTTTGTATCTAGGGTAATAAAATCCTTTTTGCTGAGTCCTTATCAGGCAGTGAGTGACTCCCCAAGCCTTTAGTTAGGAATTTGGATAAGAGAAAAAGGTCAGGTTTAGTCCTCAGTCTCCTCTCACCCCACTGGCCAAACATCATTTCTTAGAATGCTGAGCAGGCCAAGGAAGGCTCATTCCTAGGGTTATCCGTTCCATTTACCTGCCACAGAGCTAGGGGACATATTCCTAGAACTGCCCATGTTGTGTTCTACCTCAGTGATACTGGATTATGGTTTGACCTGATTTTATAGTCAATTATTTAAGGGCAAGAGGGAGTTAGGTCTAGAGTTCAGTCTGGAAAAAAACAAAAACAAAAACCCAACAAGCTATCATGACCTGGGTCTTTTATTTTGTCCTTTTCCTTTTCCTGAAGCTGGCATAGCATTTACAAGAGACATGTACACCTCTGAATTGATTTCATCTCTCAAAAATTAGCCCTTACAATCTCACATCCCTACCTCTTCCATGAAAGTTCCTGGGTCTAGAGATATTGAATAATTTTAATTTTTGACCCTGTGTCTCATAAGGATGGTTCATTTGATTGTCACCTTCTTCTGGGTCTGAAGGTGAGACCCTGACTGGTGGGATTTATCAGGAGTCACTCTCTTTTCTAGTCCCAGGAGCCAAAGCTCTGTAACCATGAGTGTATCCACTTCCAACCTCCATTTTCTTCCAGTGAATCACAAAGGGATGTTGGCCATGGTCAACAGGGATGAACCTCGGAGAGTCGCCAGAGTGAAAAGGGCTCTGGCAGCTGCATTGAGTTCCCATGGGTCAGCCCCACTGAGACCAGCAAGTTGCAAGCAGAGTCCCAGCAGAGTCGCCATTTTGTTCCTGTATAAACTTAGTCCATCTCTTCCTTTATGGTCAGCTGATGACAAAAAACAGAAACTGGGAGAAAAGGGGTTTGTTTTCGCAACCAGGTTACAGGGAGATAGGCAGTATCATTGCCAAAAAACCTTCTCTGAGTCCTACTTTAGAACAACTGCCAATTGTAATTTCTAGATAGAGGTCTCAGGTTCTGAAACTGAACAAGCACCCCAGGTGGTATGTGTGTACCCTAAAGTCTGAGAACCAATACCCTAAAAAGCCTTGAGAAATTGGCTGTCCATGGCTATTTCATTATATTCTTGTCTAAATAATTCATTCCAAATTTGCATTCTTTCATGAATATATTTATGCTTGTTTTTAATACAAAAATATTTTCTCCCTCATATCTTTAGACATACAAACCATCTTCATCTTCCTGACAATCTCTGAGCAGGACTGAGGATACTCACGCCCTAGTCTGAGAAGGCCAGCTGCCTCTCTTTGTATCTTTACTACTTCCTGAGGACACAAATAAATTAAGACCCAGCCTCTGCCCTCAAGGAGCTAAAAGTCTAGCAGAGAGATAATACTCAAGGCATCTTCCAGAATTGCAATCTTCCTCTGGTCTCCTCTGCCTGCTAGCTACACCTGCTTTCAAATTTGTTTTGTGAGAGCCGAATAACCAATACTCTTAAGGGTTAGCAAATTTGTTTTGCCCAGGACTGCCACCTCCCCACCCTCAATCAATTTCTTTGCATCTGAGGGCAGTGTGCGGCTGGCTTAGTTTCTCCTCTGTCTGTGTTCTCTACTTTCTGAATCATTAAATGTTCTCATCCAAATACAGTGATCTATTTCATCTGAGATGTGTGGCTGTCTTGGAAACCCAAGAGCCCCCAGGGGAGTGGGAGGCCCAGGAAAACTGAGTGATTTAGAACTCCTCAAAACCAAGCCTCAACATTTCTCAGTCCCATTCCCAGAGGGCACTTTCTAGTTGGACTCTTAATCCAGAAAGTACCTTCCAAACTGGAGGACAGAGGAGAGTGGGGAGGATGTATCACAGGACAAGAGTGATTTGGTATTTGTGACAAGTAGCTTTCTCTATCCAGGTGGGCTCTTCTCCAGGAAGCCCTATTAATAACACTATCCACTTTGGTAACAGCTTTAATTTTGGGAAATCCCCAAGTCCTTTATGGGGAGAAATCATATCACCCAACAATGAACTGGATATGCTGAACAGAGTAAGTTAACAGCTGTTAAACAGCTGCATTACACTAACCCAGGGAAAGGGAGGTTTTGGGCCTTGGAAGAATTAAGGGAAAGGTAATAGCCAGAACCCCACCCCCTTTAATGGGAGGTAATCAGAATTCACCCAGGATTAAAAGCAAGACTCCTGCCTATTTTGCATTTAGCAATCAGACATGTGATCAGAGGAAGAAACTGGGAAGCCGAGAGTAACATGGTACCAGAGCTGGTGTTTCCTGAACCCCTCAGGTGCCAGGTACTGTGCTGAGGGATTTACAAGCATTCTTTCATTAACTCCTCACACCTACAGAATGATGTAAAACTTCACACGTACTACCAAGGTACATAAAGAGAAACTGAGCCTCAAAGAAATGAAGGGACTTGCACAAGTTCCTGGAGAGGAAGGGGAGCTCAGGTTGAGTTTCTAAGTCTTCACTCCAAATCAGGAAGTCTCAGAAAGCCCCTCTGATGACCTGGGCTGAGATGCTCGGTTCAGAGCTACTTTGGCCTGACTTTGCAGGAAGGTTGTGCCTCTTTATAGAAGCTAAAGGACCATTTGTTTCAGCTGGACACACCACCAGCAAAATTCTACAGCTGTTTTCCTTCAGGCAGGGAGGAGAGAGAACCCCACAGTGGGTATCCGGCAGCCTGTCCTTCTCAGGGTGTCTGTCCTCAATCCCTCCCCAACTTTAGGAATTTCCTCCAGCGGCGCCCCAAGCCAAGTGGAGCCATGTGCTGCTCAGGCAGGACTCTTGGCGGATGATTTATGGGCTTCATATCCTTCCACCATCCCCAGGAAGGAATGATCCTTCTTACTTATAGCCCAGCCCCGCCAACTCCTGTCAAACAGCCTCGGCAGACCTCCTTAAACGACAGTAATTCTCCTACCAGGGGGAAACCGGGGTGACAGGTGTCTGATGGAGATCCAACGCCCCTGAGAAGCCTCTCAGCAGTCCCCAGCAAAGGACCTGCTGGATACGGATGAGGTGAAGGACGGAAAGTGCCGGAGAGACCAGGAGACAGAGGTAGAAAGAGGAGGGGGCAGAGAGAAAGTGGGGAGAAGACAGAGCGAGGAGATTTGGAGATTGAGAAAGGGACATAAGTGTGGGTGACTGATTATGTGATGAAACCTGCCTCTCCTGCCACACTGCAAGGACCTTATCTGACTTTGCTCACTCTTGTAGCCTCAGCACCCAGCACAGGAGACTGACACGAAGGAGGATCTTATTGAATGAAGTTAAAAATGAAGAGATGTAAGAGTACAGAGAACACAAGTCTTGGCACATAAGAGGAGATCAGTAAATGCTTGTTGACTGACTGAATGCTTTTGTACAAACAGGAGGTATCTGGGGTTGGGGGAGAGACTCTCTTTCCAGAACAGAAGCCTGGTAGATCAATCAGGGGAAGGGAGAATTGAAAGTGGAGGGCATATGGACAATGGCTGCACCCAACCGGACAGTAAGGGTGAGGATCTAGGTCTGGGGCTTCAAAGCCTGGGTGGGGAGTCAGAAAGAACCTTCTCATAGGCTCTGGGAAACCAGCAGCGTGCTTCAGTCTCAGGAAAAGTAGGGAGCTTACCGTGGTTTCCTCAGAATCTAGCACCAATCCAGATAGGCAACGGACATGTAGCAGAAGTTTGCTGAGTGAATAAATGAGAATAGAATTGTGGGATGAGAAGGTCAAGGTGAGGAGTTTAGGACAGCACCTGTGAAAGTCCAGTGTGACTTGTGAGACTCTGACTCAAAGAAAAAAAAGATCACTACCATCAGTAAAGATTTATTGAGTCCTGATACGCAAAAGCAAATTCCAGTCATCTTGTATTTATTCCTTAATACAGATGGCAGGCTGAGCATGGTGGCCCATGTCTGTAATCCCAGAACTTTAGGAGGCTGAGGCAGGAGGATCGCTTGAGGCCAGGAATTTGAGACCAGATTGGGCAACCGAGTGGGACTCTGTCTCTACAGAAAATTTAAAAAGAAGTAGCCAGGTATGGTAGTGCACACATGTACTACTAGCTACTAGACAGCTTGAACCCAGGAGTTTGAGGTTGCAGTGAGCTGTGATTGTACCACTGTACTCCAGCCTGGGTGACAGATGAGACTCTGTCTCTAAAAATAAAACAACAGCAAATCAAACAGATGGCAGGGGTTTCTGGGATCCAGAGAAGGCCAATGTGAACACGTGGCATTGCACAGCCCAGACAGAGACCACACCACCATATTCTGAGGGGTTACCAGTGACTTCCCTTAGCCTTCTGAAATTTAAGACTTCAGATATTAGAACTGGAAGGGCCTGTAGGATCATTTGGTCCCCAAAGTTATATCTTAGAGGTGAAGAATCTGAAGTCCAAGAGGGAAATGACTTGTCAGGGTCACAGGGCAAGTGAGTAGCTAAGCAGGCCCAGGACCCAGACTTCCAGACCGCCAGCCTAGTGCTTTTTCCATGAGAAAGAACCTCTGGTGACTTAAGTTTCCAAAAAGTACCTCCTGCAGTGAGAAGTGTGTGATATGCATGAGTGACATGTTGAAAGCCTTTCAGTCATCCAGGCAGTCAGGCGCAGTCTACCTCAGACTAACCGGAGCTCAGGGAGCAAGAGCCTAAGAGAAGGTTCTAGTGGGAACCTGGGGTTGAGTAATTTGCCTGTGGTAGAAAGATAATTGCTTGAAGATGTTGTTTTGAAGCATTCGTGGGGGACTCCAAAGATCTCAAGATCAAGATGATTTGTAATAGTTAGGATACTTCTTCCCTATTGTCCAAAGTAAGGCTCTACTAGTTAGCAAGAAGATTAGCACCACAAATAAGCATTGATATTTCTTCCCCATTTCCCAGGCCTCTGAGGCATACATTGGTGATAAAAAGTTGTTGCTCACTTGTGGTAGGGGGAACATGCAAGTGACTGGACTCCTTTGGAGTGAAAATTAAACAGCACGGGCTCAGCCAGGGAGGTGGGTCATTTAACAAGTCATGGAGCAGTAAAATTCCCTCTGTTCCCCAAGCTCCATCAACCTACTCATCTTTGAAGATCCTAAGGTCTTTGTTTCCCCCTTCTCAAGGAAGAACTAAATCTGCACCTCTTGATGACCCGCTGAACCCTCATATATCTATACCAGCACCCTGATAGGTTAAGAATTTGTTTATTGGGCCATTTATCTTCCCCACTAGACTGTGAGATCTATCCCTAGTGTTGGCACAGGGGCAGGCATACAGCGAGTGCTCAATAAATGTTGGGTGATTTGTCAAAGCCAGGTTCCTGGAGGTAAAGTAGAGAGAGGTGGTTACCTAAAGGGAGGAGGTGTATACCAGAGGAGGATCGGGGTATGTGTATTAGGAACAGAAGATTAAATATTGTTTTGATGTTCTGATTATACGAAAGAATGAAGGACTCTATTTCCTGATCCCCTCCTCTTCACAAGGCCCTTACACTCACAAGTTTAGACCTATTGACAAGCCTGTTGTTAAAACCATTATTATTATTGTTGTTATTATTATTTCAGAGACAGGGTCTCACTATGTTGCTCAGGCTGGTCTTGAACTCCTGGGCTCAAGGAATCTTCCCACCTTGGCCTCCTGAAGTGCTGGGATTACAGGTATGAGCCACCACAACCAGCCTGTAAAGTATTTTTGTTCCTAGTTCCCTGATAAGGAAATGGATACTCAGAGAGCCAGGGTTACATGGCACCAAAGCACAATCTTTCCTGGTCCACCAAGCTGTCTTTTGCCCCATAAACAATATAATACCAATGCCTCAATAAAGCCCTGATGACGCCTGCTTGGAATGGAAGGAATTTGTCACATCAGAGCTTCGGTCCTTTGATATTTTCATATTTATACAGACATTTCATTAAAACAGCTGTTTTTGCTAGCAGAGTCTATTTCTTAAGTAGAGACTCGAGTTATGGGCTAAGGTTTATGAAGATGTTTATTTGAAAGGTCCTACAAAGATACAAATAAATGATGTCCTGCTAAGCACTTAATGAATTGACTTCAGTGTTTGCCTTCCCTGAAATCAGGTCTATCCCAGGAAATCTGAGGTCGCCATACTCATTGGCCATAGGAGGCATCTTAGTGTCATGGAACCGATAAAAGGCAGAGTGGGAAAAGAGCAGGGTGGGTCCTAAGGCTGCCATTCATGAGCTAATTCTCAGTTTTCTTATCCCTAAAATGGGAATAATAGCATACGACTCACTCAGGCCTATGTTGAGGACATGGATTCCAAAGCATTTTTGTGAACTGCAAAGCAACACAGAAGCATTAGCACTTATAGTTATAGAAATTCTGGCATTTTATGCCCACTTGTGAGCACTTGATCTCAAAGAAGCATTGATTATGCACATGGAAAAAGTTAAAAATAAAAACTACTGCCCTGAACAGCATACAATGGTAGGACCACTTGCTGATGTCAGTTGTTGAGTTTGCTGTCTTTCCTCTCCCACTGCACACCCGGGCTGTGAGGACCTTGTAATTTGTAGCGTCATTAACCAGCGTAACCGCAGATGCTGTTCTGGGGCCTCATGAAGGCGCAATCCTTATTAACCTTCAGCACTCAGAGGCACACGCTGGAGATCTCACTTTCGTTGTGAGTATAATTACAGACATTTTTAGCTCTCCAGAATTTTTTTTTTAAAGAACAAAATATTCTGAAGAAATCCTAAACTACCATGTAGAAAATATTGCGGAAGTTTAATTTAATTTTTTTTTTAATTGGATCTCTATGAGGCCGAGCAAGCATCTCAGAAATTGTCTTTTGGAGCTCTGTCTGTGAGATGTTCCTGCTTCCAGCATTCCACAGAAAGCCGTCTGCTGTCAGATAGGCCTGGACAAGGCCGGGAAGACAAGGCGAGCACACGGCTGTGGGACTGGCAGGCATGGACCGTGCTGGTGTGCTCGGGTGGCACATCCCTAAGCAGACACAGAATCAGAGATTCTTAAACTTACCCTGAAATCTCTATTCCTCAGGACACCTGGGGGATGAGTTTTTCACAGAACAAGCTTTTAGAACCTTTGCTTTCAAACTGGCTTTCATGCTATGCTTAGCAGGATCCCAGAGGTTCCTGGAGGAGGCCTGAGGAGCCACTGAAGGCTGGAGCTAAGGTCCCCTTGGTCCTAGCAGAGAGGCTCCCTTAAAACATGAAAAATCACAGAGGCCTTTGGGTCGATCTAAACCTGACACGCTAATATAATCTTCAGACTACAATATTGCCTTCACTGTTCTGAGCCAAGCAGGGCGCAGCGTCACAAGCTGAGATCGGAAGGCCAGTTCACTCCTCCCTTGACCTTCTATGGGTTCCTTAACCTTCCCCATCCCTCTCGTCCTCAGCTGTGTGATGGTAGCACTGCTCATTCCAGAAGATTCCACACAGGAATGTGGTGGGCACACAGCAGCAACTCAAGACACGACACCCACTATGTCCAAAACATTCTTTTGGTGCACTTATCTTACATTTTATTTTTTAATTCTCAATTCACCATCGTGACAGCCATTTGTATCCTATAGCTCTGTGTTACTCTGCTGTGGCCACATTGTCTTGTCTTTTCCTCATCCTGCTTTTTTAATTCCTCCTTAACACATTTTTGGTCTATTTTTCTCGTTACATAAGTGACACACATTCATTGCAGAAGCTTTTAAAAATTCAGACAAGAAAAAAAAGAAGAAAAACAAAACAAGGCAAAATCACCCATAATTCCTCTACTTGAAGCTATCCTGTTAACACAAAACGTGTTCCTTCTCAATTTAAACTCATCTGAGAAATGCCGGTGCAGCTTCCTGGATATATTCTATGCTGTGTTGCTAAACTTACATTTACCAAAATCTCCCATCCTTCTTTACTGGTTTTTTTTAAATGTTATTTTGCATACTTTTTATCTCAAAATAATAATAATGTATTCACATACATTTGAATTCAAACAATACAGAACAAGCTGAATATAAATGCAAATCCTCCTTCCTTCCTTCTACCTCATCCATCCCACTCGTCTCCTGAGGAAACCACTGTTGAATGTTGTATTTACAGACATTTTCCTATTTATTTTCATATTATAGCCAGTCATTGATGTTAAAATCATAAACGATGGTCTTAGACCAACTGTTTTATATCTCAAGACTCGTGCATCATCTTTTCAAAGTGTCTGGCCTTAAAACTAAACCTAGTATTTTCCCTGAGAGCAACTTTCTTCAAAGTCTAGGACAGCGCTGCTCAGCTTCAGTGTGTGTATGAGCCACCTGGGGAAATTGTTAAAATGCAGATTCTGAGGCAATAAATCTGGAGTGGGGCTGAGGTTCCGCATGCTCACCAGTTCACACTGCAGGTCTCCCTCCTGGAGCACTTGAGGACCAAGGCTCCAGGGCACTCATCTGCCCAAGTTGGGCATGAGTTTCCTCATCGTATGTAGACTCCACAATGACTGTTTCCTGGGTATCCCACACGCCTACATCACCAGTTGCCCTTGATTGTTGGCCAGACTTAAACCTGTTGCATAAGACTCCCTCAAGATTTGGGGCAACTGGTGGTATGGAGTCCCTGGGGTTCTGGGTCCCCAAATAGAAGGAAACTCAATGTTCAGGCCTCTTTTGCATGAGGAGAAAATCCAGAAGAGCAGAAGATGCCATAACCATGGTACCAAACTCCACAGCGGCATGGCATTTGACCAGAAGACACCCGAGGGAGCAGGAGTGAGGAGGTTTTAACACTAAGAAGCACAGCACGATGTAGATGCTCAAGTTTAGCCGAAGCAGTCATTTACTTTGGCAACTGAGTTTAGGTGGTGAATGGAGCCTGAGGAGCGGAGATGGGAGAGTTGGTGAAAGAATATACAATTAAGATTCAATCTGACAAGGGACACTGGGGCTGAGGTGCAGGCAGGAAAGGAGAAACTGTTTAACAAGTCCTCTGAGAGAATAGGGACAGAGTGGGGTGGCGCTGTGCACATCGGCCAGGAGAGATCACTAGAGGAGAAGCCAACTGCTGCTCCTCTAACCTCAGGTGTGGCCCCTCCAACCAACTGCTCCTCAACCTCAGGTGTGGCCCATCCCAGCCACTGCTCCTCTAATCCTAGGTGTGGCCCCTCCAGTCACTGCTCCTCTAACTTCAGGTGTGGTTCCTCCCAGGCGCTGCTCCACTAACCTCAGGTATGATCCTTCCAGATGCTGTTCCTCTAACTCCAGGCGTGGCCCCTTCCAGCTGCTACACTTCTTTTTTTTTTTTTGAGTTGGAGTCTCACTCTGTCGCCCAGACTGGAGTGCAGTGGCCGCTCCTGGTCACCGCAGCCTCGACCTGCTGGGGCTCCGGCGATCCTTCCGCTTCAGCCTTCCAAGTAGCTGGAACTACAGGCGCGTGCTACCACGCCCGGCTCATTTTTTGGTTTATTGTAGAGATGAGGTCTCACCAAGTTGCCCAGGCGGGTCTCGAACCCGTGGGCTCAGGCAATCCACTCACCTCAGCCTCCCAGCTGCACTTCTAACCTGAGGTGTGGCCCCTCCAGTCGCTGCTCTTCTAACCCTAGATGTGGTCCCTCCTAGCTGCTGTTCCTCTAATCTCAGGTGTCGTCCCTTCCAGCTACTCTAAACTCAGTTGTGGCCTCTTTCAGCCTCTGCTCCTCTAACCCCAGGTGTGGCCCCTTCTAGTCACTGCTCCTCTAACCTCAGGTATGACCCCTCCAGCCACTGATCCTCTAATTCCAGGTGTGGCCCCTTCCAGCCACTGCCCCTCTAACTCCAGATGTAGCCCCTCAACCACTGATCCTCTAACCCCAGGTGTGGCCTCACCAGCCACTGCTCCTCGAATCCCAGGTGTGGCCCCTCCCAGCTGCTCTAACCTCAGGTGTGGCCCCTTCCAGCCGCAGCTCCTCTAACCCCAGTTGTGGCCCCTCTAGTCACTGCTCCTCTGACCCCAGGTGTGGTCCCTTCTATCCACTGCTCCTTTAACCCTGGGTGTGACCCCTTTAGGAGGCTCTCTTGTCATCAGATGCTGCATGTTCAAGGCAGCCCTCAAAAACATGGCCAATTCCACCTGGCTAGTTCTTAAACCACAGCCCCTTGGTGCTGCATAGCGACCTCAGCACTGGGTGGCGGTGGTGGGGGCAGTGTCTAAAGTTAATCGGATGGTCAGACTTTTCAATGATCAGGAAAGGATAATGAATATTTCCCTGTATATGCTGAGAATCAAAGAGCTGGGATTTCTACTTGGTTAGTGATAACACAATGAGAGCCTAGAAAACACCTTTCTTATAGTTTTTACAGTGAAGAACACCACATTTCATCTTGCTTCAGTTCTTAAGCTATTGGTGACTAGAGCCTAAGTCTAAACCCTTTAGGAAAAACCCTTCCCTAACTGACCAACGTCTCATATTTTCTTCGCTGATGTATGAGATTTTTCTCCATGGTTTCCCTATTAATATCACTCCTTCCAAAATAACTGAAACCTACCCGAGAAAGCCAGTGGACACTTGTTTGCACAGTTTTCATTCAAAGCCATCAGTCCAAAGTAAAGAATGTAAGAAGCAAGGGAACTAAATATATTTCTAATAAACCTGTCATAAATTTGATCTGCATGAGAATCACAGAAAGATTTAGTTCTTTCCTAATCATATCAGAAAAAGAGTACTAGACAATGACTCCTATGGTGGAATAAAGAAAGGGGCTTGAATGAGGGTTGACCCCCAAACCCCCAGAATTTGTAAATAAAACACTGTGTATTTATTCCTATGTGTTTAAACTTCAATCATTTTCAAAATACTCTCTGTTTGATACAGCGCACTTATCAAGATGCCTTTTTCCACTGCTCAAAACAGCTTTTGAACTCATCAATTTTGATGCCTTTTAGTGCTTCTGTTGTTTTTTGTTTCACCTCTTCTTTGAGGACTTTTTTCATCCAGGGAGACAAAAAAGTCGCTGGGATAAGATCGGGTGAATAGGGAGGGTGGGGTGGGGGGTCATGCTGTTTTGGCCAAAAACTGTTGAATTTGCAATGCAGTGTGGTATGGGCAGATGTGCATGTGAATCACCCATCATGAAATGAATCTCAAAAAAAAAATTCACTGAAGCCAAACGCAGTGTTTCACAACACTGGCTGGTACATTAGTACTGTTGGGTTCCTAAAACACTTACCTAGCAGGAGGAGCCTGTACTACAAGGGGCCTGTTCTCCAAAAGATAATTTCATTTTTGGTGGGGAGGGGTCCCCCTGGTACTTCCAAACCAATGGTTGACAGTCAGCCTTAACTGTAAGGTGCCTTCTTTTGATGGAACATCTCCAGGGAAAATATAACAGGGACACACGGCCAGCCTATCCTACCCAGAGGTCCGGCAAAGCCAAAGCCAGACAAAGGAAGTCAGGGGCCACCATCGTCTGGGACATCTGTTTTGTTCATCACTGTATTCCTACCATTAGCATAGGGCCTGCCTAGAGTGGGTACTGCATGCGTGTCCCCGCATAAGTGAATGAATAGCTACATGGATGAGAGGATGATCATTTCTAAATCAGGATCTCCAGAAGCTTTCTTCAGCTCCAGGTGTCTAATAATTATCTCTACTGGGAAGCACTTGCCTCCCAGGTGCTTCAAACTCGTCACATCTACAATTCTAGCTCGTCAGGTGCCACCCCCATCCTTGCAAACTACGTTTTTGGGGCTCTGAATTCCAATGCCATTTTTAACAGTCTGAACTTCTCTTTCTCACCTTCTTCAACTATAAAACTCCCAGTGAAGATGCTACCCCCTCTCCTCTTCCTTGGACACATTTTGTCTGCCCCTCTTCATTGGCCTTATGTCTTATTTAAAAATTGATTTGAGTTTGAGGTGATGTCTTTTCTTTTTGTAAACTGGGAAGGGAGGGTGAGCCAAATGCACAGAAGAAACTCTTTTTTCTCTTCTCTGTTGTTTTTCTAGCTGCAATCAAACACAATCTTATGTGGGGGAAGCAGAGGAAGCCAAGACCTCTGGCCACTAACTGCTTAAGTTTAAATCCTGGCTTAAGACAAAGCCATCTTATAGTTGTGCAGGAGTTTTAACTCAGCAGGTAGGTTGCAGGAAACCTGGTCTCATTAGAAGAAAGAGGGCCAGGGAAGGGGAAAAGCTTTCATAACGACCATTCTGCTTTCAGGTATTGCAATGGAAAAGTAAGGTCTAAAACTTCTGATGAAGTTCACTGACTGCCAAGACCACCAGGATCACATCTATAGTCTTAAAAAAGTTAGGTGGATTTAGTCTTAAAAAAGTTAGGTGGAAGCAAGAGAGAAATGCACTCTAAGGGGACCTCAGGTGTTTGGGGATTGTGATGGAAGATTTTAAAGAGAATCAGGGAAGCCAGAGTTAGTTTTGGATTGGATGCTCTCAAGAAGTGGGAACAATTTAATAAATACGTATTTTTACTTAGAGGTGGGAGGATTAAGGAGGGCTAGAGTTTGCAATTAGGTAAAAAAGCAGCAACCACTCAGAGGAGGTCAATGGTAGTCAGAAGAAGTGGCTGGTCGTTTTTGTGGTCACACACTGTCCATGTTTATCTCCTGAACATGGCCACAGAGAGGTCATGTCATTTGCCTATGTCATTGCTCCCATCTATTGGGAATATCATAGTCATGTTGTCAGTAGGTCTGGTTTTTCCCTTCTCTATCTTTTCTATGAAACTATGACTTATCAAGGGGTTTATTCTATGCTAGGCACTGCATTAATCACTCATTAATATGTCAACTCATTTATTCCTTTATGAGAGAGGTAGGCATTGCAGCCATTTCACAGATGAGAAAGACTTAAAGACTCTAGAACATTCTCACGGCCACAGAGATAAGTCAGTGTCAGAGTCAGAATTTGCATTCAGGTCTTACCAACTCTAACTCCTTACTCCTTGCTCTTATCTTCCATGTGATAGTCTCGCTTTCATCACTGCCAATGTCTATCTCATTCATTCATGTCAATATTACTGAACCCATAGTAGTCACTGTGCTAGGCACGGGGTATATGGGGCACAAGATATGTTCTCACAGAGCTGAAAAAAGACTCTTGAGTCTAGAGCTGCACTGTCTAATATGGTAGCCACTAGCCACATATAAGTTGAGACTTAAACCAATTAAAATTAAATAAAGTTAAAAATTCATTTCCTCATTTGTATTAGCTACATTTCAGGTATTTGATAACCCCATGTGGTTAATGGCTATTATATAGGACAGCACAGAAACAGAACATTTCCATCACTGCAGAATGTTCTATTGGACATGCAATTCTAGAGGAAATGGGTCCCCATTCTTCTTAAATAGTTGCACCTGCTTTTCAAGCTCTGTCCCCTCTGCCCAATTTCCCAGCCAGGCAAAGAAACAACTCTTATGCCCTATCCAGAGCAAAAGTGTTTCTGTGATTCCCAGCGTCTGTCCCTGAGCTCTGCTGAGTCATGCTTGCTTGCCTCACAGTCCCGATGGGGTTCTGACGCTGTGGTGATGGCAGAACAAATGCCACCGACAGAGGACAAGTCTCAGCCCCACACTTGCCAGGCATCAGCACAGCTGTCAGCCTGGCTCAGATTTCAGAATCTTTTTTGCTCAGGAAGCTGTGAGAAGCAGAGAGAAGCCAGTTTTAGGCTCTGGAGGCAAGAAGACACCTTTTGACTTGTAAACTGAATGTATTTGGAAGTGGATGCTGTCACAGAAGTGAGTGTGTCAGCCCTGCCCACTGTATCCGATAGAACTCCTCCACAGAAAAGCATCCCACTGACCAGCGGATAGGCAGGATCCCCTCAGAAGGAGGCTCGGGCATCCATGCTCTCAGTCAACACTTTTCTGCAAAAAGACCATAGCCAGCTAGAACAATAAGAACCCCTATGTGTCTCATTCTTTTTGTTCTTCCTCCTAACCCCAGAAGTCTTTCCCGAGAACGGTATATAGGCCCATTGCCTGACGTTGGGAAGTGGCTTTGTCTCTCTGAGCCTCGGTTTCTTTTTCTGCAAAATGGGAAGAATAATATTGGCCTAAAAGAATCAATATGTGGAATCGATGAGATAAAGAACGTAAGACACTGAGCAGATGCTGCATATACACGAGATGTGCTCCGTCTTGACCTACAGTGCCCTCTCTCGCTTCCTCATTTGTTGCCTTTGTCCAGCCTCCAGGAGTTGCCAGTCTTCAGCCTCCTGCCTCCTTCCTGTGCCAGCCCGGCAACCTGAGTCACACTCTGGATCCAGTCCCAGTCTACTTGGCTGAGGCCTGGCGTTCACCGCACTTACTATTCTAGGCACCCTGTGATTTACTTTTCTAGTGAGTTAATTGCAAAATCCATATGGAGTGGAGAGAAAACATCAACCCGAGCTTGCCATGAAAAGCAGAGGAACAGAGGAAGCTTTGCATCTTGGCCAGTGCAGCCTGGAGAGGCAGGGAGGGAGAAAGATGCTGTGTTGTCTACAAAAGCCAACACTGCCAAGCTGAAGGAGAGGCGCATGGTGCTCAGGGCCTAGCCAGTCTCTTTTTGTTTTTTCTCTCATCCCTTTAGGCAAAAATCTCTCTGAGTTTTAGAAACCCACTATGGGTACCGAGTATACACTTATCAAATCTCAGCGTGCATAAGAAGTACCTATGAGGTTTATTTAAAATGCAGATTCTCAAGCTTCTCTCTCCAGAGTTTTATCCAATGTGCCTGGGAAGGGGCCCCAGAATGTATACCCTGCTGTGCACAATGGCAGTCTGCAGACCAAGTGTCAAGAAACAACCATATGAAGGAAAGGTCAGTAATTCAGGGATGAGTAAAATTTAAGATGGGTTCTTGGGAGAGTCATTTATCTCTGGGAGCCTCAGATTTCTTATCTCTCAAGCAGGAGTGAGAATATCAGCCTCACAGGATGACTGAGAGAAGAACATAACAGATACTGAAAGCCCTTAACACAACTCTTGGCACAATGAAGACACTAAAAAATCGAAGAAACAATTTACTTTCTTTTTTCCTGTAGAAGGTTTTCTTTACAACTGGCTTGAGGCATCTTTGTTCCTGAATGTTAATACATTTTTGTATCTGTTTACAATCTACAACATCCACAGAGGGGCCTTTGGGGGAAGCCAGCTCTTGTTTTGAAAGCACTTTGAAGATGAAAAGGTGTCAAATCCTCCAGAGACTTGGTTGGTAGAAGTTAAAACAAATGTTTATTTTAATTTGGTGACTTATAATTTATTAAAGGCTTCTGGAAAATGGAAGTACTATTTATGCTGTCACAAGGGACCCAACAGTTTTGAATAGTTTGTAGGTCATTCATTCACCTGTTTAAGAAACATTTACTGAGCACCTGAGTGCCAGCCTTCTGGGGGATCAGGGTCTGAACAATGACAGCAACCGGGTTCTGACCACAAAGGATGCTGCAGAAGTCTAGAGAGTAGTAACTTCCCTCAGCCTAAAGGTCTGGGTCTTAGGAAGGTGAACAGCAGGAAATGACTCCATTTTGAAAGTACTCAGATTGAAACACAATTTAAAAACCAATTCTAGTACCAATAGATGTGCAATTTAAGATCCCTGGAGGAAATTACTATTTTCCCTGAGATTGCCCCCACATTTTTAATTTCCTAGACTCTCAGGAAGGGTAGGTGGATGGTCTCCTAAGTTTCTAGGTCCTAAGATCCCAAGTACTTTATGGACATTATGATTTGGAGGTTCCACAGGTTCTTCAGACTCAACAATGTCTAAACTCAGTTTATTATTTTTCTCTACCATCATGTTCCAGCATTTCCTCACTGCATGCATACCAGGTCTGAATGTTTGTATCCCCCCACAAGTTCATATGTTAAAACTGAATCCCCAACATGGTGGTATTAAGAGAAGGGGCCTTTGGAAGGGCTCTTTCCTCATGAATGGGATCAGAGCTCTTATAAAAGTGGCTCAAGAGGACCCAGAGAGGAGGCACCATCTTGAAGCAGAGAGCAACCCTCACCAGACACTGAACCTACTGGTGTCTCTATCTTGAACTTTCCAGTCTCTAGAACCTTAAGCAATACATTTCTGTTGTGTGTGATTTACCCAGTCTAAGGTGTTTTGTTATAGTAGCCTGAGTAAACTAAGATATACCCCAAACAACAACTAGGTCACCAACCTGTGTCCATTTCCTCTTCCACCACCCACATCTATTTAGTTACCAAATTTTATCACTTCTTCCACTTAAGTATCTCTCCTATCTGTCTGTCTGATCACTACTCTGATTCAGGGGGCCACAATCTGCCTCTAATTCTCTTCTGTCTGGTAGAACCCAGGGAGACCTTTCCAGATGATACATATGCATCACATCCCTTCCTAGAAAGCTCTTCACTGGCTTTGTCTCCCCTGCAGAATAAGGTTCAAACACCGACTCGTGGTACTCAAGGCTCTGTTTATCTAGACTCACCTCATCACACAAGCCACCCACACTGAGCTCTTGCCATCACATGACACATGCATACAGGAGCATGCCATGACATTTCCTGGCTAGACCACCTGCAGCCCTACTCATACCCTGGAAGATTCCAGTGAATGGCTCCCTCCTCTCTTCCTCCTCTCCAACACACTGCTGACTTCCCTCAGCTGTCAGGTCTATTTGCTTGTCTCTGCCACTGGAGGGAACCACCTCAGAGAATGGTGTTTTATTGTGTTCATACTCCGGCTCCTTTTCCCTTAGTTGTGTGGAGACTTCTGGTGCTCAGCATATCTGGTTTTCTTCTGTTTCTGGGCACAGGGGAGGAACACATTTCCCTGCTCCCTGGTAGTTAGGAGAGCCATATGACAAGTCAGGCCAATGCACTGTGAAAAGCAACCAAAAAGGGCATTTGCTCTAGATAGGGCTTATACAAAATAGTGGAGCTTCTATTACCCAGGGTTTTTGAGAGACTTCATTGAGTGAATTCTCCTTTCTGCCCCAAATCATGTTGGGTACATAACATGAGAAATAAGCTCTGTGAAGTCACTGAGATATTAGGGTTGTTTCTGCAACATAAATTAACCATTTATTGTAAATTTAGCCATTAACCTATACTGACTACTATAGAAATCTTATTTCTAACTATAAGCACCCAAACAGGATATGGAAATATCAGGTTCTCCATATACATCTGATGAACGAGTGCATGTAGGAATGGATGAATGAACAAATCAGCTAGATAAAAGAACATGAGATCTGAGTCAAAAGAAAATAGCCTGTAATAACCACCCCAATATCTCTCTTTCTCCCATAGTGCTAGTCTTGTCTCTATCTGGCCCCAGAAGCAGGAGTTAACCTTTTGATTCTTCTCTCTGAGCTATCTCTCTACTGATGCCAACCAAAACTACATGCAGACCCTGGTTTATGCCTCAGTATCTGGAGGAAGGGCACTGGTGACATGCTGTCGCCATTTTTCCACTAAGTCATAATCCCACTGACTTTGAACTTCATGCTTTCAGGGTTACATCTGGTCTTGGTCTCAAGGATGGGGATTCCTGAGCTTCCTGAACCAAAGGCTTCTAATTCTAACAGCCCCCCCTCTACTACCAGATTAAAGAATGGACTCATTAGATCAAATCTATTTTTGCATGTGGGGAAAATATTTAATAATTATCCTTAAATCTTTCAACACATTTCAGTTAAGCACAAAAGCAGGGCTGTGAGTTCTGAATTAATTCTACATATTTTCAAAAACAAACACAAACATAAAGAGTGTCATTCCAAAGTCACAGGTTCCTGAAATTACTGCTTAGTGAGAGGGTCAGGGCACTAATAAAAACATCTAGCAGGGACATCTAGCTAATCAGGTTAAAGATTTCTGTGTGGTAGTGCTGGGAGGGGAGTAGGGTGGAGTCTTGGAACACAGGGAGACTCGGTAGGGGAGATGGTAGGACCCTCGACCAAAGGAGGTGGAGGAATTGTCCTTGGCCAATGTCTGTTTTGCCATGTCCATGGTTTTCTCAGTCTCTAGCTGTGTTTTGCTTAATTTAGCTTGTGAGTGCTGGACTTGAAACTAGGATGAAGCACAAGCTTCTGGAAAGGATGGGTTTGTATCTTATTCCACCCTTTAGAAGTGTGCTTTTGGAGAAGTTCCCTGCCTTTGTGATTCCTAGTTTTCCCATGTGTGAGGCAGGGGAGAATATAGCAAGCTCCCAGTGTTGTGAGAGTTACACAGATTACTTGTTTTAAAACAGAAAACATGTAGAGCCGGGCTCAGTGGCTCAGCCTGTAATCCCGCTCCTTTGAGAGGCTGAGGTGAGTGGATTGCCTGAGCCCGCGGGTTCGAGACCCGCCTGGGCAGCGAGACCTCATCTCTACAATAAATCAAAAAATCAGCCGGGCGTGGTAGCGCATGCCTGTAATTCCGGCTACTCGGAAGGCTGAGGCGGAAGGATCGCCGGAGCCCAGCAGGTTGAGGCTGTGGTGGCCGGGAGCGGCCACTACACTCCAGTGTGGGCAACAGAGTGAGACTCCAACTCAAAAAAATAAAAATAAAATAAGACAGAAAACACGTATCGGCAACATGCTAGTCTATATATCCCCTGACCACAAACACTTTTGTATCCCAGAGCCTGTCCCTATAGATGCATTTAATAAATGTTTGCTAAAGAAATGGGGGAATAAGTTGCCCTAGGTTGTATTTTTTTTTTTTTTTGAGTTGGAGTCTTACTCTGTCGCCCAGGTTGGAGTGCAGTGCCACGCTCGTGGCCGCTGCAGCCTTGGCCTGTTGGGCACAGGTCATCCTTCTGCCTCAGCCTTCCAAGTAGCTGGAGCTACAGGCATGTGCTACCACTCCCAGCTAATTTTTTTATTTATTGTAGAGATGAGGTCTCGACGAGTTGCCCAGGCGGTCTTGAACCCCTGAGGTTAGGTAATCCTCTCACCTCAACCTCCCCAAGTGCTAGGATTACAGGCTTGAGCCACTGCGCCCAGCCTGTATTCTTTAAAAAGTCTTTTAATATTAGAGGAAACTATATATGATATAAAATTGACCATTTCAATCATTTTAAAGTATACAACTCAGTGGCATTTAGTACATTCCCCATGTTGTGCAACCATCTCCACTGCCTAGTTCAAGAATGTTTTCATCATTCCCAAAAGAAACCTTCACACCCATTAAGCAATTAATCCCTTTCCCACCTCCCCAAGTCTATGGTGGTTTTAGCTAAAATCAATACTTTTAAAGCACTGCTGGCAGATATTGCTCTGGTGGGAAAGTTGGCAGGGGCTGGCCAAGCATGTGCTTATTTCCTGAGTGCCCACTGCCTGCTCTTCTCTGTGGGAGGCACAGGTGGGTGTGGAGTCCCAGCTCCATCAGGCGTCTGCTAAGCTGTGAAGGAGGTCGTGATCAGGGGACTTTATGGAGCATGGTGGCGCTGGAAACCTGACTCAAGGCAGAATGGGGAGAGAAGAGGCCAGTGAGGTCAGAAGGGATAGGAACTTGTTGCAGAGAGATGGGGATTCAAGTCCACGAATCAATGAATGGAGGCTCAGCTTTTTCTTCCCCTGCCTAGTATGGTCTGTGGCAGTTCTTAGGAAAAGAGAGAATAGAAGACATGTACCCTTCCACCCTCCTGCTGACAGGTCTTCTGTGGAGAGTCTTGGCCTGGCTGCCACAGCAGCTCAGGCTGCAAAGAAGCCCGACGTGAAGGCAGGCAGCCACGGACAGTTAATGAGTGATTTATTGGTGTTGCTGCAGAAGCAGCTTCCCAGGGACCTGTTCCTAATTAACAACCGCTAACTGGATGATGCCTTTTTTTTTTTTTGGAAGTTAAAAAAAAAAGACCCCCCAAAGTCTTTCTTCCCCAGCTTAACGAGAGGAAAGACTTCACCTTTGTTTGTTGACTGATTCTAAAATACAACAAGTATTTGGCAGAAATCAGTCCTCCCTGCCCACCTTCACTCCTGTGCAGACACATAACAACACACCCGTATGCACAGGCCAACCCACACACTCCTGTTCATATGTTCCCCACACACAGTCCCACATTTGTTTCTGCTAACATAATTACACTGACATTATCACATACATTCACATGCTGTTGAGTGCGTCTGCACTTTACGCATCAATCACACAGACACACACATTTACATACTGTCACACCCTCAGGTGGGCACACAGCCAAACCCCCTGCTCTCAGAGGCAAGGTCACAGGGTCACCCACATGGTCTCAGGCAGGAATCTTCTCCTGTGGCATCTCGTCAGCAGTGAAGGGGCTGACTCACTTAGAAGGAGCCAAGCTGGGTGTTCTGACCCAGCTTGCCCAGCTGTGAGGATGTGAGCCAGGGAGAGAGAGAGGGAGCTGTGGCCAGGCCTTAGGGACCCTATAGTCCTGCATGGAGAGTGGCAACTGCTCTATCATTCGGACCCCAAATGTTTCTTCCTGTTACAACCCATGGGTCTCTGTGTCAAGGTCCAATCCCTTCTGACCTCACTGGCTTCCTTTCTCCCCCTTCTGCCTATTTAGGTTGTCGAGTTTCACTGTGTTCTGTGAAGTCCCCGATCATGACCTCTTTTTACATGAACAAGCTACAAACTCCCTTGAGAGCCAGGCTTCTGAGTCATGGTGGCTCAGAGGGCTTGGCACAGTGCCTGGCACCTAATGGGCATTTGTTATGGGATGAACTGTTTCCCTGAAGAAAAATATGTTGAAGTCCCAGCCCCCATTACCTCAGAAGGTGATCTTTTTTAGAAATAGGGTTGTTGCAATGTAATTAGTTAAAATGAGGTAATGCTGAAGTAGTGTGGGCCCCTACTCCAATATGACAGATGTCCTTATAAGAAAACAGTGACACACAGGGAGACTACATGAGAAGACAAAGGAAGAGACTGGAAGGAAACCACTGCAGGCCAAGAAATGCCAGAGACAGCCAGCAGCCCATGAGGGCTGGGAAGAGGCTGCAGAGAATTCCCCTACAGGCTTCAGACAGAGCACGGTCCTGTCCACACCACTATTTCAGACTTCCACCTTCCAGAACCACGAGACAATACATTGCTCTTGTTTGTAGGCACCCAGTTTGTGGTACTTTGTGACAGTAACCCCCAAAATGAATCCAGCATCCGGTAAATATGAGTTCCATTCTTCTGTTTCCTCTTTCTGGGCCTCAGTCTAATAATCTGAAACATGGGCATGATCATTCATCAAGATGCATGAAAGTCATTCTAATCTATACATACTTATGGAGTCCCCTGTGCCAGGCCCCAATTACACTGCAATAGACAGATGAACCATAACTTTGCCTTGACTGTCATGGATCTGTGAAAAGGTCTCAAGATAAGTACAATGTGGACTACTGACCTCTGACCAAGGAACAGACCTAAAAAGGACCTTGAATCCCTCCTCCATGAAGCAATGCTGAACCTCTGAAAGAGAGGGCAAGGTTAGCTACCAGGCCTACTTAAATGGTTTTACCCCAGCTTTTGAGCTCTGGATATTAAGTTTCATTAAGATATCGCCACGGTGAAATGCAGAGGTAATCAATAATGGGCAGCTCCTTTTCATATTAATTAGCCAGTTGTGCAGGAATAAAAAAATAGATCAAGCCCACCCATGCTCTCTGGGGATGCTGTGACCAGCTCACTTTGCTGCTGCTGTGACAGGAGCTCCTGTGAACCTCCACACCCTGCCATGGCCTGGGCTTCTGTGAGCCATGCCAGTCTGTGGTCCTGGAATTTCCTGGTCTATGAACACACTTCGAATTTGTCTAAGAGCTGTTATGCTCCCTGGACTAATACCATTCTCAGCAAGTAGCTTGGTAAGCCATCCCTGTCAGTGCCCACATGCACCCATGTGTCAGAGGGCCTGGGGCAGTGGGAGAACGCAGGTTTGGAGTCTGGAAGAATGCAGGTTTGGAATCAGACAGGGGTCTTTGTCTGAATTCAGCCTCTATTAGGTAGGTGGTCTGAGGAATGGCCCTTAACTTGTCGGAGCCTCTATTTCCTTATCTGCAAAAAAAGAAAATACCAACCTTGCAGAGATATTAAGAAGATGAAATGAGATTATGTATTTAAGGAGGCTCTTGTAATAGCTGGCCTATCATAAGTATTCAATAAGTAATAATAATTATAAATAAGTCATTATCTAATAGTACTTGACATAATAGCACCTATTATTAAATAAGTCATTTGCATTATTATTTTTCCTGGCACTGAGATTTATCATGGACACAGATCACTGGAGGCCCTTGAAGCCTCTGTCACACCTGGTAGAGTTGTTTTATTCCTTTGTCATTTGGGTGGGGAAAAGAAAGAGAAAAGCAGTCCCCGATAGCCAGGAGCTGGCTGGGCACTCACAGCGAGGCAGTGACATTCTCTTGTTTAATATAAACAATGTCACATATCAACCTCAGACAAGGCAACCCTGACTGTGATAGATCAAGACAAAAACAAGGCCACTCTGCAGCTATGTCTGAATGCAGACAAAACCAAGAATATCGTCCAAACCACAAGATAACCAAACATTCTGCTTAATTTGAGAAACTGCTACCTTTTTTCCAATGACCACTTTAACTCACATTCTTCTTGCCTTCTATGTAAGATTTATTAGGATACCATGGCAGAGAATTGCCATTCCCTGACAGTATCCAGTCCAGAGCAAAGGTCAACTTCCTCGAACCCACCTCCAAATCATGTAATGCAAGGCCAAATCCCGCACGTCCTTTCTAACACCCTCTACTAGACCCCAGGGCTCTCTGTAGCGTGCTTCATCCTTGTTGCAGAGTCAGTAAACCCATATTTGTTTGACTAACCAGAGGTGAGTTTCTGGTCTTTGGCTGGACAGCATTAACAGATTTTGATGTTTCCCTGAGCCAGCAGGGAGACTGATTTAGGATAGCAAGGCCCCTGAGACTTTTTCATACTTGGCCACCAGGCAGAGCTTTCTAGCCTACTTTCTCTGTCAAATAGGCATCCTGGCCCCATAACCCCCTAGCTACCTCTTCTGCCTTTGAAACTCCTGAACACCGTGTTCCAGGATGGGTAGGGGATGACAGGCCATTCTGGTCTTCTACCTGTGGTCCTGTTCCCGTTCTCCCTTGATCAGGTGCTCAGAACTGGGAGGGTCTTAGAAATCATTGTATCCAGTTGTCCAAGCAGAGCTGGATTTCTTCTGCTGATTCTCTGGCTGCCGGCTGCCCAGAGTAGTTCACAGCCCTGCCGTGTCACTCTGTGAGGTAATGGTCTAGGTAGATGTCTGCCATCTTTCCGACACCATGAGCCCTGGGGCAGAGATCACACCCTCCACCTCAGCCTTCCTGTATCCTGCAGCACTGGCAGTCTGCCTGCCACAGGCTGCTGAACAAGAGTCAGCCAGTGAGCATCACAGTTCCCTCCCCTGGTCCCCAGTTCATCAGTACCGCTATGGACCAAGCAGCACTGTCCCACTGTGAGATTCATTTGAACATGGTTTGTCTGTTTTCCCCTGAGTAAAAGCCATCATTTCATTTCCCATCACTTTCATTACCAGCACTGGCAGTGAGCTTTCTGTATTGGGCAATTTCTCATAGATAGCGTCCAATCACTTTCTAAGAGTTATGGCATGAAGGATGATGATGAGAGAAAGAACTACAAGGCTATCCTGAGGAGTATACACTAGGGGGTCTGCTGAACCACTCATGAGTTAAATAGAAGGGCAGTTCAGTGCAGAAAAGAGTTAAGATCGCAGGCCTGAGCTGCATCCTTACAGAGGTCTGCTTGCAAGGCCGGCTGGTGTCTGGGAACTTGGTTGGTAAAGTTACCTATTCTCTAAATGGTTGGAGCGGCTCACTGTGTCTGGTCTATGAAAATAAGGAGTTCATGTTAAACCCCTTCTTTCCTTCTGGGAGTCTGGAATTTGGTCATGCCAGGGAGAGGGTGCCTGTGTGACCAGCCTTGGGCCCTGGGTTTTTCCTGAGCTTCTCTGGAGGACACACATCTGCTGGTGTAACCACAACTCCTCGCTGAAGGAATTAAGCATATCCTGTGTGATTCTGCTAAGAGAGGATGCTTGGAAGCTTGCCCCTGGCTTCCTCCAAACTTTATCCCATGCCCCTTTGCCTCTGCTGAGCTGAGCTCTGTAAGTCCTGCGAGTGACTCACTGAACCTTGGGCACACCCCAACATAGGCTCCACTTTCAAAGGTCCACCGTCAGGGCCCAAAGTCATATGTGGGCTCAGGTGCCCTGAACGGAGGAGGTGATGTCATAATTTATGAAATATCAGCTATTCAGGGCGTGGCACGCCATTGTGCATTCCCTACATGTGAAAAGCCATGACTGGTCTGCCAGAGCAAACTCTCGAAGAGCTTTTTAAAATCTAACTGGGAAAAAAATGACATGATCTTTTCTCCAAGTGAAATCCATCTTTTAGCACTACTAACTCTAGTGCTGAGGTAATAAATTATTGAAGGTTGTGGATGCAGGTAGAGAGAAGGGTAAATCCTCTGGGCTTAAGCAGTTTCCCTGTTTTCGCTACTAGGTGAGGCTGCATGCAGAGCAGGAGAGCTGCTTGGAGGCACCTTGCTACTAATTGCTGTCTACCTTGTGACTTCGCCCATTTGGTGCCTGTCTGTAGCACCTCCCTCTGCACTCAGCCCACTTCACACCCATGAGGGCTCTTCTCTCCTCCCTCCTCCATCTTCACAAGCAGCTGGAATTGCAAACAATTTCCTTTTGTTTACAGCATACTTTGAACCCACTTTGTTCCATACACTTATGCCCTTCTTGGAGGCACATTCAGGAGCGCAATTTGGGTTGTAGTTAAGGTACTACAAAACCAAGAACAGCAAACTCATTTAGGAGCCAGGCTGCTGAGCGGTGGTGGAGAGAAAATTCCTCTTCAGTGTTTGGAACATAAAGGGTTTGGCTATTTCTTTGAAGGGGAGCTTCTTCCAGAAGAAGGATCCTTCTCACGGAGCAGACTGAGAGACAGTGGCCTGAGGAAAATCAGGCTGTGAGAGCCTTTTCACACTTGGCCCTGATACCTGGCAGTAAGAGCCAGGCTGACCAGCTGCCAGAGAGTGCTAAGAGCAGCTGTGCGTGGGTATGGAGTCAGACAGACCTGGGGTTGAATCCTTCCCCCCACCACTGGCCAGCTGTGCCATCTCAGAGTACTTTCAAACAACGAGGAGATGGGTATCTGCCTCAAGGTTGTTGCAAATGTTAAACACAAATGAAAACATTTTGTAAATAATGAAGTGTGGTGCAATTAATAACAATAATCACAACATACACTTAGTACTTCCTGTGTGCCAGGTGCTAATCTAAGAGCTTTACCTCTCTTAATGCATTTATTTATTTATATTTGTGCAACAGTTTTTTTTTTTTGCACTTTATTATAAAGATGTGGGGTACAAGTCAGGATTCTGTACATAAGTCGTCCACACGCAGGTGAAGTCTGGGCCTCATCTGGTTCTCACTTCCCCTGGTTTAGGACCAGGAACCCTTCATGTTGTTAGTCTCCCTGCCAGCCTCCTTCTCCCTCGCCAGTGTCCTGCAACTGCCGATCCTTCCCTTGTGGTATTGTGATTAATGTCCAGGTCCCACTTATGAGTGAGAACCTGTGGTATTTGGTTCTTTGTTTTTGTGATAGGTCTCTAAGAATAATTGCCTCCAGTTCCATCCAATTTGCTGTGGAATATTATGCAGCCATAAAGAAGGACAAAATCATGGACTTCTCTTAATGCATTTAAACCTTACAACCACACTGTGAGGTAGGCTCCAGAATTATCCCCATTTTACAGGTGAGAAAACTGAGACAAGGAGCATTGAAGAGATTTGCTTTGTTTAACATAATAATATAGCTAATAAGTGGAAGAGTTGGACTTTAAACCCAGGCAGTTTGACTCCACAGTCTGCACTTATTGTAAACGTGAGTCACAACATGTTTGTTTGGAGGCGCTGGCAGGGTTCATTGGCACTTTTTTAACCCACGCAAGTATTGGTGGTGATTCACTCAAATAGTCTTTTATTCCACCAGGCACTATGATTGAGAGTAAGAGATTTGGATTTAGACAGCCCTGAGTTAGGTATCAGCTTTGTGACTACTTGGCTGGCAAGTTACTTAAGCTTTTGAGGTCTCAGTTTCATCATCTGTACAATGGGAATAACAAGCCCTAGTTGATAGGGTGATCATGATAGCACAATGAAAAATGCATTCACACTATCTGACTCACTGTATAATAAATAGTAAGCATTATTCTTACAGTTATCGACAGGGAGCGTCTTTGAGTAAAAAGACTTAGAGAAAGGGCAGGAGGATGGGGCAGGGAAGGATGGTGTGCAGAAGAGAGAAGCAGTTAACAATATTGATTACAGCTTGGGTGACTTTACAGATTCTCTTGGGCCACCATCTGCTGGACCCTCAGCCAGCTGAGCCACATCAGCTGTCACTGTGGCCAGTCTGTCCTTCTTGGGCCCATTAGTTTGGCTGCCCATAGTCCATTAACTGCTTGTCCTGCCTTTCTCCCATAGACTATTCTGGAGGCCTGACTTCTGTGTACTTCAGTGCCTGAGAGCCTCCTGAAGGCCTGGACCTGCCAAGAGACCAGGTTAGCCTCTCTGTAGCCTGCTGGGAAGCACTGGCCACCGTGGTAACACATCACCTCACTGCTTCTCCTCTTTCCTTGTCTCACTTTCCTTTTTCCTCACTCACTGCCCGAGGTTGCGTCTTCCAAATAAAGCATCAACATTTAATACTTACCTCAGATCTGTTTTCTAGGAATCCCAGGCTCACTCAGGTTTGTCAAGATCAGAGGATAGGAATGATACATTCAAGTAAACTTTATAAACAAACTCTGATAACTGGTGGGGTACCCTCTGAAGGATCTTTAAAGTCAACACTTAGCAGAGACAGGACTTGAGATACTTGATCAGTCAAGTTCATGGCTAATTAGCTATCTAGGGTAAATGCATTATGAACGTAGGTTCCAGCCAGATCTGCAGCTTTACTCTGTTGAACCGCTTGCAATTCCAGTTTTCTCAAGAGCAAGATCACCCTAGATGTCTGCTGTCATCAGAATCAGGGAAGACATTTGCCACCTTTATTCTCTTCCTGTTTAAAATTCTTCTATGGTTCCCTATCACCCTCAAGAAAAAGGCTGAACTCTTGAGCCAGGAATTCAGAACCATCCCCTGCCACAATGGAGCCCAGCCTTCCTCTCTGGCCTCGTCTCTGCTTCATCTCTCAGTCTTTCGCCATCCTAAACCTTTGCTGTTTTCTAAATCTTCCCCCCAGCCAGGAGGCAGACCCTAGCCCTCTGACTGCTAGTCCAGTGTTCCTTCCCATCACCATTGCTGCTTCCATCAGAGGAAGTTTGGCTTGTCACATTGGGGAGAGTTTGGGGGATGGTCTGGTCCTCCACAAGAAGTATATTGTGGGGTACTCCTGCGCTTCATGTATCAAATCCATATGAACTCCTGGAGCCCCTCTTCACCCTGTGTCCCCCACCCATACTTGCCTCCAGCCTGAAGTCTAAGGAAAGCAAGTCATTTCTAAATGGTAGTCCATCTACCAGGGTGGATTCATGTGAAATTACATTCGTAAGAGCCATGGGTTGGGAGGAGCCAAATTCCACTTGACATGCAAGTTTCATGTTGTGTCTGTATCTGCCCTGGGTTCCTGTCCAGCTGCCTTCATGTTCTGTGGAGAGATCTGGGTGGCTGAGTGAACCCAGCTTAAGACTCAGCCAGCGCCTCTATCCTCTGAGTTAGCTCTCCCTGTTTGGAGAGGCTTGCCTGGTATCCTCAAGCTCATAGCTATTAGTCACCCCAATGGCCATTTACACAGGAGGCTGCTGAGAGCGAGAAGAGGAGAGGTGGCCAGGTTCTACAAACCACTTCACAGATGAAGAAACTGGGACTCAGTGAGATTTAGTAATTTGCACAAAATAACGCAATTTCTAAGTGACTGAGCTGGGATTCTGAGTTTGACTCCAAAGCCTACTTACCTTCCAAGTAATCTCACTGTCTGAGATTCCAGTGACCTTATTTGGCCAATGGGGAAACTAATGCTTAGAGAAGGGACTGGCTCAAGGTCACACTGCACCGGTGACATAGCCTAAAATTGAAACCTGATTCATCCCTAAATTCCACATATCAGGTATTTGAACGAGACTCCTACAGGCAAGGATTCCAACTTTATTATTATACAAGCCCTGTGACCTTGGGGAAGTCCATTTGATCCCAGAACCTGTCTTCTTTCAACTGTACTACGAGAACCTGCTCAGGTATACAATCATTCTTAGTAAGGGGACCCAAGACATACTAGGCCAATGGTTTGTGGTCAAGGCTAGTACATAACGAATGCTAGAATTTTAAGCTAAGGGGTCCTTGAAGGAAAGAAATTAACATTCACAAGGTCCTGCTACATGCCTAATACCATCTTTTAAACTTGATTTTATTGAAATTCATAGTAACATATACACTTTATATCATGACCCGGTTCAAGAACTGTGTGTAAAGTGTAACTGAAATACAAAGTTCACAAAATAATACTTACCTTACTATGTGCCATGAGCACTGTTCTATTTATTTTGATTCTACTTATTATTATTTTAAATGATGGTGCTGAACTATAGCATTTATTTTGAGATCGGTTATGACTCACAGTTTAGAAAACACTGTCCTGTTATTTCATGTGCAAATCACCCTCCATCCTCATGACAATCCCAGAAGGTGGACATTTATTTACTCCCATATTGAAGGTGAAGAAACCGAGGCTCAGTAAGACTTAGTAATTTGCACAAAATCATATGATTTCTAAGAAGCTGAGCTGGGATTCTGAGTTTGACTCTAAGGCCCACTTTCCTTCCAAGTTATCTCACTGCCTGAAGTTCCCGTGACATATTGGGCTGATGGGGAAACTAGTGCTCAGGGAGGAGGAGACGGGACTGGCCCAAGGTCACACTGGACTGGTGACAAAAATGGAAACCAGATCCATCTCTGGACTCCATACCAGGTATTCAAACTAGACTCCAGTAGGCAAGCTCTTTCCCCAGCACTAGTTATTCTCTTTCTTTCCTGAAGTCATCCCAGGTCAGATGAAGTTCAAGCAGGCTCAGAAACCACCCTCCTTGGACAAAGCTGCGCTTACTGACAGGGAAAAATGCCTCTCAAACGTCTTTTGGTAGGAAGTTGGTCATCGTGCGCATTGCTGCCTCTACTGGAATGAACAGTCATGTTGTCTCAAATTAAAAGCAAAACTCTTGCTTGCTGCACCTCTCTGCACACTCAGCAGGTCTTAACCGACTTTCCAGAAGGCAATCTATCTTAATTTAGCATGACTCTGAATCTTCCTGTGTCTTCCTCCTCTGTGGATGCAGGACAGGGTGCTGTTGACTAGTGTGTCTGCCTACTGGGGAGAGTCCCAGAGCTCGCCAGGCCAGCGGGCAGGGGACGTGGAAGTGCACTTAATGTGGGCCAGGCCTTTTTAAAGTCCTTTTCCAGGAAACTCCCAAGAACAGCAAGGTTAGTAGCTATCAGGGACCAGCTCCCAGATCACAGGCTGGCCCAGCAGGGATGGTGCTGTGGAGAGGAGCCCCCTGGGGCAACTTCACTGAGGCAACATGAGGCAGCCAAGCAGAAGGAAGGAGTGAAATTATGGCTAGAAGGAAGCTGGGATTGTAATAAAAAAGACAGTGCCAAGAGTCTCATGCGGGAGATAAGACAAGGCTGGAAGTGGGAGTCAGGCAGCAAGGTCAGCATGCAGATGGGCAGCAGCAATTTGGAGTGTGGGGTGAGGAACATCAAAGGATGTGACTCATGGCCAAAGTCATGAAGGATGAACACGAGAGCATGGGGTGTGGTGTGGGTCAGGCAGTAGCTGAAGAACTCTGCACTGGGCCAAAGTCCAGAAGGATCCGATGCAGGTTCCCGCTCCTTAGAGTAAAGGGGAACCCACTCTGGTCACAGAACTTGAGTACTGAGGTCGTCTTCAGTGCAAACAAGATGGTGGGGTGGAGCTGAGAAGAGAAAGCTCTGCTCCCTTCAGCAGTGCAGTGCCTCCCTTGCGTCTCTACAACTCACTGTGGCCCGGGCCTCACCGTCTTGCTCCTGGATTACTGCAATAGCTGCCTACTTCTACCTTTGCCTGTTAGTTTACTCAGCACAGCTTCCAGAATGATCCTGTACAAGCGTCAGTCTGACATCATTGCTCCTCTGCTCAGAACCTTCCTGTGGCTCTCCTCACACAGGCCTGCACATGCACCCACCCCAAGTCCCACTGCTCCAGCCACTCTGGCCTCTTGCTGCTTTTCAAACAAGCCACACAGGCTCCTGCCTCAGGGGCCAGCGCCTGGCCTTCTCTCTGCCAGGATGGCTTGTCTTCCAGACATCTTCATAACCTGCTCCCTTGCCTACTGCAAGGCTTCACTCAAATGTCACTTTCTCCATGAAGCCTTCTCTGGTCACCATATTTACAACCTTCTCAACCCTGCGACTCATGATCCCCTTTCTGTAACACTTACTATCTTGAAACATCCTATACTAACTTAGTGGCTAACTTGTTCGTCATCGACTTCCACTAGAATGTGATCTCTGTGATGGGGGCAGTTTTGTCTGTTCCTGACACACAGTAGGTACTCAACAAAAAGCCGTGAAATGACAGTCAATCTACCTAACTCCCCAACCTTACCTCCTGGGGGGCACATTCTGCCCCCCCAGCCCCGGTATTCCCAGTTGCATATGCTTATGTTCCAGTCTCAGGGCACATACCTTCTATTTGTCCACCTCCAAGCTTTGCCCACAGAGAATGCCCTGTCTTCTGCCTCTTTACCTGTTAAAGCCCTTTCCATCCCTCAAAGCCTGGGGACCAGCACTTCTTCCATAAAACTTTCTCAGATGGCTCCTGGTTGGATCTTTCTCTTAAACCTCTACAATCGCTACCTCAAATGTTTTTTCTCTTCTTTGGCATCTCACAATTTAAGAGTGGCCTGAGGTAATCTCTAGGTCCTGATCTGCTCTAACAGGCTATGGGTTTAGTTTTTTTTTTTCTGGAAATTTCTAACATTGACAAAGAAGTTTATGCTCTGGATTCAGCTAGAATCACCTTCCAGACTTCCTACGTTTTATGTGTTGAGCTAACAAAAACATGTCTCTATTAAACAGAGCAGACTGCAGAGTGCAGTTGTCAAGAAAGACAATGGACACTGGAATGAGACAGATCTGGACTCACACCTTGGCTCTGCCATTTACTAGCTGTGCAGCCTTCAACAAGTCACCTAGTTGCTCCAAGACTCAGTGTCCTTGGCTAGAAAACGAGGGAAGGTTACACCCCAATGGGCTTGTTGTCTCCAAGGTTCCTTCCATCTCACAGCTTCTCAGATGCTCAGCTGCTCTGGCTCTACCAGGATCTGACTGGTCCTTTTTGGAACAGGCAGGCTTGCAGCATGCACAGGGTTTCCATGGATAGCTCTGACCTGTAGGAGACTAATTCCCTGAAAACACTGAGCCCCTCTGCATTCCTGGGAAGGGTGTGGGCTGGCTCCCATAGCAGAAAAGCGGTCAAACATGGATCTCAATCCTTACCCCGGCTGATGGGGCCCAACTTCCCATCCTAGAAGATGATGTCCTGTTGTCCAGTGGCTTGGATTTGGCTGCAGAACTCTGACCACTCTGGGACAGAATGGTAGATATTCCTATAGATGTTTAAAGACAAGTCTCATGGGCGTGGGGCCAGGGAGGGTAGGGAATAAACTGAGTTAATTGGTAATGAGCTCCTTTCTCACTGTGCTTTGAAGATGCTCACCTAATCTACTGACTGCGAATGAGCAATTTGGCTGCATAATTGGGTTAACCAATGATTTCCCTTTTGACATCTGTGCTGCTTGACAATTTGGGGGTGGGGTGGGTAAAATGTGAATCTGTTTCATTGTTTCTTTTCAAAGGGAATTTCTCCATTTGCCTCTGGGATTAAGGCACGGAGAAAATTCTTCCTATTGCCTAGACCCACATTCCTCTTCATGCCTAGCTGTGGCTCGTGCTATTGCCTCTACTGGGAGTGGCTCACTCAGATCCTCAGGGTCCGGGGAGTCCTAGCAGGCCTTCCAGCCCGAGAGGACAACAGGAGTGGAATGAAGGAATGAGCCTTGGCACCTTAAGGGCAGAACAAACGGCTCTTTAAAAAATTAATATTAATAGCTAGCGTGAGTTAAGGACCAACACAGACTAGATGTTTCACAAATGCTCTAGTTCAGGCTTACAGCCACCCTTCAAGGCAGGAAGATGGCATGCTGTTTTTGTATGTTTTTAATTATGTGGTAAAATGTAACCTACAATTTAATTCTTTGAACCCCCTTTAGGTGTACAGTTCAGTATGTTCATATTGTTGCACATCTGTGACTTTTACTTATCTCCAGAACTGTCGCTTTATCCCAAACTAGAAATCTGTGCTTATTAAACAATACATTCCCTTCATCACCCCCCACAAGTCCCCGTTAAGAACTGGCATGTTGTTTTTAAACCTATGAAACAGTGACTCAGAAGGAAGGTGAAGTGACTTGCCCAAGGTCTCGCAGCTGGGACATGGCACAGCCAGGCTCAAGGCCAGATCTCCTCACTGGACTCTGAAGTGAGTGTCCTTTCCATTCCGCACAACTGCTTGCTACACCTCTATCACAGAGCCACAAGGTGGCTGCAGCTCCTCTTCCCCCACTCGTCACCGAGATCCCACATTCTAGAACCAATGCCTGGCACTCTGAAGGAACTCAGCACAGGTACAGAACAAAATTACAGAATCCACAAAAGACACTGTGTCAGACTGACCTTGCCGTTGCGAATGGAGCTCAAATCACAACCTCTGCTTTCTAACAATCATTTGTTGAATGCCGACTGTGTTCCTGACGTGCCAGCTTCTCTCAGCAGGAGAGGCCTGAGGGCTGGCTCTGCCTGATGGCCCCGAGGAGGAAGATTTGTGTTTACATTACACAGTCAATTCTGTATTTATTTTAGATATTAAGCAGTGACATAAAAGCTGCTGACATTAACCTTCAGGGGCAGAAATTGTCTTTAATGGACCCCATAAAAGTTATTATTGATGGCCGCTGCATGCAGCATCACTGTGACCTCAGCAAAAGCCTCCACCGCTATCAATACTGTTGACAATTACTATTGACTAATGCAAGGGTGCCGGGGTAGAGGCAGAGTAAATGTTCCTGCGGTTGGAGGCTGCTGGGGGTTATGCTTTGTATTTCACATTTGTTTGGTAAGGATCTCTGAGTACTTAGTTGCACATTTTTGGGGGCCTCAATTGACAGTCGAATGCTCTTGTTGACTCATGTGGGGCCTGGCAAAGGGCTCAGACTGTAGACAGGGCTCAGCGCTTCAGAGCGGACCTGAGTTCAAATCCAAGCTTTGCCAACTTGCTGACTTAACGCTTGTCATGTCAGTCGAGCTTTCTGGTGCCTCAGTTCTCCCATCTGCAGATGGGAATGCCACTGAGTTGTCATGAGGATTAAAGGCAATTGCGCATGTGCAGTGGTGGGCCCCCAGCACGAGGTGGCTGGCTTCCCTCTGCTCCTGAAAAGTGACCACACTGTGATGTGTTGGCTGACTTCCAGTGGAACCAGGCCCTGTTCTGATGGTAAGATCCAAGTTTTAATCATAGGAAAAGAGAGCTGGGAGAGAAGGAAAGGAAGGACTAGAGAGGGTGGAAGATTGGGAAGGTGAGGGAGAAAGGAGGGGAGAGAGCGGGAAGGTGGAGGAGAAGGGAGGAGGAGAGTGGGAAGGTGAGAGATAAGGACGGGGGAGTGGGAGGATCCGGGAGAAGGAACGGGGGAGAGTGGGAAGGTGAGGAAGAAGGAAGGGTGGAGTGGAAAGGTGAAGGAAAGGGAGGGGAGAGAGTGGAAAGGTGAAGCTGAAGGGAGGGGGGAAATGGGAAAGTGAGAGAGGAGGGAGGGGGGAGTGAGAAGGTGAGGGAGAAGGGAAGAGGCTAGAGGGTGGGTCAGGAAGAAGGGAAGGAAAGTTGAAAGGAAACAAGACTGGTGATAAAGCCTGGCTCCTGTTCAGCTAAGCATGTGGCCCTGGGCATGCCCTTTAATTTCTCTGTGCCTCAGTTTTCTCAGCTATGAGTTGAGGAGATAATGTTGAAACAAGAATGTACACCCAATCAGTGGATGAAAGCAAGCCATTCATCTGATCGCTGTCGTTATTTAGACCTGATTTCTGTATCACAAAGCCATGAATGGAACGTCCTACCTGAGAGCAAGTGGATCAACTTTCGGGCACCTATGACTTGTCTGGGTTTAGGGACTCCAGGGCTGGAAGGGATGCAGAGGCCATGGGCCCTTAGATTCTCCTTTCCACCTCCTCTGTGGCCCATCTACCCTGAGTACAATGAGGCTTACAGTTCTGAGGCCAATGTGAAAATGGATAATCAGAAAACAAGGGTGACCTGGCCATGGGGAGCTGGCAGCCATTTCCCCATCAGCCAAGGCAGAAACTCTTCAGGTAGTTGACTATGTCATTATCACCCAACAGAGGCTTAATTCAGCTGCGATTTAGCTCTCAGAGAATATACACTAATGTGGGTGGTGTGCACCTCACTCTGTCATGACTTTATGGAAGATGATCATCTGTCACTATGGCAAGAAGCCTTCAGAAGAACAAACAGCCTAAGTATTTTGCCACACAGGAAATTCACTATAACTAGGGTTATAAGAGCAAAGATTTTAGAGTCAAACAGGCCTGAGTTCCAATCTCATCTTGCTAGCTGTGTGACCTATGCAGTTTTCTTAACATCTCTGGGCTGCAGTTTCCTTACTCTGTGCAATGGGAATAATAAACTTTCTATAGAGGGTTGGAGGGGGAGTCAATGAGATCATACAGCTAAAGCAGTTAGCACTGTGCTTAGGTAGAGATAATGAGCAGCAGTTTACTGTCAATGATATTATTATCATTTTCTTCTTGTGCACCTTCATCTCAGTCACAGGATTCTGTGATGCTCTTAGAATCACAGAATTCTAGATCTAGAAGGGCAGGCCATTTAGCTCAGCTATTCTCCAAAAGTGTTGAGTAAAACACTGGTCCCCCAAGATGCTTTGAGGATGAAGATTTCTGAGAATAAATCAATGGATGTTGCCGCATGCATCCTTGTTGGTAATTTATCCATTAGTGCACATTACCATCTTAAAGACTCACAGAAAATGTGCAGTTAAGAAACCCCTTTAAATTTTTTCAACTCGGTGTTTCCTACACTATGTGACCACAGAACACTTTCCCTCTCAATCCAGGAACTATTGACATTCACAGAACACAGGACATGCTCATTTAAACCACTTATTTTATAGATGAGGAAACCGAGATAGAGAGAAAGGGTGCACCTCACCCACTGCCGCACTTTAGGCCAGAGATGGGACTGGGGCTGCCCCTGTGGTGGCACAGACCCCATTTTCTCTGTGCCAGGCCCTGCCCTGCCCTTCAGTTTGGTGCTCTGGTTCATTGTGTAGTGCGGATGGGACAGGCAGGGCTGCAGGCTGGGCACGGGCCTTCTGGGGAGGTGGGTGAGGAGTGTGCATAGCTTCCCACTGCGGGGGGGGTCCTCGCCGTAACACTGCCAAGCCAGTGCCCTGTGCCCAAGCCACTGCCACTCTCCCACCCTAGGCAGGTACACAAGCTCCCTAGGAGTCCCAAGTCCTCTAGGTGGCACAATGGACATTTGGAACTCTGCTGCACTAGACCCTTTGAGGAGATCAGTTTCCCCACCTGACCCTGACCTTGCTTAGTCTCCTGCCTGATCCCCAATTTGGGGATCAATCTTGGTCTTGTACAACTTAGCTGGAGCCTCCTTGACAGAGACTGACCCTTCTAAGCCCTCATCTCTGACCTGTCTCTGCCGGCACCCAGGGCAATCCTGGGCAGGAATCCTCAGGACCCTGCGTGGGGAGCTGGGGGCCAGCAGGGGGCACTAGAACCTGGCTTGATGCTTCCTGCTCCTACTCCTCCTTACAGGTGTGAGGGAGAAGCAAGAGGGGAGTGAGCGGCAAGGCCAGGGAGAAGGGCGAGGATCCCTGGGCCCTGTCACTCTCCCTAGGGCTTCGCTGCCAGACCCAGCAGGACTCTTCTCAGTGCTGCCTGGCTCAACAGCTGCCCAGAGACCAGTGGGCGCCAAACACCACAGAAGGGGAGATCCCCCACACCCCACGACAGGGCTCCGTGCAGGAGTGCACTAGACTCAGAGCCTCTCTGAGAACGGCCAACAAAGTCCCAGAGTCAAGAAGGAAATTAGGAAACTGGGCTCACTGTCCTCACCATGAGAAGGAGACCTGTGAATGAGATGTCGGCATTTTCTCCTGTAGCCTCTTGCAGGCATGGGGAGAAGTCATTCAGGGAGGAGAGTGGGATGAGGGGTCTGGAGACGGCATTTCCTGAGGTCAGGGGTAAGGAGGAGCCAAATCTCAAGGTTTTTATTTATTTTTTTGAGTTGGGGTCTCACTCTGTCACCCAGGCTGGAGTGCAGTGGCATGATTGTAGCTCACTGCAGCCTCGACCTCCTGGGCTCAGGCAACCTTTCAGTAGCTGCGACGACAGGTGCACACCACCACGCCAAGCTAACTCTTTATTTTTCAAAGAGATGAGGTCTCTCTATATTGCCCAAGCTGATCTCAAACCCAAGTAATCCATCTGCCCTGGCCTCCCAAAGTGCTGGGGTTACTGGCATGAGCCACTGAGCCTGGCCTCAAGTTTTAAATAATTTTTTTTGGCTTTTTCACTTGGAAAAAATTGTTATTTTTAATTGACAAATAATAATTGTATATATTTATTAGGTACAATGTGGTGTTTTGATATATGTATACATTGTGAAACGATTAAATCAAGCTAATTAACATATCTGTCACCTCACATACTAAACATTTTTTTGTGTTGAGAATATTTAAAATCTACTCTTTGTAATTATTAGCTGTAATCACCATTCTGTGCAATAGATCTTGAAAACGTCCTCCTAACGGAAACTTTGTACCTTTTGATGAACCTCCTCCCTAAACCTCAAGTTACCCTGAAATAACAGTTTTTGTTTGGAAGCCATCCTCTGAGCAATATGATACTGCATAGGATAGAGACCCTGGAGACCGCTCAGGACTGCTGGGTGCCTGGAGGCTAGAGGTGTCACAAGCAGGATTCAGGAGGACCAAGGAACTGTTGATTTAACAGCAGATAATCTATGGTGGATCTGTGATCACTGTCCCGTGCCCCTCTGTTCCCCAGCACGTAGGCATCTTGTGAGCAATAACCCAGCCCCTCATGTGCCTCTCTAATCTGGAAGGAAAAAGCAGCGACCCAATCTCTGGCATTTCACCTATGGGTGTGTATTTCATGTGATCGTGCAAGAGGCTCTGACTTTTGACCACTGAGAGCAAAACAATTTTTCATCAGCTTCATCAGAGCCCCAAGCAATGGAATAAAACATCAATATTGCAATTAAATCCCTGGCCCCGCAACCCAGGCACCCGGCACAGGACAAGCAGGCGACTCACCGGTCTCGGTGTTCTCATGTTCCGTGTCTGTGAGCGTGAGGTTGGAGTTGGCACGGCTGGACAGGCAGGAGCTGCGCCCTGACCTCGTGCTCCGGCCCCACAGCCGCACAGGGTGCTCAGGAGACAGCACGGTGTCGGCCTCCATGTCGGCATCAGAGCTGGCCCCCATGGAGTAGCCGCAGTGAGGGAGGCTGATATCTGTCCGATATAGGGTCCCATGAGGGGGCGTCACCTCCCCCAGTCCCAGCTCACGCAGGGAGAAGTTGGTGCCTGGAAGGAAACATGGGTGAGCTTGGTTAGGATGCTGAGGCGAGGTCAGAAGCCTGGCATGCTTATCCCAGATTCACTGCCGTTCTTTTAATTTTTATATGTTTTAAAAAATAGAGACAGGTCCTTGCTATGTTACCAGGATGGTCTTGAACTCCTAGACTCAAGTAATCCTCTCGCTTGTTCTTCCAAAGTGTGGGGATTACAGGTATGAGGCACTGTGCCTGGCCCACTGTTGTTCCTTGAGGTTGTCGTGGCTTTCCACGCCCATGCCTTTGCTCAAGCCATTGCCCCACAAGCAGGGCTGTTTCTGCTCTCCCCTTCCCCCAACCAGCTTGAACCCTCCATATCCTCGAAGGCCCAACTCAAATGGCACTGCCTTTGTGAATTCTCCCCCAGCACTGACACACGTGCAAAATTCATTGCTTCTTCCTCCAAGCTCCCTCCCAGAGTCCTTAGCCTCGGCCACACTGCACAGCTGTTTAAGGGTCTTAGCGTTGTTTAAGGGTCTGTCTCCTCTGTTGGAGACGACCTCAACAGGGACAGGCGCCAAGTCTTGCCTATTCGTAAATCCCTGGGCCTAGAGCAAAATCCAGTACTAAGAAGGAGCCCGATACACATCTGTTAAATTAAATTGAGGACTCAGATCTTCCTTTTCTAGGGGAGATTTGTCAGCAAGTCCTGAGCAGGGCAGAAGCCTAGGCCTAAATGGCTCCCCTGGGACCAGAAGTTCCTTTCTGGCCAGGTCAGGAAGCTTGGAGCATTCGAGTGAAGAAGATGGTGACTGGCAGAGAAAAATCGGTTTTGCACAAGGAAACGGGCTCTGCCCGTGGTTTCCTCATCCCGGTGGGGGTGGGAGGTGGGGGGCGGGGAAGTGGTGGGGAAGTGGCATGGGCAGGTCTCTTGAGGACTTGGGAAGGCCTGGTCATGCCCAGGACTGAGGGCAAGAGGAGAAAGGGGAAGCGAGTTCACCCAGGGATCAGTGTTTTAAGAGACAAAAGGAATGCTGACTTTATGGGAAACCAGCCTCCCTGCCACTGCTAGATGTCAAGTACATGTCTGTTCAGGGACAGCTTCTCCCATATGTCTAGTAGTCCCAGGAGTGTCTTGAGGGGGGAAGAAAGAGGGAACATACCAAGGTACTAAGGTCATATCATGATGACAATGATGATCCGGGAGGAATGGACCTACAAGACAGCACCCACATTTAAACCCACTCGAGCCGGCCCAGGCATTTACGGAGAACTAGCAGCGAGGAGGGTGTTGTGCCTGACTTTACAGAGCTCGCAGTCAGGTGGTGGTGAGGGGGAGAGACATCTAAACACATGATTAAGGGTTCAAAGTGGGGAGGTCCACAGAGAGGGAGCACAGGGGCAGAAGTGGGGCATCTGGGTGAGGAGTCCTGAGGAGAGGTCTGGGATATATGTGTGGAGAATGGAAGCAGATGACAGAAGAGGTGGGCACCCATGCTTAAGGGCATCCTGCAACCTGGGTAGGACCGAGTAGGACAAGCTTGTGTAGGAAAGGGAGAAGGAGCTGCCTGGGAGGCAGGAGGGAAGCCAGCAGAGGTGGCATCCCATTATAACTGTGTCTCACTCTTACCAAGTAACCCTTGGATTCCCTGAGGAGCCAGGTCCTCTCTGTGCCCAACACCTATCCCCCAAGTGCAGAGTAGGTGTTCCATAAAAGTTACATGAACACACAAACACACACACTCTGGAAGTGCTCTGGACCATGGATCAAGGGAGAGGGAAGTGGGGAGGTGGAAGAAATGGGGACGCTGCTGAGATGAAGGCTCTGAGCCAGGCTGTGGCCATGGGAGGAAGGGTGCTCAAGCCTGTGACCCGGCTGCCTTGGCCTTGTCGTGAGGTTACAGCATGAAGTACTTCCACATGGGTTGGCAAACAACTGGCGCCCGAGCGACCTCAGCATCCCCTTCCATGCTGTGTCTCCCAGCTCTGCTCTGGCTACCCCAGCCTCTTCCCTACCCCTCCCCTCATCTCCTCATGATCCTGTGCCTACACAAACGACGAATGTCAGCAGGACTGGCATAATAGGGGCCTCTGGGCTCCACAGTGGCCAGGCAGACATTCTGATTGGTTAGGGGCTGGGCCAGACCAGATGTTAAACTTTCCGCATATCACTCCTGTGTGCCATAGCCAATCTGCCCTCCTGTTTTGCTTTCCTTCTAAGAAAATGAAAACGGAACCCCCCAGCCTGCTTTCCACACCCACTTCTCCTGTCCTGCCCTTGACATCACCCCCTCCTCCATCCTGCCCTATCTGTGCTCTGCTGGGCTGGTTCTCCCAAGAGAGGCCAATCACATGTGATAAAGAATGACTGCTACATTAAGTGAAAAATCAAATCTATTTGCAATAAACAGTCTGGGCTGCATTGATTTCCATATGACTTGCCCTGCATCCCCGTTTACGCTGCCAGACTCAGTGTCAGTATGAGTGAGCTGAGACATCTCAGCCTGGAGAAATGTGAGGGAAGGCCTGTAAGGGCCTGGTGATCCTGTTGAGCTAGCCAACCCCTCCAATGTGAGGAGTTTGGAATGGATGTCAATTCAGTGCCTGTTCAGGGACAGCTTCTCCCATATTTCTAGTAGTCCCAGGAGTGTCTTCATCAAATGTGAGACGTGCTCATGATTTTATGTCCTCTTGGCCTCTTTCCTGGCCCAGGGCATGGGTTGACATCCCGCCTCACTCAACATCCAGTTGTGCAGTCACCTAGGTTGCACAATCATCTAGCTGGTGGTCACCTATGCTTCAATGTTCTTGTCTTTAAAATGGGTGATAATCTATGACCTGCGACCTTCAAAGGATTTTTGAGGACCCAGGGTGATAATTCCAGCGAGAGTATTTTATAAACCACTACACCAATGCCTGCCTATGGGATGAGAATGCCTCTGATTTGTTATTTAAAAGACAAGAAGGGGTTCTCTCTTGAGTCTGCTGTCTAGGTTAGCATCCAAGCCAAGCGGGACTCACTGAGCTCTGTCACATGAGGGCAGGGACTGAGCCGGAGGAAAGCTTTGAGATCATTTTTCTCTTACCCTCAGTGAGTCCCAGAGGCAACAATTAATAGTAGACAGCATTTATGAAGGCTCTGCTGTGTGCCAGGTACTGGTGTCAAGTGCTTTATTTACAATACTCATCAATCCTTACCACTTTACTATGAGGTACTATTATCCCTTTGCACAGGTGAAGAAGCTGAGGGCAGTAAAAATGGCAGAACCACAATTCAAATCCAGATAGGTCTGATGCCAGAGTTTGACCTAAGCACAAGTGGGGAAAGGGACTCCTCATTTTTCAAGTGGGAGAGGTGGCCCTGTTAAGGGGTCAGCTTTCATGTGGATCCAGGCCTGCGGGAGGGAATGGACATAGGTGGGCTCTGTGTGTGCGTGTGTGTGTGACCGCCTCCTCTTCCCTCTGTGATCTGGGGCAAATGATCCAGCCTGGGGTTGTTGTAAGGATTCAGTCACGTTGCCAATATGTATATAAGTTACACAGTATAGTGCTCGGCTGACCCTGTTTTTGGAGAAGAGAAGACCAGGGAGGAGTCAGGTTGGGCTGCACACATTGTCAGGCATTGGTCATAACCTACCAGGCACCAAAGAAGGCTCAAGCCTCTGTAGGCAGAAAAACAGAAATCACTGAGGCGCCAGGGTAGGAAACGATTATCGTGGCAGGTGTGGGAACAGTGAGCAGCTCAGCAAGACTGAACCACAAGCGTGGGGTTGTGGGACAAAAAGTCATGGAAGTCAGAAACGGATCTGGGAAAAGCTCTCTACACCAGGATAAGGAGCTCAGATTAAGGGCAATGGAGAGTCACCCCCAAACTTCACTTTTGCGGCAGTGCAGAGAATGGCACAAGGGGGGCAGCTCTGGGGGAGGGCGTGGTTGTGGTTAATCCTCCGAGAGAGAGGACCGCGGCCTGAACTGGGAAGTGGCAGAGGTGATGGAGAAGAGGGATGGATTTAAAAAGTATTCTGTGACAGGACATACAGGCTTTGGTGACTACTGAAAGCAGTAAGTGAAGGAGAGGGAGTTAGGCACAGGGTAGCCTCCCAGTTACTGTTTTCAGGTTTAAGCATCTCAGTAGCATCTTTCTCTCAAAGTCACCCGGGGTTTGATACGAAGAAGCTGCAAAAATATGCTTGTTATTTGGGCTCGGTGGCTCAGCCTGTAATCCCGCGACTTTGGGAGACTGAGGTGAGTGGATTGCCTGAGCCCGCAGATTCGAGGCCAGCCTGGGCAACGAGATGTCATCTCTACAATAAATCAAAAAATCAGTCAGGCGTGGTAGCGCATGCCTGTAATTCCGGCTACTCGGAAGGCTGAGGCAGAAGGATCGTCGGAGCCCAGCAGGTCGAGGCTGTGGTGGCTGGGAGCGGCCACTGCACTCCAGTCTGGGCGACAGAGTGAGACTCCAACTCAAAAAAAAAAAAATGCTTGTTGAATGAATAATAAAACCAAGAATGAACATTAATTCAGCAATAACTTGGTGTTATCATGCTCACCACTTAAACGTGCCATCCCATTAAGTCCCAACAACAATGCAGTGCAGTAGGGAGACTTCTCATGCCCATCTAGCAGATGAGGCTTAGAGGGGAGGGTAACTCGGCTTTAAGCAATGGGACACTGGAGTCCAGCTCCTAACCACCTCACTATGCCAGGGAAGTGGGTGAGCCGGAAAATAAATCAATTACAAATGGATTACAGGGCGGGCTTTGACCGAGTGCTGATCAGCTGAGACTTGATGTTGACCCGGCGCACCCTCTCGCGCTCCTGCCCACCTACGCTCACGCCTACCTGCCCTCACGCCCATCTGCCCTCACGCCCAGATACACACCTGCGCCCCGGCCCCGCCCCCGCCCCCGCCCCGCCCTCGCCCTCGCCCCGCCCCGGCCCTCACCCGCGCGGCAGAACTCCTCGGCCTCCTGCGGCACCATGTCCTTGACGCGGCTGCCATAGGCGAGGCGGGCGTCCTGGTCGTAGGCCTTAAGGGTTTCGCTGGAGCTGTAGGACTTCTGCGGGGCTTTGCCGTCCTCACTGTCCGCGGACGAGCTGGTGTAGCGGCGCTCGGCGTCGCGGCGCCGGGTCAGCGAGCGGTAGGGCTTCCTCTCCTTCACGTCCATGGCCTCTGGCCCGCGCTCCTCCGCATCCACAAACAGGGTCCGCGCCGCGCTCAGGGCCGAGGTGTCTGGAGGCGGGAAACCAAAGAAAGGGCGTGAGCTCCGGTCTCAGGAGGCAAAGGCCACTCCGGGGGTCACCGCTCCACCAGCACCCAGCCATAGGTGGCAGAGGAGGCTGGCACCGAGGCTTCTAATTATGAATCCTGTCTTCTGTGACTTAGCCAACCCACACTGAAGTTGCCCAGCCTCTCCTCCAGTGGCGATGTCAAGGAAGCAGACTTAGAGGCATTTAGTAATGCCCCTACAGGAACCACACCTGCTTTGTTCCCATCACATCCCAGCGGGGACAAGGCCTGACCCGGAATTCTTATGGGCTCCTTAAGACTTTGTGAAATGCACGACTCAGCCGGCTCAGCGGCTCAGCCTGTAATGCCGCGCCTTTGGGAGGCTGAGGTGAGTGAATTGCCTGAGCCCACGGGTTCGAGACCCGCCTGGGCAGCGAGACCTCATCTCTACAATAAATCAAAAAATCAGCTGGGCGTGGTGGCGCATGCCTGTAATTCCGGCTACTCGGAAGGCTGAGGCGGAAGGATCGCCGGAGCCCAGCAGGCCGAGGCTGCGGTGGCCGGGAGCGGCCACTGCACTCCAGTCTGGGCGACAGAGTGAGACTCCAACTCAAAAAAAAAAAAAGAAATGCACGACTCTATGCAGGCACGGTGTAAACACTTGGCATATATGATCTCGGTAAATCATTACATGTCCGGAGATGTTAGTACTCTAGCCAGCCTCTTTTGGAAATGAGCCAAGGTATAAACAACCCACCCACACTCACCACTGCCAGATTGTTATATAATTATTTGCTTGTTTTCTGTCTCCTTGCTCTAGCACATAAGTTCCACAAGAGCAGAGGCCTTACGTGTTCTGCTCACTCCTAATCTAGAGTAAGGGCCGGTACGTAGTAGGCAGCTAACAAGCATTCATTTAATTAACCAGCTAACCATACGCCACCTGACAGATGACAACACTAAGGTTTAGAACTTCCTTCAAGGTCATCTAGGTGGAAAACAACAAAGCCAGGATCAGAACCCAGGAATTGGTCACGACCCACCGGGTACCAAAGAAGGCTCAAACCTCTGCAGGCAGAAAAACAGGAGTCACTGCAGCACCAGGGTAGGCTTTCTTTTTTTTTGAGTTGGAGTCTCACTCTGCCGCCCAGACTGGAGTACAGTGGCTGCTCCCGGCCACTGCAGCCTCACCTGCTGGGCTCCGGCCATCCTTCCGCCTCAGCCTTCTGAGTAGCCAGAATTACAGGCACGCGCTACCACACCCAGCTGATTTTTTTTATTTACTGTAGAGATGAGGTCTCGCCAAGTTGCCCAGGTGGGTCTCGAACCCGCGGGCTCAGGCAATCCACTCACCTCAGCCTCTCAAAGCGCGGGATTACAGGCTGAGCCACCAAGCCCGGCTAGGGTAGGCTTTCTAAAGGTGGATCACTGGCCAGAGTTTTTGAGTCTGTGTGGCTCTGAAGCTCATGTTTGTCCTATTTCATTATGCCTCTCTGAGACTCCCTCCCACTCATTGCACAAGTGTCCTTCCAGTTACTCAGGGCGTGCCTCTGCATTGGTGCCACCATCCACTGCTGGGTAACATGGCGCCTGCCCCATGCATCTGGGTGTTGCTAGGGAGTCTGGCGGGGGTGGCTCCCAGGGTAACTTTCTCCTCTTTTCCTTTTTGACCCTTTCTGTCTCCTCTTGATCCTTTTGCCTTGCATTGACACCCCGGGAGTTTTTAGTTGTGATGGTAACCTCTCTCTCCCTCCCAATGTCTTGCTCTGGGGTAGCACTCACAACCCCCTACAGGGCCAGGAAGTCAGTACAGGAGGAAAGTAGAACATCTTCCACAAAAATATATGAGGTCTCTGATTCTTTTTTTTGAGCTGGAGTCTCACTCTGTTACCCAGGCTCAAGTGCAGTGGCATGATCACAGCTCACTGCAGCCTTGACTTCCTGGGTCTAGGCGATCCTTCCACCTCAGCCTCCCAAGTAGCTGGGTCTACAGGCATGTGTCAGCAGGTCTGGCTAATTTTTAAATGTTTTTGTAGAGATGAGGTCTTATTATGTTGCCCAGCCTGTTCTCGAAGCACTCCTCCTGCCTTGGCCTCCCAAAGTGCTGGAATTACAGTTTTGAGTGACTGTACCTGGCCTTAATTTTTCTTGAGACAACCTTCTCAGTTTTGGCTTTTCAGTGTTCCATTTTTCAGAGTAATACGGGTACACAGAACACACCTTTGATCCACTGTCCTGTTGGAGAAATAGTAGAGCAAGAGCCGTGATACGTGGTGCCTGCATCCAGTCTCGTGTCTGGGGTGGGGTCTCTGACAGCCAGAAAGCTAGGGTACAGAGGATGTCTCCAAAAGGGCAGTGGATACTCAGTACCTGCCCGTGCTGCAGTGTGGGAGTGCGGAGATGGGGGTGTTTTGTGAATTTCTAAGACAAGCGGGAAATTGGGAGTTAGATGTAAAATGTATGATTTTTAAATGTTATCCATTATTTTTTTAATTTCAAAAATTTCAAAACTTTGCAAGCCAAGCAAAACATACTGGTGGATCAGAGTTGGTTTGAAGACTAACGGTTTCCAAGTTTTGCCTTTGATCATGGACATGAGATGCAGTCCTTTGGCCCGAATCCATATTTTTCAAAGGGTGCAACCATTTGTGATTTTATTGGCACCTCATGATAACTGTGAAGCATGTACGGCAACTATTTTCATCCCCATTTTACAGATGGAGCAACAGTGACGCAGGGACATGCAGATTCCTGCCTAAGGCTACATGGTGAGTTAGTGGCAAAGCTGGCACTGCTAGATAGCCTGCAGTGTATTAGGGCTGTACTCAGAGACAATTAAGATGCGTAAGTGACACTTTTTTGGTTCCCAATTCTCAAAATATCCCCAGGGATTAATTCCAGGGCAAGGGTGCCACTTAAGGTACACAGAAATCAAATCATACAGCTAGGGCCTGAACCTAGGGCTCTGAGCTCTGCTGTCCTGATGCTCAGCCTCCTGACGCCAACTGGCAAGACGATCGTCCTCTGAGAATCTGAGAAGTGGGGCCACGAGGAAGACCAGGGGTGGCACCTTCTACTCTGAGGTCCTTGAGACTTTCATAATTAGAAAAACATCTTACGTTGTGACCCAATATGCACATTGATATATGTGAGTGTGTGTGTGTTTAGATGTCTAAAATGGAAACAAAAATTATTGCACAGTGAGTAATGCACTCTGATATTTTCTAGCTCATTCTCTTTTCTTATATTTTTAAAAGGCTGATTATAGCTTTCTAAATTGTTTTTTTTTCCTAGTCTGTGTCAAGGGCTAGATCTCTAAATTGATATCATGACCCAATACTGGCAGGATTTATGGCAACTGTTGCCTCTGGCTTCTTCTTTCCAACCTCTGAGTGACAATAATGATGATGATAATAATAAGAGTAAGCACTCCATAAATGTTGGCCATTATTAATACTAGTCACTAATAACTCATGACAAGCTGAATAAGAGTTTTAACAATGATAGCTAATATACTCTCATTAGTAGTTAATACTTATCAAGTGCTTACTTTTACTGTTACTATATATGATAATTTTTTTAACCCTCATGCCAATCCTGTGAGATGGGTATTATGACTATCTGCAGATGACAGATGAAGAATTGTGAGGTTATGTATGTCGCCTGAGGTTACACAGCTCTTGGGTCATGGAGTCAGAATGGTGGCCCCAGGGGGCTTGAACTTGGTACACGGATATAACCACAAATTGGTATTGCCCATATGGGCTGTGCTGGAGGAGTCTCTGAAGTCCAGGTGATGACGTTGTCCTGCATATGCCTTCTGGCAGCCCTACTAAGCCTTTGGGATGAATCCTAGTTTCTTGGTCAAAATGAAACGTCTTGTCAATCTGGCTTATCTCACTTCCATCTTACTGAGCCACCTATACTTTCTTGGACATAAATTCTATGTCATTTCTGCCCTTGTGCATGCTGTTCCATCACTGCGTATGCCCCTAACAGTATGGTCTATTTCACGCCTGTTTCTCTCCTTAACTATATTTCTTGAGGGCAGGCCTGGCATCCAGTGCTCACCAAATGACTAAATGAATGAATGGATAAAATGACTTGGAAGCTACTTCATTCCTTCTTGCCAATCTTAAGGAAAATAAAATGTTGGTAGTTCATTACCAATAAAGTAAAGTATTTAAAAAAAATCTAAGATTGAATTAGAAGCACTGCTTAGATGTATCCTTTTTACATTTCACAAGTAGCCTGGACTTGAAATATGTGTCCCTCAGTGACCAGCTGTGTGATCTTGGGCAAGTGATTTAACCTCTCTGTGCTTCAGTTTTCTTATCTGTGAAACCTCTCAGGGATGTTGAGGATGAAATGAGTTAATACATGTCCCTGGAACACATGGTTCTTTATATATAATGAGTGTTCAATATATGTTGGCTATTATTATCAGAAAAAATTAGCAATTTAAAAAAATATGGCATAGTTTAGACCAGGGGTCCCCAACTCCTGGGCCATGGACTGGTACTGGTCTGTGGCCTGTTAGGAACAGACCACACAGCAGGAGGTGAGTGGCAGGTGAGTGAATGGAACTTCATCTGTATTTACAGCTGCTCCTTATTGCTCACATTACTGCTTGAGCTACATTTTCTGTCATATTAGTGGAGGCATTAGAGTCCCATAGGAGTGTGGACCCTATTGTGAACTATGCATGTGAGGGATCTAGGCTGCATGCTCTTTATGAGAATCTAATGCCTGGTGATCTGAGGTGGACCTGAAGAGATGATGCTAGCACTGGGGAGTGACTGCAACTGCATATTAACATTAGCAGTGAGGTTTGACTGCACAGAGACCATAATAAATCAATTGTTTGCAGATTCATATCAAAATGCTGTCAGTGAGTGGCGAGTGAGTTGACGTACTTCAGTTGTACAGCTGTATCTGGTGGCAGGCTTCAAGTCAAATCCCATACTTATTTTAGTCTGTGCGTGGCCCTCCCGTTATTTTGTTTACCACTTCCGTCTGTGCCTCTTTCCCACACTGCCTGGTTTTGGTAAGCCCACAAGCTAACCCTAGCCAAAATGAGTAAAAAACAAACGTCACTGGAGAGCTTCTTTGAAAAGGAGGAAAGACTCAATGATGAGACAGCAGATTCTAAGACTGCCAACCAAAAGAAAGCTGCATTTAAAATAAAATACCAAGAGTCCTACTTAAATTACAGGTTCACTGCAGCAGGTGATTCACATTCTCCAAACCCATTTTGTATAATATGTGGTGACTGACTATCCAACAAAACCAGGAAACCTTCAAAACTGCTTTGCCACGTGGAGACCAAGTACCCTGCATTAAAAGACAAGTCTTTGGAGTTTTTCAAAAGAAAAAAAAATGTGAGCACGAAGAACAGTAGCAATTATTGAAGGCTATCACTTCATCAGATGTGTCTGCACTGAAAGCATCATTCTTAATGGCTAACCACATTGCTAAAGCTAAGAAGCCCTTTACTTTTGGTGATCGTGTCTGCTGCTAAGGACATTGTTGTGAACTTTTCGGAGAGACTGTGTTCCTCTTCAGCTAGCACCATAACTAGATGAATTGATGAAAGAGAGTATGTTGAGGCACAGTTGTTAGAGAGGATTAACAAGTCACCGTGGTACACAGTTCAGGTTGACAAGTCTAGTTGATGTTGATAACAAGGCAAAAATGTTTGTTTTGTGTGTCATCCATAGAGAAATGCTGGCTAGCCAAAAAATGTCACCTGAACTTAATAACGCTTTGCAGCATGTGATTAAAATTATCAACCATATTAGAGTACATGCCCTTAACTCACGTCTGTTTGTGCAATTCCGTGAGGAGATAGGCGCAGAACACACACACCTTCTCTTATACGCAGAAGTGAGGTGGCTTTCTAAAGGTAGATCACTGGCCAGAGTTTTTGAGTTATAAGAGCCACTCCAGAGATTTATTTTTGAAAAGCAGTCACCACTGGCAGCACATTTCAGTGACACAGAATGGATCACAAAACTTGCTTACGTGTGTGACATATTCAACCTGCTCAGTGAACTCAATCCATCACTTTGGGGGAGAACCACAACTATGTTCAAGTTGGCAAATAAAGTGGCTACATTCAAAGCCAAACTGGAATTATGGGGGCAATGAATGAACTTTAGGATTTTTGACATGCTTCAAACATTAGCAGAGATTTTGAAAGAAACTGAGCCAGGGCCTTCTTTCTTCTAGCTGGAGAATGATCACCTGTCTGAGCTTTCAAAAGAGTTTGAACATTACTTCCCAACCACAAGGGACCCTCAAATAGGAAAGGGATGGATCTGTGACCCATCTATGACTAAGATTGATTCACTAAGTCGGGTGAATCAACTTTGTCTGTGCTAGAAGAGGATCAACTGCTTGAAATCGCAAATGACAGTAGCCTTAAAAGTATGTTTGAGAAAACTTCAAATCTCCATATATTCTGGATTAAAGTCAAGGCAGAATATGCTGAGATTGCCACAAAAGCACTGAAAAGCCTGCTTCCGTTTCCAACATCCTATCTTTGTGCTGCAGGGTTTTCTGCAGTGACAGCAACCAAAATGAGAGATTACAGAATAGACTGGACATAAGCAACACACTTTGGGTGTCACTGTCTCCCATCACTCCCAGATGGGGCTATCTAGTTGCAGGAAAACAAGCTCAGGGCTCCCACTGATTCTGCATTATGGTGAATTGTACAATTATTTCATTATATATTATAGTGTAATAATAATAATAGAAATAAAGTGTACAATAAATGTAATGCGCTTGAATCATCCTTAAACCATCCTCCCCCAATTCCCCTCCCTGGGTCCAAGGAAAAACTGTCTTTCATGAAACTGGTCCCTGGTGCCAAAAAGGTTGGGGACTCTGGCTTAGATGGCTCTGGCCAGGTGTCAGTTACAACTGGGGAAGAAACACCTCCCCCAAGAAGCATATGTTGATAAAGCTGAGAGACCTTTTAGGTAGGTAAATTGGTGAGTGATGATTTCTTCTTATCACTGTGTGCCTGTTGACTGACGACACTGGCTTTAAGCAAAGGTTCAGCAACTAGAGATTATTAAGAACACAGTCACCAAATCCATAGCTTCCCTGTCACAAAGCAGAGGCAGGGAGAACATTTGCCTTGTTCTTATTTCCTTTTAATTTTTTTTTTTTTTTTTACATTTTAGGCTTAATATAGTAATTCAGTAAATCTTTCCCTTTTTTTGAACAGATGGGAGGTCGGTTGAGGCATTTATAAAACAGAGGGAGACAGAAGAGGTGGAGCTGAAAGAAGAGTGACAGCACAGAAGTGCTCCCCTTGCAGAGGGGTCCCCAGAGCAATGACTTGGAGTCCCCGGCAGGAGGATGGCAGGAATGCCGGGGAAGGGGCCCAACCTCAGACCCTGCTACCCACGTCTGTGGGTTGGGGACAGAAACACACGGCACATATCTGTGCCTAACCGTGTTTGCTTCCTCCTTATTCGCCAGTCTATGGAATTCCAATGCCTGTAAAACCCATGAGTGTGACATTCAAAGCTTCTTGAGGTCTGACCCTTCCTCACTCTCCCTCTGCCTCCTCTCACTGTTGTGGAACAACCTGCCTCCCTCAGACTCACACCCTCTGTGTCAGGCCCACAGAGCTGCCTGCCCTTTCTGACATCCGGCACTCTTGACTACCACTGAGCCTCCGCCTACACTGTGGGGACAGGTCATTTAGGGGAGGCACCAGAAGGGTATGGGGGATAGGAGGATAGTAGATGAGAGAGGTCAGAGTGCGTCTTCCTGCCCTCTCCCTGCTCTCTATCCCTCCACTTCTCACCAGGTGGCACCTCCTCCAGGTCTGTACCTCCTACTGGGCTCTGCTCTTATCTGTCTAGGCCTGGGCATGTGCCAGTTTCCTGCTGGGCAAGACCCGAGGCATCTCACCATCGTGGCTGGCTTCCCGAGCTTGCAGCACCTTGTCTCTTCGTTCGAGTCTTCTCCTTTAAACCATCTGGGGTGAATTCTGCTTCCTCTCAGGATCCTGACACAGCTTCACCCCTTACCATCGGGTTGACTTTTAGCATGAACATCATCCTCCTTCTCATAATAGCAAGAGCTACTTATGATCGACCATAGGCCAGGTACAGGTCAAGTGCTTTATTAGATGATTTCATTTAGTTCACACCACTCTGACCTTTGTGAATCAGTCCCATTTTACTGACGAGGACCCGAGGTTTACAGAAGTTAAATAACTGGCTTCTAATCACACAGGAAGAGAGTCAAGAGCTGGATGTGTCCAACTCCAAGCCTCCCTTCTTGTAACCCTCTCCATGACTGTGATCGAATGAGTTCCGGGTTATAGTCAGTGCTGCTCTGGCTGCCTCCTAGCTGTGTGGCCCTGGGCAAGGCCCTTTCCCCAAGAGCCTGGGGTTGCTAGATGCTTTGGAAACCGTAATGCACTAAGTAGGTGTAGGGGATTGGACAAACATTACTATCAGTGTCGTCATCATCATCATTATCATTGTTTTGTTATTATTTCTAAACAACAAATTATGTAACTACTTTAAACACAGACTAAATGAGGCAGGTATGTTCTGGGAAGCTCATGTAGCCAATAGACACCTAGAGGACAGAAATGGCAGTGGAGTCACTGCAGGCCTTTGACTAAGTGTGGAGCCTCCAGTGGAGACACAGAGCATTGGGCCCCTACATGAGAATGTGAGAATGTGGCCACTGACTGCTTCTGTGAGATGTGGACTGGGCTGCCAGCCTGCTCCTGAGGCGGCATAGCTTTCTGAAACTCTTCCATTAAAACCTGAGCATCACAAAGGTGCCTTCAGAAAAGAGTTCATGTTCACACACTATTGCAGACTAGTCTTGTCCTGGGCACTGGGGGCTCCAGAGATGAGCTAGACATGCTCCCTGAGGGGACAGTTCACTGTCTCTTTGGGGTGTGTCATAGGGACCATCAGCAGCAAATGTTTGGATCAAGTATGACCTGCAGTTTTTTAAGTTTCTCCTTATGCTGATGTGCATATTGGTTTTGGTCTGTCAATGGGGAAGGAGGATGAACCCAGGTCAAGAGAAAGGAAGAAAGACATATGTGTCGAGCACAGTGCTCTCCACATAGCCCCAGGAAAACCATAGTTGCTTCTCATTTTAGAGACCAGATAAATGACCTGGTTGGTCAATCGAGTTCACACAGTCAGTAAAGGCAACTTGGGACCTGAACCCACGACTTTCTGACTCTAAAATCTATGTTTTGGTGGAGTTTTTTTGGTTTTATCTTTTTCCTTTAAGTGGAGCTGGGCTTGGATAGATCTGGAAGGTTTGAACAAGGGTAGTGAACGTGTATGGAGAGAAGAGAGGTCCATATCTATGGCTTTCAAATTTCTCTGACCTACAGGAAAAATACACATATATCACAGCCCAGGGCACACATACATCTACGAATTTCTAACTAAAACAAAAATTTCACAAAACTGTGCTCAACCTTACCGCAAGGGTGGGATCTGATATCTTCTACTTTACTCAAGTTGAATTATGAATGGGGTGCCAGTCTGCAGTTTGCAAACCACAGTTCTAGGTCACGGCATGGATGAATGAACCTGCAACAGACAGAAGCCCAGTTATTCCTGGAGTTCAGACTTCAGGGAGGGCAAGCAGTCGGAGGTAAAGCTTGAGAAGTGAGGGGTGAGCAGCCTGGCAGAAGAAACAAGGCAACTCCCATATACGATAACACAAGTGGACAGTAAAATGCAAAATGCATGTGGCAGAGAGAGCAGCAAGCCCTGCAGCAAGTTTTCAGAGGCCCTGCTGCCTCAAGGAACCCAGGGCTGATCTGGAAGAGTGGGGGTTCAGGCGAGAAGGAGAGATACAGCAAACAAAGCTTTTGGCATTTGGGGAGAAATTCAAGAAGCAAACCTGGACCTTTCACTGGACTCCAGCAATATTTATGAAGGGGCAGGGCCTGGAGCATTCGCAGGGAGACTTCCACAGACAGGACAGCGCTCCAAGAAACCTCTGCCCCTGCCCCCGCCCAAATCCACAGGGAAATGGGGGCTGTTATCACCCTGGGTTACCTCCCAACCTCAGAGACAGCCAGAAACGAGTCAGGAAATTGACCGAATTCCTACTGGACTAAAGTTTTATAAGTTTTCCTTAACATAAGCACAGGGTGATATTTTTAGTTCTTTGTGTGTCAAGAAGGGCCCATAAATATTTCAGAGCTAAAAATGTGTTCCACAAAATATAAGTCCTGGGTCGTATCTGTATATAAAATCATGATGAATTTTACTTTTCTTAATCCTGCAAAATTTGGTCTTACACATCCTTTGTTTTAAACTGGAAGTGGGGAAGGTGGGTGCTGTTGACACCTGTTCTTGTGCCAAACATGGGGTTGGGCTATGTGCAAAGCAGAGAAGGAAGCATCATTATCCCCACTTTGTGGATTTAGAAACTGAGGCCCAGAGTCAAGTTCACACAGTATGCCAGAACTGGCATCCAGGAGATCCAGCTCCCAGGTCTGGGCTCTCTGTTTCAGCAACCAGAGCACATTTCTCTGACCCTGACACTTTGGGGAGTCCTTGCCTCTTTAAGCAGTGAGACAGTGATTGTGATAATGGTGGCTAAGAGCAAGGTATTAGTGCATTACCTTATTTAATCCTCAGTGGACCCTAAACCACCCTCATTTTGCAGACAAAGAAACCAGGATTTAGGGAGGTTAAGCACCTTGCCCAGAGGGCACAGTAAAACAGTGGCAGAGCCAGGATGCACACCTCGGTCTTCTGTCCGACCCCAAGGCTCAAGCTTTTAATTACAACCCACACTGCTTCCTATATAGGCCATCCCATTTTCTACTTGGCTTAGATGTTCTATTTGTTCTTTCACTTTTTTTAAAAAACAGTATGAATTCTTCTGATGAACGGAGTCAGCACCTGGCCTGGACCCCTGGGAGAAGTGCTTTTGCAGCTGCTTCTTGACACGTGCCCCACACAGCGAAAGCACTGTCGGGACAGGGAAAGGGCTTCCCTGGGAACATGGTGGTGTGTGGCTGTATGCCCAGCCTGGCTGTGGGGACATCCCTAATCAGCGGCTGGCAGGCAGGTGACAGATGGTGCCGCTGTCTACGGGAGCCATCTTGGCCTTCTGTTAGAGAACTTGTCAGAGGCCAGGTATCAAAGGCCAGATGGCTTCTGTATGGGCACCACTCCTCTGTTCTTGAACTGCCAGGCTGGGAGAGCTCCCACCAGAGCTGCCTGACCCCGCATAGGCCTGGGTACGAGGAGGCCTGGGATACCAAAGGCCCTCCATCAACATGATGGTTGTGTCTTCTAGATTCCCTGGGCTGCATCCTTACTTCCCCACAAAGCCATTTAGCAGCCAGTGATGCCCCTTTACAAATGGTGGCATCTTAGAGTAAGACAATGTGGTGTTAGGACTGAAAGCAACATCAAGGGTCACCTGATTCATACTCCATCAGTGCTGAACCCTCGTTGGTCCCATTCCTACTAAGAGGTCATAGCAGTATCAAAGCTGGGCACTTCACTACCTCAGGGCACAGCTCTGGCCACTAGACCGTGCTACCTGATATTAAATTGGAGCCCATGGGCCGTTGGAAGGACACACATGTCTGCTGAAGATTCCAGCACCAGGAATGCAAAGGAGCACTAGACATAGACACTCGGCACTAAGGCGGAACACCACCTCAGTGACACCCTACCTGCGTCTGGAAGGCTGAGCAGGAGTTAATGGGACAGGGAGAGGAAGACACACTGTTTGCCACCCTGCCTCTCCCATTGTGTGGGCTGGAATCCACTCGGAACCTCTGAGTGCAGCCTGAACGGTCTCCACACACCCCTTTCTCCTGCTTAACCCCATGGGGCATTCTCAGGAGCCAGACCCACTGGGGTCCCAGGTTGAGCTGGCTGCTAGGACCGAGTTCTTTGTGAATGACACCTTGAGAAACTGCCCATCTCTTTTGCAGTTCAGGGTTCCACTGAAAGGGCCTTCTTCTCTTCTCCCTAGAAAACCATTTTGTCCAGAAAGCCTCTTCAAGGGTCAAGCCCGAAACCCAGTTTATTCAAGTGCCGATTCTCAGTGAAACTTTTCTTTTTGCTGACTTTCTCTGGGCTTATTCTGGGACCCCACTCTCAGATAAGTGGAGGAAGGTGACAGATAGGCTGATTAATCGCACTTCATCCAAGTCTTAACCTGTAATTACCGTGCTCCCCTTGGGCCTCTGCTCTGTGAGACAAGAGGGGAGAGGGTCTGAGGGGAAGCCAGCACCTCAGAGAGGCAGGCAGCAGTTTAAGGCTTCTGGAAATGGTGAACTCTTAGTTTTAACATGAAGGATTCCTCAGTCTGAAGGAAGTTCTTGGGCGAATTCAGCAGCTGTAGAAAGGGGCTGGTCTTCAACCCCACACAAGATTCCCAGATTTGTGCAGTAGCAACTGACTGTGTCCTCCTCAAGGTGTTTAGAGAGGAGGGAGCTGAGGCTTGGGAGGCTGTGACTTGCTGTCAGCCACATCCCAGCAAGTGAAGAGCCAGGAGCTGTCGGCTCTATCCTGTTTCTCTCTATGGCCTCTATGGCCTCAGTTTTCTCTTCTGAAAAATGGGTGGTGTGCCTGAGGACTTGCCTAATGTCCCAGAATACACACACACACACACACTGCACACGCACACGCACGCACACGCACACGCACATGCACAAGCACACACAGATTTAAAGTTCTGTTGGGGGCCAAGAGTTCTGTAAGGTGCAAGGATTTCAAAGTCCCTTGGGGCAGTGCTAAGAGGGGTCCTCACAGCAGACAAAGCTAGTTAGTAAAGGCATCTCAGAAACGAATGTCACATGGAAAACAAGGAAGAGACAAGTGGCTCTGGCAGCATTTCCTCACCATTTCTGGGTTCCCAAACCTCAAAGAGGTAGAGAAAAAGGTCCATAATGATAGGAAAACCCTAACCGCCTGAAGCTGCCTCCATTTCTAATAATTAAAGGCAGACTTAATAGATATTAGGGCCCCCTTTCCAGCAGCTGGGTGGCCAGGCAACTTTTATTTCAATAATTAGCCGCTGTAAGTCACACAGAACTGGAGACAGATAAAGGCAGGGCCAGTCTCTCATGGAACTAATTGTGCCCAGAGTTCTACACGCCTAATCAAGCCTCACACTGCTCCCGTTCCTTTCATCCAAGGCCTCAAAGGATTTCATCGTTGGTAATTAAGTCTTATAAGTGCCGTCAAGAAAGGGATTCTTCGGGCATTCTGAATGGAGAAGGGGATGCTAGGATGAGGTGGGACAGGCAGTGTGCAGCTGGCCCCCAAGATGGTGGACGGCAATCTAGGAATAGGCCTCAGTCCCTGAGCCACTGTGCATCCTACCCCTAGACAAGGTAGCTGCCAACCTTGTGACTTCAGCGGGCTACTTCCTCTTGAGTCTGGCTCAACTGCATCACCCAAAGTCTTTCTAAACTTCTCAGCTTGGACGGTCTCTAGGAGACGCATTTGTTAGAAACTCCAGTTCAGGCAGGGGTAGCTCAAATTCTAAATTGCCTAAATTCTTAGAGTAAGAGAACATGAAGGATAGAGTCAGCCAAGCTCCATCTGAAGCTTGGATTCCTTCTATGAGTCCACATGGACACCAGCCAGCCCTTGCTTGATATTTGATGACAGGGAGTTTACTCTTAACACATTTCATTCTCTAAGTCTGGCTTTAGAAAATTCATTTGATAGTGGGCTGAAATTTGCTTTCCCTGAGAGCCAATCCTGCTGGCCCTAACTTTATATGCCTTAGAAACTCACAAACAAGCTGAAGACCTCTTCCCCAGACAAAACCCTCTCTCACCCAGGCTCTGGGAGCACAGTGGCTCAAAACACAGGCTTTACATAAAAAGCACGATTGAAAAAGGAAAAATCAATATACGGGATCTTACCAAAATGGAAAACGTAGACTTCGTGAAAGACTCTTAAAGGGATAAAAAGATGAGCTCAGTTGGGAGAAAATTTGCAAACCACATATAGGATCAACTGTGGAAAGCCTAGTATCTGGAGTATATAAGGAACTCTCAAAACTCAACAGTGAAAAACAAGCAATCCAATTGGAAAATGCCCAAAAGGTATGATCAGATATGTCACCAAAGAGGATACGCAAATGGCAAACAAGCACATGGAAAGATGTTCAATGTCATTTGTCATCAGATAATTTCAAATTAAAACCACAGTGAGCTATCACCATGCACCTGATGAGATGGCTAAAATAAAAAATAGCAACAACTCCAAGTGCTGTCAAGGATGCAGAGAAACTGGATCACCCATACATTGCTGGTAGGAATACAAATGGCACAGCCTTTCTGGAAAACAGTTTGGTGGTTTCTTAGAAAACTCAGTATGCAATTATTGTACAACCTAGTAACTGCACTCTTGGGCACTCCTCCCTCAGAAATAAAAGCTTAGGTTCAAAAGCTCTACAACAATATTCTAGAATAAATATTCAATATTTATTCATCATAGCCAAGAACTGGAAACAGTCCAGATGTGCTTCGACAAGCCAATGGTTAAATAAATGGCAGAATGCCATGGAAAACTACTCAGTGATAAAAAAGGAATGAACTAATAATACCCATAAATCACAGGAAATTATACTGAGTAAAAAAAGCCAGTTATAAAAGGTTCCATCTATGTAATTCCATTTATACAGCATTTTAGAAGTGAAGAGCTTTGGAAATGGAGAACAGATTGATGGTTGCCAGGGGTTAGGGATAGGATAGGGATGGGAGGGAGTTGGGTGTGGCTGGAAAAGGGCAACATGAGGGAATCTTCTGGTGATGGACATGTTTCCTGTCTCAATGGATAGACTAACTCACACATGATAAAAATGCTTCTATAGAAGTAAATACACACATGCACACATGCTCAAATAAGCACACAAAAAATGGGAAATCTGAATCAGATGAGTGGATTGTATCAAGTCAATAACATGCTTGTGAGATCACTCTCTTACTGCAATAATGCAAAATGTTATGATTGCAGGTAACGGGATATCCCTGTATTATTTCTTCCAGTTGCATGTAAACTCTGATGATCTAAAATATTTCAATAAAAACAAACAAACGAGGTTTCTTTAAATCAGGCTTTTTTGAGTCAGGCAGACCTGGATTTGAACCTTGAACCTGTTACGTACTTCCCGTACAACTTTGGACAAGTAAACACTCTGAGTCTCAGTTTCCCCAGCTGTAAAATGGAGATAGTATCTACCATCTTGCGGGGTTGTCTTGAGGCTTAAATGAGATAATCCATGGAAATGTCTAACTCTGTACTTGCCACATAATAAAGACTCAATAAACAACAGGTATAAATGTAGCATTATTATCCAGGATTAATATTTTTGTGCCTTCCCCTGATTCACCTCTCACCCACCTTGCCTCTATCCTGGTCATTCTTCTCTGGAAAGGTTTCTTTTGGTAAATGCCATGTTTTAAAACACCAAGGTCAAAAATTGAAGAGTCTGATGCAATTTCAATATGAGAACATCTTCTGATTTCTAGCTATGATGCCACACTTTACATGCTGCTTTGGCCAATCACTTGCCACTTATGTAATGTCTTTTTTCCCCAATAAGATAGCAAGCTTTTCAGATTCATATTTACCTACCGATTCTTAAGCATCTACTATGTGCAGGCACCAGTGCTGGTGCCAATACCAGAAGCACAGCATCACCTATGTACTACTAAATCCTTGGGATAACTCTGGAAGTGAGGCATGGTGGTAGAGTGCTATAGTAATGGCCCTGGAGGAATCCCCCCTCCATGTATCCAGACCCTTGTGTTATCCACCACACTGACTTGAGTTGGCCAATAGGCCAAGGGGATGTTAGCAAACTTGAATCGGAGGCAGGAAAACCCTTAAGTGTTTGGGCTTGTCTCCTACTTTTGGAAAACAGCCATAATGCAAAGCAAGGCTGACTTGCTTGTTTCTACAGTCACAGGGCTGGGCCAAGCTAGGTGGCTCAGCTAGTCTTCTCTGGGGGCCAGAGAAGACTAGCTGTGGGGCCAGAGAAGACTAGCTGTGCCATGACTAGCTGGGCCAAGCTAGGTGGCCCAGCCTAAATGACTGACTCTCAGAAACAGTAACTCACTGTGTTTTGGGGTGATATGTTACATAGCAAAGGCTAGCTGACACAGAGATTATTATAATTTCCTCATTATAGATAAGGAAAATGAGGCTCATATCATTAAAGTACTTTAAAAAATAAAAGGAAATGTTAGGATAACAATAAGGGTAATGCCTAATATTTAAACAGCACTTCTGAACTTGTAAATTCCTAACACATTTTTATGTGATTTATTTATTTATTTATTGAGTTGGAGTCTCACTCTGTCGCCCAGATTGGAGTGCAATGGCCGCTCCCGGCCACCGCAGCCTCGACCTGCTGGGCTCCGGCGATCCTTCCGCCTCAGCCTTCCAAGTAGCTGGAACTACAGGCATACGCTACCACACCCGGCTAATTTTTGATTTATTGTAGAGATGAGGTCTTGCCAAGTTGCCCAGGCAGGTCTCGAACCCGCGGGCTCAGGCAATTCATTCACCTCAGCCTCCCAAAGGCATGGGATTACAGGCTGAGCCACCGTGCCCGGCATTTTTATGTGATTTAATCCGCTACCCCATACCTCTCTTCTGGGGAACTTATAAAAATTATATTTGTACTTAAGAAGTTGCTTAATTATATGCTCCAACCTTCTATGGAAGTGGGGACTGTGTCCATTTTGTTCAGCCTGGAATCCCAAGTTCCTAGCCTCGTAAACAGCAGGCACTTAATAAATAATGACTAACTGCACAAATGAACAAACACCTGAGTAGCTATGTTATACTCCTTTATTAGATGAATAAATGATGTTCAGAGAGGCAAAGCGTTTTCTTTTAGTGTCACACAGTGAGCAAGAGGCAGGAGGCAGGATTCAGATGAAGCCCAGTTCTTTTGACTCTAAGTGCAAAGGTCTGCCCTTAAATTTTCCATGCATCCCAAGAGTGAGACAGACAAGGAAATGATTAACTACCCCACAGTTAGAAGGGAATGTTGTTGGATGAATTCCACATGTTTCAGGAATGCCAATCCCCATGCTAAGAGGATTCTGATCAAACCAAGCTCCCTGCTGGAGCAGAAACACGCTGCATGTGAACCCTATTGCTTGGGATCAGAGATCCCTGTTAGCACAAGTCTCACGTGAACTTGCACCAGCCAGCCCCAGATCCCTATGGGGCTTCCAAATCAAACACGAAACCACCCAGCAAATATAGGAATGCTAGAAGGGTCTGCCCTGCTCCTGGGCCCAGTTACGTGTGTTCCTTAACGAAGGAAGGATCAGCGGATATAAGCGTTAAGCTCTGCATTCTCTTGTTTCGGATGCGCCCTTCCCTTTACTGGGCCTTCCCGCTGCTCACCGCACAGAGGTGACATTCTTAGAATGCCCTCAATCACGCTGTCCAGAGTGGGTGTGTGGAGGGACCATGACTCTAGCTGAGGAGGCTTTGTTTACCTTCCCAACAGCTACCAGCCACAGAAGACAGATGCCCCTCCAGGCTGCACAAGCACCTCAGCGGGCTCTCATGGTTTGAGTAGAGCTTCCCTCTGTGGCTGCGGCTGTCTCACTGCCTTTCAGGAGGGCCCTGAGCCTCTCCTCCCTGTGGGGAAGCTCTGGCCCTTGGCCCCTCAGTTGGCTAATGTTATACCTGGGTCACTGCAGTCTGGCTTCCCGGGGCCAGATCCTCGCTTTGTTCTCTTGATTGTAGCCCTAAATTTGTTTTCATTAAGATACTCTGTCACTCCATCAATTCTGCTTTTTTGGGTTGTTCATTGCAGTTGTCCACTGCACTAGCTAGGAGAGGAAGTGGGGGGAGCCTGCTTGCTGTCTCCAGGGCTGAAACCCAGAGGGGGATGGTGTCTGAAACCCAGCTTCGTCTCCGCTAGCCAGCAGTAGTCACCTGGATTTGTCTAGTATGGTGTTTCTAGTGGAAAACCCCTTCACACCTCAAACGTCACTGAGACACGGCAGTGCAGGGTGACAAGTAGGGTGAAGATCATCACCATCTTCACCTTACAGAGGAGAACACTCCCTGTGAGACAGAAAGGGGGTGCACAGCAGTCAAGAGTATCAACTCTGCAGGCAGATTGCTAGAGTTCAAAGCCCAGCTGTGTCTATCCTAGCTGTATGCCAGGAGCAACTTATCTAACCTCTCTGTGCCTGTGTCTCCTCTCTAAAGTGAAGATAATACTCTACACACCTGGTAAGGCTGTTCGGAGGTTTGAGTTTTTGTTTTTTTTTAGAGTAAATATATATTCATTTAAGTTTAAAAACAATTTTAAATTTTATTTTACTTTAAATATGTGGGGTACAACTCAGGATTAGGTATACAAGTGGTCATCGTGCAGGTAAAGTTTGGGCCTTCCTTTGGTTCCCACTTTGTCTGGATTGAGATCAGATACACTTATTAATGTTATGTGCCTCTCCCCTCTCCTGGCAGTTTCCAGCTACTGGCCAATCCCTTTCAGTGAGTGAGTTAATACGTGCAAAGTGCCTAGAACAGGTTTGGCACTTGGCTATTATTATCATTATCATCATCATCATCATTTTTACTACTACTACTATAGGGTATTTCACTCTGGTCCAGACAGGTCTGGATTTCTCCTGCCCCATTTGCACTATTGCACTAAGATGAATGTCCCCGTTCAGCATTATTTATTTGTTCATTTAGTCACTGAACAAATATTTGCTAGGAACCTACTCTATGCCTCCAGAACAACATTTCTAGGATATTTCTTGTCCTGGAACGACAGAAAGGGTTCCTGTTTTGAGCAAGTATGTTCTAGCTTGAATTATGGTCCCGGAGAGCCATCCCAGGACTTACTTTCCTCATCTGTCAGATGGGCAGTTATTAATATCCCTACCAAGCTGCCGCTTCTGGAAACCCACGTGGTCTCCCTGGAGAGGGAGAATGGGATGCAGCTTCCCCAGACAAAGCCCCGGTGCCCCTCCAGCTCTGGCCAGAAGGGAGGAGAGGAGTCCCTGAAGCAATTACCTCGGGTCACTGTGCAGGCCTGTGCTCTCTGGGAAACCTGAACCACCTTCAAAGAGAGACTTTTAATTGGCTTAGGCTCTGTGTCTGCTCCAAGAGAGCATCACAAAAGAGGATTAGCCCCCAAGAGGAACAGGCCCCACATACAGGCCAGATGGCTGGAAGTCAGCCCATTTTGCCTCAGCTTTCCCGAGCTGTGCCTCCTTTGGCCTGATCAGGGAGGAAGGAGTCTGCTAGCTCTCCTTCTCCTTCCATGTCATGAGTGCAAAAAATGTGTGGCCATGTCAGAGCCTTGAGCACAATCTAGAAAAAGTCCAGGCTTAAAATTCAGTCAGGACAAGCAATTGTGACCTACTTTGAAGACCTACCTGGACTTGCCAATCATGCTGCCCCAGCTGATCCTGGGAAGCAGGTTTCATAACCTGTTCTAACAGGGCAGCATGGCTGCAGGCAGAAGCAGGGAGTCTGGCTAAGTAGGGCTGACTTTGAGACCCGGCTTTGTGATCCTAGGCAAATGATAATAATATGTAAATAACAAGTACAGATAGTGGCTTGCATTTACGGGGTACCAAGTAGGCACCTGGTGATAAGTGCTTGCCACAGTGTTGCCATTTTATATACACTGAGGATGGGGGTGCAAGGATTTGTACTAAATCATCCCCCTTTCCAAGGGAACTGGGACGCAAAGCCCCACACAGAAAGCCTCCATTTTTTGAGCTATATCGTGGATGCAATAAAGACGAACTACATTCAGAGAGGATGAGAATGTCACATGGGCAGGCAAATGTGATTTTAAAACCATGAAACACCACACACATGTGTTATTCTTGTGGAAACTAACCTCCACGAGAGGAAGTGACTTGTCCAAGGTCACCCAGCTGGCAAGGAGCAGAGCTGGACTTGATTCCAGTGTTTCAATGCCCAGCATCCCTCTCACAAGGCTGTAGATGCTTTCTGTTAATGCCTGCCTGCGAGAGGATTTCCCTAGTGCAGGACAAGGGCTGCAAATCTGTAGGAGCAATCAGACTGATGATATTTAAATACTCGGCTATTTGAAAAATATAAAAACAAGCAGTTGATAATAAATGCCAAACCTCTGACTGGTTAGGAACACCACCTGGGGGCACAGAGATTTGTCAGCGTGACTGATGCTTCCTGCTTAAATGCAACACGCAGACGCTTGTGCAGAAGAAAGGCCGACTGTGAGTTGGCAGCTGCAGTGTGTGAAGAGGGCTGCACGCTTTAGAAAGCACGCCTTGCGTCTGCTAATTCACGCGTTCTGCATCACATCCCTCCAAAGGGACGGCTTGTTATACGCCTTTTATTGATGAGAAGCCAAAGCCCAGAGACACTCAGGACTCATCCAAAGTTGAAGAGTCAATAAGAGCCTCAGCTGAGATTTGAACCCCAAGTTACTCTGCTATGAAATCTCCATTTCATTCTCTGTGTGCCTTTGCTGCTCACACTATCTTTGCTGCTTGGGGGGAAGCTGTCACGTGTTTGGGGTTTCTGGGGACTCAAGCCCTGTCCTTGGGACTTACTGGCTCAGTCATCCATCTCTGGCCACCATCCTAAGTGCCTCATTCAACCCAGGTCCCTGTGTCAGGCATGCGGATGCCAGGATGGGTCTCTCATGGTCCTATCCTGTAGGACTGTACTGTCAAGGGCCAGGGGGAAACTGAGCCAGATAATCCAACAATCCCTATCCAAGGTTCTGCAACCTGGGGACAGGGGAGGAGCTGGACTGGCTTCTTGGGGCAGCTGATGTGTGTGACAGTCTGGAGGATGCAGTGGGACTCTGCCAGGCATTGGCAGTGAAGACAGAGGGAAAGAAGTCAGTTGTGAGGAGCCAGAGCCCTATCCCCAGGCCAACCCGGACACTTAATTATTTTTTATGTGATTCACATACTGGGCTTCCATTTAGGATTTCATTTAAGCAATCAGATCTTTGTCTAAAAACTAGTTAGAAAACCACTGCCTTAAGACATATTCTCAATTTGGACTGGCTTGGATGAGTGATTTCTATAATATTGGCTTGTCAGACTGGGATCACTTGACTCATTCATTCTTCCTGTTTTCTCATTTAAGAAATCTATCATAAATGGCTAATTTATTCCTTTTACATATATCTATTGATTATCTGTTATGAGGCAGACACTATTCTAGGTGCTGGAGATACAGAAAAAAATAAATCTCTTATCCTGCCTGCATTATTCTACCTTGCTGAAGCTTCTTTACAGCCTTCAGGGCAATTTTCCTAAAAAGCACAACAGACTACAATCATGTCCCTGCTCAAAAGTTTCAATGGCTCCCTATTGCCTAAAGTCTTGCTACTCAAAGTGTGGCCCACAGCAGCATCAGCAACATCTGGGGGCTTGTTAAAAATCTCAGGCTCCACCCTAGACGTACTCAGTCTGAATCTGCAATTAGATGTACATGTGACTTCTACAATATTGGGGTCTCAAAATCCCAGGACCACAGGATGCCAGCACGGCCCTTCACAACATCTTTTGTGACCTAGCCTATCTCATCTCCATTCTCTTTTTTCAAATATATTATACTCAGTGCTGCTCTGGTCTACATGGCACACCTGTCATCTTCTGCTGGAGACCTTAGTCGCACACTGCCTTGCACCTAGAACACCTTATCCCTTTTGGCTGCCAGCTATGATTCCTTCTTTCCTTGGAGGTCAGGCTCAAAGCCTCCAGGAGCCTCCTCAGGTCCCTCTCGACTCCCACAGTCCCCTGACTCTACTGCCTCATCTTCCTATCACTTCCCCAAACCAGCACTCCTATCTGTTGGAGAACTCAGTGTCCTGGAATTTGCCCGCTATTTAGGAGGGTGTCTGTGTTGTTCAAAAGATGGTGAGTGCCAGAGGTAAGAGACCAACATGCTTTTCTTTACATCCATCCTTCTCAACTCAGTCTCACTCCCTGTGCTGCCAGGTACCAGGGAGGCAGATGGGATCTGGAGCCTACCTTGGGGAGTACCCAGTCTGGTGGGGCAGACTGACTTTCCAAGTAATGAGTGCACGCACATGTTCTTGACACAGGCTTATGGCAATCCATGGGATATTGACTGAGCTGAGCCACTTCCGAGGCTGAAGGAGCAGAGTTAATGGCCACTGCTGCCTCTCCTCATGCATCTTTCCCAGTAGTCCTTTCACTGTCCCCTGAGGGAGAGCCCCTGGCTCCTGGGCTGAGTTCTCTGGAGACTGAGTCATACGCATGGACACAGCTCTGCCCACTGTTTCCCAGCCATCATGGCCCCCATGCACTTGACCTCTGTCTTCTCACATGGCTAGCAGGGCACCTGTGAGTGCTAGGGAGTGAAATGCTCACATTCAGCCAGGCCTGGGAAGGACTTGTGCTTCTTATTTTGAAGGAGGAGTAGGTGGCCAAACCCCACCACTCCTATCCCATGCTCCAAGGGCTAAGTTAATAAATTAATAAAGTAATGCATTAATTAATAGATCCATCAAACACTTACTGAACATCTATGTTGTGCCAGGCCCTTGAGGTAGTATTTGGAATATGAAGATACATGATTTCTGGTTGTGGCTTTCAGGGGAGGTCTTTCTCCAAGCTCCCAGGAGGAGGCTGAAACATCTGGAGAACTGGGTCCTAGCCCTGGCTCCACTGTTCCCTGGAGTAAGTCACTCAACCTTTCAGAGCCTCATTTTTCTTTTCTGCTATCTGGGGATTATAAGCCCTGAGCCATCTCACAACATTGAGAGGCTCAAACAGAATTACAAATCAAAAGTACATGGTTAATTGTAAAGTGCTATACTACCTGTGCAATAATCATTAAGGCAGGCAGTGTTAGTGACCAACCCAAGGGCCTTTTGTCAAGTAACACAAGTCCAGTTTTGTTCAGGCAACATGCCCAGCCCTGGGCAGTGAATCTTGATTTGGCTAAGGCAATCAAGACAAGCTTGTTTCCTCTGTGCCAGATACTCAATTTCCCAGCCTCCCTTGCAGCTAATGATAATCATGTGACTTAGTTCTGGCCAATACGATGAATAAGGAAGTATACTGGCTGAGGGAGCTTGGGAGTGCTGTCGCTGATACCACTCATTCTTACTCTTGCCACAAATGGAGGCCATTTTGGACCATGTAGTGACAGGCATGAGGACAACAAACCAGCTGTAAGAACAGTAGGGTGGGTCGACTTTCCCTTTCCACTTCTCCTTTTCCTGCTATAGCACTTGCACCACTCAAGCACCATCCTTTCCTGGGCGGAGGCTACATACAGTCTTTAACCAGATGCTGTCTGACGATAAACTCTGAGGGCCAAGTTGCCAAAATGGAAAAGTGGAGTGAGATGCTGATTCTGAAAACAGTGAGATGGTCCTGTGTGGGTGGTTCTTGGGGCAAAGAAAGTACTAGACACTGTGGGAACAGACAAGAGGCAGGCCCAAGCAGGAATGGGGGTGGCTTAGAGGTCAGAGGTCCTGGGGGAAGAATTGGAACCGTATACCCTTGGGTGCAAGTCTCACTTGTACATTGGAACAACTGCCCCAAAGCCCGGGCTCAGGCCTTCTCCTCTCAAAGCCTCTGTCTTCACTCAACTCAATAAACACTAAATAATCGTAACGAAAATGTATGTGTCTACATGCTGTCTGCCAAAAGAATGAATGAAGCGTATTTCTTGCCTCACTTGTTTCCACAGCTACCCTTATTTTCCAGATAAGGGAGCTGGAAGTGCATAGAGGTAAAGAGACTTGCCCGAGGTCATGTACCTGAGCCAATACCCAGCCATTTTCACGTCCAGTCTTCTTCACGGTCTAGGCCTGTGCTGTCCAGTATGGCAGCCACTAAGTGCATGTAGCTCAGTAAATTTAAATTTCTCATTAAAATCAAATAAAGTTAAAAATTCATTTTCCTTGTTACACTGGCTACATTTCAACAGTACAACAGGCACATGTGGCCAGAGGCTGCTGCCTGACAGTGTGAAGATGCAGGCCATTTCCATCCTGGCGGAGGGTTCCACTAGATAGCATTGGTGCAGAAACTTGGGACAATCACAGCCCAACTCACAGACCCCCGCCGAAAGAGCACAGGCCTTCAAGGTGACCTGAGAATGAAGTCTGGGTCCAAACAGCTGGGGTATTTGGACTGAGGAAGGAGAAAGAAGGGAAGAGAGCACTCCCTGAGCATCTATGACGTGCCAGTCACTGTGCCGTGTGCTTTATGACTGCTAGCTCAGTTGTCCCTCGCACCAGCTCTATGCAAGTGCCATTTTTAATTCCATGTGACAGATGAAGGCAGCAAAGATTGGGAATGTGAAGATACTTGTCCAAAACCCTATCCCCAGGAAATGGCAGCGTTGGGAGATGGACCCACATTTGACTCGGGGCCTGTACTCATCTGCCACGACTCTTTTCCAGGATGCAAGGTTTGGAGGTATCTCCTCTCCTCACTCCTTTTCTCAATAAAAGAGGCGAGTCTTTCAGCAAGGAGTACCAAATTCCAGCAGAGATGGGGGTTGGGAGGGGATGTCCACACAGGCCCAGAGAGAGGTAGCCCTCCCTTCAGGGCAGCTCTGACTTTCTCCCCAGCCTGGGAGGCCAGGTCATAGGGCATACTCATTCTTTCCTGGGTCTCCTCTCCCAGGCGAGGCTGTTGCTATTAGAGACCTTCGTAAATCAGGCTCCAGTCACCCCTGGAGACTCCAGACTAGGGGGAGGAGCTCCTACTGCAAGAAGATCAAGCTGCTAGGGCTCTTCCAGGGAGTTTGCAAAAGCTTCAAAGGCCAGTGTCTGATTTACAAGGCTGTCAGTGATTCCAGGCTGTTCCAGATCGGTGCCTGCACCAGTCTCAAACTGTGCCTCATTCCAGGGATGAGTCAAAGAATCTGAGGCCAGACCTGTCCCTCCCCTGCAAGAGGTTCAGTCATCCCTGGCAGGAGATGTGTCCCTGTCCAAGCTCTTGAGTCAGACTGGGCATTTCTGGTCCTGCCTCCGGGGAAGAGTTGAAGGAGCAGGGCCAGGCCCCTCTTAAAAATGGAGTCCAGGCTGCAGTCAGGAAGCCCTTCTCAAAAGCTAGCCTTCAATACCCAGGCAAGCTTTTTTTCCTTTCTCCTATGAGGAAATGGGATTCAGATAGGGCAAGTGATATGCCCAGGTGGTAAGGACTAGGGCAGGATTTGAACCCAGATCTGACACCCAAACCCCTGCCTCTTGTGCGCTGTCTCCTTGTACAGTACCAACAAAGACTTACAACCTGTACCATTAACAGCAAGTACATGCTCCTTGACACGCTTCCAAGCTCTTCCGTAAGCTCGAGTGAGTGACAAAAGGAGACTGCGTTGTCCAGCCCTGCGAAGTGTACAGAATGGGGTGGACTCCCTCACCAGGGCTGACATCTGGACCTGCAGGCTGCCAGGATGGCCAGGGATCAGGTGACCTCTGGAGACCCCTTCCAGCTTGAGGTAGCTCTGGTGACTAACCCGGTCCTCTTACTGGGCGAGAAGTAAGCACCCCAGTGCTCACTGAAGCCATAACTCTCTCAGTTACCAGCAACTGAAGTACTAGTTGCCATTTAAAATCACTTCTCCAGGAGGTGCCAGGTCACTCAGTCATCACCATTTCCTTCAGTCATCTGGCAAAGTAAATATTTTGATCAGATGTGCAGGAGCTCATAGGGATTAATGTCCCACAGCAAATAGGTAGAGCCCTAACTCTTTAGGGCTTTCCCTGGCTGCATTTGCTTCCAACACTCCTACACTCCCACTACAGCTCCCACTGTAGCACCGTCCCCCCCAAAACAGGCTAGCCTGGGGGGACCAGTGAGGGTCTATGATACGCATACAATGGTCATCTCTTTGTTTCTCTGTCCAGGTGGTGGCTCACTTCCAAGCTTCAATGCACACAGGAGAGGGGACCAGTGTGGATATTAGAATCAGAGCCGGGATCTGGATCCCTAACCCTGCTTCTTCCCAACTGTGTGGCTTTCCACATGTACCTTAACCTCTTTGGGTCTCTGTTTCCTGTTCAGCAAAATAGGGATACTGCCTACCTACCCTAGAGAGGTGCTGTGACAAGGATCGTTCCCAGGAAGCACGTAGCAACACGCTGTTTCCTGCTAAGCCATTGAAAGATGTTCGCTGCCATGATGGGCCCGCTTCCCCTGGGGTCCAGCATGGGACTGACACCGAGGCCAAGGCTGATGAAGAAACAGAGAGGCTCAACAAGGAGATGCATTGGTTGATGTCCTGACAGAATGTAGGGTAAAACTGCTGGAGCAGTTGTTGGGGGCGGGGGAGATTTCCAGATGGAGCTTATTAGCATAGATAGTTAGTCCAGTAAGCTCAGGTCCCCAGAAAGTCTCCCCTACCCCCACCCTACCTCACAAGACCCACCCAAACCAGAAAAGGAAAGTGCCAATTCTCCTGTCCCCTGGTGTGCCTCAGACCTCCCCTGTGGTCTGTTTCTTTAGGAGGAAAGCAGTTGTCTGGAAGGCACCCAGGAAAGCCATTCCTTGGGACATGTTCCCCCCGCCCCACTCACTCCCACCCCCAGCAATGCTGGGATGCCAGAAAGACAAACCCAGCCAAACATACGGCCCCATGGCCCAGGAAAGCCAACAGCTGGGCCACTGGCTGACTTTTCTTCTGCTCCTTGGAATATTCTGGCAACGAGAAGACACGGTCTCAGCAACTTATAGAAATTTTCCCAGGATATCCCAGCCTCTAAGGGAACAATCTGCTCCTTTCTCACACATTTAAATCCTTTTCTTGGAAGACCAACTCCTGCGTGGGTGTGCGCATACACATTTAATTTGGTCCCATGCATAATTAAATATAAGATTTCAGTGACGCTTCTAATAATAGCAATCACTAATATTTAGTGCGTGTTAAGTAAAAAGTAGTCATTATATTCATCATCTCATAGTCCTCACAGCAACCCTTGAGACAGGCGTTCTTTTATCCCCATTTCACAGATGAGGACGCAGAGGTGGGCCGCCTTGGAGGGGTTGGCATTGGAGAGTGGGTTTAAGAATCTGGTCCAAGAGTCCCCTCCCTCTCCCTGTCTTTGCCTTCTGCAACTGTGGTAAGGAGCTACCAGTGGCAGGGTTGTCTTTCCTTGGGGTATGTGTTCTTTCCATTGGGTAAGTAAGATTGACAAAGAGGGCTTCTTTTTCACCACTGGGGTCTCTGACCCTGAAGGCTCAGGAAGGAACTGGAAGTTGCCCCTGTGCTTTCTACCTTGAGTTGCCAGGTCCTTTCCAAGGCAGCTCAGCTCCTGCCAGCATCCCCTCCCTCTGGGGGCCCCACTTTGGAGTCCAGCTTGCTTCTCTACAGCACACACACTTGGAAAGGAAAATTTCCCACATTTTCACCAACACAAAAGCCAGGTTGTATTTTTGTTCTCTTCAAAATATGCCAAGGGAATTTCTTCTTTCTCCTGAACTTTCTCCAAAACTAAATAGAAAAAGTGAACACCAGTTTTCCCTGTAAGCTGAGAATAGAAAAATCAACACGCAAGGTGGCATTTCCGGGACATTACAACACAGCGAGTGTGCGATTCTATCTCAACACCATTTGGCAACTTTGGGGATATGGTAGATGATGTTTCTCACCCTCAGACTCCTCACTGGGCTCACATCAGCATTGTGCTTTTTCTTAAAACCAGAATCTGCAAGAGGTAAGAAGCTGCAATAAATTAACACCACCTGGAATGGAGTTGGGAATCAACACACCGACCACAAGCAAATAAAACATGTGCATACACAGATACTGCAGTGAGACAAAGAAGACAGTGGCCCAGGGGAAACTAACCCGACAGCACAAAGACTGAACCCCGGGAGAGAAAGACGCGTGCTTCTCCCATAACCGAGAGCTGCAGAGAACTAAGTCTAATCGTAAAGTTGCATGGATTGTTATAACTCACCAAATCGCCTGTCCCCAGGATGGGCTGCCATCCTCTTCTGGACTGCCCAGCCCCCTGTCTCTGCTGCCTTCAGGAGCCTCCACGTGGGTCCCCTGTGTCTCCCCCGCCCCATCTCCTGGTGCAGTGAGAATCATCTTTCACAAACAGTTTGATCTCATCACTCCCAGCTCTGCTTATCTGTCCTGACTTCCCTTCTCAAAGCCAAACATCTTGCTTTGCCCCCAGGACCCTCCTCCCCGCTCCTGGCAGCCTCCTCCCCAAGCCCTGCTCATCACTTCCCAGGAATTTGCTTCCAGCAAGGCACCTGCCTGTGCACTGGCCTGCACTCAGCATGAGTCAGAGAAATCCCAGGTAGGAAGCAGGGTCCCCCTGCCATCTATTTCCAACCACTCACTTAGAGGGGACTCACCCTAAAGGTGAGCTGGCTGAGAGGCCATCAGCACTTGCTCCCACCCCTCCAGGAACGGGGACGCGTACATTCACAAAAGGAGAGTGCAGCAAGAGGACTAGGCTTGCAGACTGAAAGCTGCATCCAAACCTGTCTCTCCCTGTAACCAGCTGTTCCCTGCTGGGCAAGTGGTGGACCCTTCCATCTGGGCTAGCAAGTCCTACTTCACAGCCATCCTCAACATCATAAACATCATCATCATCGCCTCTGGACAATTTTTGTGGAAAGAACACTGTATTGCAGCTAGAAAGACCTGAATTCCAGGCCCAGCTCCAGAACTGGGAATATGAATGAACTCTGGCCTTCACTTTCCCATCTGTAAAGTGGAGCTACAAAGAGCTCCCTCAAAAGGGGGCGGTCTGGATTGAATGAAACAATGCATGTATAAAATGGCTTTATAACCTGGTTAATTGGTATGGCTGTAAGCATTTATCCTGCTGAGCTGAAACCCGCCTCCTGGTCACTCACCCTAGGGCTGCAGGTGCCTGGGTCATCACACAGGGGCATTCTGATCTTGCCATCAGGACCTCTGAGCCTTCCCTCCTCCTGTCAGAGCAGCCCCATCCCTGAGTCATTCCCAAGGGGTCTCTGGTTTGCTTCCTGCACCACCTGGGTTCCCCTCCTGGGAAGGGCTGCATCTGAGGGAGTGCTGCTGGGACTTTCCACCCTGGGGATCCAGCCCCAGTGCCTTTGCACCTGCCCACGTCTCCTTTGCAAGGCCTTCCTGCAGTCTTTTTGTGGAGCATTCTGTCCTACAGGTCATGTCCTTTCCCCTATCATGTCTTATGGTGTGAATTTAAGGTCTGTGAACACTGAGATCGGAGTCTTATTGTCCTCTGGCCTCTGTGGTCCAGTCATTTCCCTCCCAGAGGCACTTGGTACTGGGACAGAAACAAGGAGATGAACCATGTCATCATCGGACCCACTGATTGCAATCATCATGGAAATTATTTCATGTAGATTTTCCCCAGTGAATTTTATCTTGAACCCACTCCCATTTCTCCTTTAATTTTTCAGCAGAGCTTCTCAGGAATTGCTTAGGAAGCATGGGACTACAGCTCTTTGGTGCTGATACCCCATGTATCTACAAGCTCTTTAAGGCGGAGATGGAGTCCCTGGAGACCTTTTTGTAATCCTCAATTCAAGCCCAAGCTGGTAATAGCCATGTCGCTTCCAGTGCACCTGCCCAAGAACACAGACAGCCCTACTGCCACCACTTAGCTACTGTAGACCTTCACCTTTCTATTTGCCCAATGAACACTTGCCCTTCAACCCTCATGGGTGCCCGTGGGGGTGCTAGTGATTGGAGCCTTTTGGTTCTCATGCACTTATGCAGACATTTGCTGTCCCAAACATGGGAGACATTGATCATAGCAGTTTAGCAGCCATCAAGGGATGTCTGGTTGAACACTTTTTCGTGCCAAGGCTGTTTTTAGCTGAGCAATATTCGCTTGATACTCTCAGGTAGAGGAAGAGAGATCACCACTCATATCCCTCCCCCAGTACCTATTTCCTTGTCTGTAAAATAGGGGTGATATGTAGATCACAGGGTTCCTGTGAGCACCAATGCCATAACAAATATAACATACTTAGACCAGCATCCAGTACACAGTAAGCAGTTATTTTGCACTTTTCAAAACTTGGTCAAAACGCTCATCACCCTCAGTTCCCCGCCCCCTCAAGCACATCACTGACATCTAGTGGGAGATCTGGGTAACTACAGATGTAGATACCCAAAGCTCCATCCTTCATGTGCCCTCACGACATTTCAGAGAGGGTATACCCTGTCTTACGAGCAATGTCAGCCAGGGTCTGCCTCAGCTTTTCCAAGCACTTCCAGATTTGCCATCGAACTTTATCCCCACCCTTGCTTTTCATGGTGAGTAGATTCGATGACGAAGGGAAGATCGTGGCCAGTGGTGAGGCAGGGACAAGACCCGCCGTCCTACACAGTAAATTCTTGAGGTCTGGGATAAGTCCTTCTCGTTTCCCACAAGGTACCTATGACGCTGCTTGGCACACAGCAAGGGCTCAGTAAATATCTGTAGAGGAAATCACCATTCTAGGAAACCCCTGTATGTGCAAGTCCCCCCTTGTGTAGAAGTCTACATGGCACAGGGACTTGCTCTCGGTGACAAATGGCACTGATGCTCCAGGAATAAGCTGAAAAGGACACACCCCTCCCCATTTCCTCCCAATGTGCATGTGATTAGACAAAAAGTATCTAGCACAAGTGTTCCTGACTTTCCTCTCCCCTTATCTGGAAAAGAAGTCTGCCTGGGTCCTCTGTTCCTTTTCTCCAGGTCCTTTCCCATACCCCAGGGTAGGTCACACCAGACCAGTGTAGGAGCAAGAGCCCAAAGCTAAAGCACCAAAGGCGAACAGGCTGGGGCTGGGGAGAGCATTCCTCTGGGGGAGATGCAAATCAGTCAGGACTGTAGAGAAAAGCAAGGCAACTTCAGGAAAAGGATGGGATTAGAGGGCTTGCACGGCTCCAGAGGTGATGTCCTGTTCGTTCTCTCTCTCTCTCTCTCTCTCTCTCTCTCTTTGAGTCAGGGTCTCACTCAATCGCTCAAGCTAAAACGCAGTGACAGGATCATGACTCACTGCAGCCTCAAACTCCTGGGCTCAAATGATCCCTCCGCCTCAGCCTCCTGAGTAGCTGGGACCTTAGGCAAGCACCGCACCTAGATTATTTTTTAAATTTTTTTTGTAGAGGTGAGGTCTTGCTGTATTGCCTAGGCTGGTCTCAAGTTCCTGGGCTCAAGGAATCCTCCCAAAGTGCTGGGACCATAGCTGTGAGCCCCCATACCTGGCCCATGTTCTATTTCTTAAGCTAGCTGGTGGGGCCATGAGAGTTTAATCTTATTTTTAAATTGCACACAATTGTTATAAATCCTCTTCGCAGTATATGAAAAATTTCCCCAATAAATATTTTCAAAGAGACATGGGAGAAGTCGAGACTTGTGAACGCCATAGAGGGGATAGAGAAAAAGCAGATTTGAAGATGTTTTGCTGTGGATCCAGTGTCTCCTGATAATGTCTGAGAAATGTTAAGTGGAAGTGTCGAGTTATCCTGAACTTATTTCTGATTGTTGGGCCTTGTCTTGACCTCGGCATGCTCCAGGGCTGGCACAGGGGGTCGTGGCTTTACAACCCTACCTTGGCTTAACACTGAGTCCATTGACAAGGCAGAGAGGCTCTGGTTTGGTGGAAGCAGAATTCAAGAAACAGGGTCATCCTGGGGGGACTGAGCAATCCTAAACAGGTGTGTGCCCTCCTCTGGGCTCCTTATGTTATGTGGACACACCAAGCCCTTTTCTTCTTTGCCTCACTTCTTCTCGGTGCCAGTGTGGGGATTTGATGAGAACGCCCAAACACAGGTGCTTCATAAACCAGAAAACATGGGCATCACTGTAGGATGACTATTACCATACATAGCCCTGGCAGAAAACTACTCCCAAAATAACACAAAGTGTCCCCAAAGTGTGAGGCATTTATGTCCTAACTGGGCATAACTTTCAGTCAGGGTTTTCTGGACCCAAATCAAATTCTCATACCACTCCAGCCAAAGCAGGTGGAAAGTGCACTTAGCAGCTGTCTTCTAGCTCCAGAAGATTTATGATGCGAGACCATAAAGTGCCAGGGCTAGGAACCAGACTCAGGGCCAGATTGTGTGAGTTTGAATCCCAGCAACACACCTACGGGCTTGGGCAAAGCGTGACCCTGGGAAGTTTCTTAACCTCCCCCCGCCTTGGTGCCCTCATGTGTAAAATGGGCAAAACCATAGTAGCTACATCATAGGGCTCTGCCAAGGATTCAAGGAGTTAGTATGCATGGAGTCTAGTAAAGAGGAAGCTGCCTGTAAGCATAGCAGTTATCAATATTAGTATAATATAGTTTCCATTTTCTGAGGGGAAAGAATCAACAGAAGGGATAGACATCGATTACAATTGTACATTGGAAAGTTGAAATAGACACTTGGAAGAACTTCCTGACAAGGTTGTACAATGCTCATCATGGAATTTTGGGGATTCCCCAGGAGCTACTTCTTGGCCAACTATGGGCTGATACAAGCTTTTCAGCAGCATTGAAGCTCCTACACTCCTCAGCACCCCTTCTAAAAATACAACCGTGTGCTCTGGGTCCTGGAGAAACCAGAGGCAAGCCAGGTGAAGGATTGGAAAATAATGAAAAACAACTCACAACCTTGTCCCTACTCCCAAAGCTCCTGATACACAGGGAACCTATGAGTGCATGCCTCTGTGAGGGTTCAAGGAACACACATGTGGAGCCCCTGGGATGGTGCCCGTACACGGTAAGTACCACGGCCATTGCTATCTCTTGTGTCTGTCCGTCTGTCCATCTGCCGATCCTCAAGTGAGGGCTCTAAAGCAGCCCTGTCCAAAGAGGGACCTCTGTCACAATACACCCATTCTGTGTCTGCCCTGTCCATGTGGCTGCCTAGTCATAAGTGGCTGTTCAGCCCTTAAAATGTGACAAATGTGATTGAGCAACTGAGTTTTTCATTTAATTTAACTCATTTCAGGTGTTCTTATGGATTTTTGAAAGGTTGCTTTTACTCAGTGTAACTAAATTCTAATTAATTTAAATCACTGCCTGTACCTGGTGGCTACTGTGTTAGAGAGCATCATCCTAAAGCCCAAGTGTAGCCATGCCACCTCTTGGCTTTGAGTCTTTCCAAGTGGCCCAGCACCATCTCCAGATGAGGGTGTGCTCTGCGTTCACCCAGCCCTACAGCCAGATGGAACCGCTTACTGTTCCCCACCCCACTGACTGCAACTCTATCCCCTGATTCCAGTGCCCTTTCTGCCTTGCCTGCCAGGTAACCTCTTCAGGAAGCTTTCCCGGGTACTCCCCTCCCATCCAGCCAGAGTTAGGGGGCGTCCCCTTTGCCTTTTCGGCCTCCAGGATATCTCCCCACCCTGGCATTGACCCAGCAGGGCTGGACTTGACTGAGTACTGGCCTGTTACCCTTTCTGGTTGCTCCCTGGGGCCCGACCAGGGCCATGTTCTAAGCATTTCTGGGGCTGGTGCTCATAGACACCTAGAAGGCCCCAGCTCATTCTTCTGGGCCCATAACGCCTCACTTAGGAGGAATCACTGACTTCTAACAATGCCCTTCCACCTCCCAAGGCCGGTCCTTTTAGCATCACATACATACATCCCTGCGTGCCATCAGCCCTAAGATGTGAGCCAGCAACTGTGAGCCGTACCATCGATTCAGTAATCGCCTTTTTGAGAAAAGGAAACAAACAAAGCACTTCTTTAATGTACACATTGGTTGTGCGACACTTTCTGCTTGCAGAAATGTTAAAATGTAAAGGAAAAAATTGGCTGAAATCAAGGAAAGGGAGGCAAACCATGAGCTGGCCTCCCGGAGGATGTCCTGTCCAGAGACTCCTTCCACAGTGGGCACACAAGGGGCACCTTTCTTAGCTCCTCACATGCTGTCTGGTGCCAACTGCCATCTGACTGGGCCTCCAGAATAGAAGGATGCGGATGGGTCCTATGGCTCTTTGAATGGATCAAATGGATATTCGAATGAGATAAGTTTTTCTATTAGAGAAATAATACATCATTATTGCACATAATTCTCTTTCATCTCAGGGCCTTTTTGTGAGTTGTTCCTTCTTCCTTGAATACTCGATTGCATCTGGATGTCTCTTCGGTATTTCTCTCGAGTAAATGTCCTCTACAGAGTCGCCTTTCCTTGCCATCCCAGATAAAGTTGGTCTCACCTCTCCCCTGTTCTGCCAGTTTCTCTCAAATTAACCACCTCATTTTCCTCTCCGCACTTATCAATGTTTAGAGTTAATTGTCTAATTATTTATTCTCTGTCTCTGCCCGGCAAGATGGCAAACTGCTCAAAAGCAAGGATTTTGTCTAGTAGGTATTCAAGAAGTTTTTGTGAATAATTGAACATACAGAAAAATAAAGAAAGCTACACCGACTCCTTGTGTTCCCACTGCTCAGAGAGAATTGCAATTACATTTGAATGCTTAGTTATCTTTCCAGACATTTCCTGTGTGTGTGCTCATATGATCACTTTTTAAAAAAACTGAAGATGTGGCCTTTCTATTTTACTTTTGTGTTCTAATCTGCTCCCCATCCCATTTACTATATCATGAGTATCTTTCACATCCATATCACAATTAGCCATCACTGTTTTAAAAGGAGGCACATGGCTAGGTGCAGTGGCTCAGGTCTATAATCCCACCACTTTGGGAGGATTGCTTGAGGTCGGGAGTTTGAGATCAGCCTGGGCAACACAATGAGACCCCCGTCTCTACCATAAAAAAAAATAGCTGGGTGTGGTGGTGTGCGCCTGTAGTCCCAGATATTCTGGAGGCTGAGATGGGAGGATTGCTTGAGCCCAGTCTGAGGCTGCAGTGAGCTGTGATCATGCCACTGCACTCTAGCGTGGGAGACAGGATGAGACCCTGACTCAAAAAAAAGGAGGTATGCTGTTTCCCTGTATGGAGTAACCCTAATTGATTTAACCAGTCCCTGCAGGTGGACACTTGGGTTGTTCATGTCCTCACATTACAATAAGCCTTGCTGCCAGTGAACATCTGGTACAGATGCCTTTGCATGAAGGCCTGCTTATTTCCATTAAAATGTTGTCACTGGGCCAAAGGGTATGTACTTATTGCTAGGCTTTGGATAAGCAGTGGATGGGGCCAGTTGTCAGGTGAGGGATCCTACTATGCACAGAGGACTTGGCAAGGTTCCGAGAGGGCTGGGGAGAAGATAAGAAACGGGCCCATCTCTATCCTTTGGTAAATACTGTCAGCACCTTCTCAGCCTGACCTGAATAGCTGACTGGAGCTTGAGGCTGAGCCATTACAGGCTTTAGTTGTAGATATTTTTTAAAAAGGAATGCTCTTGAAAGGTCTTATGATATAGAGATACACACACGAACATGCTAATAAGGTGCGATTTATGCTTATATTCTACAATTACACCTGACTGAACCCGCCACTTAATATAGCACAAATGTGAGCCCCCAGTGAACCCCAATTTTAGTTCAAAAGGGAGAAATCATTATTTTCACTCTCTCAATATGCTTAATAGCTAATGTAAAACCAATGAATATAATTTGGCTTCATTTGGAACGCCCATTTCTGTTATGACTTCCTTGCAGTTATGGTTGAACTGGAATTTACACAACAACGTCACGTCACCAGAAACAAATCCAGTCTGACATTGGGCAAAACCCTCCAGTTTGGAAACCCAGGAGCAAAGGATGTGTGGAAGCACTGACTTCACCATCTTCTAGGGTTCATAGTAGCAAAATCCAATTCTCCTTGCCCTTCCCAGCTCTGCTCTCAACTGCCTTCACTGAGGTCAGATATCAGAGTGGTGCTGATCCTTCATATGTAAACAGCACATCATAGGAACATAATATATGTTCCATCCTTTGTTGCTTCTGATCCTTGCAACAGCCTTGGAAGGTTACCCAGAAGTGTTATTGGGTTCATTTTACAGATGCACCAGCTGAGGCTCAGGCTAGGAAAGGGACTTGCATTAGGGTAGAGCTGGAGGGACCTGCCAAGTGAACCAGACTGGTCAGTCCCTCTCTCTTTTTCTATTCCCCTGGCTGGTTTCAGTCCCATGGTTTGGACTGAAGGAGTCCCCACATGCCAATTTAGTGATTGTGCCAAACCAGATCAGCAAAAGGCTGGCTCTGTCTGAGCGGCAGTTTGTGAGAAGGAGGCATCACGTAGCTGGGTGGTTGGGAGAAACGCGTCGTGCCGGGCAGACTCTACTCACTATTGTGACTTCATGATGCTGGGGGATGTTAATTATGTTCTAAAGACTTAGCAAAATACAAAGTTGGCAACTTTTATTTTGACATTTTTCTTTTCTTTGAGATCTTAAAATCTGAGAACCACTGATTCATATAACCACAAACAAGAAGTTATATTATTTTTAACACATTACCTAGATTCTAGTCACTATGCTAATGTTTCACACGTGCTCTCCACAAGCCTCAAGATAATTGTATGAAGTAGGAATTATTCTCTCCTTATTATAGACCAGGACACAGAGGCCCAGCAAGTTAAACCATTTGCCCCAAGTCACAGAGTGAGCAAGTGGCACAGGCAGGATTCTAACTCAGGCCCAGCTTCAAAGCACAGCTACTTGGGGAAGGGAGGGGAAACCCCCCAGCACGAATGAGTAGTGATGCTTTTGTTTGTACGTTCACTCATTGCTTCATGAAACCTTTGCAAAAACCCTCCTTCATGAAACCTTTGCAAAAAAGACCAGGGAGGAAGCCTGGTCTCAGAAAGAACACGCTTAGGGACGGGCAGTCCCAGGCTAGAGTCCTGGCTGTGCCCCTCCCCGTGGAGTACCCAGCCGGCCACCTGACTCCACAGAGCCTCAGCATCTCCAGCTGTCATGTGAGACTATGATGTCTTCCTGATGGAGTTGCTGTGAGGACTACATAAGCATGTGAGGAGAGGGCCTAGCAGTGCCTGGCACACAGTAGGTGCTTGATGGATACCAGTCCTCCTGTCTGTCACTGAAGTGAAGCCACTGGGCAGGTGCCCAACTCTCAGGGCTTAGGGTTGGATGTGCTTCTTGACCTCAGCTGGCTCAGTTCTCCCACTTTACAGATGAGGCAACTGAGGTTCGGAAAGGGATGGTAACTCGTCCAAGGCCACGGTGCAGGATAACAGCAGAGATGGGACCAGAACTCACATCCTGATCCCCTGCCTTCTGCTTTTGCTATGAGAGCCCGTTAGTGACTTTACTTCTTCACTGCAGTTACCACACAAAGCTGTAATGTAAGTAGATTGGAGACACATGGCGGCATTAATCTTTTGTTGGGAAGCTGAGAGAAAAACAATAACTTTTTGACCAAAGAGTAAATGTCTAGATTATACATTCTGACTTATCAAACAAGTACACAGCACTTACTCTGGACTGTTCTACAACCTTCAGGAACTTGACCTCACTTAATTGTCATTACAATTCTATGAGAAAGTCACTATTGCTATCATCTCCATTTTACAGATGAGGAAACTGAGGCATTAAGAAGTTAATTTGGCTGGGTGCGGTGGCTCAAGCCTGTAATCCTAGCACTTTGGGAGGCTGAGGTGAGGGGATTGCCTGAGCCCACAGGTTCGAGACCTGCCTGGGCAACTTGGCGAGACCTCATCTCTACAATAAATCAAAAAATTAGCCAGGCGTGGTAGTGTATGCCTGTAGTTCCGACTACTTGAAAGACTGAGGTGGAAGGATCGCCTGAGCCCACCAGGTCGACGCTGGGGTGGCCATGAGTGTGCTACTGCACTCCAGCCTGGGCAATGGAGTTAGATTCGAAATAAAAAAAGGTAACTTGCTCAGGGTTATACTTATGGCAAATTGGCAGAACTGGGATTCAAACCCAGTCCATCTGGCTACAGAGTCCATATCACAATCACTATGCCATGCTGCTTCTTACGAGAAATAGTGAACTTCTTGCTACTATGTATACAAGAGTGCACATTACTTCAGAATACTAACGATAATGATCATCATAATAACCACAATAGGAAAAAATACAGGCAATCCCTCTGTGGTTCTCTCTGGAGACTTAATAGTACTTACCCAAATGTTCAGAAGGGCCATTCACCTCCACTGTCCCTACTCCACCTCTGTCGCACCCTTCCCTCTATCTAGAATGCTTTTCCTCCCTTGTCTGACTTCTACTCTTATCCTTCAGGACTCAATTAGAATGTCACCAGCTTTGGGAAAGCCTTTCCAACAGTGTCTCAGTCACGGTGGGTGCATGTTCCCTGAGTCAGCAGGGTTTGACATTGCGTCCCGTGACGAGAATGATAAAAGAGGATAATGACTTCCCTCAAGGAACTCTCCCAGGAGTCTCAGATCACTCCGCTAATCAATGATGCCTAGGAGTGAGATCAGCCATTCCTTTACTGGCATGGATGTGTCTTTTTATTAGCACAAGCGCCCCAGACATTTATGGGATGCCTTCCTTGCACCTGGCATTTTCACACATTACTGCATTTCAGGAACATCCTAGGCTTTGGGGCAAGTCCCGCCACCCCTATTTGAGCAGGGAGGTCGCCAGGTTGGCAAAGTCAGGTAACTTGTCCAAGGCCTCACGGTCAGCTGAGTGGTAGCACTGAGATCTGAAACCCGGTTCCCAAACCCCTTTTCCAGGGAAAGCCCTACATATAACTGTCACGTTAAAATGGATTCTGGCAAGGATCAGCAATAGGAGCTTAATTCAAGAGGGAAAGGTTTGATGAGGAACAGGATGTTTACATAATCTCGAAGTCTCTCCCTACAAAATTCTTACTTATTACTAAAGGAAACATGGCAATGGGAAGAACTGGAAGCCATCTGTGATGCTTCACTGTGTGTCCATGACTAAGCTCTGGCACCCAGCTATTGAATCTAACGTGCATCTTGGTGCTGCTGTGAAGGTATTTTATAGATGAGGTTAACATCTACAGTCAACTGACTTTCGGGAAAGGAGATTACCCCCTGTAATGTGGGGGACCTCATTCATGTTATCAACGGAAGGCCTTAAGAGCAAAAACAGAGGTTTCTCAGAGAGAAAGATGTTCTACTCAAGACTGCAGCATCAACTCCCAACTGAATTTCTAATCTGCTCGCCTGGCCTACAGATTTCAGACTCGCCAGTCCCATGAGAACATAAGTCAACTCCTTAAAACATAGATGTAGCCTGTAATCCCAGCATTTTGGGAGGCTGAGGTGAGGGGATTGCCTGAACCTGCGGGTTCGAGAACAGCCTGGGCAACTTTATCAAACAAGTACACAGCACTTACTCTGGACTGTTCTACAGCCTTCAGGAACTTGACCTCATTTCTACAATAAATTAAAAAAAAATTAGCTTGGCATGGTAGTGCACGCCTGTAGTTCTGGGTACCTGGAAGGCTGAGGTGGAAGGATCGCCTGAGCCCAGCAGGTCAACGCTGGGGTGGTTGTGAGCATGCCACTGCACCCTAGCCTGGGTGACAGAGTGAGACTTCAACACAAAACAAAACAAAAATCACAGATGTATATATTAAGATATTGCACGTCTACATGTACATATTTGAAATATCCCATTGGTTCTATTTTCCTGGGGAATGCTGACTGATATTAACCAACTGAATAAGATTAGCAACACCAATGAGAAACAAGGGGTGTCATGTGCTTCCAGGAGTTATATCCTGAGAAGAACACAGTATTGTTTATACAGTATTTTAAAAAATGGAAAAAAGTATTAATTGAAAGATTAAAAAAGCTATCCTCCTTCCTCAGTGACTCACAGGCGAGCAATGGCTCCAGCCACTGAACCTAGTGACCCAGATGAACCTGGCACATAAGCAGGTCACGTTTAGTGGATGTGCTCAGCTAAGAGTCTCTTGGACTCTTGGCTCGGTTCCCTGTCTGCTCTCCCTTATCTCAGTCCCCTTCTCCTTCCCCACATGAACACATGTAGACTCACAAACACCCACAGTGTGAAATTTTCTCTCTGCCACCCAGCAGGCCTAGGATAATTCCATCTCCCCAACTTTATGAGGCCGGCGTATACAGTGAGTCACTTTGCCCACATCTGCGGATTCCTGTCAGAGCTGGTTATCTGCCTACGGAGGGATGTTAACATTTATGGCTGTGAGCAGGGACGTGTGACACTTCAAAGAAGTGAGGTGCCAGCTACCTTTCTGAGCTGCAGGTGGTTTTTATGGAAGCAGAATATTGCCACTTATTATTTATTTCACTTCTTATTTTTAAAATGTGATTAATATAGCTCGCCAATAAATTTGGCCAAGTACAAGCATTTATGAAGCACCCTTGGCGGGCTTGGTGTGACAAGGCCTAATTGCTGCGAGGGCAGAGGCAGCCGCGTGAGGCGAGCTTCCTCTAGCTTGAAAAGGAATCAGCCTCTTTTGGGGGGGGGGGTTTGAAGCTGTGATTCTCCTTGTGAGGTACCCAGAGGATGGGCCAAGCAGGCCTTCCATCAAGCAGGCGGGGGGAGCAGAAGACTGACTGAACTGAGAGGTTGGTTCTGCAGGCACCATGCGGTGGAGAGGGGCTTTGGAGCCAGGCTGGCCAGCAGAGGTTCAAATCCTGGCCCAGTCAAGCAAGCTGGGCAAGTTGGTCAAACCCCTCAACACTTGTTTCCCCACATGTGAAATGTGAATGAAGGGTGCCAAAGATGGGCTGAGAGGATGTGATAAGTACATGCTTGGAAAGTTCCTAAGCCAGTGCCTTCCAAGCCATAGGCACAAAGATATCCTTAGCTTAGAGTTCATAAAGAAGGTGGGTGATGGCACAGGAACAGTTTGGTTTGAATCCTAGCTCTGCCACTCACTAGCTGTGTGGTTCTGGGCAATTCTGAACCCCTCTGTGCCTCAGTTCACTGAGCTGTGCAACAGGGGCTACTCACAGGTTTGTGGGAGCGTTAAATGAGAAAGTCTAAACCTGGCATTGTGGCCATGGCCTGGTACCTGGAGTCTGTGGCCCAGGAGGTGCTGGGGGAATGTGTGCTGGCGAAAGGAAGATGGATCACGGGACTTTTCTCAGCAGCTGCCTCTTCTTCCTGCCAACATTTTGACAGGTGATGGCGCTGGCCTAGGAGAGGGAAGAACACTCTCTTTGGGGTTTCTGGATCCACAAGTTGAAGCAGAGACCACAGACCCAGCCAGGTCCACGGCGGGGGGGGCATTTCAGGTGAGTTCTAAAGCTCAGGGCAAAAAAGAGGTCAGCCTGCCGTACAGTCTCCCAGATGGGATGTGTCTGCTTTTGGAAAAGGTGACACTGGAATCTGGGACAGGTTACCTGAGCAACAGGCCTGCTGTCAGTAAAGCAGTAGACCCTGCTCCCCCTGGCGATGAGTCTGTGTGCCATTTTCCTGGACTCTGTGATGAAGGACTTTCCTTGTCAGGGTTGACTCACTCACCAAAAAGGCACTAGCTCCACTCAGCAACAATCATTCTTGGAGACTCTTATTGGACCGGAGCCTGAGTTGGGCTCAGGAGACAGGGACAGATGAGGCCATGGGCCTGCCCTTGAGAGCCCACACTTGAGTGGGAGAGGCTGCCAGAGGCCCCAGTACAACACGGCGCCATGCACGGAGCAGACGCCATCTGCACCAGGAACATGGGTTGTATAGACAGGGTGTGTGTGTGTGTGTGCGTGTGTGTGTGTTGGGGCTGAGAGGGTCAAGAAAGGTCTCAGAGAGGAGATGTGGGGGTATCCTGGCTTGAAGGAACTTGTTAGATGGAAAACAGTGTGGGAAAAGCACTCCGGGCAGAGGGATCAACACAAAGATATGGAGGTATAAAAAAATAACATCTGTGTGGGGAAGGCTAAGTTCACAGGAGGAGGGTGAGGTAAGAGCAGAGAGAGGTGGGGTGGATAATAGAACCTGATTCAGTCCTCAGGTGGGGTGTGGACAGGGTGGTCTTTTCTGCCCAGCCACAAACTGATTCCGCCATCTTTGAATACTTAAAGGGTCCCCACACATGCTCACACACAGGTGTACCTGTATCTGTCCATTTGCATATGCTAGTGTATAAATGATATGAACAGTCAAATTCTAGAATGTAGGCTATTAAGCTCTGAGATGTAAGGATTCTTAGAAATTCAGATCGAGCTCAGTGTGGTGGAGCATATGGTATGGTTGGGGGCACAGAGACAGTGCAAACTGAGAAAAAAGAGGAAAAAAAAAAGACCTGGTTTTGGAACCTGCTCTAGGGCTGCTGCGTATTGTTGGGCAGGTTGTTCACTGCTCAAGGACATATGGCTGAGGAGGGTGATTCGGGACTGTGTTCATGGGAAGCACAGTGTGGGGAGTTGGGGTGAGAGGTCCAAGGTGGGAGGTGGTGGGGAGGTGGTTGGTGGGGGACACCATTGGTAGGTTCAGGCTGGGTCAGGCTGTGGTGAGGTGGAGTCTTCTTTTTGATAGACGCAGTGGCTCAAATGACTTCCCGAGTCCCTTCTAGCACTAATCTCACATACCCATCCACCAAAGTAAGTTGACTTGGTTTCCTCACTGGTCAAGGGGAACATCCCTAGCGAATCATCTTCCAGTTTAGCCAGGCTAAACTCACTGCTGCTCTGCTTTCCTTCTCCAGGTGACCCACCAGGATCTCTATTTTTCAAGGCAGAGCCCCACCTCCTCCAGGAAGCCTTCCAACCATTCCCCCCCACCCCCTGCTTCCAGTGGTTCTCCCAGCACCAACCAGTCATTCCTGATTTAGACTAGGTAGAGAAGGTCATTCTCACTTTCATGGAGCACCAACTTGTCCTGGGAGGAAGAGGTACCAAGATGGGAATTCTTACCCCCTCACTGGTTTCAGCAATTTTCAGGCCTCTATTCAAAGTGAAGGACCCTCTCCGAGGGGAGCGAGGTCAAGAAGGTTGTGAAGCCGACTGTGCTGGTGAAAAAACACACTTAACAGCTGCACAAAAGCAAAGATGAAAAATCTACTCTCATTTCATTGTCTCTTTGTCTCTTCCAGTGAGAAAGCAGCCAGCCCTGGGGGTCAAGTTAGCTGGGGGTCAGGGATAGAGTTGAACTTCATTCAGGACAAGGAGGAGGAGAAGGAGGAGAGGAAGAGGAAAAAGCAGGAGGGCTGACTTGGAGCGAATCCAAGACCCAGGGAAGAAAAGCATGAAGAGAATTCATACCCTTCATATCCTGATTCTCTGAACTTCTTCGTGGGATTCTGAGTCACTCCCCTGACTGTTGGAGTGGGGTGTGTGTGTGTATATATGTGTGTGTGTGTGTGTGTGTGTGTGTGTGTAAGAGAGAGGGAAGGGTGCTTCAGATTTCACAAAATCCATTTTAATCACCCTCTGCAATCCACAACACTCTGTAATTACAAGTCTCTTATGCTCAAGGACAAAAAAACTCACCGAGAAAGCAACATTAAGCTTGCAAGCGGAAACATGAAAATTCATGAAACACACAATTAAGGATCCAGTGACGATGTTAACTCTCCCCTTTGCCAGCCCAGGCAATGGGGATTTCCAACAAAATGGGCAATTCGAAACCCTGAGTATCTGCCATGGACTTCAGTAACCCTGGCCCTGCCATGCCTGCCCTCCCTGTGGATTTTCATGTACTATGGCCAAGCGCAATCCTGGGGCTCAGCACTCAGTGTCTGAGCCCTAGGGCAGGTTGGAAGGACAGGCCTGGCCTTGGACGGGGGGAGCCCAAGACTTATGTTTGAGAAATGACTTCCAATGCTTGCTGTCACCTGCAGAATGCCTGAAAGACACAGACAGACTTTGAGGTTTTTTTTTCCCCATGAGTCAAGGGAATTCAAGAAGAATGGGTGTTGTGGTCACTCTCCCATCTAGATGGCTTTAGCTCCCAAACTGACCCTCCTCCCCTCCCACTTCCAACACCTTAGTCCAGGGCCTCCTTCATTCTCTGCTCTAGGGCCCTTACTCTGCTTCCATCACAACCCCTCACTGCCAACCCTGTGCCCCCAATCCACTCTGTAAGTTCCCTTCCAGAACAATCTCCCTACACATGCATTTGAAAAACGCTCCTGCTCTTCTTCCAAATCCCATGAATAAAGCAGGACAGGAAGCTGTAGCGGAAATAAGGCCTTATCTATGTTACATAGGAAAAAAAAAACTCAGATAGAAAGAAATCAACCAAATGTTCATTGTCTGCTTTTGGATGTAGGGTCTGCAGGACAAGAGGTAGGAGGAGGAGATTAACAGGGCTTTATACCTTTCTGTGCTTGTGCAAATTTTCCACACTGAGTATAACTTACGGTCAGGAAACAATGAAATAAACTTTAAATGTCACCTCTGTTCAAAATCCTCCCATAGTTCTTTATTTTCTACATGACAAAATATAAATCTGAAGCCTGGTATTTAGAGCCTTCTCAGATCTGTTCCTTAACAGCAAGGCTGGCTTCCTGGGCTTGTGACCTGTGCAGTCACACGGGTTCACAGTCAGAAGCAACCATGCTTGGTTGAATACTCTGCTATGACCACCTTGAAGTTCTTAACTTGTGAACAGGAGCCCCACGGTTTTATTTTGCATTTTACCCCACCATTTATGTAACTGAGCCTATTCATCAGAGTGTCTTCATCAAAAGAAATAACCACTCAATTATTCAGAACAAAACAATGCAGATGGCCTTGGAATTGCTGTGTTCAGGTAAGGGTCTCCAAGGCTGTGACCAGGATAGTTAGGAAACCATACCATGTGGGTAAAGTCAGAGAGAATCAGGGATATTTAGCCGGAAATGTGAAGCAGAAGGGATACTTAGCAAATATTTATCAAGCAGCTTCAGCACTTTTCTAGGCTCTAGGAATACAGCTGTGAACAAAGCAGACCACATCTATCTCTGCTCTACTGAGCTTACGTGCTGGTTGGAAGACAGATAATAAATAAGCAGTTATTCATGTTGGGTAGTGCTATGAAGTAAAATAAAGCAGAATAAGGGAGATAGTGAAGGCTGGAGTGGGGGGGTACACCATTTGATTCAGGACCTGAAAAGAAGTGAATAAGCACTTGGATAACAAAAACATGGAAGATGTCAATGTCTACACAGACAATTACAATACACTATGGGATTTGCCGTGGCAGAGACTTGGTGGGATCATAAATAAGAAGAAACCTGCCTAGCCTAGGGGAAGGGTAAAGGAGGGGAATCTTTTCCCCAACTCTCGAATCAGCAGAATCCACATCCTGTTGGCAATGCCTTAGTAATTTTCCTTCCATTCCACTACCATGAACCAGCTCAGGTTTACATTTGCCCTGAACCATTGCAATAAATTTGATCTGTTCTCTTTTTCTCATGCTAAACCCTACCCTCTCCTGACTGGCATATGTACTCTTGGGTCTTCACCTTAAATCTTATTCTCTAATCCTGACTTCTTTCTTGAACTCCAGACCTGAGTATCCAACTGCCTTTACTCCTGAGGATTCTGAGCTTCTGAAAGAGAATGAAGCTTTCTAACTTTCCATGCTGGCCTCAAATGCTATCCCAATTATTTTGACATTCCAAGGTGTTACTGAAGACACCAGAACCCCGAGAACAAGGTAAGAAAATTGAGGCACAGATGGGTAAAGAGGGCTCCCCAAGGCCTTTAGTAGCAAAGCAGGGTTTTGCCCCTTCTGTCATACTGTCCAATCACCTCACCTATAACTCACAGGCCAAGCTACCTGCCTGCTACACTCTGCTGTGTAATTTCCAAGGCCTGCTCTGACTCTAAGATTCTAGGTTTCTCTACTCTGATAAGACCCTAGATGGACATACAGAAGAGGCAGAATCTAAGGAAATTTTCTCTATCCTGGGGTCAACCCAATAACTTGGCTTTTCCAGAAACCCAAATTCTCAGCACTCCGGTGCTCATAGGACCTGAAGACACTTGGAAAGTTCACATGAGAATGAAGCACAAGGCAGATGTCAATATATTAACTGACCCTGAGAAACAAAACTGCCCACAGTAGTCTGACCAGAGGCTACTACATAGAAAGCCAAATTATCTTCAGAAGGTTGTTGGGTGGGCATGGTGAATTACAAATGGCATTCCTCACAAATTCTGTGACACTCTGAAATAGGGCTTAACATTCATTATGCATAAATCCCCAGTTATTATGCCCATTTCATAGATAGAGAAACTGAGACTTGAAAGGGCTAAGAAGTTTGCCCAAACTCACACAGTTGGTAAGTGGTAGAACTAGCATTCAAATTTAGGACATCGGCACCAAAGCCTGCTTGTTGAACTACAGACAGATACCAAATAGATGCTGTTGCCATAGAGAAAAAAAGTGATAAGCTTTTGTCTAAGATGAGTTGATGTTTAACATAATACCCATGACAGTGCTGTGAATTAGTATTGCTGTCATGCAGATGAGAAGGATTATTGCTGAAAATTCTCTCCCCCAACGAATCTTTATAATCAGGGTTTTATGTTAAATGTACTAGGTGAGAGTTAATTTTTAAAGGACTCCTCCTGTAAAGCAAGTAAATGATTTTGTTTCTGAAGATGAATAATCAACCCTAATTTACTCACGACACAGTAAATCTGCTGGAGTCAGAAACATCTTATTTGGAGCCAGGTAGCCTTCAGATTCCTGTTCTGGATCAAGGTCGACCATGTTGCCGTGGACGCATGAGTCACTTGGAAATGATACTCTCCAGCTCATGAGACTTTTTAAGGAAAAATGGAGGAAATGTGTATAATGTGCACAGCATGGAGCCTGCATATGGTAAGCGCAACTTTCACTTCTAATTTCTCAGGGTAATCCAATTTGCTCTCCAGTTCAGCTATTCAAGGTGCCTAGGTCTTTCTTACTACCACCCACTATCGCCATCATCATTATTATTATTATCATTTTTTACCCAGCTGTCCAATATGGCCATGCACCTTGCTATGATGATGATGATGTTTGATAATGCAGCTATTTCATCTTCTGTCCAAGTCAACTCATGCAGTTGTAATAAAACTCTAACCCTGATATTGACTTTGGGGGTAACCACCACCCCCTTGGGCTCTGACCACCCTGTGCCCATGTGCTTTTCCCCTTTATCACCTCTCTTAATCTCAGAGCCAGACACATACTGGACATTCTGTGAGGGAAATCAGCATTTCTTTGTACCCGAGGAGCAAGCATCTTTCCTGGTAGGACTGAATAGACAGGTGACAATTTCAAAGTGGATTGGAGCCCGTCAAACAATCCAAGTTTCTAAAAGAGACCGTGGACATGACTTGGCCTTACCTAATAGCATCTGGGATTGGAAGGGCCAATGGTGGCTGGGCTCTGAATGCCTGCTGGGTGAGGTGAGGCAAAACATGACCTTGGCTTAATCAAGGCTCCATTTCCCTTAAGGGTTTTGGGAAGACGCACTATCAAATTCTCATGGCCTCAAATGATGTACAAGTCAACTTGCAAGAGTAGCTCTTGGTACATTCTCCCCGGAGAGTGGCAGCTACTGTCCTCAGCCACCTGCAGGCCAGAAACTGCTTGAGAGGGTGTGGTGAGGCCAGCCTAGCCTAGCTTTGCCTTGTCTTAGTTTTGGGATTTAGCTTTTCTAAACCTGTTTCTTCATCCCTGAAATGAGAATACCTGCCTCTCAAGGGGAAATGAGGGTTAAATTGGATAACTCATAATTCACCAACAACACACATTTGTTCCTTTCCCCTCCCTTATATCTGTTCAGAGAACAGACATAAGAATCCTCCAGGCAAGAAAATGGCCATGAAAAGCCTTGGTAGATGATGGAGGGAAAAGAAACACATTGGGGACATGTACTGTGTATCAGGCACTGTGTTAGGCCCTTTACAGATGTTATTTTATACCATTTTTGCAGTGATTCTGGATGGACGATATTACCCAATCCCTCTTTTAAAAAATGAAGGTAAAATGCACATAACTTAAAATTTACTGTCTTACCCATTTTCAGATTCATAGTTCAATGATAATAAGTACATTCACATTGTTAAGCTGCCATCACCACGATTCCTCTACAAAACTCTTTTCATCTTGCAATACTGAAACTCTGTACCCATTAGACAATAAAGCCCTATTTCTTCCCCACCAGCCCTGGCAATCACCATTCTACTTTCTGTCTCTTGGAATCTGACTTCTCTAGGTACTTCTTATAAGTGGAATCATTCATTATTTGTCTTTTTGTGACTGGATTGTTTCACTTACATAGTGTTCTTAAGGTTCATCCATGTTGTAGCATGTGTCAGAATTCACTTCCTTTCTTAAGGCTGAGTCATATTTCATTGTATGTATATGCTATGTTTTATTTATCTGTTCACCTGTTGACAAATACTTGGGTTGCTTTCACCTTTTCCAGCTGTTTCAACTAATGCTGCCATGCCCATGAACGGACGCATCTTTGAGACCTACTTTCAGTTCCTTTGGGATATACTCAGAAGAGGAATTGCTAGATCCTATGGTATTTTCATTTTCAAGTTTTTGAGAAATTGTCATGCTGTTTTTCATAGTAGCTATACCATTTACCTAATCCCTTTTTAGAGATGATAAAATTGAGTTTCCAAGGCTAAGCAACAGGCATGAGACCATACACAGGAAGTGGCAGTCAGATACAAATCTAGGCCCTGTGTCCTCACTGAGCAGCAGTTTCCAAAGCCAGGGTTCAGCCAAGTACATTAGAATCACCAGCACACTTGATAAGCATATCCTAGGCATCCCTATCTAGAGAAATACAATCACTAGGGATGAGGCCCAGAAGTCTGTATTTCTAAAACAACAAAAAACAATAAGCAAACCAGCCAACCAATTCCTGGGTATTTCTGGTGCATATTCAGGTTTGATAACCACTATTTATTATTGTGATAATCATCATCATTGCTGTCCCTGTTGTTATCTAAATTGTTGTCATAACCGTTCCATACCCAGATCAGCTCACTGATTTGTAAGCGTCTGGAAACAGTGGGAGTGCAGGGGTTACCAAGGAAGTCTCAACATGGCTTTGCTCTCCAGCAACTGCTGGCTTTCAAAGGGCGCCGCATTTAGTATTCTAATCAACAAGGCATCGGCCTGGCGCCTGCCCGGACCTTTCTTAGATCCTTGACTAACACTTATTAAGCAGTTCAAGCCAATGTGTTCCTAAGGAAGTGTGTGCAGAGGCAGACCGTTGGCATTTTAATCTCATTAGTGATTTGAAGCCCCGAGAGGAAGTAGCTACCACAGTCTCTTGTCCCATGGGGTAAGATTCTTCACACCCTGAGGCTGGCTGCCCATCCCTCTGCCATCTCCCACCCATCCTTTCCAGATCTGTATCTGCTCCTGGGCCTGGAGGAAAAGGCTCTGGAAACCAGAGCTTGATGACTTCCAGGGCAGTGGCTGCAAATAGCTGGATAGCCAGCTCAGGTAACCAGGCTGCCTGTAGCCCAGAGCAGACAGTGAATTATCTGCCTCAGCCTGACATGTTGAGTTGGCACCAGGCCATAGGCACTGCTCCCTGAATCCAACTGCCTGGGCCCCCTCCCCCATCAGCACCCTTGATAGAAGCCAGACGAGGCTTTGGGGCCTTGGGAAAGAAGCATCCAGAGGCAATCTTCCCAGCACAAAGCCTCATTGTTGGACGAGGAAGGCATGGGAGAAGCAGAGGGAGAGCTTATCTATTGTCAACGCAGGACAGCTGAAAGGGCTCCAGTGAAAAATGACCTTATAAATGAACAGATGGAGGAATATGCAAAATATGTAACTATGACCATCCACTTTCCTAGGATAGAAATAACTGGGGCTTTCTCTGCACATGCTCACAAACACACACACGGTAACACCCGCACACACTTATTCTGCTCAAACTATATCAAAAGGCAAATATAAAACAGATTCATCTATCCATTCACTTATCTACCATCTGTTCATCCATCCATCTATCCATCCACCTTTCCATCCTTCCATCCTTCTACTTGTTTTGATCATTCAAACATTAGCTTAGTGCTACCTACCATGGACATAAACTAGGCTGAAAGAAGCAACAATAATCTAAATCAGAGGTCTCTAACAGGTAGGATTTGGGTACCAGTATGTTGCCTCACCAAGCACTGCCTATAACTGAGCCAATGTCTTGCACAGCATATGAAGGATCTATTGTGATGAACACACATGGAGTTAAAACATTCCTGAGGCCAGGCTCGGTGGCTCAGCCTGTAATCTCAGCACTTTGAGAGGCTGAGGCAAGTGGATTTCCTGAGCCCGTGGGTTCAAGACAGCCCGGGCAACTTGGCGAGACCTCATCTCCATAATAAATTAAAAATTAACTGGGCATGGTAGCGCGTGTCTGTAGTTCTGGCTACTTGGAAGGCTGAGGCAGATGGATAGCCAGAGCCCAGCAGGTTGACATTGGGGTGGCCGTGAGCATGCCACTGCACTCCAGCCTGGGTGACAGAATAGACTCCAACTAAAAAAAAATTTACTGAATTCATAGCAGCTTTCTGTCATTATATATTTTACCTAATAAAAGTGGAAAGCATAAATACTAATCACTGAGAGACTTTAGACATACTCTAGGCAAACAAAAGTGCAGAATCACAAAGTATGATTTCATGAATGGAGATGATCAAACCATAAACACCAAATATAATAGCTAATTAAATAATTATGTGTGGGGCATTACTCTAATCACTTTACTTATTAATCCCCACGATGAATCTATGAGATAGACATTACTATCACCTGATTTTGCAGATGATAAGACCAAGGCAAGCTTATATAACTTGGCCAAGTCTCACATTAGTAATGGCAGAGCTGGGATTTAAACTCAGGAAGTGCAGCTCCAGAGTCAGTGCTTTTAACTCTCCTTGGAATGGTGGGCATGATCATTTGTCCAAAATGCTCTCAGATGGGGAGAAGGACTGAGAGGGCCATGTGACAAGCCCAAAGCCACATGGTGAGCTCTTCAGGAAGCTAGGGCCAGAACTTAGCTTTCCTGTCTTACATTCTCATTACATTGCTGTTTAACTAAGCCAGACTTCTCCCCAAAGTGAGAGTCAAAATAACCTGGGCTTGGGGACAAAGGAAAGGCAAGAGAGACCATCAAGCTCAAGGTAAAACAAATACTGCCTTCTTGTACACTCTGGAACACAGTTTTCTCATCTGGGGAGCTTGCTTTTTTCTAGGATTTCCTTGGGAGAAATTCCTGACACATGGGAAGGAAGACCCAGGCTGTGCTGAAGGGACCTGGGGCTTCCAGCCAAGCTGCTTTATTTTGGGCATAAAGGAGCATTCGGCAGAGCAGCTCAGCTCTTCCCTGGCCGACACAGACTTCATTTCTCTCTAATTAGCATCTCACAGTTGCACAGCCAGGAAACCCTAGGAATGAGGGCCCTACCCCTCTGAGCAAGTGGTGCCTAATTAAATCCCAGTGATCTGTCTCTGGCCACTGCAACCATGCCAAACTGCAAGGTTGGCTCAGGAACACACTGTTTGCTGGAGGACAGGTTTTTAAGAGGCTGCAGGTGGCATTGTAAAGTGGAGTTTGGAGTCTAAAAATCCTGGATAGGAATTCTGGACCCACTGGACACTGGCTGTATGACCATGGACACATTTATTTCCTAACTATTCTAGGACCGGTTTCTGCATCTACAATATGAGGACAATACCTTTCTTGTTTATGAGTGAACATATTTATGCAAAGCACTTGGCACACATTTGCTCTGAAAAATAAGACTGTATGAATAGATCAGTGTTGTCCAAACTTTTTATCATAGAAGAATTACTTTTTATTTTTATTTTTTATTTTTTGAGTTGGAGTCTCACTCTGTTGCCCAGACTGGAGTGCAGTGGCTGCTCCTGGCCACCGCAACCTCGACTTGCGGGGCTCCGGCGATCCTTCCACCTCAACCTTCCAAGTAGCCGGAATTACAGGCATGTGCACCACGCCCGGCTGATTTTTTGATTTATTGTAGAGATGAGGTCTTGCTGCCCAGGTGGGTCTCGAACCCATGGGCTCAGGCAATCCACTCACCTCAGCCTCCCAAAGGCGCGGGATTATAGGCTGAGCCACCGAGTCCGGCTACTTTTTATTTTTCATTAAAAAAACATCTTAAGTAAAATTCCAATGTCTAAGAGAGATACAGGTTGCTGCTGGGTTGGTAAGGGGTTGGTGGGGGTGGCCCAGGGTTCTGCCTATTTTGTTTCTTTTCTTTCCATAGTGAGCCTTCAGATTCCTCTAGGGCAGGGGTCCCCCACCCCTGGGCCATGGACTAATGCCAATCCATGGCTTGTTAGGAGGTGAGTCACACAGCAGGAGGTGAGCAGCAGGTGAGTAAGCGAGCAAAGCTTCATTTGCTGCTCCCCATTGCTCGCATCACCGCCTGACCTCCTCCTTCTGTCAGATCAGCAGAGGCATTAGATTCTCAAAGAAATGCAAACCCTATTGTGAATTGCACATGCGAGTATCTAGATTGCACGCTCCTTATAAGAATCTAATGCCTGATGATCTGAGGTGGAGAGGAGGTAGTGATGCTAGTTCTGGGAGTGACTGCAAATACAGATTAACATTAGCAGTGAAGTTTGACTGCACATTCCCCCTGCCTCTGTCTGTGGAAAAATTGTCTTCCACGAAACCAGTTCCTGATGCCAAAAAGGTTAGGGACTGCTGCTCTAGGGAACACAGTTTGACCAAGTGATTGCTAGTCCCCTTTCAATTGTAATTAAGAAGAAGAATGAGGGAAGGAAGGAGGAACGAAGGAAGGAAAAAAGGGAGGAGAAAGCAAAAGCATACTCTTATCTGTCATTACTGGGAGGAGATTTATATTTGTTGAGCACCATTACTAAGATGAAAATGAAGCTTATAGTCCAGCAGAGAAGTCAGAGCTGAACAGCTAATTTAAAGTTTTTGAAGGCGATTTTAAAAAGGGGGCTCTATGGGAACACAAACCAGGGGATTTGATTTAGTGTAACAATCAGGGAGCTGGGGCTTGGAAGATGAGAGACGACCCTGGGACTAGATGAGGGATGGGAGAACAGAGAAGGGACTCAGTTTGTGACAGACAGCATCTCTAGGCCTTGGTGGCTGATTAGATATGGGGTCACGACTGCCAAGAATGATACCCAGGTTTCTGGCCTGTAAATCATGATCAGATCCAATGAGTCCAGATGCACCCCTGTCCATAGCTCTCACAATCATCCATCCTTCCCTCCAGGGAGACAAAGGCAGGAGAGACTGATTTCCACCCCACGAAGGGCTCTAAGTTCGGAAGAACACAACAGCCTAAAAAAACATCGGTAGGTAGAAGCTCTTCTAGAAAGTACAGTAACCGCTTGCAGCAAATTAATAATAGATGTGCTGGGTTCCCTGAGAAATATTTACCCAGCTGGCATGGTGGAGCACTACTAACTGGGAAAGGAACCTGAGCCTTACCTCAAACAGCCCCGACTACTGAAAATGGTGCCAGCTGGGGGGGGCGTGTATACAGCACTTCGCTCAGGAATATGAGAGTTCTCAGTCTGCTGGGAAACGGGAAAGTAGCTCAGACAAAGGCCCCGGGGGTGACTCCTGGAAGACCACAGACAAGGAAGGTCTCATATATCTTATGCTTACATAGCACTTACCATGTGCCAGGCCCATTCTAAGGGCTGGGCTGATGTTAACACATATCATTCTGGGCCCGATTCTTGAGTGAGGCACTCTTTTTAGGTCCATTTTACAGATGAAAGTATTGGGAGACAGAAAGGTAAAGACAACTCATCCAAGAAACTGGCTATGAAGTGACAGGACTGGGATTCGAATCCAGGCAAGTCAGTTTTCAGGGTTACTTTTTCTTTTGCTGCCCTTATTGCCTTTTCCCAAACAGTCGAGAGTGGAACCAAGTCAGAGGAAGGGGGCCCTGGATTAAACTGCCAAGAATACACTTGTCCATCTACCCAGCTACATGTAATCTCTCTATTTCCAGCCTCTGCAGAGGACTCTGGGCTCCTCTTACCAGACAAACATAGTAGCAACTTCTTCATTTATTCACTGAGCACTCACAGGGGACCAGACACCATGCCAGGCTCAGACTGGGCCTTGTACAATGTGTATAAAATATCCCTCCTCCAGGAGGCTGTGTTTTCTCCGAAGCAGCCTTTTGGCCCTTCTCTAGGATGAAGTTTCCCAATTAAAGAACAGAGGAATTTGAACAGACATGCAAAAAGCATTCTGGGGCAAGTAAGTTTCAGAAACATTAAGTTAGCACCCTCACTGCAGATCTTCTCAGAGCCTTTAGTGTGTTAGTGGCATTGAGATCTTCCAGGAGGGATTCAGTGTACAGTGCTTCTTGGATCACTCAACACGGAAGCCCTCATCCTTACTTATTTATTTAACGTTTTGTAGGGCTGATGTATCACAGAACACAGTTCGGGACCTTTTGTCCTAGAATAATAAGTACCATGTCAAATTCGTGTTGGGCTTTGTCTGTCCATTGGCAGGACTCTTCAGTCTGGGGACTCTGTCACCCACTCATCTCTCCAGCTCCCGTCTTCAACCAGGCCTCCACCAGAACACGTCTCTGGAAGTTTTCTCCAAGAATGACACAAGCAAGTGGTAGAACCAAATTCGCGGTGTGCACCAACCTTCACAGCCTCTGCCTACATTTCTTATTCTGTCTCCAAGGTGACAAGCACTTCTTGCCTCTATGACTCCCAGGCCACGGATCTCTATTCATCCTGGACACTCTGTGTCAGGGCGCAGGGCCCTTCGCCATCGGCTGCTGTCCACGCCTTCTGGCTCCTTTCCCACCTCCCCCTGCACACTCTGTCAGCTTTCACTCCACGGGACCACAGGCAGTTCCCTGGATGCAGTATCATGGCTTCTTTCAGATGAGGTTCCTGCCTCCTGACAAGCCTCAGCAACTTCCCTGTGTTCCCTCTCTTTAAGCCTTAGCTCAAGCCTCTTGAGGTTTGGCACCTTCTCTGACCACCCCCACCCCTGACTCCCTATCCCCAAGGGTGGGCTAGAGGTCTCTCCTCTGGCGGCCTGGGCTCTTCCATCCTAAGCCTCACCTGTTTATCTGTTGGGTGGGAATGTGTCCTGAGTTCAGATGTCCCATGTATTTTGTGCTGTGGGTAAAAGAGTCAGCAAGTCACTGATGACATTTACCCTTCTATTTAAGGTGCTTCCAGGTCCTACGTGAGGGTCAGATTGAGTCTTTAAAAATCCACACATTCCCCTCTTCAGAGCAGCTCTGCCTGACAGGGACAGGCCCGCATCTAGCTCTTCTAATACTCTCGGAACCTGAGAGCCCCCTGAACCCACAGAAAAGTTTTGCTGAATGGACCCACAACGCTGAAACAAAATAAAAGCACCAAGCCAGAACTGAAGCCTACCCTGTCAGATCTTGTTCTCCCAGTGTATTTTCTTCACAGTTTTCCAACTTCTATAACCATCAAACAGCTTTGGCATGACAGTCGTTTTCCACAAATGAAAACAGAATTGAGTGCAGTGGTGTTTCCGGCGCTCTGAGGGAAGCAGATTTAGACAGAAGAGGCAGGAAGGAGGAGGGAGGGGACCTGGGGAGCTGGAGCCAAGCCCCTGCAGAGGTGGCTGGGCCTCCAACTCTACTGTCCGTGGGTGGAAAAACAACAGCTCCCTTTGGACCAAAACCACAGGGCTGCCTCCCAGAGATGAAGGTGCCAGACTGAGCTTACTAATCTGAATGCGCCATTCCACCCAGGCAGTGAAAACGGGCTCAGTGTAGAATCAGTAGCAGGAGACCTAGAGATTTCTTCTTAGCTCTGTCTTCCTCTCAGCTCTGTACCCAATTCCCCTGTTCTCTGGGGCTCCAATTCCTCACCTGAAAACAGGAAGGTCAGATTAAATAAGCAGCTCTCGTTTTCTGACTGGAACTTACAGTATGAAATGCCTCTGACACCTCAACTCAGTACCCACGCATACTGAGAGGGACATGTCACCGAAGTGTCACTTGATGCTTACCTTTACCACCTGCTATGTTTTCTTCTCTGTTGTGTTCATTTTAGAGACTTCTATTGAAATATGACATAAGTACAATAGAGGCTACATATCATGAATGAACAGCTTGGTAAATTTCCACAAATTGAAAATATCCTATAACCTGCCCTTGGTTGGAAAGGCAGAAGACTGGTACCAGGAGAGCTTCTCTGCCTTCCCTCTACTTGCCTACTCTGCCCCAAGGGCAGCCACCATCCAGACTTCTGACAACATACGAGAGAGGACCCCAAAAGACCAGAATTGTTTTTTGAAGGGCAGACCCCTTTGTAGTATAGGTTTTCCCTGCTAGGTAAGTGTTCTTGGAACCCATTGGCATCAGTGCACCAGCTAGGACTGTTGCGAGAGGCTGCATTCGGCTTCAGTGAATTTTTGTGTTTTGGAGATTCTTTCAGCGTTTTTGCCCATTTCATGATGGGTGATTGACAAGCATACCTGCCCGCACTGTGCTGAGTGTTCAGCAGTTTTTGGCCAAAAAATCAGCATGACCCCCACACCCTCCCCTCCCTATTCACTTGGTCTCGCCACAAGCACCTTTTTGTTTGTTTCCCTGGATGAAAAAAGTCCTCACAGGGAAGCGTTTTGCTGATGTGGAAGAGGTGAAACAAAAAAAGGCAGACGCACCGAAAGGCATCAAAAGTAACAAGTTCAAAAACTGTTTTGAGCAGTACAAAAATCATCCCGATACATACACTGCATCAAACAGAGAGTACTTTGAGGTGACTGAAGTTTAAACATGTAAGAAGAAATATACAATTCTATCGAAATTAATTCTGCTTTTTGTGGGATCCTTCCTGTCGATTCGTTTTGTCTAGTTTTGTGCTTTATTAAGTGCAGTCATAAAGTTTCTTTGTGCTTGCTTCTTTCTTTCAACTTCATGTTTCTGCAGGTCACCAATATTGCCATGTGTAATATTCCACTGTGTGAATATACTACACTGTGTTTATTCGTTTCATAAGTGGATGGATGTGTGTTTTGGTGGATATATGTGTGTGTTTTTCAGGGGTATATACCAAGGAGTGAAAGTGCTAACTGTGTATGTTCAGCTTAAGCTGATGCTCCAGACAGATTTCCAAAGTCATCAAACCAATTACACTTCAACCAGCAGTGTGTGAGAGTTCCAGGTGCTTCACATTATTGCCAACATGACACTATGTCTAATCTTTTTCATTTCAGCCATTCTGAGACATTTCATTGTGGCTCTAATTTGAGATTCCCTGAAGAGTAATAATGTTTTCATATGCTTTTTGGCCATGTGAATATCCTCTTTTGAGTCTTTTGTTCATTTTTCTATTAGGTTGTCTGTCTTCTTCTCTGGACCTGGCCTTTCAGCAAGGTGAGACACTGTGCTTGCCCACATAGGCTCTCCAGCCATGGAGGCCCTCTCCCGCCTGGGGCCTCCAGGGAATGCTCTTATACAACCAAAAATACCTCCCTTTCATCCAGCAAGTTAAGACTATGTTCTCTAAACTCTGACGAAAGCCATTAACCAGGGAGAAGGGCTTTCCCATATCCTGAGCACCTTCTTAGTGTGAAGGGCTCATTCTATAAAGTATCCTCCCAAATGCTCAGAGTAGCCCTCTCCATGGACTTTAAGCTCCAGCACAGCAAGGACTGTGTGGCTCTTGTCAAAGAATATGACCGAGGTCACACAGCAAATCAGTTACAGAGCTAGGTTGACTGGCTCCATAACCTGTGTTTTCATTCCCATGCTATACTCCTTAAAGCCAGTCACTGGGTAAAGAGTGGTGACCACATCCAAAGGGCCAAAGATTCATACACACTCAAACACGCACACACATAAATGCACAGACACAGGTGTGTTCACGCACACACATACATACTGCTTCACTCAGAAATCTGTGGGCTGGACTGTATGGGTTCATTATATACTCAGCTTATCTGAGTTTTATTCTTTCTCTTGATTTCCAAAGCACTGAAATAGTTCAATATCCATGAATAATACACAAGCACATATATATGCAGGACACTTCACAGTTTACAAATCTCTTGCATGCTCACTCTCTCCACCAGCCTTTTGAACATATATAAATAAGTGATGGTCTGCAAGGTCTCTGAGGCTTGGGTCTAAGGACCCTTGTCCTAGGGGCACTGATCCTTACTATCCAGGGCTGGGCTTTGGCGGCAGCTGGAGGTTGGCAGAATTCATGCTGCTTCTCAGACATACTCTAAAAGTTTCCCTTTTCACTGTCTGTTTCCACAGCAGCCCATCCATCCTTGTCCGACTCTCAGAAGCAGAGTTTTAATGAACTTTCTGGGGTTGGGCTTATATTGCAGCTGAGTTTGTAGAATGTGAACACTTCTCCCCTCTCTAGAGTAAGTATGCCCACAGCTTGTCTTTTCTCTTCCCTTTAAGTCTCCAGCACCTTCTGTCTTCTCTGTCCAAAGGTAAGCAGCTCTATCACTACTTATAATAATCCTAGAGAATGCCATTTATAGAATTTTTCCAGGTATAATGCACTGGGTGCTTTACATACATGATCCTAGCACATCCTCACACAAATCCTTTGTAACATATATTAACATCCTTGGCTGAGCACGGTGGCTCATGCCTATAATCCCACCACTTTGGGAGGCCAAGGTGAGAGGATTGCCTGAGCCTAGGAGTTGGAGACCACCCTGGACAACACAGGGAGAGACCTCATCTCTACTAAAAAAAAAAAAAAAGCTGGGTGTGGTGGTACACATTTGAAGTCGCAGCTACTTGGGAGGCTGAAGCAAGAGGATTGCTTGAGCCCAGGAGGTCAATGAGGCTGTGGTGAGCTGTGATTATATCATTGCACTCCAGCCTGGGCGACAGATCCCGACTCAAAAAGAAGAAAAAAGTCCTTATTTCACACTTGAGAAAACAGGTACTCAGAGATGAGAAGTGACAGTCTATGGTCACACAGCCAACAAGGAGTAAGTGGGATTGGGCCCAGACCCCACTGTCCCCAATCCTAGCCTGTTCCAATGCCTGAGACAGTGAGAAGCAGAACTTCTCTCCTTTGAGTCAGCAAAACCATTCACAGGGAGGTGGGAGGCATCTTAGGAGCTATCTCATCCTACATTACTTGTTTTCTCCAAGCTCAGAATGATGACTTTTCTGAACACACAGCAAGACTAGAACCGGAACTGGAACTTGGGTCTCTCTTTGGATTTATCCTCCTCTGATTCCCATCTGTCTATTGGGGCAAAGAACTCTGGCGGTGCTCTGTCTGTATTCCAGGTTTGTGTCTCTTTTTAAGGAGACGTGTACTGGATTGATAACAAGGGGACCAGCACTGGAGATGCTCTCGAAACCAAATTATGAGAAGTTATTGGAGGGGCAAAAATAAGAAAAGATCTCGAGGAGGGACATGCTCGTCATGGTTAATCCTTTACAGGACCATCAAGTAGAGAAGAAAGAGGTTTAGCAAGATGTGAGGAGGGGTGGATTTCAAATCCAGATTTCAGGGGAGAATTCTATAAAAATTCTACATATGGAGAGATACCAACTTCCCCAGCAGACCCAGGAGGTTTCTCAGGGCAGACCAGTGATCTACAGAAATGCTGCCACGGCTACCTAGTACCAAGGAGGGGATGGTCCATGCCTTGAAAACCCTCATCTTTAAGATTCCACAAGACTTTGAAACGTATGAAAACCTAACAAGGAAGGCAAGCAGTAATCCTGTCCTTCTTGCTCATTGTTCTTAGGTGAAAAAGAAAACCTTTATTATACAATAAATGAAGATAAAGTCTACCTATTAAAGGATATTGAAGAGGTAGAGAAAAAAAGCACCCATAACATTAACTTAAATCATGAATACTCTCTGAAGTGAAAGGAAAAAAATCAACTCACTTTTCTTTAAATCTTCTTAAAAGGGTCTAAGAATAGTCCTTCAAATAATCCTTGAAGTATGCAATTTTAATTTGGACACATGGTAATTTCAGTCTACCTGTTGAAAGAGACAAGAGAGACATCAGTCAATTTTGACGAGGCTTCTGTTCTGACAGGCGACAGAGAAGATTCTGGCAGCTTGGGGGAGTGCAGCTGAGGTGTGGGGTGGGCAATAGTAGCAGCAGCATTAGCTTTGGCCCCAGGCCGAATGAAGGCTAGTTTCTGAATGCTCAGGGACAGAGGCTGCTAAGGTAGTTACTAGCACAGTGCCTGGCACATAGCAAATGCTCAATAAAAGTTAGTGAATGAACAAGGAAAAGGATGAATGAGGGAATGAGTGAGACTTATCATCAACTTTCCATGCAGGAAGTTACCCTGCAGGCTCATTTCTTCAACTCTCAGGGAGAGAGAATTTCCAAACACGAAGCATATTATGGAAAATAGCAAAGAGAGAGAGGTACTTGGTGTAAGGGAGTGAGGACTTTGGAGACAGCCATCACTATGCCCAAATCCTGGCTCCATCATTTATGACTGCAGAACTCTGGGCTGGTTTACTTATTTATGTTCACGGCTGTGCTTAAATTGGAGACTTAGTCTATTTCATTAATTTTCAGGCCTTCTTCTTTTTAAATGTAAACATTTAAGGCCATAAATTTCCCTCTAAGTGCTGTCCTGGCTATATTCCATAACTTGTGATATTTAATATTACTTTGATCATTCATTTATATGCACTTTATAATTGCTATTATCATTTCTTTCTGACCTATGAGTTCGTTGGAAGTATTTTTGTAAATATATCTCAATATAGGTTAAAAAAATTCTCATCTTTCTGTTATTGATTTCTAACTTAACTGCCCTGTGGTGGGTGAATTTGGTCAGTTGGATACTGATTCCTTGAAATTCACTGGGATGTATTTTATGGCCTAAGATATAGTCATTTTTTGTGAATGTGCCATGTGTGTTTAGAAAGAATGTGCACTCACCAGTTGTTGGGTGTAATCTAGCGCCAGTTTTTTAAAACACCTCTCTGCACCTCCAGTTCCTCATCCGTAAAAAGGTATAGGAGCAATACACACTTGTTCCCTCCCAGCACTTAAAATTATACTCACTGTCATGAGGCTGTGCAGACAGTGCACAGGAAAGAGATCGAGGTATGCTCTTTTTTGCTAATAACGATATCAATAATGATGCCCACATTTATAAAGCATTTAAAGTTTTCAAATGATCACCACGTGAGTCATTTGGTCTTAACAAACCCGTGCAGTGTCACCCAGGCAGGTTGGAGTGAGGACCCACTTAGGGAAGGGACACATACCAATTGGTGCTGCTATTCACTCAGTCCTCAATGCCAGAACTCCAGGGTCCTTCTTTGACTCCTCCCTGCCCCTCACTCCTCACCTCTGCTCAGTTCAGTCTTCTTACTGTCTTTCAAGTCTATCCTCCTCATCATCTGCAATGCCTATGTCAATTCTTACCTGCTGTATACCAACAGATTATTAAATTCCTACTGTTTAAAAAATACAACTACAGGAAGTAAATCCAGACAAGATCTTGGCAGGTGTGGCTACCAAATGGAGCTGTGACTAGGTGTTAGGCGAACATCGGTCTTGAAGGAGAGAGTAATGTTTATGTCTATTGAATGGGGCCTGGGTTTAGAAAGGTTAAGACACGCTGTGCTGAGTTCAGATATGCATTCAGCAAACACCCCTTCCCATGACCTTGTCCCTGACTTCACCCTAAGTTTGTTTTCTCCTTCTCAGAGACATTTTCTGAAAGAGTCGTCTAGACCACCACTTCCTCTACTCCCACACATTTCACAAATCACTGCTTTGTGGCTTTTGCCCCCAGAATATTCTCTTTAAGATCATAAGGATGTTGTCATTGCAAATTCCAGACACTTTTTCTCAATCTGTTACAGTTTCTCTGGGTCATTTGTCAGCAGGGACCACCCTTCCTTCTAGAACTCTCTTGCCTCCTCGTCTATACCATCAGTCTCTCTTGATTCTTTTTCTGTTCCTCTAGGGACTTTCTCTGCCTCCTTCTTTTTTTTTTTTTTTTTTTTTGAGTTGGAGTCTCCCGGCCACCGCAGCCTCAGCCTGCTGGGCTCCGGCGTTCCTTCCGCCTCAGCCTTCCAAGTAGCTGGAACTACAGGCGCGCACTACCACGCCCGGCTAATTTTTTATTTATTGTAGAGATGAGGTCACGCCAAGTTGCCCAGGCGGGTCTCGAACCCGCGGGCTCAGGCAATCCACTCACCTTAGCCTCCCAAAGGCGCGGGATTACAGGCTGAGCCCTGCTCTGCCTCCTTCTTAAATTCTGTGGTTTGGACTGGAATTTTTGTAATTTAATTGGAAGTGTTACAATAAAATAGCAATCATAAACTTGCATTTATTAAGTGCGTGACAACACTGTGCTAAGATTGCTTTATTTTACTGGGTCTTCACAATAAGCACTTGAGATAGGTATTGTTAATATTCCCATTTTACAGATGAGAAAGCAGAAGCTTAGAAAAGTGATGTAATTTTCCCAGAATCACTCAGCTACTGTGTGGCAGAATCCCTCTGATTCAAGTGTAAGCCTGTACTCTCAGCCTACACTTACTCATGCTACATGACTAGACCCTGGCTTCTGTGACTCACCATATTCCACAATGTCATGCATTTCACACTGCCATTTTGCTTCCCTCAAAATGGATGACCTTTATCTACACTGTGTGCTGAGAAAATTCTATTCCTCGTTCAAGGCTCAAGCTCTTGCCATAAAGCTATTAGCAAGCCTGGGCAGTTTCACTGCACCCATTTCATTGCTTGTGGCAGTTGAACAGTGATACCAAACCACCCATTCATCCATCTGACCGTTCATTCATCCCTCCACCCAGAAATTACACAAATACAGCAGAAGATTGTTTAACCAGAAGTCTGAACACAAGAAACATCCTGACAAAGGAATTGCTCCCAAGGATGTTTTGATGCTCCCCTTTGAAAACATGTATCATCCTCTTGCCAAATTTGAAGAAAACTTGCTAGACATTACAGTGTTTGGGGGAAGGGAAATGTGCTGCGTGCCATGTGTTATTAACTGACTGGCAAAGGACAGCTATCCATGTGACCTGGCCAGGGCAGTTTCCAAAGCCAAGTCTGTATGATTTCCCTTACGCAATCCCCACATTTAACAATCCTATTTACACATCAAGCCTGGCTCAAATGCCTCTTTATTCTTGAAGTCCTTCCTGATTCTCCACCCCCAACAGGCATAAATGAGGCTGGACCTCCTACCCACAACTATAGACATATCTGTGTTAAGTTCATTGACTCTTGGTATTCAATCGTTCATAGCTGATACTGCATCTTGGAAAGCACTTCCACATATTCATTGCATACTTCACCTCCCCTCTGGTCTCCCTGGAGCTAAGAGTTGCAGCCACTTCATCTTAGATGTTTTCAGAACCAAGCCCAGTGGTTGGCACACAGAGGTCAATGAGTATGACTGAAACTAGATGACATTGGCCTTGGATGGGGGAAACCATGAAAAAAAAAACAACACTCAAATGCAAGTACCAAACAATGTGTTATGCAGATAGTAGGTACTAAATAAATAGAAAATCTTTCCATCCTCTCTTCAGTCAACCCCCAAAATGAGGATAGAGAAGGGGGTCAATGTATCTCCTGAGCACTGAGGCTGAGGATTCTGAAGGCTTGTGTCCCTTGTTTACCCATGTGTTGGTGTGTTGTCTTTTGACGTTCTCTAGGATCAGCTGGGCCCTGAAAGTCCATGTTTAGACACATTCTATTTTCCATAGCCACGACATAAGCATTAGAACTTTAAAGACAGACAAGTCCTTCAGGGAAACCACTACACCAACTCCTTTGACGGAGGTGAACCAGAGAGATTCAGCGACTCCTAGTCACAGGATAAGGAGGGCTGTGCAAATGCATTTTCCTGTTCCCTCCTAGACTTGCAAATGAAGCCTCTAGGAAACCGAGTGCTCTCTGAGTAGCTAAAAATAAACTCCCCGAAACTTCATCTAGATATATCACGGCTGCAATTTACAGCGTCTAGAACTTCAACATGGTATAATTAGCAAATGGATTACAATAATTTATTTTTGGTTTAAAAACTCGAATGAACACGACCTTCCAGTTGAAAGGGAAAATAAGAGGCTGGGAGCCAGCTACATGCCTCGGGCCCTTCCAGTGCTACAGTTTCCATGCAGGCTGGCCTCCCTTACTGAAGTCTGGTGGACACACACAGAGAAGGAACTGCAATTCCAGGATCTGGGCTCCCCGAAGGATGACTTCCAGGTGAAAGCAGTCCCAAGGGTCCATGTTCATCCTTCCGGTGACCAGGAAGATGTCCAAACTTACCCTTCCAATATGAAGGAGAACCCATAAACATTCACCACAGAGGAAAGAAAGGCCACCAGCCTTAAACTGACGTGGAAGAAGGGTGTTCACTGAACAAAACACACCAAAGATGAATTCCATGGAAGGTTTTTGTCTCCTACAAATCCTAGGCACATTTTCAGATGGCTTTCTATTGCTTGCCTCCCTGCCAGGAAAAGCTTGTTGTGATCAAATGATGATATCAAGATAGATACCGCCATGCAGCTAAAAGAAGACCAGACAGGGGTCAGAGGAGCTGTGATTGGGTTTGGGTTTGTTATGTGTGTCATGAATGATAACCACTTCAAGTCCCTTTTATTAAATGTCGATAATGAGTGACTACCTCACACGGTTGATACGGAGATTAAATGGAAAAAAAAATCTGAAAAGAGTTTTATATATGAATGTTAGTCATTCTTCTTGAGTGTATGTATTTCCAAAGTAGCTCTTTTTGATAAGGACTTTTTTTCTGACCAAAGTACTAGAGAATCAGTAGTAAGGGCCTGGGGCTAAACAGCAGAAAAATTGGAATGTTGTCTTTTATTTTTACTTTCTTTAGAGATGGGGTCTCATTCTGTCACCCAGGCTGACAATGGTGTGACCATAGCTCACTGCAGCCTTGAACTCCTGGGCTCAAGCCATCCTCCAGCCTCAGCCACCCAAGTAGCTAGAACCACAGGGACATGCCACCGTGCCTGGTCAATTAAAAAAAATTTTTTTTGTGGTGACAGGGTCTTGTTATATTGCCCAGAATGGTCTCAAACTCCTTGCCTCAAGCAATCCTCCCACCTCCCAAAGTGCTGGGGGACAGTTGTCATCTTGAGTTTCCCTGCACAGTGTCTGGGCAGAGGCATGTCTCCCAGTAGAACAATTTGGAGGTGGGAAGAGTGATCATAACTTGGGTAAGGAGCACAAAAACAACTCGCCTCCTAGCTCACACACCCCCTACCAAACCAAACACCCATCAACACAGAAGGTAGAATGATGGCGGCGAGACAGTGTGGGAAACCAGAGCACTGCCTCCTCTAGCTGAATGGTGAATTTCTGAACATCTGGCACATGCCAGGCATGGTGCTGGATGCTTTCGCACCGGGTCTCCTCTCCAAACCATGTGAGGCTTCCCGTGCCACATTGTGCCGTGGCTTTAATATGCATGGGTTGGTGAAGCCTCCTCTCTCCTCTCGGCTTCTCCAACCAGCCCTGAGCAGGAAGACCTGGACCCTCCTCCTCACTTTTTCAAGTATTATTGTTAAGTTATCCATTGTGGAAGAACTTCAGTTCTCTCATCTGTGATTGGGAGAATTCCAGACTCACCTGCCTCACTGGGTTGCTTTCAGACCCCAAAATGGTGGGTGTGAAAAGCTTTGGGAACAGTGATGAAGATGGAAGGATTATATCATCCCTTATTCAAGCTCCTCAAGGGCTCCCTGAGCTCCCAGATAAACCTTCAGTGTCTGCTCTGTCCTCTGTCCCCTTTGCTGACCTCATCTTCCCATGTACCCCCCTTAGTCCCTGAGTTTCATTCCAACCTGTCATCTCTCAGGTCATTATGTTCAAGGAGCAAGCGATGTCCCCAGTCCTAGGAGCCACCTCCTCCCCTATAGTTCTCAGCTTAGGCTTAGCATTAATTCTTCAGGAAAGCATTCTTGGCCCCTCAGAGTAGGGGTTTCCTCCACTGTGGGTTCATCAGAGTCCTTGTAATTGCACACTTACTTGAGCAGTTATCTGATTAATGTTTGTTTCTCAACTAGAATGTAAGCCTTCTGTGGCAGGCCCACTTGTATCTTGTTCACCAGAGTATGCTCAGAGGTGTAGGCACACAGTGGACGCTCACCTGGGTCCATGCTGTTCACTGCTCTAGAGCAGTGCATGGACCATAGTAGGTGCTCAGTAAATGCTTGTTGAATGAGCACATGTCAATATGGTTCAATCTGACGCTGGTCCAGCGTGGCGCTTCCTCCTCTGGGCTCCACAAGCCCTCACTCACTGTCTTTCCCCTGTGCATGGGGCCCTTCCACGGATTATTTGCTGCTGCGGCTTAATCACTAACCAAGTGAGTAGCTTGTCTCTCCTGAGAGACCACAACAGCCCAGAGGAAGGCCTAAAGAGACAAACCAGAGAGGGACCTAGGAAAGGCAACAAGCTGGAGAGTCTTCACCAATGGAGAGGAGGCACACAGTAGGGGCGTCTTATGGATCTTACATGTAGCCTACTTAGAGTTTCGGCCTCACCGCCTGCTTCTGGGAGCAAAGTTTGTAGCCTTGCATCGTGAGTTAAAACATGTCTCTTTCCTTCCTTCTCTCTCTCTCTCTCTCTCTCTCTCTCTTTTTCTTGGCATGAAATAAACGGTTAGCCATTAAGATGTAAAATGCAGCTGTCACAGTCCATAGAACAACAGACAGGTTAATATGGGTTCTTAAGAATGCCATTTCCTCATATTAACCCCAGAGCAATGGCAGCCTATCAGAGTGACTCTGGCGTGCTCCGGAAACCTGCTGTATTTCTCCTTTAATAATATTTGATGTTTAAATAATGGTAGATGTTTGTTTCCTAGTAGAGTTTGACAGTTTGTCTTTCTTATCCTTCCTTCCTTCCTTCATTCTTTGCTTCCTTCCTTCAGTCCTTCCTTCCTTCTTCCTTCTTCCCTTTCCTCCCTCCTTCTCCCTTCCTTCCTTTTCTTCCTCATTGCTACTCTAGGAATTTCCTGACCTCAGTTTTCTCCCTGAAATCTGAGATGTATATTCAGATATGCATGTGGGCCCATCCGGGGTTGTAAACCTGCCTCCTGACTGGGTTCCCTGACTCTCATTTCTCCTTTCCATCCACTACCTCCCCCACCTCCCAGACAACGCATCCTGCCTATATGTTGCCTACCATAGAACTAATTTTACCTTTTGTTTAAACAAAAATGTTCAGACTTCAAAAGTAGTGCTTAAGTTCTCCCCTGCAGGAAGTGAGCTTCAGTTATCTAAAAAGCATCACTCTCTGGGCTTGGCCTCTCCCAGCAGAGGCGAAGGCTCACCATGCTCCTCTCCCAGAAGGCAGGCCAGGTGGTGCTGAATGCACCTTGGAGGCTCCCGAGGGGGGTGTCTGGGTTTGCACTGTGGCTCCACCCACCTGGCCACTGGGGGAAGTGATTGTGGAGTCTGTCCTGATCAGGGACCACAGTGGCCCCTGCCCGAGCCAGCATTCCAGCACCATCCACAGAGAAGTCCTGTGTGCAGAAGGGCTGCTTGCCAGGGGTGTGGCAGCAGGCACAGCTTGGGACTCAACTCCCTCTGGCCACTGTGTTGTGTGTAACATATGCCCCACCAGGGAGTCCTGGAGGAGGGCGCTGAAGGGAAGATTCTGATATCGTCAGAGATGACTTGCAGATCCTCAAAGGGTCAAGGCTCCCTCAGGCCTCCAGCACTTTGAACGTGTGGTTCCCTTTGTCTCTGCCACTCTCATCTTTCCCTGAGTCATTCCTTCTTGTCCTTGAAGAGTCTGTAGAAGGTCACCACCTCCTGAAAGACTTCCTCACTGTCTGGCCAGATCAGGGGCTCATCTTAAGCTTCTACAATCCTGCTTCTAAGCCTCCCCTGCTGGTGCAATTCTCCCCTTTGTGGAATGGTCTGCTTAGCTGTCTCCAGTGAATGTCTCCTGTGAATGCGTACCCGTGCAAGGTGCTCAGGCACAAAGAACAAAATAATCAATACGTGGATTAATCTATGCATTGACTCTCTGCCTTGCTTCAGGAAGAATTTAGGAAGCACAAAGATCAAATATGCCCCCAAGGACCTTAGGGACTGGTGGCATGGCAAACACATGAGCATTTTTAAAATACATGACAAGGGCTAACATTATGTTATGTGGTTGAGGGCTTGGGTGGGGGTAGGGACCTTCTCTCTGATCTCCTGCAGGACCAAGCACAAGACGTGAGGATGCTCAAGGAATGTTTGTTAAATGAATGAGATGGGTTGGGAGAGAGGACTTGAAAGGGCCTTAGAGATCACTTCTTTCAAGGAAGAAAACTGAAATCAGAGGGACTGTGGGTGCCTCCCAGACAGCGGCAGTGCAGGACACAGAACCCAGAACTTCACAACATTAGCTGGTAATTTCAAATCTCATTCACTGTACATGCATGAGACAAGCTGCTTCTCCTTTCTGAGCCTCGGTTTCCCCCTCTGTAAAAGAAGGGAGTTGGAGTAGACCATCACTGAGGGCTGTTCAGCTCAGCGATCCTGTGAGACTGAGGCTACAATAAAGGGCTGAGCAGTGACCAGCCCATGGTCCTGTGATACCTCCTTCCATCTTATTCTGATACAAATTCAAGAAGCTGCTCATAGGCAGCAGCCCTCTCATTCATTTATTCCAAACATACGTACTGTACACCAGGCACAGAGCCGGGCATAGCCACAGGATGCCTGGAGATCCAATACTTCTTTCTACAGGCCTCTAAAACCCTGGGTTGCCCTCAGTCATCTGCCCTACAACTTGGAGTAATTGTCTGACTTCTTTTACTTTCCATCTTCCTTTCTTCCTTTTTCTCTCCTACCTTTGTTCATAGACTCATGCATTCAGTAAGTGCATACTAAGTCCTTGCCACATGCCTGGCTCTGTGCTCTACGTGCTATGGCTACACTGAAAGCCCAGGCCTTGCTGTCTGGTACTCAGTGGGACACCCCCTTCTGATGCTCAGCCATGCAGTTTGTAGAACCACAAATCTCTTTAACATGCATTGTTCTTCCAGTCCTCTACAATTCTATTGCTGTGTGTCTGCTGAAATACCCTCTCTACTGTCTCCAAACTTCAATTCTTCTTCCAAGGCCTTGTCCACAAGCTGCCTCCCCTCTAAACTCTTCCCTGACCTCCTCTCTGGGGTCCCACAGCATCCTGCTTTCTACAACAATCCTGTTGGTGGGTTTTGTCTGTTGACTCTACTACTGTGAACTCCAATGGCCTGGGACAGTATATTTTCATCGCTGGATCCACAGTAGTGGGAAACTCAGCAAGTGCTTGGGAAACCTTGGCCAAAACAGACTGTGATGTAACTTCCTGTCCAGCACGTTCTAACTAGGCTTCGGGGAGAAGGCAGAATGGTCTTCTCCCCACCACTTGTCCTACCTGCAAAACCAGCAATACCCTGCTCTGAAGCTTCCCTCTGTTCTCCCAGGTCAATCCAGCTCACACGGAACTCCGGGACTCTGCTCCCTGCACAGTTTGCACCTGCATCCTTGGCTGCCCTGTCTCACCCCTGATTAGGACTTTCTTCAGATTCACTGGGGAACGTTGCACAATCCAAGGTGAGTAAATCTACCTCTGCAACATTTCCACAAATACAAAAAACACCTATAGAACCTTTGCTTTTCTGACTGCACCAGACAACTTTGGTAAGTTTATTTAAGGAGGAGAGAATGCTCACCCCCTACAAGGCTGTAATCATACCAGCCAAAGCACAGCGGGCCACAGACACAAACAAGACCCTGCCTTGGCATAAGACAACTGCAATTTGAGCCTGGGCTTTGTCACGCTAGCTGCAAGGCCTCGGCAACTTATTTCTTCTCCCTGAGGAGCCTCCAGATCCTCATCTGTAATTCAGGGCTGATCGCACCACCCCTGTATTGCAGTAATGAAGATTAAGTGAGAAGGAGGTAAGGCTCTTGACACACTGACTGCAACGGGGTTCTCATTCAGCAGGTAGTAACTATCAGTACTCTTGTGGAGGGACTGGGAGGGTGAGTAGAATAAGAACATCATTTCTCATGGTAGTGCACACTTCTCAAATTGGCTCCACACACATTGTCTCATTTAAGCCTCCATCACACGCAATATATGCATTCTACTATCCTTTTCTTAAAAAGAAGTTAACTGAGGCTCAGAGTTGTTGAATAATTTGCGTCAAATCATACAGTCAGGAGAGATGGACGTTGTTGTGGACTCACCAGTTCCCTGAGTCTAAATCTGGAGCTATCAATGGTCACAGGCCGTGGAAGAAGCAAGCCACTCACATGGGTCCTCTGCTAGAGAAGTGGTCCTGCTCAGAACATCACCTCTGTTGGATCAGGACCACAAGTGCAACAACCCTAGTATGGCAGACATGGTCGGTGCTCAAGGAACAGCCCCAGTCAGCTCTTTGCAGTGACCCATTTATCTCAGAAAGTTGAAGCTAGTGGTATGGATGTGTGTGTTGTTTCTGGGCCAAGGGAGCTATGGGCTATGGGCCCCTCTATGCTACTCCTCCCCTGAACGAGTGACCTCGGTAGCCATGATTTCTAGACCACCAAGCTACAAGGTGGAAGTCCTGCATGACCCTCATCTGTGATATGAGCCAGAGATAAACGCTGTGCCAGCACTGCTGAATTTGGGGCTGTTTGTTATCATACCTTCTCTCAGTCTAACCTGAACACTGCAACTATAGACTTGGGAAGAATAGTTTGCATAGGGTATCTTCTTTAATCTCACCCTATGCACTAAGTAAGATTATTTTGCAGACAGGGAAACAAATTTGAAAAGAACTGAAAAATAAATAAATAAAAAGATTAAATAACTTGCCCAAGATAACATAGCTAGTCTGTTTTCAGATGTCTTGCTTCCATGCTTTTTGTCACTCCTTATGTCCTTAGTTTCCACATCTGTAAAGTGGGAGAATGGGTCTAGACCAGATGCTTTTAGCATTTACAGACAGCAATGATAAGCTATGACTCTGTGCCATTCTTGCAGTTTTGCCTGCTTTCCTGGCCTTCCAACACGAGGCTGACCCTGACATCCACCTCCAGCTATATTAAACTCCAGTTCTGCCCTACCATTTCGGTCTTGCTGCTGACGGAATTGGTCCAGAAGGAAGAGTGATGCAACTGCTGGCTCACTCAATCATTCACTCAATCACTTGTTCTATTACTTACTCATCTCTACTTAATTGCCAATGCGCTCATTCATTTACAAATTATTCACTTGTTCATTTATATTTATTTTCCCAAATCTTCACTAATTTATTAACTCAAAAATCACACACTCATTGGCTTCTTCATTTATTTATCTACTCACTTATTCACTCATGCATTCATGTTTTTACTAATTTATTTCTTTACTTATTCATTTATTAACTCACTCATTCATTTACCCTTTCTAGTCATTCTTTCCTTCTTCCACTCTCTTCTCCACACATGCATTCACTCACTCTCTATACCCCTTTCTCCCCATTCCCAGCACAGCATCCTACCCTACCCGGAAATGGAGCCTCCATCTTGGCCAGGTCCATGAGTCCTCACTCCCAGAGCACTCTCTTCCACTTCAACATCCAGTTTGCTGAACTGTGCAGGCATATCTCCTTGTGTGCAGGGGATATGCTTTCCACCAGAAACAGATGTTCCTGTAATTACTGTTTTGACGTTCACCCACTAATGCCAGAAAATTCTTTCCACAAACTCCTCCAGCATATAGGAAGGCAATCATGCAGAATGGGCAGGGCATGTAGTGCCTGGGGGTTCAGATTCCAGGACACAGAGTATTCCTGGCAGTCAGAGTTCAGGAGACTTGGAGAGCCTCCTTACTCCGGGACTTTGCGACCTGCAGTTCAGGCTTGAGCTGGAGATGGGGGTGCAGCCGAGAAAGCAGCAGACATGGTGAACCAGCTTAAGGAGTGTGAAGAGGAGTGGTCCATTTCAGGGCTATACAGTCATGATCAGTCTGGGTTTGTGTTATTGTAGTGACAGGTGGCAGGATCAGGAGAGAATACAGAGGCTTATAAGCATGTGGTCAGTGAGAAAACGTTGACAGTAATGTCATGGCAGAAGATCAAAATCACAATTCATTGACTTCTGACCATGTTTCAGATATTTCCTATACTTTGTGTTAGTTGTCTTGCAATGATCAATCTCCTTGTCTTTTCATTTAGAAACAAAAACCCCTGAGTTTTAGCTGATCCCATGATGTCTCAGCCAAAGACTAGATTTCCCAGATTCCCTTATGGCGAGGTGTGACCATCTAAGTCCTGGCCAGTGGGTGTGAGCAGAAGTGTTAGGTGAAACATCTTGATTGCACCCTTAGAAGGAAGCTAGAAGTCCTCTACTTCCTCTCCCACCACCTGCTGGCTAATGTGTGGTTCTCTTCAGGGCACTATCTTTGTCTTTGGGGTCAAGGGCATCCTGTAGGGTATGGCAGAACAAGACAGAAGCAGCCGTGGTCCCTTAAGAACCTTGTGAAGCAGAACTTCTCTATACCCCCAGCTGAGACCTTGTGTGCAAGAGACATGTTTCTGTTATGCTTTGGCCACGGTTGTTTTGATCTCTGTTAAAGCAGCCAAGACATTATCTACTAATCCTGGGAAGAGACTACTTTGCCCCTGTTAGGGTTCCTGGTGGGGAAACATGCCGTATAGAGTACACGCTCACCTTCTCTCACTCCCTTACTTATTTCTCTCTTTCATGGTTGAAAAGTGTCCCCTCAAAATTCATGTCCACTGGGAACCTCAGAATGTGACCTTACTTGGAAATATGGCTTTGCAGATGTAATTAAATTAAGGCTTGATATGAGACCATACTGGATTAGGGTGGACCCTAAATCCAATGAGAGTGCCCTTTGTGAGACAGAGAAGGACACACAGAGACACAGAGAGGAAGGCCATGTGACACACGGAGGCAGAGACTGCAAGTGAGTATCTATAAGCCAAGGAGCGCCAAGAATCACCGGCGGCACTGGAGGTTGGGAGAGAGGCAAGGAATGGATTCTTTCTGAGAGCCTCCAGAAGGACACCTGGACTGTGGACTTCCGGTCTCTAGAACTGTGGGAGCACATATTTCCGTTGCTTAGTCATCAATTTTGTGGTGGTTTGAGTGACGACGACTATTGGACTGGTGGGTTTGAGAGAAGGAACTGGACCTGCCTCACTCCACTATGCCAACCCCACAAAGAGGTGGCCTACAAAAAGCAGACTTCTCTTCTTCCCCCATGGGGGAGCCATGCCTGTTTAATCTTCAGGTGAAGTGCTACCAAGTCCCACTGGCTGCAGGTTCAAAGCTACATGAGGGCTTTCCATGGTCATTGGTACAGTGTAGAGGTCAAGTTCATGGCCTCTGAAGCCAGAACCCCCCAGCATTAAATCCTGGTCTGCCAGTTATTAGGTATGTGATATGGAGCAAATTAATTAAACTTTCAGTGCTTCTGTTTCTTCATCTATAAAATGGGAACAATAAGAGTACTTACCCTATAGAAGTGTTATGAGGATTAAATTCGTCAAAATTGTAAAGGATTTAGAACAGAGTTTGACAGATGACAAGAAGTGCTAAGTAAGTATTAATGCTTAGCTAGTGGTAAAGATGCTTTATAAATATTTGTTATTATTATTATAATTATTTTGAGTCAGAGTCTTACTCTGTCACCCAGGCTGGAGTGCAGTGGCACACTTATGGCCACTGCAGCCTCAACCTGCTGGGTTCACGTGATCCTTCCACCTCAGCCTTCCAGGTAGCGGGAACTACAGGCAGGCACTAACATGCCCAGCTAATATTTTGATTTATTGTAGAGACAAGGTCTTGCCAAGTTGCCCAGGCTGGTGTCGAACCCGTGGGCTCAGGCAATTCTCTCATCTCAGCCTCCCCAAATTCTGGGATTATGGGCATTAGCCACTGTACCTGGCCTTGTTGTTATTGCTGTTATTATTACTATTATCTGGCTCCTCCATGTCTCAATTAATTCTGAGTTTAGACTAGGAAGATGGGTATTATTATCTTGCTCCCTGGAACCTCAGAGCTTGTTTCATGTGATGTTTAGGAGGCTCATTTTGCAGAAGGAGAAACTGAGTTATGGGGGAAATGAAATGATGGGCCCACGCGCACCCTCGAGTCTTCCTCCAGCTCCCTGGCTGCCCAATCACCGTCTGGTCATTGAGCTTCCAGGCTCATCCATCCCTGGCACTGGCTGGCAGGCCCTGGCAGACCTCCCTCCTGGCTCCCAAGCAATGTGTGGAGCCTGGTGGGAACTCTCCATGCCAGCCAGCTCTTCCAGTTGGCTGCCAGAGTGCTTAGCCATGAGCCTGATCAAGCAGACGCTGGCCTGTGCAGGGATCTGCAGTCTGTGTTCACGTAAGGCCAGCCGACTCTTCAGCCCTGGAGGAGCTGTTTCTAGAGACCCCAGCCGTGTTCCAGCAAAAGCATGTTGCACCAGCATGTGCAAATATGGCCCCCCCGCCTGAAAGGGCCCTAGACCTCATCCCTGGGCAAAAACGGCATGTCCAATCTAGAGACCTAGCCTGCTTGTCACACTCCTGACCGCGCCCCTCCCCCGTCCTCTATCATTGGGATGGCAGGATTCCTCTTGGCCCAACCACACAGATAGGCTGAGAGGAAATGGGGAGGAAGAGCAAGGGAAGGAAAGCAGAAGGGACATTTGTTAGCACTCACTGTGGGCCAGGCCTGGGCCACATGCTTCACACTTGCTGCTACATGGAATCCTCACAACAAGCCCATGCTACAAACCTATTTAACAGATGCAGAAACTGAGACCCAGGGAGCTGATTGAAACCAATGGGCTTACATGGGTTATGTGGCCAGGAAACATCAGCGGTGCCCACCACACCTGCCTGGCTTTTTCTTTGACACCATGTTGCACTCACCTTCACTCTGAATAGGGAGGCTCCTCAGGCTCCCTAAGTGGCTACCCCACACCTCAGGCATTCGTCTTCACCAAGAGCAGTGATGCTGGCAGCACTGGGTGCTACGTGACACTCCATGGAGCACTCTTACTTCTATGATCTCTACTAACTTGACAGAAGTGAGACGTGCTTTGCTAGGGACCTCACTGAGAAGGGTTCAGAGCAGAAGGATGAAGCCATTTCCTCTTCTGGGCCCCATCAGACCTATCTCTGGGAATGCTGAGGACATAGAGCATTCTCGGACTGTTAAAGGGCTTCCATCAGTGGCTTCAGTCATCATTTCTCAGTGCCCGCTCTGTGCCAGGCACTGTGCTAGGGACAGGGGACTCACAGATGAATCAAACAGTCCCCACCCTTGAATGATACATGTGCAAGTGGTGATTATAGATCTAGGAGATTATGCATAATGATGAGGATGATGCTAGTTAGCACTTATGCATGCTTTCTATTGGTTGTTCTGAGTGATCAACACTTTTTTATTTGATGTTCATAAAACCCTATTATTTGCTTCATGTAATTCTTGAGGAAACTGAGGCACAGAGAGACTGGAATTACAAGTCAGTGGGAATTGCACTTCATTGGTCTAGCTCAATTTGAGCAGGCAGTGATTAATTTGTACAGAATGGGTGGAGAGGTCAGTCACATCTTCATAAAGGAGTGGATATAAAACAGGGTTTTAATGAATGAATAGGAGTTTGCCGGGCAGAAAATGGTGAGTGGGCCAGGACATTCCAGTCAGAAGAAAAACGGGAAAAGCATGAACAATGATTGAAAGCCACAGGCCTGTGATGTGCAGAAGAAATTCCAGGTTTCTCTAGGGCTAGAACATAAAGTCAGGGAGTCTGGAGTGATTTCAGAATAAATATGATGTCAGAAACGAGGCTGTTGAGGGAACAGGAGCCACCTCTTGGAGGCTCATGAATGCCAGACAGAGAAGGTAGGACTTTTTGTTTATTCATTAAACAAACAGGATTCATTTGTTTCATAAATGAATAGTTTGGGAAAAAGTAGTTCAGGCTCGCATAGCAGTTCTACAGAGTCTTCAGGCCCCAGGCTCCTTTCAGATAAAATTCCAGCCCTGCCACCCTTATCATTTTCCTCATGGTTACAAGGTGACTGCCACACCTCCAAGCATTAGATCTGTGTCCATGGCAGGAAGAAGGGGAAAGCATAAAGAGCAACAACCTGCTCTTTGTGATAGGACCTCAGACTTGATCTTGTGGCCAGTGAGGACCCAGTGGAGGGTCTGAGGTAGGGCAGAGACGGCAGCAGGGATGGCTAACATGTACTGAGCACTAACTATATCAGTGAGCGTTCTAAGTGAGCATTTACAAATATCACTTCGGTTAATCCACAGAGCAACCTTAAGACACAGATACTTCCCCCAACCCAGTTACAAATGACAACATCCAGGAGACACAGAAAAGCTAAGAAAATTATCCAAGGCTGACTAGGAGTGACTAAAACTGGGTGGTCTGGCTCCTGAGTCTTGCTATTGATCACCACATTCTCGTGCACTTAGAAAGCACACTCGGATCCCTTCAGGTGCAGGGAATCAGACCTGAGCAAGGCTGGTGGCCATGGGTGGAGAAGAAGGCAGGCAGGGAAGGCGGGAAGGGGTCAGGACACAGAGGGAGAGAGACTTGGTAAGGTGTTGGGGGTGGGGGTGAGTGGAGGAGGGCCCCAGGTATGTCTGGCCCTCCTCTCTCTAAACCAGGCTTTTTTGTGTCCACAGGACCTGCAGGGAAGTGGCTGGGACACCATTGCTGGACACATGTGGACACACGCAGAGCCTGATATGGGTCTGACTTCACCATGACATCCACATCATGATGTCGTTCTGTGTGGAGACTCTCACCTCTCACCCTAGGCAGTACCGAGGCCCCAAAAAGCATCAGTCAGTTGGCAGAGCTGGGGCCACGGGTAGACCACTGTCTTGTACCTGGCAGGCGAAGCAGGGTGATGCTGATGTCTGTGGCTGGCAGCAGCCTGGCTACAGGCTCTGGGCCTGATTAGAGAGGACAGGACAAACGTTTTGGGACTCGCATTCCAGGTGGCCCTCAAGCCAGTCCTCAGCAATCACTCTCCCGAGCACCTACTCTGTGCCACATCTCGGTGGAATGCAGAAATAAATCTGATAATCTCCAAGGTAAAGGGTCTCCCAATCCTAAGTGTCAGAACCTGGTGGTGGGTGCTATGACACCGGAAGCACATGTGGGAGGATGGGGTGATGGTCCAGGAGGAAGGGGGAATGTTAAACTAGTCTGGAGGTTAAGGTAGACTTCCCGGAGGGAGGGACTGTCAAGCTGCCTTCACAAAGAGAAGAGTTGGCCAGGCAAAAAAGATGGGGCTCCATTTAGTGGGACCCCATGGACCAAGGGGAAAGGAGAATAAGTAAGGCATACAGAGAAGAGTCTTTGGGAGAACCCAAGCCTGCTCCATTTTATCATCACCTCCTAGTTCCTGGTGTCCTGGCAGCTGGGAGACATGGCATTTGACGGCTGCAGAAAGTAAGCTCCCAGGGCTTGCAGTAGATCAATCACTAACTTGACACACTTCTTCCCCACCTAGTGGCCACACTGTTTTGCAATGATACTGCAGCTCCTCCCACAAGAAGTGGAGTCTATTTCCCCACTGGTTAAGTCTGGGATCACCTCATGACTTGCTCTGACCAATGGGATGAGGCAAAGTGATGATGCGTGTGTTCTGATCTTAGGCCTCAAGAAAACTTCATATCCACCTGTCCTCTTGAACTTTGCTCAGCACCAGGGGACTAAATCCAGGATTGTCTACATATGGCCCAGTCCCCAACTCTCCCAGTCCTTTGCCCCACATGACAATCAGCCCCTAGCTGCTTCATCTAGGGTGACTGAGACATCCCCTCTTGCCTGGGACTTTCCTACTTTTAAAACTAAAAGTTCGACACTCCAGGGGTCCCCTTCATTCACCCCCAGGCAAATGAGGATGGCTGATCAACCTGACTTCAGTTGCGTGAATGAGCCCAGCCAAGCTTCATCCAGATCAGCAAAAGTGGCTGGCTGACCTACAGACTCGAGAGTGCTAATAGCCAGTCATTGTTTTAAAGCACCAAGTTTTGGGTAGTTTGTGACACAGCAATAGATGATGGCTATACCAGCACACTGGGGAATGAAGCAGAGGCTCTGGGTCTCAGCAGTGGCTGGAACCGACCAGATTCCTCTCCTTGAGCACGGCACCGAGTGACAGTGAAAAGGATGGCGTCACAGCTCAGGGAGGTTAAGTGACCCGCCCAGGATCTAGAAGCCCGGACACATTGGCAATAGAATGCAGGCTGGGTCTCCAGATTTTTCCTCCACCGCTGGCTCTTTAATCAGCACATTTATGCTGCAGTAACTTGAGCTCCCCCAGAGACTGTTGATTTAACAAACCTCTGGCCATGCTCAGGCTCTTTGAGACGGTTTTCTTCACAAGATCCAGTGACAGACCGTGTGATGTGACCCCTCCCCCCAAAGGATGACGAGACTAATATTTAACCACAAGCCACCACTAATTCCACTGTGGCCAGAGACCAGGGCAAAGGCAAATTTTGATCAGTCAGCAAGAGGAATGTGTTCAGAACTTCCTGAGGCACAGGTTGAAAGCCACACAGATGCTGGGAGTAAACGAGGAGCTAGCAGTCGGGATCTTCGTTCTAATTCTGACACGGATCAGCTGGATGACCTTGGGTAAGTCACTGCCCTTCTCTGGCAGACTGACTCTCAGCTGATTATGTAAAACCTGAACCATGAATTCTTTGAGAGCAGAAGCCATAGGGTGTTCAACTTTGTTCAGTTTTGTATCCAGCAGCAAATACAGTGCATTGTAGTTGCCTAATAAACACATACTGATTAGATGTGATAGTAGGCTGTTCCAAGGGTTGTGGTTTTCTTTCCCTGGCAGAGCAAGAAGTCTCTCTAGCCATCTTGGGTAGGGCAAGGGATCCTAGCAGATTAATCTGGAGGAAATGCAAGTTTTTTTCCTTCTATTCCAAGGAGCAATGTGGCTGGACTTTGTGATTTTGGTGTTTGGGAATCTTTTCCCCTACAGAGAGTTGGCTGGCTTTACTGTGTTCCCATGTCCAGCTGTCCTGAACACCTGTGAGGTGGTGGAGCCCTGGAATTTGTGGAGGAGAATGGTATTAAGGGGGCCTGGTGGTCTCAGGAGCCTAGTGTAGCACATCAGGGGCAAAATACGGCACCAGGAAGACTCCTCTCCTTCCAAGACTCACACAGGCTTGGGCGAGAAGCCGGGCAAGTTTGACTTTGCTCCATCAGGAGCCCAGCACTAGACAGATTACCACAGGCCAGCAACTCTCTAGGAGGCAAAATGGCGGGAAGTGCAGCAATAGGTCTGACAGAGCTTTTCCATACTCGGGAGGTGTAAGGGGATGAATAGTGTCCTCCCCAAATGCATATGTTGAAGTCCTAACCACGAGCACCTCGGAATGTGACCTTATTTGGAAACAGGGTCACCGCGGACTTAGATTCAACTTAGGGTGAGGCCATCCTGAAGGAGAGTGGGCCCCTGGTCCAACATGACCAGTGAAAATGGGAAACTTGGACACAGGCAGACACACAGGGAGGATGCCATGTGGGGATGAAAGCAGAGATTGAGGTGGGGCTTCTATATGCCAAGGCATGCCTAAGATTTCCAGCAAACCACCAGGAACTATGGGAGAGGCACAGACTCTTTCTCACAGACCGAGAAGGAACCAGCCTTGTTAACACCTGGCTTCAGACTTCCAGCCTCCAGTCAGGGCTTGCTGTTGTTTCAGTCACTGGTTTTGTGGGACATTGTTATGGCAGCCTAGCAAATAAACGCAGGAGTAAGTCTGAGGCCTTTCCATGGGAAAAGGATTGTGTACATTTCCTCGGTTCTAGGACAAGTTGGGGAAGGGGAGGCAGGGACGAAGACCATAAGAGACCCATCTGGGCTTGCATCAGTTCTGTGTGAATGCTCAAATTAGTTTAAATTTGACTTCAGAATGAAAGGACTGTGAAATAACTCCCCGGGCCCCACAAGTATGATCATGAAGCACTTTTCTCCATTATATAATGGACATAAATGGCGAGGTATAAGCGACCACAGAGGTCAGAGGGGCATCCTCCCCTATTTTATGACTGGGGAGATAAAGTTCCAGTGAGGGAAAGTATTTTTGTTAGGGTCACACAGCAGGCAAGGGGCAGAGCTGGGTTTAGAACGCTGGTGTCTACACATGTCTTTCTCTAAATATCAACAAGCCTCACCCAGCCTGCAGAGCTGTGGCATTTGCGGTAAATGCTAACGCCTCTGTGGGCATGACTGTATATTTAGACATTCTCAAGAGGGAATGACAGCTAGAAAGTGAATCTTTGCATTTCACAAAGTATTTTGAGAGCCAGGTTGAGTGAGGATTATCTTCCAAGACTGCCCCTTCCTGGAGGGAAACCTAGCCATGAAAAAGCTGTACAGTAGGAAGCAAGTGGTTAGTGTCTAAACAAAACCTCTCATCTTCAAAGAGATGAACCATTGGTTCCTTTAAGTAGAGAGTCCCCATAGGCCAATTAAGTATGGTGTTTTAGAAATCATTGACAACTGGGGGAAGGGCTGGAGGGAGGAGGAGGCGGAGGAGGAGGAAGAAGAGGAGAGGATGGGAACCAGAGTCCCATTCTGGGGTTGAGAGTCACATGTCATGGAAGACAAATCAGATAGCAGCAGGACATAACCTAAAATAATAGTGTAAGTTAATGAGCAAAGACGATTTAGCTTTTGGACAAATCCTCATTAACATAGCTAACGCTGATTGACATTTTACATTTATATAGGGTTTTTCACATTTCAAAGCATGTTTCCAACAATTCTCTGCAAGCTCAAAATTCTCTCTAAGCTAGGGAGCCCAAGTGCTTTATCATTCCAAAGCAGGTCACTTTTGAGGGTGAAAGGAAGCATTCTTAATACTTATGCCGGGTCAGCAGGTGCAAACCAGGACTGTACTAGGAAAACAGGGATGTATGATCAGCCTCCAAAAGAGGCTGGGTGACCGGCACACTATCATTCATCACTTACCCACTTATTCAAACAATGCCCCAAACCTACCCCTCCCTGTGTACTTTACCTCTATTCATTCAGTTGCTCAAATAAAAATACAGGTTGCTCTCAATTCTTCTCCTTCCCTCGCTGACCCCATCCCCAACTCCAATCCTTCAGCAAATCCTGCCAATTCTGTCTGCAAGTTACATACCACATGCTCCTCTCCTTTCTGTCCTTCTCTGATTTCAGCCTAGGCTCAGGCATCCTCACTTCTCGCCCAGGCAGCACTTCCACTCATTTGACTTCCTCTTCTTTCTCCTTTTTCTTTTATTATTTCTTTCTTTCTTTTTTTTTTCTTGAGATAGGGTCTTGCTCTGTCACCTAGGCTGGAGTGCGATGGTGCTATCATAACTTACTGCAGCCTCAAACTCCTGGCTCAAGTGATCTTCCCACTTCAGTCTCCTGAATAGCTGGAACTACTACGTGCCGCCACGCCTGGCTAATACTTTACTTTTTCTGTAGAGACAGGGCCTCTATATGTTGCCCAGGCTGGTATCCGTCACCTAGGCTCAAGGAATTCTCACACCTTGACCTCCCAAAGTGCTGGTATTACAGGCATGCACCACCGTGCCCAGCCTCACTTGTCTTCTTATAATCCATTATAGAAAAGCAATTAGAGTTACTTTTCCAAAATGTAAATCTGATCATATTTTTCCCTTGCTCAGAATTTTCTAGCAGCTCTTTACTATACCAAGAATCAAGAGTTAAAACTTCTTATTTTGGCCCTATATCTTTGCTCAACAAATATTTGTTAAATAAATGAACACACTGTCAACAAGTATTTACCGAGTAGTACACGTTTATGGACCAGCCTAACGGAAGGCACAATTTCAGCTTCTGTGTTACCCATATCACTGTTGGGAAGAAAACCTCGCCATAATTCCTGGTATTTATTTCCATGGGACGACAATCCCATTAATGTCCCTCCTAGACTCTCTCTACCCTTTGTGTCACAGGTAGTGGTATGAGTTACAAGAGTAGTAAACCAAGGAAGAATAAATTGGGCATGCTCTGTGGAGACTTGGCCTTCTTCCTCTTGGCTGTCAGCAGCCTTTTCGGATGCTCCTTCAGGGGCCGCTTCATTCTCTGCTTCATCCAATGTTGCCCATGACCAAGTGGGTCAGTCTCCCTAATACCAGACCCGATTACCAAGTCTACTGGGTGCTCACACTAGGCTAAGTTATTCATTATCAATAGTAAACATGGTCTTTTGGCTTCCATCTGCCACCCTTCATTTATTTTTCAAGTGTTCAGAACCCAGGTGGAAACAGGGGTGCTCCTCGCTGGGCTGCCTCAAAGACCTCAAATGCCCCTTGAGGAAACGGGAGAAGCTAGTTGCATAAAGGCTGGTGCAGAGCCGCAGGCAACCCAGGGGTATAACAATCTGGGACTCGAGACATGAAAGCTGTAATAATGCAGTTGCCGCCTGAGCAAGAATCATGTGGGACTCACAGCGAAAACTGAAGTACAAATTCAGCAGCCGCATTTAGCCCAGAAGAATGTCTTCAGGAATGAATCACGAAGAGAATGTTGTCATTTGCGCAAAGAGACAGAGGGTTATAAGGGAAAAGGTGGCTGGAGATTCTTGTTTATGTTTATGAAAACAGACTGTCTTTTTCAAACACAGAGAGCCAAAACAAAAGCACCATTTATTCCAAGAGTTAAGGGATTTTTCTTCTATTGACATCGCATCAAAAACCCATCTCTTATGCTTTTTAACCCCCTGGAGAATTCATAAATAGTGCTTCTTAAAATAAAAGCAAATGAGTTTTTGTAAGGATGTGAGTTACATAAGATTACATTGGTCTCCCCCTTCCCCCAGCTCATCCTCCCTTTGTCTGTACTTTCCCCGGGTGCTGCTGAAAACCTTCAAAACCCTGCTGGGAGTAGCTTGCAAGAAGTGGCAAATGTGAAACCTAGTACATGCAGCTGTTGAGGGAGAGACATACTGACTCATACCTCCCTGTGTCTCAGATATCCCTATTGCAAGTGAAAGACTGGGTTGGAGTTTTGATTTTGTTTCCTCACTATCTTTAATTTCTCTTTCTTCAACCATTCTTCCTTCCGTCTTCAGCCTCTGGTTTAAAATAAAAAATCAATGCCCATGCCTACACCTAGGGATGGGTCTATTGCTTGTCTTCCATTTGCTTGTCCAGATCCACACCCGCCCTTTTCCAGCTCATTCTGTGCCTTAGAAGGCTGTTCTTTTACCAGTTGGTTTCCCTCTGGAATTCCACTAGGATCAACCAATGGGAGGCCCTGACAGGAGGTTTGAGGAGGTTGGCAGGAGATTGAGATTGGGATATCTATTCTCCTGAAGACCTTCCTGCTGGGCAATGGCTGTGTTCCTGTGTAGGAGGGCACAACTCCTTTAGGTCAGGCCTCTGCTACAGATGCAATACAGCTACAGCTCCCCTCAGGTTCTAGGAACTCCTCTATCCCCTTGCCTAACAGGTCTATGAGTGACAGCTTTTAGCTTTCGCTAGCCTCAGGGTGCCTCTCTAACCTTACTGTCTGTCCTTAATCCCTCCCATACTTTTAAAATAGTCCCTTCACTACATGCTCCTCAATTACCTCATCTGACAATGCCATTGTTTCTTGCCAGGACTGTGATTAATATACTATATCTCTATGTCAATGTCTGTGTCTGTATCTGTCTTAGTTTGAATTAAAATAAAGCTCTATTTCTTTCATTTCTTTGTCAAACTTCTTGAACAAATGTCCTAAAATGCTTCAGAGCTCAGATGGGCTTTCTGGACTGTCCAACCTGGTGTTAACTACTATTTATTTTCTGGAGGTCAGTTTCTCAAAATATAGCAAAAACCTATAAAAATGTCCAAAGCCTATAACTAGGAAATTCCAATAATTCTAAAAAATGTCCCAAGGAGTCCATGGATTTATATAAAGATATTTCCAGGGGTGATATTTAAACATGTGATGACTGGTGCAGGACAGGCTGTATTGCTGTATCAGTGCCAGTTGGCCGAATATCGGTACTCAACGCAGTATTGAGTAGGAGAGTAAGTAAAAGTTGGAAACAACCTAAATGTCTAACAGCTGGAGGCATGTAAATAAACTCTGGTATTCAAGAATACTGGAGTATGGTGGAATACTATGGTGGAATACTATGACGGACTATGATAGACTGCTATACAGTCTTACAAAAAAATTTTGTAGATGAGTATTTCATGGAAGGATGTTGATTATATAGATTTTTAAATGAAAAAGCAGCCCGCAAAATTCAATGTGCAACGTGGACCTATTTTAAATTTTAAAAAAAGGGTGAATGTGAGTGTATGTTTGTAAAACAGAGAGATCAACAGTGCTTATTTTAATGTGGTGGGGTCATAGATACTTTTGATTTTCTTCCATTTTTTTTATCTGTAGTTTAAAAAATTTTAGGACTAAATAAACCTAATGAGAAAATATCACAATGAAATGCATTTTCTTAAAAAAAAAATCACCTAGCCCAGTTTTAGAGATGTGCTATTCAGAAAATGTTCATGAAATTTTGGTAAGGAGTCTCTGATGATAAACTCTTTGTCGAATGCCCTGCCTATGAGGCCAATCATTTAACTGATGGCTTCTGGTCTTATTAGAGATAGCTGGCATTTCAAAACAGTGAGATGCAGATCCAACAGGGTCCTCAGGCCATCTTCTTCTATACACCATCTATTTTAGTTCTGCTCAATGGTCACTGATTCCCTGCCAAGAAAAAGATGTGTCCCACACTGAGTATCTTGCCTGAATCCTTGGCAAGCCTTTTCAGATATGCTGTCTCTCAAACACTTAATATATTCCTCGCAGATTGACTACATGTTATTAATAACTATGTAGGCTGTCAATCAACACCATCTTCTGAGAGAAACTTTCTCAGTCAGTCATATTAAAAACCCAATTTAAAAAAACTATTTAAAAGGCGTTCTTTCTCAACAGTATTTTTAATTACTTGACACCTAATTATTTACTCCTTCATTTTTTACTCTGCCTCCTTTTCCAAAGACCCAGTGAAACTAATTAGCCAACATGAAGGCTGTATGCATATTCATGTGCATGTGAAGATGAGTTCCTATACATGCATGTAGCTACAGTATTTAGTATATATTACTATATACTGTGCAGTATATAGTCAGCAGTAACAATACAGCACTTAGTACACATAAATACAATAATACTCATTTTATTCAAGAAGGAAAAGCATAGGCCAAAGTATGCTGCTACCATAAGCCTGCCAGAATGGAGAAAGAAATGGGAATTTGTAGAGGTTCCTTGGGTTCCCTGCTTGAGAGATTCACACTGTCATCACCGCTTGCCTTGACCCATCTACCTCCCAGATGGTTCCTCTGCTCTGTTTTCACCTTTTCTGCACTAACCCCCACATCCCTGCCAGATTCTTCGCCATCGCATGCAGACAGGATCATGCTGCTCACCTGTTGCAAGCCTTCACTGGCCTAGGACAGTTGTTAATAGCGGACTGTTTAAGCATTTCTTTTCCTATTTATTTATTTTTATTTTTAAATTTTAGATTCAGGGGGTATACTTGCATGTTCGTCAGATGGACATATTGTGCAGTAGTTGTGGGGATTGGGTGTCAGGTGGCCCGTTCCCCAGATAGTGAACATGGTGCCCTATAGGTAGTTTCTGAACCCTAACCTCCTGCCCACCTCCCCCCTTATTGATGTCCTCAGTGTCTGTTACTTCCATCTTTGTAAAAATACTTTAAGAAAAAGCAGTGGGGCATTTTCCTCCAAAATGAAATTTATATTGTCACTCAGCATATAAGCAGATGAAAGAAAGCTGTTCTAACTCAAACAGGGGTGAAGGGCTGCAGCCCCCTAGGCTTTCACACCTAGTGTACCCATTGTCCTGCAGCAATTGCAAGAGTCGAGCTCCTCCACAAGGTGAGTTTTCTTTTCCTTTCTTTCCCTTTCTTTCCCTCCCTCTTCAAAGGTTGAGCACCTATCGGTATTGCTCTTCATTCAGGGATGAAGCATTAAACAAAATCCCTGTTTCAGAGTGCTGGAGTCTAAGGTAGAAGTCAGACAATCAACATAAATATGGCATGTTGAGCGATGATCAGTGTTTTTAAGGAAAATAGAGAGGAATAAGAAGGAAAGGGGTGCTGGGAGTGGTCTGTTCCATATGATTAGGTCAGGGAAGGCCTGTCTGTTAAGATGGCATTGGGTGGTGACCTGAAGTGGGTGGGGAAGCAAACCCTGCAGGCATCTGGGGAAATAAAGGAACAGAAGGTGCAGGGGCTGTGCTGGAGAGTGCCCAGCATGCTGGAAGGGCAGCAGGGAGGCAGGTGCCGCAGGGACTACTGTGACAGATGTGTAGAGCCCATGGGACATGATATCAATTTGGATTTTCCTCTGAGATGGAGAATCTTGGGAAGGTTTTAAGCAGCTGAGTGATGTGAACAGGTTGAAGGAGAGTGAAGAAAAGGCAAGAAGAACAAGGAGGAAGCTCCTGGAATAAGCCAGGAGAGAGATGGCAGGGTGAGGGGTAGTGCTTGATCATTCACTTCACATACCTTTGAAGGTAGAACTGACAATATTTGCTGGTGGGTTGGGTATGGGATGTGAAAGAAAGAGAGGAGACAAAGAGACCGTAAGGGATTTAGCCTGAGCAAAGCAAGGCACAGAACTAACATGGGAACAACAGCTTGGCAAGCAGGCAGGAAAATACTAGGGAATGGGCTTTGCGTACGTTAGGTTTGGGAAGAGCTGCTGCCTGTTTCAGCGGATTTATGAACTTGGAGTTCAGGACAGAAGTCCAGGCTATAAACACAAATCTGGGAGTTATCTACAGATAGATGGATTTAAATCATGAAGCTGGATAAGCTCTCCCAGAGAGTATAGAACAGAAAGAAGAGCCCTTGGGCAAACCATCATTTAGAGGCTCAAGAGTCGGAGGAACCAGCAAAAGAGATAGAGAAGCAGCAAGGAGTGAGGCAAACCAGAACCAGGAGACAATGGAGTCCCAGGGCAAATGAAAAGCAGCTGCTCCAGAAAGACCCTGAAATCAGCCATGTAAAATGCTGCTGATAGGTTGAGCCATTTGAGAACGGAGAAGTGATCACTGGATTTAGCAACATGTAGGTCCTTGAGAACCTTGACAAAAGCAATGTTGGAAGGGCGGTGAGAGAGGAAATCTGATGGAGTTCTTCAAGGACAGAGACCACCTCTCTCATTCATACCTGTTTCTTCCATGCCCACTCCCATGTCCAGCAGAGTTTCTGGCATGTAGCAAGTAACATGAAAGACCTATCAATAGATGAGCCATTGCCCCATGAAGCCACTAGTCTTTTATATTATATTTCCCTGTTTGTGGGCTGCAACAATTTTATAGAAAGATTCGGTCCTTTCATATGGGTAGTTATCTGGCTAGCAAAGGAGTAGGAAAAATCAAATAAAAGATTATATCTTGCTTCCAAAGGGTCAGTGAGGGTCACCCTTATTTACAAAAGACTCAATATGATTCCTGCATAGTAATACTGGTACAAGGAAGTCTGCACCTTTAATCACCTATATATGGAAAAATGTACTAATAATAGTAACAAAAACAATGGTGCTGATATATTATATTTTGTACATTCTGGAAGGGGCTATTATATGCAGCATCTCACTTTTCTTCCTTACCAACTAGCTCACACTGTTTGCAAGTGCTGCTGGCCTTAGATAGCTCCCCAAGGGGAATTTGTATTTAAATAGCAGAGCAAGCCGGGCTCGGGGGCTCAGCCTGTAATCCCGTGCCTTTGGGAGGCTGAGGTGAGTGGATTGCCTGAGCCCGCGGGTTCGAGACCCACCTGGGCAGCGAGACCTCATCTCTACAATAAATCAAAAAATCAGCCGGGCATGGTAGTGCGCGCCTGTAATTCCGGCTACTCGGAAGGCTAAGGTGGAAGGATCGCCGGAGCCCAGCAGGTCGAGGCTGTGGTGGCCAGCAGCGGCCACTGCACTCCAGTCTGGGTGACAGAGTGAGACTCCAACTCAAAAATAAATAAATAAATAAATAAATAGCAGAGCAAGTTGTCTTAAGTCACAGATCTGCAAACTATGGTCCTGCACTTGTTTCTGTAAATAAATGTTACTGGAACATGGCCTGCCCATTTGTTTGCATATTGTCAATGTCTGCTTTCACGCCAAAACAGCAGAATTGAGTGGCTATGACAGAGTCTCAAGGTAGTAAAAAAAATCTTCACTATCTAACCCTTTACAGAAAATGTTTTTCAGCCCTGTTTTACTTTTTATTTTTTGAGTTGGAGTCTCACTCTGTCACCCAGGCTGGAGTACAGTGGCACACTCAGGGCCACTGCAGCCTGGACCTGCTGGGCTCAGGTGATCCTTCCGCCTCAGCCTTCCAAGTAGCTGTAACTACAGGCATGCACCACGCCTGGCTAATTTTTTGATTTATTGTAGAGACGAGATCTCACGAAGTTGCCCAGGCTGGTCTCGCATCCCTGGGTTCGGTAATCGCCTCACCTCTGCCTCCCAAACTGCTGGGATTACAGGTGTGAGCCACTGTGCCTGGCTACCAATCCCTGTTTTAGATAAGCTAAACTTGAGGCCTCCAAAACAGGGTGCTTAAGACAATACATTTAAATTTGGAAAGAAAATGTTTAAATCTCTCTCTCTCTCTCTTCTTAATCTTAAGAAAGGAAGTATTAAACTTTCTTAATGTACATGGGTTGAGAATGAGTCATGGATATAATTTATAAATAAAGTTGCAAATACTGAGGATGAATAGTCAAAAATCATTTATTGTTAATAAAAGATTTTTTTAAAAAGTTTGAAGACCAAGCAAATGATTCATTAAAAGAGTTTGGCATATAGAAGGTGCTCAGAATGGTTTGGAATAATATTAGATAGGACTTACTGAATCTCTAATCTGTTTATAGAGCAGTGCCATGGGCTTTACTTGCATTTTCTAATTTAAACCAATGATCCTCTTATGAAATCAATATTTTATCCCTGTCTCATTTTACAGATGAAGAAACTGAGGCTTCGCTAGATTAAGTATCTCCTCCCATGGGCACACAGTGAGAAAATGGTAGCTTTGGAAGCTGAATCATAATCTGACTCCCAGTGGCTGAGGTCTGGGCTTACAAATTGCTGCACAGATTCGGTGGTGCTATTTTACAGAAATATGTTTAGGTACAGGTTCACCATTAAGCGAAACAATGTGGAAAGGGAAAACACTGGTTTTGCTTTTCAAGTTTCAATACCAAGTTTGTAAAAATGCATTTTGGCAAAACAAACCAGTAAAAAAACAGGTGAAAGGGATCACTGGAACCCTGGTACTTGTGACTGTGCCCTATACTCCTATGCATGTGGGGGTAGAGCTTCTGAAACTACCATAACAGGAACATGATCATGAGGTAGACAGTTAATGCCTGGGATCAGCATGGATTTCCTCACAGAATGGCACATACGAATTACTTACCCTAAAGACTGAAGAAGCATGTGTCTAGAACATGAGCCAGGCAATCAGGCAAAACTGGATTTTGCTCCATTATGAATGACCAGAGTTGCCTTGTTCAAATCCTTTAATTTCTTTAAGCATCAGCGTTCTCGTTTGTAAAGCGAGACTCATATTGCATACTTTGCAAGTCTGCAGGGTCTGTTAGAACATTTAGTAAATTGTAGTTAAAGATGATTATACTTCATTTGTTTTTAGCAATTTGTGTTATCCTAATATTTTTGTAACAATGCAGTTAAAAATAAATAAGACTTGTAGGTGTGGTGAAGTGCACCTGCAATCTTAGCTACTCAGGAGGCTGAGGATTCCATGAACCCAGGATTTGAGACCAGTCTGGACAGCATAGCAAGATCATATCTCAAAGATAAGTAAATGGACATAGATAATCTGAAACAAATATATATGTGAAATTGAAGTAATAATTAATGACCTTTCAAAAAAGAAAGTACCAGGCCCAGATAGGTTCACTGGTGAATTCTACCAAACATTTAAGGAAGAAAGTATACCAACTCTCTACAATATCTTCCAGGAGAGAGAAGCAGAGTGAATACTTCCTAGCTTGTTCTATAAGGCCAGCATTACCCTATGCCAAAACCAGCAAAGACATTACAAAAAAAGAAAACTATAGGCCAATATCTCTCATAAACAGAGATGAAAACAATCCTCAACAAAATATTTGCAAATAGAATCCAACAAAGCATAAAAATAAGTATACACCATGACAAAATAGAATTTATCCCAGGTAAACAAGGCAAATTCAATATTTAAAAATCAATTAATGTAAACCACCATATCAACAGGCTAACAAAGAAAAGACACATAATTATATCAATAGATGCAGGTAAAGCATTTGAAACTCTAACACCCATTTATGACAAAAACTCTCAGTAACGTAGGAACAGAAGGGAACTTCAACTTGATTAAGAACATCTACAAAAACCTACTGTTAACATCCTATTTGATGGTGAGAAACTCGAAGCTTTTCAGCTAAAAATCCAGAACAAGGCAAGAGTGTTGCCTCTCACACTGTTTTTCAATATTGTACTGAAAATCCTAGCTAATACAACAAGACAGGAAAAGGAAATAAAGAATATCCAGATTGAGAAGGAAGAAATAAGACTGTTTCTGTTTACAAAAAATATGATTACCTATGTAGAAGAGCTGAAAGATATAATTTTAAAAAAGATATTTAAAAAAATAAAAACTTCTGGAACTAATAAAACAACTATAGCAAGGTTGCATGATACAAGGTTAATATACAAAAGTTAATCGCTTTTCTATGTATCAGCAATGAACAAATGGAATTTAAAATTAAAAACAAATTACTCTTTATATAAGCACCCCACAAAATAAAATACTTAGGTATAAACATGACAAAATATATACAGTATCTATATGAGATAAACTACAAAACTCTGATGAAAGATCAATGAACTTAAAAAAAATACAGAGATATTCCATGTTTATGAATAGACAGATTCAAAATTGTCAAGATGTCAGTTCTTTCCAACTTTACCTATAGATTTGGTACAATTCCAATAAAAATCCCAGCGAGTTATTTGTTGGTTGTTGGCAAACTGAGTCTATAGTCTGTATGGAAAGGCAAAAGACCCAAAATAAACCAACTCAATATTGAAAGAGAATAAAGTAAGAGGACTGACATTACCTGACTTCAAGACTTACTATAAAGCTATAATAATCAAGACGACATGGTATTGGCAAAAGAAAAGGCAAATAACACCAATGAAACAAAATACGGTCCGGACAGAGACCCACATAAACATAGTCAACTGATATTTGACAAAGGAGCAAAGACAATTCAATGGAGCAGACAGTCTTTTAAACAAATGGTGCTGAAATACCTGGATATCTACATACCAAAAAATTAATCTTTATGCCCTTCACAAGCATTAACTCAAAATGGGTCATAGACCTAAATGTAAAATGTCAAACTATAAACTCCTAGAAGATGGCTGGGTGCAGTGGCTCACGCCTATAATCCCAGCACTTTGGGAGGCAGAGGCAAGAAGATTGCCTGAGCCCAGGGGTTCTAGACCGGCCAGGACAGCTTGGCGAGACGTTGTCTCTACAATAAATCAAAAAGTTAGCTGGGTGTGGTGGTACATGCCTGTAGTTTCAGTTACTTGGAAGGCTGAGGCAGAAGGATTGCCTGAGCCCAGCAGGTCAAGGCTGCAGTGCAGTGGCTGTGCACTCCAGCCTGGGTGACAAGAGTGCGACTCCAACTCAAAAAAACCCCAGAAAACTCCTAGAAGATAAATAGGAAAAAATCTAGGTGACCTTGGTTACAATGATGACTTTTTAGATACGACACCAAAAGCACAATCTGCACAAAAAAATAATTGACAAGCTGGACTCCATTAAAATTAACAACTTCTGCTCTGTGAAACACTATGTGAAGAGGATACGACAAGTCACAGACTGAGAGAAAATATTTGCAAAAGAGTATCTAGTAAAGGACTGTTATCCAAAATAAACAAAGAACTCTTAGAATTCAACAATAAGAAAACAAACAACCTGATTTTAAAAATGAGCAAAAGATCTGAATAGATGCCTCATCAAAGAAGATATTCAGATGGCAAGTTAGCATATAAAAAATGTTCATCACATGCCAGAAGACAACTGCAAATTAAAACAACAGTGAGATACAACTACACACCTATTAGAATGACTGAAATCCAAAACACTGACAATAACAAATGTTATTAGGGATGTGGAGAAAGAAGAACTCTCATTCATTGCTCATGAGAATACAAAAAGTTACAGCCACTTTGGAAGACAGTTTGGCGGTTTCATAAGAAACTAAACATATTCTTAACGTCTGATCCAGAAATTGAACTCCTTGGTATTTACCTAAATGAATTGAAAATTTATGGCCAAACAAAAACCTGTTCATTAATGTTTGTAGCAGTTTTATTAATAATTGTCAAAATTGTAAGCAACCAAGATGTCTTTAAGAAGGTGAATGAATGGATAGATAAATTATGGCGCATCCAGACATTGGAATATTATTTAGCATTAAAAGAAATGAGCTGTCAAGTCATGGAAAGACATGGAGGAAACCTAAATGTATAGTGTTAAATGAAAGAAGTCAATCTGAAAAGTCTATGTACTGCATGATTCCCACTATATGACATTCTGGACAAAGAAAAAATTTGAAGACAATGAAGTGTTCAGTGGTTTCCAGGGACTGGAAGGAGAAAGGGATGAATAGGCAGAGCACAGAGGATTTTTAGAACAGTGAAACTATTCTGTACTATTAATGCAATGGTGGATGTATGATATATACATATGTCAAAACCCATAGAATGTGAAGTATCAGGAGTGAATCCCAATGTAAGTTGTGGACTTTGAGTGATAATGATGTGTCAATATAAGTTCAATTGCAACAAAGGTATCACTCTGGTGTAGCATATTGATAGTAGGGGAGATTTTGTGTGTGTGTATGTGTGTGTGTGTGGGGGGGGCACTTTCTACTCAGTTTTGCTGTGAGCTTAAAACTGCTCTAAAAAATAAAATTAAAAAAAGAAATATTGCATATTCTTGCTCATAAGTGGGAGCTAGTTATTGGACACATGGGCACAAGGTTGGAAACAACAGACACTGGGTACTGCTAAAGAAGGGAGGGTGGGAGGTGGGATAAGGGATACAAAACCACCCACTGGGTACCATGCTAACTACTGGGCGGGGGGGCTTGTCAGAAGCCCAAGCTGCATCTTCATGCAATATATTTATGTAACAAATCCTCACATGTACCCTCAAGATTCTAAAATTGTTTAAAGTTTATTAATTTTTAAAAAGAGGTAAATAAAACCAATCAATGAATGATTGACTCTACACTTACACTCATTAGGATGGCTATTAATAAAAAAACAGAAAATAACAAGTGTCGACAAAAATGTGGAAAAATTGGAACCCTTCTGCTTGCTGGTGGGAATGTAAAATGGCGTAGCTGCTTTTGTAGAAAAGAGTATGGCAGTTCTTCAAATAAATTAAAAACAGAATTATCATATACTCCAATGATTCCACTTCTGGGTATATACACAAAATAACAAAGCAGGAACTTGGACAGTCATGTTCATAGCAGTGTTATTTACAGCAGTCAAAAGGTAGAATCATTCCAAGAGTCCAGTGACAGGTGACTGAATAAGGAAAATGTGGTATATACACATAAAGGAATATTATTCAGCCTTCTAAAGGAAGGCCATTCTAACACATGCTATAACATGGATGGACTTTAAGGACATTATACTAAGTGAAAACAGCCATTCACCAAAGGATGAAAAGTATATGACTCCAATTTCATGAGATACCTAGAGTAGTCAAATTCATTAAGAAAGAAAGCACAGTGATGGTTGCCAGGAGCTGGGGGAAAAGCAGAGGGAAAATTATTGATGAATGGGTATAGAGTTTCAGTTTGGAAGGTGAAAAGAGTTCTGGAGATGGATGGCTGTACAACAATGTAAATGTATTTAAAGTCACCAAGCAGTACACTTAAAAATGGTTAAATATTCAATTGTATGTTATATGTAGTTTGCCACAACTTTAGGAATTCAGACAAATAAATAAGATTCTCATGACTCTCTGAATTAAGCAATATTAAGGTACAAATAACAGATAAGCTTATATTTTCTATTCTGATCAAAATCAACTGTACATTTCTTCAACATAAAAAGCTCAAATGTTTAAAGTCCTGGGGAAAAAAAAGCATAGATTCTTTTACTTCTTAGTCTATGACTTTGAAAAGTGACAGAATGGAAGCTTGCAGTCTCATATCTGAGTCAGCGCCCAATAGGTTAATTGGGTCCAGCTAAACGGCCAGCCAATTTTCATCTTGTATCCCCAGTGAATGGCTCAGTGCCATTTGGCTCTCCGTGCCAGAAGGAGACAATCAATGTGGAATTTTCCACAGAAACCTATTTACCATGAGCACTGGCATCCACCATTTGATTTCTGCAGAGCTTGGACCATTCGAAAGCTGAAAAATCATTGCCCAAGGTCTGAGGTATGATTGTCTATGCCTATCTGCAAATTCTTTATTCTGATGGAGTCATAAACCTTAGCAGCCCTTAGAAAAAGTGCACTGGCTTAGGGGAAAAAAAGAACATTAACTCTGCAGAGAGTCTTTCCCTTTTCAAAATTCCTTTTGATAAATCTTCTCCAAGTCTCTAGAAACACCTGCCAAAGAGGTAATATTCTATAACAATGATAATGCAGTTACCAAGTCTGAGTGTGATTTCTGTGCCAGGGACTGAATGTAAAGTATTTACATGTGTAAAAGAGTTAGTTTCATTGTCCCAATCATCTTTCCAAAGGTTTTTTAAATTTCTCTTTTTATTTCTTAGTCTCACTTTTTGAGATGAAGAAATTGAATCTCAGAGAAATGAAGTTATGTGTCCAAGGTAAAGTGGCAAAGTTAGGAGGACTTGAATCCAGATCTCTCTCATGCAAAAACTATGCTTTTCCCTTTCTATTACACTGTCTTCATTAGTGCTGCCATGTCTAGGATGGATGATATCACCTTGCCTAGCCTCACTCTTGTAGCTGGCTAAGCTAGTACCAGCCTCGGTTTCTAGCCTGGCAGTTGTGATTCATAGTGGAGGTGTTCTTCGGAAGAGAAGGGAGACAGGAATCTGGGGTATAGCCCCTCTTCCTTCCCCAGTACTTCTTCCAGCCTTGTAGTAACAACTACATCTATTTATACAAGACACTATGGTGGAGACTTTACATGTTTCATCTTTAATCCTTCTAGCAATTCCGGAGAGCAGGCATGCTATCCTCATTTTATAGATGAGGCTCAGAAAGGAAAACAACATGCCAAGGCAAGACACAAACTTTCCTCTATGTATTGTAGTGCCTCACGGCAGTAACCCAATCTACACAAAAGAGAAAAGCAGAGGGTGGTGAAATGATAAAGCAGTCTACTATCCACGAGGCAGGCAATCTGGGAAAGTTAAATAGTGAGGGATGGGGTGGGATGATGAGTGGTCTCTCTCTGCGGAGAGACCCTTACCATCTCAAATTTTCTAAAGAAACTGCAGAAGTTTCCTAGAACTATGCAAATAAATAGCATGTACTGTTGTTCCTGGAATAAACTACCTTGGATCTATACTTGGATGCACTGAGATTATTGATTCACCTGCATCCAGTGTATATTATTAAGCACACAGCTCTAATTTATTGCATCCAAAAAAGCCCCCCGGAGCCTGATTCTGTGGTCATTGACTTTGGTGAAAGATTCTCCTTAGACCATGTATTTACATTGCAGGGGATATTATAGGAAGGATTTTGTTAACAAACTCTCATAGGAGAGTGGTGTATTTATAAGACATCTCTAAATACACTTCTTAGTCCCAATGCCACCACCCCTTCCGATTCCTTCCGCTCAGTCTTGTTCTGAGTGTTAAACTTTTGCACATACACCTCTAATGATCTGATAATACTTTGGTGTTAATATGCCCTGGTTCTTGAACTCTAGGGCAATAACCTGAACCCCATCAGTTAATTTGACTGTGAGAGGGATTCAAGATAGAGTAGTTATAATCATCTTTTCCACTGGGGGTAAAAGGAAAAGCACAAGACTAAGAATAGCAACACATATACATAAAATACAACTACTTCCTATCTGTCAGGAAGACGAGGGGCAACCACTGGGCTTGCTAACGTGGTGTCCACAACTCCTGCCTGGCCCATGCATGGGTCCTTAATAATTAATCCTGGACATGCTCAACCAGAAAGTGCTTCCTAAATAACTTTTTGTCAATAGTGGTTTGAATTAAGACCAAGTTCTAGATGCAAGAGTTTTCAATTGATTGACTTTGCGCACTCTTCCCTCCCACATCTGCTTCCTCAGGCAGGGTGCTAGTGAGACCATCGAAGGGGAAGGATTCCACCCAAATTCATGATGGGCTAAACGGTGCCCACCTAGCTTCCACTAATTCATATGCTAAAGTCTTAACCCCTAGTACCTCAGAATGTGACTGTATTTGGAGATGGGGTCTTTAAATTAGGGTAAAGGGAGGCCATACAGTGGACCCTAATCCAGTATGACTGTGCTATTATAAGAAGAGGAGATGAGGACATAGACACACAGACACACATGTGAAGACACAGGGAGAAGATGGTCATCTGCAAGTCAAGGACAGAGGCCTCAGAAAAAGACCCAACCATGTCAGCACCTTGACCTTGGACTTCCAGCCTCCAGAGTGTCTGTTGTTTAAGCCACCAGTCTGTAGTACTTTGTAATGTCAGCCCTAGCAGACAGTGCATGATTCTACTCGTCTGCAAAGAAACATGTGTCAGTAGAGCTTGGGATGGAGGGAGACTCAATGTTACTTACTGTTACTCACTGTTGCCTCCATTCCCAACACTCTGTGCATTCTCATCCAATCCACACGACTGCTGGGACACTCATACTTCCCTGCCAGCAAGTTCTCTTTACAAAAGGTTGCTGTGAACTTAATTTACAACTGTAAATTTTTGAATCAATCATCGGTAAACTGTGACTCTCACTTGTGTCTAGGGAAACAATGGACTGGAGACTAGGAATTGAGGGGAGAAGTGGGTGAGCCTAAGTCCAGGAATCTGATGATCTGGTCAAAGCTGTAGAACTTCTCCCCAGGAAAAGATATCCATGCTCATGAATCCAGAATGCTGACTTCCATTTCAAGGGTTAACAGACCCTTGAGAAATTCACTGGCTGTGCGGGATTCATGGGCCCCAGCTTATGAACCCTGCAGTAGAGGGTTTCAGTGAAGTCATGGCAGAGATGAGATGACGAGGGAGAGAAAGGGAGGAAGGAAGGATGGGGGAAAGGAGGACAAAGGAGGAAGGAAAGGAGGATGCAGGGGCGAGAAGAGGAGGACGGAGGAGGGGAAGGGAGAGAACAAGGAATGAAGAGCGGAAGAGAAGAAGGGAAGAGTGAAGGAGAATGAGGATGGACAAGAGGAAAGGAGAGCAGAGAGGAGGAAGGGATAGAGCAGGGGAGGAGGGAGAAATGGAGCAGTGAAAGAGGGAGGAGGGCATGAGAGGGTCTGGGATCTGTGCACAGCTGGTCCAGGCAGGGCTAAAGGCAAAGATGGAGTGTGGCTGTTGCAAATCTAAGTCCTGGCCTCAGAGAGGCAGTCGACACTTGGAGGCCCAGATATGGGAAATTCTTAGCGCATGTTACCTGCAATCATGCAAAATAAATATTTAGACATGCTACTGAAATCATGAAGGAGGGATCCCAGAGTTCCTAGTGCTCATGGAAATTATCAATATGAAATTCAGAGGTATTAAAATAGGAGTAGTTGGCAAAGTTCCTTAGGTGGGGCATCTTTCTTGTTGAATTTTAGGGAACATAAAATGTGATTAGCAAGTCACTGAAAACACGATTTTATATAATGTAAACACAGATATATTATGGTACAGAATGCAAAATTTCATATAGTCACAATTTGTGATCTTGGGCAAGGTACTTTAATTCTATTAGTTTCAATTCTCACATCTGCTAAAAAAAATCTATTAAGAGCAACTAAGAAGTGATTCTCAGCACTTAGTAGATGCTTGACAAATGTAAGGTCCCTTTCCTTTTTTATAGGCAGTTAGCACTGCTCTCTCTGTGTTCCTACAGTAGTCTCCTTCTCCATCATTACATAAATAATTGAGCATAATTATATCTCTATGTCTGTTTCTCCAATCAGGGAGTGTATTTTCTAAGAGTAGAGACCATGCCCTGTTTCTTTCTGATCCCCATGCCTGATACCCGTGCAGCATATAGTAAGTGCCCAACAAACAGTGATGAGTGAATCCAACACCCCTTTTTCAAACCCTCCAGTGATGCCCGGTGACAGCTCTTTCAATGTCATTTAGCAAGCTTCTACCTCCTGGAATTAAGTCCCGTAGAGTCCAACATTAGTTGTTAACCATCTTTTTATACCCTGGGAAAGGAATGCCTGCATAAGACATTGTAGGGCCTCCATAAATAGTTGCAAAATGGATTTTACTTTGATTTGAATTGGAACCAGAGCTAATATTGACTGGGGTCCACAGTTGGCGTGAATAATAGAAGTGAGGCCTGAGAGCGTAACATCAGAGTTGCCCAGTTGCTCTGGCTTTGCCAACTCGGACTTGCTGGGCAGTCTCAATGGATGGTTCCATTCCTGGTGTTCGGTCACAGAGCACTGTGGGATTTATAGGCCACGATGGTCAGAAGAAGCAACAGTCAGTTGGTCACTTATGGAACTAGAGGGTGGTCTGCCCACATCTAGTAGAAATTAGAGATGATTCTTATTTGACAAAGACGGTACCCCTTCTGGGCGGCCTTCTGGAACCTTCAGTTCAAGCAACATTGGTCTCTCCCTTCTCTGGGCTCCTATTGCAGCTTGAAAGCAAAATATCCTGTGGCTCTGTCCCTGTTACAGCTAGTCCACTGTTTACATGTTTGTCTTACTTGGTAGATACCACCGTCATTACATTTTAAAAGATGACGACATTTTTCAGCTAGATAGACACAAACTCCCATTTCTGTCTCTTGCCAGCTACCACTTAAATCGCCCCCACAAACTTCTTCTCTACTATATAATGCAACCAAGAAACCAAAAACTATTTGTACCTGCAATGCTATTGAAACAAAGAAAAAAAAGCTATAACCTGACCATCTTGGGCACTTGTTCTCAGGGCTGCTTGAAACCGTGCCTTGGGCCATGGTCACTCATATTTGGCTCGACCTCTTTAAATATTTCAAAATAAATAAATAGATACATTCCCCTGGGCACTGAGTTTACCTTCCAAGTCTCAGCTTCCTCATATGTAAAATGGGCATAGGAATGCCTGCCTCACAGTTAGCAAGAAGCTTAAATGAGATTATGTAAAGTGCTGGGTCTTGTGCCCTATAAGTGGTAACTCTCTTTTTCCTTTCTCTATTCTCTTTGGAAAGCAGAATCAAATCTTCTTTTTCTTTAAGACCCTAAAGGCCTGGCACAGGACCTGGCAAAGAATAGATGCTCAATTTAAAGTCAATGAATATATGAAGAGTCAAAATTAAGGCAATGCTCCCCGACCCCCTCAAGAAGCACTGTGGAAACCCTAATACCAACAGTCACTCCAAACAGAAATAGTCTGTGGTCGAATAAATGTGGAAGAAATCACATAAAAATATAAATAGTCAATATGAATAGGTGGTGCAATTCAAGGAATGTGTTATTTTTCATGTTGCGAAGCAGTTTTAATTATAATTACAGTTAAAAAAAGATTTTCAGTACAGAGTCTGCATCGGAGTGTCTTGGGCATAAAAAAAAGTTTTAAAGCGTAATCCAGGGGAGATGGCTATTTTTCCTACAGGGACGAAGTAGTGACAACTTTTTCTGGACAACAGCTCTAAGTTGCTTGTTAGTGACTCTGTTCCCAGCACGACCCGAGGCAGGGGATGATGCAGAAGGTACGAGGAGCAGCTTAAGGAGCCCTGCAAGCTCCTCTCAGTTCTGCCCCCTATTCTCACACCTCCCAGCTCCCAGGAACCCTGCCTGAGAAACGAGAGGGCCACGGGCCCACAATGCAAGTTTTCCCACTGGCCTCACTGTTTCTTTCGGTATTTGAAGACCTCATAATGATGGGTACTGTTTCCAAAGTGGACCCCAATCCCTGCTCTAGGATTTCATTCATCCTCTTCTTTATTTGACAGCTTTGGAACCTGGGTCTCAGACCTGCCTGAGACCTTGCAGGCAGTTAGGTGGCAGAGCAGTGGGAACTCAGGTCTCAGAGAGGGAACACCAATGCTCTTTCCACAGAAATGCAGTCGCCCATCAGGACCATTTACATTCTAGGGGTTAAGGGTGGTGGGATCTTTTTTGGTTTTCATCCTTTGTAGTCCTCATTTCCCAAGGGCACTGTCTGGAGCACTGGCATGGCATGGAGCACTGGACTGGGAATCAGGAGACAAGGTTTTAAAGCCAGCCAGCCCTACCCTGACTTGCTTTGTGACCCTGGTCAGTTCACCATTCTGTCTGCTTTCACCTTGAGCCTCCTGAGTGAAGATCTGGGCTGGATGACTCCTGTGGCAAATGCCCCACAGATTTCTGTATCTGATCCTGCAAGTGTCTTTCCACACAGAGGGGCCCTGACATTTACTAAGCAGTGACATTGTGGGAGACATGGTGCCTGGGACATGGTCACATCACTCATAGGAGGCTGGGAGATTGGTTCTCCTCTCCCCATCTTGCAGGGAAATGAAAAGAAAATGAATGCTCATAGAGGTCAGGGGATAATAGCCCAAGGTCACACAGCTAAATAATGGCAACTGTGGTGGGTTTCAGGAGGGGTATGAAAAATAAATGGGAGTATTTGGAGATTGGGGGCAGCCCAGCTGTTGAGGAATCCGAGGGCGGGAGGGCATGAGAGTGGACTGCTAGGGGCATCCCACAGGCCTGGACTGAGGCTAGAGAGCACCAATCTGAGCCCAATAGTCTAGACCCTGCTGCTCCTTAGCTGTGTAACACTAGAGAAGTCATCGTGTGTCTCTGAGTCTCCGTTTCTTCACCTTTAAACAGGGATAACAATCCCTCCTGGTCCATCTCATAGGCTTGTTGAGAAGATCGTATGAGAAAACTGGTCTGAACACTACTACTTAATTCCAGAACCTCAGCTTCAGCACTGACTGGTCTTGTGGCCCTTTGTGCCTCAGTTTCTTTGCCTGTGAAATTGGGATTCTAACTTGGCCTACCAAGGTGATAGCGGGGAGTGGTACCAACGTCTGAAGAGTCAGTCCCTCGCTGGTATTCCATCAGTGGTAGCCATTCTCATTACACGCACACACTGGTGGCCTCCTGCACAGTTGGAAACTGTTCTCCATATTTCCTGGGGGCCATTTCCGGGGAGACGCATTCTCTTCCATACAGGGCCCCAGTCACACTTGTTCTTGAGTTCTCACCCTCATCATTCTGTTCATCAAACAGAAAGTTTTAGAGGCCAGAAAGCTCAGTTTCTCCTCATCAGAACCTGAGGCTTTGTCCATCAGCTGTGACAGACCTGGCCAAGGGGCCTCTGGCCCCCATTTCTAGAACTTTCCAGTCAGCCTCACCATCACACTTTGTGGCTATAACCTCAGTCCCAGGAATGAACACGCTGCCTCCCCGAGACCACCCTTATAGATGTACAGGGCACGTCCAACAGACATTGTTTGACCATGTCCAGGGGGCTTTTCAGCAGGAAGCAAGAAGGCTCCAAGTCCTCAGTGCTCCACACCAACTGCGGGCTTTTTTCCCAACACCAAGTAGGAAATGGGGCTGAAATCAGGCTGGGTCTGCTCTCACCGACTCACCACAGTTTACTGAGAACACTTTGTACTGCTGGAAGGGATGGGGATCTTTTCTTCACACAACATCACGCCCATTTGAGAGGGTAGGAAATTGAATCTGAGAAAGAAGAAAGGGAGGGAGGGAAAGGAGGAATTGGGCAGAGCCTCTCAACACTGTCTGCTTATTAGAATCACAGGGAAATCTAAAAAAAAAGATACCTCCCTGGACCTGACCACAGTCCAATGGAATCAGAACCAGAGGCTACTCAGGACCCTCTGCCTAAGAGCTGCCTTGTTTGCAGTTAATCCTAAAGCCATGTCAGCATGAGAGCATTAGTCCCAGGCTGGAATTGAACCAGGTTCATCTGACCCCAGAGTCCGGGCTCATACGTGCCCTGCTGCTTAGTGTCCCCGTGAATCCACCCGGAATTCCAGGTCCAACACTCTCCCCATGTCTTAACAGCAAACTCTTCCCACGTCATCCTCCCACTTCCCCCAAACCTCCTGCGATTTCATTTTCCCATTTGGCATTTCGCTTTGATGTTCAGGGCATAAAGGGCCAATAGCTTCCCCCAAGCTATTTCTCCTCTGAAGCAGCAAAATAGCTTAGCAATTTTGGAGCCATTTAAAATGCATTGTTTTGCTGGAGACCCCATGGGGGGAAAATCTGGTTTCTCTTCTCCTAAATCCTAGCGCGGAATGTAGCAGCCTTCCAATCAGTAATTTTTTTTTTCTCTCAGAGTCTTGTTAGTCATGAAGGCAGAAGCCTTTCTGTGTGCACTGTGCTCTCAGGGAAGAAGAGAAGACCTACAGGTCTGGGGGTGTTGTGCAGGTTACCACAGGATGCCAGGGATCAAACTTGGTCTCCCTCACTTCGCTACATGTAGCCTTAACCTGGATGTTCACCTCTGTAGGGTGGCAGCACCACTACCTAGCTAACAGGCATTTGCCAGGGCAGGGTAAGAGGGTGAATGCAAAAGGTTCAGCATATTGTTCATTTAACAAATAAACAGCAACTGTTATTAAATGGTGAGGATGATATTGTTACCCAACCACTGCCTCATCTCTGGCTTCTGTAAGCCCAGTCTCCTCCATTCAGGCTCTGATGTGTGAGGAACCACTGAGCAATGAAAGACTGGACTGGGTTTTTAAACTAAGGCCTTTGTTCTTTCTCTTTGGCCTCCGTGACACAATCTATGAGGACCAGTCTGTAGAAACTGAAAATGTAGAAAGTGCCCAAGTTCAGGAACCACCCTCAGAAGTTCTGATTGCATCAGCCTGGGGTGGGGCCCAGGCAGGGACTTTTAAAGCTCCCCAGTTAATTCTGATGGGCAGCCCGTGTCAAAAAGCTCTGGTTAACTCCTCCTTTCCTCCCCTTCTACCACTCTCTCCTTCCCAGTCTTGACTTCCTCCCCTCTCAAATGGGTGTGATGATGTCACATGAAGAAACAATCCTCAGACCATTCAGAGTAACACAAATGTGCTCTCAGTAAGCTGGTAAGTTAGTGGGAAGAGGCCCAGTCTATTTTCAAACACACCTTTGCTACTGAGAAAAACTGGCACCAGCCCCTTTTTCTAGCCATTTCCACGTATGCTCTTAATTGATGAATATTTGTTTGGGCCAAGTGCTGAGCATGATGCTGGAGAAGCAGGGGGCACTGTCTTTCCCTGGGGGAGCTTCCTATCTGAGTGGGGGCAAGGAGACACTAGGCACTTGAAGATAAGCACAGAAACTAGGAGAAAGGATAAAAGAAGGAGTACCCAGACCTGGGGAAATCGGAGCCACCGTCTCTGAGGAAACGACATTAAACTGAAACCCAAGGAATGATAGCCAGTAGGTGGCCAGGAGAAGAGGGACAGTGCCTGGAGGAGTCTCTGAGGTAAGGCAGGGCTTGGCTAGCTACATAAGCTGAAATGAGATGGCCAGTGTGGGTGGAGCCATGAGAAGGGGAAGAATGGTCAGAATGCAAGTAGTGAGGGCAGGTGTTCACTACACAAATAGTCATGGACAGGTGGAATCATGTGACCATGGCAGTTAGAAGCATGGCCACTGGACGTGGCATGTCTGGACCTCTCTGTGTCTCACTGTCCCCATCTCCAAATTGGGGATTATAATATCTGCTACCTACTTTAAAGGTTCTTTTGCGAAGATTAAATTTGTTAATTTATGTAAGTCATGCAGAAGAGTGGCAGGGACACAGTAAGCTATATAAACATTTGCTATCATTATTAGTGTGTGCTAGGCACTGTTTAAATCTCTTCATTTGCAAAGTAAGAATAATAATGTCCTCAACTAATAATGCTATTGTGAAGACTGAGTGAAGTTTTCAGGTGGAATACTTATAACATTGCCAGGCATATGGTAAGTGGGCAATGCAAGTTCACTGCCATCATTATTTGTCTTTAATCAGTATGCATTCTGGGTAGACCCCATGAAAATTCTTGGCACACACTTGCAAACAACCAAATATCCAGAAATGGGTGGGGCCTGCTCAGAGGAAGTGTCCCTTCACTGCAGGTATGTACTTATGGGCTGGACAGAGCATTCAGGCAGAGTGGCTTGATGAGTTGCTCTTGTGGTCTGAGACTCTGTGATTCTACCCATATCTACCTATCTCTAAAAATTTTCACATACATGTCCTGGAGGCTTTGTCTCTAGAAAATTTTCACATACATGTCCTGGAGGCTTTGTCTGCTGCCTGTTTTCCTGCTTTGGCAAAGAGATGTTAACTGCAGGCAATTCCTCTGCCCTAGAAGCAAAAAATATCTGTAAGCAGCATGTCATGCAAGGGTGAAAGTGGTTCCCTGAGGCTGGCACCCAGCCTTCTCTGTCCTCAGAGGATACAAGACACCAGTGGCCTCATTGCACCAACCAAGGTCACAACGAGGCTGATGAGCAGCCTCCCCAGCAGGCATTCTGCAAGAACAAGACTGGGATCCAGCTCAGGACCCACGGGGTCTCCAGAAGCACCCTGTAGCTCCTTTCCTCCTCTTTCCAGGGTGCAGTTCATCGCTGCCCTCTAAAAATAAAAGTGGTTATTCGGGGAAATGCGCCGTGCTCTGTCTCTAGGGATGCCAATGCAGCCCTCTTTCAAAAATAGAACCCCAATCAGTTGTGCTTCCTGACTCCCTGTCTCCTCCTACTAGTCCCAGAATCCTTCAGAAGGACCCAGAGGCAGGGCAGCCGCCCGATTCTGAGTATCACATGGCTGGGGGGAGCTGGAGTCGGGCTCTCACCCAGGCTTGTCTCCTTCCAAGTCCCTTGCTCTGTCTATCGCCACTTTAAAAAAAAAATTTATTCTAGGTATTATGGAGCACATCAAAAGGTAATCTTACCATCCTGAAATAACTCCTGATTTTTGTCTATTCTTCCTCTCTCTCTTTTGTCTATATATAATGCATACACACACACACACACACACACACACACACACACACACACACACACGTTTATATGATTGGAATAGTGTATTTTATATCTTTTTTTTACTGAACATCACATCAAAGATATTTTCTCACATCATTAAATATTCTTCTACATACCATCTTTTAATGAGTAGAGATTAAGCACATAAGCTTTGCTTCAGAAAGATCTAGTTTTAAGGCCTGGCTCTGTTGCTTATAGGTTCCATGGCCATGGGCAGTTATTTAAATTTTTTAAACCTCAGTTTTCACATTTATGAAATGGGGTCAATAATAGTCACTAGTATCTTAGGGTTATTATGAAGATAAAGTGCAATACTTTCCTAATAGCTGCTCAGAGGGTCCTGTAATAATAATAAACAACAATGATAAACTCTGTTAAGCTATAATTGAGTGAGTGTCTTCCCTGTTGATGGATATTTAGCCTGTTCCCAAAGTCCGTGTTGTCCTACCACACACTCCTCCCTTCTCTGGGAAGTTCTGGAACTCAGATGACTGAATTCAGCTCCTCTGATAGTGTCTCCCTGGTAGGAGAACTTGCAGGCTAGTAGTGGGTTGGCTGATGAATGAGGAGGGGGCGTGCAAGCCAGCCAAGTCTCATGCCTGGGATCTCCCGAGGAGGTCTGCCTCCAGCCTCTACTACCAAAGTCTCACAAAGCTCTGGAACCATGGAATATTGCACAACTCTGCAACACCCTTCCTTTGGTGTGAGTCAGGGTCCCACACCATCACCCTAATGTGAAGCTGGACAACAGGCCTCCTCTTCTGATTTTTAGTCAGGCTTCATCCTAATTATCTTTCTTCTCCAAATCCATTTACCTACAAAGCTGAAATTCTTTCTTCTCCATTTGGATCCTTTCACTGTGCCTGGAAGATAACAAACTGGGCCCTGATGAAGTAAGGGAGGCTTGGGGATGTTAGATGACTTCTCCATAGTCACACAACTAGTTGTGAATCAAACTGCAATTAGAAACTTGTTATGGGCTGAATTGTATTCTCCGAAATCCATATGTTGAAGCCCTAGCCTCCAGTACCTTTAAATGTAATTAAAGAGGTAATTAAGGCAAAATGAGGTCATATGAGTAAGCCCTAATTTTATATGATTTGTCACCTTAAAAGAGAGGAGATCAGATCTAGACACACAGAGGGAGATCCAGGGGAAGCCATAGTGAGAAGGCAGCTGTCTGTAAACAAAGGAGAGAGACCTCAGAAGAAACCTGCTGACACCTTGATTTGGGACTTTCAGGCTCCAGAATCGTGAGAAAATTAATTTCTGTTGTCCAATCCACCTGGTCTGTGGTATTTTGTAGTGGCAGCCCTAGCTGACTAATACAAAGTTTAAAAACAAAAATAAAGCCCTTAACAGTTTATAAAGTTATGAAGTGATTCAATATTTTAAAAATTGCTTTGAGTTTATAATGACCTTGTGAGGTAGAAAGAATTTTTATTCCCATATGACAGGAGGGAATTATGAGATATATAAAAAGTGCTAAACCCTGTGTCTGAAAATAGCAGGTACCTACAAAAGGTGACTCTGCAGCCGTGATCTCCTGAACTCAGGTAATCCTTCCACCTCAGCCTCCCAAATAGCTGGGGCTACAGGCAAGCACCACCATCCCCAGTTTAATTTTTATTTTTTGTAGAGACTAGGTCTTGTTATGTTACCCAAGCCAATCTCAAACTCCTGGGCTGAAACTTTCCTCCTGCCTAGGCCTCCCAGTGCTGAGATTAAAGGTGTGACTCATCGTGCCTGACCAATTGTTCTTTTTCACACCTCCAAGCACTCATACCTGCCATGGATTCTAAGTGTATGAACAGGGGATGGAAGCCACAGTGAAACAGTTCTCAAACTCCCTCTAAGGAAGAGGTGCCCAGGGGAGAAGAGGTGCTTTTCTGCCAAAGCACACATGGGAGCAGAGGCAGGACTGCGGAGGGGTGTTGTGCTGTGCTACAGAGCACTGACTCACCAGGGTCTCCAGACCAGCAGCAGCACCTGGGAGCTTATTAGACATGCACATTCTGGTGCTTTTTCCTAGTCCTCCTGAATCAGAAACTCTGGGGATGAGGTACAATAATCTTTTTCACAAACCCTCCACGTGGCTCTAGTTTGAGAACCACTGGGCTTGAAGAGACTGGACAGACAAAATAGAAAGGATGAGATGACCTTTAACAGCCCTGCAGAGCCAGAGACACTGAGTTTCAGGAAGACCCTGATGTCTCCCCTCTCCCTTTATCTCTCAGTGGCCACACGTTTGTCAGCCAAAACTGCCAGGGATTGACTTGTGTCTGTGGTATCAACTGACCACACCCTCTGACTCCCATCCATGAAGCTGGGAGAAAGCCAGCCGGGAGCTCATCAGACTCTCGTGGCAGCTAGTTTCCTCCAGAACTGTCATAGGTCCCCATATCGGTGCTTGAAGAGGCCTTGGAGAGTTAACCCCAGAGCAAACCTGGTCCGGAAAGGGCAAAGTCCATCCAAGGTCATGCATTAGAGTGACGCAGTCCAAGCCTGCCAGGCTTACTCCCCATCACCATGTGGCCATGCTTGGTACCCCTGAGGGACATAGGCATTCATCAAAGCCACAGCGGGGCAGCTTCTATTTTCATCCCACCCTTCTTTGGCTCAAGCTGGCACATAGATGACTTTCAATTCTAGGCTGATCATTCTTGACGGAATGCTTCAAAGTCAAGGCTGGGGCAGGAGAGAACAAAGCTGTTGCTCCAGGCACAAGCACAGCCTCTGAACTTTTTGCCTGTCACTAGTAGTTTCTGTCCACACTGGGGGATTGTTCTGTCTTGGAAATACTTCTATCCGGGGCATTACAAGGGACTCACACTCTGATTGCCTTATTACCCAGAGTCACCCAGGAGAGATGCTTGTCAGACCTTGCTTAATCAGTCCTGACAGGGAGTATGCTCGAAGGACGAGCACTATTATAATTATGCCCCACACAGCTTTCTGACCTGTGTGAAAAAGGCCATAATGCAGAGGGTCTGCAGGAAGAAGCTTTTGTTCCAACTGGTACAGCAGAGCCCACCACTGGGACTCAAGGGCATGAGTAATTTCAGAAGTAGGACACTGGATAACACAGAGAACGTGATCTTGACGGGAAGAGGTCATTTAGGAAGTTTAGGCTTGGCCACTTGCTGGTTTATCATATTGTGGGTAAGATCTGAAATCTACATTTCTAATGGTGATGTTGTCACTGGTAGTCCAGAGACCACCCTCAGAGAACCACAGGAAATGGTGACATGATTGCTCTCCCCTGTGATTCTAGTGATGGTTCCACTGGAGGACCTGTGGCCAGTCCAGCTCTGCCATTTGCCTGCTGTCTAGGAACCTTGGATCATCACTTATAAACCCTGAGTCTTGGGTTTTCTACTTGTAAAATGGAAATAATTTCTACTCTGTATACCACAGAGTGGCGAGGGTCAAAGAGAGAAATAATTAGGCAAAAACACTCTGAAAATTAAAAAGACAATCCAAATAACACATATTTGTTGGGAGCCTACCGTAAATCAGAAGTTCTTAGATGCTGGGGATAGTGGCATGAATAAGCTAGAATTCCTGCTCTCAGAAGAATGGGGAAGACAGATAAATGAACCACTGACAGTCAATGCAGTAACAGATTCACAGTTGCCTGTAGAAGCATGAAAAAGGGGTGGGGCCAGTGGCTTAAAGTCATCTGATTATCCTTAAAGTGAAAGAAAACCATTGTAGAGTTTTAAGGTAAGGCAACTTGATCTTATTTGTTTCATGGGAAGATCACTGTGGACTGGAAAATGAATCATCAGGTGGAGCAAAGCTAGAGGCAGAGAGGCGGAAGACATTGAGTGATCCAGGAGGGAGATAAAGGAGAAAAATGGATGCATTTGAAAGATTTTCAGGATAGGATTCATGTGGCTTAGTAACTAATTAGATGTGTGAGACAAAGAAGAAGGCAGAACCAAGATGGTGCCCAAGTTTCTGGTCTACCAACTAAGATGGGAGGACTGAGGAAGTAGATTAGGGGTGGGGATGATGTGAGTCCGGTCTGGGGCATAATGAGGCTGAGGTGCTGGGATGTACATGTCATAGCTGCCTCCTGTACACACCATGGACAGGCACCTGGTCCCATAATCCACTGCCACTCTGATTCCGGGGGCTAGGAGGGACTTTTCTCCTTCCTTCCTCCTCATGCCCTGCCTTTACTGAGCCTTGCTGTTCTCTGCCTCTCTGACATGCAGCTGTGTCTTTCGCATCCATAGAGCTATCTCCAAAATGAACAACAGTAGCAATCAGCAAGCAATCAGCTTTTATCCCCCCTATACAATGCCTGGTTGTGCAGATGATATTTGTGATTGTTGCAAAAATGATAGCATGAAAAATTTAGCTCCTGCCAAAAAGGGAGGAAAAGAAAACCCATTTTAAATAGACTCACATGATTCAGACCCAATCTGACACTTCTTAACCAGGGGCTTGCAAAGATTCTCTACCCTTCTGCCCTCTATGTGTGTTGAGGGGGAGCAGGTGGGGGTGGACACCTAGTAAGACCCTACCAGGGTGGGACAGCCCACAGTGGTGGCCCCCAGAGGCTCTTGGAGTCAAGGTGATGGTGGAACTGCTCTGACTTCCATCATGAGTTCTGGGCATTAACGAAGGGCAATTCTTCTGAGCTTTTCACTCACACACAGCTTAGCTCCCAGGCAACTGAGAGGAGGCTCTGGGTGACGTTAAGAACATCCCAGATAGGAAGACCATGGACTAGATGAGGTCCATAATAATAGGCTGCCACTGTTACTCTGTTCCCAGGAGAGCTGATTGCATCCCACCCCGTGCTAAGGGCTTTACCAGCCCATTGTCTTATTTAATCTATCCTCATGACTATCCTGTAAAATAGATATGAGTAATCCCATTTTACAGAGGAAGAAAATTTTGCAGAGGAGAAAATTAATTATGATGTTATAGCTAGTAAATAGCAAAACTGGAATTATAACCCAGGTTGCTTGATTCAAAAGCCCACGATTGACCCATAATTTAAAAAAAGACAGGTAATAATTGTTGGTGAGAGTGTGGAGAAATCAGACCACTTATACACTGCTGGTGGGAATGTAAAATGCTACACCTAACTGAAAGCATTCTGGCAGTTCCTCAAGTGGTTAAACATGGAGTTACCATAAGATCCAGCAACTCAACTCCCAAGTATATGCCCAAGAGAAATGATGATATATCTACATGAAAATCTGTGTACAAATATTCATAGAGACATTATTCATAATAGCACAAAGGTGAAAGTTATCCACATGTTATCAACTGATAAATGGATAAGTAAAAAATGGTATATCCATACAATGGAATATCATAGTAGACCCCCCTCATCCACAGAGAATATGTTCCAAAACCCCAGAGGATGCCTGAATCTGCAGATGACACCAAACCTACGTATACTATGTTTATTCTTATACATACACATCTATGGTGAAGTTTAATTTGTAAATTAGGCGCAGTAAGAGATTAATAGCAAAAGTTAATAATAAAATAGCACGATTCTAGCAATATACAACCAGACCTCGGTATTGTGGGGTTCCAGGAGCCCCACAGATACCCAAATCTTAAGAACACTTAACTCCCTTATGTCAAACAGTAGAGAATAGTCTGCATCTGCAGGTTTTGACCTGCAGTTTGTTGAATCCACAGATACAAAACCTGTGGATACAATGGCTGACTGTACTGTAATAAAAGTTATATGAATATGGTCTCTCCTTTCTTTCTTTCTCAAAATATTGTACCCTGTTGTACAATGTAACCTGGAATCTGGAAGGTGAAACCGCAGACAAGGGGGACTACTATAGTTGACAACAAAAAGGAATAAAGTACTGCTACATACTTCCACATAGATGAACTTTGAAAACATGTCAAGTGAGAGAAGGCAGTCACAAAAGATCACATATTGCATGACTTCATTTATACAAAATGCCCAGAATAGATAAATCCGTAGATTCAGAAAGCACATGAGTGGCTGCTCAGGCCTGGTCAGAGCAGGGATGGGAATAGGGTGGTGGGGGTGGTGGAGGTTTTGGAGTGTGGTTTTAGGTTAGAAAGAAATCTGGAGCAACTATTAATGGGTATGGAGTCTTTTGGGGAGAATAATGAAAATCTTTTAAGATTGATTGTGATGGTTGCCCAACTCTAAATACTAAAAACCATTGCATAATACACTTTAAATGGGTGAATTGTATGATATGTCAGTTATACCTCATTAAAGCTGTTATTTTTTAAAAAGTGATGATTAAATATTTTAAAAGAAAGAATGAAAGGTAGAAAAACAAAGCAACCAGGATCCTCCCCAAGAGAAAGCCCATGGAATTTTTTTTTTCATTCATTCAACAAATCCTGAGCCCCTATTTTGTGCTAGGCACCTGTCTCTAGGGGCTATGACTAGGAGCTCCTAGTCTGGCTAGAGAGAGGAGATGTGGGTACAGACAACCATGCATCATGGTGGAAGAAGCCGAGGGAATTAAAACAGCAGGATACCATTTCACACCCACTGGATTGGCAAGAACTGAAGTCTGACATTACCAGAATGGCGAAAACGCAGAGCCACATATATGTTTGAGGGAGAATGAATAAGTGGAGGTGGGGATAACATTCAGCAGGTTTAGCAGAGCTGAAGAGGCACAGCCCTAAGACCCAGCCATTCTGTGCTTTCCTAGGGTGCAGTGGGGAGAGAGTCTTGCACATACGCATAAAGGGACATCAGCAAGTACGCCCATGGCAGCGCAGGTCACACAGAAGACTGGAAATAACTTGCCATGTCCGTCGGCAAGAGCAAAGGCAAAGGAACTCTCTTATAGCCACACAGTGGGTTTTGCACAGCCATAAGTTCCAACAAAACACAATTTACGTAAAGTTTGGAGACATCCCAAACAGTATTATCTATGATTCATGCATACTGTACTTATACAAGTGGTAAAAGTGCAACAACGTGTGGGAAGGATCAATACCAAATTCCAGATACTGCTTGCCTCTTAGGAAAGAGAGGAATGAGACTTGGGGACACACTGGGGCCTCCCATGGTACCTACAACGTGCCTTTTAATAAGTTACTTGCAATAGCCTTTATTTTTTTAAATGGAAATTTGTACTGAGATCGTTGAAGATATGCATGCAGTTATAAGAAATAATACAGAGATCCCCCATACACTTCGCCCAGCTTCCCCCATGGTAACACTTTGCAAAAGCACAAAATACCATCATCCCTGGGATATGGATATCAATACAATTCACTAATAGTGTTCCAATTTTCCCAGTTTTCCTAGCCCTCACGTGTGTATGTGTCAAGTCTGTATAATTCTATCACTTGTATAGGTTAGTATATCCGTCACTACAGTCAAGATATAGAACATTTCTGTCACTGCAAGGATCTCTCATGTCACCCTTTCATAGCCCCACCCATGTCCCTCCCACCTGGCCCAAGCCCTCAATTCCTTCCATCGACCACTCATCTGTTCCCAATTTCTAAAATTTTGTCATTTCCCAAATCAGTGCAATCATACAGTGTCTATGTTCTTGAAGTTGTCTTTTTCTTGCTCAGCCTAATTCCTTGGCGATTCATCCAAGTTGTTACATGTATAGAGGGTTCGTTGCTTTTAGTGCTATGCAGTATTCCATGGCCTGAACGAACCACAGTTCATTCACCATTTGCCTCTTGAATGGACTAATTCCAGTTTGGGGATATCACAATACCTATGATGTTTTAGTTCTTCATTTGGGTGATTTTCAGTCTACTCTTTATTCTACTTTTTTGATACAAAGAACATTTCCTAGTTGAAATAAAAGAAGGACAAGAGAAAGGAGGTACCACTAGCGTAGGGCCAGCCCTGTGCAGCTACTGTGCTGAGGAGAGGTCACCCCACAGTGCATGGTTCAGGGTGACAACTGTGGCCCAGACTATGGGCGACTGGCAGGTCTGCTGGTCAGGAACTGGGGCCAGGGTGCCCACTTGCTTCAAGTTCCTGGTCTTGCATGGGAGCAAAGAAGCATGTCCAAGTCCTCCAGGCTATGGGGCAAGTGCTTAGGGAAACTACCTTTTGGTTGTAGCACCCTTTCTTCAGCCTGGGTGTGTGGGTGGGCTGCCCGGAAGTGGGAAAATCATAAAGAAGGAAGAAGAAAAAAGGGCAGTGCTCAAGGCAGACAGAATGAAATGTGGCATCTCCAGAAGGTCCTTGAGAAAACTCTGGAATTGCAGCAAAGAGGCTGCCTGAACAGTGAGTGAAGAGAGAATGCCTCTTGGGCGGAACTGAGAACTTTCTTCTAATTTGAGGTCAAAGCTGTTTGGGGCTTTTGTTGTCAGTGGGTAGATAATGAGGTCCTGATCCTGTCTGTACCTGCCAGGTGCAGGGGACAGGGTGTAGCCCTGGCTTCCTGTGTACCTCTTTGACCTTTTTCGCCGAAATCCCTGCAAACACCAATTATGAATTTCTTAGTCCTGAGAGGAGCATGAGGCAGTGACAGATTCATGCTATCAACATCCACTGGGGGCCTGCCCAGAACCCAGACTCCTCCTTGCCCTAAGAGCTTCCAGTTGGGATGTCTAGAAGTGCCCCTATGTACCCAGAGAATAGTGACATGCTCAGAAGGCCACAGTGGTGCAGTGATGACCTGTGGTGGGGTGGTGCCAGGAGCAAGGCATGTGAGGTCAGGCACAGGCTGTCTGTGAGTTCGCCTTCCCAGGGGGCCTGAGAGAATGAGCAGGAGTTTGACAGTTTCAAAGTCTCCAAAAGGCTTCCCACACTGAGGGAAAAGCATCTGTAAAAGTTCAGAGGCCAGGAAGTACTGATATTAATAATATCACAACTAACATTGATTGAGAGTGTTAATTATAGGATAGGTAATGTCCCAAGTGCTTTATGTGTATTATCTCATTTGACCCTAACACCAACAACATATCATTATTATTACTGGATTACTGGATCAATTATACACATAAAGTTATAGAAGCACAGGGTGGTTAGGTAACTTACTCTAGGTAACACCCTTTGGAAGTAGGAGAGACAAGATTCGAACCCAGAGCCTGAGCTCTGTGCTGTTTGTGATAAACTCTTCTGGAACAAGGGACAATATAGGGACTTCTGTGATACTGTGGGAAGTCTGGGCTTCCTCTGGAAAGCAACGGGAAGCCACTGAAAATCACTAACTTGAGAGGGTTACAAGCAGACCTGCTTAGGAATACTGTACCAGAGGCCATCTTGAGCTCCCATCTCAACGTCTCTGAAGACCCAATGACCTGGTTTTATCACTTTTCTTCTGAGACTTTTCCTTATTTTGCATGTTAACATTTTGGTGAACAAATACAAAGCTTGCTATAGAGAATTAGGCAACACCTCTCACTGTAACTGCAGGCCCCTGAGGAGGTTGCTAAGCCAGCACAGGAAATATCCTTCCTCCCAAGTTCTCCACACCTGCTACACTCTACAAGTTCCACTACTGCTCCATCTCTCAACTCCAATCCTCCCATGAGCAAGGCTGGGGCAGAAGTGGCCCTGTGGCCTCCAAGACAAGACAGGAGCACAAGGAAGCCCAATGGCCAGTATTTCTCCATACCTGGATGCTGTATTCCTGAGGCTCCCAGGGCCTACCTACTGCTCTGGGCCCATGTGGACACCCAGAGCTAGACCTTGGCACACTGCCCTCTCCTATCTCTGAGAGGTCCACATATAATGGGTGGAAAAGACGTGGCTTTTTCAGTTGTTGAGTTCTGGGTTCAAGCCCTGGCTCAGCCACGTGCCACCTGAGTGAGCTGTGGAAAGCTCCCTCCCTCCCTGGGCCTATGTTGGGAGAGGAGGTTGGGTGAAAAGATATCTAAGGTCCTGCCAGCCCTGTCGCTGACCCTGGAGAGCACACAGTACCCAGAGATGAGTAGAAATGGCAATAACAACGCTTTACCCTTCAACGGGCTGTTGTGAAGGTCATCGAGAGGACATACTGGAAAGCCAACCACAACAGGCTTCACAAAGCAAGAGATCATCTGATTATTTTATACTAGCTGGTCTCCAGGGCCTTCCAACTCCCTGCCTTTCTTGTGTGCATGTGTTTTCCTTTGGTGGTGGGAGAAAGGGTGAGAAGGAGGGGAGCACGAGGCTGGAGATGGGTGAGGGAGTTGCAGGGTGTTTCTCCAGACCACGTTTGGATTTGCTAGGCCTGTGCCCTGACATGTTCTGGGCTGAGAAAATGAAACACTCAGACACGGCTCCTTGCTGCAAAAGACAGGCCTTGTGGGGGAAATAGCGCTGGTGTCAGAAAGAAGTTCCCTCTGTCTGGCTCTGCAGAACACAGCAGCGCTCCCTGGTTCACAGCCTCGGGCGCTGCCTGCTGTGTGTCAGCTACGAGGTAGAGGTGACGCGCCTGTCACACCTGACTTGGACAGGCCCAGAAAGGAGTCAGGGGTGGCAGCTGTGCCATGAGAATGGGTCTGACAGGGATGGGAGGAGGGAGGAGACAGCCATGCACACTGCTGGAAACGAAGGCTCTTCCCCCTCCCCTTCTTTATTATGCCAGAGCACCCGGATTCAGAATAGACTCAGCCTCTGACCCTGCCCAGAGGAAGAGCCAGTCAGGCAGAGTGGACTGAGCCCGGGACGGGACTGGAAGGTGAGCGAGGTGAGCTGCTCACCCTGGCTTTGCAATTTAGTCACCTGAGGCAACTTCCTAACTTTTCTCAGTCACAGTTCCCTCATCTACAAAATTGGGGTGATGATGAAAATGATAGTTATGTTGCTGTAAGGGTCAAGAGAGAGAACACAGTTAAATGCAGACCACATTGCTTAATAATAGTTATTGGGGGAAGAGAGTTAACCATTCAACAAAGAAATAATGAAGGCCTGGTTTGTGTGCCCACTATGGGCACTATTCAAGAAATTTTGATCTATACAGGCCCTTTCTGGGGCATGTGAGGATGTGGACAGAGGGATGGAGGGAGTGTCAGGGGCAAAAAAGAATCAACTGCCCTTCCCTTCTCAGCTTTCCCAGGTACTCCTTCTATAGGCCACATCCCATACTCCACACCACAGGTGCCTCGGCCAGGCTCAACAGTGTCTTCCCTAAATGGTGTGGCAAACAGTTTAGAGCCAGGAGCTCAAGTTGAGGCCCCTGAATTAACTTTCAACCCATGAGAAAACTCCAAACTCTCCCTGCTTCAAAGACCATCACAAACAAGCTTCAACTCTCCCTGGATTTCTCAGCGTCCCTGACATGAATTGCTCCAAACAGCTTGAATATTAATTGTGTCTATGATGGAAGAATCAGGAAATGTCTTCTTTGATAGCACAAATGGATCCCCCATCCCTCTCTTAGATAATTCCAAGACCTCCTGGGACACTCTTTGTTTACGTAGTCCCAAACAGGGAACTCTCCTACAAATGCTACTCATGACCCACAGCATCTATTGTCTGAAAAGCAACTCCCTCAATCATCAGCTCTGGGCCATCTCCTGAACATGTGTGTATGGGATTGGATGAGAGTAGGGGACTAACACGTGATAATGTTTATTAAGTACCTACTAAGTGCAAAGAGCTTTATATATATTATTTCCTTTAATAATCAGAACAACTTTATAAGAGGAGGTGTCAGTGTCCCATTTTAAAGATAAGAAAACTGAGGCACAGAGAGATTAATTATTTTGTCCAAGGTTATATTATACAGGTTATTAATTGAGGGAGGTGGAGTTTGAACTTAGGCATTTCTGGCTGCAACACTACTGCTCATTCAGTCATATCAGTGGCTCTCAACCTTTCTTTTCATTAATTGCTCTTTCCACAGCCATCAACAGGAACCTATATAGATTTTCTAAATTTTTTCTTGACTCTCTGCATCCTGGAAAAGTTAATCCTGCAGGTATACTGGATATCTGCTTACATACTGTGGCCCTTTGGAGAATCATAAACCATTATAATGACTAAGATTTAAACCCCAATCCCCCAAGAACCAATTTTGCCTCCTTAGGAATGGTACTGTCCCCACTGAAAAATGCATAAATTTAGACCAGTGGTTCTCAGAATGTGGTCCCCAAGTGGGAGAAGAAGCAGCAGCAGAAACAATGAACAAAAGAATCAGACCAACAGATACTACTGGTACTACAATGATCAGCTTACGAAAATAAATGTGTACAATAGTTAAAGAATTATATAAGGGTAGAGAAAGTAACAACAAAAAACAAAAGACTATCCAAAAAGATGAAGTAGACTGAAAGTTAACCACCCACAACTCCTGGCAACGAGACCGCTGCATGGGATTCTCAGGGCTGCTGCTCTCAGTATGGCTTGTAGCATCACAATGTGTCTTGGCATTGGAATAAAAAAACTGAAGTGCTGTGTGACTTGAGTCAATCACTTCCTGTCTCTGGGTCTCAGTTTCCTCATATGCAAATGAAAAGTAGAAGTGAGTCTGGTCTACTCCTAAGTCTAGTTCTATAGACTAATATTCTATCATACAACAGATGAGGTCTATTTGGCACCTGTTTTTCATGCTACCCATGATAATAAGAACTTCACATGTTTTTTGATTCACACGAAAGGTCACTGAGTTGTGGATTCTTATTCTGTAGGAAATAGAAACACAGAGAGATTAAGTCACTGTTCCAGAGTACAGGGCTGGTAGGCTGGATTGGAGCCCTTTGGTCAGATTCCAGAACCTGCTCTTGAACCCTGTACTACAAGACCTTCTCGCATGCTGGACTTACCACACCCTGGTATTCTGACTTCCAGAGTCCTTGACTTCTCAGGGGTCTCTCATAGCATGGGCAGCTCAATGGCTGGCATAGGCTGTTAATAGCAACCAATTCCAGTGGGGGCAGCAAGAACATTATGAAGTCAATGATCAATTGCCAAGTATTATTAAGTACATCTCTGGGCAAGGCCTTTGCTTATTTTAGATAAGAGCCATTTATGACACAGAATAAACAGGGACAGATCACGAGCGCCCGCCTGCTTGAACACCCATTTTTGGGAGATTATTCATTCTGCAAGTGCTTCTCTATGGCCTGATTTCCTTATTGTAAAGGGGGGATGATAAGAGGGAGTAATATCACTGGGTTGTTGTAAGGATTAAATGAGCTAATACGACTCACACACGTAGTGAGATGCTGCCAATGGTAGCTCTTCCTGCTGCTGTTTTTGTGATTATTTTCAACCTAGTGGGAAGCAGTGGGCTTTGCAGAAGATGACCTTGATTCAAGACTGCCCTCCCCCCACATCCCAGCTGTGTGACTTAAAGTCACTGACCCTCTCTGAGGCTCCTCGGCCCCATCTGTGTATCAGAAATAACAATGCTTACCTGGCCGGGTATTTGAGAGGGTTAAATGGACTGTGAAATGCCTGATGCAGTGGCTGACATCTAATAGGTTCTCAACAAATGTCTGTTCTCACCCCTGGAGTGTTTTCTGCACACTTGGCTTTTCCACGATGGTTAGATTCCAAAGAGGCAAAGGATTCGATGCATCTTGTTGACTCACCGCTCTTCTCCACGAGAGGAACGTTCACAAAAGCAGTGGGAGGTGAAAGATGTCAAGATAACTCCATTTCACAGTGGGTAAGACAAGGTAGCACAGTGATGGAGGCCCACAGCCTTGGACAGGCCCTCAGGCTTTGGCTAAACTGGTACCTAGGTGTGCCACTGCAGATGCCAATAGCAACGGGAGGTGAGTCCCACGATTAGGAGCATTTGGTCATTGAATCCACCAAGGATAATGACATTGACCTTCCCATTCGGAAATAAACTAGGCATTCTGTCTGAGGATGTGAGAACATAAATAATCCTCACATCAAGCCTCATATCAAGCAGTAGATGACTTTGATCTGCCTGTTGGTGACCATGGTCCCCTGTATATACTTATTTGTGTACCATCAGGAAGACGCTTGTGCAAAACTTTCAGTGGCTTTCTGAGGGTTTTGGAAGGGCAGCCATGTCCAGAGCAGTGGCTGAGTTCACTCTGCCAACCCCAATCCTGACTGGCCTTGGGGAAAGGCAGAATTCCACACGTGGCTTCTATAGCTGCCTGGTTCTCGCTGTCCTGTGAATCCCTTACAGGATCCCTTTTTTTTTTGAGAACTTTTGGGTCTCAAGCTTAATCTGATTTCACCTTAGGCTAATTGCTCCTCCTTCTTCCTCCCTAAGACTATCCATGTGTTCAGCTGGGCCAGGAACATGAATTAAGCAAACACTGGTGCTGGAAGATGGCAGGGGTATGGGAGGGGTGTGGGCATCCCACATTCTCTGAGCAAAGACTGGAGAGAAGGAAATGAAGCCTAGGAAGACAGGCACCGACTGGGAAGAAAAAGCCTGACCCCAGCACGAGGTTATCAGTGGCCACTGCGGCACTGATAAGGACGGCTCCAGCCTCACCAGTCAGAGCATGGCATCCTGCCAGGACCAGACTCAGCACTTTCTCTCTATATGGAGGGCAGGATGGCAATTCCAGAGGACGAGACAGACAGACCTGGCTTCAAACTCTAGAGTTGCCATGTATCAGTTCTATGTCCCTGAGCAAGACACTTCTCTGTGTCTCAGTTTGATCTTGGAAATAAGGACATTTCTATATCATCAGACCAAAATTATATAGGTTTCCACAATGAAGACAAAACATACGATGTGCCTAGCACAGATACTAAGCCACAGTAAGAGTTAGGTAAATGTTTACTTATCCTTGCCTAACAGACTTAATTGGCACTGTAATGACAATACAGTCTTAGCCTCATAAGGCTTGTTTGCCTTACTCCATATTTATTCTTTGAGACAGGGTTTCACTCTGTTGCCCAGGCTGGAGTGCAGTGGCATGATAACGGCTCACTGCAGCCTCAACCTCCTGGGCTCATTTGTTCCTTTCACCTCAGCCTTCAGAGTAGCAGTGACTACAGGCATGCACCATGATGCCCGGCTTATTATTATTATTATTATTATTTTGTAGAGACAAGGTCTCACTATATTGCCCAGGCTGGTCTTGAACTCCTGGGCTCAAGTGATCCTCCCACGTTGGTTCCAAAGTACTGGGATTATAGGCTTGAGCCTCCATGCCAGTCAATTATTCACTATTTATGCAGGATCTGGGGTGCCCCATTTAGGGCTATTTTTTTTTCAACCAGACCATGAGAAAAAACGCTCCTGTCTTACCCGCTTTGATTTCTTGGGTTCCCATCTCCAGCCAGGATGGACAGTTCCCGCAGAACCTGACACTCAGTACTTTCCAAGTCACTAGTACCTCGTAAATAGCAACTTGGGGTTTACTTTTTAATTGTGGTCATGCCTCCCATGACAAGCAGCACAAAAGCGGGGACTGTGGATTGTCTACTATGTGCATGGAAGCTGCCTAGGTAGACTCCAAAAGGGGGAAACAAGAGGCATACTGGGGTTCCTGTTCAACTTTCCAAGAGGTAAACTGTATTTGGAAGCTAGGGTAGAAACACAATGGTATAAAGAGCATTTATAGCAGTAAACACTCAAAGTCAAGCAAATGGTGCCAAGCCCATGTGGAGCAGTGGAAAGAGCAGTCACGGGCTTGGGGGGAGCAAGGTACCCTGGGCGTGGGGATGCAGTGGAAAGAGAAAGTCCCAGTGTTTTCATCTGTAAAGTGGGGCAAAATAACGCCTGGCTGCTGTGATGATAACACACTTCCCTCCATCTTTTGCTCATTTCCCCCTCTCTTCTAGACAACTGGCATCATTTTATCTGCTAATGAATTAGAATTGGTAGTAGATGACTTTTATTTGCCTGTTGGTGACCATAGTCCTCTGTATACATAAATTTGTATATTATCAAGGAAACACTTATGAAAAAACTTTCAGTGGCTGCTCACGTCTTACACGACAATCACAAAAAGTGTCCCACCTCCTCAGCTGGCATCTAAACCTTCCCCCAGTCGGCCCCAATCCTCTCTTCCCGGAACCCCATCTCCAATCATTCTTGTGCCGAGAGTGCACACCACCAGGGCACTGGGTTTGGGGGACAGCTCAGTCCAGCCTTGTGGATGGTAATGATGGTAAAAAAGGCATTCCGGAGCAGTTATCCTAACTCAGCCTTAAAACACAAGGAAGATTCTGCTGAACAGACCAAGGTGGGAGAAGCCTTCTGGCCCACGAGGGGTGATCTTACTACAGAGTTGGGCAGGGAGTGGGGAAGGCGTCAACTGGGGATGAGTACTAGGTTCCCAGTTGACATCTTCCCCACTCCCTGCCCAGTTCTGTAGTAAGATCCCAAGTCTTATACCCACAGTTTTCAAAGGGTGTTCCAGGGATTCCTGAGGGCCTCCTGAAACCCTGTCAGGAAGTTCATGAGGTCAAAACTATTCACAATAATGCTATGATGTCATATGCTCTGCCCATTCTGATTTTCTCATGACAATACAGCAGAATGTTCCAGACTGAATGCAGAAGTAGGTACATCTATAAGCCAAACATGAAAGATTTGCCAAAATATAAAACAGCAATGCTTCACGCACTTTTGGATTTTTTTGTAAAAGTCATTTTTCATAAAAAATGTTACTTATGTTAACGCAAGCATTTATTGTTGCTATTTTAAATAAATCATAAATAATGATTTTTAGCTTTTTTCCAGGGCTAATTACTAGTATGACTAATTGTGATAGATACAATCAACATAAATAAAAACTCCTAGAAGTCTCCAATAATTTTGAAGAGTAAAACAGGGTCTTGAGATGAGAAAGTTTGAGAACTGCTGCTTTGCGGCATGATATGAAGAAGGCAGGGGCGGACAAGGTGTGTAAACATTCTTGGGCAGTCTTCTCAGACAGCAATTTCTGCTCCTTACGGGAATCCATTTTGAGTTAATTTTTGTATATGGTGTGAGGAAGGGCTCTATCTTCATGCTTTTGCATGTAGACATTTAATTGCTCCCAGCACCATTTGCTAAAGGGATGACCTAGTGTCTCTATGCTTTAAAAGACCGCCTTGGAAGGTCTTGTGAATGTTTAGTGAAACACAGAGAGAAAAAAACACCCTGTGAGTTCCTTGGCATGCAGCGGAGAGTCAACACTCACAACTAAAGGAATGGACAATGGATCTGAAAGTGCTTAAGACACTGGCCATCATTACCACTATCTGGCCAGAGCTCTTCCATCCCTAAAGTTCTTTATCACTCACGGTCCCACTCGCTTGTCACAAGAGCCTGCGCCATCCTCAAGACACTGGTTTGCAACTCTTTTCCCAGGAACCCATTTTCTGGGTGGTCCTAATCATCTATTTTCCTTTTCCCTTTCTACCTCCAGCATTTCATGAAATGATCTTGGTTTTAATTAATTCACTAATTTTAGATTGTGAATCTACTCAAATCCTTTCTGGCCAAAGATTGAGAAGCCAGAACTGAATGAGTGATTCAAGGAAAAGGTCCTTAATTTAAAGACTGAAAAATGAAGCCCCTAGAGCTAATGTGATTCTCACAGGTCGCCCTACATGTAGGTGTCAGAGGCTGGCCTGTTTGAAGCAAACCCCAGGGCTCTTCCCTCCCCCTTCCCCTCCCACCCTGGAGAGATTCTTTTAAATCACGTCTCCCTCCTCCACAGTGTTTGCAACACCTCCTGATTTAGTTTTCTCTCTGCATGGCATTAGTGTCCCATTTACCTCATCCTCCTGATCTCCCAGGCAGGCAGGAGGAGGCTGAGTTGGCAACAAGGACTCTGCTTCCTGGAGAGCAGGACAGGCAGAGGAGGAGAAAGGGGCCTCTGGGCTGCAACGCCAGATGGTGTTCTGGTCCACTCAGCTCAGGACAACAAACAGTAACTGGGTCCTATCCGTGTGCTAGGCACTGGAGGCTCAAAGATGAAGAGCTGTTTTTGCCCTGGAAATCCCTAGGCTCATGTGGATGGGTGGATGATGCCTGTGTCATGTGCTGCAGGGACTTCACCCTCCTGGGCAGGCAGAGCGAGTGTGTGAAAACGGAGCTAGTGGTGGGAGAGAAAGACAGCGGAGATCTCCAGGGAGGAGGGAACAGCTTATGCAAGGCTGGATGGTTTCAACAGTAGCATGTAAGCAAGTAACAGTATGGAATCCATTCAATGGCTTGTTCATATGTTCCCTCATTTGTATTTATGGAACGCCTGTCATGTGCTGGCCAACATTCCGGCTACAAGAACACTTCAGGGAACACTGTAACATAGGTCCCTGCCCTCGTAGAGTTTACGTTCTAATGGAAGAAGACAGAAAATAAACAAACTTATTTCATAATATATATCATGCTCCTGGTAGAAGTAAATGCTATGCAGAAAAGAACAAACAGAAGAGGGACCCAGGAGGGACTGGCCTGGGAGGACTGTTGCTTTGCACAGGGTGGTCAGGAAAGGCCCCTGCTCTCTCCTCCACCTGGTCCCACCATGGCCATGCCTCCAGCTTCCCATAGTTCCTTGAGCAGCGAACATGCTGGGGTCAGGGCCCTTTAGGGTGGCAGCAAGGCCCAGTGTGCGAGCTGCTGGAAAGATCTGGGGTCTGAGATGGTGCTCGGACCAGTGTGGTGACAGAGGAGAAGGTCACAAGCCCTGAGAAAGGGGGAGAAGTGACTGGATCAATGTGAATACAGTATAAACCACAAGGGAAGGGATGATGGGAGATGAGCTGGAGAGAAAAGGCAGAACATTCCAGACAGAAGAATCCACCTGTGTCAGGGTTCAGATTCAACCCCTTCCTGCCAGACTTAGATTCTGCTACCTGATACTTTTGCAAAATGTCTTTCCTCCTTCAAAGTGGATGAGTTTAACGAGCCTTGCTCTGGGCCAAGCTACATGGGTGGCACCCACAGAGATGAGCAGCTGGTCTCTGGGTGCCAAGAGGCTCCCTCTGCCAGAGCAGGAGCTGTGTTCATGTAGCTGGCACACAGCAGGGTGTTGGGGAGCCAGGTGAGAAAGGCCTGGAGAGACAGGACTTTAGAGGAGGAAAAGGAGATCATACTTCTTGGGCTTGGATGGGATGAGACACTAAATTCAATGACCCTTTTAACTTTCATGTCGTCATTACAAGCGAGCATGGATGGGGTTGAAGAGGTTACCTTCAGCTTCTGTCTTAACATGCTGTATGACCTTCAGTCTTCTTATCTCAAAAATAAGGTCACAAGAACTTCCCCCTGGGGCTGTGGGAGTTAAATGAGCTGCAGTAACCAGTTCTTGGCATGATGTCTCAGTAAATATGAGCCCATTTTGCCTCTCTGTATGAAAAGCAAAAAATCTTAATAGATCTCCTCAAAGAACCATATGTCTCTACTGCAGAGCATTTTTCTCAGTTCGCAGTTATATATTTTTCAGGGCATGAACAGAGGATACCTTTGTTTTTGTCTTCTGTTATATTCCCAGAGCCTAACATGGTGGTGGGTCCATGCTAAATCTTCAATATGTCTTTTGTGAATAACTAAATACATTACTAAATCAGAGACTTTATAAGGTCCAGACTCTAAAGTACTTGGCCCTTTGATAAGATAATTTATTTGTCTCTTTTTTTTGGGGTCGGAGTCTCACTCTGTCACCCAGGCTGGAGTGCAGTGATGTTCACAGCCACCACAGCCTCAACCTGCTGGTGGCTCAGGCAATCCTTCTGCCTCAGCCTTCCAAGAAGCGGGAACTACAGACACATGCCACCATGTCTGGTAGTTTTTGTGCTTTATTGTAGAGACGAGGTCTTGTCAAGTTGCCCAGGCTGGTCTTGAACCCCTGGGTTCAGGCAATCATCTCACCTCGACCTCCCAAAGTGCTTGGATTACAGGGCGAACCACTGTGCCCAGCCAAATTTATCTGTCTCAATTCCTTACCTGTAACATGAAAATAATAACATCTAGAAGAAGTCACAACTCCTCAGGTATCCATGTCTTTCCCACATTTCCCAGAACTCTAGAAATCAGGCAGGACCATGAGGCTAATTCTGGTCAATGGATTGTTTGTCACTTCAGGAGCAAAGCGTTTACAAGCTCAACCTTCCAGTGATTTTTTTTTTCCTTGCTGCAGAGACCATGGTGGTATATACTTCACTTGGTACAGCTACAACATGGCAGAGCTTTCATCAGTCTGGTCCCTAAGTCACTAGGTAGAGCAGAGCCCTCCTCCAACTTCAGGTAGATATGTAGTGAGAGCAAGAAATAAACAGTTGCTATGCCAAGACACTGGGATTTTGGAGATAACTTATTACTGCAGCATAACTGAGCCTAACAAGAATCATATTTTTACCTTGAAAGATTGCTTGCAGGATAAGAAAAAGTGCTTGGTACCTAGTAGGTTCACAGTAGGTTTTCAAAAAAAGGCTCCTTCCTCAGCCTCTCTTATTCTCAGACTCAACGTATCATTCTACCCTTCTCTGTGCCATGTTCCCTCTCTAACTTGAAATACCCTTCCACTTCTCCCGTGTAAGCCAAGACTTCCTACTGTTGTATCATTGCTCTTCTGTACAGCAACATGAAGAAATGATTCTATAGTTCCATCCTGGTTCTTAGACGGGCCTCTGGACCACCTGCCTTCTGGGCAGCCTTCCATTCACCTCCCTGTATCCCATTCCCAATTATACCTCTGACTGCACTCCAACTCAGCTTGAGCTGGAACTACCTGACTCTGGGCCCTGCATCCTGATCTTCTGGACCCCAGAATGACCCTGATCACCACTGTTGCCTCGTGGCCCTGGAACTGCCAAATGACTTCCTTGCTGCAGCATCCCTATCACACCCTTGCTGGTCGCCTGACCCTGGCCACACTGCCCTCCCACTATATTGGCTGCCATCTTGGTTTCCAGAAGCCTTTACCACTCACCAGTCTTCTGTATCTGCTCCCAAGAAGGCCATTTTTACTCTGGTATGTCCTCCTCCCTTCCTATGCTGCTGAGTGGCAAAAGCCTCCAACTAAAAAATATACATCTTTCAGATTCCAAAACGGTTTTTCTCATCAAGGTCAAAGGTTTACAGCTAATGACCGAAAATCAGAGCAGACAAGGGGACTGACCTGGCTCCATGTCAGCACTTCTGAAGAGTCAGCAGTGTCTGGGGGTCCTGCAGCCCTCTCTCTAAGGCCATTGGATCCTGGGGGACAGGGCAGGATCCTTTCTGTTGAAGCAAAGAACACAGATTCAGCTGAGCAAGGTGGTGAGATGTCCCAACCCTTTCTCACATACAGCAGACATTGTAACCACATGCTATGGGGACATGGGGCTTGCTCCTGATCCCACAGCAATGAAGAGAAGTAAGCGGGATCCCGAACACCCTGTAAATTCCATATAAACACTTCCCTTACGCAGCCTTCCTCTGTTCTACCATCTCACTTGTGCTATGCAAGGCTTGTCTTACAGTCATTGTTTACAGCACAAGGGCAGGGACTGCAGATCTATCTCTCCACAATCCAGGCACCCAGAATGGGACTTGCAGCAGAGTAAGAACTGAGTGTTTTATGAACAAAATATTGACTGTGTTCTGTGATGGGGGTAGATGGGGAATAGTGTACAGGGCTGAGGCCTAGGGCAGGTGGCCCTCAAGACAGTTCTGTCACTGATTCACCAGGCAAATAAGTAAGTCATTTGCCCTCTCTGAACTTTAGTGTCTTGCTGCTATGGTTTGAGCTTGACCCCCAAAAGTTTGTGTGTTGAAGCCTTAATACCTCAATGCAGCAGTGTTGGGAGGTGTGGCCTAATGGGAGATGCTTGGGTTGTGAGGCTCTGCCTTTATGAACGGGTTAATGTCTTCTTATGAGATTGGGTTAGTTACCTTGAGGGTGGGTTGCTATAAAGTGATAAAGGCCCTTGTGCTTGTCTCTTCTGGACATGCCTGCTTGCCCTTCTGCTTTATGCCATGAGATAAAGCAGCAGAAAGGTCGTCACCTGATGCTGGCACAATGCTCTTGGATGTCCCAGGTTCCAGAACCACGAACTAAATAGATTTATTTTCTGTATAAATGACCCAGTCTATGGTATTCTGTTATAGCAGCAGAAAATGGACCAAGACATTTGCTCTGCGAAGTGAGCCAGTCTGTCCTGCAACACACCACATGACGTGTTGGAGTCACCTGGAAGAAGTACCCACACAAAAGAAGTACCCATATTATACTGCTCATTGCAACATCTGGCAAATAATTTCCCTTCTCTGAGTCTCAATTTTCTCATCTGAAAGAGGAAAACTGTGAATTGGGTGACAAGTGAGGTCTTTTCTGCCTCTAGAATTTTATGATAATGAATTTGATTCTTCTCAGCATCTCCGGGACAAAGTAGATATCTATACACAGTATAGGTTTTTCAAATGAATAAAAGAAATCTTGTCCCACTCAAAAGAAGTGTGAGGGGAGGCTCAAAGATTTTAAGTCATTTGCCTCAGGTCATTGCAAGAAAAAGAACAGGAATTTGAACACAGGTCCTCAAAGACTAAAGATTTGTGTACTTGCCCTTCCACACTCATACACTAAAAATACTACAAAATGCCTTTGTATACAGAATATCCACAAGACTAAAAATAAGGCACGAAGGATATTCTACCTAGATATCTTAATAACAACAGCAACAACAAAAAATCTTTTTTTTTGAAGTTCCCTGAATTCACATTTGCTGAATATATCTAGGACTCTAGCTAAGAAAAGATGATTATTTATTATAAGATGAGAAATTGTTGGTAATTCCCATTAAAAACAAAATGCTCCTAATTGTAAAATTGTGTTAGCTTCATCTGCATTTAATATGCTTCTTTATTGTAAATCCTCATTATTTTAAACAAAGACTATCTATTAGGCAGGAATTTCACCAGGCTCTGCCCAAGTACATAGTATCCCCTTTCTGCTCCCAGACGCCAGACTCCTGAACATGCCCAGGGTCGATGGTTTGATGGGTTAACAAAACATAGTTTGAAAGTAAACCTAAAAAAATTCTTATAAATCATATTCTATTCACAAAGATAAAAATAAGCAGTATAATACACAGGATATGACTATCATTTTATGTATCTCAAAAAGGCAATAATGGCTATTGTATCTTGCTTTCAGGAAGCTCATAGGCTGGCAAGAAAAATAAGACACAGCCACACAGAGCTAGCAAGCTTGGGAGTTTTGTAAGAGAGATACAGATAGAGTGTAGTGAGTGGATAGAAGATGGAGATCACCTTAGTCCACAAATCATGGAAACCTTAATGAACAATGTATCATTTAAGTTCGGCCCTCCATCAGACAGTGTTAGGTGAGGTGACATGGAGATGGGGCAGTCACTTCCTATGAGGGAGGAAAGGCACAAGAGGAGAAAGCAAGCTGACAAAGGACGTGTGTGCAGCTCAGCTTTGCAGCATGTGTGGGCAGTGCTGAGGGAAGTGGAGGACATCACACTTGACAGGGATGGACCCTGAATGCCAGGCTAGGGAATGTGGCCATTATTCAGTGAGCAACAGGGAGCCATCGAGGGCTGTTGAGCAGAGATGTGACATCATGAGAGATCTGCTCTAGGAAAATGAGATTGGCAAGGTTTGCACAAGACTAAATGGAAGAGACGGTGCCTGGGGCAGGCTGTAAGGTGCTTTGATCTCATTTAGCATCTATACAACTGCAGAAGGCAAGCTTTATCCTTCCAGACTTGCAGATAAAGAAGGCAGGCTTTGGGGGATCTAGGCTGCTTGCCCCACATCCCCCAGTGAGGAAGCAGGGGAGGCAAGAGCCAAGCCCTATTCTTTTCAGTTCTAGGTGAGCCATGAAGCATGCATGATACCTGTGTGCCTGACACACCTCTCTTCCCATTATCATTGCATCTCCTGCCCGCCCAAGGGTATGTGCAGCTTGATTGTTTCCTGAATTGTCTTTTGGGAGGACCCAGGTGGAATTAAGTGCAGAGCACCTTTGCTTCTGTTGAATACCCCCAAAGTGACCACAGATCAAGGAGATGAGATAATGCTTTGAATTGAGTCCCAAACAACACCAACTTCAATCTCTTGTAGAGAAATTCAAAGGTAGCAGGAAACGACCCACCTCCCTGACAGGAAGTACTTTCTTTTGTCTTTTTCTTCTAACCTAATCCTTGGCAATGGCAGCCGCTGTGGATTTAGAATCCCAGAGGAACATCTTTTGGATGCCCAGGAGTCTGTAGGGGCTGTGAAGAATGTCAGTGAGAAACTCAGCTTTCTATGCTGACGGCTGACCCTGCTGTTTAAGGGAAGACTGCCCTGAGGACTCTTCACGCAGACTTGGAGCTGTATCACAGCACCTGCAGCCTTGGATGATGCTTGTGATTCACTCCTATCAAGATGCCTGCTATGAAAACTTTAAGGAAGGAAAAAAATTGCCTCATTCTAAACATGGACACAAGGCAGCTGTGCTATATGCTTGACGGTCAAGGGGGCAGGTATTCTAAAAAGAAGCCCAGCCTGTGGCAAGAGCTGGGGTTTTGGAGGCAGGCAGAGAGGATCTGAGTCACACGTCACCCAGTCACCAGCTACTTGGCATTGGCCAAACCCCTTAGCTTCTTAAGCTTCCTTATGATTAAATGAGAACGAAAATAATGGATTAGAGAGGATAAGTCCCAGGCCTTTAGTACACACATAATGCTGTATAATCATTTCTTCTTGTCTTTTATGTTCAACACTCTGGACATTGCTTTCTCGGCGAGGCTGTCCTCCTCCTCACAAACTTAACAGTAGAATAAATGGAGTTTTTCGAGAAATACTGAAACGACAACAAATTCATACTTTCGAGCTACTCCTTATGACCAGTGTCTTATAATTACTTGTCTTTATGTCCTTCTCTTCTATCAGACTTGGGGAGCATCTTGAAGACAGTGACTGCTACGTCTTTCATTACCAGAACACAGTATTGTCTGTTTCTTCCTTAGCAACCTTATTTTGAGGTCCAAACAAACTCCAGAGTCTGCAGTTCTAGGATTTTTATATTCCCAGCCTGGTTTGAAGAGTGACTTTAAGCAACACCTTCAAGAGTACATACAATCTTCCAAAAACCATCTTATTACCATGTAAATCATTAGTGCAAAATACTTCACCTTGCTACTTTACTAAGAGCTTTGGTTTTTAATCGAAGCCAATTATATGTTCCAATGTCTTCAATAACATCTTAATAATGCCAATCTCCCCAGGTCTCTGGATAGAATCAGACCTGGCTGAGAGAGCTGGGACCCATCAAATACTGGGAGGGGGCATGGCAAAGGGGGAAAAATGAAACAACAAAACTGGATTCACATCCTAGCTGTGAAGTTGGAACGACTTGGCATAATGACTGGGGTCAGAATGAATGTTCGGTAAAGGTTAATTCCCTTCTCTTCTGATTCCAGAGAAAAGCAAAACCATAAAACTTGTTGCAAGTAAACAAGGAGAGAAAAGAAAATCACCACATTCCTCGAGTCCATATAGAATATGGATTTTTTAAAAAGCCTTTCTTTCTAAAGACTGAAGGAAGCAGCAGGTTATTTCATTTTAATTATGGCAGCTGCAGCTGCTGCTTTTGGACTCAAAGACAAATTTTCAGATTAAAGAGAAAAAAAAATACACACCCGCACACGGACTCACCTAGAAACTCAACTGCATATACAGAACAGCATTTCCTTCAGAGAGCATGCTGAAGGAATGGAAAAATCTGGAATGCCCTGCTCTAGATGCTCTGATCCAGGTGGAAATCCCTACACATGTTCACATTAATGCCCCCCTTGCCTTCTCTCTACCTCGAATGTTGAAGATCAGCTCTGAGCCCAACAGTGCATATTTTTAACACACACAAGGGAAATCAAGGCAGCAGATGGTTTTATGCAATCTTCCTATGATTTTTTAGCTGGGAGTCCTCATTCATGAAGACCTGAAAAAGTGTTTTTTATGAGTCTTCTGTGGGTTGAGCCAGCCGGCTCTGGACACATCCTGGGGAGGAGATGTGTGTTTGCCTCTGCTAGTGTAGGGAAGCTGGGAAGAGCTCATTTGCCACTTTCTGGCCTGGATTCCACTTGATATTCTCTCTTGTGGGTCTTCCTCTCTGGACACACCAGTGGTTCCTCATGTTGGTCATGGCAAACTGTGGCTAAGAATCCTTCACAGATACGCTGCCAAATCTGAACCATGGGTAGCTTTCTGTTGGACATGCCTGAGAAGCTGTGCTATGGCAGGGGTGTCAGTTAGATGTCAGGTGGCAGGCAGTGGGGGGAGGGTGAGTCATGTGCACAAGACCAAGGACACTGAGATGCCACCAAAGAAAGGTCATGTGTTGATGAGATGTGTAAGAACTCTGTCTATAAGAATGAATAAACAGGAGGCACTGGCAGGGGAAGTCTACCATTAAGCTTTTCAATTACACCATCAAAAATTCTGGGATTTGAAAGTGTTGGGCATGCATAAAATTCAAGTTCTCAGGCACTAAAGGGGCTCTGCTCCAGGTCTCCAGAGCTCTGCTCAACTGTGTCCTCAGCTGGCAAAGCCTCCCTTCCTTCCATGGCCACCAGACCTCACTGGTCTATCCTTCAGAAGCCAATGCAGATGCCAACATTTCCACAGAGCCTTCTCTGTTGTGCCCAGCAAACCAAACCGCATACCCTCGCCAGAGTCACCAGGTTAGTTGATTCTCCCGCTAAGTCCCAGGGGTAACCTGACTTCTGCCTAGGTCTCATACTTTCTGATTGATTCTTGCTTATTATTATATGGCCAGTGCTTTTTCTAAAATGCAAACTAGATCCTGCTCTTCTTGGTTTGAAGCCCTTATTCCTACTCGTTGGCATTGGGACAAAATTCAAACTCCTTCCAAGAGCAAGAACTTCTCTTCACTGTCCAGCCTGACCACGTTTCCAGTCTAGGCCATGGTCACTCTCACCTAAGATCTTTCTATGCTGTAGCTAGACCAAAGTATTTTTAACACCCCACTGTCTTCCATTGGTCACCCCTTGGCCTGGGACACCCTGTAGCACTTGTCCACTAGATCACCTATGCAGCCCCTCACCTTATTCTAGTGAAAAATCTCTCTTCTCCTGGGAACGCCTTTTCACTGCTCTCCCAATATGGTTGTGAGAGTCATCAGTGCTGTGTGTCAATTATTTCTGGTTCTCTTTCCAGGCCCATACTGATAGGACCAGGTCAGTAACTGTGGTCTGTGAGTTGTGAACAGAAGTGTACCATTGGAAGACTTAGTTGCCAATGTTAGACCCTCTAGAACACTTTTTTGGCAAAGTTGGGATGGTTTGTCAACCACAATGAGAACAAACACTCCCTTTCCACCATCTCTACTAACCACAGAGGATGTGGGCTGCAAGACAATGAACCCCTGTTGTAAAGCCACTATGACTTGGGGGGAATGATTTGTCCCCGTCATTAATTAGGCTGTCAGACACATGGGTCCTATGAACTGTCACAGTCTTAAAGTATCCTGGCCCCCTGGCTACCATTGATTGGTTCAGAGCCGGGCATCTTAATAAAACTGGTTTAGTCATAGTTCTGGACCCCTGACTTCCCTGGAGGAGACCTGAACCTGATCAAAGACGGACCCATTAGAATTCCTCCCTGGGATTTTTAAAAACAGGAAGTGAAAAGAGAGCATAGTGTCTAGAAGTGGAAAATGTAAGATTTAAAAACTGAGAATCATTGACCATGTGGTTGTTATGGGTTGAATTATGTCCCCTAAAGAAGATATGCAGGAGTCCAACCCCCCTCCCATACTGTAGAATGGGGCCTTATTTGGAAATAGGTATTTATAGAGGCAACCGGGTTAAAGTGAAGTCACTGGGGTGGGACCCAATCCAACATGACTCCTTACAAAAATGGAAAAATTGGACCACAGAGACAGATGTGCATACAGGGAGAAGGCCATGAGAAGACTGGAGTTATGCCGTCTCAAGCCAAGGAACTTCCAGAAGCTGGGAAAGAGGCCTCGACAAATCCTTCCCTAGAATCTTCAGAGGGAGCCCAGCTCTGCTGACACCTTGATCTCAGACCTGAAGCCTTTAAAACTGGGAGACAGTAAATACGTTTCTGTTGTTTAAGCCGTTCAGTTTGTGGTACTTCATTATGTCAGCCCTAGGAAACCCACAGAGAAGGGAAAGAAGGTCTGCAGTGAGAGAAAGAAGCCACTCACCTAAGAAAAGCAGACTAAAGCAGCAGAAAGCGGCATGACAAATCTAACCAGAATTCAAGTTCCACTAGCAATTGTACTGCATCTCTGCCTGTCCTCTGACTGGAGGGCTCAACACCTTCCTGGATTCTATGAGATGGCGGTAAGTCCCTCTGTTTGAATATCATGGTTTGGGGGTTTCTATCACTTCAAATGAACAATCTTAACAAATGCAGTTATTCATATTTAATAATTATCACTGTCCATAAAGTCAAGAAAAGGGTAATGTGAATGGCTCCAAGACTGGTGCCTGGTAGGCAAGCAAGACCCCTGCTTCCAGATACTGTCCAGATATGTCGTAGGAAGACAGAGACAGGGTCCCTCCTGCCTGGCTGTGACAGCCTTCATATATTCACACGGTTTAATCCTCTTGGTGTTTTCTTTAATCCAGTAACAGCCAGAATAAAAATCTGAAAAGGATTTTCTTCTGCATAGTTATGCCTTTCTTTCCAATCCAAACACAACTGCATGCCTGGCCTCTTGAAATGCTCCAAAACAAAACAAGAAAGCCCAGCCAAACCTTGTTGTGTTTTATGCTATTTTCTTGGCTGCACAATCTTAGAGACCTTTGTTTCTTCTGCTCTGTCCTTGGACTTTTTCTTTCCACATTTGCTTCTGTCCAGGGCTCCCAGGCCATCAGCAAGGGTGCTCAGCTAGCAGAGGAAGAGAAAGGCAACCCGAGAGAAGACAAGCTGGGACTGATTAACCATCTCAGACAAGTGCTGAAGGCCTCCGGAAGCAACTCACCAGCCCCCCCTGGAACAACCACTGAACACGGGCACTTTTTGGCAGAAAGTGGCTAGGCAGTGGGATGTGGACTAGGGTCTTGTAGAGTAGAAGATAATTTGTTCAAGGTGTAGTCGAGCCTCTGGGGCTGCCACCTTATGCCTTGAAGACCTTACAAAGGAAAAGAAGCACTGCTCTTCTCCAAAGGGCTAGGCACAGCAATTAAGCACGTGAGCAAGATTTGATGATTGCAGAGTGTGATGGAGTTCACCACCCCCTCCCCAAAGTAAGGGAGGATCTTGATTTGCCCTCATTTATTCTATCCAGGAAATTGTATAAAAACATAAGTCCTTTATGAACCTGCCAGTTGTTTTGATCAGGGAAACTAGAAAAGAGCAGGAGCTTTCTGGAACAGGTGCTGGCCAATGCAGCTTTGAACCAAGAAAGGGATTGGGCGTGGGAAGACTGAATGGACGCTGTGCCAGGCATTTGTCTGTTCGCTCCCAGATCTATGGCCCATGCTGCCCTGCCCTGCACTGCCCTGCAGGGAATTGCACTCTTCAGGGTCCCATGCACACTGGCCTTGGGACAGGTTTGGCTAAGGAAAGACCCTGGCAGGAGACTGGAGGTGAGAAGAGGGTGGCCAGGGTGTCTCTCTCTCTCTCTCTCTCTCTCTCTCTCTCTCTCTCCCTCCCTCACTCACTTTGTTTTAGACAACATCCCGGGCAGTAACCACATAACCTATCAAAGGTCCTGGCAGTCACCCTACATCATGGCTCTAGCTCCTGTTAAATAGTCCCAGGTCCTGGGATCTGGAGATGTCACCTCTTCTCATCGTCCCTCCAGCCTATGGGTGATGGTGGCTCCCTGTTGTTGCTGGTTTCTAGGCTGAAACACATACTGTTTTCGTCTCAGCTATTTCATCAACTGAGCGACCAGTTCTCTACATTCAATTCCCTCTGTTGAAGAACCTGGAGTAGTTTCTGTTTTCCCACCTGGACTCTGACTGGTACAGGAGCTGAGCAAGAATATGCAGGTGGAAGTGCCATTCCTTAGTACCCGATGTGGTAGATGCACAAAGACTTGCTGTGCTTGACTGGGATAGAGAACCCATGACAGCAGTGGCCACTGCAGTCATGTCCAACAGAGAAGAGGTGATACATGGGATCCCTAGGAGGCTGGGGAGACAGCCCTGGAGGGAGGGGGCTAGGAACACATAGTCTTTGCTGCCTTTTTGCCCCCCGTAAGTCTAGCCAGATTAAACATGACATCCTTGCTGTCAGTTAATCAACTAATGTGGGAAAGGCCAATCATTAATTCAGTGAATGCCAAGGAACTTGCATGTGAAACTTCAGAAGCCTTTGGCAGGTGAGAGTGTTTTGAGGCACTGCAGGAAAGCTAGGAGTTTAATAAAACCTAGACAGACCAAGAAAGACATCTCTCAGTAGATCTGTGAGACATTTACAATATATTTTTTTTTTGAGTTGGAGTCTCACTCTGTTGCCCAGGCTGGAGTGCAGTGGCACGCTCACGGCCACCCCAGCGTCGACCTGCTGGGCTCCAGTGATCCTTCTGCTTCAGCCTTCCAAGTAGCTGGAACTACAAGTGCATGCTATCATGCCTGGCTAATTTTTGATTTATTGTAGACATAAGGTCACGCCAAGTTGCCCAGGTTGGTTTTGAACCTGCGGGCTCAGGCAATCCGCTTGCCTGGACCTTCCAAAGTGCTGGGATTATAGGCTGAGCCACCGAGCCTGGCCGCCATTTACAATTTAATGAGATGCAGCTTGTTTGGGTCTTGTCGGCGTGGGCACCTCTAACTGTAAAGGGTTAGCATTGGTCCTTCCAGTGCAGAGGGGGAGGAAAGTCATTCTTTATTGAGACAGGATGGGGACAGAAATATAGAGGAAGATCACTTGACTGACTACTGAGAGACAGGGCATCCTTTGTTAGCATGGAAGAATTTGGTTTGAAAAAAAGAAAGTATCTAAGAACAGACAGAAACAGGTTGGGAGCAAAAGCAGACAAAAGAAAAATAATGCCCCCTAGAAATGAAGGGACAACAGTTTGCAAGCCCCTTGGGTGGGAGGCAGGTTCCCAGCAGAGGTCAGCTTCCACTGTCAGAGCAGGGGGCTCTAGGGTCTACGACACATTTGCTTTTTGCTTCCGCTGAAGTCCTTGTCACAGGTGGCCTTTTATTGACGGACCCAAGTGTTCCTGACCAATGTCCCCCACGGGAACTGAAAGGACCACCAGGTGTGGAACAGCAGGGCTGTTAACGAACTGCCACATGCCTCACCTCCCAGGAAACACCTATTGGTTCCAGAGAGGAAACCAATGCAGAGAGACTCCAACACAGACTTGGTCTCCACTTCAACCTCCCCAGCTACCTTATCAGACCTCACGTGCCCACCCACACAGACACACGTGCTTGTTCCTACCTCAGTGAAGCCGAAAACATTTGTCAAGGGAGAAACTGAGCTGGAAAAGAAAGACTGCATTCCATAGACAGGAAAACCAAGAAAATGTGGAGGTTACAAATGTTCCCTCACTTTCTTTTTTGTTATAACATCTCATATTTCACATGAAATTTAGACCAGTTATAGATATACAGAAAATCAGTGTTAGTACAGAAAGTCCTGCTACACCCTGCACCCAGTTTCTCTCACCTTTATATTAGTGGTTCATATATTAATGGTTCACTTATTACAAATAATAAACCAATATGAATCCATTATTATGAAAGTCCATAGTTTATTGATTCAGACGTCCTTAGTTTTTACCTAATGCCTTTTTCTGTCCCAGAATCCCATGTAGGGTACTACATTACATTTGTGATTGTGTGTCCTTAGGCTCCTTGTGGCTATGATGATTTTTCCTTGTTTTTGATAACCTTGGCAATCTGGGAAAGTGCTGGGAAGGTTTTTGTAGGATGCTCCACTCCTGGAATTTGCCTAATATTTTTCATGATGAGACTAGGAATATGAACTATTGGGAGGAAGTGTCTCTTATGTTTTTAGCTGAATCTTGGTTATAAAATCCACACCTATAATCCCACTGGGGTCACTGGTAATGTCAGGCAGCAGCCATGACAGACATGTTCTGTGGTTATGGCAGCATCTACACAGTCACTGCTATCCTTGTCCCTTGGAAGGCCACAAAGCCCCAGTCTGGCCACTACTGACCTTTCTAGCATCAAGTCCTGGATCTTCCCTCAGACTAGCTTGCAGTGTCCCTAACATGCTCACACCCTTTCATGTCTTCAAATCTATGCTTTCGCTGTTTCCTCTGCCAAAAACACCATCATGCCCCTTGACTACCTGAAAATTCCACTTAGAAGTCAGAGCCTAGCACACACAAAAGCCTCCTCTTGGGAGACTTCTCTGATCCACCATTGTAAAGAGAATTGACCTGTCTTCTCTGTGAAACACTGCACATTCCTGTCCATTCCTGACCACTCTACTTACCAACCTAGGAACCTGCAGCATGTGATGTTATATGGGTCTGTTGTGTTTGTAGCTACATTGGAAGACACTCAATTATTATTTGTTGAATGAATGGATGACACTTCTGGACCATTTCTTTTCTTTTCTTCTTTTTCTTCTTCTCCTTCTTCTTCTTCCGTCTTCTGTTTTCCTTCTTCTTTCTTCTTCTTCTTCTTTTTTTTGGAGATAGGACTTTACTCTGTTGCCTAGACTGGAGTGCAGTGGTGTGACCTAACCCTTCTGCCTTGGCCTCCCAAGTAGCTGGGACTACAGGCATGCACCACCATGTCTATAGTATAATTTTAAAAAAATCTTTTGCAGAGACAGAGTCTTGCTGTGTTGCCCAGGCTAGTCCTATATTCTTCATAGTTGTTTTGGATATGCCTCTGTTTCCTGAGGTAGACTATGAATCAGGAGGAACAGAAGGACCAGATCCAGATCCTGTTTAATGAGGGAAGGCTTGATAGAGAAGCTGGCATTTAAGCCATGCCTTGCGGACCATTTCAGGACATGCTGGTCATTATTAGCCACTGCTCCTTCTTTCTGGGCATCACCCCACAATTTCTGAGAGGAGCACTTTCTGTGACTCAAAGGAACATACAGTGTATATGCAAGATCTTCTCCAGAAGTTTAAAATCTAAGAGCTTCTAAGCAGTAGTAAGGCCCTTCTCTTTCTAGGGCTGGATTTCTGACCCAAACACTGCCTCTGCTCTGTTACAAGTGATTGAGAACTATCCCCAGGAACTCATTTGGTAAGAGACAACCACTAGCAGCTCTGACACCCAAGAAGAGGGCTCCAGCCTCTGCATGTGACTAGAGTGGACAATCACTCTGAGCCTCAGTTCCTTTGCAAGACAATGTAAGCAATATTAATACCTACAACACTGCTAAAAGGTTCTTCTAAGGACCTGTTGAATAATGGATAGTAAAGTGCTTTATGAAAGTAAAGCCCAATCTAAAGCTTTTTTGTTGTCACCAGCAGCAAGGAACCCAGTCCTCACATTTTCTGAGCCCTATGACATTTGGCCAATGACAGCAGAGACAGACAGTGGGCAGGGAGATGGGTGCTACCACGTAGAGACTTAAAGACAAGTCACTGGGCCTTTTGACTAAGATCAAAATCAAGTGTGTGCAGTAATAGACACATATAAACCAACCACACGTTTATAGTACAAAGGATTTGTTTTCTGGCTGCCTTGCAAGAGCCCTTGGGCTGAGGGTTACCCTTCAAGTCTGCCTTTGATGCTTATTTCAGCCCACTGGGCCTATTGGGTTGGGGAAGAGGTATGTGTTGCCCGGGGAAACCTGCTTCCAACCTTGGCTGGGGATTTTGCATGCCAATTATACAACTTAACAAGAATGAAAATTAATTTTGCTTTATAATTTTGCACAGCATAAAGGAAATAAAATAAAGTTAAAAAATACATCTAATTGGAAAAATATTTGCAACATGGAGATAGAAGAGGGTTAATATCCACTCAATAAAGATCCAGTAAAAATTGATGAGGGAAAAAAATTCAGGACCCTAGCAAATAAATTAGAAACAGTCTACAGCAAGTATATTAAATGAATACACACATGGAAAAAATGTTTAGTTTCTCTAGTAATCAAAGAAATACAAATTAGAGCAAAAAATAAAATACCATTATATAGTGCACCCCCTACATATGAACCTTCAAGTTGTGAACTTTCAAAGTTGCGAACGTGCATTCACAAGTCCAGTCACAGAAGTTAGCTCATGCATCTGAGGTACATTGTCATGTGTGTGCATCCTTTATAAGAGGTTGTGCTTTTGTACACTTTACTGCAGAGTACTGAATAGAGTACAGTAACTTTATTTCAAGACCAGGATGTCTGGAAGCAGGTATAAAAGCAGCAGTGATGTAGCTGGTACTATATAGCTGATGGTGTTAGTCGGGTACCTAGGCTAACTTTGTTAGACTTATGAACAAATTGGACTTATGAATGTGCTCTTGAATGGAACTCATACATACAGAGGGGATTTACTGTACCTAAATTAGTGACCATTAAAAAATAAAAAAAGGGCTGAAATACAGAAGAAAGATCACAATGTTTTGGAGACAGTCACTGAAGAGCACTTATTTATCAACTGCTGTATACCAGCCACAACTTCAGGTATACTAGATTAAAAAAATCAGGATCTCCAGCTGCAGGGGGCTTCCACCCAGGACATCCACTTTCTGGCTGTGCAATTTTGGGCAAGTTATGTAACATCTCTAAGTTTCCTAACTCCTTATCTGTAAAATAGGAATCATGATGCCTACTCCCAGGGCAGTTGTGACAATGGCAGATCTTCACATCTGCTAACTCATTTGACTCACCCAACTCTGAGATCTAAGTTAGGTAGGGAACATTAGCCCTGAGTGCAACTGAATGTGAAAACCAATACTCCGGAGAGGGGCAGTTACCTGCCCAAGGTCACAGGGCCAAGAGCTCCAACCCCGTTCTTGGGGGCTCTGGGTCATGCTTTCTGTAGAGGCAGTAACATGAATTGGGCCCTGAAGAGAAGCTGGTGAAGGTCTGGCCCAGTCTGCAGTGCTGGAGAGAGAAAAGTGACTAACATCGCAGATGACTGGCAGCCAAAGGGGTGGCATCTGGATCAGATCCAGGTTTAGGCAGTGCAGAGGCCAACAGGAGGCCCGAAGAAGGGGCCAGGTGGGGCCAACAGTGCACGCAGGGAAAGAATCTTTCGGAGCATAAATCCTACCTGGGTGGCCCACACCTGGGCACCTCCATTTTCTTACTTTCTTACTTGCTTACATGTGCTGATTCCATCTACATCCAGCAGTGACTGCGAGTGGATTTTCCATCTCTCTGGCAAATGATTAGAAAAGCAGGAAGTGGCAGGTGGCCTGGTTGTGATCTGCCCTACCAGTCACTCCAGAGTGATGGGCGGATGTAGTGAGGAAGGAGTTGCTGAGTGCATCCTGAAACAATTCACTACCCATACACCCCACAGGCATGAACCTGGGGAATTGTGCTAACATTCAAGACACATTATGCCAGGAATGGGGAGATAATCAAAAGGAGTTGCTCCAAATGTAAGTCAGAATTCTTACGGGTGAGAAATATCTGGGAGAATCAGTATTGCTGAGGTAGAGCTTGAGTCAGTCAGAAAACGAGCCAAATCAGCGGTCTGGCAGGAGGTTGGAACACAGACCAAAGTGCACCAGGAAACCCAGGTGAGGTCAGGAGAGTAGGGTGGTGAAGAACTCCTGCCCATGGCCCTCCCTTGATTAAAACTATCCAGGTTGTGCCCTGCCAACAGGATGAAATTCCAGACCCACAGAATAGGGCACTGTGTGATTCTGTCTCTGTCCTCCCAGCACCTACCCTTTCTTCTAACCTCTAACCTTGTCAGGTATTGGTTGTTCACTAAATGGACAATGCAGGGTCAAGCCTCCGTAGGCGCACAGTTGTCCTGACCCCATGCCAGCTTCTCTAGAAGCCTCTGCAAAGGTCCAGACTGAGAGAGACACCATGGCTTTGGGTCCCTTCATCTGCAACATTATTTAGTTACTTATCTCTCTCCACCACTGCAGGCTGAACCATTTTTTATCTGACTTTGCATCTCAAGTCCAGCATGGACCCTGACACATAGCAAATACTCACATATTCAGTAAACATTTATTGGACAGATGGAAGGTTACGTGGCTGGCCAGGTGAATAAAATAAATGTTTGACATTTAGGAAGCAGAAAGGGAGTTGTGAAGAAGACCAGGGAAGAGGCTGGGGCCAAGAGGACTCAGTTGAGCAGGAGGCAGGGGCTTGGGAAGAGTCCAAGGGATTCTAGTGACATTGGTAGCCAGAATCAGATAAGTGATGGCATAGAAAGGCTGAGGTGGGGGAAGGGTGCAGGGAGCTGACCCCTAGCTGCCATACGGAGCTGAGCACGATGCATTTAGGCAAAGCAGGAACCCAGATGTGTCACTCCATACTGGTGGGAGTGTGAGTGGGGAAAGGAGAAGGTGAGGGAGGCTTTGCCAACACGAAAGCAGGCCTGTGGGCTGGCAGAGCTTCAGCACATGCTGATACCCACCTCCATGTGGTCTTTCATGAGACTTTAGTGGGCAAACCTTGGTCAGGATGGCCGAAAGACAGGGTTCACATGATTCGAGCCAACAGAAGCTTCTTTTTTTTCTATCTGCATTTTAGACTCAAGAGGTACACAGACATGTTCGTTACATGGACATATTGTATAGCAATGGGGATTGGATCTCAGGTGGCCCATTCCCCATCAAAAAGTGGGCAAAGGACATCAATAGATACTTCTCAAAAGAAGACATACAATTAGCCAACAAACTTATGAAAAAATGCTCCACATCACTAACATCAGAGAAATGCAAATTCAAACCACAATGAGATGTCACCTCATTACCTCACACCAGTCAGAACGGCTATTATTAGAAAGCTCAAAAACAACAGATGTGGTGTGGTTGTGGAGAAAAGAGAACACTCGTCCACTGTTGGTGGGATTGCGAGCTAGTTCATCCCCTATGGAAAATAGTTTAGAATTTCTCAAAGAACTAAAAATTGAATTATCATTTGACCCAGCCATCCCACAACTAGGGATCTACCCAAAGGAAAAGAAGTCAATATATAAAAAAGATACCCACACTCTGTTCATTGAGGCACTACTTGCAATAGCAGAAGGCTCTTCTAACTCAGCCAGGGCCTCAAGACCTTTTGATGCACAGGAAGGAAGGGAGCTCTTTCAATATGGCTGTTCTGAAGAGTGGCATCTCATGTGGCATCACTAGGGAAGCATGCAGTTACCTCTGCAGTGTGCTGGATCCCAAGGGAGGTTGTTCAATGGGATGCAAAGAGTACTGAGCTCGGAGTCAGGCAAACCTGGAGTCAATTATGTGATTTGCTACTCAACAGTCAAGTAGCCTTGGATGACGCCCTTCACTTCTTTGAGATTTTGTTTCCTTATCTGCAAAATGAGGGCAATAAAAAGCACTTTCTACTATAAATGTTCATTTAAATAAGGTTGCATATGCCTGGCATTTTCTTCCCGATGGTCTTTGCCTCTGAGCATTCCATTCATCATGTGAGCAACAGGGAGAAAATTGCTGTAAAGAAGCTGGCCAGGTACTTGTCATCTGGTACTTGCTGTGTCCTGGGCACCCTGAAAGCTAGAGAAAAAGCCACGAGAAGGTTTGGTCCCCTATGGACTTAGAATGAGATGATGAATGCTCTACCCTTGCATTCCCTGTATGGGAGTGCACATCTTCCATCCCTTCTTCCTGGCTAAGAGGCCTCGGGCAATTCCCTCATGAAGTTCAACTCAATTTCTCCATTAGCTCAAGATGGGTCCTTAACCCGTGCACCAAGGGCTGCCCTCAGGCTGGGATGAGATAACTTCTGGGAAAGCATGGGGAAGCATGGAAATACTCAGGAAAGGTCCCTATATTTGCTTTCTCTGCCTCTGCAGAGAGTGGCTTTCCTGTGAGTTCTCAGGGGTGCATTTCTGCTTTCTCATTTGAACACTTAATGGGTTTCACCCTTTTAAGTGACACCTGCTGGAAATGTAATTGTGCACATAATTGCTATGTGGGAATGGAGGTGGGTTTATTTCCCAACGTCGGTGCTTCCCTTAGGAAAAGAAACAGTGCACCCATGCAGCGTTTTCCTATATCCTTGCTGAGGGAGCAGACAGTGGAGGGCTTTTTCCCTGGATATAGGGCAGCTGGCTGGGGGGACTGGCAAGGTAAGAAGCATTAAAATTTCCAGAAACCAAATATCTGGCACTGGGCTCAGTGACTTGTCCTTGTACAAAGAGGAAAAGACTGAAAATCCCATCAGAAGTTTCCCTGATGAGCATTCCAATAAAATTCCCAAAGATAGGGTGGCCCCACTGTAGAGTACACAGTGAGGGTTGAGACCTGGCACACACAAAGTTCCAGCTCTTTTCCCTAATCATGTGGCTGGACACTTGGCGGGTACTCAAGACAGAGAAGTTGAGAACATAGCAATAACACTAATGATAATAGCCAGCATTATGGTAATAATCTTGTGTATGATTGACCAGATGAAACTCAGGACAGGAAGGTTTGGGAAGGCAGAGAAAAGGGAATAGAAAGCTGGATCAGGGGATAAGAAATGCAAGTCTTAGTGCCAGCCTCTATATAGACAGAAATATAGCAATAAAGGACTTCAAATAGAAATACAAATACATAAGAATATATCAGGCTTGCCGTGTTCAAAAAGTGACCATTGATCTGTGACTCTGTGGAAACTGCTTTTTCTTATCATGGACACTGTCCCCTGCAGGTCCCCTCCAAGTACTTTCTTTTAGCTTTCAGAGATTTATCTGAAGTCTCTGGAGAAGAATTAGGGCATATACCTTTTTAAAATTTTTAGCTGAACCTGTTTAGACCAATTCCTCTGACCTCTCATACCTGAGGTCCAACCTCTTCTCTCACTACATTCTTACAGTAAGCAAAAAAGAAGCTGCCACCGCTCTGTAAGCAACAGGCCAGTCTCCCGAAAGTGTCTGTGATTCTATTTTGGGTGACTTGTCTCTGCAGGAAGGGTATGTGGGGTTCATGGTCCCTGCTTGCATGGTACTCATTCCAGGAGTGAGAGTCAGGGCTCAGATGCTGCCACAAACAATATCATATGGGCACGTGATAAATAATAACACGGAGTGCACATGTCCCCAGATTTCTACATCTCAGTCCTAGAGCACAAATTGCAAGGGGAAAGCACACATGATGATCTGTGGAATCCTTCAGAAGCCTTTTAGAGACGGTCCTGCCCTCTAATGGAAACTTCCTTCTACGGCCACAGCTACTGTCACTCAGCTCTGTTATGCTGGTACCCTTCTTGACTCCCTCATTCTGTAGGTTGATTTGCTCCCAATGAAATGTCCCCGGCATCACCTTGTGTCTTTGAAGTTCCACACTGCCCTCTCCCCATGCTGGGATCTGTTCCTTGACTGTCGGGCACTCGGGGATCACTTCGTGTTCATTTTGCTGTGTTCATGTCGGACATGAGTTAGCCCTTGGAACACAACTCAACAGCAGGTCTTGGCTCATGAGACCAAAACTGTAGCAGATACCAAATACCAGCTCTCTCAACACCTACTCCATTCCCCGTGCCCTCCACCCTGTGTGTCTTTCTGTCCCCCAGAGGCTAGACAGCTGGAAACAACATTCCAGGTCCCTAGTGGCAAGATGCAGGTTCAACCAAGCAAATATACCCACAGGATTATGGAGGGCAAATGTTCTCACAGCGGTAGTGACTATGCTCAGGTGCATGGGATCTTCCTGCAAGCACAGTGGTGGGGGCGTATACTTATCTGGACAGCTGTGGCATAGGTTTTACTGTCTAGCTATTAGAGTTTTGCGTTCCAAAAGCGAGAGAAAGGGGAGTCTAACAGCCCTGTGACATGCAGGGTACTTCTCTGGCTCTGTGGCATCCATGCTTGGGTCCTTGGCATTCCTGAAAAGTTTGCAGGCCACCTAATATCCTGTATGAAATCCTTTTCTGTTTAAACCAGCCAGAATAGATTCTGTTGTCTGAAACTAAGAACCTTGACTGAAACAACATCCGCTTGCCCCAAAACTGTAAGCTCCTTAAGAGCATAGATTTTTTTGTGTGTGTCTTTATCTCCCCTGAGCCCACAACATGCTCTGTGCCTTGAAGACCAGCACTGACTAGAAGACTAAACAAACAGTGGGGTACAAAGACAAACACCCCCGGAGGCCCCACCCACCACTGCCAAGACACATTGCTGCAATTCCGCTAACGCTTGGGAAATCAGATCACCTGGCTTATTAAACTCCAGTATAAAGTAAGCATAAACAAATAGGTTGTGAGTGTGGGTGGAGAGGATTTCTTATCAAGAGTGTCTAAAAAGACTGTGGTGCACAGCCAAATTGAAATGTGTTTTGTCGGCTCAGAGGCTTTTTTCGTTTCCTGCTTGGCTGGCTCTCTGCCGTGTTCCAAATAGCTAAGGGACTTTCAGATAATCAAAGTTCTCTAACCATACATACTGTTAGTAACTCCTTTCAGACCCTTCCTGTCCAGATGTACAAAGAGAACAGCAAAGGGAAATAAGTCCAACACTTCCTCGCTACACCCACTAAACCGCTAAATCTCAGCAGTTCTGAATCATCAAACCTTGCATTTCTCATTAACTGCCCCTCAGATGCCGCATTTTCAATTAAGCTGGAAGCACTGCTATCCTAATTATGTTATGATATTAGTCCCCAAAGATTAATATGCAGCTAATAGTTAGGGAGTGCTGTCTGGATTGCATTTCTCTATTTACCTGAAAGGAAATATTTCCTTGACTTATCAAGCTGTCCTTGACTTGGGGACTCAGGAGCATAGGACCTGTGATGGTTAATTTTATATGTCAACTTGACTGGGCTAAGGGTTGCCCAGATATTGGGTAAAACATTATTTCTGGATGCGTCTGGAGGGTGTTTCTGAGAGATTGGCATTTGAATGTATAGACAGAAAAGATCCCCTCACCAAAGTGGATGGGCATTGTCCAGTTGCTTGAGAGTGGGATCAGTACAAAAAAATGGAGGGAGGGTGAATTAGCTCTCTGCTTGAGCTGGGAGATCCATCTTCTCCCACCCTTGGACATGAGCTTTCTTAGTTTTCAGTCCTTCAGACTCAAAGTGAGATATACTTTGCTGGCTCCCCTAGGTTTCAGGCCTTAGGGTTTGGACTGGAATGGTACCACTGGCTTTTCTGGGTTTCCTGATCTGGAGATCATGAGTCTTCTCAGCCTCCAAAATTACATGAGCCAAACCCTCATGATGAGTCTCTTTATATCATCTAGGTATCTATCTACCTACCTCTTATTGGTTATGTTTCTCTGGAGAACTCTGACTAACACAGGACCCCAAAATTAGGTGCTCTCAGGTGAGCTCTCTCTGCAGAGGCAGCTTTGGGTGCACCAGGACCTGATCCCCATCAAGCTGCAGGTGAAACATCACAGGGCCTTCTAAGTGGGGCCACATTTTGTGTTTCCTGTGTATCTTCACATAATCCTATGCTCATAGGAAGTGCTCAGCTAAAACTTTCTCAGCAGACCATCCTTGAAATGTCTTATTGAAAACACACAACAGAAACCCTGCAATATGCCTGCTTTTCATAAAAAGTAAGGCTCTGTTCTATGAAAGATGCAACCAATGAAGGGAAAGGAAGTCACATTTGCCACTGCACACTCTGAGTCAGACATTTCCAAAATACATTGGCTCATTTAAACCTCCCAAATATCCTTTGAGACAGATGTTGTCCTCAATTTACAGTTAAGAAAACTGAGATTCAGGAAGGTGAATTGCAGAGTCTGAGATTAACTTGGGTGATGGCAGAGACCTAGATGCAATGACTCCAGGCCCAGGCTCTGTCCAGTACATCCAGCATTTACTAACTGGTATGATGGTGCATTGATAGGAACTGTGCATATAGCAATATAAGACATGTGCCCTTGTGCTCAAGGACAAAGGGAACTAACAGTCATTTAATAAGTATCATCACAGCAATAGCACTAATTGTTGACATTCACTCAGCACTTACTTCTCCCGGGACACTCTGCTGAGAGCTTTATATGTTTCAGCCTCACCCTCTTTGGGCTAAGCCTCATTTCTCCCATCCCAGAGGTGAGAAAACTGAGGCTCAGCGTGCTCGGGTATAAAGATAGGAGGGATCAAGCCCAGAGCTAACATGCCACGTGACTCTAAGTTCCCTGTGAACTCTCCAGGCCTGTTTCCTCCTTCGAAAGGTAAGAACAAGCCATTGCCTACTCTGTGTGGCCCATGTGCTCTTTGAGCTATGGCTGTTGCCATGTTTCCTGGCTATGGCCCCCTTCCCTAACTTGGGGAGATGAATCTCCTCTTTCTTTCTCTTTCTAATTGGCTTTTTAAATAAACTATATTTTCTAATTTTAAAAAAAAGATGAGAGGCCGAGGTGAGAGGATTGCCTGAGCCCACGGGTTCGAGACCAGCCTGGGCAACTTGGCAAGACCTTATCTCTACAATAAATCAAGAAAAATTAGCTGGGCATGATGGCGCATGCCTGTAGTTCCAGCTACTTGGAAGGTTGAGGCTGAAGGATTGCTTGAGCCCAGCCGGTCGAGGCTGCAGTGGCTATGAGCATGCCACTGCACTCCAGCCTGGGTGACAGAGTGAGACTCTAAATCAAAAAAAAAAAAAAGAAAGAAAGGTAAGAACACCTGATTGTTGGATCAAATGATGAATAATGAGCAGGGATAGTGACATCTTACTGTCAAGTACCGAAGGCTTTACAAATGCAAAGCACTAGTCACAGAAAACCATGGTGGTTAGGTGCTCTGGAGCCAGGCTGCCTGAGTGCCAATCCTGACTTGGCAGCCTAATAGCCGTATGGCCTTGGGGCAGGCACTCTCTGTGACTGGCTTTACCTTGGTTTCCTCATCTTTATAATGAGGGTGATAATAGCACTTGCCTCATCGGGTCATTGTGAGACTTAGATGGACTACTACGGTAGAATCTGGTACATGATTCTGTGGATAGCCAAGAAGTCATTACAGGACTTGTGAATCCTCCACACTCCCATGATGTGAACTCTACCTTAACTCTAGCTAGGCAACTTACAAGTCCACTCTTCAGATTTAAGGGGTCTGAACAAAAATGTGAAAGGCTACTGGTATCCACTGTTGACAAATCAAATACATCATTGGCCAGCTCCTCCAGAAAGCCCACCTGGACCACTCTGTCTTACCATGACTACTTCCCTGGCTGAATTCCAATGGACACTGAAATTCAGAGAGATTAAGTAACTCATCTGAGGACACACAACTCATAAATTGTACACTCGGATTTAAACCCAGACCACTGGACCCCAAAGCATGTGCGCTATGCACACATGGGACTCTTTTGTTCCTATACTTGGAAAGCTTCAGCATTAAATCCTCTTAACTTGGGGCCTTTTAAAAATAAGTAATTCCATTAAAACCTTTCTTGACGTGCTCTTTGCACAGGATCTTTGTTCTTTTAAGTTTTCTACTGTTTTTGGAGTCAGTTTGAGTAATTTACATTTTCTCAGAAAATCACCCACCTTGCAGAGATTTTCAAATGTGCTAGAGTACAATAGCGTCTTGTATTGATACACTGTTAAATCACATAGGTTGATTTATTTTCTTTCTCATTTATTAGTTCTCTTCATTTTAATATTAGAAGCCTTCCAGTGGTATATTTATTTTATAGTATGCATTCAGAGCAATAATACACACACACACACACACACACACACACACACACGTTATTTTTAAGTGCCGGCTACAGTGATGCTGACTAGCTTGAAAGGAAGGCAGAGTGTGTCTTTGAGAGAGAACCCCCTTTTTCTTTGAGGAAAAATGCCATGATGAGTTTGTTTGGATATGAAAGGGAAGGCCTCCTGGATTTGGACAAAGAAGAGTTATATTGTTCTATCTAAGAAAGCAATGAATTAACCAGACAGTAGACTGCTGGAAGAGGGTTTTTTTTTGGTGGGGGAAGGGGTGCAGGGAAAACAGGGAAAAGAGGGCCAGGCATCAAGGTGGCAAGCAGGGACAAGCTGGCTGGGAGACTGGGAGAGACTCCATCTTGCAACCTGTGGGTTGGAACTCGTGTGGCTTGCTTTGAGCATTAAGAGAACTGGTCACTCCAAAGTTGGAGGAGATCCCGGTGAGAAGGCCAGGTTCACTCCTGAAGCCACAGGAGTTGCACAAGCAGGCAGAAGGAAGCGCTTTTAATTGAATTTGTTGCACTCAAAAGCAAGGCCATCACAGAGTCATTATGGGTACCAAACAAGAAAATGCGCTTTAGAACCTAGGGTGGTGTCCACTCGCTGTAGCCCACCACTAAATGCTGCATGCATTTGTGTAGAGGGATGGAAGCACTGATGATGCGTCATGTGTGAGTGGGTGTGTGTTAGGGGGCCAGGGTTGAACATTGGCGGGGCTGAAGAGGGAATGTTTCAACCACCAGACTTCTGAATTCCTGCAGGCCCAGAGTCTAAAATCACCCCCACTCAGCCCTAAACTAGAAAAAAGCCAGCCAGTGGGTGGTAGGACCTGGGCGTCTTCGTTGAAAGGCGGCAGGTGAGACCGTGAAGGAACCCCACCAGTTCCTCTGCAACCTGGAATGGTGCAGGGCCCGTTGACAGCCCAGCCATGGAGCAGCCAGCCCGAATTTCATTTCTGATTCTCACATTTGGGCCCCATCTCAATTAAGATCAGTTAGAAGTCAATTTCACAGTGGATGGTTTTTTAAGATCCCTGAAAAATGATAAGCTGAAAACAGGCAATCGTGTCTTTTTGGAGCACAGGCCTTCCTCAACGGGGGCTCAGATGCCTTATTTATTTATTTTGATTTGATTTTAATTTGGTAAATAATGTTTATTTAATTTTTTTCTCTGATTTCCAAAGCAATCTATGTTCAGGAGGGAAAAACAGCTGTCATATCCCTCAACAGGGCTCAGACTAATGGTGATTTTTTCCTTCATTGCCTGTGAGGCTTAAATAAATACCCAGTGCTGATGAGGAACAGTTTACAAATGTACAGGGGGGAAAACGCCAGAAAAGTGGAAAGAAAATTTAAAAAATTACCCACATCCCACTACTCAGAGACGACCCCTGTTAACAGGCTTTTTGGCATGTGTTTTTCCTTCCGGTTATTTTTCCGTAATTGTTTTACATGACTGAGATCATACTGCGGGTGATTTTATATGCTGCAAAAGGCAGGATATAAAATCACCATAAGCATACCATAAACATTTCCCCCTGTCATTAAAAGCTCTGTAAACATCATTTTTAACGGCTACAAAATATTCCATTCTATGAAAGAACCCTAATTTACCTCGCCAATTCCCTAAAGTGGAACATTCAGTGGTTTCTAATTTTTCACTCATATAAATAAAACTGCAGTGAACAACTGTGTGGATTTGTTTTTGTCTGCATTTCCTACCGTTTTCTTAGGACAGATTCCCAGGAACAGAATTATGAGGTAAAGGATGCATCCTTTTTCTTTTTTTTTGGTGAGGCTCTTGCATCTTATTGCCAGACTGCTTTCTGGACCAGCAGTCCCAATACCTAACCTGTCCACAGTGTGTGAGGGGCCCCTCAGTGCAGGCCTGGATCTGATACATTCTTTTTTTCTCTTATTCTTTATTTCAATAGCTGTAGGGGGTAAAAATAGTTTCTGTTCTGGGCTTTAAGTATACCCACCACTCCCACCTGTGCATGCTGTACCCAACAGGTGGCTTTTTGTCCCTCTGCCCCCTTCTCCCCTCCCCCTTCTGAATCTTCAGTGTCCATTACACCATTATCCATGTCTTTGCAGATCCTTCATTCATCCTTCATTTGCAGATCCTTCATCCTGGGAAGGGAAATCACCACTTGTCTGGGGCCCGGGGGCAGGGAGGGTTTCTATTTCTCTAACTCCCCTTTGGTAGCTCCCTGAAGAGTCAGTGAATATCCACCTCCCCTTATCCTCCTTCCCCCCTTGCCAGGTATCCCCTTTTGTTCCTGGCCTCAGTGCCTTTTCATCCGGGCACTGAGGGGGGCTCTGTGAGCTTCTGGTCCCCATCACAAATCCATGACACAGTAGGAGGCAGGGAATGGGGGCAAAAGTAGCTGTGATTCTGAGGTCATTTTTAGCACTTTTTGGCAATTTAATCACATGCAAGGCATCCTGTTGTCTCCTTTTGTGAGGCCTACCATGTGTGTGGGATGTCAAACACATCCCCACCCAGTGGATTTGGGACTCTGTTTTGGATGGCACCGGAGGAACCTTCCTTCTGATTTGTGCTAAAAGGTCATTGAACGTGCCCCCATCAGAAGGCAATGCTGAATTTAAACAAAAAAATGAAACACTTCAAAGGGGAAACCCTGTGAACCTTTGCACAAGTAGAACCGGACGACTACAACAAAACGCCGCGGGGGATATTTAATCATGAGAAAAACCAGAAACACAAGAGGAGGGAGGGCTGCGAGAACAGAATCACTGTCTCCAGGGTGGGCCAGTGTCAGAGGGGGCAGGAGGTCGTGCGCTCACCAAGGAAAGGAAGGAAGAAAGATGCTGAGCATCTCCTGTGGAGCGGGGTCTGTGGGAGGCAATTCTGAACCAGGAGAGCAGAGAATTCCAGTGTACAAATCCAGCGTGCCCACTGGGACACTGAGGCTCCGAGGAGTTAGGTGCCCAGCCAAGATCACTTGGTAAGGAAGAGGCAGAGTGAGAATTCAACTCAGGACCGGCTGGGACTCATGTCTGACCATGGCCTGAAGGAGTGTTTCTCCAACTTCAACATGGATGGGATTCAGCTTGGGTCTTGTTAAAATGCAGATTCTCATTCAGCAGGCCTGGGGTAGGGTCTGAGAATTCTCATTTCCCTCAGGCTCCCAGGTGACGCTGACACTGCAGGTTCAGGGCCCGCCTGCACTATGAATAGTGGGAAGCCTTTATGCCAGTGGTTCTCAAACTGCAGCAAGCATCGGCACAGCAGGGAGAGCTCCTTGAAACGCAAATGGCTGGGCCCCACCTCTTGAGAGTGTGATTCAGTAGGTCTTAGCTGGTGTCTGAGAATCTGCATTTGATGAAAGTCCCAGGTGAGATTGCTGCTGCTGGCCTGGGGATCACCCTCTGAGAAACACCACCTTACAATGTAGCTCCAGCGGGGGCAGGCTGGGAGCAGTCCTCGACCCTCTCAGATGCTGCTGTTTGGGCCTGCCTGTGTTCTGAAGACCGCGTTAGGCCTTTGCTCCTGAGACGGCCTGGCAGTGGGACTGGTCTTGTCCTGAGAGCCTCAGCTTTAGGATGTGGCATTAGGGGGTGGGTAGGGCCTCGTGTGTGCGTGCATGTGCTGGGGGCGGGGAGCATGCCAAGTCCCCAAAGCCCTTGTTGTCTCCCTACAGAACCAGGCAGTGAGAGGAGAAGCCAGAGCTTTTCTGAAGCAGCTCGACGACTCGCCCATAAAAAGCTGCTTTGCAGTACATCAGTTATATTATGTTGTCGAACACAGCTTCCTGCTTGTTGGGTCTTGGAGTTTAATAAAAAAATATATTATGACTCAGTCCAAACTTTACAAAAGTCTTTGGGGAATCTGAAATGAATCATGTTAAGCTCCTGTTATAAAACAAACAGTCATCTCTTTCACAAGCCTTTATCCGCAGCAGACTAGCAGGAGAGGTGGAGAAAGGGAGTACAGAGGAAGAGAGTCAGAGAGCAAGGGGTGACAGCTTTGCCCCGGGCCTTCCTAAACAGCCAGTGACCTCCAGGTTGCAAGAAGGCAGAGCCCATAGAGGCTGTCTGGAGAAAGATTCTTCTTCAATGGTGGGCCCACGCTCTAACAATGGAAGGTAGCTAGAGGAAGTGAAGATCTGGAGGACACCTTTTCCAGAAAGCCTTTCTTGATTTCTCCAGGTAGAAGGACTCTAAATTTCATGGCACTTTATCTTTGTCTCTAAACACAGAAAAGCATCTCTGTTTATGGTCAAGACTGCTTTCCTGTTAGACTGAATCTTTGGGGCTGACTGAACACAGGCACATCTTATCTCCCGAGCCTCCATTCCACATGCTGCAATGTAGCAGGTGCCCTGCAATGGCTGCATGTTTGACTGACTGATTTTTACCAAGTTTCTCAGTCTCCATATTTATCTCCACACACTGAAGGCGGGAAGCTTGTATGCTGTAAGAACCCAGATGGCAGTAACAAAACCTAAACTAGTGGGCGGATAAGTGGGCATTTGTCAGTAGGTCAGTATCCAGCATCAAGATATATTTCTTAGCCGGGCTTGGTGGCTCAGCCTGTAATCCCGCGTCTTTGGGAGGCTGAGGTGAGTGGATTGCTTGAGCCCGCGGGTTCGAGACCCGCCTGGGCAGCGAGACCTCATCTCTACAATAAATCAAAAAATCAGCCGGGCGTGGTAGCGCATGCCTGTAATTCCAGCTACTTGGAAGGCTGAGGTGGAAGGATCGCCGGAGCCCAGCGGGTCGAGGCTGCGGTGGCCAGGAGCGGCCACTGCACTCCAGTCTGGGCGACAGAGTGAGACTCCAACCCAAAAAAAAAAAAAAAAGATATATTTCTTCATGTAGACACCTGGCTGGGTGCCCTTCCTGCAGGCAGAAGTTTAGCACAGGATCCCAGACTCCACCACTTACTAACTGAATCGTCATTTCCCTTCTTTTTGCCTCAGTTTCTTTACTTATAAATCAGGGATAACGATGGAACCAACGTCAATGATAGAACCAACATGGCATTGTTGAAAAGTTAAATCAGATGCCCCATAAAAAGTAAATAGCACATGGCCCTCTAAAGAAAAAGCAAAAGAATCAAGGTAGCAGAACAGGAGATCTTAACTCTAAGAGAGACAGATAGAGAGAGAGAGAGAGAGAGAGAGAGAGAGAGAGAGAGAGAGAGAGAGAGAACAGTGTAACAGGTTAAGCCCTTATAGAATTTTAGGCCAAAATCCTGGGATATATGCACAGAAAGAGTAAATGAGTGAGCCAGATAAATGCACTACGTTTACAGAGTGCTCAATAAATCTTAGCTATTATTAAGATGCTATTCTGTGCTATATATGTGCTAAGCAATATAAAGATGATATTTCACTCCATCTTTTATAACAACCTCATGAGATGACTTTTCTTTCTCAGATTTTGTAGATGAGGAAACTGGAGTCTTCCTACATGCTTGACAGAGCTGTTACTCTACAGCATAAGTTAATAAAAAGACCAGTTAGCACACTTTGGCATTATCTGGTAAAGTTGAAGATACCAGGTCTATGAACCAGCAATTCCACTCCTAGGTATATACCCAACAGACAAGCATTCCCAAAAAACTTACACTAAGTTTACACTAAAAATGTCCATAGTGCTGTTGTTTATAACCATCAAACATTGGAAAGATCCCAAATCCCCCTCCACAGTAGAATGGATAATTTCTGGATACTTGGACAATGGAATATCACAAATGAACAAACTTGAACTCTACACAATTCAGATGACTCTTAAAAAGATGAGTTTGAACAAAGATGACCAGACACAGAGGAATATGTACTGCATGATTTCATTTATATGAAGCACAAAAAACAGGCAAAATGAAGCTAGATAGCTTGTGTATGCATACTTAGATATCAAAGCAATCAAGAAAAGGAAGGGTGAGGTTTTTTGTCAAGTGAGGGTAGTGTTACCTATGGGATGAAAGCTTTGGGAGTATGGTCATTTCTATCTTTGCCCTGGGTGGTGGTGACATGCTGGTCACTTTGTGATCATCTGTTGGGTGGTACATGCATGTGTGGTACACTTTTCTATATGAATGATATATTTCACAGTAAAATATTCAAAACCCCCAAATAAAAAAGACAAGACTTCTCTTATAGTAGGGACTCCAGAATCTCCCCAGAGTTGAAAGCAGAGACAATTAAGGACAGGACAGCTAGAATTCAACAAATGAGGGGAACATGCCGACTCCAAACCTGGAGCAGCTACAGGGGCTTGGTCTTCCCTTCCGCCCACAGAAAGCAAGTGTCATCACCACAGCTTCCGCTTACTGAGGACCCAACAATTCTGGAGCCCATGTTGAGTGCTTACCATCACTATCACTAATCTTTCCAACAGCACTGCAACGAAACCATTAATAGTTTCTTCCAAGGCAACAGAAGTACGTGATTGTTTTCCATGTCTCCCAGCCAGGAAATGGCGGGACCAGGATTTAACCAATGTGTGTCCCAGGTCATGCTTCTGGTGCCATTACCATTACACTATACACATGCCCTCCTTCTACACCAGACTTTCTTACATTCTTCTGGAAGGTTTTTTTAAAAAACAAAAGATAGCTAAGATGAAGAAATTTCCTGGACTCCCAGAGTATTTGAACATTTCCTTAAGGTGATATGTCCCTCCCTCATCTGTTTTACAGGTAAAGGGCTATGGGCTACAGAGTGGCCCATACCTTTGGCCAGGTCTTCATAGGAGGGCATGGAAGTCCTATCCACCTTGATGCCTTCCCCTTTGGCCTCCTGGAAAGACACAGGGCTGAACCATCCATCTTGGTGGAGATAGAAGAGTCTGAGATGATGTGGCTCTTGTAGGGCTTTGTGATGGTCTGCCCTAATTTAGTGTCCCCATGTGACCTTGCAGGACTTCATTATGCTCCTCTAAGGCTCAAGCCCCTGAAAATGGAGATATTGCCAAGACCTTCAGAATGAGGTGAGCTGAGCAAAGCTCCCAGTCAGATATCTAGCACATAGGAGGCATTGAATGAGTAAAGACTGGGTGACTGAGTTTCCACTCAATGGCCTACATGATTCAGGGGTTAGAGCACGGGTCTTTCATACCTTTCCTTCCTGAAAGTTCATACAGTTTTGGGCACTAGAGCAAACGACCCGCCCTTGGTGGCCAGAGACCACAGTGCTTGAGAATTTCCATCAGCGCCAGGGAATCATTTTCCTGGTCACACAGAGTAAATGTATAGAGATTCTTTCAGAATTGTCCTCTACACCTTGGGGAGAGTCTATTTTGGGCATCTCAACTGCATCTATAATTCCATCCCTAAAGTCATTTTGCACATCTTCCCAAGCATTCAAAAATAAAAATCCTGTCTGATAAAGGCAGTAAAAGGATTTTCAGGGGAACACATTTTCAAATACTATTTTTAAAAAACCACACACACCTTTCTCCCTTCTCCTGTATCTTCACTAGAGACCTTTGAGTTATGAAGTGCACTTAACACCATTAATTGCCATGGAAACTACAGCATCTTCCACTGAATATGGTCAACTTTTTCTGCAGAGAAAAAAAATTTTCCCTTTCAGCAGAGACTTTGAATAATGGGCTGTTTTTGTTCCTTTTGTGGGAAGACAAGGCTCTCCTCCCCCACCTCGCTCCTTTTGATGTGTTACTTCCCGGCCACATCTCTGTGATAGCAGAAGCTGATTACCAGGTTTCCAGAAGGCCAGGAAAGAGAAAGAGAGAAAGAGGAAGAACGTCTTCTGAATTTCAGCTTCTTGACAACGCCACCTGGCGATCCAGGTGTTCTCACCTGATCTTCCGCAATGATTTGGTCTTCATCAATTTTTATTCAGCATCATTGACACAACCATTGTAGCATGTAGTAACAATGATAAGCAATTATTCCCATTTAATTGAGTGCTAGCAACACAAACAATAGCTTTTATCCAGTACTTACTATCTACAGGGACTTTTCTAACTGCACTATATCTGTTAACGTATTTAATGCTCACAGAAATTGAGGTTTAAATCCTCTCCATCTTACAGGTGAGAAAACTGAGGCACAGAGATATATTTAATTCATCTGCTCACATGTACAGAGCTAGTAAGCACAAAAGTCAAGATTTGAACACAGGTTTCTCTAACCTCAAACCCAGTCCACATTTTTTTCTATCATTCTTCTAGTGTATCTTTTTAAAGATGTGATAGCATAAGTCTTCAGCCAGCAACTAAAGCATGAATAACTTGATGGAATAATTAATTAATTAATAAAATAATTAATATGTATTAGGCCCCTACCATATACCAACACAGTACTGGGTTCTACTTCAAGCTTGTCTACCCAGCAAACTCAGCCACCTGAAACTCTTTTGAAAAATAGGAATTATGCCCCAAAGCCTCTGAGCTCCCCAAATGTATCATAACATCCATACACTTTATTTGTTTGAGAAATACAACCCCAACTTCTTTACTTTCTCTATACACAATTTTAATAAGCTGGATACTAAAAACCAGAGATCTGGGTTTGAATTCCAGGTCTGTCACTCCCTAGCTATGTGTCCTTGGGATTTATCTAACTAGTCCTAGCTGGTTTACCCTTATGTAAGAGGAATAATCTCAGGAGGTTTTGAAGATTAAATCAGAAAATGTATGTAAAGTGACTATTTCGGTAACTGACAGTGAGTATGCCAGGCTCGGTGGCTCAGCCTGTAATCCCAGCACTTTGGGAGGCCGAGGCGAGTGGATTGCTTGAGCCCGGGCAACTTGATGAGAGCTCTACAATTAAAAAAAAAATTAGCACACGCCTGTAATTTCGGCTACTTGGAAGGTTGAGGTGGAAAGATCACCAGAGACCAGCAAGTCGACACCGGGGTGGCCGTAAGCATGCCACTGCACTACATACAGCCTGGGTGACAGAGTGAGACTCCAACTCAAAAAAAAAACCAAAACAAAACTGAAAGTAGGAGCGGGATAGCCAATTACCCTGAGCAGTGGTGGTGGTGGTGCTATTCACTCATTGCATAGCATAAACTTTAACTATGCATCAGTGAGTTCCACTGTCTCTTTGTGCCCTGCACTGATTTGCTACTAAGAAAATGCCTAGAAAGTCTGACATGAGGCAATCCCAGTACAGAGCTAAGCAGGGTGCCAGGCCTGGGCCAGGCACACAGATGGTGTTGGTTCTGCCTGTTGAGGCTCTTCTCTTTCTTCGGGGCCATTGCTGTAGTTTGAGCCAAGACTTTACATGCCAAGGAGTTTTAACTGCCAAGGATTCAAGGTAAGAGTGACAGAGTTAAGCAGGGCTCAGTGGCTCAGCCTGTAATCCCGCGCCTTTGGGAGGCTGAGGTGAGTGTGTTGCCTGAGCCCGTGGGTTCGAGACCCGCCTGGGCAGCGAGACCTCATCTCTACAATAAATCAAAATATCAGCCGGGTGTGGTAACACATGCCTGTAATTCCAGTTCCTTGGAAGGCTGAGGCGGAAGGATCGCCGGAGCCCAGCACATCGAGGCTGTAGTGGCCGGGAGTGGCCACTGCACTCCAGTCTGGGCGACAGAGTAAGACTCCAACTCAAAAAAAAAAAAAAAAAAAAGAGTGGCAGAGTTAGAATTTGAACACACATCTAGTGATTTTCAATCCTGTACCTCGGAGTAATTGGATTGGAGACATTTGTCCTGACACGGGAAGAGAGCCTCACATTCTTAAGTCACTGAAGGCCAACCTCACTATCCTATTAAAAAAAAATCTTTCAAAAATTCTGCTGTAATTTTTGCTGTTCTAATTGAGGATGCCTGGTTTCTGGGAATTAAAGAAAGAAGTGATCCTAGGAATTATTGCCTTCTATCTATCCAACATTAGACACAATTCAATTTCTTAATGACATTTGTGATCATTATGCCATTTTCCTAATTAAAAGTGAATAACTGAAACTCTAATTATTACAGGAGTCCTTAGAAAGACAATCTAGACAGCAACTTGCTAGGTAAAGCTTAAATCTCAATTGCTTTTTAACTCCAGTAGGTGTCTGGCTATTCAATCATTTGATGAAGATGTATTTCTTTAGGTTATATCCTGGGAAGAGTTTCAAATCAAAGGAACCAGTAGTGGTTTTTAAGAAGTTACAAATGTTGGATTTCTGGTTCTGGCAATATGGTACACTGAAATTATGGATTTCCCTTTCTACCAAAACCATATAGAAATGTGGGACAAAATAAAATGAAAAAAAAAAAAATCAAACAGGGAACAATTAACCAGAGTTTTAAGTGAGAGACCTAAAGATGTGGTGGCCCAGAAGTATATGTGACACAGATGCAGACCTTAACAGCTAGGAACTGGAGTCTGAATATTCATGTAGGGGAAGAAAGATGTGTGCTCAGGCCATATGAGGCAGGGAGTTGGAACTAAGCCCTGAGACCCTGCAGAAGGTCTACACTTTGGAAGTATCTCCTCCCTCTACATATGAGTTCTCTGCCCATCCAGCTATAAAAGGCGCCAAGAAGCTTCCTTCTGCTCAGGGCTTTGGATAGAAAAAAAAAAAAGCCCACGGTATAGGAAAACTACAAGCTAGCATGGTGCACAAATTTACATCATCTACTGGTTACTAAAATTCTAGGTCAAAAAAATCAATGCAAAAACTGGCCTAAGACCACTAGAACTTCCTAGGCCCTTGGTCAAATCAGGCAAAAAATAGCCCTATAGACTCTGTAGGGGCACTTTTAAAACCTTGAGTGCAGGGAAATTCCACTGGAAAAATAAAATAAAACAATAAAAACCACATCACCTAAGATGAACTGATAAGAAAATTAGAAATCACCCAAGAAAACACTCTACCAGTTAGCACAACAAAGAGGTTTAACACCTTGAAATATTAAAATAATCCAATAAATCATAAATGTGTTTAACTGAACAAATAAATGGAAATAAAAATATGCTAAAAGAAAAAGACTATAAAAAAATAAAGGCAGGCTTGCAAAATAACTAAACAAAAACTGAGAAATAGCTGGGCTTGGTGGCTCAGCCTGTAATCCCGCGCCTTTGGGAGGCTGAGGTGAGTGGATTGCCTGAGCCCGCAGGTTTGAGACCCGCCTGGGCAGCGAGACCTCATCTCTACAATAAATCAAAAAAATCAGCAGGGCGTGGTAGCGCGTGCCTGTAATTCCGGCTACTCAGAAGGCTGAGGCGGAAGGATCGCTGGAGCCAGCAGGCCGAGGCTGCGGTGGCCAGGAGTGGCCACTGCACTCCAGTCTGGGTGACAGAGTGAGACTCCAACTCAAAAAAAAAAAAAATTGAGAAATAAAAAAAAAACTAATGGTCATATAGCTAAAGAAAGGTTTAGTGAACTAAAAAAATAGGCTTGAGGAAATTTCCCACAATGCAGAATAGAAAAATAGATAGAAAATATGACGTATCTGTTAAAAAAAAAGAAGAGTAAATCAGAAGATCCAACAGAAAACTAAAGAAAATTTCAAAAGGAGAAATGGGGAAAATAATAAAGACAAACTTTTTAAAAACTGTAAAATCTCTTGGTTTGGTTGGTGTTGGTTTCCTTTGGTTTTCTCATGGGAGTCAATCTTTGGAAAGCTGAAGAATTAAAAAGTAAATAAAAATGGATTGAAAGAAGCACAAGACTTGGCAGTCATTTATGAGGTAAACAGTGAAAACTAGGGCAACTACTAAGTACTATTAATTATACATTGTGGAAGATGGCATCATAGTTCCTAATTCTTTACCCTTCACTTCATACTGTTTGCCCTGGGATATTCAGTACTACTTACTGAAGATGGGGTATATTTCCCTACCTACTAACATTGGGCTTGTTCATGTGACTTGCTTAGGCCAACAGGATGTTAAAAGATATGATGTGAGGAAACGCTTGGAATGTAATTTCATGGTGGAGCTTGCCTTCTGTTCCTCTGTTACTGCCATGAGATAATATGCCCCAGCTTGCTGGTCTAAGGGACAGACCCGAATCCACCTGCAGATTGCAGCCAACTCCAGCTGAGCCCCTAGTTTAGATCAACTGACTCTTGGCTGACTCCCAGACACAGGAATAGGAATAAGTGATTGTTTTGAGCTATTGAATTTTCAATTGGTTTGTTAGTGCACGATTGTGACAACACATAGTTGCTTAATACATAAGAGGGGGGACCCCCACAAAAAAGGAATTATTTTTTGGAGGGTGGGCACCTTGTAGTACAGGCGTCACCACTAGTTAAATGTTCTACGAACCCATTGGCATCAGTGTACTGGCTAGTGTTGTTGTGAGAGGCTTTGGTGAATATTCTTTTTTTTGTGGAGATACCTTCAATGCTTTTGTCTCTTTCATGATGGGTAATTTATAAGCACACTTGCCCACACTGTACTGAGTGTTCAGTTTTTGACCAAAAATTGCATGACCCCTGCTCCAACCTCCCTATTGACTGATCTCTCCCCAAGTGACTTTTTTTGTTCCCCTAGATAAAAAAAAAGTCCTCAGAGAAATGTTTTGCCGATGTGGAAGAGATGAAATGAAAAATGGCAGTAGCACTAAAAAGGCATCAAAATTGACAAGTTCAGAAACTGGTCTGAGCAGTGGGAAAAGCGTCTCAATAGGTGTATTGCATCAAATGGAGAGTACTTTCAAGGTCACTGAAGTTTAGACATGTAAGAATAAATATACAATTTTTTATAAATGAGTTCTGTTTTTTGGGATCCTTCTTGTATATTATCTCAACAGATTTCACAATTCTGAGGTAGGCATTCCTACCCTCATTCCACTGATAAGAAAACGCAGAGGCTCCAAGAAGCAATGCAACTTGCCTCGTGTCACACAAGAGTAAGCTCAGGAATGAAGCTCATTCTGTAAAGTCCAAACTCTTAAGTTCTGTACCAAACTGCTTCTCAGCAAATGTTTATTGGCTGAATGGATGAATGGACAAATGAATAACAACCCATTTACTGGGGCCAAAAACATCAACTGCACTCATTCAAACTCACACTCAGGGCCTGACCACCATGAGGCCTGGGAAAACTAATCAATGTCCCCAAAGAGGCTCATTTTCCTTTTATGAGGTGTCTGTTGCACAAAGAGCTTGCCTGGGAAATGAATCCCCTTATGCCAAGAAAATAAACAAAACAAACCACTGCATTGGAGTGAAAAATAATCACAGCCTGTCAGACTCCTTGGCATGCTGATTATCTTCATGGTCCGGCAGATGGTGTCAAGGATGTGACCTCTGGAGGTTCACAATAGGCCATCATTGAAGACCTCATCTAAAGGGACGACACCGTGTCCCACAGCTGATTCATGTCTTAGTGCTGGTTTTTAGCAGCTGCCGGAGAACTGTTTGGCAGGCATAGTTCTCCTCTGAACCAACAGGATCCTAAATAGTTAATTGCCTAGTTCTATTTGGGGTGGGAACAGGCAGAACATCCAAGAGGCTGCAGAGTTTTCTCTGTCCAAGTAGGAGAAGATAAAAATATCTAGACCTTCATTCCTCTTCCCTTTGATTGGGCATATCACAATTAACTGAAGTAAAATTAATGATAAAAATAAAACACACTTAAGATTTAGATCCTGCTTTTGATTTTACAAAACACTTTAAAACTTATTTCCAATCCAGTAGAAGAAAAAGATAAGAAATATGAACTTTCTATTTAGGGAACAACAAATACAAATAGCTAATAAACATAAAAAGATGCTCGGTTGCACTGATAATTAAAGAAATGCAGATCAAAACAACCATGAAATACCATTTGTTTTTTTCTATCCAGTTAGTAAAAATGGAAAAGCTTGATCATTTCCAGAGTTTGCCCATGGGAAAGAGGCACTCTTATATGCTGTTGATGGGGCTGTCCAAGAGTGAAACTATTTTGTAGGACAATTTGGCAATCAATATCTATTGAAATTTAAAACTTTCTGGCCCACCTATTCTATTTTTTGGGGGGAATTTATTTTCCAATGACACCCCTCAAAAGTTGCCAAGATAGGCATATGAGAATGACATATAATAGCAAAAAACTTGACATACCTAAGTGTTTGTAGGCAGAGAGGTTAACAATCTATAATACATTCAAACAATGGAAGAATATGCAACCGTTAACAAGAGTGATTCTTTCTGTAGGGATTGACAGTGAAACAGCTCCCAGGTATGTTGTCAAGGGAAAAATGCAAAGTGCAGAACAGAGGATAAAGTGACCTCCGTGGTGCATATAAAACATAGGTCTACACTTTTTGCTTTCCTGGAAGAATAGCAAACTCTTTAACAGTGGCCACCTTTGAAGACAGGCAATGAGGGAGCTGAGCTGAGTCAGGTGAGAGCTAATGGAGCAATGAGAGTAAAGATCATTTTTGTTTTCCTTATCCTTGCACACATGAAAACATGATGAATGGGACAACTCATTATAATATTAAGTGCCAGTTAGAATATGTTCTAGTGTCATGTCCACTAGGTGAGAGTCAAGAAGAGTTGCACACAAGTGGAAGCAGCCCGTGTCTGGGAAAGGACTGGCAGGAAAAAGTGTTTGAATCACCCCAGTGGGTTTCTTTGACAAGCCCAAGTTGTTCTTCCCTGGAGATCATCAGAAAGAGAAGAGACTAGGGCTTGGGAGGTAGAGGTCAGGGTGAATAGATCCTTTTACACGTAGCCTTGAAAGTCATGAAGGGGACAGAGGCAAAGTCCTCCCAGTACCAGAAGGGCATTGTAGGCCTTGCTGATGACAGGGAGCAGTGCAGAGATCCCAGACCAGCTGTGGGAGCAGCCCATTGAGAAGGTCCCAGTGAGTTTGAGGGTCCTAGTGAGTTGGCATGGTGCAAACCTCCCTACAGTTAGGCAGTTTTTAAGAGGAAAGATAAAGGTGTCTGTTTTCCATCTCTAGTGTCTAAGTTTATTTTCCCATGGGAATCTAAGCTATAGAGTACAGGCGACCCTCTGTTTCTTTGACACGCATTGCCCAGCATGGTGCCCGGCACTCAGTAGGACTTGCTTGTGAAATGAGTGGGATGCTGACATCATCTACTCAGTCTGACCTCTCATGCCCCTGACACCTCCTTATCACATAGATCCTTGCAAGACTGCAGTCAGGTATCCTTTGGATCCTGGGGTCGGTGAGCAGAAGTTATTTATACATGCAAAGAAGTTCAAAGAACTCCTCTTGGAAAGCCTGACCTCTTTCACCAGTTAGGCAATATCTGAACAATAAAGATTCATTTGACTCTATTATATCAAATGTAAAAAAAAATTAAAATTAATTTTAAAAGACAGCATACAGCTCCTTACAAAAACACCTTTGATGTGCATTCAGCACACTGAAAGCCAAAGTTAGGGAGGGTAGTGAGGTTTCAATTATCCCCGCTACTGGCAGAAAGAGATAACATGGATAAAAGAAATTCACAGATAATCAAAATTAAAAATTCTTTTTTTCTTTCTCTCCATTTCAACTTCGCCCCTAACACACTCTTGTGAGGATCTATGAGAAATGCTCAGATTTGTTTAGCCTTCTCTTCCATTGCTTTTGCTACCGTGGTAGGGATGCCAGCAAGGTAAAGGAAAGAAGTGACTTGCTTTGAGAACCCACTATGTGCCCTGACAGAGCTAGGCTGGATAATCTTCTTGCCCTCCTAGCTCCTGTCTCTGCCCTTTCCTGCCTTTTTCTGTGTTCTTGAGGCTGACTTTTGGGGTGATGCCAATGGTATTCCTTTTCCTTTGACTTCTGGTTAGAGTTAGTCAAAAGGGGACACCAGCCTCAATGATGGGTGAAGAGGGAGCCTGGGGTATTTATTCCCCCAATTCTTCCCTGCTGGGCAATGGGTTAAGAGTGTCTTCTTTCTTCCACCTAAGGCATGGCTGTCATCCAGCATCTTCTCCTATAGCTGTAACGGTCTCTTGGTTACTGATCATACCTTTTCCCATGTAGACCTAGGGGGCAATAATGGTCCTCTCTTGCTCATCCTGGGGTGCTGCACTATCCCTTCTTGAAACCCTTCCCTTCACTGAACCCTCCTCAATTTCCCCATTTGAGTGTGCCATCAGCTTCCCACACCTACCATTTAATGTCTCATTCAGTGGCCTCACTTTCCAGGGGTTAACTGATTTGCCTAAAGTCACATCACTGGGGGATTGGCAGAACCAGAATCCCAAGGCAGGACTAAGACTAAAGCTTGGAGATCTAACCACTTGATTTTACTACTGAGAAATCCAAGCAATCAGTGAGAACTTGCAAAACTGCCATTTTGAGTTTCATGTCAGAGATGACTGAATTCAGAAGGTTGGGCCTTTATGGCTATCCAAGTCAGGTTTGTCTGGATCTGTTGGGAATCTTATTTTTCATCAATGACTTTGTCTCCTGGGTTCCAACTCCTAAAGGTCCTGCTAGGAAGGACCTTTGTGGCTCCTGAACTCTGAACCTCACATGGGCCACCTTCAGATTTCATGGCTGCCACTGGGTATAGGGCTTTCTGGGGAAGGGGCTTGGGAGCGAGGTGGCAGCTCAGTTACAAAACTAATCGGTCCTCTACATCCTCATTCATCTACCTCTGTTATCACAGTACAAGTATAAAGGGCCTGTGGAGTGGCCAAGATGTGGCAGAAAATCGAGAGAGGTCATGTGACCACAGTGGATAGTACCTTACTTAGTCAAGATTAGTGGCAAAGGCTTCCCGGAGAAAGCAACCCCTGAGCTGCATTTTGAAGGATGAGTAGGAGTGGGTGTGGTGGGGGTATGGGAGACAGGGCAGGGAGAAAAAGCAGGGGCATTCCAGGAAGAGGCGGTGGCCTGAGCAAAGATGATGTGCAGGAAACACCAGAAGCTCAATATTTCTGGGCACAGGCTGGGTTCAGGTGGTAGGAGATGGGCTGGAAGGGCACACAAGGACCAATCATGGCTGGCCTTGCTCACTGTACTAAGAAACTAGGCCTCTGTTATGAGATTGGGGCCAGTGTCTGGGCCAGGCTAGTAGTCTCTAGATCTGGATATTGCACCTCAAAGTGCTGGTACACCACCTCTTAAAGGACTTATTTTTTAGAAATTTCAAACCTATTAAGAAGTAAAAAGAATAGTTCAATGAACCCCTATAGACCCATCACTTCGGATGCTGTTCCTTACTCTCCTCCAGCTTAAGGTCAAGATTGGACCTAGTGTCTGGAGTTCACCAAGCCTGCAGGTGCAAAGGTCCTCACCTAGTGGAAGAGGACACCAGTCAGAGATGCTCCCTGAAGCCCGATAGAAACAATGACAAACATACTGATTCTCTTGCTTCTTTTCACCTGCACCTTGGAAGCGTGGAGGGCCAGGGGCCCACGGCTAATGCAATAAAAGTAATGAACTAGAAATAGATGACAGGCGCCTTTGACACAAGGGCTTCTAGACCATGTGCCGGGCAGGTTGGGCCTCCCCAAGTAGGGAGGTCTCTAGAGCAAAAGAGAATACACTTGCTACCAGAGTGGGTCACACAGAACCTCTACCTGACCCATTATCAAAGCCACTGCATGTGCTCTTCAGAAGGGAAAATTTCAAACTGAACTTGAGACCAAAGAGCATCCTGACTCCACAAATGCTATCATTAAGAATCATCACAGATAATGTGGTTTTAATTAGAAGGGTTGAGATACTGGCAAGTGTTCAAAAGGTCTGTCATCCGAGAATCCACCAGCATCGTGGGTGAAAACAACCTGCATAATGTGAGCTTGCTCAGGTGGAAGAGTTCAGACCTTCGTCCTGCAAATGACTGGGAGGTGAGGGGGTCACTTGATCCATGGTACACACTGGGTGGATGGAAAATTTGGTGTTATCCCCCTTACACTGGTGAGAAGAGGAGAGAGGTTTGGTGGCTTGTTGCGTGCTAAGTGGAGAGGGTTTTAGAGCCAGACAAACAGGCCTCTCTATCAATTACTGATGATGAGACTTTGGACAAGATGCATAACCTTTCTGAGCCTTGGTTTCAGTATGTGTAATATGGAGACAACCACATCTACAGTCTGCAAGGCTAGTCAAAGGATTAAGTGAATTAATGCACCCTCCACACTGGTATAAGTGACCTGGTTTGTACTGAATGCCCAGAAACCATTCCTTTCTTCCTGTTTCCTGCCTCCCCAAACTAGTAGGGAGCGGAGCACCATTTAAAACCAAGACTTTGTGAATCCAAAGTCCAGTCCCCTTCAATGACTCTGCACAACCTCTCATCCTTCATCAGTGAGGACTAGGACAGGGCTTTATTTCACAAGGGTCAAGTTTTCAGTAAGCAAAAGGGGCCTTGCCTTGTAATACACGAGTTTCCAAATGTGAGAAGTTTCCTGCTTGCATCTCTAAATCCTATCAGCCTCCTGCACTGGGGAATCTTTACTGACAGTGAATCCATTAAATACCAATAGATGGCCAGACTTCTGAGCATATCACATAATCCTTGTCTGCTAACGGAGCCAGGGGCTTAGGCAGATGCAGTTATTTCAACCAGGGAGGCTCAGGGAAAGCTGTTTGTCTCTTTTTAAGCAAGTGCTCCCCCACGGGCTCCCTGGCTCACTAGAATGATGTGTCTGTCATTTATTCATGCAAGCCACCCACTTCCTCAAGCAGGCAAATCGTCTTCATGCCATCTGAGGAGAAACAGGCCCAAGATGAGCAGTCTGAAGCTGAGTTTCAGTCCTGGCCCCCAACCTACTAACTGTGTGGCCAGGGAAGCCCTCTTCACTTCTCTGGTTCATTTCAAAATGGTGAGACCAGACTTATTTGGTCCACAGATACAGTCCATCCACTGTGTGCTAGACCATGTGCTCAGTGTCAGATGAGCTCATATTTCTAAAAGGAGTTGGAGGATGTTCCTAGGACAGAAGTAGGTGTGCAATAATGAAGATATTGCTTAGCCAAAAGGAGGGTTTGCTCCATTATGTACCTCCTCAGACTACTTTGCACAGCTTGGCTGAGCATCAAATAAAATACAGAATGTAAGGAGAAAAATGCTATTCAAAAGTAAATTACTATGTATTCATCAATGTATGCATCTATCCATTCATACAGTCTTTCATCCACCTATCTACCAAATTCAGCAATAAATATTTAGTGAGTGCTTATTATGTGCTACATTTTATATATTGAACATATATCAGTGAACAGAATATATGAAAATTCCTGTCCTCTTGGAACTTAAATTCTAGTGAAATTCACCTATGCATTCATTCATCTACCCAGCTATCTGTCTGCCCCCCCACCTATCTACCCATTCATCTGCTCACCCAACTATCCATCCATCCATCCATCCATCCATCCGCTCATCTATCCATATATCCACGCATCTATCTATCCCTTCACCCATGAATTGAACCAAGTATCCATCAGACACCTATTGTGTATTTAACCACTGCACTAGACAATAGGAAGCAATACAAAGAGGAAAAAAACTCAAGAACTTTTGTTGTCACGCACTGTGGTCCCTCAAGATGTATCAATACCACATTGCTAGCAAACAAGATCCCTAGGCTCTGAGACATTCCTTTATAGTCACTTCTCAGGTCCACCAGTTAAACAGCTCTGTGATACAGGAAGCAGGAATCGAATTAGTGGGATAGACTGGGCACTACCAACTGGAGGGCTTTGGCGGGGGGGTGCTGGAGGGCAGTGGATCTATGTGGAAGGCTACACATTGTCTGTAGCCTGAACAAATATTGTGCCTCACACAATAGCTGTACAATTGCTTCTCATGCGAGAATAGATATTGTTGGGGCAAACAAAATATAACTTCATTTAAGGGCATCAGTGAACTGACAGTAACTTTCAGTCATTACTTGGCATCAACTGGAACTAGGGTAAGTTGACTGAGGCTCCCAGGTGAATATTTTAAGGAGGCATCCACTCTTGAGTGCTGACCCTGTGGTGGCACAACCCTGACTGTGAGTGTCTCCTTAAATTCTATTCCTGGAGCCTCACTTGCATTCTATCCTCAGCAGTATAACAGGAGCTGACCTTTACTGAACTTTTATACCTGAAATTTACTATGGATGCTTTCTATACATTACCTTACTTTGCTTTTATAATCACCTTACAAAATCAATATCATTAGCTCCATTTTACAGAAGAGTAAACTGTGACTAAAGAAGGTATATGATTTACTTAAGGCTGTAGATCATGAAATCCAGGGAGTCAGGGTCTGCCTGTTTTCTGACCAGAGGATCCCCTCAAGGGCAGGATCCCCTGTGGCCCCCGTATGCAGTAAAGTACAGTAGAGTGACTCATAGCTGCAATGTGAACGTGGAATCAGTGAGTCAGTATTTGTGTCAATTCAGCTCCCTTCTCCCTCTCCAGACAGCGCGCCCCTGAGGCCAGCTAGAGGCTCCCCAAGGCTGCCCCTCATCATCACCAGAGGGTCCTTCCCTTCCAGCACCCCTTACTCCTGACACAGATTCGCTTTAGGCTCTTCTCAGGACCTAGACACAGATAATGCCCCGTCCTCCCGCAAGTCATTCCATTTCTCCTGCTCACAGCTCCTTGATCAAAGAGACAACAAGGCTATGAAAATGATGTTCCCTGAGCCTGGATTTTCCTTCTTCTTGGAAGCAGAGAAAAAGCAAAAAGAGAAAGTGAGGCGGTTTAGAGAGATCAGCCAAGTCAATTTGTCATAACCTGGGTTCTGAAGTGGCTATAATTGAATGACAATTTGCCATGAGGCACAGGGACCAGTGTTCCTATTTGCCTTGACCTGACAGATCTGGAGAAGGGAGCTGTCTGTTGAGTAATTTCTGACATGAGCCATGCAGACTGGACCTTGTGCATGGAAAGTTCCCCGAACAATACCTTCCCTACTGCCAAATGCCCCTGGTCCCGTCCAGGCATAATGCAATGTCTGGCGATGGATCTTTGCAGAAAAGCTGAGCTAACTAGCAGAGCCGCCTCCATGTGGGTGGCGGGAGTTGGTGGATTCGACTCCACAAACCTGCACCAAGCCCTGTGCCAGGGGCTGTGGAATGGACTTTGATTAGGCACTAACTCTGTTCCTGGCCCCGTGCTAGGCCTGTTCCCATATATTGCTTCATCCATTGCTCACCATGATCCCATGAAGTGCAAGGGGGAAGGGCACAGGTTTCTTTTTGGGGTGATAAAAATGTCTTAACATTGATTGGTCAGCTTGGGCCTGAGCCCTGACCCCGTCCCCAGCTCTACTCAGAGGCCCACACCAGTGAGCACTGCTGGGCAGAGCTCTTCCCCCCCATTCTGTTTGGTCTGGGGACTGACCTGGGAATACACACACACAGAGAGCTGTGAATGCTGTTGGACATGGTAGCTTTCACATTTTTTGGATTATTTTTTCTTTAGGAGGATCGATGCTATGGGTTTGGGGATGAAACCATTAAAAAAGCACAGATCTTGCTTGACAAAACAAAGCCACTGCCTTCTTCCTCCACAGGCTCTCAAATTTCTTCCCTGACCCCCAAAGAAAGATACTGGGGCAGGCCTCTGAGTCCCTGCAAAGAATGATGTTATGCTGCCAGCTTTGGTTTCTTATAACCTCTAGATGGATGAAAGCAAGTCTTTTGCGTGGTCCGTGGGGACCCCAAAGGGGCCTGCGAAGGAACATGAGATCACAACCCTGCTAAGATTTTCTTATATTTTGAAAAAATCATCTTCAGGATAGATTACTTTTTCTCAAGGCAGAGATGATGTGATGGAAGACAAAAGCCTCAGAACTAGGAATCTGAAGTTGCGAGGGTGTGTGAGGACCCATGATGTGCCAGGCGCCAGGCCTGCGGCGTCTGAGACATGATGGGTCCCAGCTGTGCACTACATTTGGAAAGTCTTGGGGACTCAGTTTTCTCACCCACAAAATGGGCTGCCTCCCTGGGCTGCCATGAGAGAGCACAGAAAGGTTGTGAAGTTGAAAAGCACTGTGCAGCACACAGTTTATGGGTGGTTTCCTTGTGTTCTGTCTTCACAGAGACCAGGCGTTGATCTGACACTCCAATCTGGACTTTTCTTTGAAAATTACCAGATTCAACAAAAAACATCTGGCTCAGGGCAGGGAGCCTCCAGGGAGTGGACTCCAGCCCTGACGATTAAATTACTACTACCCCTGGCTGGAACTGAAAACAAATTTTATAAGTGTAAACTGCTCGTTCCAGCCATTTCCCCAAGCGCTTTGAAGATCAGTCTCTTTCCCACCCCCATTTCCTCACTACAGCAAGAAGAGATGCTTCGGAAATGAGAACTCAAGATGGAACTCTGAAAACAATTTGAAAAGGAATGTGTGACCCAGCGAGTGGTAGGACTACTTGGAGAAGCGGTTTGGTGTATTAGATTTAAAGTGAGGCTTAGATTCAAATGCCAGCTAAGTCATAGGCTGGCTGTGTGATCTTGGACAAGTTACTCAACATCTCTGAGTCTTTTAAGTATCTCAGTTGTTCAGTGGGAATAATGATAACTACAAGGAAAAAGGCCTTCGGGGAAACGGTTTATACATAAAGAGACTAATGTAGACGGTGCTCCATAAATATCCACTGAATTGAGTTGACCTGAATCAGTGCACGTGATTCCTTCCTGCTCCCCAACACCTTTGGTGAAAGCTCAGCTTTTCTGGCTGTCCCCGAGTTCACGCCCAGCACAGCGTTCTTTTCCAATGGGCTCAGTGGTGAGAGGAAGATGGAAAGCATTTGGCCAGAACGCAGACCTCATTAACTCCCCCGTCTCTCCATCTGCTATCTATCAGGAACCCACTGCAGGGAGGCAGGTGACCAATAAAAGCCCTCCTGCTTCTCTTTGTCTCTGGGCCAGTGTGTGACAGTGCAAAGCTGTCCACAACCGTGGGCCTGTCAGGGTTCTGCTCCGGCCTTGTGATTTCGAGCAAGAGCAGGGCTTTGCTGGGCTCAGGGAAAGGAAGTTGAGTTCACAACCAACCCAGAGGCAGCAGCTGGGCCCGGCTGGCCTCATCTGTAAGTTGAGAGTCTGAAAACCAGCAAATGGCACCGCAAACACGGTGGTATAAGGAGGTCATTATTCGCTGCACAAAAATCTACGATTCAAATGAGTTTCTTTATTCCCCAAAGGGCACTGAAAACATTGCTTGCTTTACAAAAGTGAGCTCTGCACTCTAGTTCTTCCAGAACATGCTGCCTGCAGAAAGTAAGTTACTAGAAGTCCATGTAGACAGTAAATGCTCAATAAATGTGAGCTGTTGTTATTACATAAAACATACCGAGAACTACTTTACACTTGTTGCGGGTGGGACATAGGCTTGCCCTTGAATTTCCAGGCAGCCAATGGGAAACAGTAAACATGATTAGTTTTTATCTGTTTCACAATTCTCAGTATCTAGAAATAGCTCTAGTAATCCAGGACGGCCACTATTGTAATTGGTACTAAAACTGGACAGAAATACAGATCCCTTGTATATGCTGGAGACTGGTTTCAGGACACTCCCATCACACCTCAGTCTATCAAAATTCATGCATACTCAACCACATATAGGCAAAGCAGGCCCTCCACATGCACAGGCTAGGAGGGCTTCGCATCCCCCAAATGCTGTATTTTCCATCCATCTTCGGCTGGAAAAACCCACACGTATACGGATTCAAACTCCACATATGTGCAGTCCAAGCCTGTGTTTTCCAAGGGCCAGTTGCAATACCATCCATAAGTCCTCATAGAACAGATATGAGGAAATGTGAGGAATGCGAGGAAATAATGTGAGGAAAAAGGTGTTCAGTAACATCCCAGCGGGAAATGCAGGGGTCGTTTTCCTGATGTGACCATAGCCCTTGCTTTCAAGCATCTGACTGTGAAGAAGCCACGCTACCCCTCTCATTCAGATACCAAGGTGGCCAAGAGGAGACGGCCGGGACGACTGTATTACTCTCCCAAGCCACCAGGCCCTGCATCCTTCTTTTGGCTTATGTATTTTGTCACTGGAGGAATTAGAGTATTATTAATCAACCAATCAGTCAAATAAGGCTCATTACTATTAAAGAAGAAAAAGTAAGCTTTATTTATGCAATTATAAGGCATTTAAAAAACAAAGGGATTATTATTAATACTCGAGCCTGGCAATCTTCCCAGAGTGGTGAACCGACAAGGGCTTTGTTCTTGAAGAGGCAACACAGCCGTTACAGATTCCTGTCCCCCTACTCCAAGCTCCTGGTGTGTGGCAATGCCTCCTGAATATTCAGGAAGGGTTCTGAGGGCCTCCGCTGCCCTCATTACTGTGTGGGGAAAATGTCAGTGGGTTGGAGTAGGAGACTGGCTGGCACACTGTGTGACACTGACCAAAACAAACAGCTTCTCTGGGCTGTAGTAGCCCAGCAGTTACAAGTTAGAAATTGAACTAAAAACCACTGGGTACGGCTTTTAAAAAATACGTGGACACCACTCCCATTTTCAGATCCACCGAATCAGAATCTCTGATGGTAGGGCTCAAAAACAGTATGTTTAAAAAGTGTTCCAGGTGATTCTAGAACACAAGCAGGGGCTGCAAGCCATGACCTGGAGGCCATCCAGGTTCATTCTACTTTTGCTCTTGTCAACACTTGGGATTTCTTAGAGACACTTGATCCTGGGCTCTCTGTTTGTAAATGTCTGCAGAGACCACAGGTAACACAATGAGTGGGGAACCAGGTGTGATGTAAAAGATGCTCAACTGTCTTGAAATGAAATAGAACACTGGCTGGGTAAGATCTTTTTATTTTTTTGAGTCGGGGTTTCACTCTGTCACCCAGGCTGTGGCACGGTCATGATGATCATGACTCATGGCAGCCTTGACCTCCTGGGCTCAGGTGATCCTTCCATTTCAGCATCCTGAGTAGCTGGGACTACAGACATGTAACACCATGGCCGGGTAATTTTTTGACTTTTTTGTAGAGACGAGATTTGGCTATGTTGCTCAGGCTGGTCTTGAACTCCTGGGCTCAAGCAATCCACCCACCTTGGCCTCCCAAAATGCCGGAAATACCGGTGTGCCATGGCACCCGGTCTATTTTTCAAGACATAGTATGGGAAAAATAGAACGGCACACACAGCCTGCAGCTCCTGGTTTGAGACCCCTGATAAAATAATGGATCCCAGTTTCCTTTAGACAGCTAGCTCACTGGCCTGTGAAATGTGAACCTGCACACTTTCTGGTGACATAGGCCGTGTCTTGTTTGCTTTTGCATCAGAAGCCCCAGGCACATAGTGGACATTCAATAAACGCCGAGAGGATTAAATGAAGGGATGAGTGGGTGGGATCTGGTCACTCCTTGATTCTTCAGTTTCACACCGTGCAGTAAAGAGTTTCAAAGTCTCGGGTTGCACTGTCCAGTACTGTAGCCACCGGCCACATGTGGCTATTGAGCTCCTGAAATGTGGCTAGTCCAAGTGTAAGATACATGCTCCATTTCAAAGACCGAGCGTGAAGACAAGAATTTAAATTTTTCATTAATGAACTGTTATATGACTTACATGTTGAAGTGGTAATATTTTGAACATATTATATTAAACAGATACATGATTAAGATTAATTTCATCTGTGTCTTTATTTTTTAAAACATGTAACTAGTATAAAATATCATATTTGTACTGGAACATGCTGCTTGCAGCCATTTTGCTTTCATTTATTTTCTGTGTTTTCCTTGTGTGTGATTGTTCTTTCAACATTTCTCTCCTATTAATAAACTCTATCCTCCTCTCTTCCCTCCTTCTCATCTTCTGGTAGGATTATAATACAACATGATGAAAGATGGAAAGGGAGTCGAGTTCAGATAAAAACACAAAATTAGTCCTTCTCTAGGGCAGGGAAGGTAATACTATTTTCATCTCCTACCCTCTGTTCAGCATGCGTTTCCTTGCAAACTCTTTGTCCCAAAGATTTCCTCTGTCTGATGACTTTCTCATTTCCTGCTCGGGGAACTCTTACTCATCCTTCAAGATCCAAATCAAACGCTGCCTCCTCTATGAAGACCTCCCTGATTGCTCAGCCGGAGTCAGTCACACCCCCACTAGCCTCTCCCAGCACTCAGCTCATATTGCTGTTGAAACTCTTCTCCCAGGACGACGTGTGTGATACTATGGCTAGCTGGTCTCCTTCATGACTACAGGGCTGGTCTACTCTTCTCTGTGCTCCCAAGGCCTGACTCAAGATCTGACACATGCTCAGTAAATGTTGGATGAGTGGATGAATCTCCCTCATCAAGGGAAGTATCTTTATTCATTCTTTCATCCTCTCAAAAAATATTTACTGAGTCCCAGCTATATTTCAGCATACTAGGCCCAGTCTAGACACAGGGAATGCTGCACTGAGCATCACAGACAAAAATGCCTGCTCTCAGGGAGCTTCTGTGCTAGTGCTGGAAAGTACCTTGCATCATCCAGATGCCTGGGCGTTCAGTGAATAGTCATCCATGTTCCTGCTGAAGAAGAGGAATGATAGGGGCAGGAGGACCTCCTGATCCCTGGAGTCCACCCCTCTGAGCGGCACGGGCCCTTATCTCTACTGCTGGCCTCACTGGCGGCTTCCTTAACAGAGTCTTTATAACCCTCTGCTGACATTGTGTAGTAAAGGGTTTAAGAGGCACAGTAATAGTGTGACAGCAGGTATTTATTGGCTCTGATCGAGAGACTATGAATTGACCAAAACATGGCTTTCGCTTTTCTTACAGGCACAGCAGGAGTGGCCAAGGAGACTGGTAAGACTTTCAGAGTCGTCTAGAAGAGTAACCATACAAAACAAACGGAAGCCACTGCATTTGTTAAACAGAGGGTCATTAAGCAGAAGGCTCTCCTATCCTTCAGTACCACAGAGTTTTCTGGGAAAGACAGGTGCATATGTAAATTATGAGATACAGACCAGATTGGGATAAATGCTACCATCACTTGGGAGTGGGCATCTTGGATATCTCAGAGTTTCTTCCTCAGCTCACCCAGAACCAAGGTCCTCATTTTCTCTCCACAGCCATTCCTCTCCAGTCTCACTGACTGGCCCCACCATCTGCCTAGTTACCCCAGCCAGAAACAAGAGCCATTTTTGCCTCCCCTTCTCCCTTTGTTCACCATCCACACATAATCAATGACTGAATCTTGTCAGGTCTACTTCCTAAGCATCTTTCCACCTCCACATGCCCCTCCATCCACACTGCCAGCACTGGAGTCCAACCCACCATCATCACATGCCTGGGCTATTGCAAAACCTTGCCGATCTTCATGTATCTACTCTGGACACAGTCCTCACCCCCACTTCACCCCAGTGTTCTGCAGAGGCCTCTCACCCAGTTCAAATCCAAAGATGAATGTCCTAACATGGGAAGAATGTCAGAAATGCCTCACTGCTCAGCCCGTAGTTCTAATTCCGAACACTGGAAAGATAATGATGGAGTATCATGTAGGGATTAAGTTTGGGAGTCAGATACATCTGGTTTTATATCTGAAGTCTGCTACTTCCTTGCTTTGTGACCTAGGACTAATGACTTCACATCTAGGGCCTTTTGTTTCCTTATCTCTAAGTCACCTCTGTGGTATAGACTCTCCTGACCTGTACGCTATAAACCATAGAGAATAAATGATTTAAGCTACATAGACAATATGTAAATGAATAGTTTTTGTTTCAATAAAACTTTATTAATAAAACAGCCAGCAGGCCTGTTAACTGAAGCTGGTGTGATACAAGTGTGTAGCACTTATCCCATAACTGGCATATAATGAATTATTAATAGATTGTAGTTGGTTGAAAAGGAAAAAGATTACTCCAGAAAGTAGGTATTTGTCTCCTTAGGGAAAACTATGATTCCTACAGAACCCAGTTCCTGCCCCAGATGTAACACTTCATTACTGGAAAGTTCCAAATGTCTGTATAAACTATCAATTGTGTTTTTGACTGTGTTGAGATAATCTAACACCCTTCTAGTGTAACCAAGGTAGAAGATTCTTTCCGTTCCTAGCATGAGAGTGCCAGGAATCCCCAGCTTTTTTAGGCTTTGAACTTCTTAACATCAATATAAACAAGGAAACATAATCAGTCATAAAATCCCCAGTGCTCAAGAGAGAAAAACAAATTGCTTAGGAAAAGCACAAACAATTCCAGAATTGAGACCAGAGAAAACTTTCTTCACTCTGAACTCAAAGAGAAAGTTTAGGGTAAGACAGGAGTCAGCAAACGTTTCCTTAAAACTCTGGACTGTAAACAATTAAGGCTTTGTGGGCTATATGATCCCGTTGCAACTCTTGCTGTGGTAGTGCATAAGCAGCTACTAGACAATATGTAGATGAGTAGTTTGTTTTTCAATAAAACTTTATTAATAAAATAGCCAGCAGGCCTGTGACTGTAGTTAGCTGATGCTGGTGTGATATAATGAACCACATCCCAGCTGTCTGATGTTAGACAAGTCACTTCATCTCTTTGAAACTTACTTTCTTGTAACAAGATATGGGAGTTTGGGGCATGAGGAAGATCTAAAGCACAATAAAGTTGAGTCAGTCTTCATTATTCATGGATTACCTATTCACTAAAATGCATGCATAAATTTTCCTATTCACTAGAATATGTAACCTTAAACTCATACTCTCATGGTCATTCATGATCATGTACAGAAAGGTTTAAAAAAAAATTTGTCACCAGATGTGACGTTCCTAGCTGAGATTGAACAAAGCAATGCTCTGCCTTCTTGCTTCAGCTCTCATGATTTAAACAAGTGTCCTTTTCATAATCTATTTAGTGCCATGTTTTTCACATTTTTGTGCTTTTCGTTGGTGGTTTCAATATTTAAAATGTCTGCCAAGTGTAGTGCTGAAGTGCTATCTCTAGTTCCCAAGTGCAAGAAGGCTGTGCTATGCCTGATGGAGAAAATGCATGTGTCAGACAAGCTTCATTCAGCTCCTGTAACTCATGTTACAGGATGGTTGGCTGTGAACTCAATGTCAATGAATCCAAAATATATATTAGATAAGGTATCTTTAAACAGAAACACACATGAAACAATGTGATATATTAACAGGTTGATGAAAATGTTGAGACCGGAGGCTTGCAGGAACTGAATCGTGTATTTCCCATAGGAGCAAAGGTTCAGTATTTGCTAGCTCAGTGTTCTCACCTACTTTATATAACATAGCTACTAGGAAAAATGAGAATCACTCATATATAAGCACTTGTCCAAAATAGTAGCTAATGTGCTATTAAAAAGTAATATGCTATTACAAAACTCTTAATTCATAACAATGCTGTGACAATGCTATTGTTACTAGTTAATCATAATACTCCTATCACTCAATGCAGCAATAATGCTATTAGAATGACCCATAATAGTCTTCTTCTATTTGTATTATTTCACAACGGCACTGTATTGCTGCTATTAAGTGGTTGTATCCAAAGTAGTCAGAGAGTGTGTCCACTTGTTCTTTTTCTCATGATTTCCTAAAGGGAATAAAAACAAAAATAAAGCTATCCTACAGACCGTCTCCTAGAGGTTTCTGCCGGCAGAAAGAAGAAACAAAGCGCTCTCTGGAACAGTAATTTTGAGCAAAGATCAGAGCAGTTATCTTCCAGGAGGGGACTAGGAAGCTGTAACTGGTGTGGCCCTGAGACTGGGCCCTGCCTGGGTGAGAACAGGCATCCTCGGGGCCCTTGCTTGCCCCAGTGGCCAAGCAGGCTCTGAAAAGCAATGTCCCTAGCTCCTTGATGCCCTAGTTAAAATGCCAGCCTGATATTTATTTGTTTTCTCCCAGACAGATGCCAATTAGAGGGGGTTGGGAAAGAGACAATGGCCCAGATCTGATTGACAACGGCTGCTGAACAAGGAGCCACTGTGGCATGTTTAATGAAAAGGCAACTGTGGTTTTATTTCATCTGTTTGATTTTAGAGTGTCATTTATAAAAACAATTCAACCAGCAGGATTAACTGCTTCTGGGCTTTCTCTCCTCCCTGCGGCTCTGAGGATGTCCTGCTATCCCCTACCTCCTCCCTTCTCCCTCTGCTCCCAGCAGCTTTCTTTCCAGACCCTCCTAGGCCTCACAGAGAAGCACAGGTCTCTGCACAGGCCTGGCCAGGCCACAACTCCTCAGCAGGTCCTGGACTTGTCCCCACGTCCCCATCCCCCTAGCACCTCCATCCTTTAGGCCATATTTCCTCTTGCCTGGCCACCTGCAAGAGCCTTAAGGCTAACTTCCTTCTGTTGTTTCTTCCTCCCAGGAGGCTTCTGGAAGTATGTAGGGCAGGCCTGGTTTGTTGACAATGAGGAGTATTGCTGGCACTTAGTGCCATGGGCATGCCCAGCAAGGAATGTGCCATCCAAAATGATCCCCAGTGAGTTTATTCCCTTTGCCACTTCGTAGCCAAAGCGATTTCATTTCTAGTCCCACAATCTAATTACCTAATTGTATGGCATGTGAATTATACTCAAATAAATCTTCTATATAAAATTTCAAAATCTAATTGCCATACTTTCCCGCTCAAAACTCTTAAATGACTTGGTGTCATGTGCAATGGATCAAATTCAAACTCCTCATAGGGTGAGGGAGGGTTTCACTGCATTCTGGACCATTTGATCTCCCCAACTTACCTCCTGTAAGTGCTTCTCACTAACCACGGTTCCCACGCCCACCTCATACACTTTTCACTTCTATTTCACTCAACCTGCTGTTCATATTCTATTTATCCAGAGCATCCTGCAACTCACGTCCTTCCTTGCAAATGCCTACTCATCTTCAAGACTCTGTTTAGGCATCACCTCCTCCAGGAAGTCCACCATGAGTCCTCTCAACTTCAGGCTGCATTGTGGTGTTTTGCGTATATAATTTTCAGGGCAGTCACTCTGCTAGACAACCCCAGGATGGAAGGAAGCAGGCCGGATTCAGCCCCCAGCAGAGGGCTGGGTTCACAGAAGTAGCAGACCAAATGAGACATCCGTGCCCTCCTCCCAACCAGACATAACTCCATCTCTTCTTGTTTTATATATTAGGATACCATGAAAGTATTTGTTTGAAGAAAATTTCCACTGTCACAAAAAGTTTAGAAATGCTTTCCTAGGTCATTGAGTTTGTCTACTGGGAAAAATGAGACCTTGAGATTCCTTCCTGATGACTTCTGAAGGCTATGGATGGAGTTAGTTTGAGAGTAAAAGACCAACGGGTAGTTGTGGTCCTTTCTGGCCAATTGAGGATCTCAAGATCTGGAGTGAGAGGAACCTGGAAGGGGAATATTCAAACTGAAATCAACAGTCAGCTATCCTGACCCGTCTGATCAAGTTCCTTCCTCAAAGGACCATGCCTTTGAAGAGGCCATAGAATGTTAACTGGAAAGACAAATATGCTTACAGAGCCTTTTTCTTGTCTTTCTAAAGGGCTTTAGAGATGGCAAAGCTACTTGCTCCTCTTGATTACTGTGTCTACGCATTTATCTGCACTTTTCACATCATTCTGGAATGTCCTATGTATGGATTCATTATCCATAAGAGACCATGGCCCCTCTGTGGTGGGCTCACATTCATGTCCCCAGGGTCACAGAGGATAAACAGCTTATGTGTGTTGAGCCCAACTCCACACTAATGAAGGGGAAACACAGGTCCACCCTTTTAAGGGCCCTGCCTGTGGCACCAGCTGTCTAATGGTGGGGCTGGATGGTGCCCAAGTCTTCCAACAAGACCCTAGTGGCACCAACACCGGTTCCTCAGTTCACATACACTCCCCAAGCTCCTTCCCCTCTGGGGAGAGGGAGTAGTGGCCGGTGACCTGGGGTTGCCTCATGGCGAGACTACCTTGTCATGAGGGCTTTTTGTTCTTTAAGTGATTAAACTCCCCCACTCCAGGAAAGGGGAAAAGGGGAAGCAAATATATATATTTCCCCACTCACTAAACACCAACTGCATACTGGATATGTCAGACACACACAAAGAGCTCATCATTAAATGAAATAACAACATACCCTAGGAGGTAGTGTTTTCTAGGCCCATTTGGCTAAATAGGGATCTCAGACTCGGGTCTTAGCGACTTCACAGCCATGAAGTGCTTCTACCTCTCATCTTCCGGACTGACTTGCTCTGTCCTAAATCCCACTCCCAGCATCCTCCCAAGGTTTCAGCTAGTGCAAGCTCAGTTCCCTTCAATAGCCATTGCTTGGGAGCCAAGTGCATGTGCCAGGTCATGAGGTACACTGAGGACAGATAAATAGGACACAGCTCTGCCTTCCCAGAGTCCCAGGCTACTCAGCAGAAAAAGGAGGAAGCCCTCATTTCAATAGGACGTGGTACACGCAGGGGAGGAAGGCAAGACGAAGATTCTGAGAAAGAAACTGGCATTCTGTGGAGTACTTACTGTATGACAAGCATGTTCTGAAAGCTGCATATTAAGTACTCATAGTAATACTGGTGGAATGTTCTATTATTGTTATTCCTCATGTTTCATACGGAGGAATTTGGAACTCAAAGTGATTTTGTCGTTTGCACATGATCACACTGCTGCAAGGGCAAAGGCAAGACCAAGCCAGCCTGACAGTGAAGACTTTGCAAGACATAACCCCACTGCATTATATGAGAGAAAAAGACTTCCTGGGAGCAGGTGACTTACTGGCCTCAAATAGTTTTCCAGTCTCCTTCTCCCAGGACTCAGAAGGTAATTAATAGAAAACACTCAAAAGCCTTTCCTGATACGGGTCCCATGACAAGCGACGTCCCCACCTCAGCATTCCATAGGCATTGCCATGCCATACAACCTGCTCAGCCCCTTTCCATTCCCTGGAATTTTCCCCTCTCCTTCCTACCCTATGAGTTTCAGCCCAGTTACAGCTCTCCCGAGGGCCTTCCAACAGGGACCAGTGACCACCCTGCCTCTCAACTTGTCCACCACGTCTCGGATCTGAGGGTTGGGGAAATGAAAGGGACTTATTTTTTTTTTTTTTTTGAGTTGGAGTCTCACTTTCGCCCAGACCGGAGTGCAGTGGCCGCTCCTGGCCACCGCAGCCTCGACCTATTGGGCTCCGGCGATCCTTCCGCCTCAGCCTTCCGAGTAGCTGGGATTACAGGCATGCGCTACCACGCCCGGCTGATTTTTTGATTTATTGTAGAGATGAGGTCTCGCTGCCCAGGCGGGTCTCGAACCCGCGGGCTCAGGCAATCCACTCACCTCAGCCTCCCAAAGGCGCGGGATTACAGGCTGAGCCACCGAGCCTGGCATGAAAGGGACTTATGAACAGTCCAGCATTTACAAGGAGTTGGGGTGGAGTTTTATAATTATTTCTCTCAGTCTCACTTTGTCTTACCCACTACTGCATGAACCAGGCGCAGCATCACACGAAAAAGAAAACCAGACACAGAGCAATGTGGTAACTTGCTCCAGACCAGAGAGGGAATTCATTTGCCTGACTCTGAAGTCCACATTCTTAGTTTGTGGTGCCTGGTGTGGTATTTGGCTCCTTCTGTGGATGTCGGCCCAGCCGTAGACAGTTGATGTACTCCATGAAGGCGGGAATATGGTTATCTCTATACCTTTTGAGCCTGCATTGCATATAGTAGTTGCTTACTAAAGTTTATCAAAGAAATGGTTTTTTGCATGTTCCTGTATTCTCAGAATTCCGTAGAGTGTTCTATATACTCTAGGTAGCTAATAATTTTTTTCTTTTCTAAAAATTAAAATGAAAGTCTTATTAACAGTTAAACTTAGCATTAATGATTTTGCCCCCTTACCTACATATGCCAAGTACCAGGCAGTGCTGTTTTTGCTAACATTTCATTGCTATTTCTATTTAATTATTATAACTCTGGTTAACTCCAGGTCTAGGTAGAAAGTTAAATTCAGCCTATTCTGAGTTTTGCTCTTAGCTCTGTCAGTGGCATGTAGATGGCTTTAGAGCCCCAGGTTTATGACGTAGCGTGAGGTGTTGGAAATGTGACATTCCCAGCATCACATCTGGAAGACTCTGCTCATTCTCTAGGTAGCTTATTAACCTGGTTATATCTGGTTTATCTCCATATGGCTTACTTTCTTCAAAAAAGGGAGAGGGGTTCAATTGAAGATCTATTATTCTATGAATCAGACAAAAACAAAAAAACCTCTGAGGTTCTAGTGAAAGATTTTTTTTTCAGTGATGAAGATGAGCAACCTTTCTTAACTACAACCCTGAGTCTGGCAAGAGATGTTCCAGTGGTACTCAAAAGTCCTGTGGTCATCACTACCCTTACAGCATTAGGAGAACTCCTCCTAAAAGGCAGAAATTCAGGTTTTCATTCCCACATCGCGACCTACAATATAAAGAAAGATGAAGATTTCGTGTTGGCTCCCCACCTCAAAATGTTCAGAACAAGTGCCTTTCAGGTGCTATGTAACAATTTTTCCTATAAAGGAGCCTTTCCTATGCAGAGAGCCGTCTCGTGGCCAGAAGACACGGTTTACAGAGATGCATGCAGGGGAAGGCGACCCTTCAGAACCATTCTTATATAAGAGTATTCTTTAGAGTTAAAGGGTAACCAAAAGAGGAACGGAAAATGTGATATATACTGACTCCCAATTGCAAGTGCACCCTGAGGGGAGATGAAGGCTTCATTTTACCCAGCAAGAGGGCACTAGATACTGTGTAAAGCTGATCCATCACTTTGGAGCATTTTAAGCATATACTATTTAGTGATGAGGAAACAACCATCAGAAGATCTAAAAACAAAAGTAGTTAAATGTGGTAGCCTTGGGAGAGGGGCCTTGGACTTGGGGAAGTGTTTTGCTTTTTACTTCTTATTTTATTTTGTAATCATTCATAAGGATGAATATCCTTTATTTTAGAAGATTTTTTAAAAAAAATCTTGCATTTTGCCTTCCCTGTTCCCCAAGAAGACATTGTCCTTTGGAAACTGGAACCCTGCCTGTGATTCTGCTCAGCTACTTCCCCATCTGTGCCTTTTCAATGAACAAGACGGTGCCAATGGAGACTGAGCTGTGTGTTTCATGTTCATGGCATCAAGTGATGGGCCCTGGGACCGTCTTTCTAGAATTTCTTTTGTGAGAACAGTTATGCTGTAAATCAAGGGTCCCCAGCCACTGGTCCATGGACCAGTACCAGTCTGTGGGCTGTTAGGATTGGGCCACACAGCAGGAGGTGAGCAGTTGGGTGAGCGAGTGAAGTTTCATCTGTATTTACAGCTGCGCCGCCATCACGTGCATTACCTCCTGATCTCTGCCTCCTGTCATATCAGTGGCAGCATTAGATTCTCATAGGAATGCGAACCCTATTGTGAACTGCGCATGTGAGGGATCTAGGTTGTGTGCTCCTTACGAGAGTCTAATGATTGATGGTCTGAGGTGGAGCTGAGGCAGTGATGCCAGTGCTGGGGAGCAGCTACAGATTAACATCAGCATTTGACTACACAGAGACCATAATAAATCAATTGCTTGCAGACTCATATCAAAACTCTATCAGTGAGTGGCAGGTGAGCTGATGTATGTTCAATTGTACGGCTGCATCTGGTGGCAGGCTTTAAGTCAGAATTCGACACTTTAGTCTGTGCATTACCCGTTCATTATTTTATTTACCACTTCTGTCTGCGCCTTTTATTCATTATATATTACAATGTAATAGTAATAGAAAAAAAATGCACAATACATGTTATGTGCTTGAATCATCCTGAACACCCCACCACCACCGCCGCCACCCCTCACACCCCTCAGTCTGTAGAAAAATTGTCTTCCATGAAACTGGTCCCTGATGCCAAAAAGGTTGGGGACCACTGGTCTAAATGATCAATAATGAAGTCAGGATACTGGCCAGGCACCTTAGCTCGTTTACAAGGGGAGTCATTGTCAGTTATCACACCCTTGCTAGCTGCTTGGAGCAAGGGACATAAGAAAGCTTCTGTAAAGGAAACCCAGTCCTAGGGATGGTGTGAAGTGCTGAGATCCATGTGACCCAGGTGTCTGCATCTTGAGCTGGAAGATCTTTCTTGGGCTGGCAGCCAGAGAGGGGATGTACAGAGAGGAAAGGGCATAGGCTGAACCCAGAAGATCCAGGCTGTGGTGGTACCCTTGACAACACCGTGCTGTGGGTTCTCACCTGCTTGTGGATGATCCTCCAGGGCCCTGTGGGGTCATTCTTCTCTCTCAGTCTCAGGTTCCTCAGCTGTACACATACATTTAAACATCTTCAGCCCCAGAGTTATTTCAAGGATCAAATGCATTAACCTAGCAAAGGCACTAGAATTTGGTAGCATAATCACTGATCATGCTGCTTTCCATTACCCAGGCTACAACTCTTCAATGGCTTCCCGTCTCCTGGTAGGTGAAGTCTCAATATAAAGTGAACCACAAATGGGAAAGCATATGCAATTTTAGGTTTTCTAGTAGTCACATTTAAAAAAGCAAAAAGAAGCAGACATTGGACACTCGGAAGGGTGGGAGGGTGGGAGATGGGTGAGGAATGAGAAGTTGCTCAGTGAGAACAATACACATTACTTGGGTGATGGTTACACTAAAAGCCCAGAAAGCCCAGACTTCCCAAATATGTAATATATCCACGGAACATGCATGTGTACCCCTTAAATCTACACTAAAAGGGTAAAAAGAAACAATTGATGTTAATTTAAACAAGATGTTATATTTATTTCATCTACAAATAGATCTTATCATAATATATAAATATATAAATATATTTATAAATGATGTGTATGTATTATATATTTATAATATATAAATGCATTCTATGAATACTTTTCATTAATTTTACATATTATAATTTTGCCACATAATTCATACCGAAAAATTATTAATGAGACTTTTATATATATTTTTTTCCCTCCTAAGTCTCTGAAATACAATATGAATTCTACACCTATAGTACATATCAATTTAAACTTGTCACATCCCAAATACCCAGTAGCTATGTGGCTGTTGGCTGCCATATTGGACAGTGCAAATCTGGGTCTTCTTTCAGTTTCTCTAGCAGGCCACACACTTTCTGATTTCTTCTGACATGCTCTTCCTTCTGCCTGGAGCATGTCCCCAGCATAACCAATTCACTTTTCTGGGGTGACTTTCAAATCAAAGTTCACTTATTCCTGGAAGCACCCCTTAGCCTGGGTTAAGGGCCCCTCCCACACGCTCCCACAGCATTCTGTAGGGTACTATTAAAACACATAATGAATGGGGTGCAATTGCTTAGACTTCAACTCCGTATGTATCTTGTTTGCCAGTGACCTTCTGTTGCCTAGAACGTACGAAGTATGTAGCAGACACCCAGTAATGTATGTAATTTTGCATGCTAAAGTAAAGTATTCTTCAGGCTCTGGACATGGGTCTGCTCGAGGATGGTCCTAAGAAGCAAAGAGAAACCAACTTCCCCTCTCTGTATACCTATTCAAAAGAGCATACACAGGTTTTGGAGTCAGGCAGATGTCTGTTCAAATCCTATTGCCACCACTTACTAAATCTGTGTCTCAGTTAAGTCCTTATACTTCTCAGGGCCTGAGTTTCCCCATCTGTGAAAAGGGGCTATCAATCTGCCATGCATAATTGTTGAGCAGGTTAAACAACCAATATAAAGTGGTCTAGAATAGTACCTGGCACATGGTAAGTACCTAACACCCAATTTCATCAAACTGAAGTTGCCATTGATTACAACTGCATAAATCATCAGCTATGTCATGATTTTATGAGCCACTGAAAATGGAAAAAAAAACTCCAAGAACTATCACAGTTGAACTATGACATGCCTTCAGCTGTAAGATGCATCCCAGTTTGAGAGATGTTAAAATGTTAAATTAACCATCCTGAAATCAATGACAGGTGATACATGATCCCCCCCACCTATGCTTTCTCCCTAGAGAGTCACTGGACAGAACTCCAGGGTGGAGGATGCTGAGCTCTGATCTGTGTCAAATTACATGGAGTCATGAGACTTGGGCTTCACGAGGTGCTGCGGAAACTGGAAGGAAAGGAACGGTTATTCACTGAGTCCCTGCTATGGGCTGGCCACTTCCCTTACATCATTCAAATCACTTCTCAAAACAACCTTATTTGGTCTATTTCTCATTTTTAAGAGGAAGAAACGGCAGCTCAGAGAGGTTGAGTTGCAGTTAGCACAAGGCAGAGCCAGGCCTGGAACCCTGGCCCATGTCATGCAAAACCCCACGGACTCCACCAAACCATGACATTTCTAAAGGCCTTGGATGGAGGCTGGCTGATTGCACTCAAAGTCTCATCAGCAGCAACCTGTGAATGTTCTGTAAAAGCCCTATACTCCTAAAACAAGCTCAGGATCAAACTGTCAGGCCTGAGCTTATCAGATTTAATGCCAGGAACAAACCTTGGAAACAACAGGTTAACGAGACCCCTGCAAAGATCTGAGGGAGGAGCAGAGCCTAGCTCTCCAGGGGCAGCAGGCTGGCAAGGCGAGGGGCTTGCACAGCCTGCCAGAGTGCAGGCCCCTCCTTGGCGTCAGCAAGCTCCAACTTCCTCCAGAGCAGCCATTGTGGGAGCAGGGAATGGGCAAGGGTCCGAGAGGCTGTGGTAACTGCAGGTGGGGTGGGAGGCACTAGGAGGGAGACCCCAGTGTGGGGAAGTCACCTTGACTTCTAAGTGACTGAAACTTATAAGTCAAGTATAAATGCCTAGCCTGGTGGCAGGAACGAGGGACAAAAGGCAAAAAGTCCCCTGGCTAGACACAGCAGACAGAGTTTGCTCTCAAATTCCTGTGGGGGTCTTTTGCAGGAGGCTTCAGGTTTTTTCTCTCTCAGGTTTGTTAAGGCTGAGATGACAAATGTTAGACCTGCAAGAATTGAAGATGCAGGAGTTTTGCTTCTTAATTCAGTTTGCTTAGAAAGTTTAGCCTCTTTTCACGGAGTCAACTAAATCAGGTTGTTGATTTTCTCCTTTGAGGAAGTTTGTACTTATTGGGAGTTTCTCAAGCTTTTCTTTGTTTAAAGTAGCTCCTTCCATCCCCTTTATATTTTTCCAGAAGAAATCTTTGTAAAACAGGTAAGGAAGGAGCTAGTCTGGCGAAGTGGAAGGTCTCCCCTCCCATCCTATCCCCTGGTGAAACTAGGCAGAAGAGAGATTAAAAACCACTGAGCTGGCATTTCCAACTGTGGCATTTGGTGATTCTGCTATAAATTGGGGGGTGGGGGGAAGCTCAAACACATTACAGTGGCAGCCGGCTGCAGTAGAAAGATGCGTGGCTTGGTTCACCGAGGAAAGCAGTATTTTCATCTTGGTTTGGCTGTGAAATGACCTTCTTCATGGCTTTGGGTTCATTTCAGGTCCTGCCATTCACTTGCCACATGACCTTAGCTGGAAGCCTTCTCTGTGGGCCTCAGTTTCTAGCAGGGAGCTGGGAGAGCTCAAGGGCTCCCACACTGTGCACAGTGGAGGCACGAAGCCTCTCCTCCCTCCTCTTCCCCACTTTACCCAGAACAGCTCTGCTTTTCTTGATTTTATACATTGTGGACCCCTCTAAAATTCCTTTTGAAGATAGGCTTTTGTGGTCAGTAAAAGTTTGAAATCCACCAGACTGAGTCATCTCCAACATTCCTCCCAGCCCCGACTCTAAAAACTGCCAAGTTACAATCTATTCGCAGGAGCAAACAATCTATTCGCAGGAGCAAACAATCCTTAAAGAAGTAGTGAGGTTCTGGGTGTGTGTGGTGTATGAGTGGGGAACGTGCGCGCGTTCACGTGTGTGTGTGTGTGTGTGTGTGTGTGTGTGTGTGTGCGTGTTGTGTGTGTGTGTGTGTGTGTGTGTTTAATCTTCAACTTTTTTTTTTTGGTTCCTCTGCTTCCCAGACATAAACCACATGCAAACATTTCACCTGCAAAGTTCAGCTGCTTTCAAGTTATTTATGTGCAGAAAGTGCCTACAGGCAAAACGAGGCAAACGTGCCTCTGTGCCAGCCGGGCAACGTGCCTCACACTCTACAGGGGAGAAGACACAGCTGCCCCGCGGCCTACAAACAAGGAAACGACAGGAGAGAAGCTCAGCTCCGCCAGGCAGGTACACACACCCTCGGTGTCCTCATTTTCCTGCAGGCTCTGTCTCCAGCCCCAGGCCATGCCCGATTCCTGATAGAGAAAAAAAGGTAAAAAAGCCAATCCAGTTACCACTGGAAGACAGTGATGGGATGCTAGAAAACATGCATTAAAAAGACACAGGCACGGTGCCTCACACCTGCAATCCCAACACTGTGGAAAGCCAAGGAGGAGGATTGCTTGAGCTCAGAAGTTTGAGACTTTGAGACGAACCTGGGCAACATAGTGAGATCTCATCTCTACAAAAAAATGTAGAAAGTCGGGCATGGTGGTATGTGCCCATAGTTCTGGCTACTTGAGAGGCTGGGGCAGTAGGATCGCTTGAGCCTGGGAGTTCAAGACCAGCCTGGGCAACCTAGTGAGACCTCGTCTCTACAAAAAATTTAAAGATTAGCTGGGTATAGTGGTGCACACCTGTAATCTCAACTACTTGGAAGGCTGAGGCAGAAGGATTGCTTGAGCCCAGGAGTTCGAGGTTATGGCGAGTCAGGACCATGCCACTGCACTCCAGCCTGGGTGGCAGTGAGACCCCAACTATAGAGAGAGAGAGAGAGAGAGAGAGAGAGAGAGAGAGAAAGACTGCAGACTTGTTCAAGTTTCCTAAGGCTTGTTGGGTAAAACTTCCAGATGCAGACCCACCCTAATGCTACAGCTGCAGACCCAGCCTGAGGGCAAACAGGAGTTGAGGCTGGTTCTCCATGGGATAATCCTTGACATCCTGTATAGGTAGACTTCTGGCCCAGTGTAAGACCCCAGCAGAGGGGAGCCCATGAAAGCATGGCCAGACCATGAATAAATCATAAATAATTGAGATTTCTCTATGAATCACATGGGTTTTATGTGGGGGGAGGGCAGATTACACATGCTTTTGTGATTATATCTTCATATGCCACCTGAAAAGGAGCAGATAGAGCCAGGCACAGAGGCTAATGCCTGTAATCCCAGTACTTTGGGAGGCGGAGGCAAGAGGATTGCCTGAGCTCAGGGGTTCGAGATCAGCCTGAGCAACATGGTGAGACCTTGTCTCCACAATAAATAAACAAATCAGCTGGACATGGTGGCACCTGCCTGTGGTTCCAGCTACTTGGAAGGCTGAGACAGAAGAATCACCTGAGCCTAGCAGATAGAGGCTGTGGTGACCATGAGGGTGGCACTGCACTCCAGTCTGGGTGACAGAGTGAGACTCCAACACAAGCAAAGAAAAAAAAAAGAAAAGAAAAGAAAAGAAAATGAACAGATAAAAAGACCATAGAGCTGAAAGAGACTGCGAGATAATCTCCCTCGCCCCCTTTACTTTAAGGACCAGAAAACCTAGACCTGGTGTGGGAAAGCTCCTTGCTGGGAAACATCCAGCTATGGGAGCAGAGCCTAAACTGGACCTCAAGACACTGGCCAGTTCATTCAGACCCAAAGTCTTAGGTCACCTGTTGTGGCCTTTAGTTGGTGATAGCACCCTCTGATACAAGATGAGGGCAGAGGGGCTGTGGAACATGTGTAGGAACACAGCACCTGTGTGTAGGAGGAGTGTCAGGGCTGCTGTGTGTGGTTGTTCAGGTTGTACCCTGCACAACGGGGTCCACTGGAATAAATGGGACCTGAAAGTCAGTTCATACTCTGCTTGCTCAGCTTTGTGCAGGGCTATGTCTGCCTGGAGGAAGGGCATCTCTTTCTAATTTGTACAGAAGGGCTGGCAGGGCCTTCAGGAGGCAGGAAGTGTTCACAGGGGGAGCATTGGAACAAGGCCCAAGATGAATTTATCAAACAGAGAAAGAAAGGAAGGACAGTGCAAAGGGCCACTGCTAGGGAAACCTCTCTCCCGACCTAAGCACCCTGTGACACCTGAGCCTCAATCTGAGGCATCTCCAGGAGGACAAAACCAGAAATGTGCTCTTTGGACACCATCATAGAGTAAACGGTTACAGAGCCTACCCCTTTGGACCACTCCACCTCCCTGTTCCAATGGCTCTGGTGTCCTAAAGAGCCCTTGAGGGCCTCTGCCACCACCATACTCCTTGCTGTTTTGGGAGCACCCTCCCCCTTACCTTGCCGGCAGCTGTCTGCCCCTGATCCCCCACTTCCTGGGGAGACAGGAAGTCACCCAGCAGTGAGGAGGGGAGCCCAGCCCAGCTGCTCTGCCTGCTCCTTGGCTCCTTGCATCCACCCCTCCCTCCATCCCCCCAACTTCTGTTGCCTCAGGAAAGGGCTGAAGACACAGATTCTAAATATAGGTACATCCCTATCCTCTTGCCCAGCTAATATTAGTCCTTTTTGTGGAATCCACTGACAGCATTATTCCCTTTTTTTGGCTGCGCTGAGGGGAATTCTTCTGCTTACAGTAAGGCAGGCTGAGCCAGCAAAAGACCAGGGAATACAGTGAGCCAAATACAGAGAGAGTGCTGCTACCCGGGGCTGTGCCAGGTGATTTACGGAGCTCCTTTCAGACTTGAGATTTATGATTCTGCAAACAAGGAGGTTCGGGAAATGGGTGGGGGTGGGGATGAGGATGGGCGGTTCTGGTTAATTGAATTTGTCAGCTTCCAGGTGGAAAGGACACTAATGGTTGTTGATCATTTTACTCTGAGCCAGGGGCACTATGTAGGATTTCATACACAGGATTTTACAACAGCCCTAGGAGAGGGGTAAGAGTATTATCTGTATTTCACAGATGAGGCACTGAGGCTTGAAGAAGCAACTTGCCCTCTAATAATGGCTAGTCCATGCAAAGAGGGGATTTGAGCTCAGGTCTTTGTGACTCCAAAGCTGTGGTTTTTTTTACCATGCCACCAGGTCTACCTGCTTCCACTTTCTACTGGCAGAAAATCTGAAAATGGTGTGAAGGTGCTTCTACTCCAGGCTCAGTGAAGCAAAATGCTGCTGACTTTGGAGCCAGGGGATACGAACTGGAGCCTCCCACTGCCAGGCTGACCTGGTAACTGATTAAGTAACTGATTAAGCTTGTCTGAGCCTTGCTTTTCCATATGAAAAATAGGGATGCAGGTAACAGAACCTCAAAAGTGCTTCCGGCCCTGGCTCTTGGAGTCTGCATTATTTTCCAAGGATTGTCTTTACTTTGATGCCAGTTCTCACCCTCTTGGTCCAGAAACACAGCCTCAAATGAGCATGGGGGTATGAGGTAGGGCAGAGAGCAGCCTGAACATGTACTGACCAGGAGGCCTCCAAAGCAGACTTCCCACTGAGATTTCAGCCTCTGTCCTTGCAACTACTCTCTACAAAGTAAAAGAGAGAGAGAGAAAAAAAACACCTAATTCTGCCTGAGGCAGCACCGTGCAAATGAACTCCTCCTGGTTTCCTAAACTTGTACAGAGAACAGAGGATGAGAAGGCAGATGGAGAGAGAGAGTGGAGATCTGGAGTGATCTGTAATACGTGCGGAAACAGTAGGTATTGATTTCATTGCACTGTTTATTTTCTCACCTTGTTCCAGCAAGAAGTCAAGGCAAGGGGACTTAGGGGCTGGCGGTGCGTTGGCAAGGTCGTTCCCCGAGAAAGGAATAGAGCCAACGATGACAACTGATTGAGCCTAGAAACACACACTTATAAGCTTGTTTCTCAGGAAAATGAGACTGACTGGACAAACTGACTGATGATTATCCCACTGGCTTATTCTCTGGCACTTACAGAAATGCACCCTTCAGGGCAGTCTGCCTCATGGTCAGCATTTTGATTAAAGGCTCAGGACCAAAGTCCAGAGTGAGGAATCCGGTAGGAGCTCCTGCAGGGCCTCTTGGAAGGATTCCCTCCCCAGACTCCAGACAAGAGATCTTTCCCTCCAACACAGCAACAGAGGAAGCTCCGAAATCCCTACCATTTCATTTTTGTTGTATTTTATTGAAATTGAACTAATATTAAAATTTCATTTCCAGAAACCTTACCTGGACCATTTTTCAAAGAAGGAAGTAAACCTATTAGTGAGCCGCTTAAGCAGCCTGTGGCAGTCTCTCGGGAATTCTCAGAGCTCTCGGCTTCCGAGTGGTGCCAGTTATGTATGTGAATGTGCACAAGTGACAGACGAGTGCACTGACACTGTCACCATTAGGAAATCACAAACAACAGGGTTGTTTTCAAGGTGAGGCAGGGATACTGCCTCCTCCAAAAACCAACAGAGCCTGAAGGGAAGTCTCACTTGTGGAAGGCACGTCCACAAGTGCAGACCCAGAAAAGTACACAGGACCCAGAGACACAGATGCACCCAATATGCACATACAAGCCCAGTCACAGTCCACGGAGCAGATGCATGCACAGTCATCTATACCTGTAGACACCTGCATAGCCACCACATCCCAGGCACACAGGACACCTTTGTGACTTGGCCCTGTAGACTTTGCCATTGGGGTCAGGGAGGATGGTCTCTCCGAGCTGAGAGTCCAGTCCACTAGGGACTCCCTTGCTGGGCACCAGCTCTGAAGAATTTTCGATCTGATGATCTCAAAGAACTTCCCAAGTGTCAATAGGTTCGTTGTCATAGCTGTTTCCTCATCACCTTCTACCCAGAAGGCCTTGGAGAAAATATTTCAGACAGAAGATGAGTGACACGGCCCTAAGAAAGCTTACCATTTCATGAGAGCTGGTAAGATGGTGTTGAGAAGAGAGGCAGGGAGGCTGGGAGATGACGAATGAGCTTCTTCAGGGTCAAGCCTGACTTTAGTGTTGGATCCCTGGAGCCCGCAGTGGGAACACCCACAAACAATTGTTCCTGAATTGATTCAAGGTGATTTCGGGCCAACCTTGTCTCTCTATCCTGCCTCCCTAACCACTCAGAGAATGAAGTCCATACTCCTTACAGCCTGACCTCAGGCACCAGAACCTGTCTTCCCACCTCACATCCCATCACTTTCCCGAACAATGGGGACCCACTGTTTCTCCTCTAGTGAACCTTGCTGATTTCTCTATGGCTTCAGGCCTTCCAAGTCTCAGAGCCCTTATGGGAACTTTCCCTCTGCCTGGAAAACCTTCTTGGTCTGATGAATTCTTTCCCATCCTTCAGGATAAACATCAAATATCCCCTTGCCATGGTTTGAATGCGTGTGGCCTCCAAAATTCACATTGAAGTTTGAGCCTGAGGGCAACAATATTCAGAGATGTGGCCTTTGGAGGGTGATCAAAGTCCACCCTCAAGAATGGATTAGTGCCTTATAAAAGGGCTCCAGGGAACTACTTAGGCCTGGTTTTGTCCTTTCTGTCCCTTCTACCATGTGAGGGTACAGTGTTCCTCCCTTCCAGAGAATGCAGCAAAAATGCACCGTCTGGAAAGCAGAGACCAGGTCCTCACCAGACACTAAAACTGCTGGCACCTTGATCTTGGACTTCCCACCTTCACAACTGTGAGAAGTAAATGTATGTTCTTTATAAATCATCCAGTCTCAGGTATTTCATCATAGCAGCACGAATGGCCTACATCACCCCTCTTCTGCTGCTTTCCCTGCTCTTTCCCTCCCCTCCCTTCCCCCAAGTCAGAGCCCCCAAAGAGTTCCCAAAGACCTTCCTTTATTTATCTCTTTGTGGCTGTCCCCCAACAGTGAATGGCTAGGGGCAGGTGCAGCCCATTCGTCCCAGAGCCTGGTGCCCAGAAAGTGATGTGCTGCAAAACTCAGCAAGGAGGTACCACAGTTCCAGGGCCTGACTCTTGGCTTGGTAAGTCCCTTACCTTGCCCCTTCCCATTTGGGAGGAAACAGAAGAAGCAGCGGATGCCCCATTTGGGAAGCAGACTGGGGAAGGAAGCGAGTCTGGGGCACAGAGTGTATTAGATTTGCTTCTAGGCTGCTGCAGTCACACGTGCCTGCCCCTGGAATGTGTTCAAGGGTGTGATTCCCATCTCTCCACATCCCTGCACCTTGGCCCGTGACTCCGGCAGCCTCCTGCCCCACTTAACCCTCCCCAAACTTCTTTCTTGAGAGACTCCTGGGTATGAAACATCATTAAGGACGTATCACTCCCAGGTTAAACTCCAACACACAAGGGATGTTGGTCTACCTTTCAGCAGGAAAAACTGGGGCAGCCAGACTGGGTTCACGGGAGCAGAAGTTGTAGGCCCTGCTTACTCTCCTAGGGAAGCCCAAATGAGTTAATACCTACTTGGCCAGCTCAGCAAAATAAACATATAAAATGGGGTGAGTTAACATCCTTTTTCTTTATTGATTTATTTAGATTTCTAAAAGGTCACAGTCAATTCTTTTTTCAACTGGACAGAAACCTGGAAAGAGTAAAGGGTAGAGAGCTGGAAATGAATCCAACTGCAAAAACATGTGGCTGTCCTTATGTGGCAAAAACTTGGTGTTAGGCTCTGCACACAGAGAGAGAGAAGAGGGAAGTGCAGCCCAGCCTCCAGGAACCCCCAGGGTAACAGAAAAGTAGCTTCCTTATTCCCATTCAGACTCAAAGGGCAATTCCTCTGCACCTTTGATATGCCTGTGGACAGCACAGGCATCATTATACTTACTCATCCCAGTAAACCCCATAGAGAGATATTGTCATTTTTAAATTTATTTTATTTTTTATTTTAGACAAGGTCTCACTCTGTCGCCCAGTGGCATGATAATGGCTCACCACAGACTCGACCCCTTGGGCTCAGGAGATGCTTCCACCTCAGCCTCCCAAGTAGCTGGGACTACAGCCACGTGCAACTCTGCCCAGCTAATTTTTGTCTTTTTTTTTGTAGAGACAAGGTCTTGCTGTGCTGCTCAGGCTGGTCTCGAACTCCTGGGCTCAAGTGATTCTCCCGGCTCAACCTCCAAAAGTGCTGGAATTACATACATAAGCCATTGTGCCCAGCCAGTATTATGTTCATTTTTATTTAACATAGGGGAAGTGGAGACTTGGAGAGTTAAATGATTTGTCCAGGGTCAAGCAGTCAGAGGGTGAGTTGAGCTTTGAACTCAGGTCTGTGTAGCTCCCAACATTGCTGGTCTTACTTCTAAAACAAATTGGGCCACACCTTTAGTTCAGTAGAGATGTTTGAACATTTTTGGGTAATGCTTTTTTCATTTTATTGTCATGACAATCCTAGGGAGTAGGCGTTGGTGTCCTTATTTTACCATTGAGAAGTTCAGACTTATCTGTCCCAGCTTGGAAATTACAGTCAAGACAAAATTCTATATTTTCAGTCTCATTTCCTGGTAATCTGGGATGGCCCTTCTAGGACCATGGATAGGAAGACTAAACCCATGGGGTTGGGTGAGGATCAATGGCAAAGTCCCAGGAGGCCTGCAACCCATCCAGGGACAATTCCCCAAGGGCTAGACTGGCTTTTGTTCCCAAATATTTCTTATTTTAAAATTGTGGGTTATAATTAAGGATTAGGTATACAAATATTCATTGTGCAGGTACCCTTGTTGATGAGGTGTGCCCTCCTTCTCCAGACAGATACCGACTACCGTTAATCCCACCTCCCTGCGCCCCACTCCCCGTAGTTTCCCGCTACTGTCAATCCTTTTCTTATAGTATTACGGTAGTTGTTTTAGGTTCACTTATTTGGTTTTTTTTGTTTTTTTTTTTGAGTTGGAGTCTCACTCTGTCGTCCAGCCTGGAGTGCAGTGGCCACTCCCAGCCACCGCAGCCTCGACCTGTTGGGCTCCGGTGATCCTTCTGCCTCAGCCTCCCAAGTAGCCGGAATTACAGGCATGAAGGTTCACTTATGAGTGAGAACATGTGGTACTCAGATCTTTGTTTCGATAAAAAAAAAATGTGGTTCATATACACAATGGAATATTATGCAGCCATCAAGAAGAACAGAATCCTGAATTTCACAGCAACCTGGATGGAATTAGAGTTTATAATACTGTTCCCAAATCTTATTTCAGTTCTGCCTGTCTGGTATCACTTGAGCTTCTGTTTAAAAAGATCCCAAATCATAAAAAATTTTAATGTCTAAGATATTTGAACTCCCTCACTAAGCACAGGATCTTTAAGAGCTGTCTCTTAATTTTAGGTCTCTCCAAATCATCTCCTTTGAGCCCTTGTGGATGTCTCTGAATGTGCAAATAGACTTCTCACTGAGCCCCAGTCCTGCTTGGTCCTGGATGGCTGCGTCCCACAGGCCCACTAGGCAAATTCCCATGCATCCTTCAAGATTCATGTAAACCACATTTCTGCTGACGCTGTCCATCCCTGATCTCTCCTCTCTCTACATTTCTGTGACTCCCCTTAATGACCATGTTATAGCCACAATCATGCTTGGTAGTAACTGTCTGGACAAAGTACAATATCCCCCACCAGCTGAGTGCTTCTTAGGGGCAGAGTCCCAGATGGATTCCTTTTGATGTCACTAGACATTCCAGTACAGGGCCTGGCACAGGAGAGGAGCTTAATATGTCCTTGCTGAATAAATTAATGAAGTGACTACTGAATAAGTAAATGGCTACAATTACAAAACTCTCTCCTTTGGAAATGTTCAGGGATTGACATTATCTGTACTGTAGTGAAATTGTTGCATTTTAGGTTATAAATTCAGATTCCTGTTTCTCTATTCCAGCCGTTTCAGCTAGGAATATTCTTTCCACATTTTTACATACTAGAAAGCAACAAAAACAAACACTCAATTCTTTTTTTAACCTGGATGCCAAGCTATTAATACTTGTGGATATTTTGATTTTTCTAGGAGGACAAGGATGGATGCTAGGGGATACACTGGTGTAAGCATTGGTCTTGCTCAGCATGTCATCCAGAGGCCAATCTCTTATCTGTAATGGAGGAGAAAGGTTTGCTTCAAGGGAGTATCCACCCAGTCATTTGTGTAGAAATGTTTCAAATTGAAAAAAGAAAAAAAAAAAAAGAAAGAAAGAAAGAAAAAGTAAGATTACATAAGTTCTGCCTAGACATTAGTCCCCAGTATTGAGCACCTTGTCCCTAATAGTTGGAGATTCACTGCCTTGCCTATAGGGAAATTTTTAGGTCTCAATCCAATGTCAAGTTTCTGGTGTTCATAGATTATTTTTTAACACAAGCACAAGACAAGGAATAACTGTGAACTATCATAAGCTTGTTCTTATCACCTTTTTAAAGTTTTTAAAGATTAACACAAATTCTTTATAAAATCTTGCAAGAAATAGAAGAAGAGGGTACCCTTACCAACTGATTCGATGAAGACATCATTATTCTGATACTAAAACCAAAGACATTATGAGAAAAGAAAATTACAGATCAACTTCTCCCATAAACACATAAAAATCTCCAGTAAAATAGTGTTGAATTGAATCCAACAACATATTAAAAGGATTATATATCATGATCAAGAAGGCTGCGTCAAGAAATGCAGGGTTGGTTTAACATACAAAAACTAATCAATGTAAAATATCACATTAAGACAATAAAAGACTAACACCACATTATCATGTCAACAGACACAGAAAAAGTATTTCACAAAATCTAACACTGTTTTGTGATTAAAAATACTCAACAAACTATGAATAGAAGAAATCTTCAACTTGATAAAGGTCATCTATGAAAAACTCACAGCTAACATCATACTTAATAGTGAAAGACTATAAGTTTTTCTTCTAAGATTAGAAACAAGACAAGGCATCTGCTCTTGTCCCTTTTTTCCATATTGTACTGGGGATTCTAACCAGGAAAATTAGTCAAGAAAAAGAAATGAAGGTGTTCAGACTGGAGAAAGGAAAAAATAAAACTATCTCTATTCACAGATGACAACATCTTATATATAGAAACTCCTAAGGAATTCACAGACAAAAAATTAGAACTAACAAATGAGTCAGCAACTTTGAAGGATACAAAATCAGTGTACAAAAATCAGTTGTATTTCTATACACTAGCAAAGAACAACCTAAAAATGTAATCAAGAACATAATTTTATTTATAACAGCAGCAAAAAATAAAATATTTAATAACATTTAACAAAAGAAGTGCAAGACGTGTATAGTGAATATTATAAAACATCATACATAAACGAAATTAAGGAAGTCTTAAATAAATGGAAAGACGTCTCTTGGTCATGGATTCATATTATATTACTATTATATAGACTTAATATTATTTGAATGGAAAGACTCCCCAGATTGATTTATAGATCCAATGCTTTCCCTATAAAATCCCAGTTGGATTTTTTTTTTGTAGAAATTGACAAGTGAATCCTGAAATTTATATAGAAATACACAGAACTCAGAATTCTCAAATAATCTTGAAAAGAAAGAACAAAGTTGGAGTATCCACACATTCCCAAGTTCAAAATGTATTAAAAAGCTACAGTAATCAAGACAGTATAGTACTGGCATAAGAACAGACATGGAAATCAATAGAAGAGAATTGGGAGTCCAAAAATAAACCTTCACGTTTATGGTCAATTGACTTTTGATGACAGTACCAAGACAAGTCAATAAGGAAAGAAAGTATTTTCAACAAATCATGCCAGGATTACTGGCTATCCACATGCAAAAGAATAAATTTGAATCCAGATATCAGAGAAGATATTAGAGATCAACTAAAAGTAGATCATAGACCTACATGTGAAAACTACAAATATGAAACTCTTTTGCTTTTTTTTGAGGTGGAGTCTTACTCCGTCGCCCAGGCTGGAGTGCAGTGGCATGCTCACGGCCACCCCAGTGTTGACCTTCTGGGCTTCAGCAATCCTTCTGCCTCAGCCTTCCAAGTAGATGGAACTACAGGCGTGTGCTACCCACACCTGGCTAATTTTTTGATTTATTGTAGAGACAAGGTCTCGCTAAGTTGCTGGGACTGGTCTTGAACCTGTGGGCTCAGAAAATCCACTCACTTCGGCCTCCCAAAGTGCTGGGATTACAGGCTGAGCCACTGAGCCCAGCCATGAAACTTTTAAAAGAAAACATAGGAATAAATCTTTATGACTTTGGATTAAGCAATAGTTTCTTAGATATAGCATCAAAAGCAAAGTAACAAAAGAAAATAAAAGATAAATTAGACTTTATAAAAATTATCGACTTCTGTGCTTCAAAGTACATTACCGAAAAGGAAAAAACAAAAACAACAAAAACAAAACAAAAACTCATATTAGAAGAAAATATTTGCAAAACAAGTCAGAGAAGAGACTTGTATCTGTAATATATAAATAACTTTTATAACTAAACAATAAAAGACAAAAGCCCCAATTAAGAAATGAGCAAAGAACTTGAATAAAGATTTCTCCAAAGGAGACAAGAAAAAGCTGCCAATAAGTACATGTAAAGATGCTGAATATCACTAGTCATTAGAGAAATTCAAATCAAAGCTGCAATGAGATGCCACTTCAAACCCACAAGGATGTCAAAAATAAAAAAAGATATATCATAAAAAGTGTTGAAGCATGTGAAAAACTGAAAAATCCATACATTGCTGGTGGGACTGCAAAATGGTACAGCTACCTTGGAAAACAGGTTGACAGTTCCTGAAAATGTTAATCATAGAATTACCATATAATCTAACAGTATCACTACAAGATATATATCCAAAATAATTAAAAAGATATGCCCACACAAAAACTTAAACCCAAATGTTCATAGCAGCATTACTCATAATAGTTAAAAAGTGGAAATAATCCAATTGTCCATCAATAAAATAAACAAAATGTGATGTGCGCGCATGTGTGTACGTATCAGGAATAAATGTATTGATTCATTTATGTGCATGAACCTTGAAAGCATCATGCTAAGTGAAAGAAATAATACAAAAAGGCAACATCTTGTATGAGTCCAGTCATCTAAAATATTCAGAACAGGCAAATCCATAGAGGAAGAAAGTAGATTAGTAGATGCCAGGGGATTGGGGGAACAGGGAATAGAGAGTAGCTGCTAATGAGTATGGGATTCTTTTGGGGGTGATGAAATGTTCTAAAGCTAGATAGTGGTGATGGTTGCACAGTTCTGTGAATAGACTAAAAAACATTGAATTGTACACTTTAACAGGGTAAATTTTATGGCAAGTGAATTATATCTCAATAATGCTGTTACAAAAAAATATATGTAAGAAAGAGACTGTAGGGAATGTACAAAAAAATGGAAACAGCTGACTTGCTAGAAGTGGTGAGACAGAAGGTGATTGTATTTCTTTTTTGTTATTGTTGAAATGCTGTTTGTGCAATAATAATGTGAAAAGAAAAGAGAAAAAGAAAAAGAGAGAGAAAGAAGTATAGAAGGTGAGCACTAGCTTTGGAGTCCAGGGGTCCCAGGAGTCCCAGGCTGTCATCTCTTACTCTGCTAGTTCCTGACTGTGTAATCTTAGGTAAGTGGGTTTTTCAGCTCTCTGGGCTTCAATTTCATTTGTTCAGAAGTGGGAATAAAACCAATCTTATAGGACTGCTGTGAGGATTACATGAGTTTTACATACCCAGAGTAGATATGTTCTAATTTTCTTTCCTATTCATTTATTTATTCAAACAATATGGAGTATCTGTTCCATATACTGGGAAAAATTTATGAATCAAGACGGCAGTGGCTCATGCCTATAATCCCAGAACTTTGGGAGGCTAATGAGGGAGGATTGCGTGAGCCCAGGAGTTCTAGACCAGCCTGGGTAATATATGAAGACCTTGTCTCTACAAAAAATAAAACAATTTAAAAATTAGTAGAGCATGGTGGCACACACCTGTAGTCTCAGCTACTTGGAAGGCTGAAAGATCGCCTGAGCCCAGGAGGTCAAGACTGTGCAGTGATCCGTGATCACGCCACTACATTCCATTCTGGGTGATAGAGTAAGACTCCAACTCAAAAAACAAAACAAAACAAAAGATTGAACCTTGTTCTTAAAAATCTTGGAGTTGGCCAGGCTCAGTGGCTCAGTCTGTAATCCCAGAACTTTGGGAGGCCAAGGCGAGTGGATTGCCTGAGCCCACGAGTTCAAGACCAGTCAGGGCAATGTGGCAAGACCTCATCTCTACAATAAATAAAAATTAGCCGGGCATGGTAATGCATGTCTGTAGTTCCAGCTACTTGGAAGGCTGAGGCGGAAGGATTGCTGGAGCCCAGCAGGTTGATGCTGGGGTGTCCATGAGTGTGCCACTGTACTCCAGCCTGGGCAATGGAGTGAGACTCCAACTCAAAAAAAAAAAAAAAATCTTGGAGAAGAAAATAGACACATACATAACTAAAATAAGTTAATTGGGAAGGGATAATAAGCTATCTGCATATCTGCATAGGCTAAATACATTTGGGAACTTGTATAGGGAGTTATTGGGGAAGAAGCCCAAGCAAGAAATGAAAACTCAGAAGATTGAATCCATAACCACAAATCCTTATATTGGCATAAGTTTGTTCCATGGAAAAAGCTAGCAAGGAAAGTATAAGTACCCATCACTCTGAGGTGATCACAATGACCTGTACGATCAACAACCGAAGTTTGTAGAATTCTCAGCCAGGCAAGACAAAATAAAAAGAACTTGGAGCCATCAAGAGATTGCCCCAACAAAAATCTCAAAGGTATAAAAGAAAGACTTTGGAGCCAACAGACTTAAGATAAAGCTGAACTCACACCCACACCTAAAAGATAAAGTCCGGCACTGTTTCTTGGAAGATGTCCCATTTTCAAAAGGCATCTTAACCTTGCTAAGCTTCCGTTTCCTCATTGGTGAAAATGGTTGTAAATTATTGTTGTTATGAAGGCTAGAGAGTCTAATCAGATGGATAGGTTTAGCAGGTGACTGGCTATGTGACACTGGGGTGAGGGAGGGATGTCTCAGGTGTAGACTGCTGGTCGAAATAAGAATGGGTGAGATGGCGAGAAAGTGTGTGGCAACAAAAAAAAGAGAGACAAAAAAATGAATTATAGGGAAAGCTGCCTTTAGCAGAGTAAGAGAAAACAAGTTGGAGCGCAAATGAAATGTGGTCAGAGGGCATAATAAAGACAAAGAGACGAAAATCACATTTCCCAGTAGACACACAAGGAACTATCTAAGGTTTGCCAATTGTGCGATCTTGAAAGAGCAGTCATAACACTGAAGATTATTATTACACCATCAATAAATGTCTCTTAGCGATGTAGAGGGCAAAGGTAGCAAACAGATGCCTTCTCATGAGCGAATTGCGGTTGATTGATAGCGTGTATCTGGAGGATTGCGCTGGAAAACACCCTGAGCCCTCAGAGGAACCTGGTGGTGAAGGAGCAGTTTCAATGGTGGGGTCTGCAGTGGAGTGGAAGGAAAGATTGGCAACCTGCAGGCCATGTGTGGTGCATGCTGGGAGGTGCCACTCAGACATCCCCTGGGATGGAGCCACTCACTGCTCCAGCTGCAGAGACTGCTGCTGTTGGTCGCTGACAGCTCTTAGTGGAGACCTTCTCCAGGAATGGCCCTTGGGCCAAGAGAGCTGTCACCTGTGGGCAATTCACAGCTATCACTGCTGCAGGCAGTAAGGCCCGCTGCCCTTGACTCCATGTGAGCTATCTGAGGGCCATCCCAGTTCCAGAGTTCCCAGTGGAATCAGCTGAAGTACTGCAGCTCAACTCCTCCCTCTGTCTAATCCCGCTTCCCTTACACCCTTACGGGTGCTGATCCTAAGGGTGAGCCTCAATAAACTTTCATCTCTGGCCTAGAGTCTGGCCCCAGGAAACTCAACCTAATACACCATGCATTTGCCATTCCTGCACAAGCTATACCTCTCTCTGCCTAACTAAAGGCTTCTCATCTGTGTTTACTTAAACCTCGACAAAGATTCAACGTCAGCCAATGGGCTTTATCTTTTTCCCTCAGTGGCAACAAGTTCCTTATTCTTTCTTCTCCTTTGCCTGTGTCAGAAGTAAATTTCTCATGTAGACTTGGAGGCTCTTTAATCTATCCAACCTATAAATGACAGGCTGGCTCTGTTCCTCTCAGGCACTCCTCCTCCCAACCTCTACCTCTAGAAGAGAGCATTTATCCATGACTCACTTTTTGGAATCATTATAGATCAAAGGTGTCAGCAGGAGGAAGAACAATATATGCTAATAACTCTCATTGGCATGATGCTTTAAATTTATATGTACGTATTATTTTATAAACACAGCAAAAGAGTTATTGTTGTTTCTTTTGAACAAAAGGTATAGAGAAGCTAGATGACTTTCCAAATCACATAGCAAACTCATTACAGAACCTGGACAAGATTCGGGGTTTCTTGACTTTCAGTTATATAGATTTCAGCCACAGCAGAAAATGCTTAGCTGGCTCTGTGGCTTTCTTAGAGGTCAGTATATAATTTCTAGAAAACACTGGAATTGGCTCAGGAAACTCCCCCATTCTTCCCTTTGAACTGTTGTAGGACCTGGACCTTGGTAGCATTCAGATCCTTGACCAAGCATGGATGGGCATGATGGAATACAGGAGATCTTCTAAAAATCTAGTGCCAGAAGCCCTGCTATAGCCCTGACGAGTGACAATCTTGCTCCTGTTGAACCATTTCATTGATGGGGAGCTCACTATCCAGTGACAATGGGAGCTCACCATCCAGTGACAATGCTTATATCATTGTTCCCTCATTTGTACAATCAGAACAATACCAAAAAGGGAACACTGTGACATTTTAATGAGATAACAAGTACAAAGCACCTAGCAGGTACTCAGTGAATAGAAGGACTTTTTTCTCTATTTCTGTTAGACACATGACAACAGGAGAAGAGAATTCACCTGTAGAAAGAGTGCACCAAGCCCCAGCCACGGACCCAGACACAATTCTTCCGGAGTTACTCGATCTTTACCCAGCCCAGTGATGGAGCCAGAGAAGTACAGAAGTTTGGAGTGTAGGCTCTGCAGCCAGACCGTCTGGATTTGAATCCTAGCTCTGTCATTTAGCTGTGTGACCTTGAAAAAAATCACTTAATCATTCTGTGCCTTATTTTTTTTTCCAACCGTAAGATGAGGAGAAAAGAATGTTATGTACCTCATCAGGGACTGTCATGTAAACGCTTAGAACTCTGCTGGGAACATGGTAAATGTCAGTTGCTATTTTTTGTCAGCATTCCCATTTTACAGATGAGGAAACTGAGGCCAAGATATTGAGCCATCCCCGAGGTCAAACAGAACCTGGATATAAATCTGGGTCTAGCTGAGTCCCAAGTGCTATGCTTTCCTTTATGTAACATTACTTTTACCATTCCTTTCGCCTTTTAAAAAAAAAAAAAGCAAGAAAGGGGGGAGGGAAAGAACAAATGCTCATAAGGAATTCTGCCAGAAAAACTGGCACATTCTGCTCATCTAAGAGAGCTGCTTGTTTGTAAAGACACAGCTGAGTGACTCTGGGAGTCATGTCCATAGGCAGGCAATGAGCATGCTACCCGCCCGCTAAAGAAACAGGCAGGGCCTGGGACAGGGAAGACAAGCTCCAGCCTCCAGGGCTGCAACAGGGTCTTTGTTTTGGTGATGTTGGGTGGGGGTGGACAAATCCCCAAGCCCCACAGACTCATGTAGATTGTCAACATTCAGGTAACTACATGGCCTGGGCTGAGCAGGGCAGCATAGCAAGACCATTTCTAGGCAACAGAACGATCTGAGTTCTGTGCAGCAGTGGCTTGAAGGTCCGTCACCCGAGTGACATGCCTGCATTCGGATGTAGCTGGCATGAGAGAGCGCCTTCTGGCTCTGCACAAAGGAAGGCTTGCAAATGGGAGTGAAATTCAAAATATTTAATAACCCATTTGACACAGGCAGTGGCCAATCAGAACAGACACAGTGCCAATAAGAATGGAACATACAGCAGGGACATGGGTACGTCCCAGCAAAACACACCCCTTGGTAACAAGGAAGCCCAACGTTCAAACATGGAGAGTAGGATCTGCAGGGTGAAGGCTCCCAGAGTCCATAGAACAGTCTACCTGTCTCCTTGGAAGTCCCAGAGAGGATTCTATTAAACCCCCATGGCTCTGCGGAGTGTGATTCAAAGACCGTTGCTGCAGGGGAAAGAGGAAGAGCCTCCAACGTCCAGTTTCAAGGCCCCGTATTGTCACTCCTTCAGTGCATGGAGTCAACCTCTAAATGGGTAAAGTCCCGATTCCACCCAAAGACAAGTCCATGAAGGCTCTAAGTGACAGTTCGTTATGCTGTCACTCTGCTTACCTTTCCCTTTTCCAAGGAGCATTCATGTGTGACCTCCCAAAGCAGTTGCTCCTCTTCTAGCATTTATAGACAAGGCACCAGCGCTCCTCACTGCAGGCCCTAGGACTCAGAGCACAGCCTGGATTCACATAAAGTGAGCCCTGACCCCGGCAGGAGTAGGAGGTCAGAGTCCTAGTCCTGCCCAGACAGCCCCCAGAGCCACTCCAAACCCCTCTCTTTCTCAGATCAAATGTGCTTCCCTGCTGCTTCACTTTCACTAAAAGCACATGCTCCTGATACCTTTTGGATAAAGTCACAAGGGGTCAATTATACTGTGGCAACGAAGTTGGAGTACCATTTCTTCAGCTTGCATAAGATGGGGCTCCACATGATGAAACAAGTCATTGGTCCATGACGTCTTGTGAGAAGGTGCTAGAAGTAAAGGCCTTCCCTTGAGAGCAAGGCGCCAATACCTTTCCCTTTCTCCTGGCTCACCCACCAATGAATCTGTGATAGCAGACTTGCCAAACCCAAGAAATACCTCCAGAAAACTCTGCTGAAACACTTCCCCACTGTTCTCCAGGGAGCTGAAAAGATCGTGCCTGTTGCTGCTGATATTGCCCCCACCTGTGTCTTACAAGAGTCTACTCCTCAGGAAGGGCACCTTTTTCTTGCTAATTTTGTTATTTATTTATATGTTTGTTTTTGAGTCAGAGTCTCACTGTAGCCCAGGCTGGAATGCAGTGGGATGATCATGGCTCGCTGCAGCCTCGACATCTCGGGCTTAGGTCATCTTTCCTCCTTGGTCTCCCAAGTAGCTAGGACTACAGGTGCATACCACTGTGCCTGTCTAATTTTATTTTTATTTATTCTTATTTTTTGTAGACAGGAAGTCTCTCCATGTTGCCCAGTCTGTCTTGAACTCCCGAACTCAGGCAGTCCTCCCGCCTTGACCTCCCAAAGTATTGAAATTACAGACATGAGCCACCCTGCCCAGCTTCTTTTCTTGCAAATTTTATTAGTGGCTCTTCATACTATCTTTCATCTATGACTGTGACCTCCCATCCTTCACCAGCTTGGTCTCTTCCAGATGGAAGCCTCACAAAGTCCTGGATTAGCAGGCACTGGGTTTGAGAGACAGCTTTGCAAGAGTACCCTGAAGGAAACATCAGCTATGGCATCAGCTGTGGCCATAAGGTAGGTAGGGACACCTGTGGGAGGCCAGTATATCTGAGTGGCACAGGACATTATAGTGAGAACCAAGCTCTCGTGTCAGGCAGCTTGGGTCCCATGCCCAGCTTTGCCACTTACCAGCTGTATAGCCTGGGAAAGTTATTCAAAACTCTTTAAGCCCTTTTCTTTAGTATAATAATAGTATCTAACTCATAGGGTTGCTTTAAGAATTTAAAAAGTTTATATATATGTGTGTATTTATGCATACACATATGTATGTGGTACTTAACACTATGCCTGACACATAGTCAATCATTTAGCCATTATTGATATTGTTAATCATTCAAACATTTATCAGTCAGTTGCTATGAACCTTGCTAAGGGCTTAGACTCCCAGTTTCTGCCCTCAGAGACCTCACAGTCCGATGGGAAATGACCACAGAAGAACCTGCAGTAAGCATGCAATTTGGTAGGTACTTTGTTAATGATTACTTTTTAAAAACTATCACTAATAGGTGACAACCATTTTTTTGTTAGCCTTTGTGTGCTACATGCTTTATATAAGTCATATGTATGAGCTTTCCAGTCTAAATACCTGGGTTCAAATCTCAGCATCATCACTGACTAATTATGTGATTTTTTTGGGGGGGTGTGTTAATGAACTACTTTGAAATTTAGTTAATTCATCTTGAATATAGATACAAAAGTTAGAAAAAAAGATATACATAAGATGTCACCAAAGTGTATTGTACATGGTAGGCGCTTAATAAGTGTGTTGGCTATAGGGGCTGAATAGGCACTTAAAGCAGTAACTAGGGTGCTGGAAGACTTAAGCTGGATGACGACTGCCTCTCACCCACGGGAAGTCTGTCTGGGTGGGTTTGAAGGCCCAGGCAGCATGTCTGTCTGGACTGTGAGGTAGGATTGCGATGCTCACTGGCTTCTTTGGGTGGGAGCCAGTTCTGAGCCAATGACTGCAGTCTCAGGGGCCAGTGGCTGGGTACACCAGTAGAGTTCTGGCAAGAACTCGGCAGAATGTTCCACATAGGGCAGGCCTTTAGGACCAAGGTGGATGACGGGGAGGGGGGTTATGGACAAAAGATGTTCATGTTCTGGAAGAACCTGGATGCTCTGGGCTTTCCTAACACTCCCTGTCTTGCATCACCCAACCCTCCATCATGGCTAGGATGGCTTATGCTGGCTCTGGGCCAGGTCTTCCGGGGCTGAAAGTAGGCAAGTCACATCATATTTCTCTCTGTCCCAATTTTCTTTTCTGTCTAACTGGGAGAGTAATCCTAGTTCTGCCTATAATACAACATTAATAAAACAATCACATATAGAAGAATGTTGAGAAATACAAAGCATTACAAAAATAAGGCATTATCATTCCTGACATAATTACTACTACTACCACAATAACAGCTACTAATGACTATGACTATTGCTTAGTCTCTTACTATGTGTCAGTTATACTTTAAGGATTATCACGAATCTGCCCTCAGCTGATTACCAAAAAGATGAAGAAACTGAGACTGAAAGAGACAAAGTCACCACTAGTCCCTTTACGGACTTTGTGTAAGTTTGGAAAAGACTCCCCTTCTCCACCTAGGCAGATGCAGTCCCTTGGGGACATGTGGCTTGGTAAGTGGAACACAGGCTGGTTTTTAGTCTCCACTCACCCTTGACAAGGCAGCCTGAGGCAGGACACAGCCACCACAAATTTGCTACAACCTGCACGTGGAAGTCAAGTAGCACGGTGCAGCAAGAGACCAAGTCAAGACTCAAATTTAGGCCTGTGACACAAAGCAGGAGGACCCCAGCTGGGCATCTGCTGCCTGGAGAACCTGGCTTCTAAATAGACCACAAACACGGGCTGCCCCTCCTGCACACTCTGCTACTGTGGAGAGGAACAAGAATGAAACAGACAGAACGCCACTCCCTGGGAATGCATCACCTCTGGGAAGAAGCCGTGGAAATCAGAACACACCAGCCCCAGAATGGAGTTGGTGCCCAGAGAGAAACAGAAATGCACAAACCCAGACCTGTTTACACGAATGAACATTCTTGTAGCACGGCCTGATAAGCCTGTTGCTAAGCCTACCTTGCTTCCTGTCACAGAGCACCTGGCTCCTGGCGCAGGAAAGATAATCGCTCTGGGAACCTGCTCCCCTTAGGAGACCTGGCAGAATGCTTGCAGTTCAGGGTGAAACCTGCCTTTCAACAGAACTGCGCCTCCTCCCACGTAAGACAAGGGGAAACTCGACCCGCAAAGGAAAGGGTTTGCACATACACAGTTCTACCGAGTGTCGGTAGTGGTATATGACCCTTGGGGAAGGGAAGGAGCCCCGGATCTCCTAGCTCAGAGCATCTCCTAAACAAAGACCCTAAAGTTTCCCTCCAGGACAAACATGAGACATGGGACACCCAGGTGAAAACACAGCTATCATCTGTCAGTCCCGACACCAGCACTGTCTGCACCGAGGGCCAAGCGGAGAGATCAGAGAAGCCCTGGGGTGGGAGTGGGGTGGGAGGGCAGGAAGAGGTGGAAGGGCCTTTGGAGAGACCCATATGAATAGCAGGCATTTTTGTCTGACCCCAAAGAAGAGGGCAAGGGGGAGCTGTGTGATCCGAACCAGGATGAAAGAATGATTGGCCTCCCCTTGTAATCAAAGAGTTTAATGAGGCTTATTAAAAGCCCATTTCTGGGTCCTGTTGAAGAATTACTCCCATAAGTGTTTTCTGTTTTTTTCATAGGAATTGCCTCCCAGGGATTAAACACACACATACACACACCCTCCCCGCAAACCCCGTGCCCCACATGTTCACAATCCTGACAAATCCCGCACATCCGGGATGTCACACGCATTGTAGGTGTGTCTACATCAGTGGTGGCCACAATTCACAACATACCATAAAACAAAAAAACCCAGGCCCAATCCCTGAGGTTATTCATGCACCCTTTGAAATTCCAGGCTTTGAGGAAACCCAAGAGCTTCATCCTCAAGGAGTTATCATCCATAAAAACAAACAGCCTCGCATTTATCCACAGCATTCTCCGTGTCTTGCCTCAGGCAAGGCAACTCAGCAAAGGCAGGAGCTACCATGCTTGCTTTCGAGCCCAGATCATTAAACTTTAGTAAAAAGCAGCAGACTTACAGCAGGGTCACTGCACAGGAGGAGGAGCCTGTGTCATTCCCCCACCCATGGTGGAATCTCTCTGATATGCTAAATCCCAAGCCACTTGGTGGAGGCAGCCCTTGGATAGGGCTGATTTTCCTGCAGTTATGAGCTTACCCAGAACCCACAGCTACCTTTACTCACAGGCAGAGAAGGCATTGCTTGCTTTCTGAAACAATCAGTTAGACGCAGAAAAGAATCCCTTGCAGAAAAATATCCCAGCACCTTCATGGGCTCCATCCTGGTATTGACCTTCCAACATTGTACTCACTGCCAAGGAGAGGGTACAATGAACATCAAATGCTAAAACCAACCGGCAGATCAGTCTGCTGTTATTAGAAACAAATGTTTTGGAGTGAGTAAATCTGGTTGCAAGTCCAGCTCTGACCCTTACTCATTGTATGGCCTTGGCCAACTCTGAGCTGTCGTTGTCTCCTCTGAGCTGTCGTTGTCTCCTCTGCCAAATGGCAATGACAACGTCCTTCTATCTGATAGAGTTGTGGGGAAGATCACGAAGTACCTGACACACTGTAAACCCCAGAGTAGATGTTAAAGATTCTCAGGATGAGACAAGAATGAGGACACGGAGGCGCTCATTGATTGGCCTGTTCTTATTCCTTAAGGGCGAAGCCCATGTTGTATTTTTCTTGTTATTCTCAGTACACAACACAGAGGCTGGTACCTCATACTTGGAGGAAAGCCGTACGAAAGAAAGAATGCAAGATGAATGAATCTGTGAATTAAGTGGCCTGCCTAAGGTCACAGAGCAGATCACTATGGGCTGGAGTCCAGATCTCCTGACCTCCCCCCACAACAAACATGTGCGCGTGCACATGCGCGCACACACACACACACACACACACACACACACACACACACAGTCCAGAACTCTCTAATTCTAGCCACACCAAGCAACTGGCTTTATTGAAGGAATAGTGAGTGTCACACCAGCTGCAGCAAGAGCCAGGTTTCAATAAGCCCTACCATTCCCCGGGTAAGACCCAACGTAGGCCAGGCGAGGCCTAAGGGGCCGTCACAAACTCTCCCGTTAAACATTCCAACTCAGCAATGGGAACAAACAGAAACCACAATTGCAAATAATACCCACATACCTCAAACTGCGCATCTTATTTCCTGACTTGAATTGTGCAAAACAGAAAAGTCACAAGACTGGGAACAATGGGTCTGGCAAGAGTTAGATCATGGAGACTAGAAATGTATCTTGTTTCGGGCTCACTTTCAGCATCATTACTTACCTACTGACCAAGTGTTCGAGAGATCACTATCCCTCCCTGATTCTCAGTTTTTCCATCTGCAAAACAAGAAGACAATCACAATTAATCCCCTGAGATCTCTGGACTAAGACGCATCACACGTCTTATACCTAGTATTAGCTACCAACTACTTATGATGCCACAACACCGAGGAAACCACGAAAAGTCAGGGGTCAAAAGGGAACTATTTAAAAAAATGAAGTATAGTTATAGAAAACTAAGGGTGATAACTAATAGTTATGTGTCAGGCAGAATGCTGATGAGGCCCAACTCTCAGTACAGAAAATTCAGCCTTCAAATCATTCAGGCACTTGGTTCTATTTTTATAGATGTCAAAATATAAAAGACCATCAAGAATACCAGGAGAAATAGAGTCAAGAAGAGTGCCACAACCTCAACACATTATTTTTTTCAGTTTTTTTTCTTCTATACATAGAGTTTACCACTTTTCAGAGCAGGGCCTATGAAGACACGCTATTAAAAAGTACCATGTGGATTAGGATTTCCCCTCTCTTGCCACCTGTGTTAGCCCATGATCATGACCATTGACCTTACTATTAAATCATGTTCATTCTCACCACTTTTGGCAGCTTCTCAAGGAAAATATCAGGTGTGTGGTCAGGTTTCTGGAGGGCACTGCCCACACCTGAGCACAGCAGAGTGAGGGGCCCCCTTGGACTGGTCTCTCCCTAGTCTAGGTTTGGGAAACATAAGGAAACTGGTCCTGCTGATCCCAGAGAGCCCTTTTGACTTAAAGAAAGCAAAACTAAGAGAAAGGGAAAGAAACTCCTGTATTTGAATCCCCACAGTGACAGCTACTGAGCCAATAATATTTACAGATGTTAATCTCATGATCCTCATAACCACCTTGGGAGTCTTTACAGGTGAGAAAGCTGCAGCTCAGTAGGCTTAGAGATCCATCCAAGGCCTCATGCAGTCATTTTGGTACCCTTCACTATTTCTGCCATACCCATGTGACTTCTCTACTATCATTTACTATTTGTCCCAAATCAATTCATTTTTTTTTTTGAGTCAGAGTCGCATTCTGTCACCCAGGCTGGTGTGCAGTGGCATGATCACGACTACCCAGCCTTGACTTGCTAGGCTCAGGCGATCCTTCTGCCTTAGCCTTCCAAGTAGCTCGAATTACCAGTGCATACCACCACACCCAGCTAATTTTTGATTTGTTGTAGAGATGAGGTCTCGCCAAGTTGCTCAGGCTGGTCTTGAACCCCTGGGCTCAGGCAATTCTCTTGCCTCTACCTCTCAAAGTGGTGGGATTACAAGGTGTGAGCTACTGCACCTGACTCAATTCACATTTTCTAAAACTTAACTCTATTTGTAAATAATATTTTTTTCAAGTTTCTGCAGCACTCTGTTTCTGTCCCTTCTCTCTATGGCCCCAGTAAAAGGTGACTTTGCAACTAAGATGGGTTCTATAATTGCAAACTTGTTGCTAACAATGTAAAGGAATTTGTCATCAAAACCATTCTATGTATAAATATCTATGAAGTCATAGGTGTAAGGTGCTGTCTATATATTTTTTCTGATGCTCATTAAAATAAAAATGTTTTGAAATTTAAAATGTTCATCCATGTTCTATATCAACTCCCATGATTCCTCTATCTACTTTGGGGAGCTAGTCTGAAGTCCCTTACTAAAGTGTGACTTTAAAAGCTAAATCTGTCATATTTCAAAGCCAAAACGGTAAAAACACCTAACACTTAGTCTATGTCAAGAAAGTTGTCCAAGGTCATACAGCAAACAGCTGAAGGGACCAGGACGGGCCTCTGCCTGCTTGCTTCTAACCTGGTGCTCCGTGAGTGTGCTTAGTTCCCACTGCATCTCCTCAGGTCCCAAATCTGTACTTCCGTGGCATCTGGCCACCAAGTAAGTTGTTTCCAAATCCAGGCAGGGTCATCCTATTCTGTTCTGCTGTCTTCAGCTTTTCCATAAAGTGATTAGATCGTATCAATATCTATTTTACAATCCCAAAAGGGCACTTGAGTATGAAGCTGCATAATTTCTAAAACTAAGTGTAGAAAATGTGAACTGAAAGTGATTCTTTACTCTAAGACCCAAAATAGTAAGCAAGGAAGTCAAAAAGGCTGAGGACATAATACCCAGGAATGCTGCTGCCACTTACAATGAGATAAAAATCCCAACCTAGTCAGGGGAAGGTGGGAAAGTGGCAACGTGACTGTACTGGACACTGATCGAAGCTGTTGTCGAGTGTCTTTCTAGAGCTCTAAGCTTCCATTTCCTGTCATCTGGTTTAAAATTAATAGGCATGAATTTTTTATGACCAGAGAGCAAATAGCCTGAAAGGCCTGTAGAACTGGCCTGGGCTTGCTCTCTTTAGTGCTCCCCATTTCTGCAGAAACAGGAAAACAAACAGAACCCTGACTATTCATTCCCGATTCAATGATACCTCCTCTAGGAAGCCTCCTACCAACCTGAGTCAGAATTAGCCACTCCCTTTCCTGACTTTCCTCATGTCAACACTTTACTACAGGCTGTTATATTGCAGTCATATATTGCTTCCTCTTTTTGAAAGTTTTTTTTCTATTACCCAAATACACTAAATACAATAAAAATTCACCTGCCACTAGCAATATGATTTTAGATATATTTCCCTCTAAACCTTCTTGTATAAATACACCCATTCACACTCACACAATTCACATCAGATACTTTACAAATGTGATCGTACTATACTCACTCATTTTAATCTATTTCTAAGTTAGTAAAATAGCTTGGTTTTAAATGGTTGTATAGATAAGTAATTAATCCCCTAACGATGGACATATAGTCATTTCCAATTTTTCATTAGTGTAAATACTCTAATATTTTTGTGCATATTTACTGATATATATTTCTTGTTTGATTATATACTTAGATTATATTGCTTAACATTTAAAAAAAATTATGTGTCCCCCCACTTATAATTTCAAGGAGTATATGAGTAGGCCAATTTCTCTTGCTCCCATTAATATTAACTAATATTAAGCATTAGTGTGCTTTTAAAATCTCTGTCAATGTGATTGGTAAATGGTGCCTAAGGATTTTAATCTGCATTGCTTGAATATCAGTCAAACATCTTCTCTGTGTGCCTTGGTCATTGCATTTCTTTTGGGAATTGCCTGTTCATAGTCTTTTACTCATTTCTTGTTAGAGTGTTAGTCTCTTGTTGGTATGGATGAATTTGCCATTTGTCTTTTGTCTTGATTGTTTTTATCTTTTTTCCAGCATGTTCAATCACACATTTACTAGTTGCTCCCACCAGAAACCTGGGTACCTGTCTTGACATTACACTGCATGTTGCCAATCAATCACCAAGTCCTATCAATCCTACTCTCTAAATACACCTTAAATCAGTGCGTTTTTTCCTCCCTCTCCAACTCCACGTCCTCATCCTCTCTCACTGGCACTTTTGCTGTAGCTTCACAACAAGTTTCCCACATCTTTTACCCCAATTCTCTCACCACCAATTGGATCATCTCTTCTACCTAAAACTTTTTGACAGCTTCCTATTCTATTAAAGACAGAATTCAAAGTCCTTCATGTGTCCTTGTGCCTACAAGGCTGCTGCTAGAACCTGGCTTCTATACTGCCACTGAGTCTCTACGTCTGAGCTACACTGGTTCCCCTTCAGGTCCACAAATGGGTCAAACTTCCCAGCTCAGATCCCTGAGTGCTGCCCCTCTGCCTGGAAGGTTGTTATTTGCTCTCCTCTTTGTCTGGCTGACCCAAACGCATCCTTCAGCCTTCTTATATGCCATCTCCTCAGAGAAGCCTAGAACCCCAAGTTAAGTGAGCTCCTCTGACTGTTTACTAAAGTTTTCCTTTGAGGTACATCTGATAACTGCAATTAAGCACTGTTTGTCATGGTTTGTTTAATGAGTACCAGATTACAAGCTCTGTGAGGACAGAGACTGGGTCTCTTTTGTTTACAAATGTCTACTCGGAGCTTAGCATGGTACTTAACACACACTAGGCATTCAGCAAATACTTACTGAATTCCTTAAACACATGTATACAAGATTTAAATAACCTATCTAATCCAAGGATCAAACAAACACCTCTTGGTTTCACAAAGAAATTAATGTGGGTCTTCACACAGAAAGTAGCTCAGGTGACGAGTCAGTCCTGTCTTCAAATGTGCAGGGTCTGGTTTAAACCTAATCATGAAGGACTGTTGAATCTCTATTCATGTGCAAAACTCAAAGCAAGCTCTGGCTTTAGCAACCACAAGAACACTGTAGAGGAAGCATCTCAAAAGCAAAGTCTATGGCCGGTGCTTTTTTGTAGCTCCCTCTTCTTTCCACCCTTTGTTTTGCCATTTGTTTGTTTGTCTGAGTTTGGCTCTCACTCTTTCACCCAGGTTGGAGTGCAGTGGCATGATCACAGCTCAACACAGCCTTGATCTCCTGGGCTCAGGTGATCCTTCAGGCTCAGGTCATCCTTCTGCCTCAGTCTCCCAAGTAGCTGGCAGTACAAGCATGGGTTTGTGCCACCAAACCCAGCTAATTTTTATTTTTTATAGAGTCAAGGTCTAGTGCTGTTGTACACGCTGGTCTCAAACTCTTGAGCTGAAGGAATCCTCCCATCTCATGCTCCCAAGTTACTGGCAGTACAAGCATGAGCCACCATGCCTGGCCTGATGAATGCCTTTTAAATGAATTTAATTTCAAGTCCAATTATACAGTAAGTATATCTAATTCACTGCCTTCTCTTCTGCTTAACATTTTACAATAAATTTGTATTACTAGCATTATTGACATGATGCAATTTTCCTCTATAGATCAATACCCATATTTATGAATATTTTCTCTTGGATTATTTTCCTGAATTTAAAGTGGTTTGTAGGTCAGAGAGGCTCAGCTCTCCTCTAGTTACATCTCTGACTTGGTCCCTGAATCTACCTTGTCCTCACCTTGGCATTCAGTGCACTGAATTAAGTGAAATTGTACCCTCTTGCTTTCATAGAGGGTCTCCAGAATGAAATCAAAGATTAGGCTGGACTGTGCAGCCACGATTTCCTCAGCTTAATCTGGACTCCTCTCAAGCTCATCACTGAGCACTCCCTTGAGCATAAAGACCAGTTGCATGAAAGGGACTTGCTTTCTGGAAGTCCCTGCTGCCCCTGCTCTTGAGATCCCAGGGATACTGAGACCCAGAGATGCTTCTGGCACTCTAAGTGACTACTCTTCAGATAGCAAAGCTGATTTCAGGAAACTAATCATTGATGCTAAACTCATCTCTCAGACCACCGACACACTAGTGCAGAGAGTGGAAGGAGATCAGCAGATCAGGGACTTCCTGGGGCCTAGAATGGAGAGCTTGGGCACTCACCCATGCTAAGGAGGCATAGGAGAAGAAGAAACACTTATTTCCTGTCCTGGAGAAACTGGGTTTCAGTTGGGAAGACAAAAGTAAGATGTATGTCTGGAGCTTCATGAGCAGTCACTTCTCTAGCCGCTATTCAAGATTCCTTTTCTTTGATCAGGAGTGTCCTTCTTCAACTAAAGATCCAGGAAAAAGTGACTGGGACACCTGGCGGGGCTCACATACGCATCATTGTCTCTGGAATCAAAGTCTGGTTTTGACCCTGTTTCTATGACCTCCTTCTGGGAGACCTTGGGTAGCATACTTACCCTCTCTAAGCCTCTGTGTTTTCATCTGAAGTAAGAGGATAGTAAAAGCACCTCCCCCTGGGGTTGCTGCAGTATGTACCTGTCACCTAGCAAAGGTTCAACGAGTGTTGGTGAATACTATTATAATTGCTACTATGATTAGCTTAGTTAACAATAAGGTACTTACTGTGTGCCAGGCGTTGTTTTAACACTTGGCAAATAAGTTTAATCCTCATAAATAGTTCTGTGAGGTGCTATCATTTTCCTCCTTATTCAGATGAAAACAGGTATACTGAGTGGTTAAGAAAATTGCCTGAAGTCACGTAATAAGTGAAGAAATCAGGATTTTGAACCCAGGCAGTATGGCTCTAGAATTCATACTCTAAATCATTACACTATTAATTAGCATTATAATTTAATGAGTTACCATACTTTTTAGTTATTAATAATTACTATTCATTTTATGAACAGAGTTGGTTAGGGTGACTGGGATGGGGTGTTAGGAATCCAGCCAAGCTCACTGAGGTTAAAAAGAGTTTTTAAGTCTAGGAGGGGACCGAGGATCTGAACAGGAAGGTGGGGCAGAAGTTCAGTGCTGTGCATTAGGCCAATATGGTAGGCATGGAAATGTATAAGGGCATGGATGGCCATGGGCAGCCCGGGGTATTCTGTGGGCTGGACAAAGGGCACCTGAACTTCCAAGCTCCACCTATGAGAAGGGCTGAGGCTTCCACTAGGTTTCCCACTATCTCAAGGTGGATTCCAGGCCTGAGTGGGTCAGGACCTGCAAGGACCTGCAAGGGAAGCAAAGCAGGACAGGAGAAGGTGCAAGGTGATGTCTCCTCTAGGGAGATTCTGAGGTCCCAGGAACCCAGAGGCTCAGAGATGCTTCTGGAGCTCTGAGTATCTATCTACTTGTCTGTGGTGAAAGCTGATTTCAGGAATCACTGTTGATCTGAGCTAAACTGGTCACATTGCCACAAGATGTCTGAATAAGGATGAATTTTCCCCTGGGGACCATGGTCTGTAATTTCCAGCTTCCTCATTGTTGGTGCTTGGATTTTTCTCCCATGGACTTTTGCTGCTGATTATGGCCTCGAAATATGCTCACTTTTGCTTTCTTCTGGGTATTTTAAAGTTGAAGATTTTATCCCAGCACTTCGGGAGCCTGGGTGGGAGGATTGCTTAAACTCAGGAATTTGAGACCAGTAAGTCCTCGTCTCTACAAAAAAAAAAAAAAATTAGCCAGGCGTGGTGGTGCCTACCTGTAGTCCCAGTTACTCAGGATACTGAGGCAGATTGCCTGAGCCCAGGAGTTTGAGGCTGTGGTGAGTCAAGATTGTGCCACTGCACTTCAGTCTGGGTGACAGAGTGAGATCCTGACTCAAACAAAAAAAAAAGATTTCTGTCCTTTCTCATTCCCTCTTGGTTAGATGTCATTTGTGTGTGTGGTCAGGGCGGCATGAAACAATTAAGGATGAGAAAAGTGTACTCTAGCTACGGGACCTCAGCCCCAGCAACCTAACTGCCTACCACAGCTTGGTGTGGCCAAGAGTGAAATCCCAATACATTAACTGGCCTTCTAGAGAACAGCCATGTCCTTCTCTGGATGCCTCGTCACAGTCGCCTCATCTGTCCCCCAGCTGGGGATACTGTATCAAGCCGCTTTCAGAATGAGACAGTTTTCTGTGTTGTACAGCAGAGATAATGGTTTTCATTATGTACCAAAAAACATGGGAAGTCTAATAACAGTCTATGATGTTGCATGATACTGCCACTTCTGTTTAGCCCGGCCCGTGGACCCCTATGAGAGAGCCTTTTCAATTTAAAAAATAAAAAAAAAGCAAATCAGCTTTTCTTGAAAGATCAGCCTCTCCACTAGCAACTTCCTTCTCACCCTTTCACCTGACAAGAAATTGCTGGTTGCTTACTCTGCATGTCAAGCCTGTACTGGTTTGGAATTGGCAACTGGGAAGAGCTGAAAGAGCATGGGCCTGATCCATGTTGAAATCCCAGTTCTGACTCACATGAGTTATGTGACACTGAGATAGTCACTTAACCTCTCTGAGTCTCAGCTTCCTTATTTGCAAAATGGGGATCCTTATCCCAGTCTTCCAGGGCTGCTGTTGGAGTTCTATGGAATAACATTTCTCAAACACCTAGCTGGAGCCGGCAAGTCAATCCTTAAAAATCTCACTGCTTTGATCATTTCTACTACTACTCATGGTCACTAAGACATGCTTCCTGCACTAGAAGGGTACAGAGTGTTCCTTATGGATGGGAAAAGGGCCTGTGATCTACGCTGGGATCCAGTGAGGAAAAGATCAATTTTACCAGGATGGGAATGGGCAGAACGGACTTCAAGTGAGACTCATGAGCACAGTCTTTGCAGAACAAAAAGGTCCATGGCAAGAGGCATAAAATATGGACAAATCCTGAGACGTGTGAGCAGCAGCAGCACAAGGGGAACTTCTGGCCAACCACAGGTCCCAAACTGGCTCAGGGGCCGGCTTCTAGCAAGGAGTCATTCACGAAAGGCTTTTAAGCTGGGCAAACATAAGGCCAGATTCATCTTTGGGATGATCACTGTGGCTGCTTGGAGGGATGAGCCTGGAGGAGAGAGGACCTCAGAGCCAAGGCTAATCCTGGCCCAAGGAAAAGGTCCCTAACTTCATTCATGAGGCTACTGGTCCCCCCGCCATCTCCTCCCAGCACCCTGGCTGCAGTGGCCCAGTTCTCAGTGGTTGTGGGCCTGTCTGCTTTGGAGCTGCCTTTCAGAGGGTCCTTTCAGGCACCAGCTGCAAAGCCCCCTGCCTCCAGCCTGTTCCTCTCTGACTCTGCAGGTGCAGGACATTCTCTGCTTCAGGCTTCCAAACCCCGTACCATCTCAGAATCCCTGTCTGGTAGCCACAGACAGGGTGACTGAGTTGCTGCCCATCCTCTACCAGTCCAGTGAATTTAATTCCATCCAGTTAAATCATTTTTATGTGTGGCCCCAGAGCTCAGTTTTGAGGGTAGCATGAGATTGCAGTAGATGAGGTCATGAGCCCAAGAGGCTCACAGTGCAGGAGATACAATTATGTTGTAATCCAAAGCTGAGTGCTGGGATGTGCTCAAGAGAGGGCCAAGTACAGAGCCCCACTCAGGGATGAAAGAGATGGGGCCAAGGTTTCTCCTTGGTAGCCTCAGAAAAGCTTCATGGAAGAGGTGGCACTGGCCTGAGCTCTGCAGACTAAGAAGACACTTCATAGTCAAAGGATGAGAGGAGGGCATTGGGGCTGAGAGAAGGTGTGTGTTGGGGGCAGGGGGAGTGCTGTTGCCTGGGGCTGGACATCAGGGAATGAAGAAGAGGTGATGGAGACCAGGACAGGAGAGGTGGGCTGAGGAAGGGGCCTGAGGTCACTTTCTACTTCCCTAAAGTATAAGAGCAATGGTCATGTAAGACAAAGCATAGCAGTAGCTTTGATTAAGTGCCCTGGTACTATGTATTTCATTAACTCTACATAAACACATATAGCCTGAATTTTATAATCATCCTGACAGGTAGAGATTATTACCATTCTCGTCTTACAACTGAAGAAACTAAAAATTAGAGAGATTAAATGGCCCAATCAAGGCCACTGAGACAGGAATGGAATTCGTATACCTGGATCTCAGCCCAGCAATGTCCACTATATACAATACCATCTCCTTGAAAGATGGAGGCAGGTATGTGCATGTCATTCAAACAGCCAAGAAAGCCTAGAATCATCAGCACCACTGCCACCATAGTCGTGGACTCCAAATTCAATTTCATAGGGGAGAAAAAGTACCAGAGGCACCTCTTGGTAACAGGATCTTGTAACATTTCTGAGGATATATGTTTAATGAAAATCAACCACTACCAGAGACTACCTGCGGTCACTGACTGCTTACAGTGTGTAAGGTGTTTCCACTCCACGTTCAAAATAACTGTCACAACAATTATACACAGAAGGCTTTGCTCCCCAGGTTTATAGTTGATGACTTGGAGGATCAGAGAGGTCATGTGATTTGCCCCGTTACACAGAGTGGCAGCAGGAATGAGGAGCAGGTTTCCAGGTGCTGGGACCCACCTGCAAACCTCAAACTCAGCATGCTAACAGCTCAATCCTCCAGGTTTCTCTCCAAAGCATCCTCTTAGCTGGTCCCAATCTCAGTAAGTGATGTCACCTTCCCTGGCAGCACAAATCTAAGCCATTCCTGAAGCCCCTCTCCCCTGCTTTGACCCTCTCCCTTATCTAACCAACATCAAGTCCTGCTGGTTCTTACTTCTCAATCTCATCCAGTTTCTTCCACTTCTCATCATCTCTGCCTCCACTACCCCAGTCCAAGCCACAGTCATCTGTCACCTGAGCTTCTGCAGCAACCTCCCAGTCTCCCTGAATCTCGTGCTTGTAGATGTGACCCTGCTTCAGCTACAGGCCCCAGCATGGCCCATCCCCTGCAGGGAGCTCTGCTTCCTCTAGTCCTGCCATTTTTCCCTTCCCTCAAACACCCTGTTCTGCGTGACCTTAGGCTTTTGCTTTCTCTGTGTCTCATCTTCCTTCTCTGCAAAACAACAAGAAATGTCTCTGCCCTCCTGATCCGAGATTCCCCCTCAAGGATCTGCTGGGAAGAACCGGGTTAGGAGGATGGAAACCAAGGATAGGAAGACCTAGAGGTTTGAGCAGCTCAGTACCCTTCTACACAGGAGACCTCAACGGGGAACCGAGGCCCAAGGGTGGGGCAGGAGGCTACCTTCCCTCTTTTCTCACTCCATCCCAAACTCCCTTACTGCCTTAGCCACCAACAAACTGGGAAATGTAACTGAGTGCCAACCAGGCTGCACAGGGCCCAGAGAAATGCCTGAGAAGCTGCTACTGGTGTGGAGGCAGAGCAGGTTCGGTTGAAGAGGGCCCCTGGCAGGGCTGGGCACTGGATCAGTGCCCTGGGCCTGAACCTCAAGGAACCTGGGGTTCCGGGAGCTCTAGCGGCCTAGAGAGCATTGAAGCAAGGGTCTTTGCCCCTTTGACCGGTGAGGTAGGTTCTTGAAACTTACAGATGCTTTCTCAGAAAAAACGTTTCTAAATACATAAAACAAAAAGCCACAGGATTTTAAAAAATGATTATATTGAAATAGTTATCAAAATGTTAAAATGAGAAATGTGTGATACAGTTATATTATTTCTTTTTTCAGTCACAACGATATCTAACGGCAAATCTAATAACTATCATAACCTTGAGGTAGTGATGAGTGGAAATGATATTTTGAGGTATCTCAAACAACTATAATGGGATACAAAAATATCTGATCCCTCCTGGTAACAAAGTCCCAGAGATTGCTAATGCTATTGTGGTTTATTACCTGTATTCACAGCAGGAGAAAATAGTAACTTTCAGTTATTTTTTTCCCAGCCACACGCTCACATTACCAACCTCTAATTTAGGGCAGTAACCTCACTTCACAGAGGAGGAAACTGGAGCTCCCAAGGGGGCAGGGACTTGCAAGAGGCTCCCCAGCAATTCTGAGTTACAAGCAGATGCTAGCTCAGGTCCCTGATGCCTCCCAGGCTACTCTGCCTGGTCTGCAGAGCTACCTCCCAAGTGCAAGATTCTCTAAACTCATTACACACAATGATCATTTCACATTTCTGAGCCTCAGTTTCCTCGCCTGGAAAACAGGAATAGCTACACCCACCTCTGCAGGCTGCTGCAAAGCCAGAAAGAGAAAATGAACAGGAAAGGGCCCTGTTAGCTGGACGGTGTAATGTAATTGTATACATCAGTAAAATGTGAGTAGTTATTGTGCATTACCTCATGAGAAACCAACGGTTATGAAAACCTAGGGTGATGAGCCCAAATGCCTGTGGGGTAAGACAATCAGGAATGGTGGGGACTATGGTAAACTCAAGAACTCATGCCCTTCTGAAAAGGGCAGCATCCATTCAGTACCAGGGGAGGATGCCATGCAGGAAAGTGGGCCTAGTGTTGACAGATTTGGCTGTCTAAGAGCTGGTAGAAATTCATATTTGGGAAAAATGTTCTGATTTTAAAATAGAATGTGAGCCCCAAATCATATCTATAGGCTATCAGTTTACAGCCTCTCAGGTATACAGGTAGAAGAATTTTACTGCCTGGGAAAGGAGAAGATGATACAGGTTAATGTTTGCCACCCAGGCCAAGAAAGTCCTCATCCCATCCTGGCCCTGGAGGTCAGAGGAGGTCTGTGCAGGGTGGATATTCTTGTGAGGGCAGCCCAGGCCAACCAAACAGAGACAAGTAAACATTTGTGCTCCAGCCCCTTGCTGCTGGGAGGCTGCCTTGTTTTATTAATAACTCTGGATTGTGCTCACAGCACATCAAGGTAAACAGAGACATTTCCAGGACATGTGATGCAGGCAGTTCTAACAGATGAAGAAGAAACAGGTTTTCAAATATAAATAGGAAGATAAGATAAGCAGGCAGAGATCCCAGTCTGCTTCACACTGAGTTGCAGGCTGTGAGCCACAGACTTACAGAACCATGGCTTGTGGGGGTTGGAAGGGACCCACATATGGAGGATGGGGAAACAGGCCCAGAGAAGGGAAGAGGCTTGCCAAGGGTCATGTTCATTATTTGAATACTTCCGATTTCTTGTCGCATCAGTTTCCTCATCTGAAAACTCTCGCAGAGACACACAGTTTCCATATTCTCCATGGTCCAATGACGCTGCCCATGCCAATACTTCTTGTATCTGGATATCTCGGACTTGACCTTCAAGATCAGCCTGAGTCTGCCTATAGGAGTCTGCCCTGACTCCTCCAGGCAGGGGCAGATGTGACCCTGCTCAGGACCTCAGCCCCATGTGGCTCCATCAACCGCAACACTTGCTGCATGAGACTACCACTGCCAGTGTATCTACCACTCCAGCAGGCTGGGAGCCCCAAGGCAGGGCCCTCCTTAGTCAACTCTGTATCCCTAGAGCCCAGCCCAGGCCCTGGCACACGGGAGCTGCTCTAGAAACAGATGCTGAATGAAATGGAGAACAATGCATAATGTCAGGTTCCTCTTGCAGCAGCATAAGGAGTGGCAAGTGAAGACTGTCATGGTGGAGTTCACCAAACACCATCGTGACATCAAGTAAACACACCAAATAGCTCCAAGTCTAAAAAGAAGAAAGACTTTGATCCATCACATCAAAGATCAGCCAAAACTCTGGTGAGGAAGGTCCATGGCTACTTTTTATAATCCATCTTGGGAACAAATGAGTGAGGATCCAATAAGTGCCAGACTCCCTTCTGGAAACCCACACACACAGCCTCCCTGCATTTCCTAGCATTTGAAGAAGGTGTGATACACCTATCTTACAGGTGACTAAATAACACATCCACGACTGGAAAGAGCGAATGCAGGACTGAAGATAATCCACACAATGCCAGAGCTCTTCCAGTGTATCAAAGTTGTTCCCTAGTTAACAATGAACTGCTTTCATCCTGCCTGTCTAGACTGGGGCGTATCCCAGGCATGGAATGGGGGTGGGGTGGGGGGGCATTGGAGGTCCCATCTGTTGCCTTCTAGGAAAAGAAATGAAATACAGAAGACAGAAGAGAAGCCTGAAGCCCCCACTCACTACAGCCACTGAGTGGGTAGGAGACAGAAGGTTCTGTTTAGCTATTTTTTAAAAAATGATTTTAAAAATGTTATTTACACTTTTGAATTATTTCTAGAAAACTTTGGTTTAGAGAGTGCCAGTTTGGAGACAGAAGTCCTCAGGTCAACTCATTCTTTCATTAGCCTCATGCTAAGGATTCAAGCAGCAGCAAGATGGGATCCAAAAGGGGGTTTGTGAATGTCATGGCTGGCACAGTGGAAACCATTCTGATTTCTCTGTGTGTGCATTGGACATCTCCAGCTTCTAACTGACAAGGTATGCATCCGATGATGACCAGTCCAATGTAATCCCTTGCATCCTAAGTGGATAAGGCAGAGGCTTGGAGTCAGAGAGACTGAAGTCCCAAACCCATCTGACCTCTCTGATCTTCAGTGTCTACACCTGTGCAGGGCTTTTGCGATGACAGTGACACAGGTCAGGCAGCCAGCACAGTGTACACATGTTACATACTGATCTTTTTGGTTCTCTAGCTCTCTCCCCTCGGAGTTGTTGGAGGCTGAGCACTGGAGGTTGCTGGGGCATGGAGGAGAACAGATGGGCAGATGTACTGTTCAACTCCTCAGGCTTTGCCTCCATTGTACCTTGTGAATGCTACTTTGCAGATTGGATTGGTATTGTATAAGCCCTCAATATATTGCTTGTTACAGGCTCATAAAAATCTTGAGAGTGAAATTACATCCTCTTGCTACTTTCTGGCTTGAAGACAAAGCCCAGCCCCTAAGCCTACTCTTTGTGGCTCTCCAGTCAGCCTCCTTCCAGCATGTACTCGGTAGCCTCCATGCTTATCTGCTCAACCTTCCCTAGACATGTTCTGCCCACTCCGCCTCTGCACCTGTGCTCATGCTGTTGTTCTTCTGGAACAAACCAAACCCTTCCAATGTCTTTCCTCACCCACCAGTAAGATGCATTTCCTTGCAACTTAAGCCTCTTGCAGCATCTCCCTTCTAGAAATCCCATGATGCTGTAAGAAGCAGCTGCCATTTTTAGTCTCCTGTTCTCTGGAATGGCTTTATTTGCTGCAGGGCCCTGAATGAGTGTCTGAGCTAGTCAAGGTCTCCATATACTTTCATAAGAAGGAGAGCTCCTCTAAGGCAGAGCTGGGGCAGATCTTCCCCCTCCTGTCTTCACATCTTCACCTGAGAAACTCCCCCATCCTTCAAAGCCCACAAGGGAAAGTGCTCTCTCTTCCCGGAAGCTTTCCTTGGTCCATCAGGCTGGTCTTGATCTCTCCCATCTAAACTCCTTGCAGCACTCCATCTAAATCCTTGTCAGAGGACACATCCTGATGTGTAAAGTAGTCATTTACATGGCTCACTTCTCAACACTGAGCCCATGAGGGAAGGGGCCATGGGCTGCTCACTGCCATGCCTGTGGCTCCAGCACAGGGCTTGACATGAATGGGATTTCAATAGCTATCTGCATAATTAATAATAATAATCACATAAAACAGGTCCATAATGCTTACTATGTGTCAGGTATTACTACAAAGGCTTTGCAAATGTTGGCTTATATAATGCCTTACATATGTGAGTATATTTAATAGGCACAGTTTCTCTATGAAGTATGTCCTGTAATTACTCCATTTTTCAGACAAAGAAATCGAGTCACAGAGAGATTAGGTAATATGCCTAAGGTCGAGCCAGTGACAAAGCTCTGTCTGAATCCATGCTCTGATGTTCCAGCAACCATATTCTTAACCACTGAGTGATACATACCACCTCTGAATTCATGCACTTTTATATCGCCAGAGCAAAGAGCCAGGCAGTTGGCCAGCACTCAGTTAGCATGTGTTCCCAATGCCCATTCGCTGGAAGGCCACCCTCAGTCATGGGGAGACACAAGGTGAGATATGCACCTGCAGAGGAAATTCACCCTACCAAGCCAGCCACCAGCATGCTCTAAAGTGAGCTGTTCCCCTTTCCCTTCTCCTAGTGAGATGCCCAAGCCCCGCTCTACAGTCTTCCCTGGCAGGGCAAGCTACTATGCCAGTCTCAAGATGGGAAGACTGTGTGCTCTGTCACCCTCAGGGCTGGCTGCCCACCTATGTCTTCATTCATGAAGGCTTCCTCACACTCGATTTGGCTTCCAGAACACACCATCCTTAGCTACTGTCAGAAATAGTCAACTTTGCATGGCTGGTGATGTTCCCTGACACCAAGAGAGAAGACAAAAAAAGTAGACCCTGCATCATACTTCCCTGACTTTCATTTTTTCTATGACCCTAAGCCCCATATTCACCCATGCAACATTAACTTATTCTCAGATGATAAAAGTCGAGGGAGCGATAAAAGTCTGGTGTTTCAGAATGTGATTCTAAGGTCAACTGATGTGAATCCTTTTGCTTACTTATTCCCATACCTTGTGCAAAGGGACTAGGACTCCAGATAGACAAAGACAACCCCAGCTGATGTTCCGGAGATCTCGATCCAGGGTCTCCCACACAAGGTCTTCACGACCAAGTATAGCAAATTACATGCACCAGACCCTCCCTCCCTGCCAAAATCCAGTCATGTCATGCTATCCAAAAGGATAATCCTTTGCTAAACCCTATACAATTGTTTTCAATGTTTTCTGGTAATGGACACCAGAAAGCTAGCGAACTTGCTTCAGCTTTAAATACATGTGCTAATAACTCTTTCACAGAAAGAGCCCCTTCCTGCCGATTTCAAGGTTCTGGAAATCAGACTCCTAACAAATTTCCTTTGACTTTGTTCCACATAATCCCGCTTCTGTCTGCTTCATGCTCTTCTCCAAGTGTGTTGGGTCCCAGCAGGCCTTTGTCCTCCATGAATGATGGCTTCAGGCTCGACAAATGGCTCTCCATCTATCATCGCTGAGCTCCAGCGGCAACAACAGAGGCTCCTCTGTTTCCCTCCTCCGGCAGGCAGAATGATGATGGCCCTGCCTCGGACTTGCCTCCCCCACTGTCTTGGGAGAGTTACCAAGAATGCTGGGAGTTATACGGAAGGTGAGGAAGGGCGGAGTCACTTCCACTTTCAACGTGAAGCCATTCTTGTCTGTGGAGACCCCCTTTATGTTCTCTTCTGCCCAGTGACCAGTCCCTACTCCCATCCATCCTCCACTCTGAAGCCCGAGTCTTTCTTCTAGTCCCGTCAGTCATATTGAGCTCAAGAAACCACTGAGATAACCGTGTTTTGCAAGTGCAAAATGGGCAGAGCTGTTAAGGAGTTCTGAATTTGCAGTCAGGAAAGCTGGGGTTCAAATATTGCTCAGCCACTGTCAGAATGTGTGACCTTGCAAGGACCACTTAACCTCTCTAAGCCTCAGTTTTCTCATCTGCAAAGTGGGACTGATAATGACTAACCCATGATATCACCATGAAATTCAAGTGGATCATGAAGACAATGGTACTAATCACTAAGCACAGTGTCTGGCAAACAGAAGGCATAATAGGGAGTACTATTAAATAATTTATACTATAATAATTATAATAAGAATTCTATATCTTCCTTACAACTCTAGAAAAATTGAGAGTGACCTGTGGAGTTGGGCCTCCCTTTACAGGGAGCTTTACAACCAGCTCCAGCACAGCCCTGGATCTAGCTCAAACCCAGCCCTGCCACCTGCTGTGTGACCTTGTGAGTACTCATGTGGTTATGCAGGTAAGTGTTAGCCTTTAGCACCTCATACATAGTAGGTGCTGAAGAAACTATAGCTAGTTACATTAGTTACTTATTTGTTAGACACTTTCTGGGAGTCTACCACGTTATGCAAGGTGCTGGAAGAGTTTTAAAGGAGGAGGAGGAGAAGAGAAGGTAAATAAGACATGGTCCATACCTCACAGAGCTCACAACATAACATAGCGATTCCCTGCCCTGGCTACACATTACAGCAACTTAGGAAGCTTTGCCAAATACTGATGCCCAGGTTCCAGACCCAGAGATTATTCTGATTTACTTAGTCTGAGATGAGGCCTGGGTGTCAGTACTTTCAGAAGCCTCCAGGGTGATTCTAATGTGGCCAGGGCCAAGAATGACTGGACTATTTGGGGGAAGACATAAGTACATAGATGCTTTTAATAATATATGGTTACAGCCCTAACAGAGTTATGTACAAAGAGTGGCAGGAACACAGATGAAGGCAAAAATGATGCCTCGTCATTTACGCTGAGTAATAGTGTGGGAGTAGAGCTAACCAAAGAGAAAATCTAAGAGAAGGGCAAGACCCCAAACAGAGACAGAGCCACAGTGAGTCACCAGCAGAAACTGGGACAAACCAGGACAGGCGAGAGGGAAGCAAAAAGAGCTGGACTGATTCCCATGTGCAGAGCTCCTCAGGGCCCCAGCCTGTACCTGTGCCCCACTCCTCTGCAAGAGCCTTGCTCTAAGGGCTTCCCTCCCACTCAAGACCAAGAGGCCTCCTCTGTGTAGAAAAGAGAGGCAGCGTGCTCCACATCATTGAGCAGCCTCTGGAAAGTTCCTCATCAGCTGGTGCCACATGTCTTGCAGAGTGGCCAAACACAGGGTGACTCACAGGTTTGTTGGTTGGGGAGAAGGGAGCAGGCATAGGCTTGCCTCCTGTCCATGGTGCTGAACCATCCCTGTGCTGGGGAACCAGGGTGCTCACAGTGTGGTCCACAGATAAGCAGCATCAGGATCCCATGGGAGTTTGTCAGGAGTGCAAAATTGTGGGCCCCACCCCATAGCTACAGAATCAGAATCTGTACTTAACAACATTGTCAGGTGATTTGTATGCACATTAAAGTCCAAGATGCACTCCTTAAAGCCAGGGTTTTCAAGCTGTAGGCTGCGTCGCCTTCGTGAGCCATGAAATTAATTCGGTGCATCAGAAACAGCATTTTGAAAGAAAAGAATGGAAGAAATGGTACAGAAAAGAATAAAAAATGTCAGAGTTCATAACATGTAGTAAGAGCAAGCATTATCATTATATATGTGGGTGTTTTAAACAAGAACTAAAAAGTATTTATTACAGGTAGCATGTTCAACAATGTCTGAAAGCTGCTCCTTGTTTTTCCTCATTCTGGGACACTGGTGACTCTTATCCAATATCCCCCAAGATTGTGGGCCAGATGAGGAAGCAGACAGTGGGAAAAATGAGGGTGACAAGTCGACAGAGAAAGAGAATGACAGAGGTAGACTGAGTCTACAGGAGACGTCCACATCGAGGGAACACTGGGGAAGGAACACATAAACAAGACTGTTATACTTGATTCATGTTTGGATGTTGTTTCTTTTGTATCATCAAGCATGGCTCAAGTATAAAATGACTGAAGGAATAAGAGTAGAGTTGGGCAAATGTGGACATGGACAGGTAAGTCTACGTGGGCAGACAACCAAACCAGTAGCACCGAGAAAACTGGGTAGAGTGTTATTACCCAATAGAATTACTTTAAAGTGCTTTATTTTCCTTTTTATTTCAATAAAATTGGTAACATTTGGCACCACCCTTAGAACAAGTACTGCAGTGAGTTTACATTTCTCAAAGTGTGTCTAATTTTTTTTTTATTTTTAGAGTCAGGGCCTCGCTATGACACACAGACTGGCATGCAGTGGTATGATCACTGTGTGGCTGATTTTACATACCTAGAATTTCCTCATACTTCGAATGATTTCTGCTACCAGGCCCAGGAAAGGTGGTGGAGTGGGCAGTGGGGGTACCTTCGGCCTATAGTCAACAACTGTGATGTTTTGCTCTTCACCATGGCCAGATTTCTTAGAGTTCCCACTGCTCCCCACCAACCCAAAACATTCAGCGGCACAGCTCTAGAGAACTTTGGAAAGAAATAAGCAGGGGTCTCTTTAAAATGCACAAAGACACTTTGTTCACTTCAAGGGGTGACAGAACAAAATGTCAAGAGTAGAAGTGACTCCGTGATTTTTCTTCCTTTCAGAACTGGGCAGTGGGAGTTATTAACCTCTTGCCACACGCCTGTTATTTCATTTATACAACAGTGTCCTACATTCGATTCTGCCTAGAAAATTGGTGTCTAATGGAAGATGGCAAAAATGACTTTTAAAATAATTTTCTCCCAAGCTAGTGGAGTTTATAAAACAGTGAGCCCAATAGTTCCACGTTGAGAAACTCTGTATGGAGGGAGTGGTATGTGACAAAAAAATTTGTCAATATCCACAAAGGGTTTCATTTTCAAGGAAGACGCGATTCTGTGTATCCAAATGTGTGTTTGATCTACAAAATGGCAGAATCAAGACCACCACCAACTTGGACAGTTTTATTTTATATATTTATAAGAGCATTTAAAAAAATTTAGACAGGGTATCTAATTTTTTAGGGCCATTTAAAGTCCTTCAAAACCCTAGCTAAGTTAGTTGGCATGATGCTTGATATAACAAGAAGGGTGGCTCCATTTTACTGGTACCTACTATGTTTCTGGACCTTTCTGTCTTTATTTAATCCACTTGACAAACAATGGGATAAGTGCTACAATCCTTATTTTCAGAGATGATAAAATGAAAGTATAGAGAACTTTAGTGACCTGTCCAAGGTCACACAGCTTATCAGAATGCCACCAACAGAATCTGAATTGCAACATGCGTCTGATCTCAAAATGCCAACTAACTTGATCAAGAGTCGACTTGTTCAATTGCCTTTCTGCCTCAGTTTCAAAAGCCCCAATGTTTCAAAATAACCTCTTTCCTATGGACATCTGGCTATTTTCCCAACTTGGTGCTTTCATCTCTCTGGATCTTGCATCTGAGTAGGCTGACATTTCCCACTGGTTTTGTCTGTCACTGAGGGATTGTCCTGTGTGGGTGGAGAACTTCCAGAGAAGAGTCTTCTGGAAGCGAACTGGCTTTCCACAGTAGTCAAATGACATCTGCTTCCCTTCTATTCATCAATGATTGTAAGGAAACAGCATATACTCAAAGTGGGAGAATTTAAGTAAAATTCAACTTTGAAGCTGGATTTCCTTAATATAACAATTTAAACATTTCTGAAACTGGTTAATGCTTAGAGGGAAATCATCCCCTCTGAGAAATGACATTTAAAAAACCTCAATCTGAATGCAAAGACAGTCACTTTAACACAGCAATACTTTCCCCAGGGCCCACCGTGTGCTACACACCGTGAATGAGGAGGCCGGGGGGAGGGAGAGGAGGTGACAAAAAGGCACCAAGTCATCATCTTAAACCATGGTGTTTATTTACCAGTGAAAATACACATCCACTGAAAATTCTAAGTAGCGTTTAATAGAAGGAGACACATTTCAGCTCAATACATGAAAGGATTTTCTGCCCAGCCGTGCTTGTCCGACCATGGAATGGCCAACCTTATTAGTGAGTGAGTTTTACTCAAAGATGTGCTGGTAAATTTTTGACAATTGGCTCTCCAGAAGGAAAAAAAAAAGCCCTGATTTGTAGTGTTTGCTGATTTTTGAGGTGTAAATACTCCTACCATGGCTGATGTCAAACTACTGAAGTGAAGTCATTGGAAGTGGAGTTGGAGAGAGATGAGCAGTGACAGCCATCATAGAGCATATCCAGCACACAGATGACACAGACATAAGTCACCTTGTGAGTGGAGTAGAATGAAATAAAATAATCAGGGGGTGGTGACTGTCAAGTACTTATTCCCTTTGCTTTTGATATAATTTATTTAGGTGTAAGATGAAATAACTTAATTTTTAATAATGGTAGTGTTTAATAACTAGTGCACAAAATCCCTAAAATACTAACACTTCACATGAGCCATATGAGGGGGCTCAGAATTCCACGGGGCCTTTACCACATTGGGGGAAGGAGGTGGGGAATCAAGCTGATGATCATTTGTCATGGATATAATGACCTAAGTCTTTAATAACATCCAACTTGGGCACCAGTCACAGCTATAGCTACAGTATCATGGCTGATGGCATTTCAGTGTCTACCTATACCAGTGAGAGTGCTGAGAGCTTTACCTGCATGATCTCATTTATCTTGACTAAGACCCCATAAGGTGGACAAAGACTAATATCAACCCAATTCTACAGATGAGGAAACTGAGGTTTAGAAAGATAAGTTGCTTGTCTAGAGTTACAGGATACTAAGTGTCAGTGTTGGAATGTTTGACTCCAAATCCCTTTTCATGAAACCAGGATATTACATGGATATAACAAGAAATGCACCATATCTACTGGTCCACGAACCACCACTACTTTCCAATGAGGCAAATTCATCAGTAAAACTTGAGAAAATAAGACATATTCTGCTCCCGGCTGCAGATTTCAGAATGGTGGGCTCAGCATTCTGAATCCAGAAACTTACATTGAACCTAGAGCACATAAAGGAAGTATTTAAATGAGCAACAAGCATATTCCTTTCTTTTGTTTCGCAATAAACAAACAACTGAAATTTTAAATTAAGTAGATTCATATAAAATCACCATGTTTGTAAGTAAAAAAGATAAAGTCAAGTATGTGCAACTTAGTTTCACTGAATGGACAACTTGGGACACAGCAAAGGGACTGCCAGCAACATGCAACCTGATTCGAAGCCTCGAGTATCGATGCTCACAGATAACAAACCTTGTCCTTGATCCAAAGGATGGTAAAGGGATGAGCAGTATGATCAAACCAGATGTCTAATAAGGAGCACATATCTCTGTGTTGCAAAGATGCGGGTGAGTCGAGAAATATTGTCCCAGTTCCTGCCACCACCTCTCTACTGTGCAGTGAAACAGCAGAGATGACTCCATGCTAAGCCACAGTCTTCCCACATGCCCTATCATGAAGTTCCGTCCTTGTCCCCAAGTCCACCTCAGGTGACCACCCCAACTGGCCTTGCAGTTGGTAGGCAAGATGTTCTTACCGGGCAGAGGATCCTCCAGTGATCAAAGGGCTGCAGTTTGGCTCACGCCTATAAATCCTAGCACTTTGGGAGGCCAAGGTGAGAGGATTGCTTGATCCCAGGGGCTTGAGACCAGCCTGGGCAACTTGGTGAGACCTCGTCTCTACAAATAAATCAAGAAAAATTAGCCAAGCATGGTGGCACACACCTGTAGTTCCAGCTACTTGAAAAGCTGAAGTGGAAGAATCGCTTGAGCTCAGCGGGTCGAGGCTGAGGTGGCCGTGAACATGCCACTGCACTCCAGCCTGGGTGACAGAGAGAGATTCCTACTCAAAAAAAGGGCTGCAGTTTCCCTCACGCCCTCTGCGTGTTGCTTATCTGCCTTCTACTAGTCAATGGAGGCTCCAGGCAGGGCAGGGGCCACAGCCCATGGCTGGACAAGTGGGGCCCAGAGCCCACAGGCAGAGAGAGTACAGCCCACTGAGTCCCCTTCTGCTTCCCTGCTGCAGCTGCCTTCTCCTTTTCCTTCTCCTCTACTGCAATTGGATGAAAGCGTTTGCACTCAGTGTTTACCTGTGAAAGTTTCAATCAGTCACTTAACAAAGATCCCTGAGCTGTGCATATTAGATGTTTTTTCATCATGCCTCCATGGCATGGCATGACTGAGGTACAGCTGCATGATGCAAACTATCTAATCTGTGGGCAACAGCTCTTGTTGCAACAAACATAGGGAGTGAGAAGGGCTGCCTGGCTTTGGCCTGGAGGAGTTTAAAATCAATCACAACGCAGCTGAGAAGGAAATCATAAATGCTATAAATTTTTTAGCATAAATGATGTGACTGGGGCGATATTTCTAGTCTTCACAAGCAGCTTTTCAAGGTAACTATTGCTATCCCACTTTCCCACTTAGAGAGGAAACTGAGGCTCGGGAAAGTTGGGAAGCGCATCCAGAATCATGCTGCCATTAAATGGCAGAGTCACGCTTTAAACTCATGTCTGTTTATATGCAGAACCCTTATTCTAGCCACACAGCAACTCTGCCTGTACAAAAGGGGAACACAATATTACTAAGGGCTTATTTCATGCCAGTGATGATGATAAAGTGATGAACACTTACATAGTGAGTACAGTGCTCCAGGCACTGTTGAAACTCAGGTTTTCAAATTCTCCCAACAGTCTTCATTTTCGAGAGGGGGAAACTGAGGCTCAGAGAGGTCATACAAGTTGCCCAAGGTCATGTGGCTAAGAACTGGGCTAGCTGGTTCTACATAAATGCTACTCTTGTCAATCTTGAGAAAAAGGTGAAAGCATCACTCATTCACAGCTGAGGAAATTAAGGCTTGGAGAAGGCAAGAGGCAAATGGCTAAGAAGCTAGAAGCGTTTATCTTAGCAATGATTATATCTCAGGAGTAGAAGGAGACTGGCTTGGGGTTTAGCTTTCACTTGCTGGGTGTATAAACTTAGACAAGCCCCTTGACCTCCCTGTGCCTCGTTTTACTCAGGAGGAGAATAAGGGGATTTAACCAGGGCTCCCCTATCATCCCATCCAGCCTGGACACACCAGGACCCCTGGATGCCAGAATGACCGATGCAAGATGTTCTCTAGCTGAGAGGAGAAAAGTGCTCCTTCAGGCTCAACACACACATTCCCCTCCACCGTGGCTGCTACATTTTCAGGCAAATAAACAGCCTGAAACACTTCCCAAATCGCTGCTTAATGCTTCTCCTTAGAGCATCATCTCGTTTATGGATCTGTAGAAAGGGTTTATGGCAATGCTGTTGATGGAGCAACGTCCCAGATGATTTATCAGAGAAGGTGATGTAAAACAGCAGCAAGACACCGCAGGGAGGAGGAAGAGGGTTAACTGTTCAATTCTGGCTGGGAAGGAAAGAGGCAGACATAGCCGGAGGAAGAAGGTGATCTGTCTGGGCTTGACTTGTCATGGGTGCCTGTGACGACTTTCTATACAAGCAGAAAATGACCAAAAAAAGTTGAGGAGGGGAGATTTGAGACATGTTGAAGGGGGCTAAAAGAAATTCTCAGAGCCTGTTGATGTCTCGAAGGCACATAAAGACTGAGATGCTAAGTGCAAAATGCATCTCAGAGCCTTCCCCATCTTAGTAGCTAATTTGGGCCAGGCAGGAGCTTAAGGTATTAGGAGGTCTATGTACAGATTTCATAGTGACAATGACTGGTGGGCCTGTCCTGGTGCATAGTGGGACTATCAAGCTACTTGGAAGAGAAGCCAAAGGCCAGATCCAACAGGGCGAATAAGGATGTAGCACATCTTAGCCAAAATACTACTACACAGGGCTTGGAAATCAATGTGAGATCAATTTTCTGTGGACCCTCTGGGACTGGGATCGATGTAAATTACAGGAAACAAGCATGGCTCACCTCGCCTCACCTTCCCTGCATCACCTCTTGCTATGTCCCCTCTCATGACTTAACTCCACATCTCCATGTCTCAGCACTCGTTGTTCCCTCTGTCCAGATGGTCCCCCTTGCTGTGCACTGCTGACAAAGTCCTACCCTTCCCTTTAGCTTTTTCAAGCTGATTTGGGAAACCTGCTTCCCCTACTAGGGCTGGATTCAGAGGCATGCGATCCGTACAGTTGCACAGAGCTGCATGCTTAAAGGAGCCGTAGGCTTGGCTGAACGCTCTGCTGTTACTGTCTTTGAATTCTTCGTTTTTGAATAAAAGGACTCAGCATTTTTGCTTAGCAATGGATCCTGCAAATTATGTGGCTGGCCCTGCTCCCACCCCTGGAGGCTGTGGGTTCACAACACCTTATATGTTCCTCTACTATAGGACACATTATTGTTCTTCGCCATTTTTCTGTGTTTTTCCACCTTGCCTAATGGCTTTTAAAAAAAACCCTTGAAAGGGATTCTACACCTTCCCCCAAAACAATGCAACAAACAGTACTTTAGCATCAACTTGTATCAGATAAGAAAGAAAAAAAGAAGAAGAAGAAGACAAGCAGGTAATCAAACCTGAGCTATTAATCAGGTTAATTCCCTTAATGGGCAGACCTCACTTTCGACCCTGTACTCCCTAGAAGTCTATAGGGACAGTGAGATGTTATTGTTTACCCAATCTCATGTCTACGAGACAAAAACAAAACAGCATCTCTGGAGAGGCACATTGTTCTTAACATTAAAAAGAGATCAAATTTATCCTGAGACTCCTCATAAAAAGGACCCTTGTAAACCAGAGGGGCTTTAACACAGTGCTTGGACTTCTTGAAATAGTCTATAACACTCAGTGTCTCTTGGGGTGAGCTCTGTTCTGGGGGAAACTCCATGGCTGATGCTAGTCCCAAGCGGCCTAAGACTCACAAAGAATTAAGATTCACTGTACTGTAATGACAGGTGCTCACAGTAGACACTTTCCCATAACGACCCTTAATCTAGGCTAATGGCATTTCCACAAAGCACGATTCTATGCAACAAGTCTCATTGATTTGGTACTGGGAATTAACATACTGAAAGTATTTGTGTATGGGCCCATCTTAAAGCAGAGATCTTTTCCTTCTTGTCTCTGAAACAAGAAGGCCTGACTCAAGAGTCAACATATAATCAGCATATGGTAAAAATGGTTGAATGGCTAGATGGAAAGAGAAAGGATTATGTGAAGCGAACTTCTAATATTCTACCTGCTGTCCTGTCCACTCCAGCATGCTGAGGACTGAACTCTTGCTTAGAAACACTGATCCACTCTTTGGCTGCATATCTGGTGACAATTCCTTGGGCCTGGGGAGTCAGCAGCCAACTAAGCCTTTCCCAGACCTGAGCTTCCTAAGAAAGGTGACTAGTCCTCCAGGGCAGGACATTTCAGAGACTAGGATGGATAATTGTGTGTGTCAGCCTGGAGAGGTGATGGTGCCCAGTGTTTGGTCAAACACTAGTCTAGGTGTTGATGTGAAGATATTTGTGAATATGACTAAAGATTTACAATCAGTTGACTTTAAGTCAAGCAAATTGCCCTCTATAATAGGCATAGACCTCACCTAATTTGGCCTTAAGAGAAAAGACTGTGATTTTCCAAGGAAGATGCACTTCAAACGTCAACTTAGAAATTCTACTTGGCCTGCCCTGCAGATTTTGGACTCGCTGAGCCCTACAATTGTGTGAGTCCATTTCTTAAAATCAACCAGTTGATATCTCTTGCTATACACACACACACACACACACACACACACACACACACACATGCGCACGCATGTTAATAGGGGCACACATACACACAATCATTGTCCCTCAGAATCCCTAGGGGATTGATTCCTGGAATTCTCTGTGGATACCACAATCTGTTGATGTTCAACTTCCTTATATATAAAATAACATAGTATTTACATATTACCTACACACATCTTCCTATACACTTTAAATCATCTCTAGATTACTTATAATACCTAATACAATATAAATACTATATAGTTTTTATACTGTATTGTCATTTATATTATTTTTATTGTTGTATTATTATTTCTTATTTTTTTTTTTCAAATATTTTTGGCCCATGATTGACTGAATCCATGAATGTGTGGAGCCCAGGGATATAGAGAGCCAACTGTATAGATATTGGTATAGATATAAGTATGCACATCACAGATATGCATATTCATTCACCAGTGAGTAAATAGATAAAAAGATATATCCTATTGGTGCTGTTTCTCCGAAGAACCCAGCACCAGGACTACAGACTCAATTATTCTGGCTATGTGACATTGCTACTTTCCCTTAAAAGCCGTCTCCATTAGGGGTTCATAGACAGTGGCACAGAGAATACAAGAAAGGGAGTTTCCAGAAACAAAACTAGTGTGGTAAATCAGCTGCTTAGCATTAAGGATCTGTTGAAATAGAAGTCAGTGGGGACAGGCCCCATTCTCTCTGCCTTCAGTCCTTCTCAAGGAAGGGCCTGGAAAACGCCAACTGCCACTCAGCCAGAGATGGGTTTTTCTGAGGAGGTGGACATGAATGTGCCCTGGTGCCTCTCCTCCACCTACTAGTGTCTGGATAAGTAGTTGGAACGTTCCAAAGCTGGCAGGTGAGGGACAGAGAGAGGAAGAAAGTTTCAGGGAGAGGGTGGTAATAACATCTTTAAGCTGGCTCTGCCCATTTTTGAGAAGTACATGTCTGCTATCATGTCCATGTGCTGAGGGTGCAGGGGTCTCCAGCCTCCAACCTCAGTGACTTCCCAGGAGCAGCCACCATCCACAAGTTGCCTGATATGGGCCATATACAGGCTAACTTTGTCCTCTCAAAGATCCCATGAAGGAGAAATGACCACACCCATTTGGAGGAAACGTAGAGAAGGGATATGGCCCAGTTGGAGCTGAAACCTACAGCTGTTTAAATGAAAAGACCACAGCATGTTCCCTCCACCTTGTCTGCTGTTTGCTTGTGCTCGTCTCTGAGAAGAATGCCCATTGGTATAATGGTGGCCTCACCAGCTACAAGCTGTGTGAGCATGAACAAGTAACACAATGTCTCCAGATAGCAGTGTCATTCTCTGTCAAATGCCTGCCCTTCAAGATTAAGGATTAATTGACATCATGGTACACAGGGCTTGGTAAGCACTCAATGAACAGAGATTATTGTCATTATTTTATAATTCACTGAGTCAAAGATGTGGATGATTCCCTGGCTATCTCTGCTATCATGTCTCTATGAGGACACACCGAATGGCTGCAGAACCCCAGCAGGAGAGTTGCACCACCACACCCTGCAGATCCTGCCATGCTTAAGAGAACATGAAACACCAGCTCCATTGGGAGACTTTCACACCAGGTTGGGAGAGGGGAGGGGAATGTGAAAATTAAGAAACAGAATCACTTCGTGAACTCATTAAACATGTGCCTGCTCGCATCTCCCTTTCCTGCTTGGAGTTGTGTGCCTATTATTAACCACCACCCTCAGAGAAGAAACGTACGCCTTATCCCAGGAACATATTGTGGGGAAAGAGATTTCCTAATATAGTGTCATCAACAGGTTTTTTTTAAAGTCCTACCTCTCTGAAGTAGAACCTTGCTCAAAAACCATCTTGGACTTCCTACTGGCTGCAGAATGCAGTCTAAAGCCTCTAGATGGTCGCAGAAGACTTTTGTCGTGAACATCCCCAGACCCCTGTCCACCTGGCTTCTACTTCACCTGGCCTCACCAGACCACCCAAGGTTAACCCAGTGAACTTTCCTCCACTGTGACTTCGCTTCAAAGCACCATTGTCTGAAGGCCTTACTCATTCATATCTTTGCCCCTCAAGTGTCTATCCAGTGCTCAAGGTTCTCCTCCAAGGCTTTCTTTTCTGCCAGGCTGGCCTAGACTCCCTAGTCCAAACTAACCTCCCCCTCACCTGAAGTCCCATAGCATTTAGCTCATGTGTCTTTCATGACACATATTATACACATACTTTCTTGTATGCTTCTCATCTTTTCCTCCCGTACTACTCGCTGGCTGATTCAGGTTGGATTCTCCAATAGCAACCAGGAACAAGGTTGGGATGAACAAGCAACCTCACTCCCACGAGAATCCCAACTTGGAGCCGGGAAACTTGGCGTTCCATAACTGAGTCTTGGTCCCATTCCCTGAAGTTTGTTCATGTTCATGTCTGCTTCCCTACTTTTGGGAGGGAGTCAGGTCTATTCATCTCTGTCCCCACACACCAGTGCTACACATGTAGTAGGTTTCATTATTCATCATTAAATAAATTAGAAAATAAACTAATAAATTAGTAAAAAGCAGAAAAACTGGATCATAAGCTCCTTAAGGGCAGGAGTCTCATCTCACTTATTTTTCTTTCTCCCTTTAATGCACTGGCTTCAGCAAAAGCTCAATTAAAGAAATGGTTTGCACCGAATTAAACAATACTCAGCTCTTAATACTTAAAACAGCACATGAATCTTTACAAATGCTTAGACATTCTCCCTGCAGCCTTAGCAAAGTGAGGTTATATAAGTCAGCCAGAAGGTGAAGCAAAAAGACTATCTTGACAATTTTAAGTGCCACAGAAATAGATAATTTTAATGGATACAGTATTTCTGCAGAAATAAAATGCTATAATTGAGACAGCAGCCCAGGGGTTCACCACTAGATGATAGTGAAGCTTAAATTCGAATCAATGAAGAAGGTCCACAAGTCAATTACCTTTCATTTCACTCCTTTGCAGTAAATGAAAGTTTAGGGCCAATAGTAAAAGTACACTGGAAAGGACCACTTTATAATTCATTAGTTCCTACATTACCACCACCATGACAACGTTCCCATAAAAGCATTTCCATATTTATTAGCTCAATGATTTAAGTCACTCTCAATTTAAAGTTCACAGTGAGTTATGCAACCTGGTGAGTTAAGTTTCATTAACATTCCCATTTTACAGCTAAGAAAACTGAGTCTTAGTGACTTGTGCATCTTACCCAAAGTCACTCATATCTAGGAAGGACAGAGTCGGAATTGAAATATATATATATATATATACCTTAAGTCCTGTGGCCTTTGCCCCAAACCAGACCTACTAAGGGAACCAATGGAAGAAAAGGTAGTGGCAGAAAGACAGCTTGAGGAAAAAAAAATCTAAGCCCAGTGATCTGAATCCTGGTGCTGCAGAAGCCTCTGTGCATCTCTTCAAAGAGGCAATTCTACTACTGTCTTTTAAATGCCACTAAAATGGGAAAATGCCTGAGAACTAAAGGTTTTCAGGTCCTGACCATGAACTGTGAAGGAAAATGTTTCCAGGGCACAATTTATAAAATGAATGCTCCGGTGCCCTTAATGACAGCCCAAAACCTGATCAAACCCCCTCTGGCCCCCCAAGGGACCCAGGGCTATATAAGCTGAGGAGATCATTTGAAAAGTTTCCTTAGCAAGATGTCTCTTTCTTTTGTTTTCTGAAAATCAAAACATTTCTCTTTCAGGCCCATCTCAGCATCTATCAGAACTTCTGTTGCAATTAGGAATGTAGAAAAGGAAGAGAATGAACTTAGGTTCAGTATTCTACATAGACAATCTTCTTTTTCCATGGTCCTACAGGGTGGCTGGGATTGGTTTTATCCAACTGATGAGGACACCAAGGCTCAGAAAGGTCAAGTGACTTACGCAGAAAACACGTAAAAAGCAGCAGACTCTGAACACTGTGTTTCAGGGTTCTAACATACTTGTTCCTCTTTCCCCAGACTGGGAAGAGAGCACCTTGTTTGTAAGCCACAGACAGTCTCCGCCAATCACAGCAGATGGAAAGACAGAGTCTGTCTTCCAGGTGTCACAGACCGTCTAGCTGACTAGGAAAACCCTCCTGCTGGGTGCCTTCTTCTTCCTGTGACAGCAAGCCCTTCGACTGCAGCAACCACAGGATCCAGTTCAGTATGCCTAAGCAGACAGTGGCAGAGTGATGGTGGGGAGGGATGCAGAGAGAGAGAGTGGGAAAGAGCCTTTCAGACTAAGACACGGTAAACGAGTGGCTGGTCTCCTACAACATGTCCTCTCTTGTGCTTGATTACAACTGGAGAATTGAGGGAAAGAAAAAAATTACTGAGCACCTACTATGTGCTATGCCCTATGTCAGGCACTTTTATATATGCTGTCGCATTTAATCACCAGAATAATACTGACAGGTAGGCAACATAAGCCCCATTTTATGGAAAAATAAATTGAGGCTTCTAGGGGCTCGGGACTTACTCAGTAGCCCAGAGATGATGTATCCCATAGCTGGACTGACTCCAGAGATTCTTTAGAAATAACAGAAAAGTTTCTCGTCGGAAAAGCCACCTAAAACTACAAAACTGCTCTTCCAGTCTGGCAGAGAACCATCCCACCTGACCTGGCCCAATTGGAATGAACCACCTGTCAAGGCACTGACCTCTTAGATGCCATCAGGAGGAGCGAAGTTGTTCAAAAGCCATGGAGGATTCTGAGCAAGTAGCAGCCTTCACTAGATGAACATTTTTGTTTTCCCCTCAATATATCTTTTTTTTTCTCATAATGTGTAGATTTCTTTTTCACCTTCTCCAAATCTGGCACTACCTCAACAGTTGGCACAACAATAGGAATAGGAGAATTTCCTCAGGACAGAGTTGGGTGCTTTAAGGATTCAAAGAGAGTGAGACGGTACCCCAGCTCAGTAGGGATGGGAGAGCTCTTCTCTGGGAGTACTTTTTTGGGGGGATGTGAGACTTTCATTCATTCATCCAATATTTGCCAATCACCACTGATACCCTAACTTCAGTCACAGGCAATGTAGAGCTTTTGTTTTGGTGGAGAGGTAGCAAATTGAGTAGTAAATACATAGTTCTGTCCCTGACTGATAAGGAACTATGATAGAAAGTGACTTTGGGCAGGGAGAGTGGCAGATAGACAGGAAGACTGGTCTATATCGGGGGTGGTGATCAAGGAAGACTTCTCTGAGGAGGTGACACTTTAGTGAAGACTCAAATAACTAGAAGCCAGTCATGCAAAGACCTTGAGCAGAGCATCCCTGTGGAAAGAGAAGTGCAGAGTTTCGAGGCAGGGAGGCGCTGGCTTTTTCCAGTAATAGGAAGAAGGCCAGTGCGACAGCGGCCAGATTAGCAGGGAAGGGGAGATGAGATCAGAAGTTGGCAGGGCAGGTGGACTAGGTTGTATAGACCTCAGGAAGGAGCTTAATTTTTATTTTGAGTGTTCTGGGAAGCCATGGAAAGGCTTTAAAGAAGTGAGTGGCAGGAGCTGATATACATGTTTAAAAGATTGCTCTAGCTGCCTTGTGGGGAAGGGCAAGCAGGGCGGCTGAGTAGAACCGGCTGGGTAAGAGACGAAAGTGGCTTGGGTTAAAATGGTGGGAATGGAAATAAAGGGACATGGAGAGATCCTGGCAGGGGTGTGTTGATAAGCGTTTAGTGACCAGTTCTCTTGGGGAGAAAGCTCTATGTGCCTATTTCTGTGGTGTAAATACTCCCAATATGGCCGATTTCAACTATCAACATGACATCACTGAATGCAGAAGTGGGAAGGACTGGGTCCACAACTCTCGAAAGCCAGTGTAAGTGGCCAAATCCAGCACACCTCTCGATTCAGGGGGAGATCGGATGGGACTTGCTAATGGACTGGTCATGAGAGTAAGAAAAATGGAGGAAACGAGGGTGACTTCTAGGATTTGGGCTTGAGTGACATGAAGAATGAAGAAGCCACTTCCTGAGTCCCTGGCCATTGTTATCCCCTGGCTTCTGGGTTCCTGAAAGGCAGGAGACTCTGGGGAATGACCTCACCCACCAGGCTATGGGCTTCCTGAGAGCTGACCACAGGCCTAAGTCTTCCCTGTTTCCTCACCCAGCACTCAGCCTGGTGCACAGGCAGAACTTACCAAAGGGCAAATAAATGCAAGAGCAAATAAGTGGCCTCAGTTTTCTCGTCTGCAAAATGGAATGGTAATATGAACACCCACCAAGGGAAACTGTAAGAGTCAAATGGGAAACTGTATAACATCTAGCAGAGTTGGGCACTAAGGGCCCACATCATGAGTCTCAAATCAATCCTGCAAGTTTTACTATTCCTCTTGACAGATGAGGAAATGAAGCTCAGGGCCATTAAGTGATGTGCCCAAACCCATGCAGAGAATATATGGCAGAGCCGGATTCAAACAGCCCCAAGCAGCCAGAGTGACGTTCTCAGCTGCTGGGGTCACCCCAGCCAAGGGCTGATCAGTTTTCGCTTTCTCACCAGGAGAAACAGATGCCACATGGGGTCTCAAAGACACGTCAGCCACCCCTGCCTTGCCAAGATCTACAGGCAAAGCAACTCAAATAAAGTGGAACCCAGGCAAGAGTTGGGATCCAGACCATTCCCTCTCTTGGCCTGGAAGGAGGGAAAGTGAGGTTCCCAGGGGAGAAGAGGATTAGCTTGCACTACTTAGGATGAATGATTCAGAGTTGGAGAAAGTGTGGGGACAGAGGCATGGCTAGCCAGATGGAAAAAGCCCAATTGTACTCAGCACAATGGCGAATGTGTTCCCTGGATGGAGATGGGCTGACCCGTCCCTGACTGATAAGTGGATTTTTTTTACCCCTTTGTATGACCAGCATTTTTTCCCAGGCTTATAGAGAAATAAAGTCTAGGCCCTAGTAAGAGTCCCAAGTTTGGAATCTGTTCTTACTATTCATGAGCCGTGTGATCTTCAGTAAATGGCTCATGTAAACAAGCTGCACTTCTGCTTTCTCATCTGTAAAATGGAGGCACAACAGAGCCCTTGCCTCAATAGGCTGCAGGGAGGGCTGAAAGGAGGGCTCACACGATAGGTTAGGAGGACAGGCAAGGTGCCAACCAAAATTTCCACGCCTTTCCACTCTCTGGAGAGTGATACCCTTGTTCCCAGTGTTAGGAGACTGTGTGCGAAAAAGAGCAAGAGGTAGAAAACATCCCCTTAACTCACTCCTGAGTGGTCACAAATGTAAGTGACACATTGGCTCCTTCCCACCCAGGGAAGGCTATAAATTGTCAGATGCCAAACAGAGCCTAATGGCCCTGGTAAATCACAGTGCTTCCTGCAGCCATGGGGCAGGGGAGCCTCGCAGGGTTAGAGGTTCCAGACAGAACCCCTGCTTTGCCACGTAATAGCTGCAGTTCTAGCAGCCTTGGCTACTCATGCAGAAAGGACACTTGTTCTGAAAACGCTATTGTAAAAAACCATCAGTTTTGGTGATCAGGTGCACCACAGTACAAATCCAATCAGCCAGGGAAGTCAGTGATTCACGTAACAAGAGAATGCTTTGCCCTAATAATGACAGGTACCATTTATGGAGTGTGTACTCAGGGCCAGGCACAAATCAGACCCTCGCATAATCTGTAAAGTAGTTTGGATTATTACCTCCATTTTATAGCTGAAGAACATAAAACCAGAGGGGTTAAGAAACTCACCACCTAGAAGGAAGCAGAACTGGACATGACCCAAGGTAGCCTAACACCAGAAGCCACTCAGCTCTCACTCCAGGCACCCATTCCAGCTCCTGCAGTGCAGGAGTGGTTTATTTCCAGGTTAAACGCCGGAATGGAAGATTAGAATCCTACAATTTAAAATAGAAGACTGAAGTCACAAATCAAATGGCTTCAGAGGCCAGAAAGCAGGTTTGGCCTCAGTTTCAGTTCAGTTCCAGTTTCATTTTCTGGTGAAAATGAGGGCCTGGTCATAATATCTTTCAATTTTTCTTCAAAGTAAGATGAACAACCTAAACTTTCATGTGAAATGTATTTTAAAAAAAGGCCACCAAAATTCCCCTGGGGACTAACTGTAGTCATAGGGTAGTAGTTTGCAACATTAGTTACTGGTTCACAGTTTTTAAACACTCTTCCTATCCATTGCCTCATTTTGCTGGGATATCCAATATTGCTGTTCTCTCATTGTACAGATAATTAAGACCTAGAGCTTAGATTGCATATCTTTCCATGAGTAATCATTAGAAATTATTGAATACTGGGGACATTGAAGATACATTCTGTGCCTCTATGTCGTCCTGGCTCCTACACTGTCTGTCTGTTCCCCTACTCTAGAGCCAGAAAGCTACTTCTATGATAGCAACCTGAATCACTATCTATCTATCTATCTATCTATCTATCTATCTATCTATCTATCTATCTATCTATTGAGTCAGGGTCTTATTCTGTTGCCCAGGATGGAGTGCAGTGGCACAATCATGGCTCATTGCAGCCTCAACCTCCTGGGCTCAGGCACTTAGCCTCCTGAGTAGCTGGGACTACAGGAACATGCCACCATGCCCAGCTAATTTATTTTTTGTAGAGACAAGGTCATGCAGTGTTGCCCAGGTCTTGAGCTCCCGGGCTCAAGCAATCTTCCCACCTCGGCCTCCCAAAGTGCTGGCATTATAGGCATTAGTCACTGCGCCCAACCTAGAACCATTTTAAAGTACTTCTATTCTTGAGAAAGTCATCTGAACTTTTTGGTACCTATCTGTTCCACTCTGAACTCTGGAGGTATGCCCAATTCCCCTTCCACTTGCCAACCACAAATGCTGAATATGGCAGGGGAATGAAGGAAAAATTTCACTGAACACCTTCAGGACAGGAAGCTCAGTGTTTAGTACTTATAATTTTTTTCACTAAATTCTTAGAAGAGCACAACACAGTAGCCTTCCCTATCCTTATCTGCAACTGATGTTCAGAAAGACTGAGTACCATCCTCAAAGTCAAAGTTGACACATGATGAGGAGAGCATTCAAAATAAGGTCTGTCCATCTTCATGGCCTCTCCCTCCATCCATCAATCCGCCAATCCACTCATCTTCTTATTCCCCATCCATCTACCAATCCATTCTCCCATTTATCCATCTACCTGCCCATTCACGTACTACCATCACCATCCACCCTTCTATCCATCTACCATTCATCTATCCATTAATCCACCCATCCCTCCATCCAACAAATATTCATTGAGAACCTGTTATGTGTTAGGCATTGCTCTGGACACTGAAAGATATACAATGTTCCCCTCTACCATTCCACATCTCATCATCTTCTTTTTCAGTCAAAAATACCTGGGCTCTTTCATTTGATCTTCTCGTGGTCAGTTTCTAGACCATTCTTCTTCCCCAGCTTGTCAGAATGCACATGTGTCAATACCCCTATTACCCAAAATGGAAGATGATCTTTGAACAGAACCCAGACAAGCATGTGGCTAGGTGTGACCCCTCCCTGACTCAGTGCTCTCTCTTTTTACTGATGCAGCCTAAGCTCATATCAGTTTTTCTGGCCGCCTTCCCACAAGTAACTTTTGAATCAAAACCGTGAAAACTGTTTTCACAGCTGCTGCTACTAAACCATGTCTGGTCTTGGGATATTGGGTTCAAAGACCCAAGAAAATGAAACTGTAACTAATATCTATTGAGCCAATTGTATGTACTAAATATATCATAAGCATTTTAAATTTTATAATACTACTTGTATTTTCCAGCAAGAAAAAAAAAACTCAAAGAAGTGAAGAGACTTATCTATGATTATCTAGCCAATAAGTCATGAAGCTGGGACATGAGCTTATCTAATGGGGTTCACATGCTTACCTATTAACTTTCTGCTCCTTTGAGCCTATTAACTTTCTGCTCTGGACTATTGTTTTTGATCCAATATCCTGACAACACAGTCTGCCTTTCTTAGCACATAGAATGATCCATCTAAGTCATCTGTAGTTCCTGAGCACAGCCACACTGAGCACAACAGACACCATTGACTACCTAACTGGGCTTATGGTACAAAATAAACAGAATGACAGCCATAACAAAAACAAGCACCAGAACCAAAGAGCAGATCTCAGCCACCTTCTAAGTAAAAAACTACTACTCAACAGGGGAATGCCTTAGGATGTCACACACAGTCTATTTCCTTTTAGAGTTGGAGCTCCCTGAGGACCCAGCTGGATCCCAAAGTGGGCCCATCTGGAGCTCCTCAACAATGCCTTTGAATGAGATTGTCCTGAATTGGGGCTGAGTCTCCTGACCTAGATCGAGTGCCAGGAGATGTCTATGCATGCACAGCCAAAGACAAAATAAATAACTATCATGACAGCCTTCAGCCTGAAATCCCAGCCTGCAGGATTCCCCTCCCTGGTCCGCCTTCTCTCTGTGCCCTGAGTACTTTCTAACATAGGGCCCTACTCAAAACTTTCCTATGGCTGCGGTCAACTTCAAGGTAAAATCCCACCCTCATGTTATGCTGTCAGAGGCTCCACAAGGCTCGGCCCTTGCCTATCTCCAACCATCCCCAGGAAACAATCCTGCTCTGTGGTTTAGCATTTCCTAAGGTGGGCTCAAAGGAGCCCTACCCCTAAAAGATGGTCTAAGTGTCCCGAAACATCAGTGGTCTAGGAAACACTGCCAACAATGTTAGGAATTTGAAAAATCACAATGAACATGTCATATGCATGCTGTGTAAGACTGAGAAGTCCTGTCATAAAGAGATCTGCTCCACTAGAGATCTGCTCCACTTTAAGACTGGATTTCTTATTTTGTAACAGGACTTTTTGTTTGAATAACACCCATTAACATCTCAAGGGAAAGATTTTTGGATTAGTCATTGAAGTCACCAACTTCCCATTATTTCTTTTATGCCTTTGGGGTACTGCACTTCTCTGTGCCCTCCAATAAATGTGTTTTTCTTCTTTCTCCACCTGCAAAACTCATATTCATACTTCAAAGCATGACTCAGCTTACAACTTCTCTGAAAAATATTTCTGTAAACTCCAGGCTTAATTTTGTTCTTGTCTTGATGATAGCACTTACCACAAGATTTGTTACAAACCTATCTCCTTTTAGAGTTTGAGCTCCCTAAGGACAAGAACCCTGCCTGATTCTTTTAAAGAAATCATGGTGTATGGATCAGTTCCTGAACAGTGGTCCACAGTCATTGTGTGATGGGCTATAATGAGGCCTTGAATGAACAAGAAAGTAGATGAGCCCATGTTCACAATGGGGATGTGGTTCGACATGGCCCTACCATGACAGAGGAAGACCCCCTTTGCTTGGCACGACCACATGATCTCAAGGTAATAGCTGCCACACTCAAGCCAACCATCAGCACATTTACATCAATTTCTTATTCAGTTTAAGTGAAAAGGCAAATGTGGTCAAGATTAGAGAGTGCAGATGCTTCCTGGAAGACTCCAGAGTACCTCTGAAGCAGCAGGGGATGACTCTACAAGCAATGAAGTGAGAAAGGGCCCATCTTAATTCATGAGGTCTTGTTCACCTCAGTGTTTTACTTAGGACCTTTGTGCATCTTGGCCCTGGGGGGAGACACAGTCTGAGAAATCTCATGTGCAGAAAGAAGAGAGTTCCAGGTCCTACTGCCCCCTTCCTTGATGGTCTCTGAGGTATAGAAACCCAGGTGTTGGAGTGACTAATTCTGCCTAGAAGATACCAAGAGGCTGCCCAGAGGTCTCGAAGGGTAAGCAGGAATCAGCAGACTGTTATGGGATAAGGTCTTCTGGGCAGCAGACTGCTGGTTGCCCATCAAGTGGGCCATTTTGAAAACTCCTTCCTCTAAGAAGCCCTTCCGTCTGAACTCCCCAGCTGTGTGCTAAATGCCTTCATGGGAATTATCACCTAAAGAGGAACCTAAAGCTCAGAGGGACAGCATGGAATAAGGGGCAGGCTAGGACTTGAATCCATTCGAATCTGATAAAATGCATGTGCTATGATGTCAACTAGATTTGAACTCAACAGGAAACAAACAAATGCAATTATTAATCTTTGAATATTTCTTCCTGCTGTATGGAAGAGTATCTTGAGGGGTGGGAGGGAGGCAGGGTTTGGTCCACAGAGCCCCAATAGTGTAGTCAGGGGATCTGATTCACAACCTATTCTGCCACCAACTGGCCACATTGGGCAAATCCCTGTCCCCCTTCAGGCCTCTAGCTTCCGATCTGTTAAATGGAGATAACAAGAGCCATCCTGCGTATTTACTTCCCTAGATATTGGATGATAAATGGGAAAGTGCTTTTAAAAGCTTAACAGATTGTACAACACTTAGCGCACAGTATGTGCTCAGAAAGAATTGGCTGGTTATGCATTTATAAGCTGTGACTGCAATGTGCTGAGGAGCCCAGAGAGCCAGGATTGGGCTACCATTTGGCTTCTACCACTTTGAGCAAATTACTTAATCTCTCTAAGCCTCATTACTTCCATCTGTGAAATGGGAATGATAATACACCCTTGATAATATTGCTATGAAGATGCAATAAGTTACGGTATATAAAGACCCAGGCCCAAGAGGATGCAACATATTTGACTTTCTTTCCACCCTTTCGCCCTCCTTCCAGAACCACTGGAAGGAAGAGGCAGCCTGCTAGCTGTCTGTCACTCCTGCTGGCCAGCTGCCCAGGAGGCCCCCAGTTGCTGGGATTGACCAGTGAGAACAGCAGCACTTAATTGTGCCCAGCAGGATAAGACGAACTGTAATTTTCAAGGCTGAGACCTAGCCCTACTCAGGGGCACAGCATGGAGCCACTTTGAGAAATCCACATTCAAGGCATAGTCTCCTCATGCCCCAGGGAAATGCAATAGCTGAGGGAACAAGGGGGTTACCAAGCTAACTGTTCCCTATTAAAGCAACTGGCCCAAAGCCAGTTTTTGCAAAGTTTAAGTTTTGTCAGCGATTCTTGCGTTTCACATCTACATAGCACCTTACAATTTACCAAGACCTTCTGCAAACAGTAGTCATTCGATAAATCCTTACAGTGTAAAAAGAATCAGCCAGTGAGATGCTTAAAAAGAAACCTCATTTCACTGGTCAGGGTAGCTTAGAAGGATCAGATGCGTGCCAGATATTTGATGGTGACGTCATACCAACATTATCTTCTAAGAGAAACTGTCCCATCCACAGCCTAGCCATGTTGTGTGCCGTGGGATCATGTCCCATTGTGGTCACAGCTGATTAGACCAGAGGTAGGCACTTGTCCTATGGAGCGTCCAAGTCTTGGCTGTCCAGTAGCCTATGGTTTGTCTTCATTAGGTTCCCCCTTTGAGAAACTGGAACCGGGGAACAGAGACTGAAGTGACTAGCAGAGGAGAGAAAAGTCACAGGGGTTATTAAAACTCATCAGGTTATTGAAAAGGCCAGGATGGGTATGGTGGACCTTTGTGAGGCAAAGTTTTGTGGGACTACAACCTAAAAGAAAGAAAAGGAAGCTGTGAACAGAGACATACAGATTAGAAGCTCAGAGACACAGAGCTATAGGGATGTCCTAGCGCCTGGCAGCTTCCCAGTTTTGGTCTCGGTAGGCCCTGCTACATTGGCATTCTTGCCTTTGGACTACCTAAGAGATCTCTGCTTCTTTATCACAGTTTTCTTTTCCTTAGTTAGCTGGAAGGGGTCTCAGCTCTGTGCCATCGGTGACCCTGCTCAGGACAGGAGCCAAGTGGGCACAGCTATTCCCACACTGCAGTTGAGGAAGCTGCTGCCCAGAGTGGTGCTGAGGCCTGTTGGCATCTCACAGTCAGATCAGGGTCCCTCTCACAAGGCCCCTCACTGCTTTTCAGATGTGAGAAGTGGTATGACTATCCACTGAGTCTCAGAGGAGAGACGGTCCTAGGCAGGGAGGTGTCTGGGATGATCTGTTTCTCAATGGTTTCTTCCCCTACAGCGTAAGGGCTGTGAGGGCAAGGCCATGTTGTCTTGTTTACTGTTGCACGCCCACAGCTTAGCACAGGGCTTGCCCCAGAACGGATGCTTCAATGTGCTTGTCCAGTGAATGACTCCATCCATTAATCAGTCCCAGGATGTTCCGACCATGACAAGAACCAGGGAAGTTTGCATATTCTCACCCACAGACAGCAAGAAGTGCTGCTTCATTTGGGAGTCCAGATTCCTCTGGGCAAATTTTCATGTCTTCTCCCTTGGGAATTGTTTCTTTACAGCAGCTGCTGTTTGCTTGGGTTCAACTCTCGGTCAGCACTGGGAAGTAAGAGGACCATCTAATCCTCAGAACGGGATATCCCCTGACTGCCACCCAGACAGCAGATGCTGGAATTCCCTCCACAGCACCTCTAACACATGACCTCTGCCGCTGTTCAAATTGCCCAAGGGATCTACCTCCATCCTCCTGCCACCACTGAGTAGCCCTGGCAGGTGGAAAGTTGACTTCACACTAACTGTAACTTCCTTTCCCTTGGCCCTGGCTCTAGGCCTCAGGGCTTCACAGAGGCTGAGAATGTAATGAAAAATGCTCTGGAATGTGGCTTAGGGAGATATAAATTCCAAATGTACCGGGTGACCTTGAGCCAGTTGCTTGACATCTCTGAGACCAAGAGGCTTGAGGTCTTTGGCCAGAACTGGGTTTGAGTCCCAGGTGAACCTTGGACAGATAACTTCCACTGAGCCTCAGTTTCCTCAACCTGGATCAGAATAATACTGTCCAGCTATGAGCAACATCTGCCTGCTCAGGGCATCCAAATACGCTGTTGACTCAAGACCAGGGTGGAAGTTAGGTCTACTCTAGAGATAGAATGAGTTCAAGCTGGGGCCACAGGCCCCAAGGCTGAGGCTTGAAGAGGCAGATGATGGAGTCGAGTTGGCAACTTCCTCTGAAATCTCACATACAACACAGTCACAGAGCTGGGCTCTGAGCACCGGGAAGATCCAGCTGGGAAGAACAGGAGATGTTGGAATTCCCTCGCGGCACCTCCAACACGTGACTTCTGTCCCTGCCCAAGTTGCCCAAGGGACATGAGGATGTCCCTGCCACCACTGGTTGCTACCTCTAGTTGACTTCACTATAATTTCCTTTCCCTTGGCCCTGGCTCCAGATCTCGGGGTTTCACAGAAACTGTCTAAACTATCTTGAGTATCTTGAGTATGGAATGAAAGTGTTGAGTATCTTGAGTATGGAATAAAAGTGTTCTGAAATGCAGCCTAGGGAGATATGATTGGTTTTCCCCAGACTGGTTTTCCCCAGACTCCAACTCCAGGGTAAGGAGGGCGGCAGGCTACACAGGGGAAAGTTGGGTGAGGCTGTCCTCTAACATCCCATTCCATGATCCAGTGAGAAAAAGACACCAAAACCAATGAGCACGTGACACAAGTGCCCATATTCAGTTGGGTAACAGGGCAAATCACTCATACTCACTGAGCCTCATCTATAGAGCAGACGAGGACACCTGCCTCATCTCCATCAAAGTGTTGTCATGGAGATTAAAGTTGGTAATAGATCAGAGAAGTCCTGGTAGACTGAAAAGTGCTGTGCTTTTGAAAGATATCACATTACACAGTTTGGACTCAGTACTGTATCCTTCTCCCTTCCATAAGCCAGGACCAAGTTCAGGGGCTGCTGTGCAGAATGGCAGGCCTAGCCCTTGCCCCCTGTCCCTATGTATATCCCTCTATCCCTGGGATTTACTGAACACTTAACTAAGAAATCCTCAACAATCCAGTGAGATGTGTGTTTTTATCCCCATTTTACAGACCAAGAAGCTGAAGTCCAGAAAGACTGAGTAACCTGCTGGGTCCCATGGTTGTTAACTGATAGCTACAACCCCAGGAAAAGAGCCATGGGGAGAGAAGGAAGAGACACAAAAGAGCAAGGGGGGGTCATAGAAGAAAGGCAAAAGAGAAAGACGGAGAAGAGGGAGAGGGAGGAGGGGACAGAAGGGAGGAGAGATGAGGCAGAGAGAGCAAAGAATTAGTCATCCATGTCAGGGGCACAGAGGGGATATTGCGGGAGGCTGCCAAGCTGCTCCCTGTGGTTGAGTGTGGGATATGAGCTGGACCCTCCAGCCATGGGAGGAGGGGGCGGCACAGCCAGCAGCATGAGAAGTGACAGGTCAGCAGAGACATTCAGCTGAGCTACGAAAGCCTTCTGCCAGGGTGGTGAAAAAATGAATTAAACGAGACTTCCCCGAGCTTTAGAAATTGCTGAAATACAGGGACCGCAATGGAAGATAAAGTATCCTACAAAGGGACCTCCGAATGGAATCAATTTCCCTGGGCCGACTTTTATGTCCAATTATAAGAATTGAAGAATTATTTCATTGGGAATGTTGCTTTGCTGGTCTACCTCTCCCAAAGATACTGAGAAGGAAAATGGCTTCCAATAAAGGGCGTCGTGTCTTGTTCTCCAACACTGGAGTTAATTCTGTGCTCTGGCTTGGGAGCCCAGCCCAGGGAGGTGGGGGTCAGGGAGAGTTTGGGGGGCTCTTCTCTTGGGGGCTGGCTGGAAAGGCAATTAAAATGGAGACACATGTGACAGCCCCAAGGACCACAAACTTCTGACAGCCAGACAGATACACCACTGGCTGGAACATGATACCCTTGAGGCTGGCTAGACTTGGCCAAGGTGGAATGTCAGGATTCCCTGGATGGGATGTCACACTGCAGAGAGGACTCTGGCAGCTGCTGCCATAACATACATGCTTGCTTTAGGGTCACAGCATAAAAGGTCTTCCGCCCAGCATTCCCTCCCTCGCACCCACATTCCCAGCGTCATGAACTTCTCACCTCTTGCTGCACATAGCAGGCTTTCCTTCCATGTCTTGGTGCCCTTGCTCTGTCTGGAATGCCCTTTTCGCATGTCTGTCTTGCAAACTCCTACTCAGTCTTCAAGGACCAGCTGAAATGTGTGTTCTTGGGAAGTTGTCCTAACCTCTCACCCCTGTGTAGCAGGTGTGAGGTATTGTCTAGACACAGTTTCCCCCTGTACTTGGCTTTTCCTTGCCCCCTCCCTCAGGGAGCGGGCCTCTGAAGTCTATGCATATTCCCAGTAATGAGTCACAAGGTGCAGGAGACCGAGCAAAGCTGAACACAATGTAGTCTCAATCTTAATCAATATAATTGTAAGCACTGGATAGGAATTTGAATGATCAGCTTGTTTGCTTTGATTATAGAATTGCAGGCTACACTGCCTGAGGCACAGATTCTTCACTGACTTGCCACCATCGGTTTGTCCCAGAAGTTTGAATAAATCAGTGTCTTTCCCTGCTGGACCTCTGAGCAACTTCTTTGGAATAGGTAAACATTACCCACAAGCCCCCTCCCCCCTTGCCACTGGGGTTACCGTATTACGGTGGGCTGAATAATGTCACTCCCCCTGTCACCCCATTTTCTGGTGAAGAGACAACATGTACATACACGATTACCATACAGCGTGTCCTAAGTTCAAGTCCTAGCTCTGTCATGTACTTCCTTGTGCAACTCTTTAAGCAACTTTCTTAATCTCTGTGGGCTTTAGTTTTCTCCTCTATAAAATGGGGACAAGAGCTCCTGTCCAGCTGCATGGTGGCAAGATTGAGTGTTCTAATACCTGTGTGGCACTCAGGACAGACCTGGCACGTGGAAGGCACTCGATACACCCCCCAAAATGCCCATCTCCTAACCACCAGAACCTATGAAAATGTTACCTTACATGGTAAAAGGAACTTTGCAGAGGCGATGAAGCAAAGAGTCTTGAGTTGGGGAGGTTATCCAGGTGGGTCCACTGTAATCACAAAGGTCCTTATAAAAGGGAGACAGTCCAGAATCAGTAGGAGGAGATGAGGAGTGAGATGAGGGAGCAACGCTAGGAGGGACCCCAGACCCCAGAATGCAGGCACCTCTAGAAGCCAACAGAGGTGGGAAAATGGATTTTCTCTTCGGCGCCTCCGGAAGGAACCAGCCCTGCCAACACATTTACCCCAGTGAGACTGATTCTAGATTTCTGACTTCCAGATCTATCAGAGAAGAAATCCGTGTTGTTTTATGTGACTCAGTTTGTGGCAACATGTCATAGCAACAATGGTAAACTGATTCCCTCCCCTGGGTACCCCTGCAACTCCATGCCCACACTGCAGCTCTACACAGCTAGCATGTATTGAGTGCCTTCCATGTGCCAGGTCTGTCCCAAATGCCACAAGGGGATTAGAACACTCAAGCTTGCCACTGTGCTGCTGGGCAGGTGCTCTGATCCCCATGGTATAGAGAAGAAAGCAAAAGCCCACAGAGATGAAGAAAGTTGCCTAAAGGGTCACACAGAAAGTATGTGAGAGAGCTAGGACTTGAGCTCAGGACACACTGTATGGTAACCGTGTATGTAAGTGTTGGTCTCTTCCACTAGAAAGTAGAGTGACAGGTAGATGTTGGATTGTCTCTGGGTGCACAGGGCCTGGTCCAGGCCTGATTATACTGAGCCTCCAACAACTATGGGATGAGTAAAAGTCTGAACTGGGCCCTTCCTGATCCTATCTAAGAGGTTCAGTAAACCCTGTTATGTAAAAGATGTAAAAAATGGAATGTCTACCCTGGAAACTAGACCGTCATCAAACTAGATTGTTAGTAACAAAGGCAGGAAGCACTTTCCTTCACACTTTCTACAAGCCTCCTTGTGGGTGGTGTGGTGAAGTGGAAAAAGCCCAGGACTTAGCGTCTAGACACCTCTGGGTGAGTACCTGCAACTATATTTCCTCAAACCTCAATTTCTTCATCTGCAAAATGGATCCAGTAGTCCCACTGCCAGAAGAGGTACTGGTGAGGATAAATGAGAATGTGCACACAAAATACTGGGTGAAAAGTGAATGTTGTTCTTGTCCTCTCTGGGCCCCGCAACAAAGCTGCGCAGTACCCTGGACAGGTACCCTTTCTCCCCAGTCACAGAGGAGGACACGGGCAGCTATACCACCTTATTATAAAATGTAAGGCTGCCTGACCCAAGTACCAGGGGGCTGCCCAAGCGAGGTGCTGCTAGAATGAAGACATGGACTGGGATGAAGAGACTTAGCCAGAGAAGCCAGCCTGTGGCTGTCAAGAGTAGGGGTGACTTTCATGGACCATGATGGGGGGAAGGATCTGAGGTAGTCCATGTGGGCTTAGCAAAGGCACAGAGGAGAGAAAGCTCTGGGGTAAGAGGGGGCTCTGAGGGTGTGGGACATGGGGTGTGTGGCAAAGGCCATAAGGCCAGTGGGCAGTAGGAGGTGGATAGGGCTTGAGGGAGGGTGCAGGGGTGACTGGGAGCACAATAACTCCCCTACATACAAATCTTCAAGTTGCAGACTTTCAAAGATGCAAATGTGCGTTCATATGTCCAGTCACGTAAGTTAGTTCATGTGTCTGGCCTACAATGGCACATGCATGTATCTTCTACAGGTGGTTGTGCTTTTGTGTACTTTATAGTACCTCATAGAATACAGTGATACAGTATGTCTATTTCAAGTCTAGGATGTCCAGAAGCAAGTGTAAAAGCCAATTGTGTTAGTTTGGTACCTAGGCAAACTTAGTTGGTCTTAGGAACAAATTGAACTTATGAATGCACTCTTTTAATGGAACTTGTTTGTATGTAGTGGATATACTGTACCACAGGCCACATGGAGATAAGGGACTGTCTGGCCTCTCTCTCTGTCTCTTGTGTGACTAGGAGCTAGATGGTCAAGGGGTCCCCAGCCAACTCCTAGGCCAGGGGTTCTCAGTTCTGGCTGCAGAGAAGAATCACTTGGGGAGTTTGTAAAATCCCAGTGCCCAGGCTATGCTCCAAACCAATGAAGTCAAAGTCCCCAGGTGTGGGACCCAGGCATCAGTATTTCTCAAAGCTCCCCAGGCGATTCCAAAGCGCAGGCTAGGCTGGGAAGCCCTGCTCTAGGCCTGGGACCCGGGGCCAGGATGCCAGCCCGGAGGCATATGGATTCCAGTTTGGCCAATGACCTTCAGCAGCTCCCAGTGCTGTGGAAACACTTCCCTTCCCCCTGCCAGTGCCCCTGGAGCCTGGCAGCTTTGTATGAACATGATACTCTACTTCCTGTCCTTGGCCAGAGCTGGGCCTTTGGGGGGTGTTTGTGCAGTTGTTTGAGGATAAGGTTCCACCTACATCATTTCCCTGTGCCGGCCAGACTGATCCTCCACAGCCCTGGCAGGCTCCTGAGTCTTGGAACATCCAGCTCACCCTGAATATCCTTAAAACTTCTCTGTGGCCAACCCCTAGTATGAATGGCTTGGGGACAAGGAGACAGGCTTGGGGGAGCTTCCTCCTAATGATCCCTGAGGAAGCAGAAGACAGCTTTTACTCCGCGCTTGCTCTGTTACCGACACTGGAGTAGGTGCTCGGTATGCATGCCAGCATCTTATATACCTCAAGAGGCAGACGTTTAAAATCATCCTGTTTTTACAAATGAGAACACGGAGGCTCAGGGAAGTAAAATGACTTGGCCTACGGTTTCACAAAAGGGAAGTCTGAGAGCGATCTCACACCAGGCCTGCTGGCTCCAAGCCTGAAATTTAGCCCTCAGGACCTCAGTTTCCCCCGGTAAATGGGGATGACACAAAATCCCTCCTCTTCAGGGTTCTTGTGAGCATTAGCAAAGTAGCATGCCAACCTACATAAAGTAGTCATGGAGCATTTGGAATTCAGCTGGTGCTTGGTGAAAGTGACCCTCATTCACCTTTTTAAAAAAAGGACTGAAGAAAAGATCGTGTAGCTATGCTTCAAAGAAAAAAAATCAGGTCTAGACCAGAGTGTTATTTTCCCTATCTCCCCTTTGAAACCTCTCCATACTCAGTGAACAACGAATGAGCTTGTTATGAATGCTAATTAGCTCTTGTCCTGGCATCCAACCAACAGGAAGGTGTCTAAGGTCAGTCATCCTGGTTCTTTGGGTGAAAGCTGAGAGGTCGCTTCCCCAGACTGATGCCCGGGTCAGCCGGGGCCTGGGTCTACCACGGTGGGCACAAAGAACACAGGGGGTTCTTGGCCATCCTGGATACCTCCCAGCTGCCTTCACAGAGATGCTGCTTTTAGTGTCTTTCCTTTTTCAGATGTCAGTAGTTTCTTCTTCTTTTAAAGCATTCTCTGATCAATGGAGCATCCAGATCCCATAGTGAGGAAACACATTTCAAATGTTCCAGATCTGGGGCAGTCAGTGCCTAGCACAGAGTAGGCTCTTAATAAATATTTGTTGAGCCGGGCTCGGTGGCTCAGCCTGTAATCCCGCGCCTTTGGGAGGCTGAGGTGAGTGGATTGCCTGAGCCCGCGGGTTCGAGACCCGCCTGGGCAGCGAGACCTCATCTCTACAATAAAAAAAATCAGCTCGGCGTGGTAGCGCATGCCTGTAATTCCGGCTATTCGGAAGGCTGAGGTGGAAGGATCGCCGGAGCCCAGCAGGTCGAGGCTGCGGTGGCCGGGAGCGGCCACTGCACTCGTGAGACTCCAACTCAAAACAAAACAAAACAAAAAAACAAAAAAAATAAATATTTGTTGAATGAATAAATGAATGAATGAATGCACCACCTAAGTCTCCCAATTTCCAGACTGTCATCATTACTCACAGCAGTGGCGATGGGGGTTGCTCAGAGCATGAGGCTTTAGTGAAACCGAAGCTGAAAGAAGAAATGTCTCTTCCCCATAGGCTAGGAGAGGTGAGGTCAGGGAACCAGGGACAGGAGTCTGGTCTGGACTGCACTCAGTACTCAGTCAGAGAGGGAGGCTGAGGGTAGAGCCAGGGAGTGAGAAGAAAGACATAGGCCTGTGGGGTCTCATACCCCCATGCTGCCTTAGCTGAGCTGGCTGGAATTATGGACTCTTCAGAACAGAGGGCAGGGACATTCACAGACAGGTGCAGGTGCCCAGCCTGTAAGTGTTCTGGCACTGGAGTCTTTGCACATGAAACTTCCCTTTGGCCAACACTGAAGAGTGCAGACCACTTTAAGAGGCTTAGAGGATCCTTCCCCACCTTTCCCGCACCACCTTGGCCCTTCTTCTTGACCCTTTCAGAAAGGCAACATTTCATTGTTCTAAGAAAAACCCTATGGGCCCATGGCAGGAAGCAGAGTAGTCAGGCCACCTTCCCAATTCTACCTAAATTTTCTACCTAAATTACCAAGATAGATATTTCAGGAAACCGCACTTGGCTGGGATGGTTAGGTAATTCATCTTATTTACCATCTAGATGCACTTGAGAGCTGAGATAGATTCATTCACATTGTCGCTTCTTAGTCAGATGCAATTCACAGTAGAAATCACTGCCATCCGAAGCTTCCATAACTTCCAAAGGGTAATGGATTTTTTTCAGCCCATCTTTCTTCTCTGCTCATATTTGCTTGAGGATTCCAAATGGGTTCTATTTACTGTAATTACTGTTCTAACTGCAGCTCCCTCGCAATGCATCAGGTTAATGTTAACAAGATACCCAGCTGATGCTGGGAATGCGGATTCATTGTTCAAACTCTTTACCCAACCCCTTTGGTGTTGTCTCAATTCTATTTTCTGAACCCAAAGGGAAGGAAGCAAGGCCAAGTAACAAGGGCATTTTTTTTTTTCTCTGTTTTATTCTTCTCTGATGCCATGGGCTTTTTCTCAACGGATATTCATTGTTCTTGGGTTTTTCTATTCCCGTATTTACATGGCATTATTGCAAATGTTATGCTTTGCTTAAATGCTGATTTACATGCTTACCCTCTCTCAGGTTTTTTTTTTTTGTGCACTGCTAGTGTCATTAAACTCCATATTGTTATTTGATTAGCAATAATAAAAATTAACATCAACAAAGTCCTGACAATTTGTAAGACAGATTTCTCCTATGTTATCTCTATAATGAGAAGAGAAATAACGACCCCAGTGTGTATCAAGAGGCTTAAACTCTCAATTATTGGGTAGTTTTATATTCATAATTTGGATCTAGGAAAAACATACACACTTCAGAGGGGCAAAGACCAGGATTCAAATTTTAGTTTCAGTACTATAAGAAAGCATTTGGCAGTAATGGGAAACTGCCGGGGGTGGGGGGTTGGGGGCGTGAGATTGGCAGTTGAGGAAAACTGCTAGGGGAGGGAGGGGCATACCTCATCAACAAGGGTACCTGCATAATCAATGTTTGTATACCTAACCCTGCACTGTACCCCACATCTTTATAATTAAAAAAAAATTAAAAAGAAAAAAATTTTAGTTTCACTACTTATCTACATGAGTTCAGGTGAGCTTAGCATTCCAAAAGCAGTTTCCTCATCAGCAAAAGAACAAAATCTTACATTTCCCATGTTACTGAGAAGTTCCTTGCAAATATTAGGTGCTTAATAAATTACATCTGTTATATTATACCTTATCAATAATTTCAATCACACAGCCAGATCTAAGTGTAACTAAGAATTTCCATTTCAGTTTTTGAGAAACTATTTGAAGACTTTTTTTCTCTCAGCCTACACTTTAAAGATTTATTTTTTCTTTCTAATTGAATTGTGTACTTGCTTGAGAAATTCCAGAGGCAGACATTGGACTTACAGAGTATGGAGACCCCACTACAGAATTCTCCATAGTCTAGAGGTCACCTGAAGGTGACTAATATCCAACCTAGTCACAATGGGGACAGCGTCAGACAGCTCTCCTGGTGGGCAACTCAAGATAACCATCGGAGCAAGATGTCCTCCCTATGCTACTCCCAAATGCTCCTAATCCCATTCTTTTCCTTTAAAATCCCCTATCCTCAGCCTACAATTTTGAAATGGTTTTTGTGAGGCTTGAGTGTGGCCATTTCCCTAAATAACTACTGGCTTTTGGAATAAAGTCACCTTCCTTACACTACATCTCATACTTGTTCATTTGGACCTGCAAGCAATGAATAGCCGAACATACTATCAGCAACAAATTGCTATCAGCAACGTGAGGACCACAGCTCACACAAATGTGACTTTTTTGTTTTTATTTTTTATCTTTGTGTATGTATGTGACTATTTTTTAATAGAGTCTATTTTGGACTTCCAAATGGACACGTTAGCTGAAAGGATCTTGGCGACAAAATTCTTACTACTCAAAGAGTGGCTCCCAAGCCACAGTAGCAGCATCTGGGAACTTACTATTCTTCTTATTATTGCTACTTATTATTACTACCAAAATGCAGACTCTCAGGTCCTTCCTTAGAAAAAAGAAGTCTCATTATAGTATGACTCCATGGAATTGATAGAAAAACAGATTGTCCCTTCTAAGTATCCTGATTACCTGGTTTCAATCTTGAAAACACAAGAGAAGTCAAGAGGAGACATTCCCAAATAGAACGCCAAAGTTCATTCTAGCTCATTCTATTATGCAAGCAGCTGTAATTCCCCCGGAGAACATTTTACCCTCCTCCTAGTGGAGATAATCATTCAGCATGATGAAAACAAATGGCATTTGTTGATTTAGGTGGGAAGAGTTGAAAGCCCACAGCTTTGATGTTCGTTGACAGTTGCCCTCGGTTTCTGGGTGAGTCTCTCCTCCTTTCCACCTAGGTTATCTCATCTACAGAATGAGGATCACAATGCCTACCTTTGGGGGTATCTGAGAATCAGTGTAGACAGATGCTTAGCACGCTGTCTGCTCAGTGCAGGTGCTCAATGCCAGGTGTACAAGAGGCGCCTTAGGAATAGTAGGACTGTTCCGTGTGTTGGGGGATGGGGTGGGGGGGTTGGAGCTGCTGCTGTTGTTGTTGCCACCCTTGCAAAAAGAGCTACAACGTCCCTGTTCTCAAAGCCAAGTTCTTGGAGTCAGTCACCTGCTGTCATAAGGGACAAAGGAGAACTGGAGTTGGAATTCAAAAATTCAGCTTCATTTCCCATCTCTTGGTAAGTTCTTGGGAAAGCCACTTAACCCCTGACAATCACACTTCCCTAATCTGTAAAATGGGCATAATAACATTTTTCCCCAACAGCCTCTGGGCTGGAGTGAAGAGCTCAAAAGACGACACATCTGAAAGTGATTTGCAGTCATACAATATTGTTTGCGCTAATGAAAGATTTCTGTGACCCCTACTCCCTCTTAGGCCCCACACCCTGATCTCATGGTTGTTTCTTTGCTTTTCCCATCAGACCACCTGCCTTTGCAGAGTCCTCTGTGACCACAAAGGTAGGTTCCCTGTAAGCTCTATCCTGGGTTTAACTCTCTAGCCCTTCAGAACAATTTGCTCATCACTGAGGATAAATCTTACTTGGGGAACTACCCTTTCTCTTTCAAAACCAGAGGTGGCATTATCAAGGGAGGAAGGAGGGAGTGCTTTAGCCTCATCATAAACTCCACGAGTCCCAGTTTCCCCCTAATAAACCTGCAACCCAAGTCAAGAGTGTGTCTGCCATGCAAATGAAGCTTCCGTGCAGGTACTCCAGCCTCTTATCTTCCACCGCTGCTTGGCCTTTCCCTGATCCTTCATAGAGATTCTAGAGCTGCCCTGTACTAGACCCTCCTAGCTTCCTCTAATATGCCAGGGCCTAGGAGCAAGACTATAAGGCTGGTTGACTCATCTTTCTCTGTGTTGAACTCAAAGATGATGAAGGTGACCTACTTGACTGACTTTAGGGCAAGGTTCTTTCCTCACTAAAGGAGATATGCGGTGGGGGGCTCAGTGCCTCTCCCAGGGAGGACCTCATTTTCATTGCACTTTGGTCACACATCATTGAGGTGGGGCCTGCAGCTAGCCACACTCTGTAACCATCTGTGTGACCTTGGAAAGCTGTGCCTCTGCTCCTTAGCCCCTGGGACCCTATGCCTCCCTCAGACTCTATGTCCCTGCCTATAAAAAGAGAAACATGCTGCTGGAAGAATGTGGCACAAATCAGATGTTGAATCATCACTATTCGCCTCACTTCCTTTGACAAGCCCTCAAAAGGCCACATTTCCCAGGATACCTATACAAAACCATTTTTTGAGCCTTTTGTACTCAACCAAGCCATCAGTCTTCAAAAGAGTCATTTGTTCATTTACGTAATAAGTATCTATTGAATATCTTTCATGTGCCGGTACGAGGATCCATCCTGAGGATATAGTGGTGAACAATGTTGTCATGGTCCCCAGTACAGTTGGTGATATAGCTGTTGTTTTGGTTGATACCCTGATACAGTGGTGAGCAATGTTGTCATGGTCCTCGACTGTGTGGAGTCTGTCCTCTAGCAGCAAACACTGGCTGTCTCTCAAAGGACCTTTCCAACCCAGCAGAACCTCCTTCACTGATTTCTGGTATCAAGGCACAGGGACTGGCTGGTGTGGTAACTGGCAGGTAATCCCAGCAATTTGGGAGGCCAAGGTAGGAGGATTGATTGAGGCGAGGCGCTCAAGACACAGGGACTGTACAAGATTCCTCAGTCAGAGATGAAGGGCCAGCTAATGACCACAGCTAAAGCATGGTTTTATCAACATGTGACAGTTAGGGACTGAATGTGCCCTCCCCAAACTCATCTGTTGAATTAACCCCACCGTAATAGTATTTAGTGATTAGGCTTTTAGGAAGCAATTAGGGTTAGATAAGGTCATGAGGGTGGGGCTCTTATTATGAGATTAGTGTTTTTATAAGAAGAGGAAGAAAGAGAGAAAGGTCTTGTGAGGACACAGCAAGGAGACAGCCATCTGCAAGCTAGGCAGAAGACACTCACTAGAAGCCCAGTTGGCTGGCACCTTGATCTTGGACTACCAACACCCAAGACTGTGAGAAAAAAGTCTATTGTTTAAGCCACCCAGTTTTCGGTATTTTGTTATGATAGCCCAAGCTAACTAATAGTGACCTTATTCAGTTTCTCCATGCCTTAGTTTTCTCACCTACAAAATGAGGATGACTACACCCTATCTCAAAGATTTGAAAAGAGGGTTAGATGAAATAACACATATAAGATGCTTAGCACAGACACTTGTTCAATACATGGTAGTTATTATCCTCAAAAGGCCTACCTAGACATGTCAACCATAGGATTCAAGAGCCGGAAGGGACCTTGTCAAGTCTCCTCAATGCATGGAGGAAATGAGACTCAGAGGGAAATGAGTTACCCGGAACCACACAGTGAGGAGGAAGCTACACAGGGCCCCTGACTGGTCCAGGTCTGTTTCCATTCAGGCCCTGGCAAAAGCCTCATCACCTGTCTCACCCCTGACACTTAGCACAACCATTTAAAATTGTTACCTCCCTCAATGGTGAGTGGTTCCCATGTAAGGTTGCTAAGAGATGAAGATCCTTTGCTGAATTCTACACCTGGGAATCCTCTTAAGTTGGGTTTTTGAATTCTTTTTTTTTTTTTGAAGAAAACCCAAATAGAAAAAAAAATTCTTACCAATGTTTGCCTTGAAAAATGCTGTCAGAGCCAGGCGCAGTGGCTCACGCCTGTAATCCCAGCATTTTGGAAGGCGAAGGCAGGAGGATTACCTGAGATCAGGGGTTCAAGACCAACCCCTGAGCAACATGGTGAGACCTCGTCTCTACAATAAATCAAAAAATTGACTGGGCATGGTGGCACATGCCTTTGGTTCCCGCTACTTGGAAGGTGGAGGCAGAAGGATCACCTGAGCCCAGCAGACCAAGGATGCAGTGGCCATGTGTATGCCACTGCTCTCCAACCTGGGTGACAGAGTGAGACTCCGACTCGAAAAAAGAAAAGAAAAATGCTGTCAGAGGAGTTATTGTGCAGAACATTTATAATAATGGGCAACACCTGTCATTTACTTTGTTCTTTGTGGTTTACAAAGCACATTTCTACAGATTGCTGAGCCTCCACAATCAATCTTTTATTCATAAATACATATTTAGCACTTTCCATGTACAAGATGCCATGCCAAGTGCCAGAGGTTTAGTAGCGAGTAAGTCAGACAAAAGCCTCTGCTTTCATGGGGTTTATGCTCTAGCAAGGGAAACAGACAATAAATTAAATACATATATACATACATACATACAATGTTTTCAGATACTGGCAAGCACTATGACAAAAATAAAGCAGGGAAAGGGGAGAGAGAGTGTTAGGGGAATTGTTTTGAGTGGCCAGAAAAGCTTTCTCTGGAATGCATTCCAGACAGAGATTATTCATGTTGTCGAATGAACGGCTGAACTCTTATTTTATAGATATAGAAACACGGCCCAGACTCACACAGCAGGTAGACAGGAGGAACAGGAATAAAATGCGTCTTCTCTCTAGAGAAAACTGGCCTGTGATACTGCCAAGTCTCACGTCTGAAACCAGGAAGCCAGACCCCAGGACAGAGTGAATTCAGGGTATGAAGATTAGGTTCCCATGTCCCATGCCATCATACTGCCTACTCACCATCACTGACTGTGTGCTGGGTCCTGGTTGGACACTGGGATGAATGAGATGAAGCAGATGTGATCCCTGTCCCCAGGGAGCTTCCAGACGAATGAGGAATTAAGACAAGTTCGCATGTAACTTGCCTTGTGTTAGAAAGCAAGTGTCTACCCCAGGCCCTTCAGAATGGGGCTGCCTCTCCAGCATACTTTAAGAAAAACCTTCCAGATTTTCTTCTCTTTAATCAACAAACATGAATTAGATGCTGACTCCAGGTTGACCACTGCTAGAGATCACCTCTGTCTTTCACACAGGGGTACCTAAGCTCACCTCACGCCACCTCTCCTGCTAACATCCTAGCCCAGGCTGTCATTGCCTCGTGCCAATACTGTCACAGCCTTCTAACTTCTGCTGCCCTTGATCCCGACCACCACACCCTTGGGGATATTTTCAACCCAGCAGCCCCAGAGTGGCCCTATTAAAACGTTTATCCATCATGTCATTCCTCTGCTCAGAATCTTCCAGTGGTCCCAAAGCACTCAGAATAAAAGCTAAATCTTTACATTGGCCTCAAAGACTCCATGCACTCAGAACCCTCCAATGGCCCAGAATGCACTCAGAATAAAAGCTAAATCCTTACACTGGCCTCCAAGACTCTAAGTGACCTGCACCGCCTCACCTCACAGATGTCACCCCTTGCTCCTCACCCTCCTTGTTCACTGTCCCCACTCACACTCACCAGTCATGGGCCTACCTTAAGCCATTTATACTGCCTGGATGCTCTTCCTGATAGGCTCTTACTTCCTTTAAGTCTTCATCCAAATCTCACCCTCTTTTAATTTGCAACCACCACCCTTTCCCCATCCCAACATTTCTTATTCTCTGTTTTTCTCCCAGTCACTGATCACCTGCTCATAAGTGGTATCATTTGCTCACCGACTTTGTTCACTGACTGTCTTCCCTTGTTAGAACACAAGTCCCACAAGGTCAGAGAATGCTGGTCTGATAGTCTAGTGTATATCCCCAATGCCTGGGACAGTGCCAGGCATACAGAAGGTGCTCAATAATTACCTTTTGAATAAATAAACATCTAAACAAATAATCTTCCCCATCTCAAATTTGTTTCACCTCTGACATCTCCTTTTTTTGTTAATGGCATGATTATCTACCTAATCATCCGTGGCTTAGAGCAATAGTTTAACAAGACTTGACTGGAGCCCAGGTGACAAACCCTGTGCTGGTGCCATGGAAACAAAGTGAAACCTAGGACTTCTTTTTTTTTTTAATCTTTTTTTTAAATTTAAAATTGTGGGGTACAATTCAGAGCTAAGTATATAAATATTCACTGTGCAGACATCCTTATCAATGAGGTGTGTCCCCCACTTCCCCAGGCAGATATTGGCTACTATCAATACCATCTCCCCACCCTCCATCCCCCTCCCTGCAGTTTCCTTCCATTTTCAATCCTTTTCTTATAGTAATACAATAGTTGTTCAAGGTCCACTTATGAGTGACAGCTCTTTGTTTCTGTGAGAGATCACTCAGTATTATAAACTCTAATTCCATCTAGGTTGCTGCGAAGTTCATGATTTTGTTCTCCTTTATGGCTGCGTAGTATTCCATTGTGTATATGTACCACATTTTTAAAAATCCAGTCCTTTTTTGATGGGCAGTACAGCTGGTTCCATGTTCTTGCTATTGTGAACAATGCTGCGATAAACATACGTGTGCAAGTATCTTTTATAGAGTGACCTGAGTTCTTCTGGGTATATTCCCAGTAGGGGGATTGTGGGGTCATATGGAAGGTCAATTTTTAGAACTTTTAGGAATCACCACACTGATTTCCACAGAGGCCGAACTAGTTTGCACTCCCACCAAGAGTGTAGAAGTGCTCCCTTTTCTCCACATCCTCTCCAGCATCTACCATTTTTTGAGCTATTGATGATGGCCATTCTGACATGATTATATCATTAGATGCAGAAACCTGGGACTTCTAGTTCCTTCTCATTTCTCCTTTTTTCCTACCGCCTCAAATATGAACTAAACATCAGCTTTCTGATTGGTAAAACCAAGACAAGAATACCTATTTCATAAAATGAAATTAGATAACATGTATAAGGGGTCCAGGAAACATATGTGCCCAAAGTTGATGCCTAAGAAAAAATAATTCAGCTGACACTGAATGCTGGGGAGTCTTGCTCCTAGTATCTCCCAAATGCGTCAATGTCTCACCATTTCCCCGCCTTGCTGTTGCCAGGATGAATCGGGAGCAGAGAGTACTGAGGGGCTGGAAAGAGAGCCATATGGTCGGGGGTGACCCTGACTGCTGGCATGCCCTTGGTTTCAGCTGAATGCCTGACCCAGTCATGGTCACAGTCATGTGCACAAGGGTAAGACCACAACAATCTAGGGTCACAGAGCCCCTGGCTTCCCACGGAACCAAGGGTGACCTCCTCCCTTCTGGCTCCTCTGCCCTAATCATGTCCAGAACCCACCCAGTAGGCCTGCTCTCTTCAATTGTGGAAGTTGCTGACAGAAGGGTGTACACAACCCCCATGAAAGATTGGGAGTGGGACATTCCAGGCAGAGAGGGCTGGGCGAATCAGAGAGGCTCGGGGACAATTATGTCCCTTGCTGTCTCTGCTGGCCAGCTGGGGAGTCCTGCAGCAGCCTCCTGCCTGCTCTGTGAGTTTATGCCAAAAGGAAGAAAAAGTGAAGACAGAAGAAAGCAGGGAGGAAGGGATCAAGAGAGAAACAGCAGCCAGGAGACAGACACACAACAAATTAAGATTTTTGAGCATGTTCTGTGCACCAGGCCCAAGCTGTGTCTAAAGAAGTAAGAGAAAAGAAAAGGGGATGTGAGGGAAAGAGTAGTGGACCAGAGAAAGAGACAGGGACAGAAAACTGGCTGAGCAACGCAGGCAGATGGGCACCCCGTCTGGCCAGGCTGGTAATGTCTGAATAAGATCAGCTCTCATATGTTGGGATAAACCTGTCTCCCAGTTAAGGGAAGAGCCAGGGGAAAGGATGTGGAGCAGCCTGGGACTTTAAGTACTTTTACCTTATGGGACAGGAAAAAAAGGCTTAGCCGATAGGAGAGCACTAGTCAGTCCTGCCGACTGGGGGCAAAAGGAAGGAGAAACAGCATGCCGACCACACCCATGTCTCCTGGAACTTATGCTTCAGTTTTGTTTATTTGTTTTCTTTGGAGACTTTTCCTTCCCTTCGGATCTATCTGATAAAAAAAATCTCACAGGGAAAGCCCAGCTTCTCGCTGATGATTTATGGGGGGGGGGTCTATATTCTGATGGTTAAGTCCAGGAAGGCTTTCTGACCTAAGCAATCTCATGTCTGGACTGACTTTTAATGTAGTTTTTTGGGGGATAAATAGTCTTTGCCTTGAATCTGACAAGCCAGACTCTGAATTGCTTAGACGTCCTAAGCCTCATCTGTCACTCCACAAACATGCCATCCTGAAGCTGTGACGATCTCTAATGCATCATGGTTTATAAATGAGTCTGACGTGACGCCTGGTACATGAAAAACCTTTATAATCAATCAGGCAAATCCGAAAAGCTATAAAAATAGCTTATAGCCTATGTACCTATTGCCAAGGAAAGCTACGAAGGATATACTCATGATCAAACAGCCAGAGAGATACAATTAAAATAAAAGAACAGGGGAAAAAAAGGTTTACAGTAGGGGTCATCAAGCTCAGGCCATGGGCCAAATCCACTAACCAGTTTTTTTAAGTAAAGTTTTATTGGTACACAGCCATGCCCATTTGTTTGCATATCATCTGTGACTACTTTCCACTACAAGGCATCGTTCAGCAATTGTGACAAAAACCATATGACCTGCAAAACCTAAAATATTTACTATCTGCTCTTTGCAGAAGTAGTTTGCCAATCTCTGGGGTATGACATAGACTCACCACTTTTTGTCTACAGAGGCTAAATGCAGGGTCTGCTATTTATTTTTTATGTGACCTTGGTTTGTCCACTTACAAAGTGAGTTGATAACAACTACCTCCCAGATCGAGAATTAAGTAAAAAAATGAAAGCTATAAAAGCACTTTACACCTCGCCTGGCACATAGTAAGCTCTCACTGAATGGCATCTGTGTTATCCATATTATTTTAGTAGATACTATTTCCAGGACACAGAAAATTTCAGGGAAGGCAGAGCCAGCTGATGACCCAAGCCCAGTGTCCTGATTAACGCAGCACAGGGAATCTTAAAGGAAGTTGATGAAAATGAACTTTTAGTGAGTGGCACTCTATGGCAGGTTCATTTTTTTTTTTTATGAGTTGGAGTCTCACTCTGCCGCCCAGACTGGAGTGCACTGGCCGCTCCCGGCCACCGCAGCCTCACCTGCTGGGCTCCGGTGATCCTTCTGCCTCAGCCTTCCAAGTAGCTGCAATTACAGGCATGTGCTACCACGCCCGGCTGATTTTTTTAAAATTTTTATTGTAGAGATGAGATCTTGCTGCCCAGGCGGGTCTCGAACCCGCGGGCTCAGGCAATCCACTCACTTCAGCCTCCCAAAGGCGCGGGATTACAGGCTGAGCCACCGAGCCCGGCGGCAGGTTCATTTTATTTCACATCTTCGATTCTCATAAGGACTTGCTGCCATTTAACAAAGGAGGATGTCAAGGCTCAGAGAAGTGACAAAAAGTTACCAAAAAATCTGTGAATGCTTTGAAGTTTAAATCCCACCCCCCCCCTTTTAACCTTGAAATAGGAAATATGGTTGAAGGTATTAGACACGTTTTACTTAGGAAAAGGAGAATCAGTGGTGACATAGTAAGTATTTCTATGTACAAAAGAGGCCTGATTTATAGTAGCAGAGGATATAACAAGGACTCTCAATCCACCCTTTTCTGGTTACGCATTGCTGAAAAAGTAAAGTTTCAAAGTTATGTGATAATTCTCTATATGACACATGCAAAGAAGCCCCCAAACAACAATATTAAAATTGAAGTCCAAAGGTTTAAGTATGCCCTGAAGATAAACCGGCATGAATAATGTTCTACATGTACAGAGTATTGGTAGGTTATGAAGCATTTTCATATGTATACTGTTATTTGATCTTGTGAACAAATATGAACCTGAAAGAGCCGATTCTTCAAGATAGATCCCCAGTGGCTAACTGGCCTAAATTTAAAATAGAGCTAAATGGTCATTTGCTGACAAGAGGTCACACATGTACTCTGAGTTCCCCTCAAACCAGCACCTTTTTAACTTTGGGATTTTCAGAACTCGCCTTAACTAACCAATCAGAGCTCACCTTCCTCTACCAATTAGGGCTCAGCTGTGTTGACCAATCAGAACTCAGTAAGATTGATGCCTTTATTTGAGGGAATGGACTTGATTGGGAACTTGCCTTGTATTTGGACATAAATCCAAGGAGCAAACCTAGAACTCCTTCCCCTCTGTATTTAAACCTCTTCTGCAAGAATGGGGAGTAGTGGTTATGAGGGCGTTCTGGAGTGACAACCTTCTCCATCATCAAGTTCTTCATCTCCTAGAAAGTATAATAATTGTACCTACCTCCTGGCTCATTGTAAGGATTAAACAAGAGCATGCATGTGAAATATTTGTCCTAGAGTCACCACCACTACGGCTACAAGACTAGGTTACACACAGTTTAAGACAAATACTACTCCCAGAGTTCCTCAGGCTCCTACTCCAACTCAACTCTCTATTTGACCCTAGTGAAGCCACATAAGGCCTCTAGCCTTTAGTTTTCTCCCCTGTCAAGTGAAAATAATATGCTGTGTAATATCTGTCTAATGAGGTCACTAAGAGACTCAAATAAGATGTTAAAGGGTTTGTCAACAGTAAAGTGGTGTTCACAAATGAGTCAAGGTCATTATTATCATCATCTGTATTGCTAGCCCTAAATGATGGAAGTGTTATTGTATTGGGTAAAAAACAATCTGCAGAATCACTCCTGTTCCTTGCCCTTTTTTGGTCCTTTGTTTTTGGTCTGGTACTTGCTCTCAGCAATCATTTCCACACTATACATCCATAATGGATATTGCAATATAATGGCAGTTATCTTTTTTTTTTAAATGCCTACTGTATCCTAGGAAGAGACTCTCCTGTGACATCAGTATTCTGCTGAGGGAAAGGGGATGGAGTTATCCACATTTTACTGACAAGAACAAACCCGTCCCAGGCCCCAGGCAGAGGCCCTCCTCCCTTCCCTCTCCCCCACACACCCAACAGGCTGGCAGCTGATGCGTTGGTGCCACATTCCACATGGTGAGAGATGCTCCATCAAATGACTGTGGGCAGTCCCCTTTAAAATGGTTCACTAAATAGGACAGTCAGTAACACATGCCATGACTGAGGATTGGAGTCTCTTACTTACAAGTTTCCAAAGCAATGGCATGTTCTCTGATTTTGGTTCAGAATACTTCTTCTGTCCTGAGCCCACTTTCAAGGCCAGCTCTGACATCAGCCTTGAGAGAGGGCTCTGCCTATAAAGCCTAACCTGGGGACAATCGCTAGCCAGGTTCCCAGAATAGCTCCGGGAAATGCTAAATCCACCTGGGTGGGTCATCCACTCCCACCTAGCATTTTGCCTCAACCAAATTATGAGGGCCTGGAGTTTTATAAGAGTAACTTTGTCCAGATTCTTGCTCTTGAATGTGATGATGCCCCACCCACTCTGGCCATAACCCATTGACTTCTCAGTTCCTAAAGCCTGTTTAAAGGGGAATTTTTTTCTTTTTTGAGTTAGAGTCTCACTCTGTCACCCAGGCTGGAGTGCAGTGGCATGCTCATGGCTCCCATAGCCTCAACCTGCTGGGCTCAGGTGATCCTTCCGCCTAAGCCTTCCAAGTAGCTGGAATTACAGGCACACATGGCCACACCTGGCTAATTTTTTGAATTATTGTAGAGATGAGGTCTCATCAAGTTGCCCAGGCGGGTCTTGAACCTGTGGGCTCAGGCAATTCTCTCATCTCAGCCTCCCAAAGTGCTGAGATTATAGGCATGAGTCACCATGCCCGGGATTAAAGGGGAACTTTTAATAGCAAGTCACCACGGGAAGAGAGCATTGTCCATGATACAGCAGGTACTAAATCACAAAAACAATCAACTTGCACCTAATTCTTTCATTCTTCCAGAAGAATGAGTGGGCAAGTAAATGCCAATGATGACAATTTTTTTGGGTTGAATTTATGCCTTTGGTTGATAACCCCTAAATTACCTTGCCTACTTCTACCAACAACTGTCCAAGTGTGGTGTATGTTTATAGGTAAATAAGCACTGTAAGATACCACAAGAACACTCAATTCCTGGAACATCAGAATAGCTCAAGTGCATCACTATGCATTAGGTTAACTGAGAGATGGAAATAGACTAAATGGAATGGAAATATTTCCACTCTGAAATGTTAAAGCAGTAATTACCATGCCCAGAACCTTATTTACCGTGCTCTGGGGCTACCCCTAAAATATCACTTCTTTCTGGAACTCTTCTACTTCTAGGCTCTGGTAAAATCAGGGCAGTCATCACAGCAGTACTGCTAGATAAAGAATCCCCCCAAATGTCTTAGAACCATTGCTCTTCATCTACTTAGCAAACTGTCCACCTCCCCCCACCCCCCACAAGATGGGATGGACAATTTCAGAAAATTGAACAATAAATATTTCTAAAATGACCTTTAGCACAGTGCCAGCTGAGCAAATGCTGGTATTACATCTTGTTGCTCAGAGGCCTGGAAAGCCAAGATTATCAGGTAGCCTGTGAGGTAAAGGTTTCTCCCCAGATAGCTCTGGGCCAGAAAAGGAAGAAACTATAGTCAGGGCCAGGACCTTTAGGACAGGAAGCAGAGGCAGAAAGCTCTGTCAATCACCCATGAATCTGTGAAAAATGCTTATGTCACCAAGTGGGGAAAACAGAATACAAACTATATACACAGTGTGATCACAAGAGTACTAAGTTATACATCTTTAAAGAGCGACATTCAAAAAACTGATTGGGTCATGAGGCTAAGGACTCCTTCCTTCCCTTCCCTCCCTCCCTTCCTTTTTCCTTCCTTCCTTCCTTCCTTCCTTCTTTCCTTCCTCCCTCCTTTTCCCTCCCTCCCTCCTTCCTTCCTTCTCTCCCTCCTTCCCACCTAACTTCCTAACTTCTTATCTTCCTCTCTTCTTCCTTCTCTCTGTTCAATAAATACTATCTGAACATCTCCTATGGGCAAGACACTGTGCTAGATACTAATGAAAATGTAGCAAAAATAAAAATCACCTTTATTTTTCATTGTACTTCTAGGTGCTTTTGCAAACTTTTTTTTAAATAAAAAGATAATTTCTCTTTTGGTATAAGAATAAATCTATTATTAAACATAACTGACTGTGAAACTCTACAAGACAATCAGGGTAATATGGAACACTGACTGGACCACTGATGCTGCTAAAAACTTATTGCTAATTAGTTGCACATAATCATGGTTTTAACTTTTTTTTCCTAGGTAGAGAAATCTTAATTTTTTTAGAACTGCACACTGAAGTACTTACAGATGAAAGAATGTGATGTCTTGGGAGTTTGATTCAAAATAATCATGACCAGATATTTATCATTATTGAAACTGGGTGGTAAATACATGAGGTGGGGTTATTAGCTTCTAGTTTTGCATAAGTTTGAAATTTTCCGTGATAATTATTCCATGATAAAACCAAAGCAAAACAAAAGCAAACAAATATATAAAAACAAATGGGACAAATCTTCTGGGAAACTCTGAGGTCCTGGGCGTGGGAGGTAGGAATAGAGCCTATAGGTAGAGAAAAGCAGGGTGGATGCCTAGACTGCAGATCAGTCTTTTTTTTTGGCTTTAAAATGTATCTTTATTAGGGATAGATAGTAAGACATACAAAAATGACAAACTCCTATGGTTTGTCAGAATATTATTTATTTTGAGGGAGAAAGGGACACCCAAAGTGCTTCAAGTGTATTTGTCATCATTTATTTCTTAAGCTGGGGGTTAGCACATCAATATTTTCATTTTTCTTTACCTGTTTATGAATGTCCAAAAGACTTTGTAAGAACTTCCAAATAAATAAATAAAAGAAGTTTATCACCAAACCCAGGTATTGAGAACATTTCTAACTAGTCAAAGAGGAAAACGAGACCTACAACTTCCAAAGCGAGGGTGACAAGAGTGTCCCCCTGGCTCCTTGGGTTGAGTACGCACATACCTAACTTAAAACAGGAATGTCCTTCTCTTGACTAAGTGCTGTTTGGGAACAGCTGTGTGACTTGCAGGGCCCATCAGACAATGAAAATGAGGGCCCCTGTTACAAACCTACTAAGAATTTTAAGATGGTGACAAAGCATTAAACCAAGTTTGGGGCCCTCCTGAGCCTGGGGCTCTGGGCCACTGCACATCGTGAAGTGGGCCCTGAAATTTCCAGATGGAGACTGCAAGAAGATCAGACTTTGAAAAAAGGGTTACCTCCCTCTGTATCCTCACTTAGTTACAAATTACCATCATTACCAAAGTCTCTTCAAACACAAAGAACATTCCTCCATCCAAGGTCTTCATTCCAGAGCCACGGCCCCTTCCTTGGTGGGTCCCCGCAGGACTTTGTGCAGTTGGAGGACAGTATTTATCTGCTTTATTAGAGTTCATTATGTGTTGCTAACTCCATGGGGTGGGAGCAACATCTTTATGTGTCTCAATCCCAGTTTCTCACAATGGGCTGGGTGTACAGTGAATGCCTTGTTCAACTAATTTCGTAACATATTTGTGTAAGTTATAAGTTTTTAAATGTTTTGCCTAAAATCCTACTAACTTATGCGATAGGGCAGAAAGAAAGAATGTGTGAATGAAGTATAACAGCACATGACATATCTTTCCACCTGGGAGCTGCACATTGACTCTGTCCACACAGAGAACACATCCCTTCTGAGCTAAAGCAAGGATTCATCTTTGGCCAAGGTTGCAGTCAATGGAATGATCAGGGAGCATGCAAGACTGTGCCACACCAGCCATGTTCCTCCCCTCAAAGTCAAGGAAATAATATAAGACTGGAAAATTGGCATTTGTGCCAGAAGACACCACTTCAGCTACAGATGCAAATCCCAATGATAACGATAGTGTTGAATGCCTCTGTCTGGTATTTAAGTGGACTGCCAGAGTTTTAGCCATGTGAAGACCCAATTTTCTTGACTATATTTAAGGGTGACTTTTTGGATGAATGGGCTAAAGTGAGGTCTAAACTTTACTTATACATTGACCATTTGCACCCCACATCTGAATTGTTCCCCACATCTTTAAAATTAAAAAATAAAAAAAAGACTCTTCTTGTTATATACCAAAAAATCATCTTAAAGTGAGGACAGGGATTTCTTCAATTTAACCCTTTCACATCTATAGTGCAGAATGTGTTGTAGGAATCTCAAACCCATCATGTCTCAAAATATACCAAAAGCTGCCTCTGAATGATCTTGTCTTGCCCTTCCTGCCCTTCCCAGAACTCTCTAGGCCTATGATACAGCAGGCCAAATTATTGTGCCTATCACAGTCTGGGCACATTACAAAACTCCATGTGCATGTGTGATGTCCAGCAATTATCATGCAACCTGTGACAACATACTGAGATGATGTTGGTGGCAGTGATCCTAGAACCCTTTGACCGGTCCAGATGATGTCTAAGGCAATTGTGCTGGATGTTTGGAGTGATATGGGTAGAGGTATAAGATTCGACAGATATAATATCACTGCCACCCGTCTAAGGAAATTGGGGAAGTTTGACAAGCTGAATTCAGTGATTGTCCCCAGTCAGGTGTTTTAGCTGAAAGGGATCCTTTGTGCTTATTGCAGTAAATGTAACTTGTATCAGGTTTATGAGTTTATAGCGATCATTTTTTACCAAGCCTCAAGTCTAGTCCTCTGCTGGACTAGTTCACAACCCCACCACAATGTCATTTTGTGATTTTTTTTAAGTATGAGCCAAACTGTGCCATTGTCAGCTTCAGACCCTTCCGTAGATCCCCTTCCATCGAGTTACTTTCTCTGGGTTCCAATACTTGTGTCTTCCCCTCACCCCTTCGGCTGAAGATGGTAACAGCTTCCCATTATTGCTAGCCTCTGGATACTTCACCATTGCTTCTTGGGTCCCTGTCCTTGTCCACACCCGTGTAAACAGTCATTCATTAAACTCTCTTCTGTCATCCCTTTTGAATGTGCCACCTACTTGTGGCTGAGACTCTGACTGGCACAAATAGACAAAAAAAGGAAAAGAAAGGACAGTGGCTTACCCAGATATCAAGCTATTTACTTAAAGAGTGTGGTATAAACGGAGAGATAAACATAGCAACAGAAAAGGATACAGAGACTTTGTAATGTGGGATTTGACATATTCTGAAAGCAACAGCTCAAATCAATGGAGGGAAAGAACAGGCTGTTCAGTATATGGTGTCAGGACAACTGATTAGCCACATAGAAAAATAAAACCTGTACCACAGACACCACATGTTTACCTACAAGTCCAGCCTCAACACTTAGTACATATTCAGAGACTCAGAGTCACAGAAGTTGGAGTAAAACCAGAAGTATCTCAAAAGATCTTCTGGACCAGATGCCTACATCCTGTTAGAAAACATGATCATCTCTATTTGACAGATGAAGAAACTGAGGCCAAGACAGAGTATATAACTTGTCCAAACTCACCTAATAAGTAGCAAAGAGAATATACTCAGTAGGACCTGGCCTCACACAACTTTGAGCTTGAAGGCAAGACGTGTAATGCTGAATTTTGCACTATTTCCCCTGGCTTTAGGTGCAGAGGCTTGAACACAACGTGTGCAGACAGCTGCTGCATGTCAGCAGCAGGGGAAATAATACCTGTTCATCAGGGAGCTAATTCTGCAAAGCACGCCATCTAATAGGCACCATATACGTGTAAATAGGATGCTCTAATCAGCGGGAAGGCAGGAACTGCAATCTATCCCTCACGGACCTAAAATATAATGGCGCTAAATTAAAGGTTTTACAAAGCACAAAGCACTTTACTTGGAAGACTGATGCTTTTCCAGGCAAAGTGTTCATTTCCAGAACAAGTTCCCATGCTCTCTGACATCCAGTCCTGGGGAACAATGGACACTGATCAAAGCAATGCCCGAGCAGCCCTTTACTACTCATAGAGTCTGTGGGAGACAGTCCAGTGCAGAAGGTGAGAACACAGATTTAGAAGTCAGGCAGATCTGATTCAAGTCCTGCTCTGCTATTTCACAACTCTGTGACCTTGGGTAAGTCTCTCAACCTCTCCGAACCTGTTCTCTCATCGGTAAGAGAAGGATGGTAATATTCCATGGGAGGGTTCAATGAGATAATGTAGGTGAAATGCCTGCACATACTTAGTAGTCAATGAGCTTTAACCATTATTATTATTAGACTGATTTCCTGGTATGGCCCATCTTCTTGTTCCAAAGAACATTCCCGAGGAAGAATTCTAAGATGTCGGCAATGACAGTTCTGTTAGAACAAGCACACTGCCTCTCCAGTGATTAGTCTGACCAGAATGATGAGCAGATCATATAAAACTGGACACTGACACATGGTGGATTGCAGCTCCTGACGTTTTGTTGGTTGGTACAGTTTGTTGTGGTTTCTTTTTCTTTTAATCAAATTAATTGACAATATGATAAAATCATAAAACTTCACATACAAAATCTGAATTTCCAATTTATCTTGGAACAATACACCCGCATTCCTTTTTGACCACAATGTGCTATAGTTTTAGGGCAATCACCTTGAATTCCCCATTGCCACAGTCCTCACCCAGCCCACTTGCCCTACCAGCCTGATTCCTATAGGCATTTGAGTTTAGAACTCATCCTGATATGAGGATTTCTTCTCCCAACCTAATAGTAGAAAAATATTTGAGTTTGGGAAATATAACATTTGATCAGAAAATAAACCTGTAATAAAATGACTATGAATTTTGAAATGTGACTGACTTGAGTTTGACTTAAGGTCTTGCCACTTACCGGTTATATAATCTTGGTCCTGTTTGTCTCTGAAACTGAGCTGTCTCTGAAACTCATGTTTCCTCTTTTGAAAAAATGGGGATAAAACATGTATCTCCCAGAGTTGATGTGAGGGTTACATGAGACAACAGGTGTAAAGTGTCTGGCACAAGAGTCATGATAGCCGACTTTCATAAGATGTAATTATCATAAATATTTCGGCAAAAAACAGAGCTGGCAGGCCAAGGTTATGAATAAACTTTTGAAATCTCTTCATGTTGTTTTAACTAGATGAAATTTAAAATAATAGATTGCACATACTTATTTAAAAATCTATTTTATCAGCCGGGCTCGGTGGCTCAGCCTGTAATCCCGCACCTCTGGGAGGCTGAGGTGAGTGGATTGCCTGAGCCCGCGGGTTCAAGACCCGTCTGGGCAGGCAAGACCTCATCTCTACAATAAATAAAAAAAAATAGCCGGGCGTGGTAGTGTGCGCCTGTAGTTCTAGCTACTTGGAAGGCTGAGGTGGAAGGATCACCAGAGCCCAGCAGGTCGAGGCTGCGGTGGCCGGAAGCGGCCACTGCACTCCAGTCTGGGCGATAGTGAGACTCTAACTCAAAAAAAAAAAATCTATTTTATCAATCTTATTTGTATGTAATGTGTCCTATGCATTTCACCTCATATACTGATCCTTGCCAGCTACAGGGATCTTCCTCCCTCATTGTTTCAATGAGACGTCTGGACTTTGTTTACTTAGGTGCAAGTAACACACTCGTCAAAGGAATTCTTCCTGAGTCTAATCCTTCATCTTAATGTTCAATGATTTTGATGTTTTCCCTGGAGCTGTTAGCTCCCACCTTCTAAATTCCATCACGTTCCCACAGATGAAAGACTGATTGAGATGAAAAAATGCTTTAGGTGACCCTTATTTTACCTAAGTGACTTCACTGAGGAGATATTTTTCAAGCACGATCTATGAAACCAAAGGATGAGTAATCTCAGCTGTGGCATGGAAACTATCCGTTAAACACACACATGCTTCATAATTAATTACGTGTGCCAGAGCCTGCACTTGCTGGGCATGTGAGATGGAGCTGCGAACAGGACAGACACGGTCCTGTGCCCATGGACCACATCCACTTGCCCAAGCGTAGCAAAACCTTGTCTTTCTCTCTTATCACGCTCTGTCTGCCTCATGTGGCTGCCATGGATGACAAGGCCTTGGGAAAGGGTTCCTCTTTATGTATCTCTTTTCTTGCTCCCTATCTTACCACATTTTCCCCTGTGCAAGTCTGATTCCCTCTGTTCCCACCTCCTTCCCCTGTTATCTCTATCAAGAGTGACTTCAAAATTCATTTAGATTGAAAAAGATCCTCTCAGGTGTAGAAAAGCTATAGTAAAAATACGAATGAGGCCAATTTATTAGTGGGCAATGAAATAGTATATGATACTATTTAACATTGACAACAAAAATAGCGAGCAATTATTAAATATCTGTTACATGGCATCTGCACTAATTTAATCTAGCAATTCCTTGAGGTATTATAATGCTAACTTTACAGAAAGGAAACTGAGGCTCAGATCACACGGAGGCCCAAAGTCACAGACCTATAAAGGTCAGAGTGAGGGTCTAACACCAGCCCAGTCTGACGCTCATGCCCATGGTCCTGTCTGCTATGCTCACAGTGTTATATTTGCTTTAAAAATCACTTTGTAATTTACCGTCTTGTAAATCTCTTTTCTCAAGAGGATTTAATAGATACTCAAAATTAGCTAGAAGCATTCACAATACAATAGACACATTGCTTCTTCTTTAAAATTTAGTTGTTTTTAAGAGGAAAACAAAAACCATTGGGAGACATGTTTCAAAATCTTCCTAATGAAGTATTTACCTGATAATGCACAATGGCTTTGATTGTGGGGATAAATATGGGATAGCCACTCCAGACTTTCAGGAAAATATATGTAATTACAAGGATTTAGCAAAGTATAAATAGCAAATTGTATTTCAACTCCTGGCACTAAAATTACAGCCCCAAGAGGCTTTGAGCTGAGATGTTAAGCACCATAACTGCCCCCAAAGTACCCCTTAGACATTAGGAACGTGCTCCTGTACTGTGACAAGTGTCCTCCTAAAGAATTGAGATAAGGTATTGGTTGGTCTTTGATAAAGAAAAAACATAAACCCTTGGCTCTTTCCCCTTCTTAGGCCCATCATGGATCCTAAAGAATGAGCTAGCCTCAAAGCTCCCTGGAGGGTTCTGAAATCATGAGACTTGCAAGCAAGCAAGGCCCTGGGTGCTTAAATCCTACCAGAAACAGAAGGCAAATACCCATGTGAGGCTGACTTTCTGCCTTCTAACCAGGCTTCTTGAAATTTCATCATCTGTTCTAGAAACATGTTTGCTAAGCTCTGGGCCAGGTGCTGAGGACACAATGGTAAACATGACAGACATGACTACTGCCCTTTGGAACTTATACTGCAGGGGGGAGCCAGGCATTAACTGCCAATACAGGGTAGGTTAGGGATCTACTGTGATAGTGATAGGTACAGAGGCAAGTAGGAGGCGCCAAGAGCATAAGAACAAGAGCAGCTTCATGGGATCTCGGGGGAGGGGGGTGGTCTGGGAAAATCTGTGGATGAAGTGATCCTGAGAAGCATGGTATGACTAAGGAACAAGGATGCCCAATGCAGATGGAGACAGGAGCGGAGGGAAACCTGTGGCTCCAGGAGGCATCGGCAACTGGGTCATATCAGGTTTGAAAATGTGCTGAGGACTTGAAATTTTATTTTGAGGTCCACAGGAAGCCATGAATAGTCTCTAAGCAGGAGAGTCCACTGTGAAAGTTCACCACGGGGATGGGATAGACAGTGAGCTGGAGGCGGTGGTGTGCTGAAGTTGGTCTGCACAGCTTGAGAGAGCCAATTATGTGCATTTCTTCCCAAATCCACATTCAGTGACATTTGTTGGTATCCCGAAATAACCTTGGTGGGAGTGTTTACACCATAGACATTGGCAAACACTTCTTTCTTTCTCTCAGAGAACTGGTTATTAAACATTTGCCAGTATAACACCTACTGGAGAGGGCAAAGATGGTGGAGGGAAGACCAGCTAGGAGCAGGAGTCCAGGCAAGGGAGGAGGGTGGCTGAAACCAGGGTGGCGGCAGAGGGGTAGAGAAGAGGAAATAAGTGCTTGTTTGTCTAGCATTTGTGTCTGATGAAGGGGAGATACTGACTGGTGCATGCCACAAATATTTCCCAAGTCACTCCCATGTCCAGGTTGAGAATCCAGAAGGGTGGGGGTGCTGTTCTGCATATTCTCCAGGAGAAAAAAAAGCCACATTAAAATTATCTGAGCTAGCTGGGTGCGGTGGCTCAAGCCTGTAATCCCAGTACTTTGGAAGATGGAGGCGAAAGGATTGTCTTAGCTCAGGGGTTTGTGACCAATCTGAGCAACATGGCAAGATCTCGTCTCTACAATTGACAAAAAAATTAGCCAGGTGTGATGGCATGTGCCTGTGGTACCAGTTACTTGGAAGGCTGAGGTAGAAGACTCACCTGAGCCCAGTAGGTCGAGCTGCGGTGACCGTGAGCATGCCACGGCACTCCAGCCTGGATGACAGAGTGAGATTCCGACTCAAATAGAAAAAAAAATTATCTGAACTCACGGAAGGACATGTCAAGTTTCAGGACGTGTTAAATTCCATAAGACACATTCAGGCAATAATAATAACAGCAGCACCAGCAGCAGCAGCAGCAATAACATGTATTAAGTGCTCACTGTTTGATAGACATACTTTATTCAATCCCTATTATTGCTCCATGGAGCAGGTATTATCATTCCTGTATCCCAGATGAGAAAACTGAGGTATAGAAAAGTTGAGTCACTTGCCCCTAGCACCTACTGAGGACACAGAGGAGAAAGATTCCAATTCCTGAGTAAAGTGGCATTAAGCTTAGCCTTGAAAGATGAGGAGAATTGGGACATGGGAGATGGTAGGGGAGTCACAACAGGTGAAGGAACCAGTGTGAGCAAAGGTAGGAAGGTGGGAAAAACACAGGACTCCAGGCTCATGCATGCGTTCTCTGTAGCAGCAGAACACGGTCACTGTGCCAGCTACACAACACAACTCTACCATGGCAGCATGGAAACAGCAACGTACAACATGTAAACAAATGGGCATGGCTGGCTTCCAAGAGAACCTTATTTATGGACACTAAATTTGAATTTCATATAATTTTTGCATGTCACAAAACATTATCCTACTTTTTCTTTTTCTTTTATATATATATATATGTATATATATATATATACATATATATATATGGAGAGAGAGAGAGAGAGAGAGAGAGAGAGGAGGTCTTGCTATGTTGTCTAGGCAGCTCTTGAACTTCTGAGCACAAACAACCCTCCTGCCTCAGCCTCCCAACGTGCTGGGATTACAGGTGTGAGCCACCATGCCTGGTCTATTCTACTTTTAATTTTTTCCCAACCATTTAAAACCTAAGAACTATCCTTAGTGCACGGGCCATCCAAAATCAGGTGTTGGGTCAGATTTGGGCCCTGGGCAGCAGTTTGCCAATCCCAGTTCAGACCAGCCCTGTCCAAGAGAAATATAATGCAAACCACATTCATGATTTAAAACATTCTAGTAGCCACATTTGAAAAAATAAAAGGAAACAGGTGAAGTAACTTTCAATAAGAGATTTTATCTAACCCAGCATATCCAAGATATTAGTATTTCAACATGTAACCAATATAAAAATTATATATAAAATCATGAGAAATAATGTCTTTTTTTATTGGTACTAAGTCTTCAATTCCAGTATGTATTTTACTTAGAGAACATCTCAGTTTGGACTGGCCATGATTCAAGTGATCAAGAGCCACAGAAAGCTCATGGCTATCATATTAGACCTTCTAACTTACCAGTGTGTTTAATTCTTGCAATAAATAAAACTTGTGTGCCTATTTTATAAGCCGTGCCCTTTCTCCTAGGTCCCACAGACATTTTTCCTCCAGCTCTGAGGCTGTAGAAGGATCTCCACTGACTTGGAAGTGTCAGTGGAGGTACAGCACTTTCCAGTCATTCTCCAAGACCCTTCTCAGGAACTGGCCTCTCCGGTCACCTTCCTGATGAAGTCCCAGGCTGCTCGGGGCTCCCACAGCCCCTTGGAGTAACTTCGCCATGGTGCCTGCCAAATCACAAGGGGAACATGCCTTGTGGGGACATGTTCCTTATGTAATCTTCACTGTACAGTTTGTAGGAGGTAGAGAGAGAATGACTCAAAGAGTGACACACCCACCCCAACAGCCAGTGCTTATGTTCTGGATTAAGGGGATGCCTTGAGAGAGTATCATGTAAACCCACGGTTCCCTCACATCTCTCATGGTGCGACCCTCTCTCTGCTGCAAGGACCATTGATGGGTTTCCAGGGGGCTGTAGCCTATAGGCAATTTTCATCTCTGGCCCTGAAATCAGATGTTAATCCCGTCACCCTATGCTGCTCCACTGCATTGAGTCAGGCAGTGAACATCCCTGTCTCCCCCACATCTCACCTCAACTGTAAGCTCCTTGAGGGCAGGGGAAGCGATCTAGTCTCCCTTGTATTCCTAGTATCAGCAGAACAGTCTGCAGCTGAAACATATTTAAATACAAGAGAAATCACATCACAGTAACTGGTGGATGAATGAATGAATGATACAAGCCACTGCAAAAAAGTCATTGCAAAAAAATCCCAGTAGTTCACGCTACAGCTCTGCTGCAAAGCATAGGGCTATATATCAGTCAATGACCCATTCACAGATCTCATTTGAGACTTACCAATATCTTCTTCCTCCTTGAATCAGAAAATAATAATAATAAAGTAGGTGTCATTTACATAGCTTGGGCAAAGCAAGTACTACAAAAGGTAGGCACTAAACTTGGAATTATTCAAACCTGAGTTCATATCCAGATTCTGATATGAATTAACTGGGTCACCTTGGGCAAGCCTTTTCTTGGACCTTGGGCCTCCATTTCCTTATCTGTGAAATGGGTGAACTAAGGTCTAAGTAACATGGTAACATTGGGAAGATGAAGCGAATCTATGTGTGAACACCTGCAAAGGCATCCTTGCTCAATAGTGTTTTTCCCTTCTTTCGTTCTGACCTTAATCTATGCGTGGCTGCTAGAAGCCCTGATACTCTCATTGGATGGTTCTTTTACAAGAAGCCTTTTCCTGTGAGTCAGCCAGAAAGAGGGTATTTGCAGTGTGGGGCAAAGTTCTCTTTCTCTCTTTCTCTCCTCAACCCCACGTCTCTCTCCCTCCCCTGCTTTCCCCCTCCCTTCTCCCTCCCCTCTTTCCCCTTCCCCCTCTCCTTTTCCTGCTCCTTCTCCCCCTCAAGTACAGTCTAGGAAAATGATTCCTTTAAATTCCTATTCTCCTGCCAGGAGTTAATACATAGCACACCTTCTCTGATGCACATATGTTATTGATTAGGTTCAATGAAAGAATTGCCATCATTTTGTCAATAGCTACTTGTGAAAAAATATATACATATAATTATTTACATGCTTCTAATTTTCTTGGCTATATGAATTGGGGCTTTGGAAATAACTTATTTATGCTAATCCAGTGTGTCAATGACCTGCTGAAACTACCTAAAAATGGAGCAATTTTATCATCATTTCGGTCCAAATTATTGGAAGAAAAAAAGGAGCGAGAACAACTGTGACATTCAAATGACCTGCTTTGACCACAAAACCCAACTTCTTCTTCAAAACCTTCAAAAAGCAACAATTTGGATGATTATTGATCTTCTTTTTGGGGCGGTCTTTTATTTCTCAGGATCAAGAGTTTCAAACCTCCTTTGTGTCAGATTAACAGCAAGAATAATAGAGAATCTCTTGCTGTAACCAGATCTGACTAAAGCAGGTGGTGGCTGCTATTTCTTTACTCAAAAAGGGGCCAGCATAGGGTTGAGAGAGGCAATGTCCTGCCATTTCTACCTTGCTGTGTCCCTTGGGGGTCAGGGGCAGGAAGGTACCAAGGCCAGAACCCTACCCCAAGACAGGGGACCCGCCAAGACAAGACTGGGTTTGTCTCATCTCTGGTTTTTCAGCACAGAGCAGCCAAGAGCAGACACTCACTCCTCGTTGAACCACTATTCATTCAACAGACTAAGCCTCCGAGAATGACTTTATAAATTTAATGAAATGAGCAAATGAAACCATCGAGCTTAGAGAGTGCCCCAGAGTCACAATTAGCAGTGTGACCCTGGGCAGATCACTTGACCTCTCTGAACTTCAGTGTCTACCTACCTCGACAGATAGTGAGAATTTAAAACAGTAATGTGAAACAAGTACAGAGCCCCTCCTTGGCTGGCATTCAATAAGTGGTCATCTGTAATATGTTCTTACCTGTGGTATCCTTTTTGAGGAGCAGGGCAGTAGGGTGTGGTTGAAGGGACAGGGATGTCTAGACCATATCAGACCTGCTTGTAACTTCCATCTTAGGGGTCAAAAGCACAGGCTTTGGAGCCGATCTGCGTATGTTGGGTCCCAGGGCTGCCATGTACTGGCAAAGGGTAAGTTACTTAATCTTTTTACACCTAATTTTCCCCATCTGAAAAATGTGGATCACAACAACAGCTAGTCTATAGGCTATTGCAGGAATAACTAAATTAATACATATAAAGAGCTTAGAATAGTGCCTGCCATATAAATATTAGCTTTTACACAAGGGTGGGATTGGCAGATACTGGACACTGCTGAGGAGGGAGGAATGAGGGAGAGGGGTACCTGGTCCACTCAGGGTGAGAGAGGACCAGCTAGAAGCCCAAACTTCACCTGCACACAACTTACTTATGTAGTAAATCCTCACTTGTACCCCACAACTCTAAAATTTAAAAAAGACCCCCCCCCAAATTAGCTTTTATCATCATCATCATCATCATGGCTGTCATCAATGTGTTGAGCCGATCAATTTCCCCACCTGCACAATGGGAATAACAACTGTCTCATGAAGATATGTGGAGTCAATACATTCAGGAATGGTAGGTACTTGGTGCACAGTGTCAAATAAAGGCTAGTTTTCTCCTGCCTTTCTTTGTTGATTCTAGTAATGAGGCAGCTTTGTCGAAGGGGCTTTGGCATTTGTCATGCACACAAGTCCATTCTTGCCTGCTTTGATTTCTTTGCAGAATATCCTCCCCAACTCTTTTCTCTTAACAGTCTCAGGTCCCTAGACAACAAAAGAACAAGCCACATCCTAGCTGAGAATGAAATCTTTTTCTTTTTTTTTTAAACTGGTAACTGTCCTTGGCAGGCTGGCAGGGCCAGGAGTCATTCCAAATGATACCACCAAATTACCAACCAGTCTTTGAGGTTTCTGAGAGAGGCTTAAGAGCCTTGGCAAGGGTTTGCAGTACTTAACCCGCCAAAGCCTCTCCGACTGCAGCCTGTCACCTCCCGAGTGAAGTAGTGGATGAAATCAGCATGTGTAATTTCTCATCTTCTGAGGTTCAGAGAGGCGTATTACATTTCAGCACGATTAACACTGCTTTCACTCTTTTTTTTTCCTGTTGCCTTTTCCCTTCCCAAGAACCAGTGATAGGTTTCAAAGAAGTGGAGAGGGACAGAGGTGAGCACTTCAATAGAACAGGTGCTCAGCTTTAAGTGAAACACTCACACAATTGATAGCCAGGAAAAGACATCTTCCTTTCCTCATGCTCTGCCAAGTTTAATGATTTCCCAGCAAACCTCCCTAGGCTGAGAGAGAAAGAACAGGGTGGGGAAATAGTCAATCTCTTAAACTCAAAATTACCTATGAGGTACAATGTTCACTGTCTGGGGAATGGGTCATCTGAGACCCAACCCTTGCTACTGCACAATACGTCCATTTAACAAAAATGTATGTGTACCCCCGAATCCAAAATAAAGATGAAAAATGAATCTCTTAAACTCAAGTTCATTAGCCAGGCATGGAGGTGCGTGCCTGTGGTTCCAGTTACTTGGAAGGCTGAGGCAGAAGGATCGCTTGAGCCCAGAAGGTGGGGGCTGCGGTAGCCACAAGTGTGTCTCTGCACTCCAGCCTGGACGATAATGAGACTCCAACTCAAAAATAAAATAAAAAATAAATATCACAGTTATCCATCCATCCAGCCATCCATCTGTCTGTCCATCTATCCAAAATGCTTTCTCCTTTCTACCAGTTTCACTTGGATTCATCTGTAGACCTCAGCCCAAGTCCTTCTGAGACCTTTTTTGATCTGTGACTGGGTCAAATTCCCCCAGTATTTCACAGCTCTGAGTAGATCTCATTTAAAGCACAGTGAGACCACAATGACAACTACTACCCTTATTTGTGAAATTATTTAATTAATGGTTGTCGTAGCTAGGGCCAAATGTAGGACTATCTGTCTCCAAAGCCCAGAGTCTTTCCAGGTAAAGTGGCTGGAGCTCAGGCCCTGGGTCTACAGCTCACAAGCTGCGTGACGTCCCATAAGCTGCTTCCTCATTCTTGGTCTTTTTCCCTATCAGTAAGACCGACTCAACCCACTTTTATTTTCTAGGATTCATCATCATGGAGAGCTGATGTATATAAAGAATGGCCACTGGGAGCAAAGCCCAGGGAAGGGCAGAGATCCCGATTCCCCAAGCCAGTCTCATGCTCATAACCACTGTGGCCTCTCATGAGAATGGGCCCCTATGCAGAGGCCTGGGCCCACCACACCTTCAAAAAAAACACTACACTGTTATCATGGCAGCACAGGCTTGTCTCCTTCCTCCTTTCCACTGACCTTCTCCTTCACAGGTGCCTCTAACCCTGACACCACAGGCCATCAGACTGGAATGGAGATGGGGGCCACAGGCCTCCTTATCGAGAGCTGTTGTGGTGGCAGCACTCCTGGGAGACACCTCCACTCATTAACTATTGCCTCCATGACGCCAAGTATGAGCACCCCTGAAGTTCAGAAAAATTAAAAAATGGAAAATTTAATTAAAGCTCTCTCTGCCTAATTGCCTTCCTGTTGGCTTATGGGGTCCTCTGAAGAAAAGAAAACAAAACTCTTTATCCTCCTTGTCAGCCTGGGATTCACAAAGCTTGGGCCTTCTGTGAGGAGGAGCAGAGCCTAATACTCTCTCTGCTTCCATAAGTTATTAGAAGAAAAGGTCCTTTGTGACCTGGTGGTGGGAAAGGACTTCTTAAAGCCCCAAGATGCAAATCTTAAAGTTCAAAAGTGACGAATTTGATAAACCTAGGCTTAACAAAATGAATACATATATATGTATAAATACGCATATACACACAGGAAAAGATACTTACCTAAAAGTGACAAGGAATTAATATTTATCAAATAAATATTTATAAATATAAATAACATACATATTTACAATATAATTTGTAAATATTTATTTATACGATTCATATAATAAATGTATTTATGTATTATAATATTTATGAGACACTAGTAACTCCTTCCAGTGGACAGGAAAATGTCAGGAACCCTAAATGACAAATGAAAAAAATGATACGGAGAATTCAACGAAGAAAAACCCAGAAGGTCAACGTGCCTCTGTAGATATTGAAACTTATATAGAGTCAAAGAAAGAAAAATAAAAAACAATCTGTACCTGCACCCATCAGATTGGCAAAAATAGAAAATTCTGCCCCAGGTTTTGGAGGCTATGTGGAGATAATAGGACCTTGGAAGTTTCATGCCAGTGTGAGTGCAGATTGGGCAGCCTTAGTAGAGACTATTTCACACTACTGGTCAGGCTAAATACACATGTGCTCTCTACTCCAGGTAAAAAGCCTACCATAATTCCCACACAGGTTCAAGGAGGATGGTATGTAGGTCCAGTAGGAAGATGTCCACTACAGCGTTGAAAATCATTCTGGTGTCTCTCTCTGGGGGAATGCATATGCAAAAATGTAGTAAATGCACACAATGACTATTTTGCAGTAGTTAGAAACAGCTAAATTGTGTATAGTTGACCTGCGAACAATATCAACTGCATGGATCCACTTATATAAGAATTTTCCTTAGCCAAATGAGAACTGAAAATATAGTATTCATGGGATGCAAAACCCATGTACACGGAGGGCTGACTTTTCGTAAACTCAGGGCCATCTATGAGACTTGAGTATGGGTGGATTCTGGTATAGTGGGGATCCTGGAACTAATTCCCTAGTAAGCGAGGGGACTGCCATACAGAGTGACATGAGTGAAGCTTAAAAACCAAGTGCTAAAAGAAAAAGGTGGAAAACAGAATAAGATCTATAGCACTGTATGATCAATATAAATTTAAAATACTTATACTCAAAACAATAGCTGTTTTACAGAATGCACATGACAAAAGGGCTCACTTCAAATAGATGGAGAAAGGAAATAAGAGTGAAGAATGAGGATAAAAGGGAACCACTCGCTCAACCAAAAGTGGGTTTTGCAAGGTCCAGTATTTATGAGGTTAAGGTTTCATAACAGAAAGTGTGATTAACTCAACATGTTGGCACCAATGTCTATAAACAGCAACAGCATTAACATGCCTTGTTGATTGTGGTTGTTACTCTGTCCTTTTAAAACACAAACTTATACTAAGATAGCAGCACGGCCTGGCTGCCAGAAGCTAACATCCCCAGTGGATGTTCCAAGGAAGCTCCTAGGACCCAGGATGTCCAGGACTTGGAAGTCAGACTGACCTGGTGTGTCAAATTCAGCTCCCGACCCCCATGATTTAGCCAAAGTGTGATTTAGCCAAAGTACTCAACCTTCTCTAAGCCTCAGTTTCCTCCTGGTGAGATGAGACTACTGACCCCCACCTCCCTTTGAGTGACTATGAGATTTTAAATGAAATATATATGAGGCACCTAATCCATGGACCAAGCTTAGCCCATACTAGGTACTCAATAAATGGTAATTTGTCTTTTCTCACCTCTATCATTCCATTGTCTTCATAATCTTTCACCTGTTCCCCAACCATAGCAAACTCTTCTGTCAAGAAAAACCTAGATACTGAAGCAGACATTGTGCAGCTTAAAAAAAAAGATAGAAAGAAATATCTAGAACCTGCACTAACCTGTGTGGGACTAGATTTCTCAACCAACAATTGATTTAATTTAACAGCAAGTTTTGCAGGGGACAATAAAATGCCATTCTTTTCTCTCACTTCAAGAGTGTGCAAAGGTCTACAATTTGCAAAGTATTTTCACTCCATCTTCTAATCTGATCTAGATTAAAAACTCTAAGAGTCAGAAATGCTCTCCATTTTGCAGTTGCAGAAACAGATCTCAGAGAAAAGAAAGGACTTGTCCAAGATCACCCAGCAACTAAGCACCAGAGTCAGGGCCCCTGCTCCAGTACCTGTTCTACCAGATCATACTGCCTGACTTGCTGATCAATAAGACAAGGGGTGGTTTGCTGGCCCCTTGGCACAAACACAAGAATGCTAATAATAATCGTGTGCACAATTATCTTATGGTTTCACGGTGCGTCCATGGCACAAGCTCACTGATTACTTTCAAGAAACCAGGGCTAGAGAAGAGCCAGGCTTGCCCATGGTCACCAGATGGGAGTGACATGGGCTCAGTTCTAGGACTCTGATTTGTAGAAAAGATCATCTCTATCAGTGGGACATGGGACTTGCTACCAAGACATGACCTTAATAAGCCCTTAAACATGGTGCTCACGGTTGGCTTTTTGGTTCTTCCAGGATCCCCCTGCAGCCCCATGGGTTTCCTTATCACAAATTCTAGAAGGAGAAAAGCAGCATGAAGAGTTTGCCCTTCACAATGCCCAGATCTCTTCTCTTCCCCCAGCAGTGCCCCTCCCTGAGTTGAGCTTTGAGACAAGCTAGGGAAACATGGTCCACAGATGCCATGAGTTCCTTGAGAAAGTGCACAAAGGAAAATAGGATGATGGTAACGACTATTGAAGACAAAAGACCTCCTGGGAATCCACATAGCAAATACCAGCCCCTGTAATTCCGAAGAAAAGACTTCATTTTACCTCCAGAGTCCACAGCTACACTTTTATTTTGATGATAGGGGTTAATGGTCCCCAAACACCATTTAGAAGGCGAGCAGAGACAAGGTCGTTGTAAATGGCAGTTGCCAATACGAGGAAGAGCCCCAAGATGTCAGGGCAACAAATCCTTTGAGAGCCTGAGTAACAGTGCTTCTGCCCTGCCTCTACCCACATCCACCCCCATGTCATGTCATTTCATGTCATGTCATGTCATGTGCAGATGAACTTCATGGGCTTTCACAAGGGTGACCAAAAGTTTGGAAGAGAAAGATTGACTTTTGTTTCATTGCCTCTGCTTGTGAAATATATTTTGAGTAGTGATTTTATTTTTATTTTTTTCCAATCTCAGCTTTGAAAGGTCAATCCAATACTTACCAGATGGACATTCCAGGGTTTGCAATACAGTCGGGACCCATATGATGGGATTTGGGTGGCAGAACTATTTTCTTGTGCAGTAAAATATAATAAAAGAATCTGGAGGAAGGGGAGGTTAAAATTATGTTGAAGCAGTGAATGGCTTTGAGGAGTCAGAACCACATAAGCCCCTGCTCCTTTTGAAGAACCAGACCTCTCCCTTTCCAAGGTTTCCACAGTGAGTTAACAAGGGTGTGGCATAGGGAGGTAGGGCCTGTCCTTCAGCTGCTAATTGCTAATGTATGAAAACAGAAATGGATCCTTTGCTCAGAGCCAATAAAATAAGCAGAGAGGGCTCTAATAGAATCAGGTAGAACTGGGTATGAACCCTGGTCTGCAATCATCAGCTTTGAGAACTTGGACAAGTCATTTGATTTGTCTAAGTCGCAGTTCACGCTGCTGTAAAATGGGAACAAAATGCTTGTTTGAAAGGATTCAGGAGTTCATGAAGATACGAGGTTTGGCATGCAGTCAGGTTCCACATTACTCTCTTTCCTTTTAACCAGTCATTCTTAGAGAATGAGAGAGACAGAAGTTAAGCCTTGGCACTGTGGATACAGGTAACCCGGTCAAGGTGAGTTGGGAAAGGCCTTGTGGATGTAAGCTGACTCCAGAGCTAGGTGAGGAGTCCACCATGAGACCAGCAAAGTGTATTAAATTATGAAATATATACATATATATATCTCCAAAGACGTTCAATATATATAAAGAGATTCCTGTGTGTCTGGATCACCCCTGCATCTGCAGTGGTTAGAACAATACCTAATAAACTGAATATTCTCAATAAACGCCTGTAAGATGGGTGGGTGGATGGCTGGATGGACAGATGGATGGACGGATGGACGGATGAAGATATGAATGGATACATGGGTGAGTGGAAAGATGAATGGAGAGGTAGATGAATGTGTGTGCAGATATGTGGGTTAGGGCATTTCAGAGAGGGGGTGAGAAGGGAATCAGCAAGTAAGCACAGCAAAGGAAAGAAGAAGGGGGCAGATAGCCATTTGAAGTTGATAAATTATTTTTAAAAATAAAAATTTTAGCCGGGCTCGGTGGCTCAACCTGTAATCCCGCGCCTTTGGGAGGCTGAGGTGAGTGGATTGCCTGAGCCCGCGGGTTCGAGACCCACCTGGGCAGGCGAGACCTCATCTCTATAATAAATCAAAAAATCAGCCGGGTGTGGTAGCGCGTGCCTGTAATTCCGGCTACTCGGAAGGCTAAGGCGGAAGGATTGCCGGAGCCCAGCAGGCGAGGCTGCGGTGGCTGGGAGCGGCCACTGCACTCCAGTCTGGGCGACCGAGTGAGACTCCAACTCAAAAAAAAAATAAAAAAAAATAAAAATAAAAATTTTGATTAATCTAAAAGATAAAATATGCTGAGGTGGTGGATTCAAAAAATGTATTTAAAACTTTATACAAAATATAGATTTTGGCATATAGGCCCGACTCACCATGGAGTTAGCAGTAATCTCCAAGAAACCATTAGGCTAAAGGCAAAGATATTTGTTTCAAAGTTCAGCGGCCTGATTGCTAATGATTACTGTTAATTTTATGCATTCCCAGGCAGAGGAATGTGGGGGGCTAGGCAAGGCTAGAGTGAGAAGGCAGGTGAGAGAGAGGTGCATACAGACAAGCCTGGGGTGGAGGACCAGGCACGTCAGAGCTCATCCACAGAGCCCAACAGGTAAGAGATGAAATGACAATTTTCACGAATTCAAGCCAGAGCCAAGGGTCATCTGATGATTGACCAAGATGAAATTCAGGACACTCCTTGAGGACTGAAATGTTCAAAGAGTAATCTTCCTACTCTGTGACCACACTGACCTTTCCAAGCCACTTCCAACACGCATGATTATTATTAATACATAATTAATAGCAATATCGGCATTTTTCAGGGGGTGGGGTAGGTGTGGGGAGGTCATCTGTATCCCTATACAACAAAGCCACTTGTCACATCAATCTTTATAAATAAATTTGCACACACCCACACACCAGCATAGAAGTAAAACCTATGGGGATAAACATTTTACATGCTGTCTCCTGTTATTTAAAACTCCCATTTAAAATGGTTGCATTTAGCCCATTGAGTGAACACAATTACTGAAAAACCCATTCCCTTAGTGTCAGATATTATTTCTCCTTTTTTCCAACTTTTCTCTACTATAGACAACAGTGTTATACTATTTTTAGGTATAGAATCTTTTCTTTTCTTTTTTTTTTAAAACTTGGATCCTATCCTTAAGGTAAGACTTCAAGAATAGTATCACTGAGTTAAGGATAAAAGCTTTGTCAAAAAGTTTTTTAAAAATGTACTTTATTTGAGGGTGGTAATTTATCACAGGCTCACTAATAGAAATTGTTTCTAGAATTTCCTCTTGGTAGTTCAATAGGAAAAATAATCATGGGCTAGCTTCTAACATAACTATAGTATAGAAAAAGGAATACTACAATGAAGTTTTAACAAACTCCAAGAAGGCATTAAAGAGAGAAGGTCAATGCAGTGGCAAGGCTGGAATAATTAGTCAACACATGCACACTTCATGGGAATTCTGCTCTAAGTGAGACAACCGGCGTGCCTTGAACTCACTCCCCTTTCACAGATGCTAATGCCACTTTACCCTTTTTTCTGGGCATTAGTCCCTGTGGGAATTCCATAAGAGGGGCTGAAAAGGAATGAGAGAGAGGGATTTCGAATATTCTCTTTGTCTAGCCCATAATAAGGATTATTCTAAATCTTTTGTCCAGCACACATAAGATACCATGACAGTTAATGAATAAGTTAATTGGTTAAATCACTCTAGTGGGGGCCTCCGATTCATTCCTAGTGAGCCCATAATGCATGTGTAAAAGATTAAAACAACGTTTGAGGAAGGACCAAGATACCAGATGGCTCAAAGGAGCCCCATTGATATTTTCTTTTTTAATTACAAAAGTCATATGGTCTTATTTTTTAAAAAAACTTGGATAAAAGAGGAAAAAAGTAAAACAAAAACAACAATTATCTATCCTATAGCTTCACAATTCCTAGCCGATATTTTGATAGATTTTAATAGAATATACATGAGCTTTATAAAATTGAAATTAGACCATGCAAAGCTTTTTATTCTGCTTTTTTCTTTCATCATTATAAACTTTTCTAGTTAAAAAATGCATTCAAAACATATTTAATAGCTAAAGAATATCACCTAGAGTGGATGGATCATGACTGTTAAGTCATTTTCCTCCTGTTAAATATTTTACTTCTGAAAGTTTCTTTGACTTTGTTCTTATTCTTTCATTCACTCAACATGTATCCAATGCATGCCTGCCATGTGGGATGGACTGGGTCAACAAAACTGTCTTAGACTCCTACCTTTCGGAAGAAAAACGGGAAGCAAAGAACACATACAATCAACCCACGGTTCACACAAGAAGAGCAGTGACCTTTACGTAAAGTCCTGAAGGTCATAGAAACTGGCAGGGTCAGAATGGGAGTTGAGTGTCGCAGCGAGGGATACACAGGCAGGAAGGGGTTGGTGTGGTTGGTACGAGGAAGGTTGACATTGCAGGGTCGCCCCATGGGCAGGGAGGAGGGCAGCGCTGCTTTCTATACTAAGCTCTTTGAAAAGCTATTCACTTTGTGAAAAACACAAGATGTACTTTTACCTTCCAAAAGAGAAAGTGTGTTAACACTGAGAGCACCATGGGACTGGATTCCTTCCACCTGACAAACCTCTAATTAGCAGCCGCTTTGCGTTCCAACTTCACGCTGGCCAGTCTGCCTGTCTGTGCACTACCGGCCACATGTTCATGACGGTGGGGTATGCATCCAATGGAAGATAAGCCCTGTCACCTCACAGAGACTTGCAGAACTCACCCTTTCTCCTTTGCTGGATTTCACTTGTATGGAAGGATAAGAGGGACAAAGATTCCAAGTGCACTCAAAACAAGATCAAATATCTGACCCTATGTCCTCATCCAAGATATGCCTCTAAACTAAGGCGACCATTGGGCAACCTTAGGGGGTAGAAGGCAGATTTGGTCTTGATGACCACAGAGCTTTGTTCATGTTGCTCCACTCAAATGCCCTTTCCCAGTCTTGGGTCTACCTGGCTAACTCCCACTTATCTTACAGCCTCAGTTCAAGCCTTGCCTCCTCCTGCAAGCCTTCCCATGCAAGGCTGAAAATGCCCTTCTTGAGGGTACATTCCTCCATCCCAGTGCTTGCCATGGAACATAAAATAGTCTCCTGACCTATCTGTTTCCTAGTCTGGGGTGTGAGCTTCAGAGGACTGGGCATAGAATATTGGCTCAGTAGCTTTTTGATGAATGAATGAATGAATTCTGATCCCGATGTCTCAAATTTAATTATTGTTAGAAGCTGGCCAGTGTGTGTATTCCTCCCCAAGGACAAGAATGACATCCTTGCTACCTGTCATCCTGCCTTTGCCAGCGTTGGAGTAGTTCACACTTAGCCCTTCCCCTGGCCCCTCCATACCCACTCTCAGAATCTCAGGATCTGAGTTAATCTCAATGCAGCTTCTCATGCTGCTGTGGAGGCCGAATAACAGCCCCCAAAGATATCAGGTCCTAATCCTTGGAACCTGGAAATGCTATCCTTTTTGGAAAAGGGGTCTTTGCTGATATGATTAAGAATCTGAAAATGAGATTATCTTGGATTAGTCATGTGGACATCAAGTGCCTTTACAAGTGTTCCTGTAAGAGAAAGGTGGGAGGAAATTTGACAAATACATGAGGAGAAGACAACATGAAGATGTAGGCAGAGGCTGGAGTGATAAGGCCACAAGCCAAGGAATGCTGGCAGCCACCAGTAGCTGGAAGAGGCAGGAACAGATTCTCCCCAGAGCATGCAGAACAGTCAGGTGGAAAGCCTGGTTTTAGCTTACTTTTGAATCTCTGGCTTTCAGAACTTGAGAGAAGAGATTTGTGTTGTGTTAAGACACTAGTTTTGTGGAAATTTGTTATAGCAGCCACAGGAAACTAATACAGCTGGCTAGTGGATGCTTCTGGGGGTCAGAACACTTGCCATGCCATCCTAACTCAGAAACTCTTTTGGAACTAGGATTCTCACCCAGGCTTCCTCTTGATTCACCTGTAGCCCTAGGCAAGTCTCCTCCCTGGTGGCCTTTAATGTCCTAGACAGGAGGATGGGAGCCTAACAGTCTGTACCTGCCAGAGCAGCTGGAAGGATTAAGAGGGACACATACGTGCAACCCCTAACACAAGGCTAGGCACACAGCAGTCACTTCACATAAATTATGTCCATTCTCCTTTTTTTTTTATGAAGAAAATCATCAGCACTCACCAAGCTTCCTGTGTCCCAGGCACCAACTCAAGCCTTCATGTGCAGAGGACACCCTGGCCAGTATTCCCAGCAGAAGCATGGGATGGGTGAAATGTGCCCCTCAAAGAGAAGTGTTTTGTGCTCCCCAGAAAGTGAGGTGAATGAATGTGAAAGCTATAGAGTCCCAGAAAGAAATATAAGATAAAAAACAAACACAAAAAGTACAATAAAAAATATGGATGAATTTTTTTTTCCCTCTGCCAGGGCCCCTTTCCCATCCTTTGTAACCAGCCCAGGCTATTTTCCAAGGAAGTGTGTCTTTCCCGTAACACAGAGGTCAGGCTCAAACACTAAAGGCGATTGAACATCTTTTCTTTTTGTCATTTCTATACTCTCCATGCCTTCCTCACTAGTCTAAATTTTTTTTAATGCTAACTTTATTTTTTAATTTTAATTTATTTATGTAATTAAATTTTTATTTGTATTTACTTATTTTTTTGAGTCGAGATCTCACTCTTGCCCAGGCTGGAGTGCAATGGCATAATCACAACTCACTGTAGCCTTGACCTCTTGGGATCAGGTGATCCTTCTGCCTCAGTCTCCTGGGTAGCTGGGACTACCAGCAGGCTGGGGTGGAGCAGAGGTCAGGAGCCCTTCTCTGGCTCTTTCTTCTGGCCTCTGCCAGGGCCTCCCAGTCTGGATGTGAGGATCAAGCCCCCAACAGGGCAACTGAGGAGGAACAGGGGGAAGAGATGATGAGAACAAGCAAGACTGACACAGAAAGAACGCCCCCTCCCAACTTCCTAGCTAAGTGACAAGTGTCCCTGTCTTCCTTCTGGAATCCTGATCCAGTCTGTCACCTGAAGGCTTGCCCTGCTCTGAATCACTTCCTCATTTCACCTTATGTCCAGACTGGGCTTCCACTCACAAAGGAGACAGAAGAGCTTTGTGGTTCAGAGAATGGGCGCAGACTCCAGACTGCCAAGGTTTTAATCCTAGTCCCATCACTGTCAACCTGGGAGACTCTGGGAATGTGTCTTTATGGGCCCTTGTCTCAGCAGCCTCCCTTATAAAATGGGGATAATAGAAAAGAGAGCTGGCATAGTGGCATGTACCTGTAGTCTCAGTTTCTTGGGAAGCTGAGGTGGGAGGATCACTTGAAGCCAGAAGTTTGAGATCAGCCTGGATAACATAGCAAGACTTTGTCTCATAAAAAAAAAAAATAGCTAGGCACAGTGGTTCCCACCTGCAATCCCAGTATTTTAGGAAGCTAAGGCAAGAGGATCGCTTGTGGCCAGAAGTTCAAAATCAGCCTAGGTAATATAGCAAGACCCTATCTCTAAAAATAAAAATAAAAATTAGCCAGGTATGGAGGCAAAAAGAGAAGAAAGAAGATGAGGAAAGTGTGGCTTAGGGAGCCTGTAACATAGTCCTTCTTTTTTCCTCCTTCTGTATTCCTCTGGAAACATGCAGGTAAACCAGAATCCCTGCCCTCCTGGAGGTCACAGCCTGGCAGTATGAAAATTAACAGGATAATGACAGCTGTGCAGAAATGCATATTTTGATGAGAAAGAGTTAACGGAGAAGGCCTTTGTCATGATCACAGAGGGTGCTGAACAGACAGGCAGTAGGAAGGATGGGCCAGCAGCATGTGCAAAGGCCAGGGTGAGGGAAAGGGCATGGGGTTCAAGGAACAGCAGAGGTTGGAGTGCCTGAAGCAGTGGATGCAGGTGAGAACCGCACAAGTCAAGTTGAAGAGTTACCTGAGCACAGGCTGACACTGTACCTAGCCTGATAACTTACTCTCTATTTCATGTGATGCTCCTGGCAGTCCTACGAGGTCAGTGCTCCTATTATCTCCAGGTGAGAAAACTGAGGACCAGAGAGGTTGAACAACTTCCCTAAGACCACACAGCAAGTGACAGAGGCAGGATCTGGACCAAGGCCACCCAGTTCCTGAGCCCCCAAACTGCTCTTCCTCCCAAGGCCTTGACCAGATGGGCTGAGGGTGGGCAGGGAAAGGAAATTGGAGACTTCTAGGGGTGAAACTTGCGAAGCTGGGCCAATGGCAGTGCTGTTTACAGCTGGGGATTGGTTGAGGGAAAACGGTTTGTCAGGTGCTGGCGTGCCTAGTTCTGCTTTGGACACGTTGAGGCCCAGCCACCTTCGTGTGCCCTTCAGCTCTTTTCTGTCCCCACAAAGCAGTCAGTGGTGGAGGGTGGTGTGGGGCAGGGCTGGTGGGGCAGAGGGAGCCCGGACAATTGTTCTCTGCCTAGAAAACCACCCCTGACCAACACTTGCGGGTGTGAGCCTCCCTGGGTCCTTTTTAAAAAGCAGGTGGGATGGTCACATGCTCCGAAATGCAGTCAACATTCAATGAGAGAAACAAAGCAAGATGGTTTAAACATTTTGGTTTTCTTTTTTTTTTTGTAGTCAAGATTTCTTGTAAGTTATCAGTAGTTCTTGGGAGTGGCACACAAGGGTATTTTCCACAACAAGACAGTGTGAAAAAAAAAAAGAGAGGAAGAGAAATAATGACAATACAGGGCTGTCCTGTGTTTCTGAATTCCAGAGGCAGGAATCCAACACTATTTCAGGGACCGGGTGGTGTCATGGGAGGATCCCGTCCTTGTAGGCCCACTTGCTGAGTCAGGTCTTGGGAACAAGGCTGATTGATCTATTTCAGTGTTTACGGAGGAGTCATTTGGCTTTGCAGGATGTTAATAAGCACTAACAAAACAAAGATTCTGTTCACATAGGCTTGGGGAAAGCTGGCTTATTACTTCTTTATTGAATGACTTCCCAGAATCTTGAACCAGGGAATGTGCATTGTGATCCTCCAAGAAGAAGGAGAATTTCCCAAATGTATTTGATCGCAGAACATTTTTGTAGCTAAGCATCTTGCTCCAGGAAATAGATTTAGGGAAATGTTCATCTAAACCCTTTCATTTGTAAGGGAAAGGCAATAGGCCCACTACTCCGAATTGAATGTTTCCAGTCCTGGGTGTGCAGACTGGAAAGCCAAACCAGAAGCCTTGTAGGGAGGATAGAAAAGCAGAGGCTGTGTGGTAAGGCTTGGGGTGGAGCACATGCTGTGTGACCATAGCCAACTTGAATCTTGGTTTCTCAAATGTCTGGTGAGAAGGAGACCAACTGCCTACAAAGTTCCACAAGGATTCATGGAGATAACTCATGCCAAAGCCCAAATGCAGGCGACCAACCCACAGCCAGCCTCTCTGGAGGTTCTGAGGCCTCCAACAGGCTCCTTGAAGTCCTGACTCTTGAGTATGTGGTCTGTGCAAATCAGTCAGCCCTTCTGACTCTCCCCCCGCGACACCCGTTCCTCCTTCCCTTGGCAACAGCCCTCTCCAGGCAGCCCAATTCCCTGCCATTATCAGGCTTCTCAAGTGGTCAGTCAGGGGGCAGCCAAGTCCAACCCAGAACTTCAAAACAAGCCCCCCTCAGGCAAGAAGTAATTGTAACCAACGATGCAATCATGCCCCACAGCTTAAATGGCCTGCAAAACTTCCAGGAGGAAAGAGCTAGTGTGCACGGCTTTCTACATGCATCAGGTTTCTGGAACTCTCTAGGACTCACTGTCCTTTGTAACCATGGCTTTTGCAGTGGCTCACTCACACACACACAGGACCTAGCCTTGGATTTCTAGAGTCCCCAGCATCTCTCACTACTCAAGCATTCATTCGACACATCTTGACTGATTCCCTCTCTGGACTGCCGTTGTGACTAGTCTAGTGCAGAGGATACACAGGTGAGTCAGTAAACACTGGGCCAGAGCTACGCACAAAGTTATCTGGCAGCAGGAAGGACGAGGCCCTGCTCATTCCAAACATTGGCTTCAATCTCAGCTCACATTCGGGGGCACGAGCATAAATTGTCTGAACTCAGACACAATTATGATGCTATTTTACAAAAGGAGAAAATAGAGAAGACAGATACAGGGGATTGCCCAAGGCCAGACAGAACCTTAGGGGAGGGTCAAGGGTCAAATTTAAGTCAGGCTTGGTGGCCTTCAGCAGGCTACTTCCAAGCCCATTCAACTGAGCAGGCAGTGACATGCCAGAGAGTTATCTGAAGATTAGAGGAGATGGTCTCTGAGAACACCTTTCCTTAACCGGGGCTTCAAACACATGCTTTTTTGTTTCTCCTGTCTTCTTGTATTCCTTTTCTCTGCCCTGTGCAGGCTTTGCCTCTGGTGGAATAAAAGCCTCCTACTTATACATGTGCCAACCCCAGTCCAGAATATGGTCAAAATGAGCAAACACAGAGTTCCCAAGGAAGATTTTACCAGCATCCATACTCCCCATGCCCTGCAGATATCAGCTTCAGTAACTACTGGCAGCAATCCTGGAAGGCTTCTTTTTTCTTTGGAGTCAGGGGCAGGGGGATTAGGGGGGGGTTCACTCTGTTGCCTCAGCTGGAGGGCAGTGGCACAGTCAGGGCTCACTGCAGCCTGGAACTCCTGGGCTCAACGATTCTCCTGCCTCAGCCTCCCACGCAGCTGGGACTACAGGCACACGCTACCACACCTGGTTACTTTTTTGTGTTTTTTGTAGAGGCGAGGACTCACCAAGTTGCCCAGACTGGTCTCCAACTCCTGGGCTCAGACTTCTTGAAGGAAGCCTCCCATGAGGCAGAATTCGAGTGATTATAAAACCCAGAATATTCTGTGGAGATGGAGCCTGCAGGCCCAAGCCCTCAAGGGAACAGGGGGTGGGAGGAGAGCATGGGGGGGGTACCACCATGAAATTTGCTCCCCAGAAGAGGCTGGGAGCCTCTTCTTCAAAGGCTCAGAGCTGGCTCCAGGCCTGAGAAACAAAACCACCCTTCTCTATGGGGAGAATCCTTGGAAGAATATTTATGAGACATTAAAACCACTGCCATCAACCCTTTAAAAAATTCCTGTACATGTAATTATGGGTCCAGCGATGAGATTCCTGGAGATGGTATTAATTACTTCCCTGAAGCACACAGCCCCCAGGGACTGCAAGCAGGAACACTCCGCCTGCAGGTCTCCCACAGACTCTTCCCTTCATGAGGGCACGGCCGCTTCTCCTATTGCATCCCTGACCCCACCATCCAGGGTACCTCTTTCTGCCCTGCTCTGTGCCAGGGAAGCTGACCCAGCAGATGTCCCTCCGGGTCCCCTTGCTGGCCACCCTTCATTGGCTTTGGTCAGTAGGGGGGCGTGCTAGCAGGATAGGGTGGATAGGAGGGGAAGAGCGAGGTCTGTCCTTTCTATTCCCTCCTTGCTTCGCTGCTGCCTCCTCTGCAACGCCCGCTCCTGCCCACAGTCTGTCCTAGCAGGGCCAGCTCTCCTCAGAAATACCACTTCCTGCCCTCGCCCCTCCGACCCGGGGGCTTTCAGCTCTACCTCCATCTCTTATTGGCTCCCTTGACCCTGACTGCCCCACTTCCACTAAATAGTTCCTTCATTAAAGTCAACTTGGAACATCTGGGATGAATTCTGACATGAATCTGCCAAGAGACAGATCAGGAAGAGAGTTGCAATATTTTGGACCCCTGACAACAGACTTGGTAAGGAGTAAGCTTGCTCAGTCTCTGCCTCACCACTGGGTCCTGGCATTCTGTGTCATATGTGGGCACTGGAGATACAGGGGTGCTGGCCAGGGAGAAGCCATGACCGGTGGGCAGTGCCTGATCCTGTTTCTCCCTGCTCTTGTCTTCTCCCTAAAAGTCTAAAACAAAACACCACACTACCCACATCACATTTGTTCATGTAACGTAGTAGCCCCAAACCTGAGAGGACTTGCACGTAATGTTTACCTATTCCAAAGAAGTCACCTGGAGGTCCAACAGGGAAAGACATTGGTTTATTCTTACAGGAGGCACCAATGGAGGTGGGTCAGTGAAGAATCCACACTTTGAGGCAGTATAGCCAGCAATTTTATAGGCAAACAAGTCAATCAGTCAAATTCTTATGTGGTATGGACAATTACATTGATGATGAGTGACGACTACATTGTTTTCAGCTGTGCTTGGTCACTTGTACCCCATGACTCATTACTGGGAATATGCCTACCCTTCAGAAACCAGCCTAGGCCACAGGCTGCTCCCTGAGGAAAGTGCCAGAAAGAAGCCAGCTATAGGAGGAAACAGCCTATGTCTGGACAATACTCCCACACTTCACCAAACTTGCCCTGAGAAACTTCTGTGTGTCAAGTTCTGAATGAAAGGGCCATGGTGCAGAAATGAAGGTGCACATCCCTATCCTTGAGCACTGACAGAATATTGAGTCTTATATTTCTATTAAACAACCAAGGAAACAGTCTGCACTAGAATAAAGATAACCTGCCCCTCCTGCCTCCCTCCCTACTGGTTTATCTGCTAGGACACAGCCAGCCAGACAGACATACACTCTTGCCCCATGACCAGGAATTGCCGCCCAGTGCTACGGCAGCATTAATTTACAGTGTTTTAGACCCAGACTGCATGGAGTGGGGTGGGGGGGGGAGAGTGAATAGACAGTGCACATAACAGAGGCCTGGGTCCATACGATTCCTTTATTCTCTACAACAGGACCTGATCAACATCTCTTTTGTGAGATGACTAATAGCCAGTGATAACATGATGCCGTCATGGAGCACCTGGTTTGTGCTCGGCCTTGCACTTGATCCTTGGGCTTCAGAGCTTTCACATTTGATGCCCTTCCCTCCAGGGAGGGGCACCCAATTCCCTGTGTGGCTCGTCATCTCCACCCCTCTGGTGACCCTGCCAGATCCTGAGCTCCTAGTCTGTGACTCAGGAGGCCTGAATTTCAGTCTCAGTCTCTCACTGACTCACCTGCTGCACAAATGTGCACAGATCACTTCCTCTTTCTGAGGTGTTAGAATGGATGGCCGGGGGAAATCCTTTAGTGAAAAATCACTGCACATTCCAAAGCCTGTGGTCGCTGAGCGATGACATGGGCTGCAGGAAGTGGCACTGGAGTGAATGAAAGGCCAGTCCCGTGAGACTGCATTAACTCCATCTGGGCCGGTGGCTTTCACCTTGGTTGCACATCATAAACACCTGAGGAGCTTTCAGAAATCCTGATTCCCAGGTTGCTACCAAGATCAATCAATCAGAATTTCTGGGGTTACAACCCAGGCACCAGTATTTTTTCAAAGCTGCCTTCATGATTCAAATGTGCAACCAGAATTGAGAATCACTAATCCAAGTTCACGTCAATTTGAGTAATTTTCACCAGATGGTCAGTAATGTCCACTTAGATCACATATTTTGGATCGACAGGGTGAGAGATTTTTCTTTTTCTTTTTCTTTTTTTTTTTGAGTTTGAGTCTCACTCTGTCACCCAGACTGCAGTGCGGTGGCCGCTCCCGGTCACCGCAGCCTCGACCTGCTGGGCTCCGGCGATCCTTCCGCCTCAGCCTTCCAAGTAGCTGCAACTACAGGCGCGCACTACCACGCCTGGCTAATTTTTTTTTTTTTTTGATTTATTGTAGAGATGAGGTCTCGCCAAGTTGCCCAGGCAGGTCTTGAACCCACGGGTTCAGGCAATTCACTCACCTCGGCCTCCCAAGGCACGGGATTACAGGCTAAGCCACTGAGTCCGGCTGGTGAGAGATTTTTCAATCACAGAAAACTGAAATAAGCTAGGTCATTAAATACTGTCTATTTTGGCCTCATCTAAAAAAAATGTAATCCCCTATTAAAATGAGAATATATATGGATTAACTTCTATAATCAAAAATGTAATTAATAACCCCGTTAGAACAAGATTTTGAAGAGCTAATAATCCCTAAATACAAATTACGTACTCTCATTAAAATCTAACCATTAAAAACTCCACTTATTCAACAAACAGCCCCTTGTCTAACAATTTGCTTTACTTTGTAGCTATAGAAAAACATATTTTTTTTCTCTATCGTTTGGGATTCCTCACAAGAGTATTTCAAAGATCCTGGTTCACGGTTTCAGCTGCTGCCAGCACCTTTCCTAACACCACTTCTCCTGGTCTGAGAACACCCTTGGATCTTATGGTCATTCCTCCCTCCAAGTTTCCCCACGCCTGCACCCACCAACCCCCACTTGGGACTTTGGGTACCTGCCATGTCTCTATTAAACAGCACAGAACAATCCCACTCAAAAGATAGTGTATGACATTCTTTCACCCTTAGATGGTCTCAAAATCACTTACTCAAATTCTTTCTATTATAGAATAATGAAAAGATGATACACTTTGGAATCAGGTAGCTCTGGCCTAAAAATTTAACTGTAGGCATTCAGAAGCAGAAGCACAACTGTGTAGTCACCTGATATGTGACTAAGATAACCCTGCAGGTCAGTGGGAGAAAGGTAGTCTTTTCAATAGGTCTTGCTAGGCCAATGGTTATGCCAAAAAAAAAAAAAAAAGAAAATGAACCTTGGCCTCTATTTCACCCTACACACAAAACCCAGTTCCAAACAGACTGCAGACCTAAATCTAAATGGTTAAAAAAATAAAGATTTTACAACAAAACATAGGAGAACATCTTCATGACTTTGGAGCAGGCAAAGTGTTCTTAAAACAAAAAATATGCTAACCATAAAGGAAAAAAAAAAAAAAGACTGACAAATGAAAAATCAGCAAAATTAGGATTTTCTCTTCATCAAATGATACCATTAAGAGAATAAAAAGAGAGGACACAGAATGGGAGAAGGTATTGACAATATCTGACAAAGAATGTTTGACAGAATATATAAATAATTTCTACAAATAAATAAGAAAAAAAGCAGAAAATCTGACTTAAGGCGGGGAAAAAAAAACTTGAATAGACACTTCACAAAGAGGATATCCAAATGGCCAACAGATACAAGAAAGGTGCTCGACTATCACTAGATACCAAGGAAATTAAACCACAATGAGGCAGAGCACGGTGGCTCAAGTCTGTAATCCCAGCACTTTGGGAGGCCAAGGCGAGAGGATTGCCTGAGCCCAGGGATTCGAGACCACCCGGGCAACTTGGCAAGACCTCCTCTCTACAGTAAATCAAAAAATCTAGCCAGGCGTGGTGGCACATACCTGTAGTTCCAATTACTTGGAAGGCTGAGGAGGAAGGACAGCCTGAGCCCAGCAGATCAAGACAGCGGTGGCTGTGAGTGTGCCACTGCACTCTAGCCTCGGCGACAGAGTGAGACTTCAACTCAAAAAAATAAAAATAAAACAAAACACCACAATGAGACACAACTATACAACCTCTAGAATGGCCAGAATGAAAAAGGCTGTTGTTAAGGAATATATGACATTGGAATAGGCAAAGCAATCAGAACTCTCGTACACATACTTCTGAATAGTTGGCACAATCACTTTGGAAAACTGTCTGACAGTATCTTCTAAATCAGAACATATATATCCTACAGTCCAGAAACTCTAATCCTAAAACCAAGTTTGTACCCAAAGACATGCACAAGAAAATTCATTGAGATACCATTTGTAATAGACCCAGACTGGAAAATTTCCAAGTGTCCACCAGCAGTAGGGTAAGTCAATAAATGATGTTTACTCACAAAAGGCAATACTTTGCAGCAAAGAAAATGACTAAATTACAACTACATGGAACAACATGGATAAATCTCATAAACAAAATGTTGAATAAAAGAGGCTGATGCAAAAGAGTATATTCTCTTGCCTGTATTTTCATGAAATTATAAAACAGGCAAAACTAATATATAGTATTGTAAGTCAGGATAGCTGTTAACTTTGCATGAAGTGAGGGGAAAGATAGAGATTGGGGGGTCATGTTTTATGATTAAAGTTCTAGTTATATGGGTATGCGAATTTTATCAAAACAAACCAGAGCTCAACACTTATAAACTGCAAACTGCACACTTTTCTTTATGTATTCTATATATCCATGGAAAATTTACACACACACTTGGCTCTTCCACATTTTAACTCTATGTGACATTGGCAAGGCATTTAATCTATTTTGCATTGTTTCTTCTTCTGTTAAAATTTGGAATTATAATACCAGCTCCCTTGCAGGGTTGTTGAAGGATGAAATGTTTGAGAGATTTATAGATATCGTTCCATATCGTTGAGGTTTCGTTTTTTTCTTTACTGCACAATATTACCTTTTGTGAGTGTACATTATTTATTGATTCACCCTACTGCTGGGGGACACCTGGTTACCTTCTAGTCTGGGTCTATTACAAATGGTGTTTCAATGAATATTCTTGTGCATGTCTTTTGGTACATGTGTCCACCCAGACATAGCATCTGGGACACACAGCAGGCACTCTATAAGTGAGTGCTCCCTTCTTTCCCTACTGGAACTTTTTAATGCCCTCTTATTACCTGGGACCTAGTTGCTTTCCCTTATGCACATAAAAAAACAAACACGCCCGAACCAAAACAAACAAAACATGACTAGAACAAAAGCTGTTTTGAGTGGGGAATGGTGGCACAGGCCCTTTCAGAAATAGTCTAGAAATGTTTGGAGGGTCTATTTATGGAAGGAGACAGTGGCTACTCCACTGAGGTTAGAAACAGACATGGGCCACAGCAAAAGCAATGTGAGTTAGGCATAAGGGTTGACCCCAGAGCAGGGTTAATCTGGAAACAGTGACAGTGGGAAAACATTAAGATTATAGAAAGGATACTGCATGCCAATATGGCCGCCACACTGTCTTTTCATTTAACCACACGCAGGCTGAGTTTTTCAGCAGCAAAATTCTTCACAGACCCAAACCAAAACAAAGCAACAACAACAACAAAAAAGGAAAACCACTTTGTTGTTTTACAAGTGCCAAATCACAATGTGAGAAAGTTACAGAAAACATGAGATTCCCAGAAAATAAACTGTGATTATAGTACCAGGAATTGAAAACAAACCACTGCCTGTCACACTTTCATCCCTACCCTCACTAGGTCCAGCTCCTTTGGATGGGGAAGGGAGTCCTCCGGTATATGCATGGGCAGGGGGATCCTCCTCCCAGGCCACTAAGATTGTCCAGCAAACATTTATTGAGCACCAATGGATGCTGTGCCGGCCTTGTGTGAACTGGACACAAGGCATCCAAGAAGAATAAGACATAGTCACGGCCCTCATGGCACTTACAATCTGTGGAGTGTTTCACGAGGTCAATGGACAATTACAATGTAGGGGGTGTTGCATGCTAAAATGCAACAAAATACAAGGGATTCAGGAGCCAGAGAGGACATTTTTCTGGATAACGGGACACTCTTGCCAAAGCTTCGAGGCTGAGGAGTCAGATTTCGAAATTCCCAAATGGAAGGGGCAGTGTGAGCCAAACTCAGAAGTAAGAAAGCACCATTTGGTGCCACTGGACAAAGAGAGACACAAGAAGAGCCAGGAAAAGAGGCCAGAGAGGTTGGCAGCACCAGACCAAGGCAGGCCCTCTTGGACTCTGTCCTATAGGCCAGCGGTGCTCAGTCCTGGCTGCATATCAGAATCACAGTGCATCTTTCAAATCTTACTGATGTCCTGCCCTCATGCCCAGAGATGAGTGTTTAATGAGCCTGGACTCTGGCCCCATCATCAGGGTTTCTTAGGAGTGCCCTATGTAATTCTAGCATGCATTCAATGTTGAGAAGCACCACTATAATCCAGACATCTGCAAACCACAGGCCTGGGGGCAAATCCATTTCTGCATGGCCTCAGAACTAAGAATGGTTTTTATAGATCAATATTTGCAATCAATTTCAAGGTAGGGAGCATGAACTCCAATTAAGCAAATCCCAGTTTGAACTTCAATTAGGCAAAGTGTTATCCTTCCAAAAAGAAGTTTCATTCTTCTCATCAGTAGACCTGTACCACAAAAAGTACTCAGTTGCTGCAATATTTTGCATGTTCTCAAATAAAAGATTTGTGAAATGTGTTTTCTTTCTCATTATATAAGTGCTCACATAATATTCTCAGTTTTGCCTGTTGGACTGCAAAGCCTAAAATATTAACTCTCTGGCCCTTCATGCAAAAGGTTTGTTGACCCTTGCTGTAGTTGATGGTGGACCACTGAACAGTTTTGAGCAGTTTTGAGCATGATGGGTTTTTGTTATGAAGAGGACTCTGGGCCGGGCTCGGTGGCTCAGCCTGTAATCCCAGCACTTTAGAAGGCCGAGATGAGTGGATTGCCCAAGTCTATGGGTTCTAGACCCACCTGGGCAATTTGGCAAGACTTCATCTCTACAATAAATAAAAAAAATTAGCCAGGCGTAGTAGCACGCGCCTGTAGTTCCAGCTACTTGGAAGGCTGAGGCAGAAGATCGCCAGAGCCCAGCAGGTCGAGGCTGCGGTGGCCAGGAGTGTGCCACTGCACTCCAGTCTGGGTGACAGAGTGAGACTCCAACTCAAAAAAAAAAAAAGAAGAAGAGGACGCTGACAGCTGTGTGGGGACAGACTTGAGAAGGAACGACTGGGAAGATGGAGGCTGGGGAAGTGGCCCTCCTTTAGCCTTGGCCTAGGAAAATGAGGCATAATCCAGAGCAGTGAAATGGAAGTGGGATCTGAGCCCAGATCTCAGGGCTCAGAGGAAGAAGAAAGATGTGCAGGGCTTGGCAACTGATGGATGGGGGGGGGCCAGAGGGGGGTCTAGGAGACTTTGGGGGACCACCAAAGACCATACAGAGTCACTAGCACCATCCCTCCCTGTTCTGGGGGAGGGATACCCCCAGGTCTGTTCCAGCACAGCCAGTGGGGAATGACTAGAGTTTCTTTCTCTTTCTACTCTTCTTCCAAAAGATACCATTCACTCTTTACAGCCCTTGGAGATAATTTCCTTCCTGGTACCCCCGTGCAGAGACAAGAAAGCACAAAGATACAAACTGTGCTTTAACAGTTTTGGCTCCCTGAACCCCAAGTACCATCCCTGCGACAGTCAGGGCAGGTACTACTGTCCCCATCTTACAGGCAGGAAGCTGGGGTCCACAGAGGAACTGAGACTGGCTGAGACACTAAGTAGGGGAAGAGAGACTTTCGCTGATGTGCAACCCAGGCCACTGTCTGGTCCCAAATGTTCTCAGAATGCCCCCACTTAGTCTTATGTCACATATGTCTCTAAGCCTCCATGTATTCATGGAGGTCTGCACCTGTAGCCTCACTTCCTGAGATCCTCAGTTCCTGGCCAGTCAGTCGTGGGTTCAAATCCTGGCCCAACTGTTTCCTTTACCATTCTGAGCCTCAGTTTCTTGATCTGGGAAATGAGGTTTGAAAACTACCCTCATTGGTTTTTAAGAGGCCTGAATAGAATACTAAGGGCTTACTATAGAGCCTAACATGTGGTACGTGCTCAATGATGCCTATTATTTTATTTGGGTGGTTCCCTCTTGGTACTCTTAAATTTTATTTGCTTGAGCCTGGCTTCAATGGACATATACAGAGAGGCAATGTCGTCAAAAGTGTGAACTCAGGAGCCAAAATGCTGAGGTTCCAAGCCTGGATCTGTCACTTACTAACTGTATTAACCTGGGGGAGTCACTTACAAAAACAGTTGTCAAGGGTACCTGATCTCAATCCAGGCAAAGTGGGGACCAAAGGGAGGCCCAAACGTTCTCTGTACACTGTCCACTTATATACCTAATTCTGAGTTGTACCACACATCTGTAAAATAAAATATAAAAACAAAATCTCTGAGGACATTCCACCAAATGACAGGGCACAAAAAGAAGAGAAAAGAAAACAAACAAACAAACAAAAAATCCCAGTTGTTATCTCATAGTGTAGTCATGACAAATCAATGTGTTAGAATACGTAGGACATTAGGAACTATGCTTGGCAGTAGTTAAGTGTTCTATAAGTGTGAGCTATTGCTGTTGTTTTATAGTTATTTTTATTTTCCATGGTAATTTTAACATGAGGCCAGTTCTGGGATATGACAAACCTTGTGCCAACAGTGAGGCCGCTAATACACTTAGTCACTGAGGTGTTCAGGACCCTCCTCTGGGCCTGATCTGTGCTGGCCTTTGGGATGTCAAGTGGAACAAGGCCCACTCCCCAACCCGACCCCAGCCTACCTGGAGTCCTCCCATCTTTGGGAACTACTAAAAATCGATTTATACAGTCGCACACAAGCCACTGTTATCTCTCTATGGGTGTCCATAGTGAAGTAGCAAATATTAATTATATAGAGCCACAGGCCCTGATCAATCCTGTCACTCAAAACAATTCTAAAACAAAAAGGCTGTGTTGGGGCTTTTGTTTATAACTCGTTTGGTGGCAAAACCTGACATGAAGGGATGCGAAGCTTTTTACTGTCTTTACTTTTTCCACTTAGTGTGAACGGTCATACTTTTCGCTGCAGAGAAATTAATGGCTTTGATTACAGAGCACTGGCCAGACTCCACCAGGGGTATCACATAATATACAGCATGTGCACCCTATTTCCTTTCAAAAATCTAAAAACACATCAAATTCCAAAACACGTCTGACCCCAAGGGCTTTGGATGATGGACTGTGGACATGCATTTATTATTTCTATGGGACAGCTATAATCACTTCTATTGTACCCTTCAACCAAAAGATACAGAAAACTGGTGTTTGCCCATAACCAAATGACTTTTTACTTCTCTTTGGAAAAAAAAATCAATGTACTATTGGGATTCAAGAAATAAAATCAGCTTTCCTTTTTGTATGCAGTTGATATTGGGAAAAAAAAGCATTTACTTATAAGCAGTGCAGACTCCATCAGCCTGTTCTCAGACAGAAAAATCCAGCTCTGAGGTCAAGGACAGCCAACATACATAGCAGCTTGGCCCCAGGAACACTGCTGGATGGGTGTCGGGGGGAGCCAGGTCTCTCAGAGCAGAAGCCTTAATCCCCCATCTTACATCCCAAGATAACCCTTTCCTTATGATGTTTGCTCCCCAGAACGCCCTGGGAGGCTTCAGGAGGCATTTGCCAACTGGGTGAGAAAGAGCATACTGTGAACTTGGAGGGGCAAGGCAAATGGAATGGCAACTTCATTGGCTAATTAGGAGACACACCAACTTTGTAAATTGCTAATAGCCTTGGGGCACGGATGTGACAGGCTACCTTAGCAGTCAGGGTGGTTGGATTCCTTGCTAGTGAAAGTCCCCTTAGAAAAGGAAAGGCTCAGGGAGGAAATACGCCCAGATGACATTTCTCTATGTGCTTTCGGGTCACAAAGATTTGGGGGGAGGAAACCAGGAGGTAGACCCTCAAACATGGGGCTCTGCTTCCTAGGGTGGTCTGTCTGGGCCCTGCCTCTCCTATCTCCATCCCTGTGGCACAGCAGGGTTACACATGCACTGGGAAACAGATGTCCTGGGCTCTGCTGTCAACTTGCTGTGTGACTCAGGGGCAAGCCACAGAGGCCCTTTCCAGACTCACAGCATGACACAGGGCTGTCAATCTTTAACTGCTTCCTCATTGAACGTGCTCGATTCTTGGGCTGCTTCCAGCACTCATCCTGTCCTCTTTCTTCCTTTTCTCTCCCCTCAGCCAAAATGAAATATGAAATTCCCAGCATTTTAACTCTGAGAAGGGGCAGAGCAGCCCATAGACAGTTGGGGATTAGAGACAACTAAGGATGTGCTGAGAGACACATTTTGGCTTCCAACTTGGACCCCAAGTTGAACCCCAAGTATCATACAGTCCTCATTTCATCCCAGAGGCTCCCACAGTGCCCTGACAATTTGCCCTTCCGTCTTCTTCCACACCCCCCAGGATCCTGACCTTTCTTCCTCTGAGCCATTTTTTCTTCAGGATTTTTCTCTCTCCTTCTGCTCTGAAATTCAACTCCAATCAATGGAGTACTCCCTGTATGCCAGGTAAGTGCATTCACTGGGTTTAGACCTCAAAACAGCCTTATGGAATAGACAGGTCCCCTTTGAAAGAAGAAAAGGCTCAGGGATCAAGAAATCTGCTGAAAGCCACATGACTGGCAGGTGGTGAAGGTGGTATTCAAATTAGGGTCGCAGACAAGTTCCCAGATAGACATCTCTCTGGGTTTCCATTCCCTCATCTGCACACTAAATTAATCCTACTTTTTTCACAGGATGATTTTAGAGACTAAAGGACATCAGCAAAGCCATCCATCAGTCCTCAGTGACTGTAAAAGCATCCCTATGCCCCAAGAAGGGGCAAAAAAGCACAGCTGCTGTTTCCCATCTGTGAAGTCTTTAAATGATGGAACGACACCAGCCGTCTGGGAGGCTCCTTCATTTTAACTGTGGAAATGATGGAAATGCAAGAAAAACAGGCTTAGAAAGTGGAGACTTGGGAGAGCTTGCCCAAAAGAGCAGAGGTAGGAATGCCAAAATGTATATGGAAATCGGAGAAGAGACAGTCTTCCTGCTGGACATAAGTGGGAGGGGTGCATCCCAGGAGGTGGTGGGGCCCGGGGGTGGGAGCACCCGGGTGGCGGTTGGGAGTGGGGGGAGTCTGGACTCGACCCTGGGGCAGTGGGGGCTACCTAGGGGAGTGAAGAGTAGAGAGCTGCCTGGCTCCAGCCCCCTGAGGTTGGAGAATGCATTGGAGTAAGAGCAGGACTGAAGAAAGGGGCGAGACTGAGGGATGAAGGGGCCCAGACAAGAAGAGGAACCAATAAGTCTTGGCACAGGCTCAGGCTTATTCTCTGAAAGGAAGAAAGAGCTTTGGACCCTGGCCACCTGCGACTCCAAGTGAGGTGGAAAGAATTTAGCACCTTACCTAAGGAAATGCCCACAGACTCACTAAACAAAAGTTCTCCAAAAGCTGGCTTCTACTGTCTGGCATGCTCAGTCACAGTCAACGTCTTCTACCCTGGAAGGGTCTCTCCAGAGCATGAATGAGCTCCTGAATGTACTTCAAGCCAGCAAGTATTTACAGAGCACCTGGTTCTCCTCGAGCATCCCATGAGCCCTCTGGGGACGCGAGGTGGGTGACAGCTGGTACCTGCATCCCAGCAGCCCCCAAATGTCAGAAGCACAAGGAGAAAGGACCAGGTTTGAGTTGGAAGTTCCAGCTTCAGATGTCCTGTCACTTCCGTGCTGTATGATTTTAAGCAAATTGCTTTTTGATCCTCAGTTTCAGCATCTATAATTGCACTGATCATGCCAACTACCCTTAGCATCATTGTGAGAATTTAATGTGATAATCCCTGTCTCATGACCTATAAAACACCAAAAAGAAGTGTTATTTTTTCTTCAACACTTACATGTCATAACCAACTATTGGGGGCTGAATTGTATTTCCCCCAAAAGCCATGATGAACTCTTAATCCCTGGTACCTATGAATGTGAACTTATTTGGAAACTGGGTCTTTGCAGATGTAATTAAGATGAAAATTAAGGTGAGGTCCTACAGGAGTAAGGTATCTAATATGACTGGTGCCCTTATGAGAAGAGAAGAAGACACAGAGACAGACACACAGTGGGAGGAGACTGCCATGTGAAGACAATAGATGTGCAGAGGGAAGATGGCCGTGTGATGGCAGAAGTGGAGACGGGAATGATCAGCAGCATGCCTAGGAACACCAAGGATGGTCACAGCCACTACAAGCGAAGAGAAAGGCATGGAACAGACTCTGACCCTGGAGCTCCCCAGAAGGAGCCAACCTTGTCAACACCTTAATTCTGGACTTCTAGCTACCATGAGAACCATGAGAAAATAAAATTCTGTTGCTGTAAGCCATTCCATCAGTGGCATTTTGCAAAGTGGCCCTAGGAAGCGCATATACCAACCAAACCACCGTGGAGAGAGTGCCCTAACAGATGAACCAAGTGTTGCAGCACAGAGAGAAGTGATTAGTTCCTGCCCAGATGCCTATACCTCTTGCCACCTCTTTATGTCAGCCATTTGCCTTCCAATCCCATGCTCAATCAGAGCTGACTTCTTGTCAGCAAAGTGCCTCTGGAAATGAACCTTACAGGTACCAGTCACCATTTTCTAAAATGGATACATCAAATAATAGCTGAACACCTTCTATAGTCCAGGGTCAGGCATTGAGAATGCAGAGGTGAACCACACCGACTCCATTCTCAACTGCCCAGAGTTCACAGTCTAGATGGAGGAACTTTGGACAAGAACTTGTGACCAGAAACACATTCGTGGAGGGGACTTGGCATATAGGGTGCTCTGAGGAAGTGCAGTAAGAGAATAAAATATGACCCACTAAATCTGTCAGCAATTCCACGTTGACAAACTTTCACAAGTTCTCAAAGGCTACAGATATCAGATCAGTCAGCTCAGGGTCTTCCTAGGACTCCCAGCGGCTATAGCATCGGGTCCCACTTCTTGGGTTTTATTCCTAATTCTCCCCATCCCTCTCCGGCCAGTTATTGCCTGCTCCTCTTTTACAAACACTTTATACTCACTCCAGTAAGTGGTCAGGTAACATGGGCCTTGGGGAATCCTGAGTCAGCATCCCACTTCTGCTCTATGCCCTCTAATATCATTGCACATTTATCAGAGGCCTGTTCTGGGGTTCTGAACTCAGGATGCAGAGATTAGTGCGACACATCTGTCCCTGCTCTTGAGCAGCTAAAGTGCTAGTTAGAGTTCCTAGGCCTCAGTTTGTTCATCAATAAAATGGAGGCAATACTATTAGTCTTACTTTATACTGAGTGTGAAGATAACAGAAATACCCAGTGTCTAGTTCACAGCAGGTGTGCGATAATCACCAAGCCCTTGTGCATTTACTTTCATTGCTGTATCTTTGCTCACCTTCCTGCCTATGTCCTTTCCTTCCATCTCTCCTTCTCCATGCCAATGCATCTTTAAGCCTCTGATGAAATCCTGACCCTTCTATGAGCTTTTCTTGACCAGGCTAATCCCTCCTTAGAATTCCAACCTCTCCAACTGCATGAGTCTTTAAGCCCTCTCCAACTTGTATGGTCCAGTGAGACATATTTTCTTTTGTGTCTCACCCCACTCTGGCTCCTTGCAACTCACAGTTCTTTGTATCACACTTTCTCTCTAGTTCCTGTTCAAGGAGTATCTGTAGATTGGTTTGCTGATTGCTTCTTTATTTCAAGCCCCAGAGAGTAGGAAAAAAAATCACATAAAATTGGGTTCCTCAGGAGCCATCGTCCCTAAAAACTGAGACAAGAGAATTGTCCTTAATAGAAGCCCAGTGATCCCCAGACTTGAATTACCTTCCTGACTCACAGGGCAGCCCAGTTGTTCACACTGTGGCAGGGCCCTCTTCCACCCCAGGGGGAGGAAATGGCTTTCAAACCATAGGCCGAATTGGGACCAGGAGGGGCAATGGCTGGAACTCAATAGCCCACCTGTGGCAGAGTCGCCTTCCCTGCTTTAATGAGTTTCCCAGAGCGTTACACATGCATGGATTCCGCCTCTAACCTTCAGGTGTGGTGGCTGCTGGGTTTCTCAAGCCCTTTCTCCTCTCTGGATCATACTCCATAGGGCCATTTTATCTCTTAGGGACAGAGAGGGGACAGTGACTTGAATAACTCTGAGTCACCAAAGCCAAGAAAGACAGACTCAAAGGAAACTGCTGTCTGGGTCTGACAGCTGAGGGAGCATGGGCCATTGTCATTGAAAAAGGGGACTCTGCCTTTCACTTCTTTGGATGAATCTTTTCCTGAGCACTGTGCCAAGTGGCTTCGGAACCTAGTCAAGGACATAGGAATTGCAGCAGGGACTCTGTAGTTCAGATGGCAGACCTCTGGGCCTCGGAAAAGGAAGTCACAGACTTTGGCTTGAGGTGTTAGCAAGGGATACTCAAAGGGCTGGGATTCAGAGAAAAGTAGGCACTAGAAAGGCAAAGGCCGTGCTGGTTAGCCATAGCTGGAACATAAGATTCATGGTAGCCAACTGTGTACCCAACAGTATGTTCACTGATTTTTAAATATGACTTCATGTCATCCCCCAAACAGTCCCATGCCATAGGTATTATTGTTATTAACTTTTCCATTTCAAATGAAGAAAAAGATGCCTGGGGCTGAGTAACCTGAATAGGGTCAGAATGCCAGTAAGTGCAGAATCCAGATTCAAACCCAGTTCTGAGTGATCCAAAAGCCGCCCCCTCTAACCATGTGCTACATGGATGATGTGCCACTTCTGCTTCTCCTCTAGACACTCTTTCTTGAGTTAATTTGTGATTCTCACATTTCTGGTGTCTGAACAATTCCTTTCTAGGCCAGAGATAGCTGCCACTTGTGATCAACAAGAAAGGACATCAGTCACTAGATACAGAGTAGGCGGAGAGTACAAATGGCCGAGCTGCTAAGGGAGCCAGGATGGCAGAAGTGACAAGGCCATTCAGGTCTAGGGGGCACAGGACTTCTATCAGGGATGGTTCTCTTGTCTCAGAGTTCTTAGGAAGGGCTGGCTGCTGAGTGCCTAAAACGTGGGGACGTTTGTATGACTTTTTTCCTCCCTTCTTCTGAGACTAGCAAGTAATCAGCAAACCAATCTACAGACATTGTCAAATGGAGGTTGTGTGCTGGAGAATTAGAAGGAAAACAATCCAGCATTTTAAAATGCCAACTCTATGCCACCACATGGGGCCCATTCACACAACAGCCCTGCACAGAAGGTATTTGTATTTTCAATACCACTGAAGAAAAATTAAGGCTCAGAGGGATAATTTTTTAAAATTAACAAATGTACGTATATGTGTTTATATTTATCCCAACTTGTGCAAGAAAAATTATAAGGAGTCCAGTGTAGACAGAAGGTAGAAAAGCCAGAATGTGGCCCAAGGTTGCTGATTGTTCTATGCTTTTCTTTCTTTCCCATGCTTTGCAGTACCCCCATGTGTCCTTTAACCTCGGCCCTGCCAGGGATCCAGAATAGGATGCAATATGCAAAGGCTTGATTTACCTGTGAACTTTCAGAAGCGACAGACAAGGAGGGGTTGGATGTCTTACCTGGTTAGGCCAGGAGCTTTTACAAGTCAGCAGTGTCCATCCACCCTTACCTCTCAGGACCCTAGGGAGGGGAGGACTGCAGGCCACTGCCACTCACAAACTGTGGGACCCTGGGCAGGTCACTTACCTGCCCTGCACTTTTGTTTCCTCATCCATCCTTATCATGGGAACATCTCCGGCAGTTGTTCTTCCTCACTGACAGGACTGTTAAGAGGATGGAGCAGGGACATTAGAAACACACTTGGAAACATAAACTGCTGCACAAACCAGAGGGTTATTTTCACGCCTACCTGGGTTGTGGTGCTAAACAGCATTGACTCAATATAACCTAGCCTTAAGTAGAACAAATTCAGGGCCAATTGCAGAATGTAGTCAGCTGTATTCAATAAGCATATTCTGAGCACCTGGCTCTGTGACAGGAGACAGTCAGACAGATGCTGAAAAACGTAATGAGGGCCACAGTGTGTTTCTGTTCTAGACTTGAGATGGGGACAGATACAGTATGCTGGAGGCCCACACATAGAGTGGTAGATGAGAAAGGGCCGTCTGCCCATGAGGGAACCCAGGAATTCAGGCTTGAAGACTAAGAGTAGGAACTGGACAAGTGGACAGAGTGAAAGCATTCCAAGCAGAGGGAAGAGCATGGCCAAGGCACAGAGGCCTGAGCAGGATAGTATGCAGACGGAAGTGGTGGTTGAGCATGGAGGAGGCCGCCTCCCAGGTCCATGCAGACCTAGCAAGCCCAACCCCCACCTTTGTTTTTTGTTTTGCTGAGTTATAAAACAAAATTTATTAGAGAAAGAAGAGAGGAAGTTAAGAGAGACGTGCCAGAGCTAGCATGGGTGAGAGAAACCACTAACCTCCATCTTTCATCAGGAAAGAACAGGATTTATTCAGTGGGACATCACTACAACTGCCTTGCATGACTTTCCACGGGCAACAGCATGAAGACAGTCCCAAAACTCACTAACCAAATGATTCTCAGAATTTCTTTTGCCATTTCTCACTCAGACATGCTAACAATTTCCTGAAGGCAAGCCAATTCACTGGGCACATACTACGAGTTCCAACTGTTTAGTGAGCAGAAATCTATTGGTACCATATTCTCCTCTGGGGAAGGAATCGGCTGAAATGAGCAGTTGTTTCCCATATTTACATAGTTATTTTCTTCTTGCTTGAAACGCCTGTGGACAAGGACTAATCTGCTAGGAAGGCAGAGAAAAATTGTGGTTCCTGCTACCACCACCAATGAAAAAGGACAGGGGTGGGAGGGTATTTTTTGCTTTGTCAGACCACAAAAAGCTTTGATTGTTGAGAATTTGAGAGGAGAACTTAAAGTTAGAAGGGAACTTGGAGGTGGTCTTGTCCATTACGCTACTCAAGGCAAGACTCCTTTTAAAAAGAGTCTGCTGATTAGCAGACACCGAGTGCTTGCTTGAATACATTTGTTTATTAATTTGATAGTTTGATGGCTCTTACTTCTAGCAGAGACAGACACATTGCACATCAAGAAAGAGAAGGAAACAGAGGGGTATGTGGAATTTTGGAAACAGACTCAGAGTCAAATTTGGCTTCTCTACTTACACAGATTGAGTTACTATGACCTTAGGCAAGACATTCAAACCCTCTGAGCTCCTTCTCTGTAGTAAAGAATGGGTTATAAAACCTTCCCTGTTGGGGTTGTTGCGAGGATTGAGTGGAACATGTATATAAAGTGCCTAGCAGAGTTGCCTGGCACACAGCCAGCACTCAGTAAATGGTAATTATTATTATCTCATATGCCCAAACTCCCACCCAGGGCAGAAATCCTTCTTTAAACAACCCTGACAAACCAGAGAGTTATCAGGTCTCTGCTAGAATAAATATTTGTTGATTGATTTGGTGATCAGTTGATTCTGAATACCTAGAAGACACACACACACACACACACACACACACACACACACACACACTCATGTACACACACACCCTCCAGGATTATTTTTCTCCAAGTCCTCCCTCTAAGGGAGACGCATTATCAACAAGACCATATCCCTTTCTGCTGGGTGATTCTCAACAGCTAAATTCCCATCATGGAGCCAGAATCTAGTCACTGCAACTCTCCTGCAGCCTACGGTCTGCTTCCTCAACTATTTTTTTTTAAAAAACCACATAGATTCCTTTGAAGAACTTCCCAGAAAACTGCACATCCATGAAACAAATTTCCTGCAACTTCAGGAGTGTCTGAGCCCTCGTGAAGGGCTTTGTGCCTTTCAGGCCAAACTCCTCTACGCTGGCACCTCCACAAACAAGGCTATTAAGCTGCAGACACCCATCCCCTCGCATGCCAAGCATTCCTCTTACCCTTCCAGCAAGCCTCCTGTAACTTCAGAAGAGGGGTGCAGTGATGGACTCGAGCTCTGCCATCAGCAGACCACCATGCAAGTTCCAGTTTCCCCATCTAGTGCGTCTTTAAGCCTCAGTTTCCTCATCTACAAGATGGGGATGATCATAGTGCCTGCCTCAGAGCTGCTGCAAGGGCTGTGGGGACAGTGCCTATGGATGCATAGCACAGTGCCTGCACAGAGGAAACACCCAACTCAAGTTTGCCATTGTCATGTTTCTTATGATATCTGTTCCCTTGCCCTCCTTCCTTCCATAGACATTACAGTTTGTTATTGTTCTGCTTTCAAGAAAGGATGCTCAGTTGCAGGGGACTGGAGACTGTCCTGCATGTCATGCCCTAGGTGTCAGGCAGGGGGCACTCTGCTCAAGTCAGAAGCGGGACAGCAGCTGACAGACAGACTCGGCCCCAGAGGAGCTCTGATTGGTATTTATAAGGTCTTTGATCACAAAAAAATAAGACAAACTAAAATCACTGATTTAAACATCAGTGGTTCAACAGATTGTAAAATAATAAACAAAGGGTCTTGGGGACAGGAAAAAATTAAAGGGATCCACGGAGGGATAACATTGAAGATTGCTGGTGCCCTGTCCCTTTTTGTCTTCCTTCCTCCTTCCTCCACTCTCTTCCTTTTGAAGAACAGACATATATTAGGCAGTTACCTGTGCAAGCCTCGTGTTAGGCATTGGTAATAGGAGATGAACAAGCACAGTTCCTGCCCTCTAGGAGCTCACAGTCTAGGGGGAGACAGTTTACAAAAAGAACACAGTGTGACAAGGATAAGCACAGGTGCTGGGGCTGTCCAATGCCAGAGCCTCAGACTCTGTGTGGGACACAAAGGACTAAGGGATATTTCCCAGAGAAGGTGACACTCAAATTGAGACCCGTTGACCATCATTAGACATTTTTGCTGGTTATAAAAGTAATGCATATTTATTGCAGAAGATTTGGAAAGCACAATGATGTCAGAAAAAGAAAACATCAGCCATGATCTCACCACTAGAGGCAGCCACAAAAACACTCTGGAACATTTCTCCATCTTTATATTTAACATGAGTGAGCTCATTATGTCTATTTATTTGATAGGCATAGCCTCCTCTTTTTACTTAACATTGAAAGATAAGCATTTTTCATCAAGCGCTGTCCAGAAGAGCAGGCCCTGGATCTTTGACTCGGAGGCCTGAGCCCAGAGGTCCAGGAGGCAGGGCTGGCCTAGAGGAGAGATGACCCGGTGAGCAGGTGGAGTTGGCAGTGCCTGTGGAATGTCCCAACATGGAGGAACTCTGGAGACAGCCGGAGACCTGGGTATGACGTTCAGGAGACAGTCCGGGCCTAGAGGGTCCTCTGCACACCGGTGGTGGTCGATGCCATGGGGGTGGATGAGATCCCTCAGGGAGGGTGTGCAGGGTGAGAAGAGAGATGACTAGGGTAAGGTCCCTGCCCTCTAGAAGCTCACAGTCTAGTTGTGTTCATGTGCAAGTCATTTACCCCCAGCTAGATTGTAAGCTCCTTGAGGGCAGTTACCATTTCACACACAGCAGTCCCTTGTCAACCATGGGGGTTAGGTTTCTGAAAACCCCTGGGGCAGGAGAAGTCAGGCTTGAGGAATTTAGGACCTTACTGGGGAAAAAATAGGGTTAGGGGGTGAAGTCACCAGTGAACTTGTAAAATCATCATATCTTTACATTGGTATAAAGAAAAATAACAGCAACAGCATATTCAAAACATTGACTATCAGCACTACTTACATTCTCAACATACTCACAAGTCAACAACATAAACGTTACAATTTATTTTCATGTACCTTCCATCCCTTTAATAAGGCTCTCCCCGTCACAGCTGTAACAATAGGTCTAAATTCATTTTTGCATTGTGGGGGGAAAATACACTTGCTAAGAGCCATTTTCATACTTGTGTTTTTGCCACTGGATTGTTCAATGCGTTTTGGTTTTTGTGCCTCCCATACTGATTCCTGTCTCTTGGCCCCACCCACAGTGCCAGCACACACAGCAACCTAGTAGGTAGGTCTGTGTTTCTGAATCTCATCCACCCCCTCCCATGCTCTTGTCTCCCCCCAGGTCACTGCAAACACCTTCACTCTGCTCTGCATCTACTTCACCTGCTTTCCCCTCCCCACCTCTGGGCAGAGCATATCAGCTCCCCAGAAAAACAGAGAACACTGACCTTGGACTGACAACATGAAGTTGTCAGTATTAGAATCTGGTGTCTTTCTTTGGTAGACCCCAGCACATAGTTCCCGCCCTCACTCATAATAGGAACTTCAAGAATTCTTGTTGAACTGAGCAATTTCCAAAGTAAAAAATGTGAATATTTTAAAAATCTTTTTCCACTCACTGCTCCAAATGAATATTAAACCTTCATACAACAGAGATATTGAAATATTTGTAGGCACATTTAATTTTCCCTCCTGGCAGGTCATGATGACAAGAGGCAACTAATAGATGCAATCTATCTGAATTCACGAAGGCAACTGTAAGTTCCACATGGCATGCTGTCAATAGACTCAGAAGATATGGCTCTTTAGTAAAGGAATGCTCCATCCTTTCCAGTTCAGACCACTTGGATAAAGGAATATACCTACTAACCAGCAATTCCCCCGGTACCTTTATGACAAAAGATTATTACCGTGACTAAATGGGAAGACTGGCACTGTTTTTGATGAGATACCAACAAAACAATGTTTTTACATGAAATAATAGTTATATTTACACAGTGCTTTACAGTTTACCAATGCTTTTGAGTACATTTTTATCTCACTTTTTCTTCCCAGCAGCTCTGTGAGGTGGTCAGAGAAGGCACTGAGAGCCCCTTTAGGTAGATGAAGAAACTGAGGCTTACCCTAAGGAAGAGGCCACAGGGGGGCAACTCACTGGTCAAATTTGATACCCACCCTCTCCCCCGGTGTTCTTTTTCCAGTTGGGTTACAACTAAAAAAACAAAATGGAATCGTAATGCTGTTCCAGTATCATGAAATTCCCCTCCAAACACACACACTCCCCCTCACTCTGCTCATTCCCAGCTGTCTTCCCCCACTCACTAACCCTGGGCAAGCAAATACCAGCCTGACCAGTGAAGACATCCGAGTCAGTGCCACATGCACCAGAAATGGCAGACAGCACTTCACACGCAAAAGCAAAGGTATGAGGGCAATAAATCCCTGGGGACCTCTCACTGGCCTCTTACATTTGATTCTCTTCTGAATGCTTGCAATTATCACCCTCTCAGAGATGCAGAAACTGAGAAAGCAAGTGCCCTAGCTTGACCAACTTCACGTGCCCAGAGAAGGACAGAGCTGGGATTTGAACCCAGGGAAGCGTGCCACCGGCTCAGAGCTGGGTGTTATGCCTGCAACCACCCATCTCTGCACCACCAGGGCTCAGAAGGACCAGAACCCTCACAGAAGTTGCCTCCCTGAGGGCAAAGCCCAAAGCCTTCCACCAGGGGCCCTGCTGGACAAAAGTTGGATCACCTGACATTGCGGTTAAGCCAAAATCAGTCCAAACTCCTTTGTGAGGAAAAAAAATCTGTATTTTAAATGAATTCACTGAGACATTTTGGTTTCAATGGCAGAGAACCAAAGACTTTCAACCAAGGAAGTGGGGACTGGATTCATTCATTCATTCATTTCACAGAATCTTTAACCAGCCGACAAAAGGAAAAGCCCAATAAGTACCAGCCAAGGAAGCACAAAGTACAAATTTTACATGTGATTGCAGTGAAAATTAAAAGTAAAGCTGCAGAGACAGAAAGAAGACTAGAGGTTGCCAGGGACTTGGGTAGAGAGAAATGAGGAGTGACTGCTTCATGGATACAGTTTCGTTTTGGGGGGATGCATCGTCTTGGAAGTAGCCAGAGGAGATGCTAGCAGGACACTGGGAATGTACCAAATAGCGCACTTTAGAATAGCCAGTGCTTAATTTTATGTTCTGTGAATTTTACTTCAATTTTTTAAAAAGGATTTTAAAAAGAGGAAGGGCAGCTGATAGCAGACATTCTTGTTGCTGTCCTGCCCATTGTGCCCTTCACAATCTATCTTCTCTTTAATAAATTTATCTTTCTTAACTCAAAAAAAAAAAAAAGATGAATGTTCGGCAACCCCCTCATGTCCCCTACCAGTGTGGGAGCTTTTCTGTCCTCTCAATAAATCCTGCTTTCTTTTTTTTTTTTTTTGAGTTGGAGTCTCACTCTGTCACCCAGACTGGAGTGCAGCAGCTGCTCCCGGCCACCGCAGCCTCGACCTGCTGGGCTCCAGCGATCCTTCCACCTCAGCCTTCCAAGTAGCTGGTATTACAGGCATGCACTACCACGCCCAGCTTATTTTTTGATTTATTGTAGAGATGAGGTCTTGCTGCCCAGGTGAGTCTCAAACCCATGGACTCAGGCAATCCACTCACCTCAGCCTCCCAAAGGTGCGGGATTACAGGCTGAGCCACCGAGCCCGGCTTAAATCCTGCTTTCTAAAAAAAAAAAAAAAAAGAGAGAGAATGTTGCATGTGATAAGCACAGAGTTTAACAAATAGAAGATGCTTCAGGAAGTATCTGCTAGATGAAGCTCATCCTCTTGCTCCAGAACCTGTGGATACTCTTAGCACAGGGAGTGCTTGGTAGCAGAGAGGGGTGTGTGCACTTGTGCATGTGTTCATTCATGTCGGCGTGCACATGTGCATCTCTTCACCCATGTCAGTGTGCACGTGCATGTGTTTACCCATGTGGGCGTTCACACATTCACATGTTTATCCTTGTCAGTGTGCACATGCACATCTTCACCATGTTGGTGTATGTGTGTGCATGTATTCACCTATGTTGGTACACGCATGTGCATATGTTCATCCATGTCAGTACACACAGGTGTGTCTGTTCACTATGTCAGTGTGTGTGTGTGCGTGTTCACCCATGTCAGTGTGTGTATACATCCATGTCAGTGCACATGTACATGTGTTCATCTATGTCAGTGTGGGCATGCGCATCTGTCCACCAATGTCATTGTGCATGCCTACATGTGCTTATATAATGGGCAGAGGGGAGGAACTTCAGAAATACACTTTTACAACTTGACTCTTTTGTTTTATAAATTGTTACATTTCCAAATTCACTAGTAGAAATAATAATTATCAGAAAACAATGACAATGCCACTATAATTATGCCTATTATTAAATGGTAGCAGGTAATATCTACTGAAAGACTGCTATGGGCCAGACACTCCAATAAGTGTCTGGAGTGTATCATCTCATTTAATGCTCATAGCAGTCCATGAGAAGAAAACTCATCTTTCAAATGAGGAAACTGAGGAGTACAAAGTCAAGTCCTTGTACAAGGTCACATATTAGTAAGGACAGAGACAAGATTTTAATGAGGTCTGACAGATGCCTGAGATTTGACAGAGGAGGTACAGCATAGTCAATATTTTGAATTAAAGAAAATGTTTCAGAATATAAAAAGTATTTTTAAAAGAGACATAAGCACTTTATCTGGAAATAACCACCAATAACAAGCTCACATATTTACTTGCAACTGTTTTTCTGTCTTTTATATAGCTGAACTAAAGCTATGGATGCATTGTGTGTACTGTTTCCCTCCCCTTCCATTGTACCATAACATTTTCCCACATATCTACAATTCCCCATTTATATCATTTTGAATGGGTATGTAATATTCTGTCCCAGGGATGCCATAACTAACTCTTATCTTAATGCTGAGTAGATGCTCTGACGTGGTGGCTCACACCTATAATCCTGGTGCTTTGGCAGACTGGGGTGGGAGGATCGCTTGAGCCCAGGTGTTCAAGACCAGCCTGGGCAACAAAATGACACCTCATCTCTACAAAAAAATGTTTAAAAATTAGCTGGGAGTGGTGGTGCATACCCATCATCCCAGCTACTCAGTATGCTGAGGGGTGAAAGATCACCTGAGACCAGGAGGCTGAGGCTGTCGTAAGTCTTAATCATCATGATCATGCCACTGCACTCCAGCCTGGGTGAGTGAGACCCCAACTCAAAAAAAAAATTGAGTAGATGGGTGATTTCCAAACAGATATGCCTATAAATAATGCTATGGTAAATATTTTTGTTCATTAGTCTTCTCTGACTTACAGTTCTTTCCTAACAATTTTTGGATTCTAGATGTGCACTGAGCTTTGCATCCCCCTCTGGATCTCTGGCTGGAAGAAGAGCATCATCTACGGAGGTGACTGTACATACACTTGAGGGGTCTTGTCCCAGAGGTAGGACAGGAGTCTCCAGTGTGGGCTGGGGGTTCACTTTGGAGGCTCTTGCCTTAACCGCTGCACTAACAACCGTACCAGGACTGATGCTCCCACCTCCCCTGGCTGCCCCCCACTCACTTACCTCCCCCGCTCCACCAGCTTTCTGCCTGACTCTGACTGCACAGACATACAACCCTGACCAAAGTGCAAGGTCTCCCTCCATTGCACAGCAGAGCCCAAGGCCTGTGGCAATGACCGAGTTGTGGCATGAAGCTCCCTCTGTCTTTGTGATTTCTGTCACACCCACAGTCTACCTGCACTACTATTAACATAATATGTTGTTCTACGAATTCAACTGAATTTCTGTTTTTTGAATCAATTTATTTTAAAAAAAAGAAAATGTATCTCATTATGGCAAGTGAAAAAATGCCATCTCTTCATGAATACAGAGGGTGCCAAAAATATGTATACACATTTTAAGAAAGAAAAAAACTGTATTAAAATTGTAATACTCAATAAGATGAATACAAGTCATGTTTGACTTCTGCAATCACAAGAGGTGTTTAAAGTGGTTAACATCAGTGTCCAGACACTTCTGATTACTGCGATCATCTCTTAACATTGCTTAAAATGTGTATACATTTTTTGGCACTCCTAGTATAGAAGAAAAAGGTTAAAAAATGAATACGATGAAAACAAAACAAGATGAATACTGTCGCCTCCTCGATCAGACTCGACTTTCTGTTCGACAGGGAGATGAGAAGTGTCGCCAAGGGATTAAATCCCTGCCAGCGCCCAAATCAGGCCTGCTTCCCCACTCAGTCACAAAGATCAAAAAGCAACAGAAACAAGACATTCTCACCATGTGATTCAATGTTATTTAACACCGTGCTTAGGTAACACACACAACCCCTTGGTACCAGTGCCCTGTGGAAAACACCGACCTAGCCCAGTCCTTCTCCATTTACACATAAATACAAGAGCCCAAGAGACAAGTGACAGGCCTTTGTCATGTCCAAGCCTGGCCGGGAAGCAGAACCAAATATCTGGGTCTCCTGGCTCCTAAGTCTTCTTTGAAAACTCTCTGAAAACATTATTTTAAAAAAATATTGGGCAGTGAAATATATAGGAAGAGAAATATACTTTTACTTTGATCTTTCCTTATCAGATTCCAAAGTGTATTATAACAGAAGAAATTAAAGAAATAAGCACGTCTGGGGGAAAAAAAGCAAAAAATGCGATCAACAAGTAATCATTGACCGCTTACTTCTGTGCCAGATCCTGTGCTCTGTGCTGGGTCTATAAACAGAGAATAAGAGACAGCTGCCGGCCCCAAGCCCCAACCTGACACCCAACCTGACAGTGTACACGGGGCAGTGTTTGGACTGGAAGTGGCCTCTGGGGATAGATCACTCATTCAATTCATTGCTCCACAAACATGGATGGTCACCTACTACATGTCAGATTTCCATTTCCACAAATGACTTTTTATGGGCACATTCATGGTCTCTTCTGGAGAGTTACTCTGATGACTATACTTACTGCTAAGATTCAATCATAAGTATGGTGGGATTTTAAAATACCACTCATCAGTAATAGGAAACTGTTTTATAAAATGGATGCTGAACTTCATGATGGAAGATACAATTTCAAAATCATTAAACAGTTTAGAAACTGTTGTTAGTAATAACTAACAAGCAAACTAATAATATAATTATTAATAATTTGTGAATATTGGCCAGGCTCAGTGACTCAGCCTATAATTCCAGCACTTTGGGATGCCAAGGTGAGTGGATTGCCTAAACCCACAGGTTCGAGACCGGCCTGGGCAACTTGGCAAGACCTTGTCTCTACTATAAATAAAAAATTAGCCAGGCATGTTAGCACATGTCTGTAGTTCGGCTACTTGAAAGGCTGAGGCAGAAGGATCGCCAGAGCCCAGCAGGTTGACACTGGGGTGGCCATGAGCATGCCACTGCACTCTAGCCTGGGTGTCAGAGTGAGACTCCAACTCAAAAATAATAATAATAATTTGTGAATATTTATTGGATACCTATGATATACTTAGCACTCTGTTATGCACTTTTATAGACACTGACTCAGTTAATTCCCACAAAGAATCCTGATCATCTGCAACATAAGAACTTGGAACCAAGGCTTATAGAGGTTCAGCAACTTTCCCAAGATCACACAGCTAATCTAGGGAGGCCTAGATACATATCCAATTAGCTGACAAAGTTAAAACCTTCCAAAATGTGAAAGGCATACTTATTGCAAGAAAAAGTCTGTTAAATTAATTAATTTTTTTTTTTGAGACAGGTTTTCACTCTATCACCCATGCTGGAGTGCTGTGGTGCAATCATAGCTCTCTGCAGCCTTGACCTCAAGTGATCCTCTTGCCTCAGCCTCCCAGAATGTTGGGATTACAAGCCTGAGTCACTGAGCTTTCCAGTTTATTGAAATTTTTATCACTTTAATTATACTGACAAAGAAAAGGGGAAGTTTTAAAACTCCTTCTAAGTTTAACCACCAGTTTAACCACTGATCATCAATTGACAAATGGGTGATGGTGGAGTTTCCCAAACCTTACTGTACAACAGAATCCCTGGAGGGTGGTTAAAACAGATTGCTGGCCTCAACCCCAGAGGGTGGAACCTGAGGACTTACATTTGTAACAAGCTCCCAGGTGAAGCTGATGCTGCAGGTCCTGAGACCACACTTTGAGAAACACCAGGTTATGGGCTTATGAGTTTTCAGGTTAGATGAACTTGAGTCAGAATCTTGATTTTTCCATTTGTTTTATATGTATGACCTTGGACAAGTCAAGGAGGCTGAGCTCCTCATCTATAAAGGAGAATATCACTGTGGGATAAAATCATTGTGACGATTACATGAAATGAGACTATGTCACCTCTGTAATAATCTCCCAAATATCCAGCACACAGTAGGTATTCAACAAATGGGCTCTGTTAACATGACTGGCAGATGATCCACCAGGAAAAATGCACAATGATTTTTCCACTGCATGCTTTCTTACAGATGGAAAGGTCTACAACTGCACTTTAGGGGAGAGAGATATTGCATCCTAAATAATGATCTTTGTCTTTTCTGTACATAAAGATGTTAGGATGTGGTGGCTGATAAAAAGGAAGGCACATGTAGCTGAAACCCACCAAAGCCACGTGCCAGTGGGTTGAGGAGGGTTACTCTTCCACAGCACCTGTCACGTGGGGTAGAAGGATGTGTGGGCAACACTAGGGTTGCTGGGTAGGATCAGGCTCATTAGAAGCTCATCACAGAATTGATACTTCTTCAATAACAATAAAATTCCATGGGCTTTTTTTCCCATTTTTATTTTAGATTCAGGGGTGCACTTACATGTTTGTTACATGGACATACCATATAGTGGCGGGGGTTGGGTCTCAGGTGGCCCATTCCCCAGATAGTGAACATTATCCCCAATAGGTGATGTCTGAACCCTAACCCTGCATGGGCTTTCTAAAGCACTTTACTGTTAAATGGAATAAGTGAGGAGTGTTAAATACTCCTTCTGGTCTTCCTTTGCCTGATTTATAAAGTGTTGTCTGTGGGGGATATTTGTGAGTGTGTGTGTGTGTGTGTGTGTGTGTGTGTGTGTGTGTGTGTGTGGTGGTGGTGGTTTTAAAATAAGTCATTGAGATACATTTTGTTGTGAGCTTCTCTTCCAGAAAAACAAAACAAAACAAATAGACAAAAAAAAACCCCCAAAAAAACCCCAGCATATATTAAGGGCTGCAAATGGGCACTGGTGCTAAATACAGCCATGTGGTAGAGTGACAGGAGAACCTGGGCACATTTCAGGACTGTTTGGGAATATTTGAAGCATTTAAAGGTGGATTCTGGTGTGCTGGACCAGTTCTTAGAACATCTGATGGGTAATCTATCTGTAAGTCTAGTTATAAGTTCTTTGGCTAAGGGAGGGTGAGGTATCTTGGTGTGACCCAGCGAAGAAGGATCTAAATGGAACAGGGGTGTTAGAGACCCACTTGGCACCTACTGGGCTTTGGCATATGGGCTTTCATTGTTGGACCCACAGGTTCCCAGGAAGGAGGGCGGAAGAATGGCCCCCAGGAACTATCTTACTGCTCCATGGTCACCCCTCTCATGCAGGTCTCAGCTTAAATGCTGCCTATCCAACCACATCTGCAGCAGATACTACGAGTCCCCTCCACCCACCTGTGGCCTCTGTAGACAGCTTCCTACCCCCCATTGGGCACCTGTGTTACTCTGCCTGGGGACTCCATGGCAGTGGAGAGCCATACACAGAGCAGAGGGGATGTTCCTGGGAGCTAACGTCCCCAAGAGCAATCCACGGCCAGTGAGGAGCAGTGAGGGATACACACCCCAACTTTCATGGCTCCTGATGGAACAAGTGTCTCGCAAGTGCTTCAGTGTCTCCCAGAGGGTTCCAACAGGGCTAAGCCCTGGTTGCCCACAGCGGTGACCCAATCATTTATTTACCCTGTTAACTTTTCTTTCTGGGCTCACTTCCCTACTCCCACATTGGGTTTCCTGGAACCACCTGGCAAATAAGTTACTCACATTTGGATCCTTTTCTCAGGTCCTGCTTTGTGAAGAACCCAGACTAAGACAGCATCTAAGCCTCCCAGCACCACCCCAGCCTGCCTCCTATCTTGCTTGATCTCCTTTCTAATCACTTCCTAAATGCATTCATCTATTTCCTCTTACTTCTCCTCAAGGGCAGGATCTAATCCTGCTCTGTCCCCACCATCTAGAGTTGTACCTGCCAGGGCAAAGCAAATATTAAGTGACCAGGTGACTGCTAGCCACTTTGGGCTTCCCCCTAGAACTGTTTTTATAGAACTATTTCTTAATAGTTTCTTAATAGAAATAGTTCTAGTTCCCCCTAGAACTATTTCTTAATATCTGCTCCCTCTCTTCTCCAGAATATAATCCTGTCCTAACACAAGTGTGTGGACAGGCAGAGAGGCTTAATAGAAAGGGTTTTGGAATTCAGAGGGCTGTGTGACTTGGGGCAAATTATTTGCCTTCTCTGAGCTTCCTTGAGGCCATCTCAAAACCCAAACTAATATGGCCTGCCTGATGGCTTTACAGCGAAGGCTATGAGCTTGGAGATGTGTAATACGTGGTACATGGCAGGCATTTAGGTAGCATGAGTTCCTTTCATTGCCTGTTTCTTTCTCTTACCTTCTCTCTAAAGCTCCACCTTAAGTCCCCACTCTATGGAAAGGGTTCTCTGGGCACCTCTCTCCATGTCGGATGTCGGGCCCACTTCTGTCCTCCATCCCCTTCTTGACCATACCTGCGCCCTTTCTCTCTCTCTCTCTCTCTCTCTCTCTCTCTCTCTCTCTCTCTCTCTCTCTCTCTCTCACACACACACACACACACACACACACGGATTCGGTCACTGCATTACAGGCCCAGCACCCCTATTCTGTCCTGGTTTCTACTTCCTGCTGCCATGCATTAAGCACTCCTATGCAAGATCCTGGCCTTTCCAAGCAAGCTATTTGGCCATTTCACACATAAGGAAAGCGAGGCTCAGAGAGCCTAGGTTCAAAGCCTAGGTGCTAGCAGGACATCCAGTGTGCCTGACTCCTGAGTCCTTCATCTTTCCCAGACCATCTACCTTCATTAGACTCCCAGTAAAATCTGGAGACTGGAGTGGCTAGGACTGGGTATCGCCCAAAGGGGCCTGCTGAGGTTTGCAGTGATATAGATCCCTGGGCGTAAAGGTCCTCTTCTTGCTTTCATTTGAAAATAATTAATGCAACGCCCCAGGCACTATCCTGTTCAAACCCTTCCAGGCAAGATGTATTAACCCATTTTACAGTTGAGGAGACTGAGACTTAGAGCACCATGCAAGTGATGTGCTCACCATCATGGAGTGAACAAGTAATAGGACCAAGAATCAAGTATAGATCTGAGGACTCCAAAGTCTAAACTGTGTGTGGACCACATCCTTCTTCTGGGCCTGCCTGCAGACCCCGCTCCTCCCTGGTCGCTTACTGTGTCTTCCTGATGTTCTCTGGTCACTGCCCTTCTCCCTCTCAGTCTTTCTTTTCACCAAAGGCTGGCAATAAAGACAGCCACTAGATTGCAAGCTCCCTCAAGTCTTTTAGGTTTTGGTTTTTCTCCGTCTTAACTCTAGGCACGGTTACAAGCTCAGAAAGAACTGCTCCATAGAAAGGCTCAAAACCTCCACAGGAGTTGATGGGATGTTTCAGCTCTCTTCCAATCCCAGACGACTATTCCTCTGACACTCCGTCAATGTGTCAAGACAGGCACTGGGCTGCCATTCAAACCACTGGACAATATTAAACACCAACAAATGCTCATCTTAAAGAGGGAATGCCTTGCCTTTGGGAGTTGACGACACTCCTAACTCCAACTTTGCAGAGGAGCCCAGAGTACTGCTGCCTGGTTGGGCCATGATACAACAGAACTGCACCGGCTCAGCCTTCCCACTAGGAGTGAGGCCCTGGTGGCCAGGTCTGGCTATGTGGGGAAACAAGTGTACTTGGTACTGCTGCCAGAACAGCTTAGGAGATCTCCTGAATACCCCGAGAGGACACAGCCTTTCCGGCCCTGTCAGTGACTTAGTGGGTAGGTAACGCTCAAGAGCATTCTCAAGACACGTCCACACCACTGAGTCTGCAAGTTAAACAACAGGGTGTGAGACATCAAGCTCCAGGACAGGCGAGGACCCCCTCAGGATGACCCAGTTGGATGACAGGCCTTCTGTTGTCTGAGAGCCCAGGACAGCCTCCGTGACAGCCCTGGTATGACACTTGGGTCCACCAGTTCCTGAATTATTTCCCTGACCTTGGAAAGCCCAACACCATTAAACACATAGTGAGGTAGCTGAGAGTGGACTCTGGAGCTGAATTATCTGGAATCAAGTCCCAGCTATGACTATTTACAATGCATGTGACCTTGGACAAGTCACCTAACCTGTCTGTGTCTTGGTTTCCTCAAACATGAGGTTAAAAAAGTAACAACCTTTACCACTTAGGCTTGTAAAAAGATTACAAGAGATACATTTTGATTTATGATTTATTTATAAAGCAATTAAAGCAGTGCTATCAACGGAATACTATTTACTCATTTAAAAAAATGAAATCATGTCTTTTGCAACAGCATGACAGAACTGGAGGCCATTATCTTAAGAAGAATACCTCAGACACAGAAGATAAATACCGCATGTCCTCATTTATAAGTAGGAACTAAATAATGTGCACACATGGAATCAGAGTATGGAATGACGGACAATGGGGACAATGGGGTGGGAGGGGTGGGTGAAGGGAGGTTGCCTGGTGGGTACAATGTGTGTTACTCTACTAATGAATGTAATGAAGGCTCTGGCTTTACCACAATGCAATACGTCCATATCAACGTAGCAAAATTGTCTCATGCCTGTAATCCCAGCATTTTGGGAGGCAGAGGTGAGAGGATTGCCTGAGCCTAGGGAAACGAGACCTACCTGGGCAACTTAGCCAGACCTCATCTCTACAATAAAGATCAAAAAATTATCTGGGTGTGGTGGCACGTGCCTGTAGTTCCAGCTACTTGGAAGGTTGAGATGGAAAGATTACCTGAGCCCAGAAGGTTGAGGCTACAGTAGCTGTGATTGTGCCACTTCACTCCAGCCTGGGAGACAGACTGAGACCCTGACTCAAAAAAATAAAAAAGTAACAAAATTGCTCTTGCACCCCATGAATATATATAAATGAAATAAAATTTTTTTTAAAAAAGGAGGCAACGACCACTCTGCTCTATCTGACTGCTGTCATTATGGAAGATAAGATTGGGCCTCAATGTTACCATATTCTATTAATAAAGAATAGAACCCCTAAAAAGAAATGTTTAAAGTACTACAGCATGATAAGCATTTTATAAGGATTTAGCAAATAAATACTCATCACATGCCAATAATTCCTAGTACTAACTTCTTAGAAGATAGCTGATTATCATGTTTTCACACATGCATCCATTCATTCACTCATTTTTTTCTTCTCCTTTCTGATCCCCTTACATTCTGCCTCCCCTTGCAGCTCTGGATAACGTGGCCTATTCCATGAGCATCTTCTCTGCACCATCTCCAAGAACTGTGTCAGCACTGAGAATACACCTAGACAATGCTTGGTCCAGAAAGGAAGTCCAGACACAGGTCAGGGTCACAATGTACAAGGGCAGGGGCTGGCACTAGGGTCACCCATGGTGGGACTCTCAGTGAAGAATTAGTTATAGCGTGGCTTGATGTTGTAATAATTAAGGGCCATCAAATCAGACTACAGCAAAAATTTGAAAAAATCTCTACCTGTCCACAAGAGCAAGTTAATTTTCAAAGGGCTGTAACAACAACAACAACAACAACAACAACAACAACAACAACAACAAAGGAAATGAGAAGCAAAAAAGAAAAAGAAGAAATAAAGAAACTGAAGTAAAAAACATACATCCCCGAGCACCGTGTGTTTCCAAGTTGCTCCCATTTAATCGCGCAGGATTCCCAAGTCTGGCAATTGTCCCCAGTTCCCAAGCCATCCACAGGCTCCTGCTCCAGGCTGCTCACAACTCCTCTGGCAAACACCCTGCTTTCTACGTGAGTGGTGGGGGCTGTAGAGCATTGGTTTCAGCTCCTTAGAATCCACAGCCTTTCCAGCAAGAAGGGAGGCAGCTCTGCCCCTCCCCACCTCACTGGGACCCTCCATCCTAACACAGTGAGTCTAGCTCCTTCTACTGATTGGTCAGCAGACATCAGAGGGAAGACACAAGGCTCCCATGAGACCTCCGTGGCCAGTCACTAACAGCTGCCTCAGCTGGAGAGGCTGTTTCACTGTAATTTGGAGATGATTCTAGCTCATGAAAACTGCTTATTAGGAATGTTGGCTCAACATACGAACCAAACGTAATGCATAAATCTTGTTTGGATTCTAGTTTAGGAGGGAAAAAAAGCCATAAAGACATTATTTTTGGACAATTGGGGCAATCTGAATATGAACTAGAAGTTAGATAATAATTATGACTTATTATTACTTTTCTGAGGTATAAGCATCATGTCATGGTTATGTTGAAGAATGTCCTTGCTTTTAGAAAAGGCATAGTGAAGTCTGTACAAAAAAAGAATAATGCCTAAGAAAAATAGAGACAAATATATATCTATACATGCATACACATGCAAATAAAGCACAGATGGCAATTATTTGAAGAAAAAGAAAGCAATTCATTGTGTTTCTGCATAGAGTTTATTTATGTACCCTATATTGAGAATGGAAAAAAAGATACAAAAACACAAAATACATATAATTTATCTCTATATTTCAAAATTCAACTTGGCTTTGCACTCAAAGAAAAACAAATCCCTTAGTCCTGCCCTGCAATTACACATACACATACACACACACACACGCATGCACAGACACACATGAACACTGGAAGAAACTTCCTTCCAGGTCAAAGCCCTAAGGGAAATCCCAGAATAACTGGCATGAGACAGCAAAAAGAGCTGCAACACCACATAGGAGGAACTGGATTCAACCTCTGCTGCTCCATTGGTGATGATCTTGAGAAGCCACTGAAAGAATCTGATTCTCACTTCCCTCACTGTCACTAAGGACCATCATCATCCTGCCTCCTAATCTCTCAGGATTAGTCCAAGGACCAGGAGAAAGAATGGCTGTGGAGATGCCACCTCAACATTCCTTATCACTGCCCACCAGTACAAGCACAAGACCCAACGACCCCAATGCATGGAGGGGAATCAGGCCTCTGGCTATAGGTTCTCTGTCAATCTTCTGGAACTGAGTCTCTAAGAATTTACTGTTTCCAGCAGTTGGCTACTGCAAATAGATGTAACTCTTTGAGCCCTACATGTTATGGTCAAAACAATAAACAACACAACTTGCTTTTCAATAATTTTAAAATAGTAATTCCCGAAGCTATCCTATATAAATGGATCTGAAGCACACAGCACAGAGAGAGGGGCTAAGGAAAGAGCTAGACCCCAACCAAGCAGCCCTCCCTGGATCACAGGCAAAGAACATCAAAACCTTGGCCGGGTGCTTCCCTGAATCTAAACCTTGGGCAGAAAACTTCATACATTCAGAATCCATCAATTCTGACCATTTGACCATGGCCTTGGCTGACCTTGTCACTGTTTTATCTGTGAAAAGCAGTCTGACATAGAGGGAGAAGCCCCGTGGTGCTTGAGTAAATGTGCGAACTGAGGGCTGGGAGACGTGGCTTACTCCTGAACCCAGCACTCTGTAACCTTGGACAAGTCACATTCCTTCCTCAACCTCAATTTTCATCTCTATAAGATGACAGTGTTGGATTAGGGCTGTCCCTGTCTTGTCCGATTTTAAGATTCTATGATTAGTCACTTCCTTTGGGAAGTCCTTCCAATCCTCAAAGAATGTTTGCTGAACAGAACTGGTATCTGTGGAATTAAAGGATGCTTAATCAACCAAAAAGAACAAACTGTTTCAGAGCATTTTGGAAGCACTCATGTCTATGCCCCAAGGAAGTACGATGTATTTCAGTTTACACTCAGGTTGATTCACAGGAGTTTTCATCCATCTGCAGGTAGTTTGGGATATCTGTGTACTCTACATACCTGATAATAATACCCAATGCTATCATTATAGTCATTCATTGGGGCATTCCCAGTAGGCCAGACTTTGTGCTAACAGTTTTATGAACATTGTCCCCCTTTAAAGACCTCAGCAATGATGTGATGTAGGTTTACTGTCTCCACTTTTATATGGAAAAACTGTAGCTCAGGAAGCTTAGGTAGCTTGCCCAAGGTGCCCACACATGGTGCAGCTGGGAGTCAAATGCCATTCACTGTGATAGGACCTGGAAATAAACCATTGTCTCGTAAATGAACGCCGCTTATGACTAAGCTATTTGTCTTTTCCTGTACTAAAGATTAACTTAAACAATTTTTACAGCCGGGCTCTGTGGCTCAGCCTGTAATCCCGCGCTTTGGGAGGGCGAGGCGAGTGGATTGCCTGAACCCGTGGGTTCAAGACCCGCCTGGGCAACTTGGCGAGACCTCATCTCTACAATAAAATAAAAAATTAGCCGGGAGTGGTAGCACACGCCTGTAGTTTCAGCTACTTGGAAGGCTGAGGTGGAAGGATCACTGGAGCCCAGCAGGTCGAGGCTGCGGTGGCCGGGAGCGTGCCACTGCACTCCAGTCTGGGCAACAGAGTGAGACTCCAACTCAAAATAATAATAATAATAATTTTTTACTGAACTATACTTGATATACAGTAAGCTTTACATTTTTAAACTGTGTTGATAGCATATAAGGCTGCGAAAGCATCACTGCAACCAAAATACTGAGCCTACCCATCACTCCCAAAAGTTTATCCCCACCCCTTTATAATTCCTCCCCTCTACCATTCCGGCAACCACTAATCTGATTTCTATCACAATAGATTACTCTGCATTTTGTAGAATTTTATATAAAAGGAATCATACTATTTATATTATGTATTGTATTATGTTATATTATATTATATTTTGGTCTGGCTTTTTCCACTCAGTATAATTATGTTGCAATCGGTCCAGATTGTTGAATTGATCAAGAATTCAGTCCTTTTTAATCTGGTTAATATTCCGTTGTATGGATATGCCACAATTTCTTATCCATTCACCTATTGATAGGCAATTGGAATTTTTGGCTATTACAAATAAATCTGCCATAAACATTTCTGTACAGTTCTTTATATGTAAATATGCTTTCATTTCTCCTGGGTAAATACCTAGGAGTGAAGTAGCTGGTAGGTGTCTGTCTATGTTTTTAAGACACTGCCAAACTGTTCTCCAAAGTCGTAGTATCACTTTACATTTCTGTTGCTCTAGATCCTCATCAACACTTGTATGACCAGTATTTTTAATTTTAGACATTTGGGTGGGTTTGAAGTGGTATCACATTGTGGTTTTAATTGTCATTTTCTTAGCGACTAATGATGTTGAGCATTCTTTCATGTGCTTATTTTTTTAATAAAGCTCTTTAGCTATGATATAAAAAGTTGATCAAAATAATATTAGTTATGATTTATTAAACCATCACCCTACTTTGTGACAGATACAATGCTAAGAGTTTTACAGACATGATATCATAATAGCCCAAGGAGATGGCATTAAGATCCAGGTTTACAGATGAGGAAACTGAGTCTCAGTGAGGTCAAGTAATTTGCCTCAAGTCCCACAGTTGCTTAGTGGCAAGTTCAGGGTTTCTTCTTAGGCTTCCATTCTAAACCCTGCAGGGTGTGCCTGCTACTCACAGTGCTTGTGTGCAAAGCTTGCTTCTATGTCAGGCATAGTCAGGATCTGGGTGCATAGCAAAACAATGACAAAGAAAGAACAGCAGACAAAGGCAACATCGATGCTTTGTTGCCACTCACACAGTCATTTCTTCTTTGCTAGAGACATAGGACAGTTTAGCCAAGATACACTGTGGCTGAGGTCCTGATCAATATATCAATACTGTATAACATTAAGGACAAAACAGATGTCTGGAAAGTAGTTAACCGAGAGCCTCAAATCTAAGGATTGGCATAACAATGTCAATGTTTAGCACATTTATGTTGTGCTGAAGAAATCACTTAAAAGAACTTTATATTTGCTCTGTAAAGGCAGGTGTATTTCAAGCATTGACTCTTACATAAGCATTGAAAACACGTCTAGAGTTTTCAGTAATCCAGAGACTAAGTTCTGTGCAGTGCAAGGGAAAGTTGAGCAACTTTGAGCAGGCCAGTCAGCCTCGGTGAACTTCAGTGTCTTTCTCTGGGCTGTTTTTTGATGGTTCGTACCCCTCCTAGTGCCCAGATGCTGTTGTTTGAACGTAAAGATTTACAGAAAACACCAATCACAAGAGTGGTAGTAAACATGATCATAAAACAAGGAGAAGCCAGGTATAGTGGCTCACACCTGTAATTCCAGCAATTTGGAAGGCGGAGGTGAGAAGATTTCCTGAGCCTAGGGGTTCAAGACCACCAGCCTGGGCACCATGGTCGGATTTTGTCTCTAAAATAAATTTAAAAAATTAGCTTGGTGTGGTGGCCTGTGCCTGTAGTTCCAGCTGTCTGGAAGGCTGAGGGAGAAGGATTGCCTCTGCCTAGCAAGTCAAGATTTTGGAGACTGTGAGCGTGCCACTGCTCTCCAGCAGGGGAGACAGAGTGGGACTTCAACTCAAAAATTAAAATAAATAAATAAAACAAAAAGAGCTGTATCTAAGTAGAAGACATTTCAACTTTGCATTTTGACTCTAAAATCTTGACTTTGACCATCGTATTCATGCTTCATGTCCACAGAATTACACTGCCTTCTGAAGAACAGTATGCGTGTCCCCTGCAATCTCAATGATGCTCATGACTTTCTTGCTGATACTGGCAATGGTGACATCATTTATATATAGTGTCCTTGTTAGCCAGGTGCAATGGCTCATGCCTATAATCCCAGCACTTTGGGAGGCCAAGGTGGGAGATTGCTTGAGCCCAGGAGTTTGAGGCCAGCCTAGGCAACATGGCGAGACCTTGTCTCTACAAAAAAAATCAAAGAATCAACTGAGCATGGTGGTGCATGCCTGTAGTTCCAGCTACTTGGCAAGTGAGGAAGAAGGATCACCTGATCCCAGAAAGTTGGGGCTGTGGTAAGCCACAATTAAACCACTGCACTCCAGCCTGGATGACAGAGTGAGACCCCGACTCAAAAAAAAAAAAAACCTTTATGTGTGTATGTATACACATTTTAAGTGATGTTACCTATGTATTACTTTAGTTTACCATAATCAGAAATATCTGGACACAGATGGTAATCACTTTAAGCACCTCTTGTAATTGCAGAAGTCAAATGTGACTTGTATTCATCTTTTGTTATCAGTATATATTGAGTATTACAATTTTAATACAGTTTTTTCCTTTCTTAAAATGTGTATGCATTTTTTGGCACCCTCTCTGTATATAGTATATTTGGTCCATCAGACTAAAGCCCAAGCTCCTTGTGACCTTCCTTCTTGAAGTCACCTCATTCCATCCCATGTCCCCCATGGACAGAGCTCCCATGCCTTTTCTCATATTCTCTTCTCTGCCGGGGTAGGGGGGTCCTTCCACATTATCCATTTAAGAGGTTGCCAAAACTTTCAGGTTCCAGTAAGCAAAAGTTCTCTCCTCTCTGAAACCTTCCCTATTAACCCCTTTGTAGATCTGGCCACCATTCAACTCCACTCTCACTGGCTGGGGTGCCTGCTACCAGGGAGACCACTTCTCACTGCATACTTCAAATGGCATACACATCAGCAACAAGCAGTATGTCTCCTCCCACTAGATCAGCACTGCCCAAAGGAAAGATAATATAAATATGATAAATATGCATGCATAGTGCATAATACAATAAGATATAAATAAAATTTAAAATTCTATTCTAGCCACATTTCAAGAGCCCAATAGCCACCTGTCATTAATGGTTTCCATTTTGGGGAACACATATATAGGGTATTTTAATTATTGCAGAACCTCCTACTAAAAAACACTGGTCTAGGATATCTCTTTGGGGACATCTTCTCAACAGTGGTACATTTGCTACTTTGATGGGCAAAAAATTTCCTTAAATAAACAAAAGACATTGGGACTCCTTTATGAGGAAAATGGTATCAAGAATATTGATACTCTGGTTGCAAGATGCTGCTTCTGTCTGTTAAGTTATAGCCAACCATGTGGCTTACAAGCTAGCTCTGAAGGCCAATTCTGGCTCTTATGAACCCCTCCAACCTAGCCTCCTTTGTGCAGCTCCACCACCCAATACAACATCCTCTGCTTGAGTCCACTGAAGCAACTTGATTTCTCACTTTCCTATGTATGTGTCTATGCTGTTCCCTGTACCTGGAATGCCCTCTCCAGTCACCCTGGCAGACTCTGATCATCCTTCAACACAGCTGATGCTTCACCTCTTCTATAGGACCATCCCTGACTGCCCTTAGGCAGAGGAGGTTCATGGATGTCCCCTGTACATCTACAGCCCTCTCCAAATACTCCTTCACATGGCTGTGTCTTCCGATGGCTGTCATCTCCTTGAAGGCAGGGGCTGGCTTCTCCCCTGACTTTTCCCATCACAATGCCTGGAAAATTGGACACTCTTGACAAATATTAGTTAAAACTGAGTAAATGAAGGATTGGATTCCCAAATTCCCAAAGAGGAATCCAACCTTGTGTTAACAATGGTGATATCACTTGAATAGAGGTCTGGCCTCTCCGGGTAGCACCTGTGAGGGAAGTCAAACTCACTGGATTGTTTAGGTCCTGGGCCATATCTAGAAAAGGCAATATCTGAAGCACAGGATGGAAAGAAGCCCATGAAGGCAGCTGAGTAATTTCGCTGCCTTAAGGACAAATGTACACTTAAAGTGGTCAAAGAAATTAACAACAACAACAACAACAATAACAATTTAAAAAAACTACCTGGCTTTATAAAAACACATAGGAAAGAATCCAAACTCACTCTCAGCAAGCCATGGCAATGTTGACTTGAGAACCGAGGCACCTCCTTCCACAGGCTGAGTCAGTGGCCTTTGTCTGCTCCATGAGTCACCTCACTGCTTATAAACCACCTGAACAGTTGGGAACAGGGTAGCTGAGCTGCTCACGCCCACGGGTATGAGGTCTGCTCCCTTCTTTCATGTTCTGAATGGCACCCATAGCAACCACAGCACAGGGATGGATGTGTTCCCTCCTGATGTGCTAGAAGGCAGCTGGGTCAATCCCTTATTCTTTCCCATGAGTCAGGGATGGGTAGTGGGTGAGGTGGTAAAATTAGACTGGCTATCAAGAAACTTACATTCCAGACTTCTCACTGTGATATGTACTCTGTAGTGGACTCGAACCTCTCACTATGTAGCCAATTTTAGCCATGGGTCATGCTGCTTAACATTCCCCAGCCTCATTTCCTCAGCTTTAGTAAAGACAACACTAGCCTCCTGGATTGGCTGTCAGGAGGTAAAGAGATTATGGTCTGCCCCACAGCAGGGATTCAAAACATGTTAGAAGCCGGCGCAGTGGCACACGCCTGTAATCCCAGTACTTTGGGAGGCAGAAGGAAGGTCACAAGGAGCCTGGACTTTAGTCTGATGGAACAAGTATACTATATATAGTGAGGGTGCCAAAAAATGCATACACATTTTAAGAAAGGAAAAAACTGTATTAAAATTGTAATACTCTGAGCGCAGGGGTTTGAGACCAGCCTCGGCAACTTGGTGAGATTCCGTCTCCACAATAAATAAAAAAATTAGCCAGGCATGGTGGTGCAGGCTTGAAGTTCCAGTTACTCATAAGGCTGAGGCAGAATGATTGCCTGAGTCCAGCAGGTCGAGGCTATGGTAACCATAACCATGTCACTGCACTCCAGCCTAGGTGATAGCATGCGACTCCTACTAAAATCATCATCATCACCATCATGTTAGACACCATCTCTGTCTCCACTCCTTGGCCCAATGGCCCAAGAATTGGCATTGAGGGTGGGGGCTAGGCCTTTTGCTTCCCTGGGCCCTCAGTTTCCCCAGCTACCTAGGTGAACCAAATTATCCCTGAGTTCCTTCCACATCCAAGGTATAGGGTATTTTGAGTATGAGACTTCCTAACTGAGACTTCCTTAAGTGTGTGTGTGTGTGTGTGTGTGTGTGTGTGTGTGTGTGTGTGTGTGAGAGAGAGAGAGAGAGAGAGAGAGAGAGAGAGAGAGAGAGAGAGAGAGAGAATGGGAGGAACCATTTTTTAAAGTTTCCTTAATGGATTAAGACAGATTTAAATATTTTGATTCCAACCCACTGTGTTCCCCCTTTGTTCCATATATATATATATTAAAAGCCTACCTTTGCCTTTTAGCTCTTTCAGCAATGCAAATCCTTCCCAATACATGGCAAAGGTTTTCTCGCTCCTGATCACTTGACATACATTTTTTAAAAATGTTAAATCCTTGCTCTTTGTATTTAAATTCTTTGATGTTTCCCATAAAATAGGTTGGGAAGGGATGGAACAAAAACTCATTCTACTTATCCGAGTGACTAAGGTGTCAGAAAGAGAGGCAGGTTTGCAGCCTCTCAAGAGGGCAACAGTCAGAGCCCCTGCAGAACTCTCAAAGCTTCCTGCTTTAACGGTGTCACTAAGACAGGAACCCAAATTCTAACTCTCTATATTTACCCATCCATGATGTCAGCACTTTCCAGAGTTTCTGAAGGAACTTTGTTCTTGTGAGAGTTCTGCAATTTTTTTTTTTTTGAGTCAGAGTCTCACTCTGTTGCCCAGGCTGGAGTGCAGTGACACTCTCATGGCCACCGCATCCTCAACCTGCTGGGCTCAGGTGATCCTTCCACCTCAGCCTTCAAAGTAGCTGGAACTACAGGTGCATGCATGCCACCACGCCCAGCTTTTTTTTTAAATGTTGGAAGTTTGGGAGCTCTTTTTGTGCTATTTAAACCTCTCTTGGAGATTAACATTGGCATAGTAAAGGCTCTGAGAATTCCTGCAGTGCAAGAACACATTTAACCTATCTAATTCAATATTTCTCAAACTTATTTGGGAAAACAAACCAATTTTCTTTGGTGGGGTGGCTCTTCTCTCCCATGGAGGGGAAAATGCTACTACTCCTACACACACCCACACATGTGCACACAATATGGAAAAAATGCTTGAAGCCCATTCCCTGGAGCCAGGATGGGGCAGAGGTAGGAGCATGCGTCCAGAGTCAGATGACGCCAGGCTCAGTGATAATTCCACCAACAGTGCAGCCTTATGGATATTACTTAACCTCCCAGAGCCTTGGCTTTGCTGTAAGTGAACACTGGGCTTCTACGGTGCTTGTGTGTGCGTTAGATGAGCCGAGGTATGTACAAAAGCATCTGGCACATGAAAAGTATTTTTAAAATGTGACTCTCCCTCTTCTTTCCTCTTTGTAAAACCATAAGTGGAGGCATTTGAAAGCACACTGGTCAATTTTGTTTTAAGCTCATAAAACTTTAAATCAAGTTATTTCACATAAGAGGCTATCTTGGAAAGTCATTCCATTGCCTAGTCTGTGAGTTTTCATAAATAAAGCTATACAGAAAAAAAATGGCAGAGCTGCTTTAATACATACGTGTGTGTGTGTGTGTGTGTGTGTGTGTGTGTGTGTGCATGTGTATGTGTGAAGGAGAACCTAGCATTTCATACAGCTATCTGAAATTTAATATCAAGGAATTTACCCGTGTCAAATATTACTTTATTTAACGGAATGTGGTGTCATTTGATGCAGTCATAAAGTGCATCCCTATCAAAATACAGCTGTTATTAACATTACTAACAACTGCTTTATCCCAGTGAATTTTATTGAAACTATAACGATGGGCACTTCTGAAATAAGTGTCCCTAGCTAATTTTCAGAGCCCTATCTCCCACGGAGAGTTCATATTAAAATTCTAACGGAATTTTCACACAAGGTAGAATGAGGAGTTTAAAATGCTTGAAAGAGGGTCAAAATGAGGTCACTGATAATTAAATAGGAGCTAAAGGAACAGCACAAGGAAAATGTGTAATCTTCCCTGGCTCTGAAATAAAAACAGATATCAGTGAGACGGTGCCTCTGCAGGGAGACTTGATCTCCATCTACAGTAGGAATCCTTTCAAATCAGGATGTCTATTTCAAAATGCCCATGAAAAGTCTATGATGGACTTTAATTTTGAGAGGTGGAAGATAAGAGTCCAAGTTCACTCCCTCCCATTGTCTGGGTGGTATACAGCTGCCAGTCATCAGTCCCTTCAAAGAGGCCCAAGGTGCGGATGCCCCTTCACAGAGGGTGTCTGGACTGTGAGGGAGGGGCTTTTACCCCAAACCCCATGCTTGGGGCCCACAAAATGAACCGAAGGACCCTCCTGCTGAGGTTATGAGAGTTTGCTCATTGCCCCCGTATGCAGTAGCCAAGGTTCTCCTTTACCCTGCTTCTCAGTGCTTAGTCATCTGAGGCCCATCTGCTCACCTCCACATCATTTGGAGGTGATTTGATCTAATGCCCCTTAAGCTAACAGTTGGCATGAGCCTAAACACACACACACACACACACACACACACACACACACACACACAGAGAGAGAGAGAGAGAGAGAGAGAGAGAGAGAGAGAGAGAGAGAGAGAAAGTAAAGGCAGCCCATCTCAGTAGAAGTAGCACCAGCCCTAGAGTCAGAAGAACCCAAGTTGAATCCCCACTCCCTCACTTCCTGCTGTGTGGTTTTAGGTGTGTTACTCAACCTCTCTGCAAAATGGAGACAAGACACCTGCCACCTAAGACACCAGTCACCTAAGTTTAATGTGAGGTACCTGGTTCATAATAGGACAACCTAATAATGTCATTCCCCCAGTAGAAAAGCAGAGGCCCTGCAGTCAATGTTTGTCCGCCTCCATGGTTTCCTATAAAACAACTCCCTCCGCCCCAAGAGAGAAACCTGCTGGAGAGGCCAGCTGAGAAAGAAAAATGTTAAATAATTCAGAAGCACTAACATCAAGTCTGATGTAGGCATAAAAATAGTTACAAAACACCACACTCCTCTTGTTTTCCTTACAGCAACCTTGGCTCCCTGGTAGAACAGGAGGAGGGCACGGCTGGCCTGAGGCTGGGGCTGGGCCTGGGACAGGGACTGTGACCCTGGAGCCTCCTCAGGCTTCTAAGTTGGCTCTTCTCATTACTCACCTTTGTACAAAGGCAAGGCAGGCATTTGCTTGTCACCTCTGTATTTTGCCTTCTGAAAGGTTGGCTTATGTTTAAATTGAAAGTATGCTCAGCCAGCCCATTCGAAGCAGAGAGGATTGGCCACTTCCTGCCTTCTGAAAGAGACCAACCAGTGATCTCTCCAAGGATGTTAGGCCCAATCCCAAAGCTTAAGTTCAAAGCAGGCAGGTAGGTTGCCTTAAACCCAATCCCCCAACAAGTCCCATGCCATTGGCCTGTGTCACCCAGAAGTACTATGTTGTCCCTAAGCATAAATTTTGGAAAGAGGACAAGAAGATTCTGACATTAGCTGAGCACCTACTATGTGTCCGGCACCCTGCCAAGTCCTTTATCTATATTACCGCCTGTAGCCCTCAAGAGAAATCCCAAATCAGTTGTAAGCCTCTACATCATACAGATGAGGTAACTGAAGCTCAGAGAAGTGAAGAGACTCCCCTACCCAGGCTCCGCAAAGTTCCACCGAAGAGTCAGGCCTCAGACTAAGATGATCTGACCCCCAACCCATGCTCTCTCCCCCCACACTGTCCACAAGAGCAGAGCATGTGGTTTGAAAGGGTCTTCATAAAATATTCAACTGCATTTGTAGCCTCTGTCTTGTTCAAGCCAGATCCGAAAGCTTACTCAGTGGTTTTGTTTTGTTGTTTTTTTTTGCAAGGGAACTACATGGAAACAAATTTCCAATTCATACTTAACAAGACAGGGAAAGAGGCCCTGCTCTTGGCCTGCTCCAGAACAAAGGGTGAGTCTACGCACATGTCGGGAGCAGCAGGCACAGGGAGGGTTAAACGCAAGGCCAAGACTGGGCAAGGTGGTTCAAGCCTATAATCCTAACACTTTGGGAGGCTGAAGTGAGGAGATCATTGGAGCCCCAGGAGTTCTAGACCAGCCTGAGCAACATAGCAAAACCTTATCTCTACCAAAAAAGTCAAAAACAAAAACAAAACTAGCCTGACGTGGTGGCACATACCTGTAGTCCCAGCTACTTGGGAGGCTGAAGTGGAAAGATCGCCTGAGCCCAGGAGTAGGAGGCTGTGGTAGCTGTGATCATGCCACTGCACTCTAGCCTGAACAACAGAATGAGACTCCAATTCAAAAAAAAAAAGTGAGGCCAGAGCCAAACTGCCCACCTCCAGGAGCTGAGGATCTCAGAAGAGTCTCTTTGGTTGACACTTATAGGAGAGAAGAGTGTGTGATCACCAAGTATGAGGAAGCCCATGAGGGGAGAGGAAGGAGGAGGAATAATAATGACCATCATGTTTCTTGTCCTATTGGAAAATATATTTTCATCCTTCAAGTCTGACCCCAAATGCTTCTTTGTGTTTGAAACTCCCCTGGATCCTCCAGTAAGATGGGTATGAGAGCTCTTGCTCGGATTTGTCTCCTTGGAGCCAGGCACTGTGCTAGAAGCTGGATTAATGTTATCTCATTTCTATCTTACAGCACTGTTGCCCCACATTCAAGAGGCTGGAACTAAGACCAAGAGTTTAGTTAATCTGCCAAAGTCACACAAACCAACCCAGTGGGTCCCAATCAGGGACCACTTTGCATCCTCCTCCCTGGGAACTCTTGGTAATGTCTGGAAACATTTTTGGTTTTCACAGCTGGTGGGTGATGGGGGAGGCTCTGGAATCTAGTGGACAGAGGCCAGGGATGCTGCTCAGCATCCTCTAATGACAGGACAGCCCCCACTACAAAGAATTATCTGTCAATGGTGCCAGAGTTGGGAAAGCCTGGGCCAGAGATGGCTCAGCCTGAATTTAAACTGAGGTCAGTCTGACTCTTCAACTCATGAGGTCCTGCAGGACTTTTAACTGTATCCTAAGTGCCTGGGATCCGAGTGGACTCTCCTGCTCTTCTGTCTTGAATCACACCTATTTTAGAGCCCAGCTCACTCAGCAAGCTTTCACGACTGGATTAATTAGTCTACTTAACAATGGTGCCAAGGATGGAATTAGGAGCCCCACCCAAGGGAGCCAGTCATTCTGTAACTGAAACTTTAAAGCGGACATTGAGTTCAGTTTCCCACACCCTGCAGAAAGCTTCTCAACAGCCTTCACAACCCCTGCCTGCCTTCCTCCAATGATGGGGAGCTCACTTCCTCCACAGGCAGTCCATACTAGCGGCATGTTCTCACAGATGCTGAACTGAAGTCAGCTCTCCACCCAGCCCCTGCCCATGTCAGCCTCTGGAGCCCCTGAGGAAAGATCACTGGTGAGGCCCTATGAGACTAGCCCTAAGGTCCTGGTCATGTTCTCCTGAGTCCTGGAATGGTGAAGTAGAAGAAAATAGACTTGAAGCCAGACTGATGCTGATTCAAATTCTGTCAACACTGCGCATGTAGTCAGTGAGCATAACAAGTCTTGCTGGCTGAACTGCAGTGCTCAGCACACAGGAGGGGACTCACCACACAGTAGGGGTACAAATGGCCTAACTCTTAGCTGGCAGGGGCTAAGCATGTGGACCTGGCTCCCACCCTTCTGCTTTGTGGTGTCTGCTGACATTCTCATCCCACCCCTCTCTTTGGCCTCTGCCTGCCTGCCTCTGGGGTCCACTTCTGAACTAGTGAATTTAATTCCATCATGATTAAGGGGATGAGAAACTGAGATGGGTGATAGCAACAAGCAGGAACTAACAACCATGAGAGTTATCATGGCAATTAAACTTGAAAAGTTCCAAGAATGTGCTGTGACAGGTGTATACACACACACACACAAGCGCGCGCGCGTGCGTGCACGCACCTGAGTATGGGGGACTTTTAGAAACCTACTTTGATGCCTTGGGACCATCACCCAAACTCTGGTCTAGAATGACTCTCCCCACATTATTTCCCACCTTCAAGGTAGATTATTATAAAGGGAATGGCTCTTTCTAGGAACCCAAGTTAATTCTTCATGCAAGGCTTTTATTTATTTATTTATTTGTTTGTTTGTTTTTGAGTTGGAGTCTCACTGTGTCACCCAGACTGGAGTGCAGTGGCTGCTCCCCACGGCAGCCTCGACCTGCTGGGCTCCGGCGATCCTTCCGCCTCAGCCTTCTGAGTAGCCGGAATTACAGGCATGTAATTTTTGATGATTTTTTGATTTATTGTAGAGATGCGGTCTCACTGCCCAGGCGGGTCTTGAACCCACGGGCTCAGGCAATCCACTCACCCCAGCCTCCCAAAGGCGCGGGATTATAGGCTGAGCCACCGAGCCCGGCACAAAGCTTTTATTTATCAGTGCAGGCAGATGTCAGAAGAGACTAAACATCTTCTAATAAAAGTTCTAGCTGAAAATTCGGACATCTGAAGATGGGTGCATATCTTGCTTCCATCACCAGGTAGACTAGACAAGCTTCCCGCCCCCTCCACATTCCATGACTAGCTATCAATACCTCCTGGGAAGGAACATTTGCTTTAGGACCAAGTGGATTTGTGTAGGAAACCTGGCTCCTTGACTCGCTGGTGGGGTGATCCTGGGCAAGATGTCTAACCTCTTTGAGCTTCCGTTGCTCCTCTGGAAAATGGGAATAACTCAGTTCCTGTATGTACTAAATGAGCTAATGCAAGCCAGATGCCTCACACAATTCAACACAGATCGATGGACAGTCTTCTACTGCCAGACCCCAAAGCCTGGAGTTACCACAGTAAGCAGAAGACAAAGATTTCTTCCCTCGTGGAGATGAACTACAGTCATGAGAGACAGCTGGATAGTGGCCAGACCGTCCATGAAAATAGAACTCTGACCCACAGTCACTGCAGCAACCAGTCCAGGAAGCCACACCACAACTTCTGCAGCAACTGGCCCCAAATGGTCAGGACTTAGGAAAATTTGTCACCACTTCCACCTCAGGATCAACCAGAGAAAGCCAAATGTGCTCTCCCAACCAATCCCCTCCAGCTTCCCAAGCCAGCGACCTCCAATCAGAGCCCACCTGAGGCCTCCTTTCTATTCTCTATGAAACTTTCCCACTACTCTGGTTGTCTCAGTCTCTGACAAAGGCAGGTGATGGTGGCTGACTCCCTTGTCAAGCTCTGAATGAACAGTCTCTGCTGGTTCCCACTTGGGAAGTCTTTATTTATTTCCTCAGTCAATAAGCATAATAAATAAGTAAATTATATAGCATGTTCTGCCCTTGACCCACCCCCACCTTCACATTATTCTTAACACAGCAACCAGAGTGATCTTGTTAAAAATAACAGAACACTGTATTTAACACCATGGAAAGAAGAAAATGTATGGCGGGGTAAGGGAGGTCTAGAATGCTGGGCCGGGGAAAGAGGGTTATCACTGCAATAGGATTGGCAGGGTGGTCCTTGTTGAGAAAGTGACAGCAGCGCAGAGATTAGGAGGTAGACAACTACCTGTGTGGATGTTCAGAGGTAAGCATTCCAGGCAGAGGAGACAGCCCTGATGCAGGAGTGGGTCTGACGTGTACCCACAAGGCACAGAAGACAAGGGATTAGGGCTGGAGAGAGGTCTGACATGTCACCAAGAGGCCTGGAGAGGGAGGAGGGCTTTGTAGGTTGGATAAGGACTTGGGCCTTTACTCAAATGGGGAGCTATTGCCGAGTTTTGAGCAAAGGAATGACATGATCTGATTTATATTTTAACAGGATTACTCTAGCAGCCTGTTGACAACAAACTGCAAAAAAACAAGGACAGAAGCCAGAAGCCCAGTGAGAGAGGATTCTGCTGTCATCCAGATAGAGGAGACGGGGTGTGTGTGTGGGTGGGGGGGAGTGTTTGGACCAGGTGTGGCCAGTGGAGAGTATGAGGAGTGGCTGGCTTCTGGATGTATCTGGAAGGTGGAGGCAATAGGATTTCCGAATGTCTCAGCTATAAGGAATGGAAACAAAAGTAGGAGCCAAAGATGACACTGGTTCGGGACCTATGAACCAGAAGGATAGAGTCACCATTAGCTAAGATGGGAGAACTGCAGATAAAACTGGTCTTCCAGGAAAGATGAGTTTTAGACATGTTAGGTTTGAGATGTCTGTAAGATTATCCAAGTAGAAGTCCCAAGAGAGGCAGCTGGATACATGAGTCTAGAGGTTGGGAGACACAGTACTCATACATTTCTTCCCTTTTTTTGGTCTCTCCTTAAAAAAAGCAGATACCATCACCGATTCAGGAAGCAAGATAGGCCTAGGTTAATCTTAATGACCTAATCACCATCTCACCCAATGAGATGTAGTTCAACACACAAGCCTGGAGCTAGGGCACCAGAGGGGGCTGTCTGTACTGGGCTTCAGCAATGATGCCCTGGAACCCCTGGTGAATGACAGTCTCTGCAACTCCCCACACAAGTGGGAATGATGGAAATTTCTCTGATCAAACTCCTACCAGACTGGAGGGAGCTTAATCTTGGTTCCATCCTTTCCCAGTATCACTGGTCAACATGTGTCAGAAACTCTAAAAAGCTGCATAGTCTTTGACTTAGAAATTTCAAGTAAAGAAAGTGGGCTGAAGGAAATAAGTAGACAAGCACAAGAAAATGTTCATCTCATCATTATTTAGAGTAGTGAGAAATTGGAAAAAAGAATAGAAAATTAGTTAAATATGGTATAATGGTATATCCTTATGATGAATACCGCATAGCTATTAAACATCACGTTAGAGGGAAAATTCAGTGGCATGGGGGAAATGATATGTTGAGGTTACAGAACAGTGTGTACAGTTTGCTTCAAATGGTGAGCAGGATGGTAGGGGAATTAGTATTATATGCAGAGACAATATGCGAAAGAAACTTAAAACATTAGGCTACCTTGACAAGGCAGGATTGTGGGTTGTGTTTTTACTTGTTCTCTGGGTTGTCTTAAGTTTTAAAAATTTTCTATTGTTTACAGGCATTATTGTTGTAATCAGGAAAAAAAGCGCATTAAATAAAAACATAATAGGGATTGTAAAATGTTCAAAGTAATACCTCTCCCAGTAATAAAAACTACTACCTACTCCACAATGTGTTATGAGGCTGAATGTGCTTGAAGCTATCAAAGAATCCTGGAAAGCACAATATGATCCCTGGAGCTGGAATCTTCCCAGGACACGATGACAATGGTCATTGTTTATTGTGTCTACTTCACACTCCAACTGATTCCATGGAGGCCAGAACAACACTGACAAACAGATGCACAAAACTGACAGCCTCCATTTCCTCTGCCACTCCACATCTGGCACTCTCTGACTTGGGGAGAGGAAGAGGAGAAAGCAGAAGCAGGAAGGAAGAGCAAAGTCTTAGAGAGCTGCTAAGCAAAGTGTGGGCCTTGGACCAGCATCTCCTGGAAGTTTCTCAGAAATGTAGGATCTGAGGCCCACTCACCCTCCCACACACTGAATCAGAATCTGCATTTTCATAAGTCCTCAATCGGTGCCTGTGCACACTGCATTTTAAAAGCCCTTTCTAGGATATAACACATTCTCCCAGTTTGAGTTGGGTTTGAGATAATCTCAAGAAAAAAGCAGACCACTGAGTAGAAGCCTTTCTCAACCAAGGATGAATTACCTCAAAGATGTAAAAATCTCCAAACCACCCAGAAGCACAGGGCCTCCAGGTCTTTGGGCAATGCCAAGGCTCTGGCACTGACCCTGGAGAGCTACTATCATCTTAGAAGCATTTTTTAGAATGCCCACAGGGACCAGGCACTCCCTTTTCAACTATGGATTCCTGAGGCCTCGCTGGCCGGATGGAAGGTTGAGCATGAATGGTTAATGGGGCACAGCCCAGAAGTGAACATAAAAGGGAGCAAAAGTAGGTCAGAGGACTATCATGACATCTCTAGGCAAGGGCTGGGCCTTTCCTAGCTCTCAGAGTGCAGCTGTGTCAGAATAAGAGGCTGGGCTGAGCCAGAAGCCGCTTTTCCAACCGTGATGTCCCAGTTTGCCGGAAAGGGGCCAGGGGTGGGAAAGAAGCCTTGATTACCATATCCGTAGTCCCTTGGGTCAAATAAATGAGGTCACTCACCTCATACATAAATTACTCTCTTTATGCTTCTTTGAAAAGGGAGGGAACTGACATTGGATAAGGCTCAACTCTATGCACCATTTCTCAACCCTGGAATCACCTGGGAGCTTTATGCACCACCCAGAGCAGTTGTAGAGAGCTCAGGCAGTGGCAGTGGGGGCATGGTGCTGGTCTGAGAGCTCCCCAGGTGACTCTAATGCCCATCAGGGTCAGGATCTCCTATGCTAGGCACTACTGGAGGAACTCTAGCACCTAACAGCAGCTCAGAGAAACAGGTAGAGGGTTGTTACCCTCATTTTGTAGATAACTGAGCTGGTGCAGAGCGGCCGAGATACAGAGCTGGAACTGGAACAAGGATCTGCTGGTCTCAACCTAGAGTCCTTTGGTTTTTCCACTTCCACAGGTGACTCTGTGTTCAGAGGGAAAGGATGCCAGGGATCCTCTCAGAGTCTGGCCTGCAAAAGCCTGGAATAGACCCCTTCAGCTTCTACCATCCCTCCTCCTCAAACCTCTCCACTCCACCACTGAACTGCATCGCCAGGTTCTGGAAGCAAGACTCAGAGGCAGCAGCTGAGTGGTGGAATGATACCCAGAAAGCAGCAATGCCAAGAGCCAGCACTCACACAGAAGAACCGTCCCTAAGGCACTATCCAAGTTACCTCACAACTCTCACAACAATCCTTTGAGGAAGATGCTTCTATTTTCCATAACTGAAAAAAATGATGAAAGCTCAGAGAATCTCAGAAACTTGCTTAAAATCATACAGCTACCAGTTGGCAAAGCAAAGAATTCAACCCCAACTCTGTTTGCATTTTCCTACTGTCTTTCGTGGCCTTAGGAAGAATTTTACTTAACTGCAGTCTGCAGGAGAACCATCAGTAGTAGAAAGAAAGGAAGCAATGACTTAGCAGTATCTCAATAAATTACTGTAAAGGCTCTGAAAATAATGGTGTTAATGCAACAATGACAGTGACTCACAACACTGTCACCAACATTCTTGCATGAGAATCCTACCAACAACTCTGTTAATTACTCATTATTATCCCCATGTTATGGATAAAGAAACTATGGAACACAGACATTAAGTAACTTGCCCAAGGTCTCACTGATTTAATGAGTGTTAGAACTAGGAGTTGTGACTGAGAACAAATTCAGTGCCTCTTTCAAGCTGCCAAGATGTGAAGTTTTGGAGGAAATCTTCCACGGTGGCAAAGGGCAAGTTGGACCCCAGCACCCTAAATCATTCCCGGAATGTGGCTCCAGGCCAAATCTCATGGCTGCTGTCACATAGTGGCCCAGGGCTACTTTTTAGTTGGGCATGTTTGTGTTTTAACCATTCAACCTGCAAAAAAAGAGGAATGTCTGCTTTATTCATTCCTAGAGAGGGACAAGCAGCAAGGCTGGAAGATGCTGAGGTTTACACAGCATTACAATTAAGTGCATCCCAGGGAAACCAATAAGCAAAATTCAGCGGCCCAGGCAGGAACAGAGTTTTCAAGCCTGTACCAGAGAGAGCACAAGACTCAGGGTCAGTCAGACATGCATTCCCATCCCAGCTGTTATTCACAAGCCCTTGTGACAAGGGGGTGTGTCATGTAACCACATGACACCCCCACTCCTTTCTCTGGAAACTGGGATCTCACCAATCTCAAGAGCATGCACAGGTATTGAATGAGTGTGCATTCTAGAAGGTGCTGCATACCAGGCGCTGAGCCATTTGCATCTTTATTTACCAGTATGAGCCAGATGTCTCACTAAAGTGAACGCTTAATCCTCACAGCCAAGAGATAAGAGATAGTTTCTACTGCTTCACTATTTATAGATGAGGGCATTGAGGCACCGAAGGGCAGAAGGGTCACCCAAGGTCCTATGGCAAGCAGGTGATGGGTCGGGGGCTGAACTCAGTTCTTTCCATCCCAGAAGTTGATGTTCTCCCCAGTACCCCATGGTGCTCAACTGGAATCACCTCAGACAAATACATGTAGAAAATAGAGAAGAGAGAAGGTTTGACATTAGGAAGAATGTCCAGGCCTGAAGGCAGACACTAGAATGGATACGCCAGAATTTCTCTACTTAATAGAAAGGTCAGACCAGGAGAGGGAAGGAATCCCGGACATACTCTACAGCAGAAGAGCACAGGGCTCCAGTGCGACCCGCCATTGCCAATCTTTTTAGGTTACTACAGTTGACGGGAACAAGATGGCGACAGTGTAGGTGAACTTGTGAGATTCTCCGAACGTGAGTTCCCTAGGTTAGTACAGTTAAAAAAAATAAGGTAAAGATTTTACAGAACTCAATAAAGAAAAGTCTGAAATCGTTCCCAAATCACCAAAAATTTCATTAATTCACAAGTTACTACTCAATACTTTATCTATTTTTCTAGTCCTGCTTCAACAAATATCTATTTTTAAAAAATACATTTAGGGCTTAATAGATAGCATGCAATATTTTTTAAACATAATTGCTTATCATGGCATTTTTTCTTGTCACAAAACATGTTTTCAAAAACAACATTTAATCTTTGACTAATATTCCACTGTTTGGCTCTGCCATACTTTATTCAATCCAATTGCTTACCTCTTTTTTCCCCCTCACCATTATAAATACTACAATGAACATTTTTATTCTTTTTTTAATTTGAGATGGAGTCTCACTGTTGCCCAGGCTGGAGTGCAGTGGCATGCTCACGGCCACTGCAGCCTTCACTTGCTGGGCTTAGGGGATCCTTCTGCCTCAGCCTTCCAAGTAGCTGGAACTAGAGGCATGTGTTACTATACACAGCTAACAGTTTTATTCTTAAATCTTCTCTGCCCATCTCTGATTATTTCTTTTGGCTAGATTCCTAGAACCAGAATACTGGACGAAAGGGAATAAGTGTTCCTAAGTCTACTGACAGTTACTGCCAAATTGCTTTCCTCAAAGGGTGTGTTAATTTGCATTTCCACCATCAGCAGAGTGGAATACCTGTCTCCCAGCACCCTGTCTTAAAAATAATCTTAGCTAATAAGAGAAGTGAAACATAATAGCACAAGTCTGCAAAAGGACACAGAGTGTTTAAACCATCCACCTTTAGTCATACAACCAGTGTGTGGCATATCCAGAATTTGAACTCAAGGCCTTTAGCTCCAGGGAGCTGGGACTCTAAGCTGGAACAAAGTAATTTGCCACTTAGTAGTTACCATGTGTCAGTCACTGTTTTAGGAAATTTTATATTGTACTTCCACAAGGGCAAGGATCTTTGCATTATTCCAACCTTCTAGACCAAAGCTGTCCAACTAAAGCCTTGCAATGATAGAAATGTTCTATCACTGCACTGTCCAGTATGGCAACCATTATCTACTCGTGGCTATTGAACACTTAAAATATGGCTGGTGCAACTGAGGAAATGAATTATTAGTTTTGCCTAATTTAAATTAAACTGTATTGCATAGCACAGCTTCAGATTATCTAGTGTATTACCCAATAAATTTTATCAAGTGAAGAACTCATGTAGACTCTTAACTCCACCTATCACTATTATACTTCCTTCAAGGCAAGAGTTGGCCTCTTCCTCCCTCGACTCTGCATGTCCATTTGTTCTCTCAAATGCAGGGTTAATGCTATTTATCTGTCATGTGGGATGATGTGAGGATCAGCTAATTAATGTTTGCTAAGAGCTGCATTGCTGACTTGTTCTCAGAATAATTGCACGTTAATAAAACGTTTAAATGACCAGTTCTCTTGCAGAGGCCAAAGCGGGGCTTGGTTTATTTAGTAAAAAGCTGGTTTCTCTGACTCACCCTGAACTGGATCCTTCCACTGTAGACCTCATCAATACAAATCCTTTTCATGTAAAAGGCCCTACCAGTCAGAAGATACTGAAATTTACCTTCAAGATGGTTTAGATGTTACAGTTTGATGAGTAAATTAATAATACAAACAAGATTGGGGAGGGCGGATATTTAACCAACTTGAACAAATTGCTTTTAAGCTCTTAAGCACTTTAATTGCTTGCATGATAATGATGCAAATTTTTACAAGTCTTGATCCACTCTCAAAGTAGGCCCAGGAAAAAGGACCTCTAAAGAGAAACACTTTGCTAAGCACTCAGTTTTAATTGCTAGGCATTCTAGAAAGTTACAAAGTTGCCATTCTAGGAAAAACAAGGGTTTGGGAACCAGAGAGGCCTATGATCAAATGCTAGCCCTATGTATGCCGTCTTGGGCCAATGGCTTTGCTTACCTCCCAGATTCCCAGAAGGCACCCAGTACGTGTTTGTTTTGCTCTTGCCCCATTCTTCCACCTCGTATATGACTACAAGATGAGAGGACTGACCACATCTCTCTCTACTCTGCAGAAATGAAGATGCCAATTCTCCAAATCCAAAAGGAAAGAACGAACACATCCCCTCACGGTGCTATTCTGCAAATATAAGACAGCTGTTCTTGATGCCTGAGGACTATTATTATTGCTTTCTTCAGAAGGTAGCTTGAAGCCTTGCTACTCCAAGTTTGAAACATGGATGAGCATTTTGGCAGCACCTGGGAGTTGGCTAGAAGTTTGGGTTCTCAGGCCTCTCTCCAGACTACTGAATCAGAATCTGCATCTTAACAAGATCCTCGAGCAAGGTGTGTGCATGTTAAAGTTTGAGAACCACTAACATACAAAATATCGAATCTACTCTCTTCTCCCAACCCAGTTTTATAGCCAGGAAAACTGGCTCCCTGAATTGGCCAGATTTACCCAAAGCCATAAATGCACTAACTGCAAACCTTCTGTTTGACTTTCAAGGGGTTCAAGATCAGACTTCTTGAATCAACAGTCATACCACAGCAAGAAAATAGGCTCTCAGAGAAACACATTCTTAAAACCTAATGTTCTTAAGGATTCTGACGATTCGTCAGTTGCATCTGATACCCTTTCACACCATTGGCCGAGACTACATGGTTCCCATCCCGTAATGCCAACGCAGGACACACAAAAGGAACAGGGATGCTGACCACGGCTCTGGAGATCCTTTGTGGCCTGTTTCCTTTCTGTTTTCCAAATGAAAGAAAAGCCGTGATTTGATGTTCAGAACACGACAAAGAACAGAAACATCCCCTCACCATCCCTAGTGAAACTGGAGTGGTGTTAGTATCAAAGCAGCATCTAAACACTTGTCTGAAGTCAGAGTTGGCAGCCAGCAGAGCGGGCTCCCTCTATGGTGACCACACCGTGAAACAACCCTCAGGTGACCTCTCTACCAAATCTAAAGGAACTCCTGATGTTTCCTGCTGAGCATAGGGATACCTTGGAAATGGGGGGCCTGGACTTCCCCCACTGGCTCCGCTGAATTCTTTGTCAGATGACTCGTCATCTAACCACAGGGAACAAATCTTTTCTGGGTCACAGAAATCCTACGCACGAAGGAACGAGACTGGCGAATGTACTGTCTGATGGAATTGTACCATGTGAGGCGGGGACAAGATGCCTAACTACTTCCACTTTAAAACCTGCAAGTAGGCATGTTGATTTATGTATTTAGTGTGTCCTGGGGCTGTGAAGAGAGATGCAGTTCAGTTGATTTTACAGCAAAGGGGGTAAGTTTGCCACAGGGTAGACGCTCAACTGTTTGGTTGTAAGATCTCCTAGACCAGTTTCAGGCCCAAAAGAAAGGAAAAAGGGTCGGAGGGGTAAACCCACAGCCTCAGCAAAGGCTGAAGACATGCAAACACTTCTTGAGGAGCTGTTTGTCATTCACCATGGAGCCAGCCCCACCTACAATGCTGAGGAACATATTTACATATTTCAACTTCACTGCTGGCTAAAGCACTACAGAAAGTGATGATTCCAAGAGCCAGAGAAGAAAAATGTTCTTGGAAAAAGGATGTGAGTATCAGTTCAGGAGAACAGCTCAAAGTTATGCAAATTCCCTGCTCCAGGCTTGATTGTCACCCCTGTCTTCCACCACCTTGGCTCCCAAGACTATCAGGAACTGAAAAGTAAACAGCCCTATTCTGGTTTTAAAAAATGAAACAGACATCATAGTATGCCTGACTGCTTTTCATGTGTGACAGAAGCCTTCGTATGGTATCTGTTTTTGACCCTGCACTCCTACTTTCTAGGAATTTAGCTTAACGAAATACTAAAATTGTTCAGTATGTATAAGGATGGTTCTGCAGTTTTGCTATAATAAAAACTAAAACAAAAAGTCAAAAAAAACTGGCACTGATTAAATAAAGTATAACATAGTAGAACACTGGGGTTCTATGTAGCATTAAAAATGTTGCCATAGGGGAAAAGTTATAACATGAAAAGATCTGCATGCTTTATCATTAAATAAAAATAAGTATTCAAAATATTATAACTATGATCTCATTCATTTTTCTACTTTCATAAAGAAAAGTCATAAGGTACAACCCCCAATGTGATAAAAATATTTTGTTTTTGCTTTTCTCTATAGTGTCTGAATTTGAGACAGTGAACACATATTACTTTGACCATTAGGCTAAAGACAAGAAAAGTTAGAAAAAAATTGTGCCCAGGTAAGAAATGCCAAACCCACAGAGAACTAAGCATATACATTCACGCTGTTTCATCATACGTTTTCTTTATGGAGAACAGTACATTCAGGGCCCCTTGTCTGCTTGCCTCACTGGAAACTGGGGCATGTTACTTTCAAAGTGGCCCCCACAGTTGACCGTCAGTGCAAAGGAAAGATGGAATGATCCAGCTTTCAGTTACAATAAGCCGGGCTGGTAGACCATATAAGAAGGCAGGTAAAAATTGGCCCCTTAGATCTAGAATTGACATTGATTTACCCTGCGAGGCTCTTGGAATCAAATCTGCAAGGAGATGATTTAAATCCCATTGTTCTTTTGTTTCACTTTTTAGATGTATAGATGTGGGAGAAGGTATTGGGACAGGAGAAACAGAAGGCTTGGGCTGGGGCAGGGTAGCTGTTTGTTGGAACAGGATGGGGGCTGAGGACTTGCACCACTGTGTGTTTATCCAGCCTCATCTTCCCTCAGCCTCTCTCACAGCTAGAGTGTGAGTTGGCATCTTAAATTGAGTCCCTTGCCTGTGTTGCTCAACAATTTTTAATTCCTAATCACCTTTTCCCCCCTTATTTGTAACTTTATTTGGAAACATCAGGTTATGTAACATGCCAATCTGCGCAAGGACACAATTCTGTCAGAAAAAGGGACTCAATGAAGCACAAATTCTAACAAAACTGGAAATGACTTTTCTAAGAAAAGAGAGGATATTTTTGTTTCAAGCACTTGAAGCTGGTTTTTAAATAGACTTTGGATGCAAGGTTGCTGGTTCTTTTTGGGCTGTTGATTTTCAACCCCCACCCAACCAATGCAGTATGCTGGAGAGGGATGGAGGAAGTGGAAGGGAACCATAATCTGCGAAGAGACCACAGTGTGCCAGAGGTTTTATGGATGTTAATATGTACAGTGTCATAAACTAGAAAGTATTGTCCCATTTTACAGGGGAGAAAACTGAAGCTCCAAAGACTATTTGCCTAAGGCCACACAGTCACGACTCCAATCCAACAAATTAAGGGACTGAAGTCACACCCCATCACCTCACTCCCACAAAACCACAAAGGACTGAGGAGATATGAAACAGAATCAGATTCTATTGGAGGACTGCCCTTGGAAACACGAGTCAACCAACCACTGCTACAATTCCTAGCCTTCTGCTGCAACGTCTAGGGAGCTCACTACCTCACATTCCGGATCATTCCTCTTGCTATAGAACTGTCTTTTTTAGACTGAGCGCTGGTCTGGGGGCCCGCATTGACCAAGACCGGCCCTCCCTCCACAAGTCCATCATTAGGGTGGCTTATTGGCTTACTGTCCCCTTATACCTCCGTCCCCGGGAGCGGCCTGGGTGAGGGCAGGAAGCCGGCAGAATCACACAAGTCTTTTAAGAAATCCGAACCTCTCCGGCCCTGAAAACTTCCCCACCCCACATGACGGCGATACAAACGCCACCCCGACCCCTGCCCCTGCTCACTTTAGACACATACTGGCAATAAACGCTCCCCTGAATGAGCCCCCTAAAAGCACAGGAACTTCTCTGCCCTAAGTCCTTTCTGAAGAGTCCAGCGACGTTCGGTTTTCCAAACATTCACAAGGACCTGCTGCATGCCAGGCACCGCGGAGACACCCGCTCCGACAGGTCCAATTCCACCTAGTGGAGGGGCTTCCAGGCAACACCCTCACTGGAGGAAAGATTCTTTTTCATCGTTCCCTTATAACGCCTAGAAAGGGGAGCCCGGTTTTTGCGCTGGCTGCCTTCGCAGCATACCATCTCTCCTCTCCTAACACACACACGCGCGCGCGCGAAGAAAACTTGTTCCCACTCTCACACCAACAAAAACACTCGTGGTAACTTTGGCTAGGAGGGCTCCCGCGGACAGCCGACCGACAGGGCGCCCGGAGCGCGCCGAGGGTCCGGCCGGCCGGCCAGCGGGGAGGGTAGCAGAGAGGGGGCGACCGAGACCCCGCGCACGGCGCTGGGGGCTGGAACTTGACCTGGAACGTGGCTGTCTGGGCTCGGGTTTCACGCCCAGGCCCCGCCCCACCAGGCGGCCCCGCTGGCTAGCACCGCGGCTCCCGCCACCGAGCCCCCAAAGTCAGTGGCGCTTGGCGGACGCCAGAAGATCTCTCTTCCGCAGCCGAGCCCGGCACCCGGAAGACAGCAAGAGGCCGGCGGGGCGAAGGGCCACGCTGGGCCGGCGCCGGGGCGGGGAGCGGGGATGCGCGGTCCCCGCGCGCGGGGAGGCAGGTTGCCGCTGAGTCCCATCCCCTCCCCCCCCCCCGCCACCTCCCCGCGACCCGATTCCCGCCCTGCCCCGGGAGCGAACCCAGCCGCCTCCAGGGCGCCCTCCTCCCCACCGGATTCCTGCGGCCGGGCCGGAGCCCCTCCAACAGCCGGGTTAAAGGCGCCTTCAGCAAGGTCAAGGCGCGGCCGAATGGCACCTGGGATTTTTGTTTTTTACCAGCCGCGCACTGGCTTTGCAACTGCATTGTTAAGGATCATGGCAGCGGCAGGAAATCCGAAGGGCCCCACAGGTCTGCGCGAGGGAGGATTTATTTCACAGCGCGAACACATTCAGACAGATCGGGGAATTCAGTGGGAAGGGATGCGGGGCTTCAGGACGCTGGAATGTGGCAAAAACAAAACACTCCCCACCCATGCACACCGCCGCCTCCTGCGGGCTGGGGGGAGGGCCTTCAGGGCCAGTGTGCCCCAGACTTCGTCGATCCGCACGGCTCGGTCAGGGCTGGGGTGGCTTATCCCTCCACATACGAAAAACAAGATTAAAAACACCCTACTCCTGTGGCTTCTCTATCAAAGCCCATCAGGGCGATACTGGCTGTGGCGGCGAAGGAAAGAAGAGAGACCGGGAATAAACGCAGCAGACTGCTGTCCTCAGAGGGAGAGGCGAGGGGACGGAGGCCATACCCAGCACCCATCCGCATCCCATCCCCTTGAGCGATGGGCTAGCGCAGGAAACCAGGAATAGGTGTGCATAATGGTGGCCGCCCTGGCAGAGGCCAGCACTCCACTCCCTAATCCCGCCGGCGTGGGCCTGGATGGCTGGGCATCTCCAAGGGGCAACAGACCAGGCAAGCGGGTCTTTAAACACGCGAAGGACACTGGGTGTGAAAGACAGGGAGGGGCTCCAGGAGAGGCAGAAAAGAGAGGCCCTAGAGCTCACCAGGACACTAATCAGTTTCCCAAAACAGCGTTCCCTGGAAGGCCTCCCAACACCCCCAGGGGAGGCTCAGGGTTCTGAGGGCTCAATGAAACCCGAGTTCTGACTGGCTCCTCCTCTGCCATCAATTCCGCATGCCCCCACCCAACCCCTGCCTCGGTCACCGGTTCTTTGGGTACAGAGGCATCAGCAACCCAACACCCACCGCAGAAGTGGGAGCCTTGGCACGAGGCGTCTCGTAGCTCTCTGATCTCGAGGTGGGGGCGCCCGGTACTCACACTCCCCAAGCAGGCAAACTTTCAGGCTTGTCTTTCGAGAACAGGGAGCTCGCGTCGCAGTTCTGGGTAATCACGGAGGCAGCTTACATAATTGCCTGCGACGCCGCTCGGAAGATCTCCCTCGGTACGCGGCCTTGCGACTCTGCACATGGCACCCTCTTCCCCCTGCCCGGGAACCCGCGCGCCCCGCCGCCGCCTTCTACAAAGCAGAGGGGCGATCTCGTGTGCCAGCCAAACACCAAGTGTTCGTGCAGGTTCCGGCAAAACCCGGGCTGCCTCCCTGCGTCCCTTTCGCTGCTTTGGTGGCTTACGGATAACTGCATCTCTACAAACCTTCTCATCAAGGTTGGGGGTGGGAGGGAATTCTAGACCGACCGGAGCTGGGGGTGGGGTGGGATGGTTAGCGCCGTTCTGAGGAGGGCTCCGCACCCAACTGAGAAGTGATACTCTCATCCACATGGACCCTGGTGCACACACCGCCTTAACGTTTCGCCCTGAAAGGGGAGCCAATTTCCAAAGTTAGAAAGCACGCAGTTGAATTTCCAGTACTTTCCTACCTTGCCTAGACGGGGACAAGGCAGAGAAGGGCCGGGCAGCGGCCAGCGAAGCTCACCCTACCGCCCCGCCAAGGACTCACTAGTTGAACCAACCCCCGCCCTTCCCCCAAGTAGTTGGCTGTGTATTCCTCGGTTGCGTGTGTACACACACACACACACACACACACACACACACACACATTCCGCGCCACTACCTTCCCGTCTGCTCCACCAATGTAAAGACTGCATTTTTAAATGGCAATTAAAATGACTCAGGAGCTCGGCGATCACATTTCAACCCGGAGCACATTTCTCAAAGCTGGGGGTGCGAGTAGTCACACACATTCACACTCAAACCCAGGAGCCCTCCGAAAGACCACCCGGCGGCTGCAAACCCAATTCGCTCCAAGGCGACCGTCCACACCGCGGCCGGGCGGCCGGAGAGCAGGGACCGACGCCGCGCGGCTTGCAAAAGGCGCGGAGCCGGGGTCGCGTCTCCGGGTTCCCGACTCTAACCCCGACGCGCGCGGGGCTGCTGCAGCCGGCGCTTGCCCGGCAGGGCGGCTGCAGCCGCTGGAGCCCGGCGCCGCCTCGCGGGCTTCTCCAGCGCTCGCCGGGGGCCTGGGGCAGGCTGGTCTGCAGAGGGGCTGCGGGCGCCGGGGCCCGGGCGGGGAAGAGGAGACGGGTGAGGCAGACGAGCCCCGGGCGCGCCGCCTCCCCCCACCCCCCGTCCTGAGTCCCAGGCCAGCGCCCACCTCCCCTCTCTCCCCAGCCCTTGCTCCCAGGCTCCAGTCCGCCGCGGACCCCGAGGGCTGCGGCGGCGGCGGCTCGGGGCTCCAGATCGGGGCTCCAGATCGGCTCTCCCGGTCGGCAACCCGCGCCCTAGGCTCCCCACCGGTGCGGGCCAGGGGAGCAAGCAGACGTCTCCCGGAGTCCTCTGCAGCCGGGTGAGCCGCCGAACCCTGCCCCGGCCAGCGAGCGCAGAGGGGCGATGGAGCTGGCGAGGCACCGCCGCGGTCCCCAAGGCGCTTTTCCGTAGAGCGGATCGCGCCGCCTTACCGTGGCTGCAGGCTGCCACCGCCGGGAAAGCGGGGCGGAGGGCGGCTGGGAGGCAAGGCGCCGCGCCGGTGGCTCCTCTCGCTCTCGGCGGCGCGGCTCCTCGGCTCCGCGAGCCAGAGCAGGGCGCCCGGGAAGGAGCAGGTCCGGGCTCTGCGCTCAGCTCCAGCGAGACCAACAATAGCTCCCGCGGGGCGCGGAGCCCCAGCGAGCCTCCTGCCGCGCGCGCACGCCCGGCTCCCGCTCCCGGCCGCTCCCGGCCGGCGTCCCTGCCAGCACTGCTGCCCCACATGAAACAGCTGCAATCCCGAGGCTTCTGGGGGGCTGGGGCGGGTGTGTGTGCGCGCGCGTGTGTGTGTGAGTGTGTGCGAGTGAGTGTGTGTGTGTTCAATAGCTTCCCTCCTCTTCTTCCCCTCCCTGCCTGCTCGCCTGCCTGCCTCCGTCCCCCACCCTCGCTCCCTTACACACAGGCAGAGAGGGCGAGCGAGACACACACACACTCACACACACACGCGCACGCACACGCAGGTTACATGAATGGGAGGCTGGAGCCAATCCTACGAGGCCCGGCGAGCGCGGCGCACGGGCGCTTGGAGCAGGGCCGCGCTGCGGCGCGGGGGGGCGCCACGCAGGTGATGCGCGCGACTCCGGGGCTACTCCGCGGCCTCCCCGCTCACCCCAGCCGCTCGGTGCCGGTCTGGTGCTTGTCTCTCCTTCCCTCCCTTCTCTCCGCTGCCTTCTCCATCTTCTCTCCTTTTTGCCTTCTTTACTTTCTCGAATGCTCCGAGCTCGCTCTTAAAGCATCTTTCCTGGTTTCGTCTTTTACCTTCCTTGATTTCCTTCTCACTCCCATTCTGAAACTTTCTCCTTTTCCTGACGTTTCTCTACTTCCTCTCCTCCTGCCTCATGTTCTCTTTCCTCTTCCTTTGCCCCCTCCCCCCAAAATAGTATTGTCTGGTCTCCTCTCTGTCCTCTCTTGGCCCTTCCCTGGGTCTGCCTGGGGCCCTTGGCCTCCCTCCCTGCCTACCCACTGCAAGTTATTCCACCCACTCCCACCAACACTTTTCCGAGAATGGTCTCGTTCAGGTTGCTGCTACTGCACATCCAGAGGTAATTAAGAGCTGAGAACTTGAGTTCCTTCCTCAGACACGCAAGATGCCGGAAGAAAGGCCCTCCTTCCTCGGACAACTTACTTCCTCAACACCATGGTAACAGCTTACTGAGTCGTGATGACAATCATTTAAAAAATAGCAGTGAACGTGGTCCAAGAGATTTCTGTCCCTCGAATGTCTGGATCGTGATCGCAAGCACATTTCCAAGAGAAGGGCATCTTTATATGACGGGAGAGGCAGCTTGAAGGAGTGGCAACTTGCGAGGGCTTTGGAGAGAACTGGAGGAATTCCCACCCCAGCCCTGCTGCATGGTAGGACTTAGTGCAAGCCATTTGCCTTTACCCAGTCTCAGTTTTCTCGTCTGTAAACGGATGATACCAACCTCACCGGTTATGGTAAGGATTAAAAGAGAGAACAATGCGAAGAAAGCACTGGGTGTGTAAGAGATGCTCAGTTTATGTTAGTTTCCTTCCCTCCCACCCTTTAAAAACTGCCTTCGTGAGCTTCTGCTGCATTATATCTCTAAAGCATTTAATGAAGGAGAAAATGTGACAATGCTAATTTCATATAAATGTGAAAAGAGAGGTAGGCTATTTTGAAAACTCTACTGTGTGGTTGGGAGACCGTCTAGCCAGTTGCCATATGCTGATTACTGAGGCATCACAGATTGTAAACATGGGGTGCTTCACAGTCCCTTAAACATCTCATAAATGGGGCATCTCAGAAAGGCAAGGATGCGTTGGGGTGGGTGGGAAGTTTCCACCAATTGTCCGATCTGTTTTTAAAATCTTCATGATAAGTGAACACTGACCAGTGCCAAAGCCTCTGAGACTAACTAAAATGTCAAGTCTCTGCCTTTGGATAGCACTTATCAACACTGTGTCCTCACTGCAGACATCAAATGCTGGCCATCAGCTGTGATTGGCAGTTAGATTCGGTCCTTCAACAAATATTTGTTGACCGCCTACTCTGTGGCAGGCACCATGATAGGCTCTGGGCATTCAGCAGTGAGGCAAACACGCCCTGCCTGCTGAGCTTACAGTACAGTAGACATGTCTTATGAATGTATAATGAGAAAGAGGGACACACATTCCTTAGGAAGTGACATTTGTTTGGTAGACAAAGTCTTTCATTACATGAGGTTCATGATGGGGGATAATCAAGGGATCCTCGAGGGTAATAATTTTGGAAACCACTTTCAGTCTATGCACCTCATTTGACCAATACCTGAAACTCAGATGCTGAAGATAGTTGGCAAAAGTATATTGAGAAGCCGGGCTTGGTGGCTCAGCCTGTAATCCTGCGCTTTGGGAGGCCGAGGTGAGTGAATTGCTTGAGCCCTCGGGTTCGAGACCCGCCTGAGCAACCTGGCGAGACCTCATCTCTACAAATAATAATAAAAAAAATTAGCCGGGTGTGGTAGCGTGCACCTGCAGTTCCAGCTACTTGGAAGGCTGAGGCGGAAGGATCGTGGGAGTCTAGCAGGTCAAGGCTGTGATGGCTGGGAGCACGCCACTGCACTCCAGTCTGAGCGACAGAGTGAGACTCCAACTCAAAAAAAAAAAAAAAAAAAGTATATTGAGAAATAAGATATTTACATAGCCTCAAAGTATTTCCCCACAAGATACTGATTCATTTCAAAGGGAAAAATAGTAACTTTACAGTAGAAAACCTGGCACACTCTACCTTAAACAAGTACTTAAAGTCAGTACCACCAAAATGCGACAAATAAACATCACCTGTCTCCTGAAGTAATGTGCTGAGAAGAACATCATATTACTTCTGTAGAAGTGCCAGAAATAAATAACCTGAATCTAAGCATGGAGAAATATCAGAAGAAAAAAAAAATAACTTAGGGCCATCGTATAAAATAACTGTAGTGTACTGTTCAAGAATCTCAAAGTCATGAAAGACAAAGACTCTAGAACTGCTCTAGATTAAAGGAACAGTTTAGTTGTTGTAACAATACATACAGCCTGTGGCCCTGGATTGGGACAATTGGCAAATCAGTAGTTTAAATAATAGCAATATGTCAATGTTATTTTCTTGGTTTTGGTAGTTATGTAGGAGACTCTTCTTGTTTTGAGGAAATATGCATCTGAAGTATTTAAAGGTTAAGAAAATGAACAAAACCCAATCCCTGCCTTCTAGAAGAGAATGTGGTGGGCGTCTGCCTAAAGAGCAGGTAAAGCCTAAGCACAGAGGTGTGCCCAATCAAGCCCTTGGTGCTAAGGGAAGACTTCCCATAGGAGGTGACATCCAAGTTGAGTTTTGAAGGCGTGAAGTTAGCTCGACCATGAAGGGAGGGGAGGTGCCTTTTAGGTACAGGTAACAGGACAACAACATGGACAAAAGCACAAGGCACTCACAGCAGCAGAGTTGGACATGTGGGGGGAGTGTCTTGGGGGAGTCTAGAACAATCAGTAGGATTGTATTTTGAAGGAGCCTAAAGGAGGCCAAAGATCCAAACATCCTCAAAGTTCAGGATGGGGAACAGGGAGTGTAGAGAATTATTAAAGACTTTCAGGTAGAGGAAGGATGTGATCCTGAGTGTATTTGAAAAACATGACTTGGCAGGGGTATAGAAAAATGGATTAATTGGGATGACTTGGAAAGACCAGAGGTAGTAACAAGTAGGTCATTTAGGTAAAGTAAGACAGCTGCATAAGGGAGGAGGGATTTGAGAAAGACTAGGGATTTTGTAAAAGGAATTGATTTTGGCTTCTGATCGGTTGGGGGTAGGCAAGCAGAATCCAAAAGGGACACTTGATTCTCAAGCTTGGGTATCTTGATGGAAGATGGTACTACTCACTGCACTGTCAAGGCTGTTCAGGAAGAAGTAGAATTCAGGAGGGATTTTAGAGGGGAAAATAAGGTCACTATGCTATAGTCTAATATTATGACTGACCTGAGATTCCCCCATACTTCTGCTCTGTGTCATAGGAAACACTAACTGCAAAATTCAGCCTAAAATTCTACAAACAGTGGCTCCACTATTACCCAGAAAAACAGGAGCTCAGATGTGGTAATGTCACATTATTTGTAACAAAGGGGAAAAGGTTGAAACCATCTACATAGTCAAGTAGTATAAGTCAGTTGGAGGACAGCCTTGGTTGGAGTATTATGCAGCTACTCTAAAGCATGGTTTTGCAGTTTTTCATGCCATGGGAAAATTTCAGTGGTATGATGCAACTTTTTTTTTTTTTTTGAGTTGGAGTCTCACTCTGTCGCCCAGACTGGAGTGCAGTGGCCGCTCCCAGCCACCGCAGCCTCGACCTGCTGGGCTCCGGCGATCCTTCCGCCTCAGCCTTCCCAGTAGCCGGAATTACAGGCATGCGCTACCATGCCCGGCTGATTTTTTTTTTTTTTGATTTATTGTAGAGATGAGGTCTCGCAGCCCAGGTGGGTCTCGAACCCGCGGGCTCAGGCAATCCACTCACCTCAGCCTCCCAAAGGCGCGGGATTACAGGCTGAGCCACCCAGCCCGGCTGATGCAACTTTTTTGTTTTTGAGTCAGAGTCTTACTCTGTCACCCAGGCTGGAGTACAGTAGAACACTCACTGCAGCCTTAACTTGGGCTCAGGTGATCCTTCTGCCTCAGCTTCCAAGTATTTGAAACTACAGGCGTGTGCCATTACACCCAGCTAATTTTTTTTTATTTATTGTAGAGATGAGGTTTCACAATGTTGCCCAGGCTGGTCTCAAATCTGTGGGCTCAGGCAATCCTCTCGCCTCCTCCTCCCAAAGTGCTAGGATTACAGGCATGAGCCACCGAGCCCAGTTGACGTAAAAAATTTTAAAAACAGAATTCAAAATTGTTAACTATATAAAAACCCTCTTAGAAAAAAAAAAGCCATGCCAAATATTAACAACGGCCATCTCTTGGTGATGGGACGATCAGTAATATATATTTTCTACTGTATTTTTTTGGTATTTTCCAATTTTTCTACTGTGAACATTCATTTCTTTCATAATAAGAAATAAAAAGCTGTCATTAAGAAACAATGACATGGATATGAGCCCCCCCTCAACTTTATTTCTTTTCAATCCACCCTTTCTACTCCTGAAGGGTAACTACCTTTTCAGCTTTATCTTTAAGAATGAAATACGAGCCGGGCTCGGTGGCTCAGCCTGTAATCCCGCGCCTTTGGGAGACTGAGGTGAGTGGATTGCCTGAGCCCGTGGGTTCGAGACCCGCCTGGGCAGCGAGACCTCATCTCTACAATAAATCAAAAAATCAGCTGGACGTAGTGGCGCGCGCCTGTATTTCCGGCTACACGGAAGGCTGAGGCGGAAGGATCGCCGGAGCCCAACGGGTCGAGGCTGCGGTGGCCGGGAGTGGCCACTGCACTCCAGTCTGGGCGACAGAGTGAGACTCCAACTAAAAAAAAAAAAAAAAAAAGAATGAAATACGATGGCATTTAACAAATCAGGGGACATTCTCAGCTGGGCTAAGGGGTGGTGGGAGGGAATTCTTATCGAGGAAGATATGTTATTAGAGCTGTTAAAACTATATATGTTAAAGATGTTTGTGCTGCCCTTATTGATTCTGTGATATGTTACAAGGAAAATAAAACATATAGTGGGGCCAAGAAAATGTGAGCCTTTAAAGGGCAAGTTTTAATTAGCAAACGTATCTATTTGCAAACTTCAGAGTCTAGTAGTTAATATAAAATTGTTTCAGTAAGCAAGTACATCATGCAAGGAGACACCAAGGGGCTAGAGGCAATGCTTTGCGCCTGTTTTCTGACACTCCATCGAATGTAGGGTTTAGACACATGCGAATGTAGTGTAATGTAGGATTTGCACACATGCATGGTCAAACTTCCCCGTTAAAGGGTGGGAGAGGAGTGCCAGTTAGAGAATGTCCTCAGTCTATGGAAAAGTTGCTATAAGTAATTCCTTCATCAGGTTCCCTCTGCTTCTGAGAGTTTTCATCTCACAGAAACGTTTACCATGTGGTAGGTTCCCCAACCTTATAACAATAACACCTCACAGGAGCGCAGCCTTGCCACCTTTGCGAAGGAACTCCACATCTGTGGATTCACTCAACCCTTGTACCCAGCCCAGCTGGGATCCTGTTACTTCCAGTTTTCACAGGAGGAGGAGGGACACAGGAAGGTTAAAGCAAAGAGGCAGCGCAGGAAGTACAACTAAGAGATGAAATGGGACACAGTGTCGGGGAGCCTTCTATGTGGCCCTGAAGTTTCCTTATTAGCCAGAGGGAGAGAGTGAGCAGATGGAGGCCGTGTGGTTCTGGCTTAGCAGAATCAGAACCAGAATCCAGCTCTCCAGAACCCCTAAGCCAGTTGTCTTTCCCAGCACAGACTCATTTTTAAAGGCCAAGAAGTGAGGCTGGTAATTATTTTCTGTCAGGTTGACACTGTTTAATCCATGACCTGTCTTCCTGTGAGGTTTGCCAAACCTGTGAGCTGTCTTTCTGTCTTATGGGAATTAGAAGCTGGTGTTTGGGGATTTGGGGATAAATGATGACTTTTGAATTATCTGCTAGAAAATAGATGGAATGTCTCTGCTTGGATTCACCATAAGTATTCTCTTTTAAGGAAACAGTCGAATCTTGTCCTCCATTCCACCCCTTACCCAAAATGTTCAGCAGAATATTTGACACTTATAGGTTCTTAGGAAATATCCCTTCACTGAGTGAAGAAACAAATGCTAATATTAACAGCCAACATGTGTTGAGCATTGAACCCTGAACTGAGCAAAAGTCATTATCTCATTAAATGGTAGTGCTACATCTTGTGGTAGGTATGATTATTATCCCTACTCTATGGTTAAGAAAACTGAGACTTAGGGAAGTTAAGCAAATTATCCAAGGTCACACAACTAATAAATGGCAAAACCAGATTTCAGCTTGGTGAAATCTGACTCTTAGCCACCATACTGCATTGGATGAATCGATGGATGGATAGATGGATGGGTGGATGGATGGATAGATGGGTGGGTGGCATTCATAATATTAGCAGTGAAGAGAATGCTTTATGAACTGTAGTTCATTTGATGGTTTAGTTAATCTTGTCTAGAATGCACCATCCCATGATTCTCCATGATTGCTCCCTGTTTATTTCCTTCATTGCATGTTTTATAAGCTCCTGTTCCTTGTACCTGCATTTGTTTTCCCATTTTTTGCTTAATATCTGTCCAGCTGCAGTATAAGGTCCTTGAGTGGAATGCCCATGAGTGTCTTGGTCACTGTTATGATGCCCAGCACATAGCACAGTGCCTGGCACAAAATAAGTGTTCAATAAATATTTGTGAAATGAAATAATGAATGTGGCCTTCCATCCTTCTTAAGCAGTGGAGCACCTGTGAGCACATATACATGTGCACTCATGAAAGATGAGCATGTTACATGAATGTACTCCATCTCCATGCCAATGCTGTACTTTCTGTCTTTGGGGACATGTGGTTCAGGCAGTGGGGCTGAGATTCAGATGAGCACGTAATGATTCTGATGTCAGATTGTGCACCTCCACTGACATTAGCTCCCTGATAGCAGGGATAACAGTGATCTGAAAATAGTAGCATCTGTTGTGGTCAAAGGTGACAAGATGGCAAAATTCCATGGTGGAAGCATCCTCTCTGATTAGGTCAGCTCCCAGTCCCCCCACAGAGAGGTACCGTATCAGCTGACATTGCTACATAATGTTTTCTTTCTGAGGGCTAGTCACAATGGACTCCTCAAAAAAAGCTCTCCTAAAGCTTTTCTTCTGCATGCTTAATGCCCTGTGATGCTCTTCAAAAAGGCCTCTCAGCTGAGGCCTCCTTTCCTGCCAGTTTTGGTCCTATCTCTTCTCATCATTTGCCTGACAGACTTACTTGCTGCTCATGTGGATTTGCCTTTTTCACACAGGGTAGATGAGGTGGCAGGTGCTGCTCTTCTGCAAAGCTAAATCAGATCCATTTCTTAGTCTTAGAAGTCTGCAGCCTTCATTAGAACTGCAGATGGGTCCAGAGGGCCATGGGTGAGGGGATCAAGAATGGAACAGACAGAACCAACAAAAGAGCAACAGCAAGGGCCTCCACTCAGTTACCAAGGCCTACGTGGGGTGAGTCTAATGATGGAAATGCAGACTATGAACCAGACACTGACATAACGCCTTACACATACTCTTAGCCACCACACTGCATTGTGTCCTTACAACAGCCCTACAAAATTAATTCTAGTATTATTCCCAAATCAGATTGCAATCCAATATTTCCAGACCTTATCAACCTGTGGGACAATTTGGTGTTACACACTGTTCTGTTCCACATATTACTTGTTTCATGTACAATATAGATCACAAAAAGATGTATATATAAATAGGTACATATATGTGTAGCATGTATATGTATAAATAGGTATATACATCATAAATGGGTATGTATATATTTTGTAGTTGTATACTTTTTTAATAGTTGCATACTATTTTTAGAGGTTTGACCTTTTTATTGATATGTAATAACTGTACACATTTATGGAGAATGTATGATATTTTGATACATACATGCGATATATAATGAATAAGTTATAGTACTTAGAATTAAGTATGATCGCCTTAAACATTTACCATTTATTTGTGTGGGGAGCATTTCAAATCTTCTCTTCTAGCTACTTCAAACTATACAATAAATTATTATTAACCATAGTCACCCTACTGTGCTATCAAACACATGAACTTAAGCCTTCTATCCAGTTGTATGTTTGTACTCATCAACCAACCTCTTTTCATACTTCCACTCCCAGCCTTTGGTCACTATCATTCTACTCTCTGCCTCCAAGAGATCCGCTGTTTCAGCTCCCGTATATGAGTGAGAACATGAGACATTTATCTTTCTGTCCCTGGCTTAGTTCACTTCACATAGTGACCTCTAGTTCCATTTATGTTGCCGCAAGTGACAGAATTTCATTATGTTTGTGGTTGAATAGTATTCCGTTGTGTGTGTATATATCACATTTTCTTTCTATTCAAATGTTGATGAACATGTAGGTTGATTTCATACTTGGCTGTTGGGAATAATGATGCAATAAATATGGGAGGGGGAGCAATATCCCTTTGCTATACTGATTTCCTTTCCTTTGGAACCCCCAGTAGTGGGGTTGCTGGATCATCTGGTAGTTCTATCTTTAGGTTTTTGAGAAGCCTCCATACTGCTTTTCATAATGGCTGTGCTAAGTTATATACTATTTTATGATATGGGTATATCATATGAATTTGATCACAGAGATCACATATTATGGTATATTCATGTAAATAAGTCTCAAGCAAATAACCTAAGGTAAGGGACACAGTAGCTGCTCTAAAAGGTTAAAAAGTGAATAAACTTACCACTGTCAAGTCTGTTCACTCTTAAACAAAGTAACCCAGAGGAAGTTGATGTTTCAAATTAGTTGGAAGGATGGACATTTCAATTAATGTGCTGAAGTAACTGACAAACCTTTGGCGGGGGTTGGTTTATAATATGCCTTTAAAATTTTTCACACTGAATGTAAAAAAGAAAACATGAAAATTCTAGAAGAAAGCAGGTGATAATTTACATGATTTTGGATGTGAAGAAAGAAGACCTTTTAAAGTGTGAGATGAAAGAAAAAGAAATCATAAAGGAAAATGTCAGATTTGACTATATAAAAAATTTAAATGTTTGTATATATTTTTTTAAAAAACCAAGACAAAAATCAAAAGAACAACAAAATGTTGGGGAAGTATTTGAAACATGCATGAAAAAGTGTTATTATTCTGAATATGTAATGATGTTTTATAAATGTATAAGAAAAAAGACATCTCAATAGGAAAAAGCGCAAAGACAAATTAACCAGAGCTAGGCATATAATATATATTTCATATGATTTATATTTAACTCATTAATAACTCCAAGAAATGCATGATGCAATAATACAACTTTTTGTTTTTTGTTTATGAGAAAAATATAACAGAAAAGTAACCTATCCATAAAAGTTACTCTACCTATGTTGCCAATGGGAATATATTGGTATGACACTTCTGAAAGAGAATTTAGCAATATTTACCAAAAACCTTCCCTTGTATAGAGCTTTCAACCTACGAATCTATATCTGTGTTTAATGAAGTTAATTCAAAGTAAATAATCTGGATAGACCCCTAAAATTATATAAAGCGGTTTCATCAGTGTTAGTAGCAATAGAAGCAATTTGGAAATAATCTAAACTTATCGGTAAATGATCAGATGTTTTGTGGTACACCATAGCATGATGGATTATCACGTAGTCATTATAGGTCATGGGGTAGAAGAACATTTAATGAGTTTGGAAGAGATTATACTAAATATTTTTGTGACCTTCCTCTCATGTATTATATAAAATTCCAGAAAATTAAAAATTTTGATAAATTGACGATAGCCATTATGTAGCTTCAATTATTGTTAATTCATAGTCTTGTTTTATCTACACCCGCCTTACTTCCTCTCTCCCTCATTGTTTTGCAGGAAGTCCCAGTCACCATTTTATTTTTTCTATAAATATTTCAGCACATATATGGGCTATTTTTAAAAAATAAACACAATTTTACATTTAAAAATAATAATAGCTGGGCGCAGTGGTGTAATCCCAGCACTTTGGGAAGCTGAGGCAAGAGGATTGCCTGAGCTCAGGGGTTCGAGACCAGACTGGGCAACTTGGTGAGAACTCGTCTCTACAATAAATCAAAATAGGCTGGGCATGGTAGTGTGCACCTGTAGATCCAGCTACTTGGAAGGTTGAGGTGGAAGGATCACCTGAGGCCAGCAGGTTGAGGCTGCACTGGTTGTGGCGGTGAGCATGCCACTGCACTCCAGCTTGGGCGACAGAGTAAGACTCCAACTCAAAATAATACTACTAATAATAATATCTTAATATAATCAACTATCTAGCTACTGTACAAATTTCCCTGTTTGTTTCATAATTTTTTTTTCAGTTTGTTTACATCAGGATCCAAATGCTACAGCAGGTTGATTTAATCACTTAAGTTTCTTTTGATCTGTAGGTTTTCTACCATTTATTTATCTTTTCTCCACTTGTACATTATTTGTTAAAGAGATTTGACTGTTTCTCCTGCAGAGTTTCCCACAATCCAGGTTACTGATTGTTATTTCTGGTGTGTTTTAACATGTTCTTCTATGTCTTTCATTTCCTGTGAACTTGTAGGTTATTCTAAAAGCTCAAATTCAGAAACATTTTGTTTATTTTTCATGAGACTGCTTTATGGATAATACTTTGTATTTTCACCTGTTGTGAAGCTATCAGCCTTTGATACTCATTGACTAAATTCATCATTTCTTGAGAGGTTGTAAACTGGTGATATTCAATCATTTCTTCTTCTTTATTTTTAACTGGAAAACTCCTATAAGGAGAAGTATCCTCTCATGAAACATTTGGTTACATAAAAAGACAAGGATGAACTTTTCTTTGCCAAGTTTCCAAAGAATGAGTTCCCTAGAAACCTCCAGAGGTAAGCAGTGTGTGTGTGTGTGTGTGTGTGTGTGTGTGTGTGTGTGTGTGTGTGTACACACGCACTTCTACTTTGTCAATTATCAGTGAACTCATGCATTAAAATACATTTAATATATTTTCACTTCCATTATATATTGATCAAATTGTCCCAGCTTTAGCAGGTGGGAACATCTTTGTGTTGGCTCTCAACTCTTTGATAGCCTCCGTTCTTTCTGGAGTAAAAGAGTTCTGGGCTCATCTTGTATCCTAATCCAGATCTGAAATTGTCCAGGATCCCTCTAGACTTTTTAATGGGAAACAGTTTCTGAAACCCATAATTTTGTTACTAGGGGTTGCTCATTGCTTCTGGATTGATATTGTCTCTAACTTTTACAAATTGGAATGGCTAGGAGATATGTAATTTTAAAAAAGAAAATTAGCTATCAGTTTATACCAAATCTATCATTCAGCTTTTACTTAACCTCATCAGTCTTTTATCTGTATCTTCTTTCTTCTATTACAAATAATAAATGATGTTATGGAAAAATATGTAATAATTTAAGAAAATAGCTATAATATCTATTTTAGTGGAAAATAATGATTATATATGTACCAAAGATGCGTGAGGTTAGCAGTAGTTATTTCTTAATGATGAAATTAAAAGTAATTTTTAGTATCCTTTATTCTTTTTACTTTTTAGTATTTACAAAATTTCCATAAAGAACCCATTTTATTTTTGCTATAAGAAAAAATTTGCTAAAAAACAAAAATAAACCAGATGGTATAAATTATAATATAGTAAACTGTCTGCCAATCTTATATGTGGGTAGAATAATGATAATCCATTACATATGTGGAGTGCTTTACAATTTACAAAGCATTTTGCATCTATTATCTTTTAGGATCATCACAACAGCATTGTGAGGAAGACAGGATAGAAACATTGTTTTATAGATATAGAAATTGAGGTTTGAAAGGATCACATATGATGGAATCAAGGCTGAAGCCAGGGCTCCTGACTTTTTGGTCAATGTTCTCTCCCTGTATGCTATCTCTTACTAGATAATTGTTATTAAGTTATCTCTCATTTTACAGTAATACAGGACCCTGCAGTGTTCTGCCTACTGCTTAGAATTCCATCTTTAAAATCCTCTTTCTTTTTGAAAATTATTTTTATATATGTTTTCTATTTAAATAGAAATGAGAGTCTTGCTATGTTGCCCAGGCTGGTCTTGAACTCCTGGCCTCGAGAAATCCTCCTGCCTCACTCTCTTAAAGTGCTGAGTTGATAGGCATGAGCCACTGCACCTGGCCAGAATGCTCTTTCTTTACATGAGACTTGGAAGCCCATAAAAATGCCAGTACTTCTTTTTAACTAATTTTTATTTTTATCAAAGGGATTCATTAACATAATTTTAGAAGTAAAATATTCCACAAGGATTTTAATGCAAAACAGCAGTCCCCTGGCCTACAGTTCACCATCCAACTCCACCTAATACTCTTTCTCCCCTGAGGCAATCACTTTCAACTAATTGAGCTGTTTCTTTTGAATTTTATTTCCATATTTCTAAATATTCTGCTTCTACTGCAATTTCTTGATTTTTAATTGTTTAACATTATCTGTCTATTTCATCTTATTGAAGATGATCACTTAGCTGTCTTTTTCCGTTCTCTCTATCCTCTCAGTGTGCTGACATCATAATTGTGGTTAGTGTTAGTGTTTCCATTATTATGATTGTGTAAAAGTCATTCTCAACTAAGTCACGTAGTATACTATTACGTACTTTCTTGTATTAATTTTTGTTTTCTCTTGAGTTAATAATTGGTTCTTTAGGCCGGGCTTGGTGGTTCAGCCTGTAATCCCACACTTTGGGAGGCCAAGGCAAGTGGATTGCCTGAGCCTGCGGGTTTGATATCCACCCGGGCAACTTGGTGAGCTCTCATCTCTACAATAAATCAAAAATTAGCTGGGTGTGGTAGCACATGCCTGCCTGTAGGCTGAGGCGGAAGGATCGCTGGAGGCCAGCAGGTTGAGGCTGCGATGGCTGGTAGTGTGCAACTGCATTCCAATCTGGGCAACAGAGTGAAACTTCAACTCAAAGAAATAACATAAAATAATAATAATAATTGGCTCTTTTTTCTTTCATATTTGCTTAGTGTTTTCAGGTTCCTATTGCTATTTCATCCCCAAACTCTCTATCAAATTATAAATCTTCTGTCAATATACGCCGACCCACCAAGTAACCTGGTAGTTTCTTTCCTTTCCTTTTTCTTTCCTTTCATTTCTCACAGAAACCTTATTTCCTTTTGTCCAAACTGTTGCAATGTGGATTAGCTGCTTTCTGGGCCTGCTGCATAGTTCTTGTCCTAGGATCTCTGCCATATTCCCGAGACTTGGATTGGATCTCTGTCTTGTATTTGTATCTTTTGTTTCCAGGTCCCCGTGTTGTGTTTTGTTTTTTCCCTTTGTTTTCTCTTTATACTGAGAGCAAGTGTTAGAGGGTGAAGTTTTTGAGACCTGATTTGGCTGGATATAGAATTCTAGATTGGAAATAAACTCCCTATTATTTTAGTGACTTTGATACACTGTCCTCTTGCTTTCAGTGTTGCTGTTAAGAAGACTGATGCTAAAGACTGTCCCTTTCTCCCTTTTCATGTGACCTTTTTATTCTCCCCACTCTCTGGAGGTTTTTAGAATCTTCCCCTTTTCCCAGGAAATTAGATGATAATGGGTATGGCTCTTCTTTCATCCAATGTGCTGACCCGTTGCTGAGTGCTTTCACTCTGGAATGCCTGAGAAGTGTGTTTGAATTATTTCATTGGTAAACACCTTGTTTTCTATTTCCAAAAGTCCTCTTATTCAGATCTTGGGTCTCTCAAACTGTCTTCAATTCTTTATTCCTTTATTCTTTTCTTTCTTATCTCACATATTTTTCAGCTTTTTGTTCTACTTTTGGGAGACTTTCTCAGCTTTGCCTACCAACCCTTCTGTTGACATTTTTATTTCTGCTGTCATATTTTTAATTTTCAGGAGGCTGTTTTAGTTGTTTGAATGTTTCTCTTTAAACGGCCTGCTGTCCCTGTTCTATGCATGCAATATCTTTCTTTATCTCTCCAAGGATACTAATGCTATATCTTATAAAATGTTCTACTGCTTTCTGCATTATCTCTGTGTTCTTTGAGGTATTTATAATGGTTATTTTGGTTCTGGCTTATGTTTTGCCCTTAAAGTCTTTGTTCAGATATCAATTATCCATATGTATTCACCTAAGAACTAATTTGAAATTTCAAGATGTGTGAGCAAGACTTGTTGACTGGTGGGCTTTCCTAAAGCACGATATGGCTGGGTCATTTCAATGGTGATTCCCTAATAGTATCTGTAAGATCTTTTTCAGGGGTCACTCAGCTTCACCAGAAAGGGATATTCCAGTGTCTTCCTGTGGAGTTTAAAACTGGTTGCTAAGATTTTTGTAGAAGTCTAGCAGGGGAAGGGATTGAGAGATAGTAGCATCATTTCTATATAGATTTCATCTACTCCTTCTGTTCCTTTTTTCAGCACAGTATATTCACCTGAGCTGTTTTCCACAAGTGCAGACTTTCTCAGACTCATTTACTATAGTCAGTAAATCTCCCATCATCTCCTGTGGGTTGACGATGCAGGCGCTTGGGAAAGTGAAATGGAGAAGGGAATCTGAACAAATTCACCAGTCTTTGTTTTCAACCCCACCCAGACCCTTACTTTCAGAATTGCCTTAAGCTTCCAATTTCTGAGGTTTCCTAGGAGTCTGTAGTGAAAATCAGATGTCCTCTGGGCTTTCTCCATTGATAGGTTAGGTTTCACTTTCTCAGGTCTGCTTAAGTCAATTATTTCATGTCTAGCTGCTTTATAATTTCAAAATAGCATTGTCTTTTCTTCAGTTTTGTTTTGGGTGTGCATGTGGCTTTTTTTTTTTCCCAAATAAATAACTCCTTTGTCATTGTAGTAGGTGTCAGGGAAGGAACAGAGGTAGAAGTATGTGGTTCTCCCTCCACACATAATGGAAGTCCAAGTTTTCCCTCCAGGCCAGCACTTTAAGAATTAGTCACCCACCACCAGGGTCTTGAGCTCTTGCTCTGAGTAGCATTGTGGTTCCACTGTTTGTCATTCATAGGACTGTAGGTGAACTCAGGAGCCTGAGTATCCTTATCTTACAGCACAGATAATGACATCTACCTGAATGGTTTTGCTTTTTTTGAGTTGGAATCTCACTCTGTCACCCAGCCTGGAGTATAGTGGCATACTCACGGCTACCACAGACTTCACCTTCTGGGTTCAGGTGATCCTTCTGTCTCAGCCTTCCAAGTAACTGGAACCACAGGCATGTGCCACCACACCCAGCTAAGTTTTTGATTTATTGTAGAGACAAGGTCTCGCAAAGTTGCCCTAGTCTAGTCTCGAACCCCCAGGCTCAGGCAATCCTCTTGCCTTTGCCTCCTAAAGTGCTAGTATTACAGACGTGAGCCACCGCACCTGCTCTGACTGATTATGAGGATAACAGGAATGATGCCTGATCTGTGGTTTTATTTGCTAGTCACTTGGAGAATATCAATAAATACCATGCTTTTAATATTACGTTGTTTTTAATATTATGATTATGGGCAGGCCATGTTGAGGGTAGGAAGCTCATGGGGGTCACTGAGGGAGATGGTAAAGCAACATTAGAGAACTAGAAAAGCTTCTTTTCCAAATGCTTTGGCAACAAGTCCTGGATTATGGAAAGTAATAATGATGATGATAGCTAATATTTACCAAGAGATTATTATGCATCAATTACTGTGCTTTACGTGTTATCTCAATAAACATCACAACAACTCTAATAAATAAACACCATTATTATCTTCATTTTAGAGATGAGCAAACTGAGGTATGGTAATGTTAGATCACTTGGTCAATATCACACAGCAAAGATGCACCAGGTCTTAGATTAGAACCTGCAGTTTGCCTCAGAGCTGTTCTTCCTAATACCGAGGCCAGTGCTTCTCAACTTTTGATGTCATCACAGATCACTAGGGGATCTTGTCACAGTGCAGCTCTGGTTCAGTAGGTCTGGTGTGGGACTGAGGTTCTGCATATCTAACAAGATCCCAGGTGATGTGGATGCTGCTGGTCCAAGGACCACACTTTGAGTAGTGAGGCCTCAGACTGCAGTCTCTCTATGGCAGCCACATCCTATGGGTTCCCTCAGGATACAGATGAAATCATCATATGAACAGTGGTGGGCCCATCTTGCTGTCTACTTGCCCATATGCATGAACAGGACCCCAAGAGTCACCTCTCCTGTCATACACTCTCCCCAGGGGCCCCTGGAATGTCTCACATGCTCCCTGTCATCTCTACAGCTTGGATTGCAAGATACTCCCTTACTTTGCATCACCTTTGAAGTCACTCAAAGGTAGCCCCTCATGGTTACCTGCTTCTACTGCTTCTTTGAGCACACCATGCCTGGAGTTCCAACTCTAGGTGTTCTGAAACATTCAAGATCTTCAAGGTGTGGAAAGATGTTGAGCAGAGTTGTGGTATGATCCCTATAAAAACGGAGAGAAGCCCCTCTTCCACACAGGGTTGCCTGGGCACCCAGCAGCAGTGCTTGTGCCCTGGACCTCACAGGTTCTCTCATGAAAACAGCTCTGTGGCTGTTGCCCATGGCCCTACCGTTCTGGGGAAATATAACTGTTGTCTTCCTACATCTCCTTCTCTCATTAACCTCTGCCCAGCTCTCCTGAACTCACCACCCTGAAAACGGGTCAACTCAGGCCAGCTTCGAACTTGGGTGGAAGTGGGGGTGGTCCATTACCTGGCTACATATGAATCTCAAACCAGGCTCACACAGAACAGTGTTCTGAGAATGATGCAAATCACAGCGAAGGAGATTTTGGAGAGGCACCTCAAAGATTAAGAGTTCTTTATGGGCCAAGGGAAGGCACTGGAATAAGGCTGGGCTTGAGGTTAGAGACTCATCTCTACCCTACTTAGTTGCATGAACCTTGGACATTTTAACAACTGTCTCTGATGGTTGCTAAAACAATGAGGAGGCAGGGGCTCCAGATCTCCAAGGTGTACCTTCCCATTCTGGCTGAGGCTCTGTTATCTCCTAACAGAATCCTAGGAATCATTTTTCCTGCCACATACTTTAGCACATTATGGTCTAGGTAAGATTGTAAGGAGTTATTTCTACTTCTCAAACATCTGTCCTGCTAAGTAGAAATTGGAGCAGTGCTCAGTAGAGAGTGTTCAAAATGTAAAGTCATATAGCTTGGGTTTCCCCCTTACTAGCACAGTGACCTTAGTCAAGTCACCCTTCCTCTCAAATTCTCCATTTTCTTACTGTAAGTGAAGAGGTCATGCCAACTGGACTCATAATAATAAGCTGGAAGCTCTCGGCTTTCATGCAGTCTACAAACATGTTTTGCTTGATCAACAGAGCATGGAAAAAAACTTTCAATCTGTTACCAACATCTTAAAATTGGAAGATTTTACATAAAAATCTGGTTTTCTGGCTTTTTTTTCTTTGGAAGATCAGGAACTCTGGGCAGCGTGGGCACCCATTCCTGCAGAGCTATATGGGCCTGACCTGCACTGCAGTTGTTCTTTGATAGGGCCATGTGCTTTCACCTTGTCACAGCCCCTATGGGGACCCATGACTCCTTTCTGTTACTCAAACCCTGTAAGAATTGAGTTTGTGATCCCTAGGCAACAGTCAGACAGAAGAGCTGTATGATATCAGGTGAACAACTCAGCCTTTGTAAGACTCAATGTCCAAATTATAGATTGTGAATAACAACTGTTCACATGATAGGATTGGTGGTATTAATGAGATACCGTAGGGATCAGGAAACCTCTCTAAAAAAAAAAGCAAGTAAGGCTGGGTGTGGTGGCTCACGCCTGTAATCCTAGCACAGTGACCTTAGTCAAGTCACCCTTGGTGGAGGTGGAGGTGGGAGATTGCTTGAGCCCAGGAGTTTGAGACCAGCCTGGGTAAGATAGTGAGATCTTCTTTCTTAAAAAAAAAAAAAAGAAGAAGAAGAAGAAGGAGAAGAAGCCAGGCAAGGTGGTGGTGGTGTGTGCTTAGTCCCAGCTGCTTAGGAAGCTGAGGCAGAGGGATCTCTTGAACCCAGGAAGTCGAAACTGTGGTAAGCCGCACTCAAGCCACTGCACTCCAGCCTGAACAAGTAAATATTTCAGGCTTTGTAGGCCACATAACATCTGTTTTTTATTCTTCTCATATTTATTGTCCTTCTCCTTTTTTTCTTTTTAAACGTTCTTTTAAAAATGTGAACATTTATCCAAGTGTGGTGGCTCAGGCCAGTAATTCCAGCACTTTGGGAGGCTGAGGTGAGAGGATTGCCTGAGCCTAGGGGTTTGAAACCATCCTGGGCAACATGGCGAGACCTTGTCTCTACAATAAATCAAAAAAATTAGCCTGCCGTGGTGGCTTGCACCTGTAGATCCAGGTACTTGGAAGGCTGAGGCAGAAGGATCTCCTGAGCCCAGCAGGTCGAGGCTGTGGTGACTGTGAGCATGCCACTGCACTCCAGCCTGGGCAACAGAGTGAGACTCTGAATCAAAAAAAAGAGAGTGATTCTTAACTCTTGAGCTGTACAAAAACAGGGCTGTGGTCTGCTGACCCCCTGAAGTGGAGTATGTGGAATACTTGCATTAATGCCCAGAATGCAGTGGGTATCAATAAATGTTAATTCTCTGGCTGTGCAAGGTGGCTTATGCCTCTAATCCCAGCACTTTAGGAGGCCAAGGCAGGAGGATTGCTTGAGCCCAGGAATTTGAGACCAGCCTGGGTAACGTAGTGAGTACCTGTCTCTACAAAAAAATTTTAAAAATTAGCTGGGTGTAGTGGCACTCATCTGTGGTCCCAGCCCAGTTATTTGGGAGACTGAGGCAGGAGGATCACCTGAGCCCAGGAGGCTGAGGCTGCAGTGAGCCGTGATTGTGCCATTGCACTTCAGCCTGGGTGACAGAATAAGACCATGACTCAAAAAAGAAGTTAATTCCCTTTATTGCCATTTCAGACCTCTCAGTCTTACTCTAGGATGTGGGTGGACTTCACTGTGTCCCTCAGAACTACCCACTGCCACTTCCATTATCTTCTGATGGCACAGAGGGGGCAGAGTTTTGTCAGCTGAGACATGTCCTTCTAAGTAGAAAACCCTGCATGGCACATAAAGAGCTCCAAAGCAGCACGACAAACACAGAGCAACTGTGTCATCACCATGAAATCAAAGCCATTGTTTAAGCCATTTGCTAAACTACATTCCCATTCCAGTTATTCTGTCTCAACGTTACAGAAAAATTGCAGCTGGACAGAAACCTGGGGGTCCTGTATATCTGATGATGGGCTCTCTGTTCTCAGAGCTTTCCCTTTGTTTTGGTCCTTTAATTCCCCTCCTCCCCAGCCCCCAAACACCTTGTGCTGTCTTATTTATTATTTAACTTGAATGCCGGGATGCAGCTTGAGATGAAAGGCACTTGACAAAATAAAATTGCATTGTGTTTTAGGACGCTCATACATGCAGCTTGGCATAATTAAAGTAAGAGACATGATATTGTTTGCTCATTCAAAGAACGTGATGACTGGATCTAAAGAAATGTCAGTTATTTTCTGTGGTGTCCAAGGAACCTAAGGAGAGCATGTATTTAATAAAAGAACCAGGGAGCACATCGAGAGATTGCTCGGAACATATACAGACTTTTTCCATCTTACTAGTAATTCACCAGGAAATGGAACAAAATCATATATGGGGCAAAAGCCAAGTTGCTAGAATGACTTTGATCCAGACTTCCTTGATCTGGGCCCCATGCATCATGGTTATGGGAATTCATCACACTTGCATTCATTTAACAAACACTGAGCCGGGCTCGGTGGCTCAGCCTATAATCCCGTGCTTTGGGAGGCTGAGGTGAGTGAATCGCCTGAGCCCGCAGGTTCGAGACCCACCTGGGCAACTTGGCGAGACCTCATCTCTACAATACATCAAAAAAATTATCTGGGTGTGGTAGCGCGCGCCTGTAGTTCCAGCTACTTGGAAGGCTGAGGCAGAAGGATCGCCAGAGCCCAGAAGGTTGAGGCTGCGGTGGCTGGGAGCGTGCCACTGCCCTCCAGTCTAGGCGACAGAGTGAGACTCCAACTTAAAAAACAAAACAAAACACTGCTTGAGCGCCTACTGTATGTCAATCCCTATGCTAAGTTTTAGAAACAGTGTCAAATAACTCAAGGGCCCAGAAATCCAAGAATTTATGATCTCATATTAAGCACCAATAGAAGTAGAAAGTATTAATTAGTACTATTGTAGCAAGAACCAACACTCATTTAGCATATACTCCATTCCTAGCATTGTTTTAAGTGTTTTTTTTTTTTCTTTAATGAATTCACTTATCCTCCCACAATCCTAAGGGTTATACGCTATTATAAATTTCCATTTTACAGACGGGAAAATGGAGGCCAGAGGCTAATTTTATTCTTTAAGGCCATATAGCAAGTAAGTGGGAGAACTTTGATTTAAACCTAAGGTGACTGACTTCAGGTCCGAAGCCCTTAGAAGACACTAAACAGCCTTTTCATACGAGGGCTCGAATCATGTTTTGGGAACACAGTGTAGAAAAGTCGCTATTTCTACTTTTAGGGGCCAGGGAACCTATGAGACATGTTTCTCTCAAAGATTCTCCTTACAGGAAAGCAAGACATTCCAGGCAGAAAGGAACACCCAGAAAAGAGAATATTCACTTCTGACTGTTGTACTTGCCTTAAAAGCAAAACAAAACAAAAAGCAAAAAAAAAACCTCAGGGTTGTCAGGAGTTGCTATTTAATATTAGTTTTCCCTGCAGTTCTGCAAACTCCAGAAGGACAGGTGTCTACATTATTGACTACTGTATGTCTAGTGCCCAGCATAGGCTTCATAAATACATTTTGAGACAAATGAACAAATCTAGTTAAGGAAGAATAGTAGGATAATGATTAATCTAATCTTATCCACCATGGACAAGGGTCAATGCTCAGCTTTATTTTATACCCATATTAGCATTTAAAATATCCTATTTCACATTGCTTTTCTTTAGACATGTCCGTGGTATTCTTTAAAGGCTTTAAAAGTGCGGTGTTGTCAAAACTCTCATTACTACCTGTATCAGTAACAATCTGTGTGTGTGTATGTGTGTGTGTGTATCTGAAGCAATTATTCCATGTGCAGAATTCCAAGCATAATGCTGTACTTTACCCATGATAGCCATTAATTAGATGAAATGAAATGATGTTACAGTTGCACTGAACACATTTTTAAAGTGTGAGCCCATGTATAACAAGAGATGAACTTTCTTTTTTTCTCCTGTACAAAAAAACCCATGTCAGTGGCCAGTGTAGAAGCCTCCCAAACAGACTTTCTTAGGGAAGGTGGCTGAACAGGCTAAAGATCTGTTTTGACTTGGCTAGTTAGATCAACAAAGATGTCTAAGGCTGGGAGTGAGAGGGGAACAGTGGGCTCTGTTTGCCAAGGACTTTAGGGTAGGGCTGGGGAGGTTTGGCAGTTTAGTTATCTCCTCTTAAGATGTCTTTACAAGTATCAAATTGAGTACAGCATCTGTCTGAAAGATTTCTCCAACTCATAGATATTGAAAATGCAGGAATAAGGCTTGGTGATATTTTTTCACCAGTAACCATTTTTGACTAGGAAATTATTGTAGAAGAATGATGCAGGCATTTAAGACTGGCATCTGATTTTCCTCTGAAATAATTTCCCAAGATTGAACCACAGACAGCTTTTTACCTGCAACCATGCAAAATAATGCGTAATGATAACTTCTAACCATCTGGAGTAGGCCGTGGAGCACTGAAATCCAAGACCAGTGTCCACTTTTGCCTCCAGGGGACACTACCCTCATAAATGATGGCTGCCAGTTTGGGCACCTTCTCTGTGTTGGGCTTCCGCTGGACAACACTTGAACTTCAGGTTGCTAAATACATTCATGCAAGAAGAAAAGAGGAGAGCTTTGTGTTAGTCTGTCCTGAGTTCCACTCCTGGCTCTACTACCATGTGTCTTGGGGCAATGCATGAGACTGGCATGGAGCAATATTCCCTGTTCTCTCTGACTGCATTTCCAAATCTGAGTGTGGACCAGAAATGGCAGCAACAGTCATTAGAGATAAAACAAGTAATAACTTGCTTGATGCTGAATTGGAAAGAGACTTGTAGTTGGAATCAACATATTACCTGGCCCTGCCCTGAGTTCTGAGATAATATGAAACATGAAACTCATTCATATATATAATTCATTCCACAATATTTGTGGTGTATTTTCAATGTAACAATGACCATACTAAGCACTGAGGATACCGTATAGAGCAAAGGCAGACATGGTTCCTTTGGAGTGGTTCGTAGTTTACTAGGTTTTCCACATATATTATCTCAGCAACGTGAGATAGGAGTTGTTGATGACCCAATACCACAGATGACAAAATGGAAGCCAAGAGCCAGTAAATCTGAGTTTAACACAGGAAGTGGAGTCAAGAGTGATTCTCAGATAGTCTGGCTCTAAAGCTAGGGGTCTTTACACTGTACTTATGACCTGCCTCTCTGGTTCTGTACTGACAGTAACATTATAGATGTCTGTTTAGTGTCCATTTCACTGAATTCTGTGACATAGATATTTTTATTATCATCTCCATATTTTACTGATGAAATTGAAACCCAGAGAGATGTGGTGGTTTGTTCAAGGTCACCCAACTAGTTGGGAACAGAGCAGAGACTTGATATCAGGAGACCTGATGCAAGCTCTGTTCATCATACATCAACTCTCATTTAAATAATCCTAAATTCAGAATCTTTGAGCTCTCTCTTTATGGTCTAAGGTTGTTGCCATAACCTATGTAAATTATAATTAAATTCCCGCTAATAGGCCATTTTGTGGCAAAACCTCAGGAAGCAGTGAGCTGAGGCCTGCAGGCTTGCAAAGTTATTTATGGTTAACTCTGAGAGCTGCTATTACTCAATCTATATGTGCTGCACAAAGTGTTTGCTCCTATATGCAAGCTGGCTACTCAACTACATTTTTCTTCATTCACCCTCAGCAAAATTGGGGAAGCCAGCTTCCAGCATATGGAAGCATTCTACACCGCTAGATTTCCTGATGAGGGCAGGGTGGGCTGGTAGAAGCATGATTTGCAAGTATGTGTCAGAAGAAATGCGTATTTCTGAGTGAGGCTGATTGGACCAGTTTCCATGTGACAAGAGTTGTCTCCAAAAAAGGATTTTTTCCTTCCACGTTACCGCTGCTTCACCATTTGTGAAAATAAATGCTTTCTAAATCTGCTTGACACTTGTGAGGACACAAAATCCTGAACGTCCAGGCATTTTTTTCCTTATATTGTTATTTTGCTTATAATTCTGATGTTCTCTGGTAGTTGTAGGTTTCCTCCAGCTGATCCCAAATGGGCACAAAGAGATACTGAGCACTTCCTTTAAGTGTTAATGGCCACACTAAAGTTATTTATTATTATTATTATTATTTGAGTTGGAGTCTCTGTTGCCTAGGCTGGAGTGCAGTGGCATGCTCATGATAACCACAGCCTCGACCTGCTGGGCTCAGGTGATCCTTCCGCCTCAGCCTACCAAGTAGCCGGAACTACAGGCGTGTGCTACCATGCCCAGCTAATTTTTTAATTTATTGTAGAGACAAGGTCTTGCCAAGTTGCCTGGGCTGGTCTCGAACCCGCAGACTCAGGCAATCCACTCGCCTTGGCCTCCCAAAGTGTTATTTTAAAGTTGCTGACTCACTCTGTTGCCTAAGCTGGAGTGTAGTGGCATGATCACGACAATCACGATTCATGGCACTTGACCTCTTGGGCCTAAGTGATCCTTCCACCTCAGCCTGCCAAGTAGCTGAGACTACAAAGGTATGCCACCACACCTAGTTGATTTTTTGTAGAGATGAGGTCTCGCTACATTGCCTAGGCTGGTCTCGAGCTCCTGGACTCAAGTGATTCTCCTGCTTTAGCTTCTCAAAGTGCTGGGATTACAGGCATGAGCCACGGCACCTAGCCTAGTTTTTTTTTTATTAAGTAAATTAGATTACTGAAGACACAAGCACTGTCTGAATAGGTGGTAACTTTAAACTTAGTATGTGCAACATGTTAATTTTATGAGTAAACCTATATATATACATCATTCTATTCTCAGATGAACAAAGGGCTTCTCCAGCTGCCAAGGGCATTAATACAATATGATATATATTTTTAGTGTTCTAAGAAACAGCCATTTTTCTCCTTCAAATAATACTTTTCCCTTTAGAGTCAAAATTTTTTATGGCTGGTCTACTTATCAGGTAAAGACCTGTCAACTGCATAGGTACTTTACCTAATTTGCTATTTGGAAATGTATAGAAGGTGGGTGCAGTGACTCATGCCTGTAATCCCAGCACTTTGGGATGCAGAGAAGAGAGGATTGCCTGAGCCTGGGGGTTTGAGACTTGCTTGAGCAACTTGGCGAGTCCTTGTCTCTACAATAAATAAAAAATTAGCTGGTATGGTGGCACATGCCTGTAGTTCCAGCTACTTGGAAGGCTGAGGTGGAAGGACAGCTGTGAGCATGCCCCTGAACTACAGCCTGGGCAACAGAGTGAGACCCCAACTCAAAACAAGTAAACAAACCAAACAAAGGAAATGTATAGAAATGTAAAGAAACCAGAGCTGTGTGCATGACTTGAAGGACTTGTGGATAATTCTAGACTGGAGGGTGTGATGTGCCCTCAGGACCTCACTGCTGCTTTGTCCTGGTAACAGTGCTTTAGAATAAGTGCATTTGTAGCTCTCCTCCAGGTTCTCAAGGAGCCCTCCCGGACCTCCTCTCTTGTGTCTGACACAGTGTCCTTGGTGTCTGCCTTCTGGGGTTGTGATTAGCCCTGTTATACAGATGAGAAAACTGAGGATCAGAGAGACTAGGTAACTTCTCTCAGGTTTCACCCAGAAAGAGTAAATGGAGTTCAAGTCTTGACTCTTCATTCATTGCAGGGGTCACCAACCCTCGGGTCATGGCCTATTAGGAACCAGGCCACACAGCAAGAGGTAAGTGGCAGACAAATGAGCAAAACTTCATCTGTATTTACAACCACTCCTCATGGTTCATTACCACCTGAGCTCTGTCTTCTGTCAGATCTGCTGTGGTATTAAATTCTTATGGGAGCGAGAACCCTATTGTGAACCATGCATGAGAGACATCTAGTGCTCACACTCCTTATGAGAATCTGATGATGGGAGGTGGAGCTGAGGCGGTGATGCTATTGCTGCGGAGCAGCTGCAAATACAGATTAACATTAGCAGTGAAATTCCACTGCACATCCCCTCCCAAGCCCCCATCTGTGGAAAAATGGATGCCAAAAAGGTTGGGGACCACTGCTTCATCAGACTCTTCACCTGCTTGCTGGAGGCTTGTGGTTATCCAAGGTGTTTTTCTAGGATTTGGAGCTCTGGACTAGGAGCCAAGGGATGGAGACCTCCTGGGCATGCTGGTTTCTGCATTTTAGAACAAGGGGGCTGACCTGAGTGTTGTCCCAGAGGCTGCCTCCCTTCTGACCTCCTGTGAATTCTGTACTTTCAGGGCTCTATACCTCTAGGCATGACTCAAAAGGTCTTGTGTTTTGATTTTTTAATTTTATTTAGCACCTTTCACATGTGTCATACAAATCAAATTTATAAATACTTAAGAATTATAACACTACTTCTTAAAGTACTCAGAAGGGGGCAGGAGGATTGAATTTTTACTTAGATCACTGACATCACCAATGAGATGTTCACATTTATATCTTACTCCCTGGTTTGAGACCAGTCTGAGCAACATGGAAGGCCCTCGTCTCTACAGTAAATTAAAAAAATCCACCTGGTATGGTGGCACATGCCTGTGGTTCCATATACTTGGAAGGCTGAGGTGGAAGGATCACCTGAGCCCAGCAGGTCGAGGCTGCAGTGGCCGTGACTGTGCCACTGCACTCCAGCCTGGGCAACAGAGTGAGACTCCAACTCAAAAAAACCCTATATCTATCTATTTATCTATCTACCTACCTTACTCCCCCAATAAAACTGAACCCTAATGGCAGAGTTTGTGAATTTTCTGTCATTGTCCTTCTTCTCTGCTACCATCCTCACACCCCCTTTCTCCGCCTTGGGAGAAAGTGCCTGGTGCATAGTAGTTACTCAGTAAAGAACTGCAGTTTTTGTTTGCTATTATTTTATTCTTACTTAATTCTACCTAATACATAAAGACACAAAGATTTTTAAGTGTCAGTTTAAAGGAGTATTAATAATTAATACCTCCCACAATGTAACTCTTTATAGTGACATATTGAATCAGTGCTATCACATGTGCAAGCTATACTTAGATAATATGCAGATCAGCTGAAATCAGGGCTACCTTCTAGGAAGATCTGAAGAGTGTCCAGTGAGAAGGACATTGGACACTGTGTGTAAGACATGCCAGATTTTCCAGGGCATGTCTGATTTCCTGCAGTTTTATTTTTTTTCAATTAAGGTAAACTATTACATGTACAATGGAATGTGATTTTACCTTTAACCATTGTTAGACTTTTCATATAAGTTCATCCATTTGGAGAAAACAAAAGCTTTTTTCAGGCCATAATCAGGTCTTCCATTTTTAATTTGGAGAAATAGAGTTCCTGTAACTTGGTGGTACATGAGAATTTTGTTGAGTGGACTGGCAAACACAGTCCTCTGCTTTTATAATCCAGGACCCACAAGATGCTCTGGATTTGTTTCCAAATCCCTCATTCATTAAGCGTCTGCTATGTGTGAAACATTGTACTTTTCACGATAACCGTGCAAGCAGACTCTTATTGTCCCTATTTTATAGACAAGAAAACCAAGGCTCAAAGTCACATAGCTAGCAGCTGGCAGAGCCAAGAGTTAGACACTGGCCTGTGGAGTTCCAAAAACTGTGTTCTTTCCACCATCTCGAAGTTGCTTCTCAAGAGAGTCCTGATTTCTTTCTCTATGCAGAATTCACTATTGACAGAGCTCCAAGCTAGAAGGCATTGCCTCAAAAGGATATGGAAAATTGAGTTGTCAGATGTGATCCAAAGCAAAATAATTCAGAATCATTTAATTTCATATCTGCCACCTGAGACTACAGAACTTCTTCTCTCTCGATGAAGAAGAACACACAGATACACCCTCTCAGACTTTTTTTGAGGACCAGCACCAGGGTGAGGATGGGAGGTACCCTGCTGCCACAGGACTCTTAACTTACTTACATTTAAAATCATACTTGCTACATGACAATTAAAGCCCTCTTGCCTACTTACTCAAAATTCCTTTTCCCAGATTTTTAACAGACCCCAGTTGCCAATCTGCTGTATGCCTGTGTCTCCAGAAACTTCACCTTTGGAAAGCCAGTGCCTGAGTTGTTCACATGATACAAAGGGTAGAAAGAAGAGCCTCTTAAGGTCCCAATTACCGCCGGGCTCGGTGGCTCAGCCTGTAATCCTGCGCCTTTGGGAGGCTGAGGTGAGTGGATTGCCTGGGCCCGCGGGTTCGTGACCCACCTGGGCAGTGAGACCTCATCTCTACAGTAAATCAAAAAATCAGCCAGGTGTGGTAGTGCATGCCTGTAATTCCGGCTAACTTGGAAGGATCGCCGGAGCCCAGCAGGTCGAGGCTGTGGTGGCCGGGAGCGGCCACTGCACTCCAGTCTGGGTGACTGAGACTCCAACTAAAAAAAAAAAAAAAAAAAAAAGTTCCAATTACCTGATAAGATTCATGGGACTCATTCTTTGCCACAGCTCATACTCTATTTTTATATTAAAAACAACACAGACTCAAAGATGCTAAGAGTAAGTAGCTGATCTAGTCCCAGAAAAAGGAAGTCCTTCTAAGGATAATGAAGGGAAGAAGTCACAAGGAAGGATATCAGTAGCTTGACTACATAAGGCTTAAATTTCTGCATGCCAAAAAATTCATTAAAAAATAAAAGACAAATAATACTGAGCAAAATATTATTAATAGAGAGACAAAGGCTAACATCTTTAAGAGATGGATCTTTTATGAAATGACGAAAAATTTAGTACGAAAATTGACAAAGGCCATAAACAGAAAATTCATAGAAGAGTAAAGACAGGTGACTAATAAACATGAAAAAGAGCTTTATTTCATTAATAATCAAAGAAATGAAAATTAAAACAATATTAAAGGACTAGTTTTTATAGATCAACATGTCAAAGGTGAAACAGAAAAATAATTCCCAGTGTTTGTAAGCCTATGGAAAATGTTTTTACTTTTCTTAATTTGATACACGCAAGCTTGCCTCTCATTACTGCTCAACTTTACATTTCTTTGACTATAAAACGTTTTAAAAATATTGATGTTCCTTGACCCATTAATTCCAATTCTAGCAACCTCTGCTAAGGAAATAATCAAAGATGGGAACATGAATTATGTATGTTTATCATAGCATTATTTACATTAACAAAAACTCGGGTGGTGGCGAATCTGAGTGCTCAAGAAAAATAATTGATCAAATAAAGTGTGGCACATGAATTACTAAGCGGGCACAAAAATTGTCATGAGCAAACAGTTGTAATGACATTAGAAAATGCTCATGACATACATGTATGCACATATGCTCACATACAAACATATATATATATATACACACACACAATATACACACTCAACTGCTTAAAACGTATCCTGCACACACAAAGAGGAAAGAAATTCACAAATGTGCAGCAGTGATTGTTTCCTGGTGGAGGAAATATGGTATTATGGGAGTTTTGTTTTCTTCTTTCTATTTAATTTTCATTTTCTATAAAGTTAGAGTAAAAAAGCTCCAAAAAGTAGAACTCTGCATTGCCCTTAAAATCAGAAAAGAATTCCAATAAATGTTATTAATACATCAGAAAAGAAAGCATGTGGGCCACCAGTGTTGGAAGCCCCACCCAGCAAGTTTAAACACAGACCCCATCCCCAGGAGCTCCCCACTCGAAGTCCATCACTAGAATAGCTGCTAAGTCTGTCTCTGGGGGGAGGAGAGCAGGGGTGTGGACCTCCTAGAATTAAGCCTCAACCCATAGCTAAAGTTAAGACAAGCCAATCAGAGCATGCCTGGTTTTGTCAACATGCCCTGGGGCTTGCTTAAAAGTTGGGCGCAACGCAAGTCAGACGTTTGCTACCACTAAGGTAAAGTGTTGTTAGTTTCTATTTGCCTGGAGGAGTGGAAACATGCTGTTCTGAAAAAGCACCATTAATTAATTTTAGCAATTCTTTCAAAAAACATAAAAATCATTTCTTAAAAGTAATATGTGTACCTCAAGGAAAAATTAGAAAATATGGAAAAGTAGCAAGAAGAAAGAAAATTAAAGTTCTACCATATGCAAAGATGACCACAATTCAAATTTAGTTGTATTACTATCCTTAGAATAGTATTTTTATTTTTATCTATTTGTTTATGCTCCTTTCTTTTGTCCTCATAATTTAGGTCATAGTATATTTTTTTCTTTAAAAAAAAGCTTTTAAATTAATGCTCCTTTCTCTTTATTTTTTGCATCGGAGGAGCAATGACCATAATTTAAGGAATTATAATTCACTGTGTGTGGTGGAGGGGAGGGAGAGAGGAGAAGATAAAAGGGGGGGAGAGAGAGAGAGAGAGAAAGAGAGAGAGAGAGAGAGCGCGCACACGCGAGAGACACACACACACACACACACACACACACACACACACACACACACACAGGGTGGGCGACGGGACAGAGACAAAGACAGAGAGCATAGTACCGCATCCATGCCCATAAAGGAAGAAGAAGCTTCTACTACAGGATCATAGAGAAACTCATAGGGCAAAATTGATAATCAAATCCCATTGCAAGTAAATTTGAAAATACTGTACATATAGGGGTATTTTCACCACCTAACTTTGGTCACTATGTTTTCAGACTTTGGAACTTTTTTCACTCTCCTTCTGGAAACTTCGGCTTAATCTGTACGCTCCTGAGCTCACATCCTTGGGCCCGAAATGAGACAAGGAATCTAGCTAGTACTTGGAGACTCTGAGGGCATTTTATTGTATCCATTTCAACACTGATAGAAAAGAGAAAAAGACCAATCATGGTCTGTATTTTTTAAGGAACGTGTGGTTCTCATTCATACCATCAAATACTTTGTAAGGCTCACCTTGAGTCTAAAATTGGCCTATGTCACAGTCACGGCCGGTTGTGTCCTGCCAGTCAAGTGGCTCACCCCCAAATCTCACTGCTCTCTGGCAAGGATATTTTGTTGCTGAAATGTGCAGTAACAGTTGGGGATGGTGTTTGCAACACAATTTAAAGCCTTGAGACATTTCTAATCCTGGGGTAAAATCCAGACAATATTTCCAATGATCTCCACCCACGACTTCAGAAAACAATGCTTGAACGAGTAAGTGAATGAAGGCAGGCACTGGGCAGCTTTCTTGTGGAGAAAGCAGGGTCCAGGTCTCAAGGAAATTACGTCAAAAACAGATTTAGGTTTTGTTTAGACTTTGATCTGTATTTTCCTAAATTATGAATTTCAAATAATGGATGTCAACATAATAACTGGTACCATGTATCCAGTGTCTTAAGTGCCATGTGGATGCTCCTTTGAAGAGATTGCAACATGTAATTCTCCTACAGTTCTTGGCCGTTATTCCCATCTCACAGATGATGAAATCGATACAGAGCAGAAAAGACAGAATTTGAATCAAGTGGGGTTTAAAAATTTTTTTAATCTCTTTTTTTTGTTTTGCTGCGGATATCTAATGCAATCCTTCAATTGCACCTGTCTTGCAGTTACAGAGGGATCATTTTTCTCTTTGATAATAATTAAAATGTACTTATTTTTGCAACATTCCTATAAATATGAACAGTAAGACACTGTGCTAAAGTGTGCACGCTCGTGCGCGCGCGTGTGTGTGTGTGTGTATGTGCATACGGTGAGTGTGCACAGCCTCCTTTTGTAACATCAATAGCTAACATGTATCTGCCGTGGAGGCACAATGTTCAACGTTTGGCATGCATTTTATCCTTACCACAACTCTATTCAGGGAAAAATAAACAAACAAACAAAACAAGCAGCTAACCAAAAGTCTTCAGATTCAAGTGAGGAAAGCGAAACATAGGAAGGTCAAGAGAACTGCCAAAGACACACAGCCAGAAAGTGACATAAAGTTTGCATCTGCTTCAGCGCAGGCCCATCTTCATCCACTAAACTATTCTCGCCTAACCCATAAGGCCTCCTCTCACAGAGTCACAGATAGAGCAGGAAGGCATCTTACGCAGTTCCTTATGATAAAGTTCATAGACAAAGGGATACAAAACCCAGTGAAGGAATGGCAATGCAGACTGTCTGCTCCCAGTTCCCCGTCTTAAAACCAATTGCATTGCCATCTGGTAAAGATTTAGAGTTGCAGGTGCATTTTGTGGGTAGCTCCCGGACCACCAGTTTTTGATCTCCTAAAAGCCCTGTTTGAATTGCTTGGCATCTGTCTCACTCTTACTCATTCCTTCAATGCTTTGCAAAGGGTCAGAAGCCGTGGCTGATCCCATGTGCCCCCTCCACAACTCATCCAAGGCTCAGGATTGGACAGACCCACAGATATCATTTAGGAGCACCAAACACCACACTTCTGCTGATGGTCAGCATTCCTTGAACCCCTGAGACATGCTTTCATGAACTTCCAGTTCCCCAGAGATGAGATCACCCCATCCAAAATAGGGACTCAGTGCTCAGAATCCCTAGGTCAGAGCACCAGAAAAGGAGACCCAGAACTAGGCCTTGGCTTCAGAGTGCTCTGTCCTGCATGGCCCCAGGCATGGCTGCTCATATTCAAGGGCTAACAACCCGCATGGCCCACAAAGCCCCATCATGCCCATCCTGGGCGTCTCCTCAAGTGACAGAGCTCCTTGTCAACTGCAGCTTGGCCTTCCTGTGGAGTCTCTTGGTTGTGCTTCTGGAAGTCTGCCTCCCCTAGTGCTTGCTAGAATTGACTGGAGAACAGTCCTTGACTCAAATAACTGAGAAATATACTTAACACCGCATTGATTTTCCATATAATTTTATAAGCACAAATATTCTCTTTCATTTCCTGACAAACAACTATATTCTCCAAAGTGTCCAATAAAAATCAGTAATTTGCACATCACTATCTTCGTCAGTGACTGCTGCTTGGAACTAGTCACTGAGGCCAAGGTCTCTCCTGACACCTTCACCTTTCACCCCTCTTCCTCCCCGAATAACTCACAAAGTTGTACTGGTGGAGAGGATAGCCATGTAGACCTCCCTGATTCTGTGTTCAAAGCCCTTTGTAGAAAAATACTTTTTTTTTTTTAGTTGGAGTCTCACTCTTTCGCCCAAGCTGGAGTGCAGTAGCACACTCTCACGACCACCCCAGCATTGACCTGCTGGGCTTCGGTGATCCTTCTGTCTCAGCCTTCCAAGTAGCCGGAAGTACAGGCGTGCTTACCATGCCCGGCTAGTTTTTAATCGATTGTAGAGATGAGGTCTCGCCAAGTTGCCTGGGCTGGTCCTGAACCCGTGGGCTCAGGCAATCCATTTGCCTCGGCCTCCCAAAGTGCTGGGATTACAGGCTGAGCCACTGAGCCCAGCCTAAAAAGACATGATTTTTAAGCAATGTTTAACAGAAAAAGGAAACCAGGGTGGAGATGAGCAGTGCTACATTAAACAACGTGTGGCCTCCATAGCCTGAGAGGGCAAAGGCCTGCAGGGATCCCCTTCCCACCCCTTCATCCCCAGCTGGGAGCCAGGACAAATCCTCCTGGTGCGTACGTGAAGCTAGGATGATTCATTCAATAACCTATGCATGTCTCGGGCCAAACAGGTACCCTGACCTCTAGTGACAGGTGTTACTCCAAGGTTGCATCATAAGACAAGCAATGACAAGGTGAAAATGGAAAGTGGGAAGTCGTTGCTCCTAGGAACCTTTCTGCTGTACCCTCTCCCCCAGCACTGGGAACACAGCCCCATGTCCCTCTCCATGTGTGCCATTCCTAACTTCCAGAACAGCCTTTCCTCCCAACCAACCTCTCCTCTCTTGGAAACAGCGACCCAGGCTGAATGTGGCAGCAAAGAAACAAAGAGAAAGGTGCTGATTCTCACCCAGAAGTCTTGTCTCCTCGGTCCTTTGAAGCTCAGTCCCCAGGAGAGAGGGTACTGAGGGTTGCCAAGGGGACCTGAAATACCGGTTTGCCACAATCTTGATGGAATCAGCTCCCAGAGCTGACCGGGGAGAATATGTCAGTTATTCAAAGCCCGCTGTGGCTGATTCTGAAAGTGAAAAAAAAAAAAAAAGCAGCAGCAAAGAAAAGCATCGCTCAGCAATGGGCCGGCAGAGGAGTTAAGAGGCTGGGCTCTTCGGGGAGAAATGCTATAGCTCTTTCAACCTGAACAGAGCCAGGACCTCTGGCTGATGGTGTCAGGAAGTGTGTCTTCTTGCTTCGTGTTTAGGTTTTCTTTTTTTTCCCTCTCCTCCTTTCCGCGAGCCCTGGCACTGGGGAGTGTGGAATGGCTCAACCTGTTGTAATCGAACGTGTGGGTTGCTGCCTGTTGCAAAGATATTGCAGCAGCCTCTTCATTAAAGGAGGCTGTTCTTGGATGCAGAGAATTAATTTCCTTGTATGTGGTTGCCGCTTGCTTGTGCTCTGGGCGGGGGGTTGGAGTGGGGCGCCGGGTGGGAGTGTGGGGTGTTGGGCAAAGGGAACCCTGGGAGAACAGGACTGGCCATGCCTTGAGGCTCCCTGGGGCAGGGACCCATTGTTCCCTCTTGCTGGAGACTGTGGGCTCCTGACGAACACTCCCGTGTCTGGTTCTTAGAAAATGTGGCAGATGGCTGCGCTCAGTGGCTCAGCCTGGAATCCCAGCACTTTGGGAGGCCGAAGAGAGTGGATTGCCTGAGCCTGAGGGTTCAAGACCAGCCCAGGCAACTTTGTGAGACCTCGTCTCTACAATAGAATTTTTAAAAAATTGCCATGTCTAGTTCTGGCAACTCAGAAGGTCGAGGTGGAAGGATTGCTGGAGCCCAGAAGGTCGACGCTGGGGTGGCTGTGAGCACGTGTGCCACTGCCCTCCAGTCTGAGAGAAGGAGTGAGAATCCACCTCAAAAAATAAAATTAAATCAAATTTAAATTTTAAAAAAGAAAATGTGGCAGAGGCGACAGAGAACTCCAGCACATGCATTGCCTGCCCACAGTTGGGCCCCAACCCTTATTCCTACCCCAGACCTTTAGCACCAACTTGGATGCTGTCTCCTTGAACTTTGGCTGGCTCCTTGAATCTTGTGTTTTATTTGTTTATTTACTTTATTTTATTTTAGTTTTTTGAGTTGAAGTCTCACTCTGTCACCCAGACTGGAGTGCAGTGGCACGCTCCCGGCCACCGCAGCCTCGATCTGCTGGGCTCCAGTCATCCTTCCACTCAGTCTTCCAAGTAGTTGGAACTACAGGTGCGTGCTACCATGCCTGGCAAATTTTTTGATTTACTGTAGAGATGAGGTCTCGCCAAGTTGCCCAGGAGGGTCTCAAACCCGCGGGCTCAGGCAATCCACTTACCTCGGCCTCCCAAAGCGCAGGATTACAGGCTGAGCCACCGAACCTTGTCGAATCTTGTGTTTTATGATGGCAGGGTATGCAGAAGGTGAGGCCATGAGGGGGTTAGGAGATGCATTCATTCACATATCCATTTGTTGGCTCATTCTTTCACATATTCCTTCATTCCTGCATGTATGCATTCATCTGTCCATTCATTCATTCATTCATTCCTCCTTGCATTAATGCATGTATGTATTAATGTTTCCATTTACTTTCCTATATTCATTTGTCTAGTCAATATTTAGTCATTCATGTATGTATTTATTGACTCATTAATTCACACATGCATTTGCATTATTACTCATGGACATTCATTTATCTATTAATCCACTCATGCAATCCGTATCCTTCTCTCCATCTTCTCTCCATTTCTTTTCCAAACTCTGCCAGCAAGTTTGCCTTGACTATATTTGGCAGGGGAGGGGAGAAGGGGAGAAGCCAAGGAACAGTATTTGCTCAAGAAAGCCAGTGGAGGGGGGTGCCGAGAGCCAGAAGTTAATCTCTGAGAGGTTGCTAGACCCTTCCCAGGGTCCCCGAGAAAGGTTGAAGGAAACTGTCAGTCTTTCAAATGTAAAACGTGCCCATAGAACTGGTCAAAGGAATCTATTAACATAGGATTTGCACAAACCCTCTTCATTGGGTAAAAGGCAGTGAAGGATTTTATTAAGAACAGAATGAGACCTGGGCCCAGGTGGGGTGAGGGGCTGGGGTTCTGACTGGGGTGGGTGTACACCTCTCTGCGGGCCTGTGGGGGGGAGGGTAGTTGGGGGGAGGGGAAGGAGCTGACATTTCTTGTGCCGTCCTCTCTATTGTCCAGACCTTGTGTGTACATGATCTCACTTGTTTCTTGCAGTGGCCTCCTGAGCCAGGTATTATTACAAATGAGAGAAGTAAGAGGTTCAGCAGTTTGCTCAAGGTCACATAATTAATAAGTGGCAGAGGCAGAATTTAAATGCAGGTCTTTCTGATTCCAAAACCTCTGCTTTGATCCATGGTAACATGCTTTCCTATGAAGGTTTTCCACCCTCTGTAGACTTTTTCTGCAAGGCTTATTTAAATACAGTGTGAACGGTCATTGTCCGAAGATTTCTTACTGCCTTTTTAAACTGAAACTTAAAATGTAAATAGAAGTAGGTCAAATCTTCAAGGGGATAATGAGAAATTTTATTTTAGAGTCATATACATTACATGTGTATACAGTATATATGGTTTTCATTTTTATTTTAAAATATTTTTAGCAGTGGGGACATAAAAATATGACACCAAACACATAGTTTCATGGTTTCCCATTATGCTCCAAGGCAGGGGGCCTGGGGCTGGGACTGTCTGGCAGGACTGGTTTCATAGCCCAGGCTTGCAGTAAGAAATTAAGAATGTGGCCGGTTCAGAGCACTATTCCAGATATGTGACCACAGGTATGGCAGGGACACAGGGCAGTCAGAATCCTAGGCCAAAATCAAAGATGGCCAGTGTTATGGGCTGAATTGTGTGTCCCCTAAATTCATATGTCAAAGTCCTAACCTCCAACACTTCGGAATTGCTTTTGGAGATAGGGCCTTTATAGGGGTAACTAAGGTAAAATGAGGCCCTTAGAATGGGCCCTAATCCAATCTGACAGGTGTCCTTGTAAGAAGAGGAGATTAGGACACACAGCAGGACACTAGAGGCACCTATTCAGAGGGCGGGCCATGCAAACAGGCAGCAAGAGAGCTGTCATCAGCAAGTCAAGGAGAGAAGCCTCAGAGGAGACCAGCCCTGCTGGCACCTTGATTTTGGACTTCTAGCCTCAGAAGTGAGAGAATGCATTTCTGTTGTTTAAGCCACCCAAGGTGTGGTATTTAGCAATGGCAGCCCTAGCGAAGTAATACAGCCAGGGAGCCTCGTGGTGGCCAGGGCATGGTGGGGAACTTGGGAGGATTAGGAACAGGGGTTATTCATGATCAGCAGGGAAGTGCTTCCTCATTTCAACAACTACCACAGCCATTCTCAGGCATACTGCTGCATCAGCCCTGCACAAGTGGGACACAAATAAGGGGGAATGGCCATAGGTGGGGAGACACCTACATGTCATTGTGAGAGGGGCAGGTGGAGGAGGTGTGGACAGGAGCACCCCCAGGGCATTCTCCAGGCTCAGATTTCAGGTGTGAAGGAAGTAAGAAGAATTATGAACACGTGTCTAGTTTTATTTGCTTGAATACACCACTAAAAAAACAGGAGAAGGAGGGTTTATGTTGAGTCAGGGGTGGGGAAAGCCGAGGTCATCCTAATTTCTACGGTCAAACCCACACATGGCTGAAAAGATGGCAACTTCAGGTACATCTGGAACTGAGAAGAGGGGAGCCTTTAGATCCCTAGAACCCCTCCCTTGCCTCCCATTTCTGGAAGATTGCCCCTCCCCTGCCTGGGAGACACTGGAGATTTATTTTCAGGAGAGGGTGAGTGTTCAACAGGACTTTTCTGGACTAAAGAACACCAGGTGCAGTTGAGGCAGGGCTTCCTACTGAACAAAGAATGTGGAGTACATATCTGCACATAGAAATGGAGACCCTTCCACTTCCAGCTCCCAGTCATGGGCTCTGTGAGGTTCCTATTGGTGCTGTCGTTAGCACAAGCTTAGTGTCTTAAAGCAACACAACTTTATTATTTTACAGTTCTGGAGGTTAGACGTCCAAGATCAGTCTCAACTGCTAAAGTCAAGGTGTTGGCAGGACTCTCTGGAGGCCCTGAGGGAGAAGCTGCTTCCTTTCCTTTTCCTGTTTCTAAAGGCTTCCCACATTCCTTGGCTTGTGGTTCCCCCCATCATTCTAACCTCTGCTTCCGTGGTCACACCTTCTTCTTTGACTCTGAGCCTCTTGCCTCCTTCTCTTTTTTAAAAAAATTTTTATTTTAAGGATGTGGGGCACAATTCAGGGTCAGGTATACAAATGGTCATTGTGCAGGTAAAGCTTGGGCCTCACTTTGGTCCCCATGTCACCTGGTTTGAGATCAGGTACTCCTTATTGATGAAGTGTGCCGCCCTTATTCCCTCTCCTGTCAGTTTCCCACTACTGCCAATCCCTTTCTTATAGTATTATGATAATTGTTCAGGGTCCGCTTATGAGTGAGAACATGTGGTACTCAGTTCTTTGTTTCTATGATAGATCACTGAGCATTACAGACTCTAATTTCATCCATGTTGAATGCAAAGTTCATAATTTTGTCCTTCTTTATGGCTGTATAATATTCCATTGTGTATATGTACCACATTTTAAAAATTCAGTATGCTATCGATGGGCAACACAGTTGGTTCCATGTTTTTGCTACTGTGAATAGTGCTGCCATAAACATGCGTGCACAGGTATCTTTTTTGTAGAATGATTTGGGTTCCTCTAGGTATATTTCTAGAAGGGGGATTGCTGGGTCGTATGGGAGGTTGATTTTTAGATCTTTTAGAAATTGCCACACTGTTTTCCACAGAAGATGTACTAGTTTACACTCCCACCAACAGTGTAGAAGTGTTCTCTTTTCTCTCCAGCATCTGCTGTTTTCTGAGTTATTGATGATGTCTTGCCTCCTTCTTAAAAAGCCTTTGTGATGACAGTGTGCCCACCAGATAATCCAAGATTATTTTTCCATCTCCAGAGCCTTAACTTAATGACCTCTGCAAAGTCCTCTTTGACATTTAAGGCAATACATTAATAAGTTCTAAGGACTAGGGCATGGACCTCTTTGGGGACCACACAGGGTTTTGGAAGGATCTTCTCCAGAGGTATAGTTAATCTGACCAATTCCAAGAATAAAGAACCAGAGGAACTGACATTGGGGGTTCCCAATACTACCCAGCCAGCACTCCTATGGAAACATTCACATTGGCAAGTCCCACCTGCAAGTTCAACCGGCTTCTATCTCCCATTCTTAAACATTGGTAGACACCTAAGGAGAGCTGTTAACATGGAAGATGGAGACCATGACAGGCAAGGGAGACTTGGGGAGATGGAGTCCATGTAAGGAGTAGAAAATACAAGAAGAACTTTCAGGGAAATTATACTCTTAGAAGGGTTGAGAGACAAAGCTGAAATTTCCAAGGAAATAGAGAAAAAACAAACAGGGAAGTGAAAAGCATAAGAGAAGAGAAAAATAAATTAGAAAACTGACTTAGATTTCATATCCAAATAATAGGAGTTCCAGAGAGGAAAATAGAAAACAAGCAAGGAAATCATCAATAAAACAATTCAAAAATGTTTTCTGGAATTGAAGGGCATGGATTTTGAGATTTAAAGACCCACTGAGTACCTAGAACAATGGATAAAAATATATCCACTAGAACAGCAGATGTTGGACACTGTTACGGGAGGGAAGAGGGAGGAGGGAGGTGGGGCACATGGCAACACACTGGGTACCAGGCTGACAGTTGTAGGAGAGAGAGCCCACTAGAAGACCAAACTTCCCCTGCACACAACTTACTTATGTAGTCAGTCCTCACACGCACCCCACAACTCTAAAATGTGTGTGTGTGTGTGTGTGTGTGTGTGTGTGTGTGTGTGTGTACCCACCCAAGGTACATCCTTGTGAAATTTTGCAACTTTGGGGACAAAGAGAAGATCTTCAACATTTCCAGGGAGGAGTAAGACTCAGACTAGAGCTGAGAAATTCAAACATCTTTGGCTTGCTTGATGGCAACACTGGAAACTAGAAGACAGTGGAGTAAAGCTTTCACAGTTCCAGAGGAATGACTTCCAACTCACAGTTCTGTGTGTGTGAGTGGGATGAAGGCATTTTTAGAAATGCAAGGCTTCAAACCATTTTACCTTTCATATACCTTGTTCCACGAGGTTATTGGAGGATGTCTCCCCCTCCATCAAGGAAGTGAACCAGGAAAAAGGAAATGATATGAGACCAGCAATGGGGGATTTAATACTGCAGAGAGGAGAAGGGCGAGGTCAGGAAGGCAGGCATGCCCCAGGCTAGAGGGCAGCAGTCCTGATGGAGAAAGTCAGGGGGGTGGGGCATATAAGGAGACTTTTCTCCACTAGTCGATGAGTCTAGAATTGAGTTTGTTGCAAAAAATCTAGGCAATGGTTGTTCAGGGAAAGCCTGCATCTATGTAACCTCATTTTCTCAGCCTTTCTCTGTTTTCTAGTCCCCTCTGTACTGATCTGACTCAGTTTCCCCTCTAGCATTCTAACTCCTTGATGCCTCCCACCTGTCTGGAACCCTGCGTCTCTGCCATTCCACCAACTGTTACCAACCTTACCCAGTCAGGGCCTGGAGGCTGCTTCCTGGGCTCCCAGCCAGGCATGAGTGGCTCACTGGGGATTGTGATGTTGCTGCTGGGGGCTGAGGTTTCCACAGGCTCATTCACCTACTTGCCAGAAGAACCCATCTGGCTGATATCTCGAGGTTGCTTCTCTTTGTCCAATGCACATGGGATGGGACCCTCCACTTCTTGGGGTAATCCTCCACAGTCTTCCCCTGGTCCCCACTCTATGTTGTCCAGGCCTCTCCCTTCACTCCACTGGTCCAGGAAGCTGACAGGAGGATGAGCAGGGATAGCACAGCCCAGGATGCTTCCCACCAGTCTCTTGCTGGAGGACATCACAGCCTCTTGGTATTGAGATCCTCTTTCTGCCAGTCCCCAAACCACAATCCAGGATGTGAAGATGAGGCTAAGTTGGGAAACGAGGAGAGACAGCCTGCTGTTGCCCCCACCATACCTTCATCCTTTACCTTCTCCCAGAAAGCACACTTGAACACTTGAGAATAAGAATGACGTTTATCATAGGGGTAGTTGTGAATCTACTCTAACTTAAAGAGTAAATCATTAGCAAGCATCAATCAGATGGTGCTATGAGCTATTATTAATAAAATCACACGCACAGATTTCACTACTTATTGGGACTTTCTAGAGTCAGTGGTGGGCAATCACGGGTTTAATAGAGGAGGCCAAAAAGCCTTCTCCTTTATTCCTCTCTTCCATGGTGTCCCAGAAAGACACCTACCACTTGGAGGGATGTGGGGGCTGTGGAGTGACAGTCAAAACTGCTAGTGGAAGCCAGTTGCAAGGAACAGTCATTGCACACCTGTTAGGCACCAGTATTGAGCTGCGGGTTTCAAAATACTTTGTGTGATTCAGTCAGGGATATTGGAACAACCAACATTATTATCAATCCTAGGCACAGATACACTGTGCATCATAGGTGAGTTTCTCAGTCAACCCTTTCTTGCACCTGTAAAGTAGGGATATATTTTGTTTTGTTTTTGAGTTGGAGTCTCACTCTGTCACTCAGGCTGAAGTGCAGTGGCACGCTCCTGGCTACCGCAGCCTTGACCTGCTTGTCTCAAGGAGATCCTTCCTCCTCAGCCTTCAAAGTAGCCGGAACTACAGGTGTGTGCTACCATGCCAAGCTAATTTTTTTATTTTTTATTTTTTATTGTAGAGACGAAGTCTCACCATGTTGCCCAGGCTGGTTTAGTACCCACAGGCTCAGTCAATTCTCTTGCCTCGGCCTCCCAAAGTGCTGAGATTATAGGCTTGAGCTACCATGCCCGGCCTAGGGTGACATTTTACGCCCATCCAACTCTATGAGGTAAAAAAAAGCTTATAACTGAATGAACTCTACAGTGTCTCACAAGTATTGCTGCTGAAATTATTACTCCTAGAATAGCACTTTGCAGGTTTTAAAGCATTTCAAATCCACTGTGTATTTTCATCCTCTCAGCATTCCAGGGAAGAGTCTGGGATTAGAACTTTTCAGCTTTTCAGCAGTGCTATCAGAAAGGGGAAAGTATGATGCCAACCAAGTGCCACCAGCATTTTGGACCTGCCAGGCATGCATCAAGACATTCCAGTGTGTGAATTTTCTCATTGAAAAAGTTCTCTGCAGTTTGATGCTAAAACCTGAGTCAGGTTGGTTTGTTCTCTTTAGAAGATTATTTTTTATTTTTTTTATTTGTTAATTTTTGAGTTGGAGTCTCACTCTGTCACCCAGGCTGGAGTGCAGTGGCCGCTCCCGGCCACCGCAGCCTCGACCTGCTGGGCTCCGGCAATTCTTCCTCCTGAGCCTTCCAGGTAGCTGGAACTACAGGCGCATGCTACCACACCCAGCTAATTTTTTATTTATTGTAGAGATGAGGTCTCGCCAAGTTGCCCAGGCGGGTCTTGAACCCGTGGGCTCAGGCAATCCACTCACCTCAGCCTCCCAAAGCACGGGATTACAGGCTGAGCCACCGAGCCCGGCTTCTTTAGCAGATTATTGAGCTCCCTCCCAAGGACAGTACTCTACTCAGTTCAGTGTCCCCAGAGACAAATTTAGCACCTGGAGAAGAGGAAGGGCTCAGAGGTACTCACTGACTGACTGACTGACTGATGAATGAAAATGAATGAATGAAGGAAGATACAGAGATTATCCCAGTGGGTAGAAAACTGAGATCACGAAGATCTGGAACTGGAATGCTTGGAATGTGATGAATGCAAGATAAGAAGTTTCCAGCACAAAAACTGTAATTGTAAACTGGGAAAATAATAATTAAAATATATGTATAATTTAAAAACACAAATATTTCTTATACTTAGTTAAAATCAACAACAAGCAAATGAGAAGCTTGTGTCTATGCTGATATTTCAGTCCTTAAAATGATTTTGGATTAGCTCATTTTTCCTCATTGTGACTTTTGACACATTATACTTTTTTTTTTTTTTGAGTTGGAGTCTCACTCTGTCGCCCAGACTGGAGTGCAGTGGCCGCTCCCAGTCATCGCAGCCTCGACCTGCTGGGCTCTGGCAATACTTCTGCCTCAGCCTTCCAAGTAGCCGGAATTACAGGCATGCGCTACCATGCCCGGCTGATTTTTTTTTATTTATTGTAGAGATGAGGTCTCGCTGCCCAGGCAGGTCTCGAACCTGCAGGCTCAGGCAATCCGCTCACCTCAGCCTCCCAAAGGTGCGCGATTACAGGCTGAGCCACCGAGCCCGGCTCATTATACTTTTTTATAAAAGAAAAGAAATCCTGGCCGGGTTCGGTGGCTCAGTCTGTAATCCCATGCTTTGGAAGGCCGGCGTGAGTGAAGTGCCTGAGCCCGTAGGTTCGTGACCTGCCTGGGCAACTTGGTGAGACCTCATCTCTACAATAAATCAAAAAAATTAGCCAGGCGTGGTAGCGCGCGCCTGTAGTTCCAGCTACTTGGAAGGCTGAGGCGGAAGGATCCCTGGAGCCCAGCAGGTAGAGGCTGCGGTGGCCAGGAGCGGCCACTGCACTACAGTCTGGGTGACAGAGTGACACTCCAATTCAAAAAAATAAAAAAATAAAAGAAATCCTGAGAATCAGCCTTGCAAGTAAAATGCTAAACACAAAACAATTTTCCACTTTATCAAATTTAAATGATATCTTTCCTACTCAACCAACTAAAGAGAAATCATCTGTCATTAATTAAATGCTCAGACATGGAATGACCACTGGCAGGATCAATGCAGAATGTAGACCCACCTCCTACAGCCTGGTCGCTAGTGGGGCTTTTATCTGATTGGCATTAGGAACTGAATGGCAAACAATAGCAATGCTTCACTAAGGTGGGGGCAGGGGGGGTAAAAGTCACTGTGCTCTTGACCATTGGTAGAGAATGTGAACCAAGGGGAAAAAAAAAAAAAATATATATATATATATATACATGCATGTATCTATATATCTATCTATTTTACCATGTAAAGACTTTTATGGGGTTTTATGGGTTATATTTTTTAACCTATTAAATGGCAATAAATATAACTCAACTTTATGAGCAATGAGGAATCACTCACTCATTTAACAAAAGTTATTGGCCAAGGCAATAACTTTGTGCTGGGCAATATTTATATGCAATAACTATGTGCCAGACAATAGGCAATAGGTATACATAATAACTATGTGCCAGGCAATATGTATATGTAATAATGTGTGCCAGGCAATATGTATATGTAATAATTATGTGCCAGGCAGTCAATATGTATAACTATGTGTTAGGCAATAACTATGGGCCGGGCAATATGTATATGCAATAACTACATACTAGACAATATGTATATGTAATAACTATGTGCCAGGCAATATGTATTTGCAATAACCATGTGCCAGGCAATATGTATATATGTAATAGCCATGTGCCAGACAATATGTATATGTAATAATGTGCCACAAAATATGTATATGTAAAAACTATGTGCCAGGCAATAACTGTGAGCCAGGCAATATATATAATAACTACATGCAGAAAATATTATATATAATAATTAGGGGCCAGGCAATAACTGTGGGTCAGGCAATCTGTACATGTAATAACTATGTATCAGGCAGTAACTACATACCAGGCAATTTGCTGGATGCTGAAAATACAGAAGTAGACAAACTCTAAACTCAAGGTGCTCACAATTGAATAGTGAAAACAGAACTGGAAATCAAATAAAAACAGTTTGGTTTGATGTATAAAAGGGAACAACAAGATGTGTGGAAGCCCAGAGGAGGAAGAGAGGAATTGACTTTCTTAGATGTAAGTTCTTAAAAAACAACAACAACACTAATTTAAGCCTGATGTTTGATGGAAGTGACGTCTAATTCCCGTTGCAGACAGACAGATCTTTCCCAAATGAGAACTGGTGATACTGTCACTCTCCTCCCTAAAATGCCCCAATGTTTAATGCCCAGTTCCCTGACTAGACTCAGTTGCAGGAGGGCAGAGACTGGGGTCTACTCATCTCTCAGTCAATACTTCTTGCTAATCATATACCCTTATGCAAAGTAGGTACTCAAATGTATTTGTCAAATAAGTGAATGCAGCTTAGCTGGAGACACCAAGTCATGGCCATCAAGTTTCAAGAAGTGTTTTTCTTTCTCTTTTTATATCAGTGTGTTCTGGAGGTTGTGGTTTGTATTAATAGATGTTTTGTAAACAGAACTATATGGGGTTAATAGCATGAACTTTGGACCCCATGAGATACAGGTTCAAGTCTTGACTTCCCTTTTACTAACTATTTGACCTTGAACAAGTTATTTAACCTCTCTCAATTTTAATTTCTTCATCTACAAAATGAGAATAATAATGATATCTGCTTTAGAGAATAGCTATGCGAATTAAAAATTTACAGAAGACGATTCACAGACTCCCCATCAAGTGCTCAGCAGACGCAGAGATTATTTTTGTGATTCTCCCCTAAGCCAAAAACAAATTCCCAAGCTTTCACCATTGCTGCAAACATGGGGGTTTTTTCTTTGAAAATAGCTGTCAGGGTGCTCATTTCTGAATCTCTCACAGGAGCCTCCAGGTCTGTTCCTCTTTCTCCATCACAGACTCAAGAATTCATCATTTCTCATTTGGCCACTCAGTGTGTTCACCAGATTTGGCCCCAAATGAATCAGGATTATTTTCAAATTTCAATGGAAAAAGCCAGACTTGTCACGAGGGAGGAGCCCAGAACCAATGTTGTTTCATTGGCAACTTGGGGCTGGAGACAGAAGGGAGTACTTTGTGGAAGGGAACTCTCTTGATCACTGACTAAAAGGGGCTGTCCCTTTAATTTAATTCTGTTCCCACCTTAGAAAGTTAATTTTGTTTGTCTGTTTGCCCCTATAAAACATTTCTGCAGGGGAAAAAAATGGCAGCAAGGAATGTTGAAAGATTGGCTACATGGTGAAGATTCCTTTTGGTACTTGACATTTGATATTTGCATTTCAGGAGTCAGACTTGGGACAGTGAAGGTATACAAATCACTAAAAGACAGAGCAAGGAATACATTTCTCCCAGCTGGAAACAGGGTCACCAGTGATCTTACCAGTCAGACCTCACAATTTTGAAGCAGTCTTGTAATGAGACATGGTTTGTAAACATGTGACATTCTGGAATGGAAGCCAGAAGGGGGCTGGGAGGCCCAGGCTTTTGTCCTAGGTTTGCCCTCCTGTGGTGCTGTCTTGGCACACAAGCCTCCCTTTCTGTGTCAGTTGAACCATATTAGTAAATAAAGAGAGACTTGGTCCCTGTCTTTTTCGCTACCAAGGACCCCCTTTTCATTATTTTCCCCACAGGATCCTATTTTCTGCAAGGCTTTGTCAACTAAACAAACAAGATTGGGAAGTTTATTAATAATGAGCTCGTGTGAGGGTACTGGAGGCGGGCGAATGATCTGGGAGGCAAATTAGCCTTTGGAGGACAATTTTGTCCCAACAGCAGAGATAATCCCAATCATAATTTGAATTGTATTAACTACAGTCATTTATTAGGAGCATGTTCTGTGCTAGACACTCTACATACATGTCGGGTTTAATCCTTACTACAAAGAAAGAGGAAGGTGTCGTTACTTCTGCATTTTACAGGTCAGGAAACCGAGTTGCAGGGAGGTTCAGTAGCCTGTCTGAAGTTACTCAGCTAGTAGGGGTCAGAGGAGAGACTCGTCTTGGGGCTGTCTGATTCCACAACCAAGCCTTAACCACTAGACTGACTCAATTAGCTCTCAGTTCCATCATTTATGTAGGGTTTATGTTAAAAAGTCAGGAACGAACCGGACTCGGTGGCTCAGCCTGTAATCCCGTGCCTTTGGGAGGCTGAGGTGAGTGGATTGCCTGAGCCCGCGGGTTCGTGACCTGCCTGGGCAACTTGGTGAGACCTCATCTCTACAATAAATCAAAAAATTAGCCAGGCATGGTAGCGGGTGTCTGTAGTTCCAGCTTCTTGAAAGGCTGAGGTGGAAGGATCGCCAGAACCCAGTGGGTAGAGGCTGCAGTGGCCGGGAGCGTGCCACGGCACTCTGGTCTGGGTGACAGAGTGAGACTCTAACTCAAAAACAAAACAAAGCAAAACAAAAAACCAGAAACGTGGAAGGTTGCATAGAGTTGTCATTGTCCTTGAGACTCCCGTAAAACCATAAGGGTGGAAAAGTACAACTGAGACCAAATGTAGAAAAAGCACCATGCATCCCACCTCAGGCTGTCTGTGTCTGGGGCGCACCTTGTTGGCTGAAAGGTGGGTGGAATTGCTACTCTGTTTCAAATCTTCACATTATATATCATTTTTATTTTTCACTTTCTCTACCCCCCCTTCTTTTTCTTTACTGATTGATTTTAGTTGAAAGTACTATATTATTTTAGTTTCCTACTGCTGCAATAAGTCATTGCCACAAATTTAGTGGCTTCAAATAACAGAAGGTTATATATTTATTATTTTATTACTTAAGATTTATTATTTTAGAGACATGGTCTCACTATGTTGACCAGGCTGGAGTGCAGTGGCGTGATCATAGCTCACTGTAACCTCGAACTCCTGGGCTCAAAAGATTCTCCTGTCTCAGTATCCAGTGTAGCTAGGACTACAGGCACGTGCCATCACTCCAGCTAGGATTTATCTTTAGTAGAGGCAGGGTCTCACTATGTTACCCAATCAGGTCTTGAACTCCTGGCCTCAAGTGCTCCTCCTGCCTTGGCCTCTCAGAGTGCTGGGATTACAAGGTATGAGTCACTGTGCCCAGCCTCAAACAACAGAAGCTTAATACCTTACAGTTTTAAAAATGAAAAGTCCAAAATAGATGTTATTGAGCTAAAATCAAGATGTAGGCAGGGCTGTGTTACTTCCACAAGCTCTAGCCCATCTCCTTGAGTTTCTGCTTTCACTGGGGTTTCCTGTGGCCCTGCCTCCGTTCCTTCTTCGAGGGCAGCGTGTTGCACTGCTCAGACCTCTTCTTCCACCTCACATCTCTTCTGACTCTGATGCTCCTGCCTCCTCTTTCACTTATAATACCCCTTGTTATTATATCAGGCCCACCTAGATAATCCAGGCTAAATCTTCCTATCTCTAGAGCCTTAATTTAATCACACCCATGAAGTCTCTTTTTCCATGAAAGGCAACGTGTTCACAGGTACAAGGATTAGAATGTGGAAATCTTTGAGGGCCCTTTTCTGCCTACCACACTGCTTAAGTTCAATATATGCAAGCTAAGGCCGGGTGCAGTGGCTCACGCCTATAATTCCAGCACTTTGGGAGGCCAAAGTGAGAAGATTGCCTGAGCCTGTGGGCAACTTGGTAAGACCTCATCTCTACAAAAGATAATTTAAAAAAAAAATTAGCTCGGTGTGGTGGCACACACCTGTGATTCCAATTACTCGGAAGGCTGAGGCAGAAGGCTCACCTGAGCCCAGCAGGTCGAGGATGTAGTGGTCATGAGCATACCTCTGCACTCCAGATTAAGTGACAGAGTGAGGCTCCTACTAAACAAACAAACAAACAAAAAATATATGTACACTGAGAGACCATGGTATTGAACATATGTTCCATGTAAAAACCCATGTGCTCTTGGAGAGCAGGGTCCTAGGATATTTCATCACTGGATCCTCGGTACCCAACACTGTGCTTATAATAGGTGCTCAATAAATATTTGTTGCACAAATAAATGTATGAATGAATGCACACTTTGTTTTTTGCTTTTTTGACATGGACTTTCTTTTCTTTCTTTCAAGAAATTTCAAAACTACAGTGAATACTATAACAAGTGCCTGTTGATGCAGTGTTCAACATTGAGACTATTTTTAATGTTATGTTTTATATACACATTCTTTCTTTAGAAAATGAAATACTTCTTGTGAGATTGCGTTTAAATTTTGCTGACCCACAAGTTGTTTTTGACTCTGCTCTGTTCAGTTTCGGTTGTTTTGTAACAGAGGTTAATGAAGGACACTTCCCATCTTTTTTCCTGCTGATACTTGTTGAGAACGTGTGTCCAATACTCCCAGTTCTGAAGTGAGGTTAGAGACCAACAGGACTGACATTGGTGAAATATACCTCAGTCTTAAAAAGAATCACAGCGGCCTAGGGAAATCTGGAGGGGATTCTGGAGGGAGGCATTTATGAGCTTTGAGCACCAGCCTTGTCCCCAGAGACAGGTGACAGAATTTCCATCAGATCACTCAGAGAACTCCATGTGTCTCTGTGGAGCTTGGGGCACACTGTTACCCTGCTGTCCAACTCATACTTGGGAAGTCTAAAGGGCATGTAATGACAGCTGGCAACTGAGCAAATGGGAGGAGAGAGGGTGCTGGACCAAGGATGGCCTGCCTTCCCAGAATTTTTCAGAACCAGGTATGGGTTACCTGAGAAAGTGAGAAGGCCCAGGGAGGTTCCACATGCTAACAATGAGGAGGAGTTAGGGACAGGCAGAAGGAAGCTAGAGATGACACCTAGGGACTAAAGAAGGAATTGTAAGTGGTCAGCCAGGGGAAGGAGTCTTTGGGTTAAAAGAATTCCAGGTGACACTCTCTAGCACTGAGGTCTCAGAAGTAGCCAGTCATGTGCACTTTGAGAGGAGGGTGGCCAAGCCCAAACCCACCTTCAGAGCCTGCAAAGGTACTAGTCAGGCAAGAACTGTGCCATCCTTCCTGTCTTCCCTTCCCTTGCTCCAACTAGGATACCATCTTTCCACTGCAGGGGCCACCCTGAAGCAGGCCCAAGCCTGGAGATGGAGAAGCTTTCACTTTAAATGAACTGGGATGTTATAACAATTATATGGGACTCTGCATGCTAACTACTGAACTGATCCTTTTTTTGGAAGCAGAAGTGACTGGAGTACTTTTTATTACCTGATGAAACTTGCTTTAGATTTTATCCAAGGGATAGGGTAGATCTAGCCACACAGAGGAGATTGAATAAAGTTGTTTTTGGATCATACCCCAGGCATCCTGAGCAGACAATGTGATGGTGATGACTGTACATTTTGAGTCTCCGAATGGAGCCTCCCTTCATCTGAAAGTTCTTAAGGGTATCCGTCCTGCACCCCCCCCCCCACGTGTTCCTTCAGGATCTCCAGAAGTAATTTGGGCTTTCTTCCTTAAGCTGTCTGTAGCTTAAGAACAGTTCCTCTCCAGTCTTTGCTCTTTGATCTTACTGCCTTTGCTTTCACTTTGCCTAGAGGGCCAACAAAGGTGTGAGCATCTGGCAGCTGACTGGGAGGGGCTTAGTCATGTAGGGGAATGACATTTCCTGGATGGATCCTGGTGACTTTGGGAATGCACTCATCACTCATGAGCTTTCGAAACAGTGGTGTCTGGGAACTCGCCTGAAAGCTGTCCTCATTGCCTTTTCAAATAAGCTCAAGGCAAAAGGGCCTAGGCACTTGAAGGAAAAGAAAAGTGGGCTCGCTGTCTTCTCCAGCGACTAAGTCTCTCTCTGAGGTACAATGGTTGTGCCTTTGGTTGGAGGAGTGAGGGAAGCAGAGTGTGAGGGCCAAGAGGAAACTCAGAAAGTGTGGAGTTCAGTTCTTGAAATTCACAAGGCCCATGGAGGTTATGGCTGATTCAAGGTCACATGGCTGGTAGGAGGCATGGCCAGTACTGAAATCCAGGTCTGTCTGGTGGCAAAGTCTGCACCCTTTCCCCCACAGCCTGTTCACTTCTGTCACAGAATTGAAAGGGAACTTGCAGGATAATGAACACCCATCCTTTCTCTGAGTGAGTGAGGAAACCGGTCCGGGGGACAAGTGCTTTCCCCAAGGTTGCACAGTAAGTGACTGGCAGGGTCTAGAAGTCAGTCTACTGGTTCTCACGAAGGTGCTCTCTTCACTCCGGGGTGCCAGGGTGAAGCTACACATCTCAGAGGAGTTTGGGGGAGGAGGAGCGAGTGGTTTCAACACAACAAACTTCCCTACTCTATCCTCTCCCATCCTGCCTGTTTGGATTGCTTTTATAGCAATAGTTGTCTCAATGGGCACTCTGCCTTGCAGTCAGGTTGCCTTTTTCTTCTTGATCTCCTTCTCCTTCTTCTCTTTCTCCTTCTTCTTCTCCTTCTTCTTCGATTGGGAGTCTCACTGTCGCCCAGGCTGGAGCGCAGTGGCACTCTCATGGCCACCCCAGCATCGACCTGCTGGGTTCCAGCAATCCTTCTGCCTCAGCCTTCCAAGTAGCCGGAACTACAGGCGTGTGCTACCATGCCCAGCTATTTTTTTTTTTAATTGTAGAGACGAGGTCTTGCCAAGTTGCCCGGGCTGGTCTCCAACCCACGGGCTCAGGTAATCCACTCGTCTCAGTCTCCGAAAGTGCTGGGATTACAGGCTGAGCCACCTAGCCTGGCCCAGACTGCCTTCTTTTTTCCTCTCTCTCCCTCTTCCTTTCTTTTATATTTGCATTTAAGTTTCATATTACATAATCAGCATCTCAAAATAAGAGGCAGGATAGGATAGTGAAATGAATGCGAACTTCACATTCAATGATAAAACCAAATAATAGTAACAGCCAACACATACCACAGGGCAGGCACTGTTCTAAGAGTTTTACATACGGCTATGGACCGAACTGTGTCTCCCCCAAATCCATATGTTGAAGCCCTAAGCTCTAATGTGATGGAATTTTGAGATGGGTATTTGGGAGGTAATTAGGGTTAGATGAGGTCATAAGGATGGGGCACTCATGGCCACTGCGGCCTCGACCTGCTGGACTCAGGCAATCCTTCTACCTCAGCCTTCCAAGTAGCTGCAATCACAGGTGCACACCACCACACCTGGCTAATTTTTTGATTTATTGTAGAAATGTGGTCTCACCAAGTTGCCCAGGCTGGTCTTGAACCTCTGGACTCAGGCAATCCTCTCACCTCAGCCTCTCAAAGTGCTGGGATTATAGGCTTGAGCCACCGTGCCTGGTCAATTTTTTTGTTAATTTCTTATGAAATTACACCCAGAAAGGTCTGCATCCACTCTAACTGCCTGTTTGAGGATATTGGTCTGGAACATCAGTTTTTTAACCATTTCTGGTGACTGGTTGGGAGCCCTGGCTCTGAGGTTGGGGAGGCAGTGGGGGCTGGTGCAGGCAAGAAGCTCATCAGTTGCACACCAAGGAGGGAGATAAAGCCTAGTGGCTTAGAAAATCCTGGCAGTCACCAGGGATCAGCCTCTCCCCAGAGAACCCTGCTTTAGCCTAGTGGGGAAAGCAATCTAACCCTTGCTCCAAAATCTCTAGGCACACTAGATTTCACAACTTCCTGGAGGAGGACCATCCGTGGGCCCAGACCCAGCTCCCAGGCGCTTTCCCAATCCTGCTTGCTGAATTTAACCTCATTTTCCCTCCTGGACAAATTAAAATAATTGTAAATGTGTTATTTATGGATTGACTAAAATCATTCTTTATTCCACAAAAACAGCTGAGGGTTCTAAATTAGCACGAGGACCATATATTCAAGAACGTTCACTCAGTTCCATCATCTAGCTCGCACGACACTCTTGTTGCACTTCTGCAGAGACTGAGGACAAGAGGTTCTATGACTTGCCTGGACCACTTAGCTAGAAAACGCTAAAGCTAGAAATTCTAAACTGGCTTCCTGATTCGGATACCCATGTGTTGCTTCTCCTGGTACTTCACTCTTAAGGGAACAACAAATCTTTAGCCTGGAAAACAAGGAAGGTAATCCAATGACCGTCTCTCCATCACTCCCGCCTACACTTCAGTAGCATCAGCAGCTGGAGATGGACGGAACAACAGCTGCGCTAACAGCTTTACTCTCACAGGCCCTGCGCACAGGCTTCAGTGAAGCTCTGTGAAGGCAGGGATTGCCACCCACAGCATATTACTGAGGATGTAGTCAGACCCCACACAAACTTTCTTAAAAAAAATAAACTTAAGCCGGGCTTGGTGGCTCAGCCTGTAATCCCGCGCTTTGGGAGTCTGAGGTGAGTGGATTGCCTGAGCCCGCGGGTTCGAGACCCGCCTGGGCAACTTGGCTAGACCTCATCTCTACAATAAATCAAAAAATCACCCGGGCATGGTAGTGCATGCCTGTAATTCCGGCTACTTGGGAGGCTGAGGCGGAAGGATCGCTGGAGCCCAGCAGGTCGAGGCTGCGGTGGCCGGGAGCGGCCACTGCACTCCAGTCTGGGCAACAGAGTGAGATTCCAACTCAATAAATAAATAAATAAATAAATAAACAAATAAATAAATAAAATAAAATTAAGGCAGGGTGCGGTGGCTGAAGTCTGTAATCCCAGCACTTTGGGTGGCTGAGATGAGATAATTGCCTGAGCCCAGGGGTTCGAGACCAGTCTGGGAAAGTTGGTGTGGCCTCTTCTCTACAATAAATCAAAAAATAAGCCAGGCGTGGAGGTGTGCGCCTATAGTTCTAGTTACTTGGAAGGCTGAGGAGGAATAATCGCCTGAGCCTAGCAGATCGAGGCTGTGATGGCCTTGGGTGCCACTGCACTCCAGCCTGGGCAACGAAGTGTGACTCCAACTAAAAAAAAAAAAAAAATTAAGAGACTCACTCTGTTGATCAGGGTGTAATGCAGTGGCATGAACATAACTCATTGCAACCTTGAACTCCTGGGCTCAAACAATCCTCCTACCTCAGCCTTCAGAGTAGCTGGGACTACAAGCATGTACCACCATGCCCGGCAAGTTGTGTTTTTATTTTTTGTAGAAACCGGGTCTTGCTTTGTTACCCAGACTGGTGTCAAACTCCTGGGTGTCAAACTCGTGGGAAGATCCAGGGATCTTCCTGCCTTGGCCTCCCAAAGTGCTGGAATTACGGGTGTGAGCCCTGGGCCTGGCCCCCACACAAACTTTCAATTCTCGGTCCCATGTCTCATAAACATTAGGTCTTTGGTATGCCTGGGTTACCAAGTTTAGTTCTTGCATCAGCTGATTTTATAGTTTCTTACTTTATGTTGGATATTATTTTTCCTCATAATGATTGCAGGATAAGGCAGATTTTTGATATGATTTTAAGATATCAACGTGATTTTTTTTTCGCTGCTTTTATTTTTGCCTCAACGTTCTTGGGTAGCTACAGAAAAAGTTTGTTTTATTTTCAAATCTAAACACGTATGTACATCTTTCTGACATTTGCATTCTCATAATAACTTCAAAATTTGTAAAGCACAAATAAAATAAAAAATAAACCATGTTGTTTTAGGACTATCTTAAGAAATGTGGATAAAGCCAGATTTTGATATGCAGCTGCTTATATGGGTCTTTAACAGGTTTTTTTCAAAAGCATGCATAACTCATAGTCCTTTGATGGAGTTCTTAAGTAATATCTGACTAACACAAAGCTTGGGATCCTGGAGCTGTCACAAAAATTTAATATTTAATTCTAGATTGATCCTATTTTACCACTGTGCAAATGACTTGTCTCAGGTGACACAGTAGGTTGTCCTGAAAACCACTAGCTAGAACTGCAGAATTGGGCTGGATGAGGCTTGAGGGTCACAGCCCAGCATGGAGATAAGTATTTTCCTTTCACCATTGACCGCTCTCCCATGGTGGGTTCTGTGTCTCTGGAAATCGCCATTCTTGGAGAGTAAAGGCCCTACTTTGTGTAATTTCACTTTTGGGGGTAAGGGTGGGTTGGGGTCTAAAGCTTAGCATTTTGGTAACTTGATGAAAGGTTGCAAGGCTTTGTTCAACGTCTTCTCCAGGAAAATTTATGCCTTTATGTCAATAAGACTCCTAAGCTTCTCTGAATTCCTTGGTAAAAATATCTTATGAAGTAATCAGCCATTCACACACTAGTATGATTTACTCGTCTTTAAAGGGATAGATGTCTGAGGCTAAGACCCTGTAAAGGGGTAGAGGTGAGAAAAGTAATGGTCCATTCTCTCATCTCTGTGCTTTGCAGTCCTCTTCATCCTTCAAGATCCCTCTCAAATGCCACTTCTTCTAGGAAGCCTTCCTTCATCTCTCCAGTTAGAGAGATTGCTTCCTTCTCATTGCTTCAATAATATATTTTTCATGTCTTATACAAATACCTCTTACAATCTTTACCCTATATTTAGTTATTTGTGCATTCATTTTCTATTCCCCTCTGGACTGGTAACCCCTTGATGGCAGGGGATACTTTTGATTTACTTTCTGACTCTCATGTATTGTCTAGCTCAGAGAAGGTAAGCTTATTTCTGATCTCTTAAAACCATGACATTGCTTAGAAGTGTCTATGTCTAGTTTTGCATAGGCTTCTCTAGTTTTTTGATCATCCCCCTACAGCAAAGTTTGTGCCACTTGGAAAGGAGCCTTCGATTTCCTCTCTACTCTCACAGTCTTGGTGTAGAATCTGTGTTCCCCAGCCACTGTGCGGGGCCTGCCAACCTGCTCTGGTTTCAGATAATATAAGATCGATTCCTAGCTGAGGGCTTCCTAGCTTTGTTGAGTCCTTGAGTAAGTCATATCATCTCTTTTTTCAGTTTCCCCTGTTATAAAATTGGCATCTTACTTGCCTCTTATGTCTTTGTTCTGAGGATTGGAGATATTACATCTGCAGTACTTAATACAATGCTTTGCACAAAGTAACCTCAATAAATAGTAGCAATTATTATTTTTCAACGAGGTAAAGAACAAAAAAGGCTTAAGATAATGTCTGGCACATGGTAGGGCTGTGAGAACTGTGTGTAAGCTGTTGTTTTTACTCTCATATTAGGAAAGCAATACAATGTTGTAATAAGAGCAAGAGTGTTGGAGTCTACTTTGGGTTCAAATCTCTGCTCTGCTAATTGCTAGTTGAGATATCTTGGGTAAATATCTTAATCTTTCTAAGATCAGATTCCTCATCCCTAAAATAGAAGATAATTCTACCTTTTAGAATTGTTGTGATGATTTAGATAGACCAGACAAACAAACATAGAAATATTTTAAGAGTTGTAGGTGAATTGTATTTACCCAAAATGGCCACAATAATATTTCTTATCTGATAGGCTCTCCTAGAACCTTGCCACCTTCCCTCCTCCTATCAGGAAAGATCTGGACACTAATTTCTCTCTCTGTGAACCTAGGTGAGCTTGTGGGTCAAAAGAAGGCACTAGTTGTGATACGGGGTGCCTTCCTGGACTAGGCCATACAATTCTATCTAGCTTCCACCTTGTTAGTTACCACTTGCATTTGGAGTCCCAAGTGCCATGCAAGAAATGTACCATGGGGTGAGGAAGTCCAGGGCCACACAAAAAGGCCACATGTAGGTAGCCTGCCAATGGCTCCAGGTAAGGCTTCAGTCAACAGCCAGCATCAACTACACAGATAATGTGAGAGAAGATGCTTCCAGATGATTCCAGCCTCAGACTTTGAATCTTCTCACATGAGGCCCCAGACATTGTGGAGCAGAGTCAAGCTGTTCCCCTGAGTTCTTTTCAAATTCTTGACCCACAGAAACTGAGTTGTTTAAACAGCAAAATTTGGGGTAATTTGTTATGCAGCAATAGTTATTGAAACAGGGTGCTAATAAAGTACTGGTAGTACTAGTACCAGATGACAGCAAGTAACAGCATGTGTTACTAGAACGATTATTAGAATTATTCCCATCTGGTAGGGTTTACGTGCATCCTCGCGGCCTCAGGATGCTGAGCAGCTGCCTGGAGAACACCGCCCCTTCTGGCCCGTCCCCAAGCTTTCAACCAATGAGAATCCAGCTTGTATTCCTCCCTCTCCACGCCCCGCCCCATGGTTGCCGGGGCACAAGAGGTGGCGAGGGGCCGGAAGTGGTTTTGTTGGCCTCTTGAATGGCGCGCTGTAAGGATGTTAGGGGCCCCTCTTCCTTGTTTGGGTGCAGCTTTCTTCCCTGCTGAGGAGGGGCAGCGAGTGCTCAGGCTGCCTTTGTGTGGGACTGCTGGCCTTGCCTGGGCGAGGCCGGCTCGTTAATCTCCTGTCCTTTGCCGCTTTTACATACTTGCCCGACAGAGGTCAGCTTCATGGGACACATTCTTTGTTGCAGTTAAGCCAAGCCCTTTAGGTCTCAGAATTGGTTTAAGCCTGATTAACTCACGAGAAAAGGGGAAATTTACATTTGGGACTGGAGAATAAGATATTTAAGTCACTCTTAAAAATAAGTGTTTTCCGGCTGGCTACTTTCAAACCCAGGTGTGCTCTCTCTCTCTCTCTCTCTCTCTCTCTCTCTCTCTCTCTCTCTCTCTCTCTCTCTCTCTCTCTCTCTCTCTCTCTCTGGTCTGTCGCTCTCAATCTTATTCCCTACTCATCTCCTCTCTCTCCCTCCCTCTCATCGCTGTCTCTCTCCTCTCTCTCATCTTTCTCCTCCCCCGCTTTCACACTCAGGCTGGCTTTTCCTCTGCTCTCCTTTTCTCTCTATCCTCTTTTCACCTCCACTCTATTATTTACTCGCTTTCCCATTCTCCTCCAAATTCTGCTCTCTCTGTTTTCTTCTGTCTTTTGTCTGTCTCTCCATTTTCCCCTCTCTGCTTTGCTCCTCCCAGCTTTGATATCTATCACTTTTCAGCATCTTTGTTCCTGAATGGTGAAATGTGCAGCTGTCTTTGAAGCTGACGTCAATGTGGTCACCAAAGGATTACAGAGGGCAGCTGGAATTCTGGGACTTTGGCAATTAGCTTTGCTTATGTGGTGAGCAGTCTTGGTGGGGAATGTGCCCAGCAACGTGTTTTAGATCTAATGGGCCAAATCTTCCCTTGTGCAGAGAGGCTGATGGAAGCCACACTGTGGGGTTGATGGTCCATCGACCAAAGCCCACTGGTATGTCTCCTGTGCTGCTCTTTGGAGGACAATTGCAGGGCAGTGAATAAGGCAGAGATCTGAGGATGATGAGGCCTCTCTCTGAAGGCTTTGGAAAGAGACTTGGACTTGCAGTAAAGATCTCAGGTCCCACTGGCTGTGTGATCTTTGGCCAATCATGTTACCTCTGGGAGCCTGTTCCTCATCCACAACATGGAGTAATGACAGTCATCTTGCCTTCCTCAGGAGACTATTATGAGACTCACAGGAGCTAATGAATGAGAAAGCATTTTGTAAAGTATAAAGTGCTCTACGAATTTAAACTCTTTTTTATTATTGTTGTTATCATGATCATAATTTTTATGTCCCACTAATGTTCATGTTACAACTCATCAGTATTAAGGAGAATAAGCTCTAAGAGGAACAAAATTTTGTTTCTCCCTTGTGTGTGAATTTATGGCATACTTGTGGGAAATAAATATCACTTTTTCGAGGGGTCTTTATCAAGCCCCCCACTTCTGTCTTACCCTGCTCCTTTAAGCCTGGCTAGCCCTTTCTACTGGTGGGCCTGGGAAGGCCAGAGCCAGCCCTGCAGACCTGCGCAGGCTGCTTTCTGCAATGTGCCCCCTTTGCCCACCCTGCACCCTGTATTCTGTCCCATTCCAGCAACTGCCCACTGTGGTGCAAGCCCAGCCCCAGTGTTTGTTCCTGAGACAGAGCAGCTTCTCTGAGGTTAACCCCATTGCGCCCCAGGACCCAGCCAGCCTTCTCAGGTAGTCCTCCCTCCCTCTTCCCTGAACTGGCTTCTGCCATCCTCACCTCAGTCTCTTGGGCTCCCCCTTGTGGTAGGTCTCGGCCACGCCCACTTCACGGATCCTCCAGGAGGTCCTACATTCCTGGAAGAAGGAAGTTGTCCATTGAAGGAATGGTGGTTCTGCTGACCTCAGATTTCTCCACTGACCTCGAAGCCTCTGAGAGGAGCAAAGACAGCTCTGGGGAGCTGCAACCACCTCACTGCCCTTGCTTGGCTTGGTAGTTGTTTGTTTTGTTAAAACCAGTCATCACAACCTTATTCCAACCTGAATCCACATTCTCTTCAATCCTCAAATCTGGATCAGACACAACCCCTCAAGAGTTGAGGGGGTTTACAGGAAGGACAGGAAAGAGGGGGAAATGATTCAGTTGAGAGTTTAGTTTCTCACCTCTTGGCCTCACCCCTGTGGCGGTGCCAACCCATCTACTCTCGCCTTGATCTGTCCTGGGCTCCTGGCCTCTGATGTGGGGCATTGCCCATTCTTGCTCCCCTCTCTGAATCTTGGAGTCGCCGTCCACTTAGTCTCTCGATCCCAATCCCACTTTGGCTCCTACAACTACTCCAAGAGGAGCTATCATTGCATTTTGCACATGGGGAAACTGAGGTCCAAGAAGTTAAATAGTCCCGTCTGCAGTCTGAGAGCTCCTGAATTGAAGAGCCAGAAGGTGAACCAAATTGGAAGCTCATTCCATTACGATATGCTGCCTTCTCTTTGTTTTTACAAAAATGATTAGGGCTTGGCCTTTGCCCTCAAAGAACTCAGGGCCTAATGGACATAAACAGACACTCACATAAACAAATACCTGCTAGAAACCAAGGCAATAGTGGGATAAGGGAGCCATGTACCCATAGCTCTGAAAAATACAAAAGCGCAAGCCATTAATTTTGCCTGAAGAGCTGGTGGTAGTGGTGGTCTATAGATGTGTGTGGTATAACTTTTCAAAGAGGGTCTGTCACGAGGCAACAATGTTAGTATTTTTTTCCAGCTCAGAAATCCAGAGAGCAAATGTAGGTTTGTGTGTTGCCATTCTCCCAACCTTGTCCATGGCAGACATTACTAATCAGTCTTCCTCAGTGAATTCAGATATGGCTGCAGAAGCCTTTGCCACAAAATGTCCAGGTGACTGTACCTTTTTACTGAGCTGGCAGACAAGAGAGCATTTCTGGCTACTCTGGAGTCTTAGACAAAAACTTGTGTTGTCTGCAAAAAGAAACAGGCCCAGAGAAGGGAGTGACTCTTGTATGTCACAATAGTGCAAGAGCACCTCCAATTCCACCAGGATCTGCTTCACTGAACGATTTTCTTATCTCCTGGACATTATTTAGTTCTTCGTAAATATTTATGGAGTTCTTGTGCTAATGACATGAACAGAGAATATTAACTTGTGTTGCCTCTCATTCTCACAACTACTTGTGAGGTAGTCACAATTATTGCCATTTTGCGGAAGAGTAAACTGAGGTTCAGAAATTTAAATAACTTTCCCAGGGTCACACAGCCGAGAAGCTGTAGGATCAACAGTTGGGCTCAGGTCCATCTTACTCTAAAGCCTATTTATTTTTTAAATTCTTCTAAATGTATTATATATATTCTTCTAAATATTATAGAATATTTAAAATCCAAAAGGATTTAAGATACAGTCTTTCCCCCACTCGCTAGTCAGGAAATGAAACAGAGTCTGTTTTATTTTTGTAAAATATCATCCTGCCCTTCATAACACATAAATAAAAAAGATTGAATAAAGTAATTGAGCAATGTTGAACATTTCTCAATGAAGCCTGCTTTTAGTGGAGTTTTAAAATAAATTTTCTTTATAAATTGAAATAATGTCTTTGGATTTCTGAGATTGCAGCAAGGAAAGTCTGTAGTTCACAGACCTGGTCATCGAGGAGTAATTTAATGCCACAGACATAGATTTCTCATTTTACCTTTAATCAATTTTAACAAGCCAGATGGTCATTGCAGCGGGTCCTTTGGCCTCTCCCTTTTCTGCCTCTGCCACTCTCAGGGATTTATTTGAACTTGATTCCTGGTAACAATCTCATACCTTTCTGCCTTCCCCCACCTCCATTGGGTCACTCCCTGATATTCAAAACTCTATCTTCTCTGGCCTCTTCAGTTAGAATTAACCTTTCCTTCCATACTCTGCACTGTCCCTCAATACACGGTAACCCTCATAAAACATGCATATGCCTTGCATCAGTTATCTTTATAATTTCTTTTTTTTTTTGAGTTGGAGTCTCACTCTGTCGCCCAGACTGGAGTGCAGTGGCCGCTCCTGGCCACCGCAGCCTCGACCTGCTGGGCTCCAGCAATCCTTCTGCCTCAACCTTCCAAGTAGCTGGAATTACAGGCATGCGCTACCACGCCTGGCTTATTTTTTGATTTACTGTAGAGATGGGGTCTCGCTGCCCAGGCAGGTCTCGAACCCGCGGGCTCAGGCAATCCACTCACCTCAGCCTCCCAAAGGCGTGGGATTACAGGCTGAGCCACCGAGCCCAGCTATCTTTATAATTTCCACATGAGATCAGCCTTGCTCACCCATAATCTATGGAACAGTAGTTATCATAACTGTGAAGGAGTCACAGTTTCCCAGTGCTTCTCCTAGTCATAATCTTATTTAAAACCTACAATGTCTCTGAGGTATTTTTTAAAATTCAGTTTTACAGATGTGACCATGGAGACTCAGAGAGGTGAGGTGACTTGCCCAAAGTCACACAGCAAGCTAGTTGCAAGATTTGGGCAAATTTAGTGCTCCTTTTCTTTTTTCTAGAATATATAGTATTCTACACATAATTTTAAAAACTGAAATTTGTTATACTTTTATTCAAAGAACCGACCAGCAGTTGCTTTATTCTGTAAGTATTTGTGGCACTTATTATGTGCCAGGAATTATGCTGGGTTCTGGGGAAACAGTTGTGATAAGACAAATAAGTTCCTTGTCTTGTGCAGTTTAGAGTGGAGTAGGGAAACAGGCAATAAACAAGTCAGCAAAGAAATACACAAGATATGGTAGGCTGAATAATATCCTTGCACCCCTGTGAAGAGGCTCACATCTTTGGGGAATCTGTGAAGGTTACCTTACACGGAAAAAGGTCTTTGCCAATGGGATTCAGTTAAGAATTTTGAGATGGGGGATTCACCAACCTAGATTACCTGGGCGGGCTAATGTAATGAGAGAGAATCTTTGGGAAAGGAAGGCAGTAAGATCAGGGTCAGAGAAGTAAATCTCATGAGGGAAGTAGAGATGGGGCTGATTGAACAGCTTTGAAAATGGGAAGGGGCCATGAGCCAAGGGAAGAGGGCAGCCTCTAGAGGCTGCGAAAGACAGGAGGCCAGCTCTGCCCAGAGCCTCCAGGAAAAATGCAGCCCTACCGACCCATTTTAGACTTCCAACTTCCAGAACTAAAAGAGAATAAATAAATCTATGTTGCTTCAAGTCACTAGGTTTGTGGCAATTTGTTACAGCTGCAATAGGAAACTAATACACAAGGCAATTACAGATTATGACTGAAAGAGACATTTTGAAGAGAGGACAGCTGGGGAAACTCTCTCTGATGAGAGGATGAGAGCGAACCAGTTCGAGGAAGAGCATTCCAGACAAAGGGAATAGCAGGTGCAAAGGCCCAAAGGAGCCTGTGTTATGAGGGACAAAAACAGGGCTGGGGTGGCTAGAGCTTAGAGAGACAGCAGAAGGTGGTATGAGGTGAGGGTGGAGATTTAGGCCAGCGTCAGATTTGATTGGCCCTTCTAGGCAATAGTGAGAGGTTGGATTTTCGACGTTTTTTTTTTTCTTTTAAAAAAAATGAGAAACTCTTGAAGAATTTTAAACCAGGAGAAAGGTAAATTGCATTGCCCAAAGTTCCCAGTGCGAAGACCCTTCTTTGGGGCACAGGGAAAATGTATACCCATTCAAGACCAACCCACCCTTGAAATGAGCTGTACCAGGTTCTCAGAACATGTCCAATCTTCATCAGGAAGCAGGGGTTCTAATTTCTGACAGTTATGGTTTGGGTACTCCAATTCTGTGGGGAACAGTTACCTCTGATGTGAACCGTGGGGAGGAGACGATGCTGTCACCTTGAGTAGAGATTCCTGCAGTGAGACATGGAGGAGCACTGGGCACAACTGAGCTCAGAAATACCCCTGCCAAGGGCAGGACTTGCCGTGTGATGGACAATGCAAATATCTTGCTTATCCCTTGCTCTGCCTTTAGAATGGCAGCTCTGTGATCCCTGTTTGTGATTCCTGTGTTTCTAGTTTTAGCACTTAGCAGGTATTCAATAGGTACGTGTTGGAAGCATAGATAATTGGTGGAAAAGGACATCAATAATTTAGCCATCCCCTTTTTTAGGGAGCAGAAACAGAAAGACAGCCAATAAGCTAGAAAATATAACACCAAAACAACCTAAGTCAGTTTTGCTATAATGCTTATTTTGAAAATATGAATTTGTTCTAATGCAGTATTTGCTAGGAACCAAAGTAAGCATAAGTCAGCTTTCCTCCATAAAAAATACTAGGTGAATGCCCCAAACCCAGCTGAACAGAGCTAAGTAAGAATACACAATACCTACACACTCAACAGCCGCCTAGGTCCCTGTATGTGTGAGGTTCCACACCCGTCCACAGCTGGCACTCCAGCTTCTGTCCAATTTCAGACAGTCCTCCTCCCAACACCTCACAATTACTCATGGTCTCTGGTACCCACTTCCACAAGCCAACTACAGGTCTGTATCAAAGTCAAGTGCCATATTTACTATAGTATTTGTGTATTTAACTATTCAATGTGTCTGCAACAGTGCTACTGTTTTATTAGATTCCCATTTTTTAAAAACATGTCCCTGGTGAAGTATTTGAGTGTTGTGACCATTTTCCATGTAAACCCTGTGGTTTTTAGTGGGTGATTTTTTTAAGCATACATATGTGGCATTAGAGCAGAGCTGACCGTGCCTTTCTTCTGTTTGCAACAACAGGCAAACAAGAAAACACACACAGTACTTCGCAAGAAAGTGAAATCAAACCACTAAGCACTAAGAATGATTCATGATGTCTTCCTGGAATATAGGACAAGTCTTCTATTAGTTATTACTTTTTTCATCCATCCTTCCATTCACTTATTTATTCTAAAAATATTTATCAAGTGCCTACTATTGTTGGGCAGATAGACCCTAGTGGTACAGCAGAAAACAAAACGAGAGTCTTAGGAATCTTAGGGTTAGGAGAACCCTAAGATTACCATGAGGAACAGCAATGATAGTTCATCTTTATTATAGGCTCACTATGCATCAGGCACTGTGATCAGCATGTGAAATATGTCATTGTATTCAATCTTTTCAATAACCTGGTGGCTATTGACAGATATTACCAATAAGTGAGGTAGGCATTATCATTTTTTCCATTTTCCAGATGAGGATACTGAGGCTTAGCAATAAGTAGTAGAGATAATATTTATCCCTGGGCCCTGTGACTCCAGAGCCTGTGCTCTTTTTTCTTTTTTTTTTGACCACAGCCTCGACCTGCTGGGCTCCGGCGATCCTTCCATTTCTGCCTTCCAGGTAGCTGGAACTACAGGCGCATGCTACCACGCCCGGCTAATTTTTGACTTATTGTAGAGATGAGGTCTCGCCAAGTTGCTCAGGCAGGTCTCGAACCCATGGGCTCCCAAAGGTGCGGGATTACAGGCTGAGCCACCGAGCCCGGCCTGTGCTCTTGAATGACAGTGTTGAGATATGGCCACCCTGCCTCTGTTTACGTATCTCTGGAGTCGGGGAACACATTTCCTCTCTGTCTCTGGAGCAACCTATTCCATCTTTGGAAGTATATCTTTTGGCAGTATATCAAAGGGGTGAAAAGAAGGGGATGCCAACAAGATGCATATACATCTTAAGAGATGCCATCTATGCATGACTTTTTGAAGTTGAATTGAATTATGGTAGCAAGAGTAGTATGACGTTCCAGCATTTTCTTGATTCCAGCATTTTCTTGGCCTGTCCTTCCTGTCACATGGTAACGCTAGCATTCATTTGATTAATGCCATCTTTTGGGCGAACGTCATACTCAAAATGTATATACATTTTTTGGCACCCTCTGTATTTCTTTTCTTTTTTGAGTTGAAGTCTCACTCTTGTCACCCAGGCTGGAGTGCAATGGCACACTTAAGGCCTCGACCTGCAACCTCGACCTGTTGGCCCAGGTGATCCTTCTCCTACAGACGCACGCCACCACACCCGGCTAGTTTTTGTGATTTATTGTAGAGACTAGGTCTCACCAAGTTGCCCAGACTGGTCCTGAACCCCCGGGCTCAGGCAACCCTCTCGCCTCGGCCTTCCAAAGTGCTGGGATTACATGCTGAGTAACTGTGCCCAGCCCACACCCTGTATTTTTTTTTTTTTTTTTTGAGTTGGAGTCTCACTCTGTCGCCCAGACTGGAGTGCAGTGGCCGCTCCCGGCCACCGCAGCCTTGACCTGCTGGGCTCCGGCGATCCTTCCACCTCAGCCTTCCAAGTAGCCGGAATTACAGGCATGCGCTACCACGCCCGGCTGATTTTTTTTGACTTATTGTAGAGATGAGGTCTCGCTGCCCAGGCGGGTCTCGAACCTGCGGGCTCAGGCAATCCACTCACCTCAACCTCCCAAAGGCGCGGTATTACAGGCTGAGCCACCGAGCCCTTTCACACCCTGTATTTTAACGGCTGGCACTGGAGCTCATTGTAGAGGGAGAGTTGAATTCATTTAAGAAAATACGTTGAGAGTCCACTTCCTTTGGGGGTGCAGAGGGCTCTGAGGGGAAATCTGAAAGGACACCAAGTTTTATGTTTTGCATAAGATTTTAATAGGAAATTATGGTTTGGGCCGAAGAGAGGGAGAAGAAGAGACAGAAGGGACTGTGCAACTTGGCAGAGCACCAGTGCCTGTGGGGAATGGTGACCAGTGAGGGTGTCCTGTGGGTGGAGTGACTACAGGCTTTCAAAAGCTGGGGAGGCCTTTGACGTTGTTTGCTTTGCTGTGAGGTCAACCCTTTCCTCCTCCAGGCCTCCATGGAGTCTGTGGCACATGAGTGGGAGATCAAAGCTCAAAGGTCATGTCCCAAACTGGGCTGGAATGGAGCACACTGGGGAGGAGGAACCCGCACCCTAGTACTTGCCCACTGAGTGATGGCCAGCCACTGTCGGGTTTCCTTGGTCAGTTGAGGGAGGCAGAGCCACCGTTGGGATGGGAGGAAACCAGAACCAGTTGAGTAGCTGGGAGCTGAGTTCTGGGGAATTTGCAGATGTCTGGGGACCTCAGGTGTAGCTCAGGGCGGTCAGGTCCATTTTTGCGAAATTCTTAAAGGATTAGGGAAACTTGGGTGGCCTCTGGGTTACAGTAGTTAGGAGTAAGGGCTCTTAAGCAAAGGAAAGCTGGATTTGAGGCTCAGATTGGCCATTTATGAGGTGACCTTGAACAATGCCTTCAACCTACCTCCCCTCAGCTATCTTCACCTACATGAAGATGACTATCTTCCCTTGTGTGGTTATTTTGAGGACTGAATGTATGTAAAATGTTTAGCACAATGCCAGGTGTGTTAATCAATCAATCGATGGTCTTATAACTAAGTCCAGTGATGGAGTGTTAATAGCATAGGGTTTTACTTGGCTGGATCAAGGTTCAAAATCCAGTTTCACTACTTACTAGCCTTCTCTACCCAAACCTGGAACTGGCTCTTAGCAAAATGGGGAAATTAGACCTACCTGCGAAGGTTGTGGTATGGGCTAAATGAGAGGATTGAACATACCTAATGCTCTGCCAGGTACACAGTAGATGTTCAATGATCAGTGCCAAGGCTAATTCATAGGGTGCCTCTTCTTCTGGGTGATACAGCCTGCAGGTTTCAGTCCCACTCACCATCCTGGCCTGGGTACCTTTGTGCAGTGTGCAACATGCACATCTGTAGGACATGGTCTACCCATGATTGGCAGCTGTTATGACCGTGCCAGTTAGTATTCTTCTGCTTCTGACTACCCACTTTGTTCTGGCTAAAGACTGTTCCAGGTGTAGAAGAAAGCACCTAGGCTCTTTCTTGGTTTTCTCTTTCCAACTGATTTTCTTCTTGTGACCTGGTTTCTACACCCCGCTTTCCTACCTCCACCCTTGATCACCCTGCAGGCAGGATCCTGGTCAACCCCTGTCTGCTCAGCTGGCCTGGAGACCACTCAGCCGGAAGGCTGGATCAATGGCCTCCCTCCTGTCTCATAGGCCTAGCCTGGGATCTGGAACAGCCTCTACCGAGATAATCTAATGCTTTAATCATCAACAGCAGTCAGAATGAAGCAGATGATCACCACCCCTAAAGGGTGTGAATCCTCAGTGGGAGCAGGGCTGGCTGCAGGGCCATTTTTAGTGGGATTTTTAGTGACTGGCCACAGAAGTGCAAGGAGAAAATGCCAAGCTGGAAGGCGGCCTGACAGCGGAAGCTGGGCTCTGAGGGGCCTGCATGTAACTTTCAACCTCAACCCTTTGTGGTTCCTGTCAGTCCATGGTGAGATGGAAGCAGCCTTTCCTCTGCTGGAAGCTGAAGCAGACTGTGAGGGACAGCTTGGTGGGTGTGAGCTGAGTGTTTAGCCCACCGGCAATTCCTAATGCCAGGGGCCTCAGCTCTCATAGTATTCCCATTTTACAGGGTAGGAGACTGGGCCATGGATGTATGAAATGGCTTTCTTTTCTTTTTTCTTTCTTTCTTTCTTTCTTTCTTTCTTTCTTTCTTTCTTTCTTTCTTTCTTTCTTTCTTTCTTTCTATCTTTCTCTCTCTCTCTCTCTCTCTCTCTCTCTCTCTCTCTCTCTCTTTATTTCTTTCTTTCCAATCATAGCTCACTGTAACCTCGAACTCTTTTTTTTTTTTTTTTTTGAGTTGGAGTCTCACTCTGTCGCCCAGACTGGAGTGAAGTGGCCACTTCTGGCCACCGCAACCTCACCTGCTGGGCTCCGGCGATCCTTCCGCCTCAGCCTTCCAAGTAGCTGGAACTACAGGCGCTACCACACCCGGCTAATTTTTTATTTATTGTAAAGATGAGGTCTCGCCAAGTTGCCCAGGCGGATCTCAAACCCGCAGGCTCAGGCAATCCACTTACCTCAGCCTCCCAAAGCGCGGGATTACAGGCTGAGCCACTAATCCCAGCTGTAACCTTGAACTCTTAAGGCTCAAGCAATCCTCCCACGTTAGCCTCCTGAGTAACTGGCAGTACAGGTGTGTACCACCAATCCAGCTAATTTTTAAATTTTTGGTAGAGATGGAGTTTTGCTATGTTGCCAAGGCTGGTTTTGAATTCCTGGCCTTAAGTAATCCACCTGCTTTGGTCTCCCAAAGTGCTGGGATTATTGGTGTGAGCCACTGTGTCTGGTCAGAAATAACTCTCATGAGATCATCCTTCAAGTAAGTTTTCATCGTAGTTGTCTTCTTCATTGCTTCCTTAAGAGCATTCATTCAGTAGAGTGGTGAAGTGAGGTGACCAGATTCCCTGGGTTTGCCTCCCAAACTGGTTGTGTGATCTTGGACATGTTACTTACCCTCTCTGTGTCCCAGTTTCCCATCTGTAAAGTAGGAAGCATAGAAGGCCCTTATAAATATGCTTGGCACCTAGGAAGTACTCCAATAGTGTCAGCTGTTGGTGGTATTATTTCTGTTGCTGGCATCTGCCGGCACTTGCCACAGATCCTAGTTGATTCCCACAACAATGCAGCAAGGAATTGTCAGCCCCATTTTTCAGATGGGGAAAGGGAGTCCCAGAGAGTTGAATCAAATTGCGAAGGGCACTACAGCTAGGAAGGGCAGGAGGTTGGCCTTGAACTCAGGACTTTGCCCTCCCAGCTCTAAGATCTTTCTCCTTTGTAGGCTGGAGCTTCCTACTGGCTATGTCCCATAGGAATTTGAACAGAGGAGACAGGTGTCAAGAAGGTGATGAAGAGTGTGTGAATGTGTATAATGTGTTAGAAAGTATGGAGGGAAGGAAAAGAGCTATGACCCAGTGCTCAGGTTAGCCAAGATTTAGCTCCTCTTAACTCCCTCATGACTTCCAGGGTGTCCCTAAAACAAATTCTGAGAGAAAGAGCCACAGATTCATTCTGAGTGATCCCCCGCTGGCCTCGACATGGGATTACTCTCCAATCCTGCCCATGCTCAGTGGCATGGCCATGTGAAACTTGGGACTGTCCCCTCAGTAGCAGTTCTACCAGAGTCATGTGACCTCTATAGTCTGGCATTGGGGTATATCTCTCTCAGCCTGGCTTGCTTTGGTCTGTCCCTGATCATTCTGTCTTCTAAATCAGTAGTCTCCAACCTTTTTGGCATCAGGGACCAGTTTTGTGGAAGACAGTTTTTCCACAGACTGGTGCAGGGGTGAGGGAGAGTGGTTTCGAGATGATTCAAGAGCATCATGTTTATTGTGCACTTTATTTCTATTATTATTACATTGTAATACATAATGAAATAATTAAAGAACTCACGATAATGCAAAATCAGTGGGAGCCCTGAGCTTGTTTTCCTGCAAATAGATGGTCCTGTCTGGGGGTGATGGGAGACAGTGATACCCAAACTGTGTTGCTTATGTCCAGTCTATTCTGTAATCTCATTTTGGTTGCTGCCACTGCAGAAAACCCTGAAGCACAAAGATAGGATATTGGAAATGGAAGCAGACTTTTCACTGCTGATCTGACAGGAAGAGGAGCTCAGGCAGTAGTGCAAGCAATGGGAGTGGCTGTGAATATGAATGAAGCTTCACTGTCTCATCCACTGCTCACCTCCTGCTGTGCGGCTTGGTTAGGCCACAGTTGGGGATCCCTTTTCTAAATAACTCTTCTATGCACCTTTCCTCTCTAGCACACTGCCACTGATTTAAACCCCCTTCTCTCAGCAGGACCACCACCACAGCTTTCTAACTGATCTCACTGACAGGCCTAGGTCCTATCCCCAATGTACAGGTGCTGCCTGGGAGAGCAGCCTCCTTGAATGTGAATTTCCTGGGGTCACTTCCCTCTTTACACTCCTTGAGCTTTCCAGGCCCATTTGAACATCTCACCCCCCCCCTCAGCCCTATCTGCAGTCCCTCCTCCACCCCAAATACTACAGTGGTAGAGCCCAACAGCTCCTAAAGGTGTGTCCCCAGAAAATAGGCCTTTAGATCATGAATAGGTGGGGGAAATTAGCATAGAAAAAATACTGAATGAGGTTCAGCAGGTTTATTTGTTGTGAGGCTTCTCAGAGCCTCTTTTGTGCTGATTTCTGATACAAAAGCCTTCCAAAATTGTTTGCAGGCAAGGTCACCTGGCACATCTCATGGCCTCACAGTTTTAACAGTAGCTGATAGCTAGCCTAGCACTCACTACATGTCAGGTACTGTTTTGTGTGTTTTAGTTCTATTAACTTAGTTCCTGCAACTCTAGGAGCAGGCACAGATCACTACTACCCCCATTTTGTAGATGAGGAAACTGAGGCACAGAGAAGTTAAATAGGTTGCCTAGGTTCACCCAGCTAGTCTGCGGTGGAGCCAAGATTCCATCGCAGACATTCTGAATCTGAAGTTGGCACTCATGGTCACCACACTATACCCACGCTTTGAGGATTTCACATGCACCTGGCACCGTGATAAGCACCCTACATGCATTATTTTCTTGATCTTTACAACAACCCCGGAATTCTTATCTATATCCTTTTTGGTTAGAGAAACAGAAATGAAGAGAGCTTACATGAAGCCAAGAGTTATCTGAGGTGAGATATGAACCCAAGTCTTCTGGAAACTGTGAATCTCCAGACTGTGTTGTTGGGAACAGACCAAGACATCCTTTACCAAGGAGCATCTCACAGTGTGTAAAATACACACTGGCAATGTTTCTCTAGCTCTCTGGAAACAGCCACTGTCGAGTGACATCATCCTGTTTCCTGACACCCAGGACTTTGCCTGCACTGTTCCCTTGGCCTGGAGTGCCACCTTTCTGCTCAGTCCTTCTGGCACCAAGGAAGAGCTCAAAGAAGGCCCTCGCGCCTCAGGTTTCCCAGATTTTCCCCTTCCAAGCAGCTAGCTTTCCCTCTCTGTGTTTCCATGCAACAATGGTCTGCTGCAGTATAGATTCTTTCATTTATGCATTCTCTCCCTCATTCATTCACTCAACACATATTTATTGAGCAACTACTAAATGCCAGCATTGTTTCAGGTCCTAGAAATACAGCAGTGAATAAAATGGACACAAACTCAGGTCATCGCAGAACTTACATTGTGGTGGGGGAAAGAAGACAATTAAACAAGTAAATGATGTGCAGCATTTTTGAAGGTGAAAAGGGATAGGGAGGGTTTGGGGCACTGGAGAAGGCTGACCTGAGACTGTGACCTTCAAGAAAGGACTCAAAAGGTGTGTGTGTGTGTGGGGGGGGCAGCCAGAAGGATCAGAAGCAAAGGGAGGCAAGGGACTGTGGTGGGAGAGAAGGTGTGTCCCCATGTCAGGGTGGCAGAGCGGGGAGGAGCTGCAGACACTCAGTAGAAGCTTTGGTGGTGTTATTTTCAAGTATTTCATTAGCGTTTTCAGAAGAAATAATTTAGTGATGAACTAAAATATGTGTGGCCATGGAGCCCATACCCACATCTGAAGATCTGGGGAGCAACAAAAGGCTCAGGAAGAGAATGAGGGGCCTGCTTTAACCTTGACCTTGAGCTGTGCCTGCCATCTTGCCTACTGATTTGTCACTTGTATAAGGAACCTAAAGACGTTTCAAGTCCCTTCCAATTCTGGCTTCCTGCTATTTTGGGAGACTTGGACTCCTTTTCTATGGAATGGGTTATAAAACCTGCTCCAGGTAGTCACATCAAATCAGGCAATGGATGGGCTTTTCTTAAATGAAATGTGGAATCCAAAGCAGATAAGGGTTAGTCATAATAGGAACTCTGCTGTCATGTGGCAATAGCCAAATCTACTGGTGGGCACTTCCTCATGTTGATTGGAACAGGAATGCCATGACTTGAACATTACCAGTTCTACTTCATGGTTGAGGAAACTGTCTTAGAAGGCGAATTCCCTTGCCTGAGGTCACAGAGATGGTGAGAAGAGAACCCAGGATTCAAACCCCACAATGTGTCAGAGCTTGTGCTGATCTCCCAGCAGCACACAGAGGCAAGGCCGAGGCCAAAGCCAGGCTCCCAGACAGGGAGCAAAAAGAGCTAACGGCAACAGTAACCAAACACAAATTCCCAGCCCTTACGGTTGCTGTTAGCCTGGAACAAGTGTACCCTAAGGAGAAGAGTGGGATCTAGTGTGGCCTGAGGCTTTGGGCCAACTCAGGTTGAAGTATGACATGGAGAAGCTCCTGGCCAGTCCTGGCTGCAGCCACAACCCTTGGTGGCGCAGGAGGCCTGTGCCCAGTCCCCTAACTCGGTGTCTGTGGATCAGCAAAGACCAAAGGTGTCCGCCTTGCCCGATCAAGGACCCTAAAATATAAGAGAAGAGAATATCATGGGGGAGAAAGAGCAGAAAATCATTTTATATATAGTAAAATAAATAAAAGGCCTAAACAATACTATCTTTATTAATATTTTCATAGTAGTGATAAGATAGATGGGTTGGAATTAGATATGGAAGAATGTAATATTCTATAGAGGAAACTCTAGGGAGACCCAGAGAGTTATGAAGGTCATTTCTCATTAAGGGTGAACTTTCTGTTCTTTCTTCCCCTGCCTTTATCCTAACTAAGCCTCTGCCCGAACCAGCAATTCCCCACTCCTTTTGTGTGTTGGAGACAGATGTGCCACCAAATGCCCCCCTCAGCTAGTCAGCGCAAGGCTATTTTTAGTTTTTTCAAACAACTAATGAAACTGGTGTCCATTCTTGGACACTGGGTTTTCTTTTATTGGCCGTTTCAGCTACTCTGGAGTATAAGTAACATGTTATCTCTGCAACTCTTAGACACAATGATGGAAATGTTTTTCCCTTGACTTGGGTCACAGGAAGAAGCAAAGATTCTTGAATTTTGGAGACAGTCGGTACCTTGGGAGGGCTGCAGGCTTTGAGGTAGACCTGAATTCCCAAGACACAGGGTCTTTGGCGATGAAATGTGCATCGTAGCACCCACCTTGTAGGTTGTTTCTGTCTGTGACGTGCCTATCATGGAGTCTGGAACAGGCACACAAGAAACATTTGCTCACGGAGTGGATGAATGGTTGGATGAGATGACACTGGTATAGTTCCCACTAGAGCAAATGCTTACTGAATAAAGGAAATGGTGTTCATGTAACACTTAGAGCAGATTATTGTCGAGGAGTATTATGGGTTGAATTTTTATTCCCTCGCCTCAGCAGTGTTGGAGTTCTAACCCCCAGTATCTCAGAATATACCCCTATTTGAAGGTAGAATCTTGAAAGAGGTAATCAAGTTTAATTAAGTCTCAGGGTGGGTTCTAATTCAATATGACTGGTGTCCTAATAAAAAGGGGAAGTTGGGACACAGAAACATACACAGGGAGAACGCCATATGAAAATAAAGACAGAGATCAGGGTGATACACCTACCATCCAAAGAATGCCAAGATGGCCAGGAAGTTGCCAGAAGCTAAGAGAGGGGCATGGAACAGGTGCAGTCTTCCAACCCTCACAAGGAAGCAACTTGGATGACACCTTGAACTTGGGTTTCTACCTTGGAGAAATGTGAGACAACATATTTCTCTTGTTGAGGCCACCCAGTTTGTGGTATTTTGTTACAACTGCGCACACACAAAATTAATATAGAGAGTGTTATGGTGTGAATATTTGTGTCCACTCCAACATTTATATGTTAAAACCTAACCCCAGTGTGATAGCCTTTTGTCAGGTGATTAGGTCATGAGGGGAGAGGTCTCACAAATGGGATCAGTGTCCTTACAAAAGAGGCCTGGGGGAGCTTGTTGGCTCCTTCCCCCACGTGAGGGCAAAGCTAATAGGCACGGTCTTTGAAGCAGAGAGCAAGCCCTCTCCAGACACTGAATCTAGTGACACCTTGATCTTGAAATTCCTGGTCTCCAGAATGATGAGCAATAAATTTATGTTGTTATAAACTATCCAGTCTAAGGTATTTTGTTATAACAACCCACAAGGACTAGAACAGACAGCATTAGTCAAATTACATAATATGTAAATCCCTGGCTCTGGTCTGGTATAGAATACAACCTCAATAAATGCTGCTAAAATGAATCAATGAGATAACACAGAGGAAATACCTCACACGATATCCAATATGTAGTAGGTGCTATTGATACTAGTTAAATTGAATACATGAATGAATGAGGTTTGCATGAAGCATGTATGTCAGAGCTTGGCCTAAAGGCAGATAGATGTTCAGTGTGTATTTTGCTAACTGGATGAGCTTCAGAGCTAACATTTATAGAGCACTTATTACAAGCCAGTCAGTACGTCATGTAACTGACATGTGTGTAATGCTCATTTAATCCTTATAACAACCCTACTAATTATCCCATTTTACAGGTGAGGAAACTGAGCTGCAGAGAGGCTAAATAGCTTCTGTGAGTTCACCCAGCTTACGAGCAGTAGAGTTGGCTCTTGGGCCTGGTTTGTCTAGGGCTGGGGTGTTTATTGGAATAATGTATGTAAAGAGTCCGGCATGTCTTAAGTGCCCAATTCCAAACCAGTGAGTGGATGGGAGATACCTGGGTAAAGCCCAGCGTGCAGTGCCATGCCTTAATGCTCCCTTCCTTACTCTCAAGTTCTCTCTGATTCAGACTCGTCTCCACAGACCTTTAGGGCTTGGCACTTCTCGAGAGCAGAATGGAGTGCCTGGGGCTGGCCAGAATTAGCGGGGCCTTCCTCCGGGTGGAGCCCCTTCTCCTGGTCCCTCAGCTGGGCTAAGAGAAAGCTGACTTAATGCTGAAGAGGGCAGTGGAGCAGCGAGGGCGTCAACGCTTCACGCTGTCACCAAAGCAGCTCAGCTGTCACAGGGCTGGCGGCACAGAGCATCCTGCCCCTTCTCCATAATTCATCCCACAGCAAGTGTGGCGCTGACTCGGCGCTTCCCGCCGCAGGGTCCGGCTGGCCGGCTGTTCACACACTTTCCCAGACGCTCCTGGGTTGTGCCAAGTCCCAGCAATGGCAGTGATTTACGGTGTCACAGGCCAGCGTCCTCTGCCCTGACCACTGCTCTCCACCACAGATTTAATTATTTAAACAGATTTTACATTTTATGAGTGTGCCCTCAGGCCTGGCAGAGGAAAGAAAGCCTTAGGAGAAAAAGAACTCTGCTTGAAACATTTAAATTGAAAAATCAAGGACAGAGTACAGGAAACATTTCTAATTCCTGAGTGCTTGTGGTGTTCAAGGCCCTTCTGAATTTGCCCCATTTTACCAGTGTCATCCCTTGTTGCTGCCTCACTGTGTAAAAAAGTATGACTTAATCATCCTTGCAAGTTGACAATTTTGCTTTGGCTAGTTGACCTGTCTACAATGCATGTGCACCCTAACACACACACACACACACACACACACACACACACACACACACACTCACTCACTCACTGATGGGGTTTTACTATGTACCTGGTACTGAGCCAGGGCTTGGAAGGTGGGAGTGAACAAAACACACAAAAATGCCTGCCTTTGTGAGTTTTCTGTTCTATGGCAGGAGACTGGGATTACAGGCTGAGACATATGAGCTTCTTAAACAACTGTAGGTGGCCACCAGCTTACAGGGCCCCGGCACACCCTGTCTGGGTCTGGGATGATCCACCCTGAATCTCAGGTCATCAGGTGTCTATGTTTTCCCTGCTTGACTCAAGAGAACATGTCTGGAGAAAATGAATCTCACCAGCCTCTCTCTTCCAAGCTCTTCACCTCTTTGTAAACTGGGGATAACAAAGTCCAAGGCTATTAAAATAATAATGCAAATAATCCATATTTTTCATCTTCAAAGCACTTTGGAGCATCCGATTAATCTTCTCAGTACCCTTGTGTGTAGGTAAGTATAATGTTTTGCTTTTAGATGAAGAAACTGAAACATGAGGTGATTAAACTGTGGGCCTGAGGCTACAGTGAAAGTAAGGTTTTGAGTGGGGATTGGATTCATCAGTCCTCAGTTACTTTGAACAATTGCAGACTCCAAGGGCCATGCCCCTTGGGCAGCTGCTAAGGAATATCGTCAACCTGCTTTGGTGGGTCAGGGCCGGGTATGGGGAAGAGCTGGAGCTCAGGCACAGACGCCACCACGTGAGGTTGAGTGACCTTTGGCAGGTGATTTCAGCTCCCTGCACTCAGATTCTTCATCTATAACATGGAGATGATACCTTTGTTGCAGAGTTATGAGGTTGAAAAATAACTGAGGTTATGTTTGTTGAGTGCTTAGCATGATGCAGGTTACCTTTCTCTTAAACATTTCTAGAGACAGAAGAGTTTGAAATGGGCAAAAAGTTTGGAACTGCTCATCATCATCACTGTGGCATCCAACATCTTTTGCATGCTTGGTGTGTTCCAGACATAATGGTGATTTAGCATAATTGTATTAAATGCTGTGTCTTGTTATTATTATCGGTTAGTTGCCACACCTAGGGTGTTATATCCATCTGCTTTCTTTCTCCATGAACAAATGTCAAATGTCTGTCCTGCATGCTGCGGGGGATATAGAATTGTCTTGAATGCGGACACTGCTCTCTGAGAGCTCTAGTTGGGGAGGCGTAGTACCGTCAGAGTTATGAATGACTTCGGTCTACACCCTCAGCATCACTGGGAGTTGGCTTTGTGGAAGCCCGAGTGGCTCCAGCAGGATAAGTTGCAATTAGTCTTGCTATAAATAGCTCACATTCTAGATATGCCATGAACAACATTTGGCATATAACATGCATTATTTTGTCTAATCCTCATAACAATCCTGGGAGGCAAGAACAATTAAGGCTCCAATTTTGTAGATGAGGAAACCGAGGAGAAGAGCGAAGTCATTTTTGCAAGGTCCCATAACCAAGTACGTAGTTGGCCAATTCTGAGTTTAGTATGTCTAAGAGGAGATCTGTATTTGAAGTCAGAGTAGAGAGGAGTAGATTACAGCCAGATTCATAATTCAGCTCCTAATAACTTGCTGTGTGAACCTACTGGCTGACCCTGAGTTTTCTGTACACCTTTAGCAGATCACCAAGTATTTACGGGATCTCTGTTATTGGACCAGACTATATTAGGCACTATGGATGTCAGAAGAACAGTAGAGATACCTTTTTTTTTTTTTTTTTGAGTTGGAGTCTCACTCTGTTGCCCAGACTGGAGTGCAGTGGCCGCTCCCGGCCACCGCAGCCTCGACCTGCTGGGCTCTGGCGATCCTTCCACCTCAGCCTTCCAAGTAGCCAGAATTATAGGCATGCGCTACCACGCCCGGCTGATTTTTTTTTTTATTTATTGTAGAGATGAGGTCTCGCTGCCCAGGCGGGTCTCGAACCCGCGGGCTCAGGCAATCCACTCACCTCAGCCTCCCAAAGGCACGGGATTACAGGCTGAGCCACCGAGCCCGGCTACCTTTTTTTTTTCAAGGATATATTGAGACAGAAGTATCTGAGTTGGGCAAAGTGTTTGAATATGCTAGTAATCATCAGCATCACTGCCATCCACCTTTCAGGTGCTTGGCATATTCTAGATATAAAAGTGTCTGACATAGACTATTCCATTGACTCCTCAAAAAATTCTGTATAGTAAGGTATTATTTTCCCCACTTTAGAGATGAGAACACTGAGGCATGCTAAAAAGCTCACAGATGGTAAGTAACTTGCCCAAGGTCAGAGAGCTAGCACATATGAGAGCTGGCTCTTAACTCATGCAGGGTTGCGGAGAGATTGCTATTGCTTGTGGTAGCATTCTGATGGAGAAGCCTCCTGTCTTATCCCCTCCCCCAGTGCCCCAGCCAACTTTCTCCTTCAGCAAGAATGAATAACGTTAAAGTTGGAAGAGTCACTCTTTGGTTTGCACACATTTACAAGGCTGCCTTGGGAGGATGTTTAACCTCTGTCTGCACCTCCATTTCCTCATTGCTCACGTGTGTCTGCCTCCTGGGGTGTGCCTGTATTATTAATGATGGCAACGTGATCTGAGCACACTGTACTGAGATAGATTCATGAGAGTGCAAAGTACGATTAATCTCGAGAACCATTCAACAGGGTCACGTGGAGCTGAAGGACACTGGGACCCTCCATTGCACAAATCCTTGGTATAAGTGCGCTCACCTCACTCTCATGTCTGAATCTCTCTAAAACCCTGTGTGGTAGGCTGCACGGCAGATGGGTGAAAGCATGTCAGGGTCACAGAGACCCATAGGATTTCTGGGAGAAAAAGAAGAGCATTGGGCCAAGGGGAAACTTGTGGCACAGAACGGCTAGTGCTCACCATGTCATAGCTATACCAGTTTCCCAGTCTTTCTCGCAGTTAGGTGTGTCCATGTGACTGGATCTGGGAAATGACATGTGACTCAGTGGAGTATTTGCCATTTCTGGGCTTGGCTCCTAGAAACTGCCCATTTGGGACCTTGCTCTCTTACTGCTAGGGGACTCAAATGAGGGTGGAATCACAATGTGGATGGAGCCTGGGCCCTCAAATGGTGGCTGAGTTTCCTTGCCTACTCAGATTCATCTGGAACATGAAAAATAAATGTTTGCCATGTTAAGTCACTGAGATATTGGGGTTTATCTGTTGCATCCACTACCATTATTTACCTAAGAAATAATAAAAGTAATACAACTTGTATAGCATTTTTAGTTTTCTAATCACTTTCATATGTTATCATTTGGAGGATCTGCAGTAGATTCTTTGGTTATTATTAGTATTGCAAATGGTTATGTGTTTCTGGGACAAATTATTTGTCTTCAGCCTGTGACTATCTTTTGGATTGGACATCTTTTCCTTTGTCACCCTGGCTGTTAGAAAGTTCAGAAATTGTGGCTTTGTGATCAAAGTTGTATGACATGCTGTTTGGGTACCAACCTTATTTTTGGTGCCATTTTGCTTCCCAAGTCATTCACTTTCTCCAATCTCAGTTACCTCATCTATAAAATGGAAATAGTCATAGAGCCAACTTGATTGTGTGTGGCCAGGCTTCCATCCACCTGAGTAGCTCACACTCAACTCTGCTCCAGACTAATTTTCCGAGTCCCAAGTTTCAAGAGATAGAATGTAGAAGAAAGCTTAGTGATGCCCACACAGACTTTTTATTCACTGTTTCTCAAACTGCTGGAGGTTGTCAGTGGTCTGCCAGGAAGCCAGTGAAGTCACAAAGCAAATGTGTACAATTTTGCTGTAAATGTGCAGAAACAAAATGTTTGAATTTTGATATGGTATATGTATAAGCAACACCAGGAGATGCTTTTGTTCTATGTTATCTAAACTCAAGGTCTTCCTCACCCCCTGCCAAAAAAAAAAAACAAAACACAGGAAAGTTGAAAATTCTTATGTGATGGTGTGAAAGGACAATTTGACACTGGTCATAATTTAATGGTAACCACTGTGCCCTGCTGCTTTGGCACCCCTGGCATGCCCTCCCTTGGTGGTTCTGGGCCAAGCGTTTGGCTTTTACCAAAACTACCCGAGAGCAGCCCCTTGGACTATTTGATCACACTTGCATATCTCTTCCTGATTTGTATGAAGTGTTTCACTTCATACATTTGTATGAAGTGTTTCACCTTCAATCAGAAGGGATTTCCTTCTGACTCTCGTAGGAAAAGCATCGCTCTTCCCAAGGAATGGTCACTTGTTCTCCTGCTGCTGTAAGGAGTACTAAGTAAGCTGTGAAATTCGTCCTTGATCCTTGGCAGCCTTGAAGCCTTGTTGTTGAGTTTTACACATATTTGTTTCTCTTATTTCATTTAAACAAATTGTTATTTCTCTTCTTCCCAACCCTTTTCTAATATTTTTTGTTAAGTTTATTGCAGATGTCCTTTTTGAGTAATTTTCTTCAAATCCTTTCTAGGGTGTTGCAGCATGTAAATCAATTCAAGAAATTACCTAATGCCTGTGACGCCAGCTTTGTTAATAACCTAAGTGGGCCAGATTGTTTTTGTTTTGTGCCACTCCTTCAGCCTTCCCCTACCCTGGTGGTCATTGCATAGTCCTCAATCCTTGCCCAGACACCCTTCTGTAACCCTCCCATCTACTTCTCTGACTTCTCATCCTTTATTACCTGATAAATAATCCTGGCAAACCCACACAGTGAAAGAAACCAACAGCTTCAATAAAGCAAAAAGTCATTTAGAGTGCCCTTTGAATGTCAGCCTCAACTTTTGGCTACACCAGGGATGGGGTGGAGCTATTACCATGAGGAACTGTGAATGGGAGATCCCCAGGGGAGATTCACAGGAAGACATCGAGGTAGAAAGAGTGTAACATGAGGTGGGTTCTGGGTAAGCAGAGGGGAGAGTTGTAGGAAACAGATGGATTAATGCAGGAACAGAGAAGAGAATGGTGAGCTGTGTTGGCAGTGCCCAGGTGAGGAGCTGTGGCTATGATTTCTGAATGGGCTGAGAAAAGTAGGCTTTTTTCCTCTGTGTTGGATTTTGTTAAAAAAATTGTAATATTGGAAAGTTGTGCTTAAAACAAGGCCACTGAAAATAGAGCCCAGGGAATTAAGCCTCTGCCATCAAACATTAAAAATCACTTTGGACTTAAGAAATCCATTTGCTGGCTTTAAGTGCTTTTAATATATGTGTTTAAAAGCTTCTGCCCTCTTTTACTTTTTTTTTTTTTTTTTGAGTTGGAGTCTCACTCTGTCGCCCAGACTGGAGTGCAGTGGCCGCTTCCGGCCACCGCAGCCTCGACCTGCTGGGCTCTGGCGATTCTTCCGCCTCAGCCTTCCGAGTAGCCGGAATTTTACTTTTTTTTAAAGCGACTCTCTGCCTGCCTCCCAACTGTAATGTCTTGAGTGTTTTGTTCTGGTTTTTTTATGGGTAACCAAATCATAGTTCCTTTTGACTGGGTTCACTATCAGGTCCCCTCTCCTTCAGTGTTAGAGAACAAAGGTAGAAAGTTAGAGGGCTGACATAATTGCTATGGGGCAGTCCTGCTAAGTCCTGATGATCCCAGGAGTCTGCAGGAAGTGGTTCTTGCCAGTTTGGGTTCTGGAGACAATGAAGTGGAACACAGATCCCCCTTCATGCCATTCAGTGCAAGCAGACTGTTATAATGTTATGTGCTGAGGGGACTTTAGCATCAAAGACATGTGACCCAACTCCTTAAATTTATTTATTTGTTTGCAAATAAGTTTATTTATTTATTTATAAATTTTCTTGAGTAGCTGGGACAGGCGTGCACCACCACACTCAACTAATTAAATAATAATTTTTTTCTTTTCTTTTTTTTAGATTCAGGGTCTTGTTATGTTAGCCAGGGTAGGCTCAAACTGTTGGCCTCAAGGATCCTTCTGCCTTGACACTCCGGAGCATTGAGATTAGAGGTGTTCGCCACCTCACTCAGACAACTTCTTAAGTTTAGAGAGGATAGATGGAGTCCAGCTAGGTGAAGTGACTACCCCAATGCCATAGCTCCAGTAAGAGGCACAGATAGTACTAGAACACAGGCCTTCAAACCTTGTAATTGCAAAAATCATGGGTCTTAATCCTAGAAGAAGGCATATGAGAAATAATATTTATTGAGCATCTACTATCTGTCAGGGGCTACCTCAGGTATTTTACTGCCATTATTATACAACTACTACTAAAGCCAGCTGTTGCTTGTCGAATATCTTCAACATGCTAGGCACTATGTTTGCACATATATTTTGTCTAATCCTTACATAACCCAAGAGGCAAGTATTATTACTCTTATTTTTATACATGGGCAATCAGCCTAGAATAGCTCAGTTACCCAAGGATACGCAGCGAGGGAATGTGGGAACTGGAAAATGAACAAACCCATGGCTGTCTGACTCTAAACTCATGTTCTTTCCTGAATCCCTATCCTTTCCCCCCAGTGAAACCTCTCATTCAACTTGTCCTTTGCAAAGTCCCACAGTAGGTGTTTGTGGCTCAAAGTGTGGGTATGAGGTGTCCCTTTCTGGGTTGTTTCCTTTTCCTTCCCTTTCCACTGTGTTTCCAGCTGTTCTGATGCAGATGAACATTCTTGGGAGAATACTGCTTGGTGAAATGGAAAGAACACACATGTCAGCTTAATTCCTGCTACAATTCTATACATCATGATATTGGGCAATTCTACACATCATGATATTCCTTGACTTCTGTGAGCTTCATTCTTCTCATCTTTTAAAGTGGAAATAATAATATCTGTGCCTGAGAGTCAAATTCAAACCTGTGAAGTGTTTGACTCATGGTAGGTGCTTAGGAAGCAATCATTCTAAGCCACAGTGTCCCTTGCCAGTTCTAGATGGCTTGCTCTTGGAGAGAATACTTAGAGAGCTCAGAGTCCCTGAAAGGCCCTGAGAGATCTGGCCTATCCTTTCCCCTCCTTTGGATGACCTTACACCTGGAAGTTCTGAGGGGGTAGGGCTGAGTGGGCATCTATGTGCAGACATTTTGGGTCATGAACCATTGTCAAAGCTGGGAACTGTTGTGTTCACCAGGTTCAAAGCCCAGTACATGATACCCACCATCGTCAGAGGGTGACACCAAAGATTCTCACTTATTCTACATGTACTGTGGAGGAGGAGAAAGATGTCCCTGGACCGTTGTTTAGGAAGAGAAGAAGTCCCCAGGGGTGAATGCCAACAACCTTCTGCAGACACCACGGCAGGACGTAAATAAGAGACCTATGGGTTGGTGATGGGAGCTTTTCTGGGTGAATGCATGTATGTATGTGTGCATGATTGCATGATTTTGGTTTGAGCTATTCTGTAGGATTCCAGTTCTACCAGGATTGGTCTTTTTAAACGAGGGTCTGTTGGTGATACACACAGGTGTGCTTTCTGCTATGAGGATCACTGAGGATTAGAGTAATTCATCCATGCTGGAGAGAGGTTCAAACCCAGTCTGGTTTCCATCTGGCTGTGTGTCAGAACCTGGGGAGCTTACAAAGAGTCCCAAGTTCTACCTCCATAGAGTTGATAAGAAGGTGTTGGGTGGAAACGGGGTAGCTATCTGTATTTTTTTTTTGAGTTGGAGTCTCACTCTGTTTTCCAGACTGGAGTGCAGTGGCCGCTCCCGGCCACCGCAGCCTCGACCTGCTGGGCTCCGGCGATCCTTCCGCCTCAGCCTTCCAAGTAGCCGGAATTACAGGCATGTGCTACCACGCCCAGCTAAATTTTTGATTTATTGTAGAGATGAGGTCTTGCTGCCCAGGCGGGTCTTGAACCTGCGGGCTCAGGGAATCCACTCACCTCAGCCTCCCAAAGGCACGGGATTACAGGCTGAGCCACCAAGCCTGGCTGCTACCTGGATTTTTAAAAGGTTTTTCCTGTACTCTTGCTGAATAGCCAGGTTAGGTACCATGGAAACAGTGAGCAGGTTATGGTGTAAGAACCAGACTGAGTTTGAACCTCTTTCCAGCATGGATGAATTACAGACAAGTGACTCTGATGGATGATCTCACCTGCGTCTCAGAGCCCCTCTATGTGTATGCACATATCCGAGATATATGAATCACAGAAATGGAGAAAGGTTTTGGAAGGTTACCCAGTGAGGCAGGGTCTCACTCTGGATTAGTTCATTTTAACTGTCCTGACCACATCTATGGGCATAAGCTATCCTGGCTCTGACCACACTGTGGAGCCAGTGTTGGCGTGTGTCAGACACACCCCTCTGGGAAACAATGGCCATTTACTTAAAAAAGTAAATTACAATTGGCGCATTTTCTGTTTGCAACAATAAAGAATAATTTCTCTTCCTTGTGCACAAGAGCTTCAATTATGATTTAATTCAATTCAGATTAACTATGCTTTGATGGCATTCTCATTGCATAAAAAATAAGTGTATTAGCCAAGCATAATGTGTTTTGACTATAGTTCTGATGCTAATAAGGAGGCTGCTTGACGGCTATGATCTCACACTTCATTCCACAGTTGTGAAGAATGAGAGGAAAAAAAGAATGAGGCAAATAACAGAGAAATCCCACACATGAGGAATGTCATGATTTGGGGGTGTGGTGGGGACCGTCAGCATTTGCCTGGTGTTCTCAGGTTTGTTCTCACAGTTATGGCTATTCTGCCTCCTGCAGGACTCAGCAATGGAGTGGGGTGAGGGAGAGAAATGAAGGTGGAGCTGACTGCACACCTGCATCCGGGAGTGTCAGGTTTGTCTCCATCACGTCAGGGAGAACAACACCCCTCCTGCCTCCTGGGCTCTGTCTCCCTGTCTGAGTAACCTGCAGCCTTTGCCTGGGCTCCTGGCCCTTGCTCATCAGCTCTCCAGCTGGACAAGGCTCTTGAGATGTCCAGTGCCTCACATCTCCGTCCCTGGTGCATCCACGCAGTTAGTAACCCCTTCTTGGTCCCTATCACCACCTGGTATCCTTCCTCCCTGAAGAAGGGCTGGTCCGGGTGAGCCTCTGTCCTGATACTTCTTTACAACTCTTATTTTCCCAACAGTCTCCTGAGGGGGGCGTCCATGGAAGAGGAAGCCATGATGAATTGGGCCTGCTTGCTCTCACATATCTCTCTTGACACTTACTTTCAACCTCCTCTTCTATTTGACAAAGGGCTGACCCCGGTTGTCTGATTTCCCCTGGGTTTCACCTGTTTGAGGTGGGAGGGCAGAATCTGCCTTACTCTGGGGGAGTCTCTCCTGCAGGCGGGTCTTCCCTGTGGCAGCTTACTCAGGGACCTCCTTTGACCTTAGAGGTAGGATTTTTAGCTTCTTGCTGTGATTAGTCTTTGAGTTTCCTCATTCTGCCCTGTTTGGCTTTTCAGCTTTCCTACCAATCCTTTACAATAAAGTCCCTCAGTTTTGAATTCTCAGAGTAGTTTCTGTTTCTCTAGCTGAAACTGAAGCTACAAGCGGCTAAGTAACCACCCAGTTTAACAATCAGCACTTTAGTGTATCCCTATTTAGGTTTTAAAAATGTGAATGCTGATTAAATCTTTCTGTATATCACACATATATATACGATGTATATATGAATATCGAAAACACGTGGGTCATATTGTATATATAGTTTATTACATTACGGAAGTGTTATTTTCTTATTTAACTTCACAAATATATTTAATGACTATTTACTATTCAGTTAAGATCAGCTATAATTTATTTAAATAATCTTGTTATTGAGCACTTATATTTACTCTTTACTTTTCACTTATATAAATAATTACACAGAAAATAAAGAAATAAATAATTATGTAGAACGTCTATCTAAGGTGGCAAAATGAAGCCAGCTGAACAATTGCTTTTCCCCAGTTTTTGACTAGATGGACAGTAGAGAATTAAAAAGTCTGCTCACCTCCTTTCCTAACCAAATCATCAGCACCACCCAGTAAGAAAAGGTTACAACCTCATGCCATAAACTTCAAGGAAAGATCCTATCTCTGCTGGTGTGGTTTTTAATCTGTCCCCAGGTCAAAAGACTGGGGAGAAGAGATGCCTGAGAAAAGTGCTGAGGCCTGTCACTAATCACCCCACATCTAGAGAGGACCAGAACAAGAATATGGGCACTGTCCAGAGGAAAGCCCCATAGCCTCTATGTACTGTCCCTGAGATCTCAGTATTTAAACAAGGTAGACTTCCTTGGCTCACCATTTTTCTAGGACACTATGTTCATGCTGTGAAACATGTTATGAAGCACTGCCCGAGGTCACCAAAAAGTCCCTAGTTTTGATGTAGAGTTCAGGAAGAGTAGATATCATATATAAGGGGAAGAGAGTCAAGAACAATTTAACCACACTGCATAGATAAGGAAAGAAATATAAAATCTAGTCAGAACTGCCCAGGTCAAGCATGAGAAAGGTGAAAAGAAACCATGTGGCAACTAAGCAAATATATTATAGTTCCCACCCCACCCCACCTCCAAAGAGAGAAAGACAAAAAGAAAGAAAAAAAGTAACGAGAGAAAGAACAAATAAAGACTATTGGTTGCAAAAGACAATGAAAAATCTAACCTGAAAGAAAATATAACCCAAGAAAAAAGAAAATTTCCTATGTGTATTTTGCACAACGGAAGTTAATAAGAATCTGAATTCTATGAAACAAGTGTACAATGAGAAATGAGATGACAATTCAATGATAAGAAAATTGAGGACTGAGACTATATACTATTATGGAAATAATAAATTATAAAGAGAAATAACTAAATCAGACAGCTAAAAATTATGCTTATGACATAGGGAAAAAGTTTGCTGTAGTAATGATGGAAGCTGAGGAAAAGGACAGAGATCAAGGCAGTTAGAAAGAAGATAATACACGTGAAGGCCAAAGTTGATTCAAAATTAAGACTAATTGGTGTCTCTGCTGAAGAGAACCCAACAAGTGGAATAGAAGATAGATTTCATTCTGATTTTTAAGGACTGAAAGGGCATACCATATTCCAGAAAAAAAAAAAAGATTCAGAGTGATAAACAAGAGTAAGGAAATTTTCAAACCTGAATAATAAAGAAATAATTCCTCTGGCATTCAAACAGAGAAAAACAAGTCACCTTGTCACCAAGCAGACATCAAACTTCTCCACAAAGACGTTCCATGTTGGAAGGCAGTAAAGCAGTGCCTAAAAAGTTCTGAGGAAATGTCAAATACTACTAAATATTATTATACCTTCCCAAATTATTGTGGAAGTATAAAGGCAAAAGCAGACACTCAGAAATGAAATATAAGGACTCAACATTCATGAACCCTTCCAGGGAAAACAGTTCAACTGAAATCCAGTCATTGATGGCACAAATGGAGAAAACATGGCAGTGAGTCTCACAGTACACTCAAAGGCAGAACATGGTAGATTAATATTGACGTGATCCAGGTGGCAGGTGTGATTCAAGATTGCTCTATTCAGCCAAGTTGACCTTTATACATAAGTGCAACAGAGGAGTACTGTATTTTCAAGCTCTTAGGAACTCAGAGATTATAACTATGGATCCTCGGTTTAAAAAAACAATGTTGCTAGATGATGAAATTCAGTCATCATAAGATGAATTGATTCAAAGAACTGTATGGATATTCTTTGGTACAAGACTGTAGTTTAGCATTTGATCAATTTAAATAAAATCAAAATAAAAAAAGAAAAAAGTTAAAAATACAATATTTAACGCAAAAATAAAACAAAGATGAAGCAAATACAGGAGGTATGATTGCAGTATAGAACTTAAATATTATAAATGTCAACAAAGTAAATTTACTAGTATACCCTAAAAATTGAGAAATAAGGAAAGGAGGGAGGATTATAAAAGTGCTACGTTTTCTCATCTTATTAGTAATGGGCCAAACAATAGTGTTTATAATTAGACCATGGAGTTACAAACATAATGACTCAAACTTTTTATGATTCTCGTGATTTTTTTAGTATATTTTTCCTTAAGGAAAATTTCTTATTTCACATATATAGTATGGGTTGAATTTTATCCTCCTAAGTAGATATATTGAAGTCCTAACCTTCAGCACCTCAGAATGTGGCCCTATTCGGAGATGAGGTCTTCACAAAGGTAATCAGATAAATTGAGGTTGTTAGGGTAGATCTTAATCTGATATGACTGGTGTTCTTATAAAGGAGAAAATCTGGACATAGAGACTTGGACGCAGGGAAAAGGTGGCCATCAACAGGACAGAGAATGCCTGAGACTGCCAGAGTCTAGGAGAAAGGCCTGGAATAGGTCCTTCCCCAGAGCCTTAAGTGGGAGTATGGTTGGGATGATGCTAATTTCAGATTTCTGACTCCTAGAATTGTAGACGATACATTTCTATTGTTCTGAGCCACCGAGTTTGGGATGCTTGATTGCAGCAGCAGCCCTATGAAACAAATACAATATTTTTAGGGGGTTTGTTTTATAAATGAAATCTCTTGTGGTAAAGATACATTTATCTGAAGTGTAATAATCTCCCAGATTTATGTCAATTTCTATTTTTTTCCAAATATTAAGTAAAATTGTTTTCCTAATTATAGCATTAAATTAGGTTATTTTATGAGATTATTTCCAATTACTCAAACATCACTAACAACCTCACCCTACCCATTTTTATGTATACAGGTTCAGGTACGAATCTGAATGTGGTCACCTTATTTTTAATGGTGGCTATTACTAGGTGATGAGATTTTGGTTAATTGTTTTGCTGTCTTTTTTTTGTAGTTTTTATTGCTTAAAAGTTTTTCTACGAATGAATACTTTATTTAAAAATAATAATATTGCAATGAAAAATCCTTATGTTTTAGTCTATTACCTACATATCTAATTTTTTAAAAAATAATTGAACTTTAGATGGCATTTGAACACTTTTAGGCTCTTGATAACTTGATTTGAAAAAGGAATTTAACCAGTTTAATAGGCATACAAGCAATTTATTATGTTGCCTACCTTATACTCTTACAGCACTAAGAATTATTATTAAAATAGCAGCCTGATGAACAAAAAATGGCATCTTGTTTTAATTTGCCTTTAATTACAAGAGAGAGGTTGAACTTTTCACAAATTCTGGGGGCTGCTTGTATCTCTTGTTCTATTCATTCTTTTATATCTTTCTAATTTCTTAAAACTCTTTTATGAGTGCATCATATACTCTTGTAGACACACACAAAGACCATCTATGCTGTTTGTAGCTAATATTCTGAGTCTACGCTTTGCTTTAAAATTTTATTCTTGATGATTTGAAATGTTTAAGTATTTTAATTTTTTTTTAAACAGAGATTTTATTTTCCTCTCATTTCTCTCACTAATTTTGATTAAATTTTTTTAGGCATGTTTGATCCATTTTTATGTACACATCCTATCTATCCAGCTGCCTGGCTGTTCCTTAAGGGTAACATCTCTCACCTACCCTCCCCCAACCAGCACATTTTTCTTACCACCTTAACCATTCTAAAGTATAAAATTCAGTGGCTTTCAGTATGTTTACAGTGTTGTCATCATCACTGTCTAATTCCAAACATTTACATCACACCAAAATAAACTCATGTCTATTAAGCAGTTATTTCCTATTTTCCTCTTACCTCCAAACTCTGGCAACTCCTAATCTGTTTTCAGTCTTTGTGGGTTTGCCGGTTACGGACATCTCATGTAAATGGTATCACACAATATATTGTCTTTTGTGACTGGCTTCAATTACTTGGCATAATGTTTTCAAGGTTTATGCATGCTATAGTACGTATCAGTACTTCATTCATTTCTCCCCCATTCCTTTTTAATGGCAGAACGCGATTCCATTTTATGGTTCTACCACATTTTTGTATCCATTTGTCAGTTGGTGGATATTTGGATTCTTTTGACTTTGGGGCTCTTATGAATAATGCTGCTATGAACATTTGTGTGTATGTTTTGCTTCAACACCTGTTTTCAATTCTCCTGGGTATATACCTAGGAAGGGAATTACTAGGTTACATAATCATTGTGTGATAAAATTTTGAGGAACTTCTAAATTATTTTTCACAGCAGCTGAGGCATTTTACATTCCTATCAGCAGGTTCTAATCTCATCACATCCTCTACAACATGTATTTTTTCATTTAAAAAAAATTTTTAACCATTCTAGTGGGTGTTCCGTGGTATCTCACTGTGGTTTTAGTTTGTATTTCCCTAATAAATAATAATGTTGAGCATCTTTTAATGTGATTTTGGTCATTTGTACATCTTCTTTGGAGATATGTCAAGTCAAATGTTTTTGACTATTATATAAATTAGGTTGTTTGTCTTTTTGTTGTTGAGTTGTAAGAGTTCTTTATATAATCTGGATACTTATCAAATATATGATTCACAAATATTTTCTCTTATTCTCTAGGTTGTCTTTTTGCTTTATTGATAATAAGAACTTTTAATTTTGATGAAGTCAAATGTATCTATTTTTTCAGTTGCTTGTAATTTTGATATCATATTTAATAATCCTTTGGCAAACCTGAGATTATAAATATTTATTGCTATGTTTTCTTTTAAGGATTTTATAGTATTAGACCTCACATTTCAGGTTTTGATCCATTTTAAGTTAATTTTTGCATATAATGTGAAGTAAGAATCCAACTTCACTTAAAAAAAAATTATCCTCCAGAGCCTTTCCCCTGGCCGCTGCGTGGAAGGGAGGCCAAGATGGCAGATGAGATCGCCAAGGCTTAGGTCATCAGGCCTGGTGGCAACACAATCTTCGGGCAGATCATCCGCAAGGAAATCCCAGCCAAAATAATTTTTGAGGATGACTTGTGTCTTGCTTTCCATGACATTTCCCCTCAAGCACCAACACATTTTCTGGTGATACATAAGAAACACAAATTCCAGATTTCTGCAGCAGAAGATGATGATGAAAGTCTTCTTGGACATTTAATGATTATTGGCAAGAAATGTGGGGCTGATCTGGGCCTGAATAAGGGTTATCGAATGGTAGTGAATGAAAGTTCTATAGGGGATAGTCTGTCTATCATGTTCTTCTCCATGGTCTTGGAGGTCGTCAGATGCATTGGTCTGGTTAAATCTGTTTTGGGGATAATTTTCCCTTCTCTAGACAATTATTGAGTTTGCAAGTTCCAATATGTTAAGTGGCACACTTATTTTTGCCTGTGTATGGAGAGATTCCGGAAATAATTTAAAAAACCCATACATAATAAAGGATATTGTTGTATTAAAAAAATAGAAAAATGAAAAAATGAAAAAAAATTTATTTTACATGTGGCTATTCAGTAGCCCCAGCACACACTGTTACAAAAATTATTCTTTCTTCCATTGAATGATCTTGGTACCCTTGCTAAAAAAATTAGTTGACCATAGACTCATGGTTTATTCCTGGACATTAGATTTCATTCTATGGAGCCATAAGTCTATCCTTGTGCCAGAACCACATTGTATTGATTGCCCTTGCTTTGTAGTAAGTTTTGAAATAGAAGGTTGTGAGTCCTGCTTTTTTGAAATACAAGGTTGTGAGTCCTGCTTTGGCTATTTTGGATCTCTTGTAATTCCATATGAATTTTAGGATCAGTTTTCAATTTCTATGAAATAGGCAGCTAGGATTCTAAGAAAGAATATATAAATTCATAGATCAATTTAAGGAGTATTTCCATCCTAACAAAATTAAGTCTTCTGATCCATGCATGGATTGTCTTCCATTTATTTAGATCTTTTTAAGTTCTTTCAACAATGTTTTATAGGCCTCAGAGTATACTTCTTTTGTTAAACTTATTCCTATGCATTTTATTTTTTGATTCTATTATGATGGAATTGTTTTCTTCATTTAATTTTTGGATTGTTCATTGCAAGTTGTATAAAAATGTGACCGATTTTTAAAAATTGATTTTGTTCCTGTAACCTTGATGAAGTCATTTATTAGTTATAATAGTTTTAAAGGTGAGTTTCTCAGCAAATAGATATAGTTTTATTTCTTCCTTTTCAATTTCATGTCTTTTATTTCTTTTTCTTATCTAATTGCTCTGATTAGGATCTCTAATACTTTGGTGAATAGAAATGGTGAGAGTGTACATGATCTTAGGGGGTAAGTGTTTAGTTTTTCACATTAAGTATAATGTTTGCTGTGGGTTTTTTTGTAGATGTTCTTTATCAGGGTGAAAAGTTCCCTTCTATTCCTAGTTTTTAAATTTTTTTTAATAATGAAAGTTTATTTGATTTTGTCAAATGTTTCTTCTAATGTTAAACCAACCTTGCATTTCTGGAATAAATCACACTTAGTCATGGAGTATAATCCTTTTAATATGCTTCTGTAGGCTGATGGTTAGGATTTTATATTTATTTTTATATGGAATGCTGGTCTTTTTTTTGTGATGTCCTTGCCTGGCTTTGGTATTATGATTTGGGAACCATGTTGGTAATTAGGGTATCAGGCTTTTATCCACCAAACTCTCAATTCTATCCTAGATTAGTCCAGTTTTGCAGGTCTAGTTGTTGGACCTCAAATGTTTTTTGTGTTTTCCTAGCCATTGTGCCTTTAGTCAAGCTATTCCTTCCACTTGAAGCTCTCTTCTTATTCTCCAAGATACATTTGTCAAAATTCTATCAAGTCTCATATAAACGGCCACCAGTTTGGGGACCAGTCCTAGCTCTTCAACTGGAAACAATCACATCAGTCATAGAACTTTACCCAAACCGTTATAGTTTCTCATACTTACTTATTCACTTGTGTTTATAGTGTTTTTTGAGTAATGAACATCTGGTGAGCCAGCACTTGCATATAACCCATCTTACCTATGTCCTAGACCACAGAGTGACATTGATACTCTAACAATTATAAATTATTGAAGTACATATGTGATACAATTTTTGTAGTTAATTTTTTTTAATCGTTGCAGTTTTTTTTTTGGTGGTTTTAGAAAAATTTGGTTATTTCAGGGTGGGGGAGGAGGACTAGAGATTTATCTATGCAGTGTGTATTTACTCTTACACATTTAAACTTCAATCACCTTCAAGGTATTCTCCGTTTGATGCAATACTCCTATCAAGAAGCTTTTTCCACTGCGCAAAACAATTTTGAACTCGTCAGTTCTGATGCCTTTTAGTGCTGCTGCCATTTTTGTTTCACATCTTCCACATCAGCCAAATGTTTCCCTTTGAGGACTTTTTTTCATCAGAGAAAACAAAAAAAAAGTCACCTGAAGTGAGATTGGGTGAATAGGGAGGGTGGGGCATAGGGGTCATGCTGTTATAGATCAAAATGTGCTGAACACTCAACACAGTTTACATATTATTCTGTAATTCACCCATTATAAAATGGGCAAATGAGTTGAAAGAATCTCCAAAAAAAAATTCACTAAAGCTGAACGCAGCCTCTGACAACAACTCTAGCTGGTACTCTGATGCCAATGGGTTGGGACACTTATTAGCAGGGAGGCCTGTACTATAAGAAGCCCACCCTCCAAGAGATAATTCCACTTTTTTGTCCCCCCGGTATCGTATTTCCATGAATAGCTCTTCTCTATCTGACCCTTGTCTTTGTCTGACTTCTAGCATTATTTTTTTGAGTCAGGTCTTAATATCTCAATACATTAGAAAATGATTTTCTGGGCAACTCCTTCAGGTCCCCTCCCACTGTGGGAGCTTTCTGTCCTTTCAATAAATCTGCTTTCTCAAAAAAAAAAAAAAGAAAGAAAGAAAAAGAAAAAATGATTTTCCTATCTGTCTTTTCCTTTCTTCCATCGTCATTGAAGTATCTTGTTCTGACAATAAATGTGGAGATAGATATATTAATTTGGGTGGATTGCGTGTCAGGTTAGTCAGTTATATTTTGGATCTTAAGTAACCTTCTCCCAAGAACATCCACCCCAGCTCAGTCCCCACAGCCTGTTTCTCTTGAGGAAATCTGGTTGGGGCAGTCAAGTGGAACTTGCTCACCATAAGGTAGGGGGTCTTCCTCTAGGAAAAGGTCAGGTGGTATCCAAGATCAGCTATTATCGAAGTGCTGCTAAGGTGAAAAAAAATCACTGGCTTTAAAGGTAAAGCAGCCTTATGATAAAATTCTGATTGTTTAACCTGAAATTTGAATTTCTTTGGGCAATTTTCTCTGAGCCTCAGAATTCTCACTGTAAAGTAGGAATCAGTGTAGCTACCTCATGGGATAATGGTGAGGATGAAATGGGATGCATAAATGATTGTTGAATATTATGTTCAAATTGAAGAGTGGATAAATGAGTGCATGGTTTTCACTATCAAATCCTGGAGCACCATATTTGGCCTAAAAATCATTGATTTAGGCAATGATTTTCTTTTCTATTTTTTTTTGAGTTGGAGTCTCACTCTGTTGCCCAGACTGGAGTGCAATGGCACTCTCCCGGCCACCGCAGCCTCAACCTGCTGGGCTCCGGCGATCCTTCTGCTTCAGCCTTTCAAGTAGCTGGAACTACAGGTGTGTGCTACCACACCTGGCTAGTTTTTGATTTATTGTAGAGACGAGGTCTCACCAAGTTGCCTGGGCAGGTGTCGAACCCGCTGGCTCAGGCAATCCACTCACCTCGGCCTCCCAAAGTGCTGGGATTACAGGCTGAGCCACTGAGCCTGGTCGGCAATGATTTTCAAGGAGGAAATATGGTGGGAACAGAGGGCTCCCATGAGAAGTATTTTATTGTTGACATTGTTTAGAATTGCCAGAACATGAGGATACTAAAGCAATCTTTTTATCTTGCCATTGCTTTTAAATTCCCTACAGGAAAATTTAAAAAGTTGACCCCCTTATTACTTATACCTCAATTCAACTGTTACCCTCCCCCTTTATTCTCCCCAGCCTAATGCCTCTTCACTAGAGATAGAATTTGAGGACCATGGAAGTAGAAAACCTACTCTAGCTGTTCCTCTGGGACCTTATTTGTAGTCTCTGAGTTATTTCTGAAAGTCCTTGCTTGTTCAATCTGAAAAGTAGTTTGCAATGGAAATTTCTCCCTCTTGAAATCCTTGTTAATCTAATTGCAATTGAAATGCATAAATGAAATGACAAAAGCTGCATTTTATTAGCAATTATAGTAATTTTCTTTTATTTACTGGAGTCTGACCTCTGCTGTATTGATGAATTGCACTTTTTCAAGGTCTATTTTCCCATCAGCAAAGTCAGGTTGTTTATAAAATGATTGGCGTAAAATGTCGTTCTCCCCTTACCTGCTCCTTTTCCCTCACATTTTAAAAACATGTCCCAAGTCTGAAGATATTGCCTAGGAATTTATGGAGCCTGTACATCTGCATTTGAGTGTATGCTTTTCATGTGGAGCTTTAAAGAATTCAACAACAGTCTTTTCAATGCCACAATCTGAAAAATAAGCATTTAGCATCTAGTACCTCTGTCTTCTTCTGAGTCCTTCGAGATTTGATTTGTGAAATCTCCACCCATTATATGTTCAAAATCTTGTCTAACTGTTCTTTTCCAAAGTGACATTGTCAGGAAAACAATATGGGGAGCTTGAGGTGAATGAGGGGTCTTGATCCCCTCTCTGTATCCAGGCAAGCACCAAGTCCTGCCAAAAGGCCACCTCCTTGGGTCCTCCTTATCTCTTCATCTCGACTGCTACTGCCATGGTTTAGGTTTTCATCAGCTCTCCCCTGTACCACTGCATCAACCCCCACCTTATCTCTCTGCCTTTGGCCTAAATTCTTCTCCTTTCTTCTTTTCCATCCTCCACACAGCTGCCAGAATGATCTAATGTGCCCGCATCACCTACAGAAAAACATCTTTACCTCCTGAGGATCATCCACAGGGTCCTAAGTGACCGAAACCTGAAGCTCACCATCTGCCCACATCATGGTTCCCTTCTCCCTACCCTGCCTCCAGCTCTGTGCTCCAGGGACCCAGAGCTGGTTCTAATCTTCACACTGCAGGGTGACTGCACATGACACTATTTACCATGCCTGGGAAGCCTCTTCCTTGCTCTTCACTCCACCTGGCTAATTTCACACTCAAGCTTTACAACAACGGGTCTGTGAAGCCTCCTTAGTTACTCTGATTTGTGTTATGTATCCCTTCATCAAAGTTCTTACTACTTTGTATTGGAATGGTTGACCTTCTGTCTGTGCCTCCCCATCAGACAGAGAGCAGGTTTCCATAGTGTAGAAAATATAGTTTAGTTAGCTCTGTATCTCTGGTGCCTCGCTCAGGTAGCCACTTGCACACTATCTGTTAAATAAATTATGCTATCCAATAGATGTTCAATAATTGCCAGTTTCCTTTTCTTCTCTCCTTATTCCTCAAACTACCCATTTCTCTATCTGTAAACAATCTATGAAGTTACTCGTCTTGCCTAGCTTCATGCATTGCTGTAAGAGTCAAATGAGCTATTGGCTATACATGTGTGACATAAACTTGAAAGCATTTCTTAATGTTAATTATTTCTATTATTGCTCTTCTTTGGTTCCTCCATCTAATTCTCCACTGACACTTCATCACCCCAGTTAACAACTCTGATTGAATAAAATACTCCAGATAAAGCACAGAAGCCCTTGGACAAACCGAGTACCTTAAATCAAACCAAAGCAGAACACCAAAGGAAGTGGTCCCTCACTAAGGCATGTGATGAACTCATGTGAGGGCTTTATTCAGTCTATGTCCCTTTCCCTTCAGACCACAAAGATGCCCAGGCTTGAGTCTGGGGCATTATTTACCATGTGCCAAGTGCTAAACTGATAAACAGAATGGACTGACTCATTTAATTCTCCAACTTCTGGGAGGTGGCTACTCTGATTCTCTTCATGTGTGGGTGAGGAGGCTTTGGACTGGCTAAATCAATTTTCAGAGGCTCCTCTGTTGGTGAGACTTAGAAGTGAGTTCAGAGCAGCTCCCTGGACCCTCATGTTCTAGGCCCTCTAAGGGTGTGCGTATAGTACTCCCTCTGGTCTGTGGTCTCCTGACTATGATCTCTTGGATGATAGGAGCTTGGTCTGGCTGCATTATACCCTCTGGACTTGCCCCTCCAAACTTCCAGGAAACATTCTGAAGTGAAAATACTCCCAAAGGAAGTATTGCAGTGTCAGGGAAACAGTTCTGTGGAGGCAACAAGATCTAGATTAATGCTACAATGCAGCATTTGTGGCTTCCCAGCTTTAAGTATGTGATTCCTTTCCATTTCTGCAAGATATGAAGAAAGTAAAATCAACTTCGTAGATCATTTGAAAGATGAAATCAGATATTACAAGTGGAAACACTTAGTGCCTCAGTGAGACAGGCTGCTTGGTGAATCCCATTTGGAGCCTTCTGGAGCCTTGGTTTTGCCATTCATGGAGATGTTTTTTCCATACACTATCATATGAAAGCTTGGCATAAACTCTGTGGGGTGTGTATATATATATGTGTGTTAGTATGTGTGTAAATGTGTGTATGTGTGAATGAGTGTATGAGTGTGAATGTATGTGTGTATGTGTGAATGTGTATATGTGTATGTGGGGATGTGTGAGTGTGTGTGGGTATGGGTGTGAGTGGGGCTGTGAGTATATGCGTGTGGTGCATATGACAGCCATTCCCATCTTACAAAGGACGAAGCAGGAACAGAGCAAGGTTGTGAGGTGTTATTGCAACTTTCTAAGTCAGTGTGCCCTGAATTGAGAAGCTTGGTCATTCCAGTTCTTCTGGATCACCTTGGGTCATTTAAGAACTTACTGCCATGGCCAGACCTGCTCTAAGCCAACTCAGATGACTCCAATCTATTTGTACTGCTGCCAAGCGTTTAGTGAAATAATTGCAAATGTTTCTGTTGCATCATGTTTCTAGAAAGCTTCCAACCCAAGAATGTAAGATATTATGGCTAAGCAGGTACAGTTAGGACTTCACCCTAAAATAAACATTAAAAAAACTTTTAGGGTAGGTGTGGTGGCTCATGCTTGTAATTCCAGCACTTTGAGAGGTGGAGGCTAGAGGATTGCCTGAGCTCAGGGGTTCAAGACCAGACTGGGTAACATAACAAGACCTTGCCTCTACAATAAATAAAATATTAGCCAGTTATGGTGGCACATGTCTGTGGTTCCAGCTACTTGGGAGGGATGAGGTGGAAGGATCATCTGAGCCCAGCAGTCAAGGCTGCGATAACCATGATCATGCTACTACACTCCAGCATAGGTGACAGAGTGAGACTCTGACTCAAAGAAACAACAAAAAAACCTTTTTGATATCATTTTGTCATCCTTTGGTCTTTTCAATAAGATAACAACTGTCTGTGTCAAGCTCCTCTACCTCAAGTGCCTTTGGCTGTGGGGTGCTGACTCTGCCATCCAGGACTGAGCCCCTCCAGAGAAGAAAAGTCATGCTTAGCCTCAGGGAGGTCACAGGCTGCTGGGGGGACCAATGCATAAATCAGGATTCCAGAAGAGTCTCATAGACTCCAGGATGTATATGAGGCACGTTCCTCTGGCTGAAGGTATCAAGAAGTGGGTTTGGAGCTTGCCCTTGAAGGGTCTGGGGTGATTCGCCAGTAGGAGAATGTGGGAAAAAGCGGGTTTGGTGGAAGACTGTGTGAGCAAAGCCATATCATCACAAAGGTCCACGGCAGGGAACCAACTCCCTTTCTGCAAAGTGGGAATGAGGTCTGCAATATGTCTCGAGTAACAGGTAAGCAGAGTAACAGGTAAGCAAGAACTTCAAGAGTGACCTCCTAGCAGGAGAAAATGGTACCTATTAGTCCTGGTTCTTCCCTTTCCTGGTCACTTATTTTGACACTTGCCATCTTAGCTCTACTAGATATTCAAAGTATGAATAATGGGGACCTGTGGTAAAGGAATCAACATTTGATATTTTTCTCCATGGAGAGTAATGATTGTGATTTTCCTTATGATGGGGGGAGAAGCAGGACAGTTGTGTAAGAAGAATGGCCTACTCCATGAGGCATGCAGGCCTCAAACAAGGCTTAGCTGGACAATTACAGTTTTCCATGCCATTACACAGAGTAGCTTGACACAGCAGAAATTACACGAGGTGGTGGCTGGCCCTGTGGGTAGCCCAAGACAGCTAAGTCTCTTCCTAGGAACCCAGCTGACCTGTGCCTGGCTCAGTATAGCTTTTTAAAGTCCAGTTCTACAGCTGCTCTTGTTCTCTGCACAGTGCCCTACACAATCAATGCATAATTGACAAAGAAACTCAGCAAAAGAGTAAGACAGAAGCTGCATGCAGAGGCTCATACCTATAATCCTAGCACTTTGGGAGGTGGAAGCAAGAGGTTGCTTGAGCCTAGGAGTTTGAGATCAACCTAGGCAACATAGCAAGACCTCATTTCTTAAAAAAGAAAAAGAGAGAGAGAGAGAGAGAGAGAGAGAGAGAGAGAGAGAGTCGGGCGTGGTGGCACACTCCTATAATCCCAGCTACTCAGGAGTCTGAAGTGGGAGGCTCTCCTGAGCTCAGGAGGTCATGATCATGCCTTTGCATTACAGTCTTGGTATCAGAGTGAGACCTTGACTGATAAAAACAAACAAACAAGCAAACAAAAACAACCACCACCACCAACAAAAACCCCAGAGAGACAGTATAGCATAGCAGTCAAGGTAGAGACAGAAAAATGGTGGTTGACCACTTCTTTGCTGCATGACCTTGGGTAGGCAATTCACTCCTCTGAGCCTGTGTTCCCCAGCTGGTGGATGTGAATGTTGTGAAGATGTGTGATGTACAAACTTGGAGCATACTAGAAGCTAATTTCTCCTCATGGAGATTAATGATTGTAATTTTCCATCATGGAAACATAAGGCCAGTTCTTCCTTTCCTCTAAATCGCTTTACACTATTGTCGCAAATGTCCCATTTAGAAAAAAACTCTGGATTATTGAGGCCTAAGTTTTAGGAAATCTGAAGACAAAGTGTGGATTTGCCATTTCTCTGAGTGTGCTCTTTCCCCTGCTGACAGGCCGCTCCCAGGAAATGAGGTGGACTAAGCACTGACTGACCAACAGGAAATGGGAGTATCATAGTTAAGGATATCACCACCATTGCAGACCTGTGTGTGTTCAGATCCTATCCTTGTGACTCCCTAGCTTCGTGTCCTTGGGCAAAGGATTTTACCTCTCTGAGTCTCAGTTTTCTCATCTGTAATACGGAGATAATAATAATACCTACCTTAGTGGGCTGTGAGTTCATTAGCATATGGAAAGTTCTTGAGTTCTGGCAGCAGCGCCTAGTGGAGAGTCAATACTGTATAGTCATTTGCTGTCAGCCTTTCCCTTTGTTGATTCTTACCCTTAGAGGTTTCTAAAAAATATTGATTGTATCAATATTTTATCGTTTTCCCTTCTTGGGAATTGTGCATCTGTCTTTCTGTCCTTTTCGCTTCCATCTTGGACTCCATGGCTTGAAACACCAGGGCAATGGAGAGAAGGTAACTTGGTGCATGTGGATATTGATCATGTGAAGTTATGGTTCATGCTTCAAATGTGTGTGAATGGTTCCCTCTGCCTCCATCCTTTCCTTTGGTGTTGTGGGAGCCTTGCCACATCGCTGAGAAGTTAAGAAGGTAGGCGAGAGGGGCGTCTACCTTTGACAAAAGAGGAAGCCAAGGCAACCCCTAACCCCTCTGAGTCTCTGCTTTCACATCTGGAAACTAAGAAGTTTCAAATAGGTGGTCTCCCATGGCTCTCTCGGCTCAACGTTTCTGACACTAAGACAGCATGAATTTAATTCATCTGATGGCAAAAAAGAGATTGAGGGCATGGGGCAAGATCTGTTTCACATAAGAATAATGCATTTCTAAAAGCAATGGTATATTCATGTGGTTATTTAAAAAATCACCAGGTAATTCTACATTACTTCCCGTTTTAGTAAAATTAAAAAAAATGAATTGCTATGTAAGGATAAGCATGGCTGTAATAATGTTCTTGACAATTAAAACTCTAAAATGCATTGTTCAAGGGTCTAGAAAGAATGGTATTGCTAAATAATCTTTGAATGTTCTGGGGGGATGTCTCCTATAGAAATAACAACAGTTCCATTAATTACAGGGCATTTTATTATTTTAATTAATTTATTCTTATTGTCTGTCTGCCCGGGGTGCAGTTGCAAGTGTACTTCATTAATTCAGAGGAGCAGTCCTCTTTCATTTCTGGTAGGGGGAGTAAGAAGACCTCTTCATCCCATGATTAATAGCAGTTTTAAATAATTTCAGGTTCCATTTTACTAATGGAAAGTAAATTGTCCTTGGCAATGACTCCTGTAAAAAATCAGTCCTTGTAAAGTTGATGCATGGGTGTCTCTCTTTTGGTCACATCATTGTTAGAGATAGCTGTTTCCCAACACCAGCATAGCAGGTCAAGTTTGGTCTAAAAGTCTCCATCCTCGACAAACCATCCCAGCAAGGCATTTGGAGGCAGTAGATAAAACATTGCAGAGGAGCTTACGTTGCTTTCTAACGTGATAACACGGTTATTTCTGGCATAATTCAACCACAGTGTTGGAGGAAGGACACTTGGACGTCGATTCAAGTTTTACTGTCTTGCTGTGGGACTTTTCACAAAGCACTTAAATTATCTGAATCTTGGTGGCCTCAATTGAAAAACTGGAAGAACCAAGGCTTTCTCTTTTTGTCTCCCACAGTTAGTTTGACTATCCCAAGATAATGATGTGACAGTATTTTTTGAAATTTTAAACTTTTATAGACAAGTAATTAAGAAATAGTGATTAGCAGTCAACACAATATTGCTAAAAAAATCACCTAGTAATAACTTCTGAAACAGTATAAATGTACTCTATTATTAGTATTATTTATTTATTTAGAGTTGGAGTCTCACTCTGTCACCCAGACTGGAGTGCAGTGGCATGCTCCCGGCCACTGCAGCCTCGACCTACTGGGTGCAGGCAATCCTTCTGTCTCAGCCTTCCAAGTAGCCAGAACTACAGGCACATGCTACCACTCCTGGCTAATTTTTGATTTATTGTAGAGACGAGGTCTCGCCAAGTTACCTGGGTGGATCTTGAACCCGTGGGCTCAGGCAATCCACTTGCCTCTGCCTCCCAAAGTGCTGAGATTACAGGCTGAGACACCAAGCCTGGCCAATAGTATTATTTTAAAACACATAGTTTCACATAATAGTATTAATTTAAAACACACATAATAGTATTAATTTAAAACACATAAAGTTCTCTCAACATGAAAGGTGATTGACAGAATGAAAACTACCAATTATGTGTTAATCGATTCATTAAAAGGTATGTATTCAGCACCTACTGTGTATGCCTTGCCCAGTTATGCTAGCTTCTGTGCAGGGAAAATGCACAAGAGGAACAAAAACCTGCCTTCTTCCCAGGACTGTTGTGAGGGTTAAATGACCTCATCTATGACATATTATTGACTCCCTTTTCCCCTCTCTCCCTCCTTTTGCTCCTCTCTTACTCTTACAGGCATTCGGTGAACTCTCACTGTGTTAGGTGATGAGAGAGAGAGAGAGAGAGAGAGAGAGAGAGAGAGAAGAGCGAGCAGAACACATGACAGAAAGAGTCCCTGCCCTCGGGGAGCTTCAATTCCAGTGGGGATGATGAACAGATCAATATATACTACTTGATCTATCACAGAAACAGAAAAATGAGTACCACATGTTCTCATTTATAAGTGGACCTTGAGGAATTATCATAATACTATAAGAAAGGGATTGGCAGTAGAGGGAAACTGCCAGGGGAAGGGGGCACACCTCATCAACAAGGAGACCTATATAATGAACATTTGTATACTTAACCCTGAGTTGTAACCCACATCTTTAAAATTAAAAATTAAAAAAAATATATATACTACTCGGTAGAGATGAACGCTCAGGAAAAAAGTCAAGTGGGGTAAAGGGATGGAGAGTGTCAGGGCTATTTTAGATAGAGGGGACAGGGAAGGCCTCTGTGAGGAAAGAACCTGGAAGAATCTAGGAAGTGAGCCATCTGGGTATCTGAAGCGTGTTCTGGGCAGTGCAGAGCCTTGGGAGGATGGGAGCAGGGAACGTCATGGACTGTTTAAATTTTGAAAAGCTTACTCTGACTATTAGATAGAGAGGGGACAGTGGGTAACAGGGTAGTGGAGTCAGGCAGGCTAGCCAGTGGGTTTGGATGGGGCCAGGAAAGAGCCCCTGGCGGCTCCAACTAGACTGGCAGTGATGGAGGAGGTGAAAAGTGATTAGATTCTGGGTATATTTTGAAGGAAGGACCAATAGGATGTGTAATGGAGGATGTGGGAGTGAGAGAAAGTGGTGGCCAAGGGCAGCTCATGGTTATGCTTTTGGTCTGAGCCACTAGACTGAGAGAGTTTCCCTTGAGCAAGATGTGGGAGTCTCTGGGAGGGGCAGGGTTGTGGGCAGGGAATAGAAGTCACAAATTCACTTTTGGAGATATGAATTTAAATATGCCTTTCAAATATTTGAATGGAGATGTCACATATACTGTTGCATATATGAGTTAGGAGAAGGCTGAGTGTGGTGGCTTACGCCTGTACTTTGGGAGGCTGAGGCAAGAGCCCAGGAGTTAAAGACCAGTCTAGGCAACATAGAAAGATCTTGTAGCTACAAAAATAAAAAAATCATTTTGGCATGGTGGTGCACACCTATAGCCCCAGCTTCTCAGGAGGCTGAAGCGGAAAGATCACCTGAACCCAGAAGGTTGAGGCTGTGTGGTGAATAATCGTGCCACTGCACTCCAGCCTGTGTGCCAGAGTGAGACCTCAACACACATACTCTCTCTCTCTCTCTCTCTCTCTCTCTCTCTCTCTCTCTCTCACACACACACACACACACACACACACACACACACACACACAGATCTGGGCTAGAGGTACTAGATTCATCTAAGCATTCACTAAATACTTTCAATATGCCCTTTGGACAGAGGTTTTATCTGATTACATTTTAGCTTTTGATGCTTGCTTAGTATAGTGCTTTGCATTGAGGCCAGGTAGGTGTCCAGTCCATGCTTCTTTTGGCCCATCAACCTCTGCTTTGAGAATGCAGAGGTCAAGGCAGGGAGTCCTCATGGACCCCCTCTTAGTGGACATTGGCCACTTAGCTGCCACTCGGTGTCCTCAGGAGGCTCAAGAGAGGCAGGGCTCTCCGACAGTCTTGAGTTTACAGGCATCAGAAGGAAGTACTGATTATTCTGCTTATTCTGGTTTCTAATCATAAACCCCAGACTTGACTCAAGTACAGAGTCACAGATTGCACACCAGGAGCCCCCATCAGTCTCCCCCCAGTTTCCGGGCGTCTCGCTGGGAGTGCGATGTGTTTTGCCCGAAGCTGTGGCCACGTGTCGGGAACTCACATTTGCGGGAAATTAAGAAGTCGCGGCAGACAACTGCTGCTGGTTCATTAGCTGAGTGGAAGCTGTTACCGGGTCATTCCTCCAGACTGAGAGAAATGAGGTTGCTTTAGGGGAGGGGAGAATGTCAGCCTGCTAATCACATCACCTGCCCAGGCTGGAGAGAACTCCATGCTGGCCCCAGCTAGGCCAGAACAACAGCCAGTAGTAGAAGGAACCCTGGCCTGAAGGTCAGGTGGCTTTGGCTCTACTCTTGCCACAAGCTCTGTTGTGATGCGTTACCTTGGACGTGTCACATTTTCTGTGTGTTTCCTTATCTTTTCGTGAAGAGATTGACTTATAGGATGCCCTCATGTCCTAAAATACAATGAGAGGCACACAACTTTGATGGGTAGAGTCAGAGGAGAAATTGCCATTGTACTTTCCCCTGCTGGGGTTTTTTCTCACCTGTTAAATACTGGAGTCTTCTTCCTGTTTTTCTCCTCTCTCTGCATACTCATGACGGGTGTGCACCTTCCCTGCCAAGGCATGAGCTACCCTGCATGTGCCCATGTCTCGAATGTCTCTAGCTCTACAGCCAAGTCTCCCTGGGTGTTGTCATCTCCAGCTCCTCCACAGACCCCTTTATGTCAACAGCTCACCACTTTATCTTCCAGAACTGTCCTTTTCTCTCGAGTTTTGTGCCTTCATTAATGACATATAATATGGCAATTCAGAAATATGGAGGCTATCCTAGGTCTAAACTGTTCATCCAATCAGTCACAAGTCCTATCAGTTCTACTTCGCTGCTATCTAGTCCCTCCATCCCAGCTACCCCATCCTCCTTGCCAGTGTCCTGGCTTAGCCTGATACCACCTAACTCTCCTTTCAGTCCGTGGCAGTTTTTAGGAGTGGTCTTCTATTACCAGGCATGATATTAATTTCTTGCTTGAAACCTCCAGTGATTTCTTAGTGCCTGGGAAAAAATAAGCATCTTGGGCAACTGACCAATGTTTGTTCAAAGAATCAATGTTTGCTCAAAAGATGAAAGTTCAATTTTTAAAAATACCAGTAGGTACTGTTCATTGTAAGGGGCTTAAAGCTTTGTTTTCATTATCTTATTGAATCTTCATAGCAACCCTATGTGGAAGACATGATTATCTGTGCTTTACAGATGAAATTGAGTCTTGAGGAGGCTAAGCAACTTGCATGAAGAACCCACTCTAAAGTGGTGTGGGTGGGAGTCAAATGTGGGTGGGTCAGATATGGAACATCATGCCTTCTTCTCTGTCCTGTTTCACAAATGGTCTCAGCCTAGTCTTTCCTTTTTCAGTTAATTCTTCATCTTCTCCCAACACATACCATTTGTTTGTTTCTTGTTAGAGGACCTTCTACAACTCAAATTCATATCACAATGCTTTTGCCTTTGCTATTTTCACTGCCTGGGATGCTTAGCAAATTCCCACTTCTCATAGCTTCTCTGGGAAAGCTCTTCTTTGTAACCAAGACACAATCCATCATACCGTCTCTTCTTCCAAAGCATTAGACTTTGCTATCTTCCACAGCAGGCATCATGCTATGCTTTGACTGCCAGCTCACTATTAATATACCAGAAGATTCCAAGTCCATTGATGTCAGGGACTGTATCTTATTCCACCTTGCAGCAGTGGCTAATACTAGCATCGAATGCACAGGATCTGCTCAACAAGTGACTGTTGAATTAAATGGAGTCAGCCTCAAATACTGTGATGGTGGTAGATGGCATTGCTGGTAATGTCACCATTAGGCAGAACAGTAATGCAATTTGAGTTATCACACTCCATAGTTTTATTGATCATTAAATGTGCATCCAGCTCTGTACTATGAATTTTGAAGGAAACTTAAGAAATCGAAGAAGGAAAAGGCATAGTTACCATATTGGTTAACGTTAATTGAGCATTTACTATGTTTCTGGCTATGTCTTATGGATAGCTTCTCATTTAATCCCCCTCACAAGCATTTGAGTTACGAACTATATTATTTCTAAGTGAGTAAATGTGTCTAACCTAATTGGAAAGAATCAATTCATACCCTGAAACATTAATGATGATGAGTAGTCTAATACTGTGAGATGCAGCAAAGTTACAGGAAAATGCACCAGGTTGGAGATAAGGACCTGGGTTTTAGATAAGAACACTGTTCGCACTGTGACTTTGAGACCTCAGTTTTCTTCATCTATAAAACAGATACAGGGTCACACAGAGGTAATTTTAATGGGCCATAAAATCTCAAAGAGACCTGTGGTAGTCCACAACTACCATCTTCAATGTTTGTTGTGAATTCGGAACTTCCAAAAGGGGTATTGCATTGTGTCTTTAAAATGAGCATTCGCCTAGACCTGTGAGTGTGACCTTATTTGGCTTTGGGATCCTTGCAGAAACAATCTCATTAACATGGTCATACTGAGTTAGGATCCACTCTTATCCATTGACTGGCATCCTTATAAGAAGAGGGAAGCTTAGATACACAGACACACAGAGAGGAGAGCACATGTGAAGATGGAAGCAGAGACTGAAGTGATGTCTCTGCAAGCTAAGGAACTCCAAGGATGACTGGCAGCCATTAGAAGCCAAGAGAGAGGATGGAACAGAGCCTCCCTCAGAGCCTCCAAAAACCCCCAACCTTGCTACCACCTTGATTTTTTGACTTTAAGCCTCCATAACTGTCAGGAAGTACATTTCTGTTGTTTTAAGCTTCTCAATGCATAGTTCTTTGTTATGGTAGCCATAGAAAGCTAATATATTTTGGATGATGATGATAATAATAGTAATAATATTTGTGATGACATATATAAGTAGAATTGAGTTTCCTTTTTTGGGAGTGTTACTGCATAACTTTAAGATGCCTCTATGAGTTTTGGCCCGTTTGTTTAGGGATCTGGTTTGAAGTTTAAGGGTTGATCAGCAATCCCACTACTGGGCATATACCCAAAGGAGCATAAATTGTTTACCAAAAAGACACCTGCTCTTGTATGTTTATTGTAGCACCATTTACTATAGCAAAAACATGGAATCAACCTAGGTGCCCATCAACAGTGGACTGGATAAAGAAAATGTGATAATATATATATGTATATATATGCCATGGAATACTATGCAGCCATAAAAAAGGATGAAATTATGTCCTTTACGGCAACATGGCTGCAGCTGGAGTCCATTATTCTAAGTGAATTAACACAGAAACAGAAAACTGAATACTGCATGTTCTTACTTATAAGTGGAAGCTAACCACTGGATACACACAGGCACAAGGATGGGAACAACAGACACTCGGAAGTCTTAAAGCATGGAGGGAGGAGGGAGGGCAAGGGCTGAAAAACTACCCATTATGTGCCATGCTCAGCATTTGGGTGGTGAACTCAATAGAAACCCATACCTTACCACTATGCAATATACCCATGTAGCAAACTTGCACATGTACCCTTTGAATCTAACATAGAATAAGATAAAATCTATAAAGGGTTGATATGAACTTAACTTGCCTGCCTTTGAAAGTTTCTCAAAGTGACTGCCAGTCACCAGGGAAACCTCATGTACACCCTGTGTGGGAGAGATAAGTCAGGCACCTCTAGATACTACAGAAAGAGAAAATGAACAGTGGTTTATAATATTGGGGCCAAATAGAAATGCCCAAGAGAAGATGCTGGCTCTGTAGGCTCTGATTTGTGATGGAGTAGCTTCTCACAAGGCAACTTTCTATACATGTCTTCTGGGTTAACAGTGGCAGGGAGTTACTCATCTAATTGTGGTTGATGATGCTTCAGCCTAACCTGGAGGAAGACAGCTCGTACTACAGAAGAACCAGCCCTTACGGATGACTTACTCTGTGCCAGTACTTTATGAAGCACATTATATCATCTCATTTAATGGGCAGAATCACAATCGCCCACGGTTTACAGAGGAGAAGACTGAGGTTTAGAAAACTCAAACAACTTGCCTCAGGGCTATAGGACTTGAACCTGGTACTTTGATTTTAGAGCCCGAATTCTGAACTATGACACTGCAACTTGGTAAATCCTCTCCATTTCTCTTAAGGGAGAAAATTACCAAAGGCCTGACTAACTGCCCCTATTTGCATATCTCATGATCTAGTAAGAATGAACTGCTTCTTTTAGCAAGTTCAAACTATGTTGTATTAGCTGGTCATGGTGGCACACACCTGTAGTACTTGGGAAGCTGAAGTGGGAGAACCTTTTGAGCCCAGAAGGTCAAGGCTGGGGTGAGCCATAGTCATGCCACTGCACTCCATCCTGGACAACAGAAAGAGATTCCCATCTCTAAATACAAAGTTTGTTATATGTCTTCTTTATGCATACTTCATCCTTGTCTGCATCCCATTTGGTTTTATTCCTAACCCAGGAGACAGTTGAGGTTCTCTGTCCATGAAATCCAAACTAAGTTTGATCAAATTCTATCTGTGCCAGTAGGAACCCCAAATCCCTTGATCTGTCTGATGACTTTGAGGGTGTGTGTGTGTGTGTGTGTGTGTGTGAGAGAGAGAGAGAGAGAGAGAGAGAGAGAGAGAGAGAGAGAGAGAGACAGAGGGAGACATACACACACACACAGACACACACACGCACAGAGACACAGGTTTTCTTAGTCGCTTCTGCAGCCAAGGTCCTGTTTTTGCTTGATAAGTTCAGTGGATGGACCATCTCACCATTCTTTTGTTCTCTCTGGTCTGCTTTACTCCAGATGGAGACCAAAACCTCCCTCCCCTCGATTTTCTCCTTAAGCCATTGGTGAGGACCGCAAACTCTGCAGGTCAGAAGTGATGAAAAGGGTCCTCCGCCATTGGCTTCGTCCCTTCAGTCCCCTTCTCTCCTCGCCCTCTTCCGAAAGGTCCACCTTGCCATGTCCGAAGACTCAATACTAAACTGAGCTCAGCAATGGGCCATTTACTCCAGCCTATCATTTACCAGAAGCAAAATGTTGGCAGGACCTTTGTAATTTGTCCTCATGCCTCCCCTGCGTATCTCAGCAAGGGCAAAGGAGCAGTTTAGGAATGATAATCCTGATATAAATTAAAGTAGGCCCCACCTCTTGAGAAAGAAAAAGTGGCTACTGTTAATGTATGTTGCAATTTGCAGTGAGTGACTTGTTTTCTTCTCTTGGGCACTGTCTGACTTCTCTGTTAGGTCACATGTTCCTTGAGGAATATTGGGTGTCACCATTCCGGTCCCTCTGAGGCCCTGCCATGGTGCCTGCCATAAGAACCCAGAAAGAGTTGATGAAGCTGAACTGCTTCTCTAGGTGGTCATTTCTGGGGAAGTCACCTTCACAGACTGTAATTTCTTGGCTTAGACTTTCAGATAATGGGAAGAAGAATGCATGTGCCTGGGAGAGTAACACATGTGGGAGTGTTTGAAGGAGCACACCCAGGACTGTTAGGCTGGTTCTTGTCTCTGCATTTGTAAACCTTAGCATTCAGCCTCTTTGTCAGAAGCACTGCTTGGTCAGGGTGCCTTGTTCGGATCAATGGGGATTCTTCACTGTGCGAGAGAACTCATTCCTCACAACCCCAGGCAGGCCTGAGACAGGCACAGTGGGGCACAGGGCAGGCAGCTCCCTGGCTGCGAGGTCTCTGTGTCAAGTGTCCAACTAATTAACAGTGCTCAGTGGAGGAGACATTTCTTTGATTAACCACAACTTGTAGCAAATTCAGAGACTAAAAAGTAGCACCTTCCCTTATGTCGCACTTACTACGCACTGGGCACCTAGATCAACCCTTTTGCTTTATCTTTAAATTTTTTAAAAAAATATTTTTTGAGACAATTATACAAAAGTGTTTTGTCTTTAAAAGACCTTAAGGAAGTTGTGCATAATATGGTCTGAGAGACAAAACTAACCAAACTTAGAAGAAGGCCAGGTGTGGTGGCTCATGCCTATAATCCTAGCACCTTGGGAAGCTGAGGTGGGCAGATTGCTTGAGCCCAGGAGTTCAAGACCAGCCTGAGCAACATGATGAGACATTGGCTCTAAAAAAAATTAAAAAATTAGCTGGGTGAGGTGGTGCGTGCTTGTAGTTCCTGCTACTCAGGATGCTGAGGTGGAAGGATTGCCCGAGTCCAAGAGGTCAAGGCTGCCGTGAGCTGTGATCACTGTAATCATACCACTGCACTGGGCAACAGAGAACCAACTGAAAAAAAAAGAAAAGAAAAGAAAAATAAAAAAAAGAAGTAATGTGGGAGTTCAAGTATGAGTTCCTAAGTTCTTTCTTTAGCCTACTTGTATCTGTGATACCCTCTTAAACCTATAACTAGAACCAGACCAAGCATGCCATAGGTATTAAATGAATAATTAAATGAAGAATAAATAAGAAAAGATATCAAGATGCTTATGGGAGTGCTTTGTCTCCTAGCCCTTTGGCACTGAGCACACTGAGTGGGCAACAGTTAGAGGGAGCTCCAGTGATGTTTCAGGAATGCAATGCTCTTTTGTCAACAGGGCATATCCACACCATCTTGAGTTGAATATAATTTTTAGTTGCTGACACTCTGTTACCAATAAAAATGTCTTATTTCTAAGAGGTACAGGTATTAAGGAAGCATTGTGCCACAGTTCAATTGGTGGAGTCTTTTTCTTTAATAATGTCATAGTGGTGAGATTTACAATTGGCTGCATTTTAGTTTTAATGAAAGACGGTATGTGGGAATCTCTGTTAAATTGAATTCTTATTGATTGTTATTGTCTATGTAGTGCTCTATTCTATTTTGATTGTTATTTTTGCCCTCCTAATTCTTTGTTATTTCTGAGTCCTCTTTCAATCCAGGAAGGAAGACGGAGATAAGATAGTTGGGCTATAGCATCTTTTTGACTTATATCAGTGTCCTCTGGTCAAAGGAAATCTGAGGACTTCTGCCCCAGGTCAGAGTCAGTATACAGAGAGTCTATGCCAGCTCTCCTCATCTCTGTGTCCATATCAGACATCACTAATTGATAGTTGCACTCCTTTCTGTTGAGCACAGATAAGGATTCACAGTTCTTCTCACTTCAGTCCCTTGGGCAGTCACTACCAATGATCTGGGCTTGGCATTCAAGATAAGACCTATCTGACATCACAGGCATTCTAAATCCTGTTCCTGGATCAAATCAAAGCATTAGAAGGCTTTGCGTTTGTATCATATTCCCTTTGCATTGGCAGCTATGCTCTAGGCTTTTTTGAGAAATGATACAAAAATTGCCTTACAGAACTGTTTTCTGCATTTCTGCAAGGAAGTTGTTAAAGTCATTATTCACAACATTGCTTGGTGCACCACGTAAGGAATTTTTAAAAAAGTATTAACTGCTCGGAAATACTGCTTTCGAGCTCTTGAGCAACAGCTCTGTTTCTTCTGATGACTAAGACTACATGACTAACTTTTGTTTTTGCTGCGAAGAAGCTCACAGCCAGATCTGAGAGATCTTTACAGACTCATTTAGCATTTATATTTGTGTGCTGCCTCCAGTTACAAATGTTGACTTTTTAGCCTGTTACAAATTACTTTTATATTTTATCATGTGCTCATTTTCATTGTATAGCATGTATTCTTATCATAAGGCTTCCTGTGGACCTAAGTAAAGTAAAATAAAAATTTAGTTGGGCATTTCAATTTATTAGGTCAACAGGAATTCAGGCAAAAGTGAGAAAGAAAGGGTCAAAGTTTTCATGGAAGAAAACAGGTATGCTCATCATATGATGTAAATGACAACCCTTCAGACCTGGTGACTGTGGTAGGCAGCTTCTCAAATGCCTCTTGGTGATCCTTGTCCTCTGTTTTTCACCTCCTGTGCCATCCCCTCCCCTTTATTGCAACCTGTGAGAGACACTGAGCCAGAAGACCCTGTTAAGTCACAGAAACCATGAGATGATAAACTTTGTTGCTTCAAGCCAGTAAGTTTGGGGGTAATTTTCTGGGCAGCAAAAGATGACTAAAACAGTAAAACTTCTTGGCTCACGCAGATCTCTCCTTTGATATGTATACCAACACTGAGAGCTAAGTATTATCCTCACTCCCAGTACATAGAGGGAAACAAGCTCAGAGAAGGGAGGCATCATGGTGAAGTCCACCCAGAGAGCGGCAGAGAATTTGAACTCAGTCTGATTCCAGCGTTTTATCCAACAGTAAGTTCTTAAGTCAAGGCAGACAAAAGCACTGTCGTATGGCAACTGACTAACTGGTTTAATTGATGAAACTTGACAGTTTTCACCTGAATTCTCATGCTGGAGACATAAAAACATATCTGACTGAATGTCTGGACTGCTGGACATTTTATTGACTGTCTCCTTTGCTGGAGTTTTAGCCTTCATGTACAAAGTAGGTTACACAGTGAATACTTTTAGTTATTATAATTTTACAACAAACACATAGTGAGTGCTCGTCTGTGTGTCTATTACTCTTATATCTATCTTATTCAGTTTATGCCACCTGAGCCTCATAGCTGCCCAGTACGGTAAGGAAGACTGAGGCTCAGAGAGCTTGAAGGACTTACCCAAGACTACCTAGCTAATAAGGCACAGAGACAGAGTGTAAACCCAGCTCTGTTCAAGCTGAGTCCTGAGGTTTCTTCACCACAAATCAGCAGCCTTGATTGGATTTCTCATCTGTAGTTAGATTAATTCCAGACAACTGGCAAGTGGTGGTGGTGGTGGGGAGGTGGGGGTTGGGGGTTTGGAGTTTCCTTCTATAGTTTTTTCTTTGTATTAGTCTTTTTGAAAATCTCTAAAACACTAAAGAACAAGTCCTAACACCTACTTACACCACTTTTAAAATCTAGGACTCAGCATCCCACAAATCCCTATTGTGTTAAAGGACATCTTCTTGTCCCCAAAGAAAAAAAGAATAAAGACATTTTAAAATTGGTATCAGCTTCACTTTAACAGACCCTTCTCAAGGACTTTTACATGTAAACAAGATCGTTAAACACTTAATGTGACATTTATTACCTTTAAATATTCATAAGCCACTGAGTACCAGGAAACACCTACTGCACCGTTCAAGCTGGCTGAGTCTCTCAAAATATGATGTGCACGTGTGAAGCACTTTCAGATACTTGGGTAGCTTCACAATGCAGCTTCCTACTCTGAAACCTTCATGGCACTCACTAAGTTTATGAAACATCTTGTTTGCAAACAAGGCAGCAGACCCAATAAAGCAACCCGTGTCCATTGTAATACACATGTGGGTCAAATTATGCTTTCCACTGAAGATGCTAGTGAGGAAGACATGTACATTTTGCCTGGACTTGTTCTCCTAATCTGTTCCCTTCCCCAGGTTAAGCCCCCAAACCCCAGAAGGATGAAGGCTGCCCTCCTTTTAGCCATGATAATTGTGACCAATGTTTGGCACCTGTTCTAGGATGTGAGATGAGGGGAACAGCTCAACCTAACAGCTCTGAGAAGAAAGTGCTCTTCCCTTCCACCACAAACATTGTCCTATGTAGATGGGAAATAAGTCTACCTCAGATTCAGTGATGAACTGCTGGCTGTGCATTATTTTTCCCTCTTAGATGCTGATGTGAAAAGTATTACTTAGACATGAAATCAGAGCAGTAAGTATCTGGCTAAGGATGTGGAAGGAGATAGGAATGAGTAGGTAAGAGAAAGAGAACTATTCTCATCTTTTACTCCCTCTAAGGCAAGGTCTTGGGATGTTGCTGATGCCTTGGTTGTCAATATCAAATTTCTTTCATGTTGATAGTAATTATGATAACAACTCTCAGTCCCATTTTATAGTAAGGAAATTGAGGTTCTGGGATTGTGAATAATCAGTTCGTGGTCACACAGTGAGGACTCAAACTCTGCTATTCTGACCATGAATTTCAGACTTTTTCTAGTACAAATTCCTAATTTTGCAAGTTCTGCCCCTGCCCTTTTGGATTTCCCAGCATCGTTTGAAGGACCTAGAGATTAAAAGCATGAATCAGAGAAGGCCAAGGGGAGATATGATCTCTGTCTTCAAGTAGAGGGTCATATGGAAAAGGAATTAAGTCTATTCTGTGCAGTTGTAGATAACAGAATTAGATCAATCGGTAGAAATTCAAGGGAATAGATAAAAGGAACAATTTTCTAACCATTAACACTATCCAACAATAAAACAGGCAATAATGTTAGGTAGTAAGCATCTTGTCCTTAAAAACATTCCAACAGAGTCTGGCTGATCCTCTGGCTAGAACTCCATGGCTGGGATTCTTGTACTGGGCAAGGCATTGCACTAAAGGGAGCTCAGATTCTGTAATATGATTGATTGCTGAGTGTAGAGGTCTCTGCCATAGCTGGGCTTGTTGCTCAGTGAAGTGCAGTAGGGTAAGACTAACTTAAAAATCTCAGGATTCCACAGAGGTGCTGCAGGGTTCTACAAATGCTTGATTTGAATTTGAAATGGAAAAGTTTTATGCTTTTTCATAAAACAGGAAAAAAGAAAAAGACCGTCAAATAGAATCTAAACATATGGGAATTTGATTAATGATCAAAGGTGGCATTTAAAAAGAAATTCTTCCAGTAAATATTGCTGGGAGAAATGCCGAGTCATTAGGACAAAAGTGAAGCTGGACCCCGCCCTCATTCCTTATATGAAAATAAATTCCAGTTTAATCAAATATTTAAATCCTGAAAATAGATGTACATGAGGATACACACACATGCATGTGTGCACACAGGCACAAAGCACGCATGATGAGCTTTTTAGTGCATATTCTGAAGTTCTTGTACATGTGTCATTGATCAGGCAGTTGTAGCTATGCATTTGTGTGTATGTGTTTTATCTTTTTCTTTCTTTTCTTTTTTTGAACCGGATCTGACTCTGTCATCAGGCTGGAGTGCATGGCTCACTGCAGTCTCAGTCTCCTGGGCTCCTCAGTATGCTTCCACCTCAGCCTCCCAGGTAGCTGGGACTACAGGTGAGCATCACACACCCGGCTAATTTTTTTAAGATTTTGTTTTTTGTTTTTTGTAGAGAAGAGTTCTTTTTATGCTGCCCAGGCTGGTCCAAAGTCCCGGACTCAAGCAATTCACCTGCTTAGACCTCCCAAGGTAGGATTACAGGCGTGAGTCACTGTGCCTGGTACATTTTTGTGCCTGCTGCTCTTGTGAGTTGGCTCACCCCTACAGCACGGGGTGAGCTGAAGAGAGGTGTGTGATCTATTTCTAGCAAAGCACAGGAACCTCTCTCTATTCTTGGCATTCTCCTGTAATAACAATATGGACAGTTGGGTAAAAATAGCAACCACATTTCAAATGTTTTGTTATGTGCTATTATTGAACTAGGAATCATTTTGTTATTTATCGTAACTTTTGAGTGTTTCTTCTCTGTCCTACAAAGGACATACACACACACAAAATACAAGGTGTCATTGGAGGTCATTAGGGATCCAGCTTTGAAAAGTTCCTTCTGCTCCTCTCTGAAGCTTTTGGATCAGTTGACTCAGGGGCATCCAGAGACTGCTAGGCAAGCTATGAAAAATGTGCCACTCACAGCTACTTACACATCACATGCAAATAAGGGTATACTCAAGACTGACAAAACAATACAATGCAGGGAAATAAAATGAATGACGGGACTGATGAAAGGTTGTAACTTCGCCTTATTTATAAGTCTTTATAAGCCAATGCTACATTTTAAACTTAAAAAAAATTGGAGCTAGATGGACTTTTGTTTTTCTTATCGGGGCACTCAGTATGGTGTTATTGGAGAAAAGTTTTCATTATTAAAGTTTTTGAAAATTAGTGACTTAAGATGCATTTTTTTCTGGAAAAAGCTGTTTTCTTGGATTATCATTGCTTTTCCTTTTCTCTTTTGGCTGTCAAGATATGAGAACAATGATATGTTTATCAACTGCAGTACTGTCCATAGCTGAAGTGTTTTAGAATAGTTATTTTTCTTTTCTTTCAATCAGTACTTCTTTTAAGGATATTTGTTTTTCTACTATATGTAGATTGGCCTTTTAAAAAAAAGAAATCAAAGCTATTTTTTATTCTGGAGGCAGGAAGGCAAATTCATTCAACAAGTATCTATTTTTTTCCTCTTTTAATTTTTATTTAAAATTGTGGGGTACAATTCAGGGCTAGGTATACAAATATTCACAGTGCAGGTACCTTTATCGATGAGGTGTGCCCCCCCTTCCCCAGGCAGATATCGACTACAGTCAATCCCACCTCCCCACCCCCCCACCCCCGCAGTTTCCCGCCACTTGTTTTCTTTTTTTTTGAGTTAGAGTCTCACTCTGTCACCTAGACTGTCACCTAGACTGGAGCAGCCTCGACCTGCTGGGCTCCGGTGATCTTTCAGTCTTCCAAGTAGCTGGAACTACAGGTGTGCACTACCACGCCACTTTCAAATGCTTTTCTTATAGTAATACAGTAGTTGTTCAAGGTCCACTTATGAGTGAGAACATGTGATACTCAGCTCTTTGTTTCTGTGAGAGATCGCTCAGTATTATAAACTCTAATTCCATCCAGGGTTGCTGCGAAGTTCATGATTTTGTTCTTCTTTATGGCTGCATAGTATTCCATTGTTCATATATACCACATTTTAAAAATCCAGTCCTCTTTTGATGGGCAGCACTTATTGCATGTCTACTATAGTTCAGGTATATTTCAGGTGCAGATACATAGATACTAAATGAAAAAATGTATACTAGGTCAACAAATGATGAGAGCTGTGGTAAAAAATGAAGCAAGGTAAAGAGGTAGAGGGTGAGGGTTGGAGAAGGGGGTGGGGATCCCATTTGTGGTCACAGTTGTGGCCTCTCTGAAAAAAATAAGCTCTGAACAGACTTGAAAAAAGGGAGGAAGCAAGGCATGGTGACATCTGAGGACAGAGCTGGCCAGTTTGAAGAATCAGCAAAGTACCCCAGGTGGAGCCTTGGACACTATTTAAAAAATAAGAATGACAGAGGTGATTGCATTTCTCCCTGTGATGATGGAAGTGGGTTGGGAGGGTGGACTGCCACCTGCATTCCCTAACACACTTGCTCGCCACTTATTTCTGTGGAGTCTGGTTCCCAGGGCAGGGCAGAGTCTTCCTGGGAGCTCAGAAGCCACAGGCATCTTACTGTATTTCTCAAGCTCTGCTTTTTTCAGTGGACCACTTTTCTATGGACACTGATGTCTTCAGCCTCCTGGCTCACCCCTTTTAGTTCCCTCACTAGACCTAGTTAAGAGCTGACCTACACTTGGGGGTTAATCTTGCTACCTTTGGCCTGGTATCTTGACTGCTAAAATAAGGATGATGGTGATGGTGGTGGTGGTGGTGGGGTGATAGCAGTACCTACCATTTATCAAGCACTTCTAAATACTTACCTACAGGAGTCTCAAACATCTTGCAGAACAGCAAATATTTCCAATCTGCAAATGAGGAAACTGAGGCTCAGAGATGACAAATGCATCACCCTAGGCCTCATATGTTGGGACAGGTGAGCTGGTGTTTGAACCCAGAGGCCTGACTCCAGAAAATGAGTTATTTCCATTAACAGGTGCTTCTGAGGGTGAAATTCAGGCTTCTGTGTAGCTATTAAGAAGCAACCTGCCCCAAACGCATGCCTTTTGACCTCAGCTCAAGGATAGGGTCTCTTTCATGGTTCTTGATTAGTGTTCTAGTCACTTTTTGAGAAGGACACATGGACTGGTATTTTCTAGAAACTTGCCCAGAAAGGTGGTTCCTGGTCATCATTACCTGGGATCCTCTATAAACTACATGGACAACTGTCCTTTCTGAACCCTGGACATTGGTACTAATAGGCATTGTGGCTGCTGTGCCTCAACCATCATGAACCGGGTCTAGATTTACCACATTTTAAAAAGTTCCATACAATTTAAACTTCTTGTTCCCTGCCTCAGGGGCCCACCTTTAGCTAGTGGTTTTCTTTAGCCTGAGTCCCAGACAGATACTGCTTGGCTTCCTCTTCTTTCTGAGTTCCCCTGGGTCATGATTCTTTTCCTTGATGTGGGAACACATTCTACAAATGCAGAATTATTATGAGTACTTTTGCCAGGATTTCATCCCCCATGTGCTTACTTTTTTGGGATAGGTTCCAAGACAATGTTTTTTTGCAATATAATTTCTGGGGAGGAAGTTTACTGTGTATAAAACTTGATATTTCAAGGGCAGATGAAAGTTTTTTTTAAGAATTAAGAAAACACTCCATCATTTATTTCTTTGGCAGAGTGTCTGCATTTGTTTCTTTTGAAATCCTCAGAAATTAAGACCATGCTGTATTCATTTTCAAATTAGAGAAAATAAGTTAAAGCAGGAGTGAATAGAAGAAAGACATACTTTGCTAAAAGTAACATTTTCTTAAATTGCTTGGGCACACAACTTCATGTATTTGTCTAATGCATGAATTGAAAAACTTTATTTGTAAAGGGCCAGATAGTATAAGTATTTTAGGCTAAGGCCATACAATCACTCTTAGAACCCTTCAACTCTACCATATATGAAAACAACTAGGCAAAATGCAGCTGAATGGTGAGACTGTATTCTGATAAAACTTGATGCAGCTGAATGGTGTGACTGTGTTCCAACAAAATTTTATTTCCAAAAACAGGTGGTAAGCCAAATCTGATCTACTTAGGGTTAGCTTAGGCCAGCAACAAAGTAGAAACTAGAAAGACTTTTATACTTATAGATCATCCATTCCAATGTCTTCATTTTATCTATGAGGATTTGTTGCTTACTCAAGGTTACACAGTTTGTTAACAGCAGCAACAAGAAAAGAACTAATCTTTATTTATTTTTTAACAACAAATAAAAAATTGAACGTAATGTACTCTCTCTATACTTGCTTTTCTTTTGTCTACTTTTTAATTTAATTTAATTTTTAAAATTTAGATCCAAGGGGAACATGTGCAAGCTTGTTAAATGAGTATACTGTGTGATGGTGAGGTTTGGGCTTCTATTGAACTTATCATCCAGATAGTGAACATGGTACCCAATAGGTAGTTTTTGACCCTTGGCTCCCAGCACATCTCCCCTTTAGGAATCCCCAGTATCTTTTGTTCCTATTTTTATGCCCATCTGTGTGTACCCAGTATTTAGATCCCATTTATATGTGAAAAAATATGGTATTCAGTTTTCTGTAGAACTAACATTTATTGAAAATGCTAATATTTATAGTAAAGATTTCTAGTTGTCCTTAATATCCATTCTCCCCAACTTTTATATCTCCCAGCCTCCTTTGTCTTTTGGTGTGACCATGCAACTAAATTTCACTCAGTGTGTGTGCTACTTAGAGGAAGTATCCTAAAAGAAAGAAAATGTGCAGTTCTTCCTTTCTCTTTTCTTCAGACAGGAATGTGTACATAGTAGCTGAAGTTTGAGCAGCCATGTTGTGCCATGGTGGAAGCACTGTGCTGAGAGTGGTGAGCCAAAAAGAGGTAAAGCACTCAGTTGCTTGATGCTGGAGCCCCATATTTGGACTGAGCTGCTTCCAAATTCTTTTATTTCAGCACTTTGCAGATGTTATTCTGTTGCCTTCTGATCTGGATAGCATTTGATGAGAAGTCTGCAATAAACCTTATCTTTGATCCTTTCTAGGAAATGTGACATTTTTAAAAATCACTGCTCTTAAGATTTTCTTTTTATGGTTGATTTTTAACAACCTGATTATAATGGGCATTGGTGTGATTTGTATTTATCCTTCTTGGGATGTAAACTTCTTGGATCTGGAAAATTTAAAACCATTATGATCTCTAATTTTTTTTGTCCCCTTCTCCTCCTCTCCTGGTTTCTGGTATTTCAATTATGTGCATGTGAAGTAGCTTTATATTGTCCTACAGGTCAGTAAAATTTTGTGCTTTTTTTGCAATCTTTGTTCTCTCTGTGATTAAGTTTAGAGAGTTTCGATTGTCTCATCTTCAAGTTCAGTGATTTTTCTTTTCTGTTAAATTCAGTCAGCTGGTAAGCCCACCTCGTAAATTTTATTTCAGATGTTATAGTTTTGAGCTCTGGAAGTTCAATTTGTTCTTCTTTTTAGGAGCTTCCATTTATCTCTTCATTATGTTCATATTTTCCCTAAAATCCTTGAATATATTTATAATGGTGTTTTAAAAGCCCTTCTCTTCTAAGTCTAAAATATTTGTAAATTTTGTATCTCTTTCTATTGGTTGATTTCACTCCTGGTTATAGGTTACATTTTTCTGCTCCTTTACATGTCTAGTAATTTTTGTTGGACATTGGATATTGTGTATGTGATGCTGTTGACTGTGTGATTTTTGTCTTAAGAGTGTTGAGTTCAGTTTTGGCAAGCAGCTGATTTACTGTGGATCGGCTTGATCCTTTTGAGTCTTTTTCAAAAGTTTTGTTAGGGCAGGTCAAGAGTAGTTTTTACTCTGTAGGATAGTTTAGCTCTTTCTCTAAAATGTGATCTTTTTGGGGTTTCTGCTCAATATTTGCAGAGTGTTTGATGAGGCTCAAACTCTGGGAGTTGCTCAGCTTACAGATTTCTCATTGTTATTTTCTTTCTGTTCATTGTTCTTTGCCTGGCCTTGGGGAATCTCATCCTACATATGTGCAGCTTAGTATTAAGCCAAAAAATCCAGGGGATCCCTGTGTTGATCTTTTAGAGTCTTTTCCGCATAGCTCCTTCTTCTCTGGTACAGTGCTTATAGCCTCTCCAAACTCTCTGTTTCTGCTATGCTTGGGTTTTTCCTCTCTGTTCCAGGGAGAAAGACTTTATAAAGTCTTCATTTACTTTATAAATATGGGAAAAAATCATTTTTCATTCTTTCTTTGTTTCTCTTATTTCAAGGATCACAGTCATGCACAGTCATTTTTCCAGTGTCTAAAAATAGTTATCTCATATAGTTTGCTCAGTTTTCTAGTTGTTTATTGTAGAAGAATAGTCTATTACTAGTAATTACATCATAGTTGAGGGAGAATATATTTATGTTTAAAAGAAAGAGAATAAAAAATGTCTACTTGCATCTTAAGTCGTAATTTTCTGTTTTTAGTTACTTGTAGCCAAACTCAGTCTTAAACACTCCACTGCAATATGCCAAATGCCAAGCTAGATGTTTCATATACATTATTTCACAAACCTCATTTTAATCTCATAAAAGTCCTATGAAGTTGTAGTTATTGCTATTCTCATTTTACAGAAGAAGAAAACTGAACTATGGGGGAGAAGAAAATGGAACAATGGACGCTCCTGCAAATTACACTGGGCAGCTGAAAAGAGCCTACATTTGCATGATCATGGAGAGAATGAAAAGTAAGATACCTGAAAGACATGGAAAAGATATAATTAGTTGATATTAATAAGCGATTTGATATGGAATCTGTGAGTGTTGATATCTAGGATAATAGTGATATTCTGAACACTCACATGAAAGATTCAATGATCCTCACTATGCTTATCAAGGCATGAAAGATATTGGTGGTGTTGTATAAAGAAGTTAAAAACTTGAAGCAGAATAGGGTACTTTGTTCATTAAATCACCACTTTGCTCATTATATCATCAGTCAGAAACTCTCATACACTTGTATGAGACCCCAAAAAACCTGGAATTTATTTATAAAAAATTTGTGTTTATCCTTGCATGTTTACACTTCAGTCACCTTCAAAGTACTTGCTATTTAATGTAAGCACCTATTGAGATGCTTTTCCCACTGCTCAAAACAGGTTTTGAACTCATCGGTTTTGATGCCTTTTAGTGCTTCTGCCATTTTTGGTTTCACCTCTTCCATATCAGCAACACATTTGCCTTTGGAGACTTTTTTCATCTGAGGAAACAAAATAAAGTTGCTGGGGGTAAAATAGGGTGAACAGAGAGGCTTGGGCACTGGGGTCATGCTCTTTTTGGTCAAAAACTGCTGAACACTCAGCATGGGGATGGCAAGTGTGCTCGTAAATCACCCATCATAAGATGGGCAAACACATTGAAAGAATCTCAAAAAAAACAAAAAAAAAAAAAACAGAAAGAAAGAAAGAAAAGAAAAATTCACTGAAACTGAATGCAGCCTCTCACAACAACAATAGCTAGTACACTAATGCCAGTGATTCCTAGAGGACTTACCTCGTGGGAGAAGCTTGTACTACACGGGGTCCACCCTCCGTAAATTAATTCCAGTTTTTATTTGGGTCCCTACTTGTATATAACCAGTTTTTCTTTTTGGAATTTTTGGCCAGCTAAGTGGACTACACAGGAGCCATTGTTGGTGGAGTGACTTCTTCTGCACCTATGGGTAGAGTGCAATTACCATCAAGGTGGAGAGACTTCTTCCTGGACTACCCTTACATACAGGATGCTTAGACCTTTCCCCAATATCCTTACCCCAGTCACTGCCCTGATGACCAGTTTTCTGCATGCTTTGATGACTTTGTGTAGGCATGATTGGACAGCACTTCATCTTAGGCCTTTTGCCATGTACCTTTTATTTTTTCTCTGACTCCTCAAACACCACAATATGGGGTATCTTATGGAACTTGCTCTACTCATGTATATGCAGCGAGGAAACTTAACACCTGAAGGACCATCCTTGACAAATATGGGAGAGAGGATCTGAAGGATAAATGCTACTACTTTATATCTCTCAGGGAAGTCATTCTGAGTTGAAATTTATAAGGCTTCTGAGAAGTTCCTGGGAGGACTGAGAACCAGTTGCTTTAGTGGTTATCAATACAATCCTCATGTCCTTATTTTGGCTTTCACCCTTTCTCTCATCTCTTATGTTTCTGCTCCCTGGGATCATATTCCCAAATAAATTACCTGCATTAAAACCATGGCCTTATTCTCTGCTTTGGGGGAAATTTAGACTAAGGCACATTATAGAGAAGAACAACTCATGAGGTAAGTCTGAGAGCATTTTAGGTCAACATTTGTGGGTTGTTCTCCCAGAGAGAAAGGCACCACAGGGACTAGAAAAATAGAGACAGAAAGAGATAAAAAAAAAAAAAAAAGAGAGAGAAAATTTTAAAATAGGAGGCAATGTCATCTATCGTATAAAATATCTGATCAAGGATTTAAGAGACATGTGAGCTCTTCAAAACTTTTCCTGACTGGTTTTCTAGCAATCAACTTGCTTTGTGAACAGAAATTGGACAAAATTGATTTAATTTTCTCATAATATTGAAGGTAAAATGGGAGAAATTGGTATATATACTCCTGTTTTTAGAGATTTGACTTCTTGGATCTCCTGGATCAGGAGGCAATGAGGGTCAGTTGAGCTGAACTCTTGATTATAGGGTGACTAAATAATGCTTGTACAGTGTCTTCCAACTGGGCATCCCACCTCCTGCCTTGTTGCATTGCCTGCAGTTAGTTCCACTCAACAGCTGCCAAATAACTGAGGTGGTGAGACCAGACCTTCTCATAGACCTTTAGTGGTTTCCCATTGCTTACTTTAGCTTTCAAGGCCTTGTATGATCTGTTCCCAACTTACCCAAAATTTATGTTAAATTGGATTACTATCATTCCTTAAATGTACACTATATGATCCTGTCTTCAGGGTATTTCCTTTGCCTGGAGTACCTCTACTGAACTCTGCCTGTTGAAATCATACTTATCATTGAAGAACCTTTTCTAAGTGTTATTTTCTTCAGGTACCCAAACCCCCAAGCAGAGGTGACCACTCTCTGCTCTGAACCCCATGGCATCTTGTATTTGCTCTCAAGGGCTTACTATAAGTTGTCTTGTAGTAAAGATATTTGTGAAGATACCTGTGTCACTTTTAGGATATGAAAGTTCTCTTCTCCATTCATATGTATTAAATTGAACAGTTAAATGAATATATAATCAAAAGAGGTACTTGAAGAACTACAAAATAAGGGGCCATATTCTTCTGGCATATAGGATTGGTGAATGGGAAAGGAGGAGAGTAGGGGAAAGAGAATTTACATTCATGGAGCACCTGCCGTGCTTTCTAAAAGTTGGCTTGTTTTTTGAGTCTTTATAGCACCTTAGAAAATATGTAGTATTGAGGGACAATGTGAGGCTCAGAAGGGTTGTGTGGATTACCCTAAATAGACAGCTAATAAGTGGTAGAGTCAGGGTTTGAACCCAGATCTCTGTGACTCTAAGATACTGGCTTATTCCATTATATATGGGGGACCATATAGTTATTACCCTAGTTGGAATACTTTTGAAAATGCAAGTGGGGGTACTAGTAATAATTACCCAGGGATAATGGGCCAACCAGGACTCTCCTGGGTAACCTTTGCCTTAGGATCTCCCTAAGTATAAATCCCCATTGTCTCCTGGCCTCTCGGGTATTGACTGGTCTGAAGCTGAAAACTAAGATTAAATCTCCTCCTGAGTTTGTAATTCTTTCAGACAGGGTGGCGTTGGAAGAAATAAGTTGGAATTACAAGGATCTTCCTTTACTGATAATTGGAAAGACATCTATGTTATCCAGTGGAGTGGCTGAGGAAGTGTGTCTTCTCATATCCTTTTAGAAGAGTTGGGAGTACCCTTTGTCCCTCTTTTTAAAGGGTTGGAGCCTAAACAAACTATACTGAGGCTTCACTGGAACCAAATCTAGCTCAGCCACCTACAAAATGGATAATAGCAATAACAATAATAGCAGTTATCTTTATTGAGCTTTTAGTACAATCCAGGTCTTTCATAGACATTATCCCATTTGTTTTATATTATATATTATCTCATTTATTCCTCACAACAGCCCTGGAAGTTGGATCCCGTTTTTAATTTCTGTTTTATAAATGAAGACATTGAAGCAGAGGGTGACCACCTGAGTTACCTAAAGCCACCTAGTTATTTTAGCACTGGACCCCAAATTGTTTGAGTCTAAGTCCCAGCTCTTAAATGCTAGCTATATGTCCTCTCCTAAGAGCTCATTGCACCAAACCTTGGGCTTTCTAAGAAGATTAAACAGCAGCACATTTACGAAAGTACCTATAGGTAGGCATTCAATAAAAGTCATATGCCAAGATTATTTTCAAGCTATACCTTTCAAGGAAAACATGCTAAATGCCTGTTTGTGCCCCATGTCTCTCTCTAACACGCCCTCTCTGATTCTACCATAAAATCACAGGTTGGAAATGGAAGGAAAATTCACCATTTGTCAAACCAATGCCAGGTCCTGGGGACAGAAAAACTCCAGCATCTTTCCTTGATAAAAATCACATTCTAGCAGAAAAGACTGACATCTAGGATATTCAAAAGCACTGGTTGATATAACAAAGGTATGTCCAAGATACCATGATATCATTCATTCCAGAAATACTTGACTGATGATGTTCTAGGTCTTGGGGACACAGACTGTTTCCAATAAAGAGACCACCTTTATTCAGGGAAGTGACAGAGTCAAGAACAGTTTCACAGAAGTGACATTCAACGTGGGCTTTCAGAGATAAAAAGCAGTGTGCCATGGTCTGAGGGGCATTCCAAGGTAAACAGATGCTTGATGCAAAATCATGGAGGAGGGACAGTCCACGGCATGTCTGAGGAGTAGAGGGGGCAGGTGTGGCTTGGAGTATGGAAGTGTTTGTGGGCTGATTGAGCAGATGACAGCGGGGTGGCCTACAAGAGGGTAATTATTATTCACCACGTGTCTCCAGGGGCCAGTGCTGTACTGAATGCTTTATGTACAAGGATCTCGAGAGGAGATCTCAGGTTACACAGTGTGGCCAAGGGAGCTTCCTGTTAGGAAGAGAGGCAGTGACTTGAATGCATGTGAAGCCCCTTCTGGACCCTGCTGCCTCTGAGGTGGCAAATCAGGGATGTCATGGAGTCAAACAGCTTCTTCCAAGATGCCATTGTGGCAGGTCGTGTCACCTCTGTGTGAATACTCCTTTGCTTGGCATTCACTGTGGCCTCTTGGCCTCAACATTTGTCTAGCTTCCAGCAGAGCTTTGGAAATGTGTGCTTTGGGACAGTACTTTAAACACGTTAGAGGAGGGAGTGACAATTGACTTTCCTGGCATAGGGGGAGTTTGGCATTTCACATTTGAGACTTGTAAAAAAACCACATCACGCCTTTTCTGTAGGTGTTGGGCACAGTTCTCTGTGGTAGCATTTCCCTTATGGTTTTCTGTCTTTTTTGTCTAGCTTTCAGGTAACTGTTGTCAATATTCAAATGTAAGAAGAGCTTTTCTGATTGGGGCATATGCAACACAGAAATTCCTCAATTTATGAAAGAACACAATTGAGGGTGTAAAAGACTCTTCCAGAAGTCAGTAAATGAATGTTGGACAGGTGCTAAATTAAGCAGACCTTTAACTTCCACTTTCATGGACATCATCCTCAAGAGCCTTCATAACTTTAAAGAAGTTATTTGGGTTACTGTTGAGGCAAAGGGGAGAGATTCACAATGATTAAGAACAAACTATGTGTTAAGCATTGTGCTGAGGGAAAAGGCTTGTGTAACATTTATATCTGGTGTTAAAGACCAAGCTTACGGTTTTTAAATTGGTAATTAAGTTAAGATGAAGTTGTTAGGGTGGCCTCCAATCCAATATGACTGATGTCTGTATAAGAAGAGGAGATTAGAATATAGATACACATAGAAGAAAGGCCATGGGAAGACGTAAGTAGAAGATGGCCATTTAGAAGCCAAGGAGAGAGACCTCAGAAGAAACCAAATCTGCTGACACCTTGATCTTGGATGTCTAGTTCCAGAACTATGAGGAGATACATTTCTGTTGTTTAAACAACTCAGTCTATTTTGCTATGGCAGTCTTAGCAAATAAATGCACCAAAGATTAGCACACTTTTTCTTAAAGCGTTAGATAATAAGTATTTTAGTCTTTGTGGGCAAATGGTCACCATCGCAAATGTTCATTTCTGCTGTCATTATGCACAAGTAGTCATATACATTATGTAAACAAGTGGACAGAGCTGTGTGTCAATAAAACTTTATTTACAAAACCAGAAATTGCCAAACTATGGCCTATGGGCCATAGTCTGCTGATCCCTGACTATACTTACCAGCCTCTGTTCTGGGTAAATGAAATCCAACTAGTCTGAAGGAGTGCATAGTCTTGATGAGGAAGAAACACAATAAAACAGTTCTACACAAGAAGGCTAATGTTTGAGAGTGGAAAACAGGATGTCAGTGGGTACAGACGAAGGGTGTGTGGTCCAACTTGGGTTTGACTGGGTAAGGACAGGGAAAACTTCCGTGGAGGAAGTTAATGCCTGAGCTATGTATGGACTGAAAGACATTTTAATTTGATGATTCCTTCATATCCTTTTCAGTGAAATCAAAGTTTTCCAGGACTCCAGTTAGAGTCTTAAGTCCACTGGGCCAGAGTCTCCCATAGTATAAGGTAGTTTTGCTAGTGGTCTCAGGGTGCTCCTGGCTCAGTTGGGCAAGGACCCTGGAAATGCTGCCCTCTCAGAATGGGTTCCAGTTCCCTTCTTGAGCTTTCTCACTCTACAGCCCACTGAGCTCAAACAACGATGTTACTCCCTGGCAGTAGATGCTGCCCCTCCAGTTACTGCATTCCATGGCCATGCTGCCTTAGCTGGCTGGCCTGCATCCAAACCACTGAAGACTGAGAATGATGCCCTGGAGAAGTTCCTGTGATCACCAAGGCTGAATGCCTGGAGGCTGGTGGTGGCTCATTCTTTGGGTCTGGGTCTTTCAAGTAGCATCTGTCCATGCCTGTGTGAGGAGGGACCTTAGAGCTCAGAGAATTCTGCTTCCCTATTTTGCAGATCAGGGGAAGGTGACCCAGACAAGGCAGTGGCTTGCTCAGGCTTCACATGGGCCAGGACAGAATGCAGACTTCCCATCTCCTGGGCTGAAGCAGGGGTTGCCTCTCTGGAGGGGTTGCCTGTGAGAGGCTCAGCTCTCATAAGAGGTTACCTTTCCAACAGCTTTCATCTGTTGGGGCATTACAGTTTTTATGGCTTAAAAATTAATACATATTAATTGCAGAATATCTAGGAAGTATAGAGAGGTGTTAATACACTGAAACATTCACCTATGATCTCATCGCTCTATCAGGATCACTAGGGACGTATTGGTATATTTCCTTTAAGTTGATTTGCTATTAAAAACAAACAAACAAACAAACAAACAAACAAACAAACAGGCCAGGCATTGTGGCTCATGCCTGTAATTCCAGCACATTGGGAGGCGAAGGCTAGAGGATTGCCTGAGTCCAGAGGCTTAAGATCAGCCTGGGCAACTTGGCAAGACCTTGTTTCTACAATAAATTAAAAAATTAGTCGGGCTTGGTGGCATGCATCTGTGGTTCCAGCTGCTTGGAAGGCTGAGGCGGAAGGATCATCTGAGCCTAGAATGTTGAGGCTGCCGTGGCTGAGAGCATGCTACTGCACTCCAGCCTGGGCAACAGTGAGACTTCAACTCAAACAAAACAAGAAAAAACAAAACAAAAAAAACAACCCTATAATTGAGTCCTGGTTTTCAATACACTTTTGAAATTTATTTGTTGTGCTCTAATATTATAGGGATTTTCTTCCATTGCCATAAAAAATGCCCAACTATCATCTTACTTTCCCTTTGCTGAGTCTCAGGGCTACTGGAGTAAAGTTTTTGATGAGCCACAGTGGGATGGAAGGAGCCCCTGCAATGGGCATCAGCAGCTAGAGTTCTGTCCTGCCCCTGCCGTTGACTTGGTGAAACTGGTCTGATCTCACTCATTCACTTGTCCTCAGTTTCTTCATTTCTAGGTAAAAGTATAAATCTTCTGTCTCCAGGGTGCTGCTCTAGGTCTGCTTTTTTTTTCCACTAGTAAAGTGCTCAGATAGATTTGCTGACAGGTAGTTAAGAAACTTTTAAAGCTAGCTTTTCTTAAACACAGCATTAATTTAAACACACTATCAGAAATGCTTTGAACAATTAAAGAAGATGAATTGCCACACAGGGACAAACAGCTGAATGTATAAATCAGATACCGTATTTCAGTTTAAGGCATTATTTAACAATATGTTGGAGATAAGAAAGTTAGAAGGAGTGAATGGTGGGAAATTAGTCTCATGTAGGAGGGTCTGCAGATGACAATTCTCTTTCTAACCCCCTGGTTTGCCCTCCCCTGCTTCTGTGGTTCTCAGAGTTCAACCCTGATCTCTTCGTTTCCTGGTAGAACTGAGAGTCAAAAATTCTTCCTGTACTCTTCAACCCCTGGGATGACTGGGATGGTATACTTTGAATTTTATTTTAAAGCTAGAAGAGAATCAAAGCTGAAGGGTTTTGATCTACCTAAGTGTCTCCTGGGATTTGGAGGTGAACCGATCAGGGTTGACTCTTAGGTCTGACGCTTTTACTTGTGTGGCTTGTTCTGAGATTTGGTCTCTTAATCTGAAAAATGGAGATGTTTAAAGTAATATCTAGCACAACAGAATTATTTAGGGGATTACATGAAAAAACATATACGGCGTATCTACTGTGTTTGGGAACACTATAGGGTGTATTACAATTATGATGGGACTGGGCTTGTGTGTGTACATCATATATAGGTCAGTTGTAAAGAATGTAATGTCTAACATTTTCAGACAAAATTCTCAAGACACACTACCTGTAGCCTTTGGCATGAATGTATGCATTCTCTGTGTACAGAACACACAGCGAATAAAATTCCTTTCTAATCATCTGGTAATTTTTCCTTGAGCAATGACAGAATTTTAAAACCTTTCTCTGGGAGAGATTTTGATAAGAGCTTTAGGTTGATTACTTTTTATATCCCATGTCCTGTTTGGCTGATAAGCTCCCAATCTCTGCATTTCACATTGTTTTTATCTTCCCGGGCTGTACCCACCTTGTCACTGTCATCTTTTCAGTTGTCAGAATGAAATTGAAGGAAGGCAGAAGGGGAGTGAGGCATTGGGAAAGGGTGGCTACATCCCCAGGCAAGGGTGACAGGTCAGTGCTCTCTCAGAAAAGGCTGTTCTTGTCACAGGAATTAAACATAATCTCTAGGACACAGGTTCTTTTACTAATCTGGTACACAAAGTCTGGATCTCTCATTTCACTGAAGCTCCAGGCTTCCTTTTCCTCTGCTTTGGGTTAATGAAGTCCTGGATTCTTCTAGTAGCAGCTCCAGTTCAATGTGCTTTTTAATCCCCTTGTTATTTCTTGGGAACCAGTACGTTCTGAGAATCAGAATTTCAGAGTGGAAAGGGACCTCAGAAAACATTCAGTGCAGACTCTTCCTTTTCAAGAGGCAGACGAGGCTAAGGGAGGAGAGCTTTCCCAAGCTGCCTGGCAGGTTAGTGTTAGCATCATGGAATATCAGTGCAGCTTCCTGTCTAAGGGATTCACAGGCACCTTACTGTGGAAGAGCTGGTCTTTGAGTTATCAGTAATTGCACTAACATTGTGCTTGAATGATATGTTAGTGAGTTCTGGGTGGATTCTTCCCTAGTGTGGGTTCAGTTATTAAAAATGAGGTGAGTTTCTAAAGTCTTGATTTTACAGAGCCCCTTCAGATACTGTTGGGAGAAAGATTCAAACAGTTTTGGAATCTTTATGCTATTGCCCCATTTGGAAAGACTGGAAAACTAGCATTTCTTACAGAATGGGTCCACTCAGAACCTGTGCCTGATTGAGAACTGTTAGGGATGAAATATCTGTGTTTCCCTGAAATTCAAATGTTGAAATCCTACCCCTGAGTCTGATATTATTAAAAGGTGTTGTCTGCATGATTAGGTAGTAAGGATGGAACCCTTATGAATGAGATTAGTGCCCTTATAAGAAGGAAGGGGCAAGAGAGCTTCCTCGTCTTTCAGTTCCCTGCTGTGTGAGGAAAAACATGAAATTGGCTGTCAGCAAATCAGTATGAATGTCCTTGCTAGACACTGAATCTGTCAGCACTTTGGTCTTGGAGATCTTAGCCTCTAAAACTATGAGAAATAAATGTTTGTTGTTTAGGCCACCTAGTCTATTGCAATTTGCTATGGCAGCCCAAAATGACTAAGACAGTGACTGTGGTGAATACTGGTTTGTTCAACATGCATTTCGATCTCTTCTGCCTTGCCTTTTTATAATGTGAAGCCTGGAAAGTGAAAAACTACATTTTCCAGAATGCTAATCGCTGGGGTCTCAGATGTGATTTGCGCTCCCCATTAAGTTACACCCATGTGAGTGTGGAATGTGGTACAACAGTGCTTCTGTTATTATTGCTGTTGTTGCTATTATTATTATTATTCTGGCAAGGGCAGTCCTAGAGGCATTTGATTTTTTTTGAAGGACTATAGCAGAGGTTCCTAGTGGGATACCCATTTGGATCACAGCAAAGATGAAGTACCATTCTGGAGCCAGCACATGCATTGGTGGCTTTCCACTCTCTTAGTCTACTTTCTATATCTTTCTGCTTATACAGGGGCAGATACTCTCTTAGAAACTCAAGTCTGCTGTGTCGTTTGGGGAGTTATTCCTGGAAGCTAAGCCTAGAGTCAACTTCTTCTGCTCTCAGCTCTGTAAACCAGAAATTGGCAAGTTTTTTTCTGTAAGGGAGCAGATAGTAAATATTTTAAGTTTTGTGGGCCATGTGGTCTCTGTCACAACCCTTCAACTCTGACATTGTGGAATGAAAGCAGCCTTAGACAATGTTATAAATGAATGGGTGTGACTGTGTTCCAATAAAACTTTATTTATAAATGCAGGTAGATTTGGCCTGTGGCCTGTTAGTTTGCTGACACCTGCATAATACATTCCTTTCTGCTTTCTAGCTAGAGTGAATTTTCCTTTCTACCACTGAATACTGACCAATACAAAGATCTCCAAATCTAAGAGTAGATGAAATGTCAGAAAAGAAGGAAGGAAGGGAGTTTATGCCCCTACGGTTTAGGGGGCTAATAAGAAAACAGAGTTTGCATATTTGTAGTGAGGTGTAAGGTTGGAAATAATCATTTTTTTTTACTATGTCATTTTTCAAAGTGCTTTCACGTACAATATCTCATTCAACTTTCACAACATCTTGGGGATGTGAAGATGTGAAGGGGATATGAAGGATGTGACAGGGATATAGTCAGTAAATCTTAGGAACACTCAGAAAGATGATAATATTCTCAAAGTCACATGATTTATGAGAAGGAGAGGCAAAACTTGAAAACAGGCCTCCTGCCTCCTATCCCAGTGCCTCTTCCAGGGCTCTATTTTGGTCTTAGGAGCTTGCTGTTGAAGCTTAAATAACTTTAAGAGTCTGACAACATTTGAGATGCCCCTTGTGGAAGTTTTGAGACATTAAGAAACCTTGTGTAGAAAGGTCTGGAAGTAACTACCTACAGCTTTGTTAATCAATCTGTGGGCCATGACAGCAGCACTTGGAGCTTGTTATAAATGCAGACTTCAGGTTCCACCTTGGATCTACTGAATCAGAATCTGCTTTTTAACAAGATCTCCAGGTGATTCGCATGTACAATAAGGTTTGGGAACTGTCGGTAGACTATTCATCAAAAAGAAGTGCTTGCAATGGGATTGCCAAAGCTCAGTGATAACAAAACTGCCAGAAGTCAAAAGTCATGGGGAGGTTGAATAGTATTTTTTTTTTTTTTTTGAGTTGGAGTCTCACTCTGTTGCCCAGACTGGAGTGCAGTGGCCGCTCCCGGCCACCGCAGCCTCGACCTGCTGGGCTCCAGCGATCCTTCCGCCTCAGCCTTCCAAGTAGCTGGAACTATAGGCGTGCGCTACCACGCCCGGCTGATTTTTTGATTTATTGTAGAGATGAGGTCTCGCCAAGTTGCCCAGGCGGGTCTCGAACCCGCGGGCTCAGGCAATCCACTCATCTCAGCCTCCCAAAGGCGTCGGATTACAGGCTGAGCCACTGAACCTGGCTGGTTGAATAGTATTTAAGGGAGATGTTAAGATGCTGCTGTTATGCTGTTTGGCTAAGAGATACCTGCATCTTCCTTGACCCACCATTTTTCCTCACTAAAATTTCAGGAAGAGATATATGGTCAAAGGAGGAAAAACAAAGCAAAATAAATCCTAAGATGGAAATGGAGTGAGTGTGCTTCACATAAAATATTCCTTATCTTTACATTTTTCCATTTAATATTGCCCCAGATTCCCTTAATATTGGTGCTGTTATCTTATCTTCCATTTGAGGTATATCATCATCATCATCACCACCAACAACAACTCTGCATAGCTTATATTATGGTTCTAACTTTTTAAATACATATTACCGACTTAATCCTTAATAATTTTTTTAAAAATTAAAATTAAAATTTATTATTATTATTTTTAGAGACAATGTCTTGCTCTGTCAACCAGGCTGCAGTACAGTGGCACAGTCATAGCTCACTGCAGCCTCGACCCCATGGGCTCAAGCAATCTTCTTGTCTCAGCCTCCCAAGTGGTTAAGACTACAGGTATATGCCACCATTCCTGGCTAGTTTTTCTTTTGTAGTGATGGGGTATTGCTGTGTTGCCCAGGCTGTTCTCAAACTCCTGGCCTCAAGTGATCCTCTCAACTCAGCCTTCCAAAGTGCTGGGATTATAGGTGTGAGTCACTGTGATTGGTCCTTAGAATAATTTCATGAAGCAGCTCCATCTTCCAGATAGGAAGACTGAGGCATAGTGAACTTAACTTGTCCGAGGTCACCAACTAGTATGTAGTGGAGCTGGAACTCAAGCCTAGGCAGTTGGGCTTTTGAGTGCATACTTGTAATCCTTACAAGATACCCTCTTGCTGAGAAGAATGATCAACTTGCGCCAAATCGCACAATTAACAAATGAGAGAGGCAAGACTTACACCAGCATAGTGTCACTCCAGACCATGCTTCTTATCAAAACACCGTGTTCTCAGGGAGCATGGGGTTCTTGGAATCCATCCAGACTTTTGAATCTGATTCTCTGGTATATAATGTTTTAAAACTCCAAAATTAATTCTATTGATAAGCTCTGTTCAAGCAGCATGATACTATGCTATTCTACGTCTTTGCTCAGTGAGACATATTGGTGATTTCTACTGGATTGTTAGTTCCTTAAAAACAAAGAAACTTCCGAAATTATCTTTTGGAGGCCGGGTCCCTTATAGCACAGGTTTTCTCCTCTATGTAATTGTTTTAGGAACCCTACCATGTAGTGTTTTGTGAGAGGCTGAGTTCAGCTTCAATGAATTATTTTTGGAGATTCTTTTAATGTGTTTGCTCAGTTGATGATGGGTGATTTATGAGCATACCTGCACACAGTCGTTTTTGACCAAAAACAGCATGATCACAGTGGCTCACACCTATGATCCCAGCACTTTGGAAGGCTGAAGTGAGAGGATCACTTGAGGCCAGGAGTTTGAGAACAGTCTGGGCAATATAGCAATACCTCATCACAACAAAAGAAAAAATAGCCAGAAATGGTGGCACACACCAGTACCCCAACCTCCCTTTTCACTTGATCTTGCCCTGAGCGACTTATTTTTTGTTACCCTGGATGAAAAAAGTTCTCAAAGAGAAGCATTTTGCTGATGTGGAAGATGTGAAACAAACAAACAAACAAAAAGGCAGAAGCACCAAAGGGTATCAAAATTGACAGGTTCAAAAACTGTTTTGAGGAGTGAAAAAAGTGTCTTGACAGGTGTATTGAGTCAAATGGAGAGTACTTTGAAGGTGACTGAAGTTTAAACTTGTAAGAATAAACACACAATTTTTTAATAAATGAATTTGGAGGTGTTTTTGGTCCTCCCTCATAGGGTCAATCCTCATGTCTTCTCTTGGAACTTTAAGCGTTCTTGGTGTGTTGTTATTTAACTAAGTCTTGTCCTATACTGAATAGTATGAAACTTCAATAAATATTCATTTACTTAAACTGAAATATTGGAATACTGTCTTGGGAAGAGGGGGTACACTTGGTCTGTAGGGCCCCAGGTGACAGAACAGGATCACAGTGGATATGAAGGAGGAAATTGTTATGGCCTATTTGGTGAGTTTTTGCATCTATATTTATGAGGTTTGACAAGTTTGCGAACCCACCCTAGAAAAAGAACTACATACTTCATTGCTGAATATCACTATGGTCATCTGGGAAGTACTTTCCTTGGGAAGCCATGCACTGACACCAGTGCCTAGTCTACCTGTCAAAGCAATTGGAACTCTTTTTCTGGAATGGACATCAAAGCTGTTGTCGTATTACCCTTGATGTCTTGAATGTCATTAAAATGCTTTCCTTTCAATATTTCCTTTATCTTCAGGTCAAGAAAAAAGTCACTGGGAGTCAAATCAAGTGAGTAGGGAGGATGTTCCAATACAGTTATTTATTTACCGTCTAAAAACTCCCTCACAGATAGGGCTGTGTGAGCTTGTGCATTATCGTGATGCAAGAGCTCTGTTGGGATCATTTTTTGCACACAACTTTCTCATGCCAAGATTTTCAGTTAAGATTTTCCTGTTTCTCTATTGATGTTTATTTAGTCTGTTATGCCTCTCATAGTCAGCTGACAATTTTGACACACAATTCGATGATTTTTTGTAATGTTTTCATCAGTTTTGCTCGTTACTGGTTGTCATGATCTCTCTTCATCAGTGATGCTTTCTCTCCCCTCAGAAAAATGCTTAATCCACTGCCTTTTTCTTCATTGCATTATTCCCACACACTTGTGCTAACATGTCCCTGATTTCACTTCTACTCTTGCCAAGTTTAACAAGAAATTTAATGTTTGTTCATTGCTCCAATTCAAGTTTTGACACTGTTGGAACAGCACACAAAAACATGCAACAACAATAATGAACACTACTCAGCAAGACAGTGCCATACGTCAACACAAACACAGCTGTAAGACACTGATATGCCAAGGTTATGAAACCTTACTGAATTGTTTGTACAGTGTCACCAAAGTAAGTGCACGGTAGCAAGCTCGTGAACTTAATTGTAAGACCTGTACTTGTGAAGGGCAAATAAAATAATTTTGTAACATGCTTGCACATTGTCTTGGGCATAGTAAATACTCAAAGTTTGCTGTTATTATTTCCATTATCAAATGGCCTTCTAAAATTTCATAGCCTAAGTTTTAAGTTTTCTTGGATATCATGAATTTCGTCTGAATCGCCATTCCTCTGTCTTTCCCTTCTCTTCTCCCTCCATCTCTTTCTTCTTTCAGCTTTGATTCATCCTACATTCTATTCACCTGTCTATTTATCTATCTAACCACCTAACTATCCATTCATAACTATATTTAATTAATTGCTTACTTAACCTACTCATTTGTCTGTGATTGGGTGGCTGTGATGTAGCGGTAAGTGCCTGGATACCATCCCAGCCATATCCTATCAGCTGGATCTTAGGACAGTGTTGGCTGTAACAGACAATAGGGACAGTAGGGGACATTGGTATTGGTATTTAGCATGGCTGAGAGGTAGACTGTGGACTCTGTCCAAGTGACTTTTCATGGCACTTCTGAGAGCCATTGAAGTCTGTGGTCCCCATCAGGGCACTCTGGGAAGCCACTCAAGGCAGTAGGATTAGAGCTGTGATGCGCACATTTACAATTAGATGGTATTATTCATCGCTGTAATATTTTATTTAAAGAAACCAATAAAGCAGATGGAGACTGCTGAAGATGTGACTATTTTAGCTAGCATGTTTGTTCAGCAACTGGCACAATAACAGCAATGCAGAAGAGAAAATCATATGGGAAACACCAATTATTTTAATTTTCTTGAAGAGGGGAACTGAGATCACCATTTTGACCTTCACAAAGCTTAAAAGTATCTGGATTCCAGGAATTTCAAGATGATCATGAGAGACTTAGCAGAGCAGGAGAAAAAAATAGGCCATGGCTTTTATATTTGACTCCTGCAGCTGAGTTAATTGAAGTGTAATATCTGGAGAAAGAGGAGCAATCCCGATAATATAGAAGAAAGAGCACACATTTGCTGTTGGCCAGATAAAGGTTTGAATTCTTGCTTTTTTGCCTACCAATTGTGTGTCCTTGGGCAAGTCATTTACTCTTTCTGAGCTTTAATTTCCTTGTAGGTAAATGAGAGTTAATAATTCTGTTACACTATTCAATGAGGATTACAATGAAATAGTGTTGACGAAGCAGTCGGCAGAATGCTAGATCTAGCTCAGTGTATACTGAATTCATATTGTCTCCAACATTGCACGCTGATCAGGTCACCCCTGGAATATTCTATTTCCTTCTGCACAAATGCTATAATAGTTTAGCATGTTCCCTGAAGAGTGACCAGCGGGATGAGGGACTTGAATTTGTGTCCTGTGTCCAGTTGAAAGAAGAAGTATCTAAAGAGAAGAAACCTGGAGAGAGAAAATTGGGGTCTTCAGCCACTGAGGCATGTTGGGGAAAGAGGGCATAGACTTACTGTAGATGTTTCTCAAGAGACTGATGAGTGGAAACTATAGGCAGATACTTTTCAGCTAGAATAGAAAAACAAACAAACAAACAAAAACCAAAACCAAACTCTAACAACAAAACAACTTCTAGTAGTGAGTCCAACCAAAGGGAAGGGAAAAGTCACCTGGAAGAGAATTTGATTGACCTAGGTCTTGAAATACAGGAATGTCCTAGACACCTGGGGAACTTTGACAGTGTTGGATCATTCCAGGAGAGCAACGTGAGACGTGAAGGCAGGGTGGGTGAAACAGCACAGTATATCTGGGGAGTCATGCATTGTCAACAAACCCCAGAACTTGGACTAGGTGGGGTTGAGACAAGTGGCAACATGTGACAGGTATTCAGGGGTCACGAATCTCAAACTTTTCGGAGATAATGGCAGATCTGCAGCTGGAGAATGATATGATCAGATGTACTTATAACAGAAAAAAAAAATATATAAAGAGGACAGCTGCAGCAGTCACTTCCAGCTCTACCATTCAGTGTGTGACCTTTTTTTTTTGAGTTGGAGTCTCACTCTGTCACCCAGACTGGAGTGCAGTGGCTGCTCCCAGCCACCGCAGCCTCGACCTGCTGGGCTCCGGTGATCCTTCCGCCTCAGCCTTCCGAGTAGCCGGAATTACAGGCACGCGCTACCACGCCCGGCTGATTTTTTTGATTTATTGTAGAGATGAGGTCTCGCTGCCCAGGCGGGTCTCGAACCGCGGGATCAGGCAATCCACTCACCTCAGCCTCCCAAAGGCGCGGGATTACAGGCTGAGCCACCGAGCCCGGTTCAGTGTGTGATCTTCAGTAAACCATTTCAGATCTCAAAGACACACATGCGAAATGGAGCTAATAATCCTGCCTTGCCTGATTCCACTGCAAACTAGAACCCACTTTAGAAGAGGGGAAGAAGGTGGGACTGAAGAAACAGTCACAGACACTTCTAATCTGGGAAACTGAACGGAGAGCGAGGAATTGGCTATCAGAACTGAGCGCGAGGATAAAGGGGTGAGGAGTCCCATGTTCTAAGGAAAATGCTCTGTGGTCACATATTTCAGCCCTAGCCTCCTCCCCCACTCACCTTGCCAGCTGTCTAAAAGGAAGATGAGGGAGACGGAGGGGAATCCTCCAACTGTGTCATCAGCCTAGCCCGTGAGCAGGGTGAAAGAATCATCCCTAAAGACGAGGGGTGGGAGCAAGAAGGGGAGACAGGTTTTCCTTCCCCCGTTGGATGTCTGCTCCTGAAGTGAATTCCCTGGTGAACTGATACCCATCTGAACAGGTTGTGCAGGCAGTTGGAGGGAGATGGTACAACAGAGAGCGGGTAGCTGTTGGGCAGCCTGCACTCTCAGTGTGTGGGATGGCAAGGAGGCGTGAGTTTCCTGAGAGGCAAGAGTCTACCATGGGAAGTAGTCAAACTAGAGCCGTCTTGTAAGCCTTAGCTAGGAAGACTGACTGCTGGTATACAGGACTCCGGCTGTAGCTGGCATGGGGCAGACTACATTGGATGGGAGCTGGAGCAGGAGGGCAAATTTGGCAGAGGTTGGCCAAGATGTGAGCTCTCTCCTTCCACCAGAGAACTGCTCCTCCAGTCCCCTGAAGAACTCTTACTTGTAGCCAAAAAAGCACTAGTGTTTAGATATCTGATACCTGGAGGACATTGTGCCTAACCTGAGAAGTTCACAACAGGACCTGATAAATAAGAAAAACTTGTGTCCTCCCATCTTCCATTTCCTGCTTTAGTTATGGGCATGCTTACCTCCTCCCTACCTCCATGACAGGCTGCTTAGGCCAAGGCCTAGTTAGTTCTTGTGGGGAGCAGACAAGGTGATCATTAAATAGGATGTAAGATTGAAGTTTCAAATGAGGCTGAGCATTTTTAGACCCACAGGCAACCAAAAAGTATGGAATCTGCCTCAGGTGTCATTAAGAGGTGAGGAAAGGTGATTGGACAATATGGTTGAAGATGGTGATTAGAGAAAAAAATAAAACCTATTTGTATTTGTGCCCTGCTGAGTTCAGACTGTTCAATAAGCCAGTTATATTTGATGAATTTTTTTTATCCCTGATGCAACAATTTAGATGAAAATGTTCTGAAAACCAAAATGTACTATACAAATATTAGTTATGATTAATAACCATTATGAAAAGGAGCAGAGAAATAACATGAGGGTTTTCTTGATTTTTTTCAGTATTATTTTAGAAATCTAGAACATAATTCCTAGTTTGGAATGAGACAGAATTAAGTAATGTTTCAAGATACCAGGCTCACACGGTCATGGGTTAGCAAGGAGGGCAAGTGAGGTACTTTCTGACACTAGGGCAATTTGGCTCAAGGTTCTGGCCAGGCAGGGGGTATCTAATTCCACATCCTCCTTGCTGACATCATCATCTCTTGCAGACATTCAAGACCCTTTGCATATTTCTTTTTATCTTATCTTCAAGCTGTAGCTAAATTCTGAAGCTGTAGCTACTTCTGAAATGCTTCACTACCAACCCTTTCTCTCCACCTCTATTCGTACAACACCAGCCACCTGCTGAGGGTCAGGCATGTCTATGCCTCATCCATTCATCCTTTACCACAGTCCCATGAGATAGGTATAATATCAGCTCCACTATACAAATGACAAGACTGAAACTCAGAGAGGGGAAAGCACTTACCCAATCTCAGATGGCTAGTAGGTGGCAGAGGGGAATCTTTTTTTTTTTTTTTTTTGAGTCGGAGTCTCACTCAGTCGCCCAGACTGGAGTGCAGTGGCCGCTCCCGGCCACCGCAGCCTCGACCTGCTGAGCTCCGGCGATCCTTCCGCCTCAGTCTTCCGAGTAGCCGGAATTACAGGCATGCGCTACCACGCCTGGCTGATTTTTATTTATTGTAGAGATGAGGTCTTGCTACCCAGGCGGGTCTCAAACCCACGGGCTCAGGCAATCCACTCATCTCAGCCTCCCAAAGGTGCGGGATTACAGGTTGAGCCACCGAGCCCGGCTCAGAGGGGAATCTTGACTGAGGGCCTAATCTCAGCCTGAATGCTTTCTTGTGTGAATTCTCTCTATTTCCATCCATCCTTCACACTACTTGCCAGGGTGCTTTCCCCAGGTCTGCTGGTGCCATTGTCCTGGTTAAACCTTCCTGAGGACTTCTTAATGCCCTTGGGCAAATTCCACATCCTTAGCTCGGTAGGCATGTTCTTTATGAACTGACTCCTACATCCCTCAGGTTCCATGCTCCACAGAGCCCTGGACCATATGATTATCTCTGAATATCTCTACTGCTTTTTCAGCTTGCTCCTTCTGCCTGGGTATCTGATGGGCCTTCTCTGGCCTTCACATACAGAAGGATTGTCCAAGCACTGCCCATGCACACAGTCCACTCCAGGGATCCAACTTGAGGCGGTAAAGTGTGAAGGTCAAAGCAGAGCCTCAGGAGCCAGACACATCTGGGCTCAGCCTCTTACTAGCTATAATGTACTAGGATAATTTATTCATCCTTCGTGAGTTTTGGTTTCCTCATCCGTAAAGAAGAAGAATTATGAGGTAGGGTATGAGATAGGGTGCTTAAGGATTTACTCAGCTGATGCATGCAAAGTGCTTGGCATGATGCCTGGATCATACTAAGTCCTTTATTTGTTCCTTTAACATAAGTGGAACCTACTGTGCACCAGGCCTATGCTAGGCTCTAGGGATACAGCGATGCCCGATCTAAGTCTAGTTCCTGCCTTCATGCAGTTTACAGTTTAGTTGGTGAGACAGACATTAACAAAACAAACAAGCATTAAATTATTTGTGAGCCTTTCTGCTTTGGTTTGAATATTTGTCCTTCCAAAATTCATGCTGAAACTTAATTCCCAATATGGCAGTATTAAGAGGTGAGGTCTTGAACAGATGATTGGGTCATGGAGGGATTAATGGATTAACGGATAATAGATTAATGGGTTATCGTGGGAGTGGTATTTGGAGTTTTATAAGAAGAGGAGGGAGACCTAAGCTAGCATGCTCAGCCCCCTCAACGTGTGATGCCTTGGGCATCTGCAGAGTCTCCACCAGCAAGAAGGCCTTCACCAGATGCAACCACTCAACCTTGGATGTCTTAGTTTTAATAGCTGTAAGAAATAGATTCCATTTATTTATAAATTACCCAGTTTTAAGTATTTTGTTATAAACAACAGAAAATTGACTAAAACATGTTCTGAAAACCTCCTGTGGCTGGGTGGTATAGGGGCTACACTATCTTCTATAGCAAGCAATCCTGGGAGATAGGCATTTTACAATTGAGAAAACCAAGGCCTGGAGCAATTAAGAGATTAGGATTAGCCTAAACCTATTAGCATTAGCCAGACAAGAAGGAGTGGAGACAAATCTGGAACCAGATTCATCAAATTCAAACAAAAATTATTTCTTGTATAGCAAATCTCCTTGTACTGTGGATGAGATGCTTTACTACTCTTAAAAAGTCTTTCTAACCTTTACTCTTGATTAGATGAATAACTGACAAAGTATTAATTGGTTAAAAGTATGAAGGAAGACCTCACAGAGTGGCCAAGGATAGTCTTACTTTAAGTGGAAGTATCCAGAGTTAGCAGAGCTCCTTCCCAGATCCCTCAGGAATGGGAGGCAGACTTAGATCAGTCAGAACTCAAGTATTTGAGAGTGTTAGTGTCTATGGAAAAATATTTCATTTTTTTGTGAGTTGATTCCTAAGGAGTTAAAAATAAAGACATGGCTTTGTCCCACCTCCCTACCATCTAGCCCCAGTTTAGCCAAGTAGTTTAGCAGTATCAAGTTTAGCCATTGATACTGCTGTAATCAATTTCATAATTGGTATCTCATGAAATATTTCTCTGTAAATAAGGATTCTGTGTTTAAAAACAATAGTTGGAAACCACTACTCTAAGTGATTAGCTGCCACAGGATGACTCGGGGAGATCCACAGATCTCCAGAGAAGAGGAGGCAAGCAGGGAGGGAATAGTCACTATTTAATCAAATGTCATTCCTTCCTCCACTCCCTCCCACCCCACCTTCTTATTCAAATACATACCAGGGTGATGTTTGGGGAGTGTTTTGAAGTTTATAAAAAGCTTTCACATATATTATTTCACATACATTATTTCAGCTGCTCCCAACAAAGACACCTGAGAGACACTCAGAAGTGGTATCTCTTCCAATTTAAAGATGAGGAAACTGAGGCTGGAAATAGTGAGTAGGTGCAAAGTGGCAGAGCCTGGGTTGGACACCCATGTCCATTTCTCTCTGATAGTTGGGTCAGTCTCTATGGCACTTTTCACCAAGCAGATCTCACTTTGCTGTGAAGTTCTTTAGAAGAAATACAAGCCAGCACTTTTTCTTGGTCTAGTTGTGTCTAATTTGGGGATGGGGGCCCTGGAGGGAGAAGAGGGCTACCAGACTGTGGGATTCAGGGATGTTGAATTTTAGAAACATAACTCCATATATGCAAAAATTCTTGCATTTCTGCTGGACAAAGTAACTTGGGCAGAAGGGGAGTATCTAACTCACTGAGAAACGTGGCACCCCTTGGAAACTGTTCTGTCTGGACAATCTGCCATTTGTTACAGTCCTGTTTCCACAAGAACACAATTGACCAACTCCTTCCAAACAAAATATAGGAAGAATTTTATAGCAGAAAGAGCACTGGTTGGGTGTCAGGGTACCTGGTTCCCACCTGCCTCTACCAGTAAATGTTTGGTAGCAAGTCACATTCCTTCCCAGAGTACTTTCATCATTTATAACTAAGGTGTCTTCTCTAACAGTCTGCAATTCCAGCAGCCTCCTGCCTTCCTTCCAAGCTCTGCTTCTCTTGGCTATGATTCAGGTCTATTTGATCCAAGATGTTTTTCTGAACTAGATATCAGCTGGCCTCTCCCTGGTCCTTGACAATGTAAGCTTGTGCCTGGATCTGCCCTCAGTCATGTGTCATAGAGATATTTGATGCAGGTCCTTGGAAGGCCAGTTGAATAATTTTCTATATTTCCTATGGGCTCCTTCATCACCTACTCCTGAGCTAATGGGTGGTCCTGTAGCGTCCCTGCCCAGAAAGTTACCACCACTCCTCACTGCCTAGACCATTTTCTACATCCATGATCAAATGCAGCTACTGTAAATCACCTCAACAGTCTCTCTTTCTTATGAGGGCTTGACACTGAGCTCAGAGCAATGACTAACTTTAGGGATCAGATTCCTGCTGCTAAGAGGTTAATTAAAATTCCAGGGCCTGAGGTGGCTTTGCTTTCCCTGCTGGGTAGGAGGAGAAGGGTTTAAATGCAATCAGTGAAGCCTCCCTTCCATTTCTTCCTGAAATTTCTTTGACCTGGAAGGTAGTTTTAGATGAAGAGAAATGGGTAACAGGGTAAATGGGAGAAGTTAAGAGGAGGAGAGAGGAAATAAAGACGGTGACCAAATACAGAGAGACAGTTCCCACATGCCCTGTTGTTGGAGTCCACAATAGCAACATCACTTAGAAAAGAACATGACCTTGACTAACGATACCCTGAAAACTGTTCACGCCATTTGACCTAGTAATTCCACTTCTTCAAATATACCCTAAGGACCTGATCCAAAATACAAATAAAGCTTTATAAACAAGCATGTCTGTCACAGGGCTGCTTATTATGATAGTGAATATTGGTAATAATCTCAATGTCTGATCTGGGATTGTTTAGGTAAATTGTGACTAATCTATACAATGGGACATTCTGCAGCAAATTAAAATGTTTATGAAGCCATACTCATAGCATGGCTAAATGCTTATGATGTAATGTTGAGTAAAATCAAGTAGAACAAATTTTAGAAAAAAATTATCAATAATATGATGTACAAGATTAAAAAAAAAGGCTTAAAAAGTATCCTAGAAAGAAATATACCAACATGTTGAACTCTCAGATGGGATGACATTTACTTGAATTTTTCAATTTTTTATAATGATCATGTAATTTTTTTAATAATTAAAAAAGAGGATAAAATTAAAGAGACCTAAAGAGCTATTTTCTCTCTTGAAATCATGAATGCTCTGGACAAACTTCTGTTAGGTCCTTTGATCTGTAAGACTTGCCTAAAGGCAGCAGGCTTTTGGTTCTATCAACAACCAAACCAGAAAATCTTGATAGTTAAAGACTGGATAAAGGTGCTGTCAGTGGGTTTCTGATGGGTGATATTCTGAAAGCTGCAGAACCACCTTCTCTAAGGAGCCTTTCCTGGTTGAAGTCAGACATCTCTTCCTGTTCTTAGGTCTATCTGTTCTCCATCTGTGCCTTATTATTTTAAAGGATATTGTGGCATTTTAGGGATGGAAGGAATCTTAGAGATCATTTAGCTCATGCATCAATGTTTTTTTGGAATAAAAATGCAAACATTTATTTAGTCTCACAGTTTTTGAGGATTGGAAATATGACATGTGCCCCCAATTCACAATTTCTTAGGAGGTTGTAGTGAAGCTGTAGACAGGTCCGTGGTCTCATATGAAGGCTGGAAGAGGGAAGGATCTGCTTCTGGTTATATGTAGTTATTGGCAAGATTTGGTTCCTTGCTGGCTGGTGGCTGGAGACCACTCTTTTTTCCTTACCACTTGGGTCTCCCCATGGGTCAGCTGGGGAACTGCTGTCTCCCACCCAGGTTTGGGCACGTGACCCAAATTCCTCAGCACAGATCCTTCCTCTGGCCAGAGGGATGCACTCAAGGAGGGGCATACGAGGCACTTGGAAACAACACGAAGGCATGGGAATTCTGATGGTACTTTTGGGGATGAGAATCTCAGTCTTTTCTATGGATTCTGGAACTAAGAGAATAGCAGGGGTTATGTCTATTACTGCTACCCTGAAAAGATTGAGAGTAGGCCAACAAAAAGTGGACATAAGAGGTAGAGAGTCAAGGCTCCAATGGAGTTATCATTAGCGATCTCAGAGGAGTGTGAGTCCAGTAGGAAGGTAGTGACCCTGGAGGGAGGCAGCCAGGGAATAGATGCCCTGACTTCAGTTGCTCCTTTCTTCAGACTTCTGTTGGTGTTCCCTGTTGACCAAACTCAGCTGAAGTCAGAAGTCGCAGGAGCCCTGTAGATGTGACTCAGACAGTGTGGACTCCTCAGGAAGAGACAGGGAGAAAAAGGGAAGGACAGAAGGAAAAGATCTGGCACAAATCCTGAATCCAGGCTGCCCCTGGAAAGCTCAGTTTACTTGATCCAGTGAATTACCCCTATGGTGGCCATGGTGGCGCATACTTATAATCCCAGTGCTTTGGGAGGCCGAGGTGGCAGGATTGCTGGAGCCCAGGAATTTGAGACCAGTATGGGCAACATAGTGAGACCTCATTTCTACAAAAAATCAAAAAAAAAAAATTATCCCAGTGCAGTGTCATATACCTGTAGTTCCAGCTACTTAGGAGACTGAGGTTGAAGGAGGGTCTGAGCCCAGGAGGTTGAGGCTTCAGTGTGCTGTGATCAAACCAATGCACTCCAGCCTGGGCAATACAGAGTGAGACCTCAATTTAAAAAAATTTCCTCTTTTCATAAATCATTGGGTGAGTTTTCTGTCACTGACAGTCAATTGAATCTTATCGACTCAGTGGCTTACCTAAACTTCAGTCTCTTTGTATTTATAAAAAATGTTTTTCTTTTATTGTTGTATGATACATGTAATCATAAAATGTGCTATTTTAACCCTTTTAAAGTATAAAATTTCGTGATGTTAATTATATCCACAATGCTGTGCAACCATCAAGACTATTTCCAAAATTTTTTCATCACCCCAAACAGAAACTGTGTATACATTCAGCAATAACTTCTCATTTCTCTTTCCTCCTAGCCTCTGGCAACCTCTAGCCCACCTTCTCTCTTTATCAGTTTACCTACTCAAGACATTTCATATAAGATGAATTGAAATACCTGAATTTTGTTTCTAGTTTATTTTACCTTCATGTTGTAGTCCGTATCAGAATTTCATCTCTTTTTATGGCTAAGAAATATTCGTGTGTGTGTGTATTTGTGTGTGTGTGTGTGTGTGTGTGTGTATTCGTGTGTGTGTGTGTGTGTGTGTGTGTGTGTGTGTGTGTGTGGTATGTCTGTCTGTCTTACAATTTGTTTATCCAGTCATCTGTTGATAGATTTGGGTCATTTCCACACTGTAGATGGTGATGCTATGAACTCTTCCACTGTATTTTAAATGCCTACCACTAGAAGAGGCCGTAAGGAGTAAAGAAGCAGATGATAATACATGCATAGTGTCTTGTGGAAGGGGCTCACAAATGTGGTTAGTGCTTCTAGTGTTGAGTGTCAGGGCACACTGCTCACGCAGGGGCCCGTCTCTTGTCAGAAGCAAAGGTGATGACGGGGAGAACCCTCTGCTTCCTGGAGTCTGGAGGCCTCCTGGCTGAGGGTGTTGTTTTTAAAAATACCAGAAGCCCATAGTAGCCTAGTAATTAGACTGGCACTGTCGCCGACGTTTGTTTAATGGTTGAGTGATCAGAAGTTTTCTTTCATTTTTTTTCTTTCTCCTGTCAACTTTGCTGATTAGAAAGACATGTGAATCTTTCCTTACACATAATTTTCCAAGTCTGAAGTGAGAAATTGAACTGAACTCAATTATAGCAGCTGATCTAATGTACTTAATTGCACACCGGAGCTAAGAATTTGAAGGGTACCTTGGAGGATGGGGGTTGGGGGAGAAGCAATGTGGACTTGGAATTAGTGATGTCACACCTACCCATGGGTGGGCATGTGGTCTCCAGGGTGCTCCACCCTCTCCAGCAGCACACATTTGTGTGTATCCTTTGATGAAATGCAGCTGTCACAAGATTATATCCTCTGAGATGGTGGCACTTCCTCTGACAGTGTGGCTTATGAGTTTACAATTGCTTTCAAGTACCAATGCAGAAGCCTGGACCATTTTGGATTGGAAGGAAGAGCTCCTCCCCAGAGGGGAAAGAGTATGCAGGATCAGCTACAGTCACACTGCTCCTCAGCGGAGCACATAGCAGACCCATGGAGGCTGTAAAACTAGTGCTCTGTCATCAACACAGTGGCCTTGGACTTTAGGGCCATCATCCTTGTAGGGATGACTGTTTACTGAGCACTTATCCTGTGTTGGAAACTGTGTCCCTGCTTTTTATCCCTTAACTTCAATCTTCAAAACACTCCTGTGTGCCGATGATGGTAGTAGTCCTGTACACATTAGGACAGTGAGGTTCAGAGGTGCAAAGACTCGCTTGAGGGAGTGACAGCACAGGGTTGGATCTCAGGTCTGAGCCAGAGCCGAGGATTGTTGCATGAGGCCCTGGTGCCGCCCCAGAACTCCAGAAGGCAGGGCACAGAGACTGGCAAGGCAGAACTCCAGAATGTTAGGCAAAAACCTCCCACCTGCCCCTCCTTCCTCCTTGACCCCTCCTTGCCTTCTGCATCTGTCTCATTTTCCATACTCCTCATCCTGCATTTCCTCTTCTCTCTCATCCCCATCCTTTCTCCTGAAACCATCCTCCATTTTTCTTCCTTCCTCCCCATTCTCACCAATCTTTGATCAAGAATTGGTCATAGGGTTGTTACTCTGAAATCAGGAAGGGGGTCCTAGGCAAGAGAACTTTTCTTCAATGTAATCATGAGCTGCAAAGTTGGCAGGCGCTGCAAATTGGGCAGGAACTGCCAAGACTGAGGCGTGAAACTCCGAAGGGCAGCAATGAGCAGTATAAGAGTGAAGGAGCCCTTGATCTATACCTGGGGTCTGGGACTAGGCTTCAGTCCTCTGGCCTGGGCCCTGACTCTCCAAATGGGCCAGAGAAATGTCTTTGGCTTGCACTGGTGAGTACTGTCCAAATCCAGGAGCGATGCAGAGTTGAGCCTCAGATTGCGACAGTAAGGAGTTGAGTTGGCTTGGTAAACAGGGAGGGGAGCTGCCATAGGAAACAGGGAATGAGGTCAGGTCATGGTAGAGCCAGGGAGATGCAAGCAGTGAGGTGCATGGCAAGCCAGTCAGCAGGTGGGTGGTCCTGGTGAGCCCAGGCTTGCTGTCAGAGACCAGTTCTGATGTGCCTGGCATTTCTTGGTAAGGGGTCGGGTGGGTCTGAGCCATTTCAAGGCCTGGGAAGAGGGTTGCTATCATCTGTTTTTTTTTTTTTTTTTTTTTTTGCTGGTACCACTGTTTCCTACTCTTAGCTTCTGTACATTTCAGACTCACTTAGGTGAGTCTGACCATAAGATCATCAAGGCAGGGACCAACCCATGTCTGTAAATGACAAAACTGAGGGTCAGGGGAATCAAAGGTCTTGTTCAAGGTTGCAGAAGTAGAAAGTGCAAAAGCTGGGATCAACCTCAGAAATTCTTTCCACTTGTCCATGCTGCCTGATGCTCTGTTTGAAGGCCAGGCAGAGTGGTATTTGGAGGCGAGCATAGGACCTAGAGTCAGCCAAATCCAGTCCTGAATTTTGATTTCACAACTTATTAGCCATTATTTCCACTCTGCATGTTTTTTCATCATATCAGACTCTTGGTGTGTCTGTGGTCTGGGTTATACAAGTAAATATATCAGAATTCACAGAGGGGGAACTGCTCCTTGGTGTTTGGTCTCTGTTAGTTGCTCTGAGGACACAGAAGAGAGCCTGACAACAAGGGTCTCTTGGGAGGGAAGCTTAGAAGAACCTAATTATGCTCAGAGAACAACTCTCACCTGGTGGGATCTGGGCCTTCAGCAATGAGAATGGTGCTAAAGAACGTTTTCCAAGTGAGCACTTGGATGCTGTAAAAACAAAATGGAATGATTAGGGAGGCGGTAGACCATGGGAGTGTTTTCCTTGAGCTAGTATTTTAACCTTGCTGTGAAGCTGACCCTCTCTCAGGCACTGACAGCCTTTTCGGAACAGAGGAAACAAGCTAAGTTCTTTTTAATGTATATTAAATTGAGCCTGTCAACCTTGACAAGGTCCCTTTAAGTAGATGGTCACTAAGAGGACAGCTTGCCCAGAAAACATGCAGCTTGGAAAGCTTTGTAGACAACATTCCCTCCTGATTTAGGCTGAACACAATTTCACTTTCTTCCTCCCTTCTTTCCTTTCTTCCTTCTTTAACAAGAGCTATCATTGATTAGTAATCAGTGGGCCCAAACCCCGACCAAGCACTTTATGTGTATTCTCTGAGGTAGTCCTCATAAGACTTCTATGAAATGGGTTTGATTCTATCCTCATTTTATAGCAGAGGGAAGCAAGGATCAAAAAGATGTTATGCCACAGTCAATGGCTTTCAGTAGGCAAGTCTGGCTACACTTAGGCTCTCAATATCTTTGGATATTATTATCCAAACAACTCAGACTATTTTCCTTTGATAGAACTCTTCCAAGTCCTGCCCATAGATAGGCATAATTTTTACATAATTGTAACTTTAATTATTTTATAGCAATAGTTTGCATTCTCTTAAGAATAAGTTTCATTTTTATCAAAGTAATACATACATATTTTTAAAAGTCACATAGTGTAAAATACACGCCTTAGAAAACACAAACCCTGCCCTTACTCTGTCTCTTCTAACTGTTGCTCCTGGTATTGATTTCCAGATTGCTAGATAATATGTTTATATTGCTATTTCTTGATTTATTAGTCTTAGATATTGACTTTCTTGCATGGCAAGTGAGAAGAGCTATCACTTCTTCACTTTCCTTTCATACCACCTGCATAGTTATATTGCCCTTAAGTCATAAATATTTCTATTACAACTTTGTGGATATTGTGGATATTGTGGCAGGGCCAAGTTATACCTCCTTTCTGGTGTTAGACTTTTTTTCTTAAAGGTAATAATTGCCTTGCTTTTTCGTATGTATACTTAGTTGTAGCTCTAATGTCTTCCATATGTTTTCATATCTCTGTCATGTACCAGTAATTTTTCTATAAACTCAAACACATCAGTTTCATATTTTTACCCTGAAGATTGCCCATTGGTGACATCCGACTTGTTTCAGTCTGAACTGGGTGTTTTCCAGGGTAGCTGCATATGTGGTATATGGGATCTTCCTTTGACCTTCATCCTGGGAAGTCCTTTTATGACTCTCTTGTGTGGTTTTTACTTTTCCTGAAGCTTATAGTTTCCTATGATGTGATTTGATTTTTGATTTACTTTCCTAAGACAGAGTGTATGAGTCAAATTTTTTTGAGTCTTTGATTGTCTAATTACTCATTATAACTTACATGATAATTTGTCTGGGTATAAATTTCTAATTTGAAAACAATTTTCTTTTAGGAATATTAAAAGCAATTCTCCATTGTCATCCAACTTCTGGTTTTATCATTAAGTGATAATTTATGGTTTTATCATTAAGTGATTGGTCTGAGACCAATCTGAGTTCCATGTTCTTTGTATGTGATCTTTTATCCTCTCTGGAAACTTTAGAATATTCTCTTTATTCTTTGAGTCCAGAAATTTTATGATCATGTGATTGAAGATAGGTCTTTTTGTATGCATTGCATTCAAAACCTGATGCGTCCTTTTAGTTAGATACTTATTTTTAGTTATGGGAAATTTTCTTGTCTCACAGTGATTTGCAGTGAGAAGATTTTCCAAAGTTTTTCCTACTCTGTTTAATTCAACATGGACGAAAGAAAATTAGTTAATGTTTACTGAGCTACTATGAGTTAGATCTTGAAATAGAGGCTTTGCATGTGCTATTTATTTTATCCTTATAGAAAACCTCCAAGAAAACTGTTAATATTACCACCTGTAAAGGTAAGAACTCTGGGACTTAGAACAGTTAAACAATGTGTCCATACATACCCAACTATTAAACATCAGTTAGAATTCAGTCTAGACCCTTAATAAAAAGCAATTCCCTAACTGTGTGTTTTGGAACACTGGTGTCTTATATGTTTCTGTAGTCACATATGTTTGGGAAATGCTGGGATAAATATATGTCTCACAGGATTTCTGAGTCATTGATATTTCAAAGTGTACTGTGAGTCTCTAAGTAGGAGACTATAAATGCATTATTTCTCAAAGTAGATGGGTGTGATATTGGTGCTATGCTTTGAAGGGTGGGTAGAATTTGAGTTTGAGACTTTTGATCTGGTCACTGACTGCCACAGAGACAACTGACTGCCTAGAACATCATGTTTTCCTTCATTCTGCTCCTCCCACTCTAATTTTTTCTGGTCTACCTCGCTCAGTGGACACCAATCACAGTGCCTTTTTTTTTCTTTTTTTGAGTTGGAGTCTCACTCTGTCGCCCAGACTGGAGTGTAGTGGCACGCTCCCAGCCATCGCAGCCTCAACCTGCTGGGCTCTGGTGATCCTTCCGCCTCAGCCTTCCAAGTAGCTGGAACTACAGGCGTGCACTACCACGCCCGGCTAATTTTTTGATTTATTGTAGAGATGAGGTCTCGCCAAGTTGCCCAGGAGGGTCTCAAACCGGCGGGCTCAGGCAATCCACTCACCTCAGCCTCCCAAAGCGCGGGATTACAGGCTGAGCCACCGAGCCCGGCTGACAGTGCCTTTTTTTCAGGTTCTTAATTACACAACAACGATATTAACTGTCTTTCATACCTTCTGCCTTGGGAATTTCTAATAACCGCTCTCTCTGCCTGAACTACTCTTTATCTCCCTCACCTAGCTCATACTTACTCATCTTTCAGAACTGAGCTTAAAGGTGGGAGGAAAACATCCCTAAACACTCTGATTAGGTTAGGTCTCCCCGCATTATGTTCGTAAGGTATATTGTACTTCGGTATCATACCAAGCATAACATATCATTTGCGTATGATGTGCAACATATCAATTGCAAGCATATTGTTTTAAAATGTTTTTAAATTTTATAATGAATGGTACAAGTACATGTTTATTATATGGACATATTGTGTAGTGGTAGGGATTGGGTCTCAGATAATCTATTCTCCTGATAGTGAACACTGTACCCAATAGGTAATTTCTGAACCTAACACCCTACCTCCCTTGTTATTGGTGTCCCCAGTGTCTAATATTTCCATTTCTGTGGCCAGTTAGTTCCTGCATATAAGTGAGAACATTCAATGTTTGGTTTTTTGAGTTATTTCACTTAGGATGATGTCCGCCAGCTCCATCGATGTTGCTGTGAAGGACATGACTTCATTCTTTTGTATGGCTGCATGATATTCCATTTTCTTATCCAGTCAATCATTGGTGAGCACTTAGAGTGGGCGGAACTGTAAACTCATTCAACCTCTACGGAAACCAGTATGGAGATTTCTCAAATAACTGAAAATTGAAATATCATTCAACTCACCAATCCTACTATTAGGGATCTACCCAAAGGAAAATAAATCATTATATAATAATGATACCTATACTCATATGTTCACTACACACTATCCACAATAGAAAGCATATAATTATGTGTCTTTTGTATGTTTACTGTCTGTCTCCTTTCTGTAGACTCCAAGTTTCTTCTGTGGCAGGGACCATGCCTGTTTTGCTTATACCATAGGCCTAGAGCAAAGAATGGTGCCTAATACATGCCAGGTGCTCAGTAAACATTTGTTGAGTACTGCATGAATGATCAAATGAATGAATGAATAAGACTACTTCATTTGTCATCATCATTAGTGGTTATTCTAATTAATGGATTGTGCGTAAAATGGTGGCTTTTGTTAGAATTCCAACATATCAATTCTGTTTCACAAAGGCCTGCAGTGAGACAAGGAAATAATGCAAAAACATAGCCTCAAATGTGATGAATATTCCATGAAACAAAATCCTAATTTTATTTTTAAAAATTTGTTTCTATTCTGTGCATGAATTATTTTACCAACAGGTATCTCAGCATGAGACTGTCTTCACCCCCAAAATACCCAGCCTCAAAAGCATATTCAAGCAGTTCTTCATGACTCCTGTAAATCAAGCTCTCACCACAGAGCCAAGGGAGCAAATGAATATTCTCTTTTAAAGAATGAAATAGCAATGCTTGGAATAAAAAGAAAATCAGGCTGGATTTTTTTAAAGGCTCATTTTCCCAGCCTTGGCTGGTTGAGTAGGCATACCTGATCCAGAATCATGGGCCAATGCCTCTATCTCTTATGAAGTCTTTTGACCACTGAGATGGGATATTCTGGTAGCTTTGCTTTCTGTTATACCCCAGAGGACTTTTGGGAAGACTAAATAGCATAATATCCCAAAAGCATCTAGCACGATGTCTGCCCATTTAATAAATGCTAGTTCCCTTGTACTTTCTGTCCTTCCTCTGTCTTGCTGTGAACTTAATGTTTTAATTAGCACACCCTGTGGGTACCTCCACCTTGGACAGTGGACTTTCTAAGGGTAGTGATAATGTCTTATTCATCTCTGCACCTCTAGCCTTTCTAATATGTCTGGCACACACAGAGCCCTCAATAAATGTTTATTGTTGAAGATGGATGATTCTATTCACAATTCTGCAAAGTGAGCATGGGACCTTTTGTTATCACCCATTATACAGTGAAAGAAACTGAAGCTCAGACAGTTTATGTTACTCTCTTGCCTGAGAATCCAACTGCTGACCCTGAACCTGCATGAACTTTCAGCTAAGAATGGCATCCAAAGCCTTTACTATGGTCTGAATGTTTGTGTTCCTCACAAATCAGATGTTGAAATCCTAACTCCCAAACACATTAAGGATGTGGCCAATGGGAGATGATTAGGCCAGGACATGAGGATGGAGCCCACATGAATAAGGGAGTAGTGCCCTTATAAAAGAGGTTCCTGAGAGCTTTCTTGCCTTGTCTGCTATGTAAGGACACAGCAAGAAGGGTTCATCTATGAACCAGGAGACTACTCCTTAACAGACACTGATTTTGCCAACACCTTGATCTTGGACTTCCCAGCCTTCAGAGCAGTGAGAAATAAATTTGCTGCTTATAAACCATTGGTGTGGGCTATTTTTTTTTTTTTTAACTATAGCTGGAATGGACTAAGATAGCCCTGCGTGACTTGGCCTCTGCCTACCATTCCAGGATTTTCTCCTGTAGCTCCTCACCTTATTGTCAACTCTCTAGAAATATAGAATAGTGTAAAGCTTTACTCCTGTTCTGACTCATTAAATATGTGTTGAAGGAATACTTTTTTGTGTGTGTTTCTGGGCCTTTGTTTATTTTTTCCTCTCAGTCCAGCAGGTCCTTTTAAAATTTACCTGTAAGTTATCTGTGGACATCCCCTCCTCCAGAAGCCTTCCTTGGATAACACTTCCCTCCTCTGAGGTGGAGTGTCCCTCATTCTGTGCACTTACAGTGCCCCGTGCTCACCACAGCACTTACAACCTTGTATGTTGGTTGTTTGCTTGTCTGTCTTCTGAACTGGACTGTGAGCTCTCCTAGGGCAGGAGCCAGAGTTAGCTGAGGCAACACAAGACATGCTGTAGACTAGAGCTCACATTTGTGAAGAACAACCAGGAATGCCTTGCCGCCCCAGCCTGGCCCTCCCGGTCCAGTACTCTTTCCCAGATACCACACTGCTCTACAGAGCACATAATATGAGCATCAGGAGGAAAAAAAATAGATCAAATGGCAGCACAAGCCCAAATTGGCAGTAGTCCTCAAGATGCTGAGAGGCCGCCCATCTGCTCTCCTCGCATTCTAAATCCACAGTTGTGCCCTCCATGCTGAGAGAGCCGGCAGCAGCTGGCCCCCTGCTGCGAGCGAGGAGAGGAACAATTTATTACAAAGGGCCCTCTCTAAATCAATCTCGAATCAGCCCCAGTCTGCAGGAGCATGGGTTGCTTGCGGGCGCCATCCTCTCCACACTGCTGCTGCCTCTGCATTCCAGTTGCACTCAGCCCCAGTCTTACCGGGGCCTTGAGGAAGATGCCTGAGATTCAGTTCTGAGAGCGATTCTGGGAAATTAGAAATTCGAACATGTGATTCCCTTCAAAACAAACAGGAGCACGCTGGCATGCCTCAGGGCCGTAACCCCCGTGGCTGATTGGCATCTGGGCGATAAGACATGGTGCTGGGTGAAGGTTTCCGGCCAGTGAGGTCTTTTATGGAAACTAGTTTCCTTGGCGAATGACTCTGATTACCAAGTGATGTCTCTGGCAGCTACAGTGGGAAACATTTCCTATTTGGGAGTCACTGACAATATTTTCATTCTCAGAGTTGGAGCTTGCAAGTTGGACTGGTGACAGTCCTCTGTAGTAAGTAGGCCCGAAGTTGGAAGGGGAAGTCGGTCCTGATGGGTCAACATAGATCTTTTCCAGAGGTCAAACCTACTCTGCTTCAAGCCCAGGCTGAAGGTGTTGGCCCTTGAACCCCTCGAGCTGTATACGTGATCCTGCCCTCTGGGTGGTGCTGATTGAAATAATCAAGAATAGCCAATTTACAGGTTTGTGAGTGACCCTCAAGCGATCTGATGCTGAATTAGGCCCATGACATTCATTGTCTTAATGTGAACTCAGGAATCCCCAGGGAATGAGGCAGTGATTGTGAGAGCTGAAGTTGAAAGTTCAGATGGAGAGAGAGAGACCAGAGGGGTATGGATGACTACATACAGGCTAAAGTTATTCTGCACAAAACAGTGAATGAGAAGAAGCCTGGCATAGAGACACATGGGTGGGGTTGGTGGGAAAGGAGGGAAGGAACAGACATGTGGAGAAGGAAGCATCATGATGAGAGAGACCACAGAGCCCTGCAGGCGTTCAGGCTGCACTTCAGATTCCATTCCCAGGGCTGCAGGTAACTTGAAGGGCTGACCTTTCCTTGAACCACAAAAGCCCCATTTATGCATTTGTTCATTAAACAGGGCTCAACTAATCCCTGGGCTAATTGCTGGGGATGATTGGGGCAAGGACCTTTATTTTAAGGAGGTCACAGTCCTGTGGGAGAAAGAAATGGATAAGGGAACAGGGGCATAGTTCAGCAGGGGGTGATAAAATACACCCGCATAAAAAGTGAAATGGAAATGGGAAGAAGCACCCAAGTTTGCTGCAGGAGGTCAAGGCAGGCTTTCCAGTCAGGTTGAGGAGGGGTACAAATTCTAGGCAGATGAAATGAATTGTGTAGAAGTCTGAGAGGGAGCACACAGCATGATTGAAGATCTCTGAGATCTTGGGAACTGTTAGAACATAAAGCTTGAATATTCATTCAGAGGAGAAAGTGTATTAATAGGTAGTTATGATGAAAAAGCAAAATTTATCAGGTATCAGCAAGTCAGTTTTCAGAAGCAAAAATTATAAACTAAACTGAGATGGAAAATGACTCAGAGATCATCTAGTCTAACTACTTTATTTTACCAGGGAGGAAACTGAGGCTGAAAGAAGGGATTTCGCCTGCTTGCTTCTATTGTTATCTGGAATTTCCCAAGGACATAGGGGCAGGGCTGGGACAAGATACAGGACTCCTAAGTGCTGATTTCAGCCTCTGTCTAAAGGACAGATGGTTGAGTGACTCAGTGGCTTTTCCATCTTGGCCCGATGCTTGATGGGAGGAAGGAAAATCCAACAAACTGTTCCTGAACAGAGCACTGAACACCCAGTGCAGCAAACAGTGACAGAGCACATGTTCATTCTGTGAATTAAAGGAATCCACGAATGCTTGGCTCCAATGCTTACTGCTGACTTGGAAGGCCTTCTTTGTCTTTTTCAAATCCTACTTTGGTCCTACTCCCTCCTCCTCCTGGAAGCCTTCTGTGACCACCCAGCACTCAGTTTGGAGCCTCTTTCCCTACTGTGGCCCCTCAGGCTTTACCACTCGTGGGCACTTGCGTTTTCTGTCTGTTGTTTTGAGATTCCTGTTCATTCATGGAGTTCTTTCTGCAACTGGAAGTTCCTGCCCAATGGAAGGGCTACCTTTCACACTTTCTTATTCCCTACAACAAAGTCCCGTGCCCGGCACAAGAAAACACTGATAGATTTTTATTAGCTTTTACAAAATGATTTCTCCTGCCTTCCCTCTCATCCTTCCAAAGCTAATTGGTCTTGTTATTATTGTCTAGTTTTTGCTGTTGCCTGCCAGAGTTTCCCCATTTTTTCATACCACTGAATACTAATTGTAACTTCCCTTTATAGTCATATGGAACTCATAGTTGGCAAATACTCTCCCTCACACGTGGAGACTAAAGGTCAGGAAAGTTCAGTGATCCTCTAGGTTTGGGAGTGATGCTGATCAGAGTGATAGATGAGTTCAAAGTCACAGTTATGGAACTGGAGGCTGGAGGTCAAGGAAAACCACCGATTTAAATATCTTCAGGCAGTGGGAATTTTGGGGAAAGTGCAAGCTGTAGAGATCACCACCTTTGCATCTCAAAATCTTCATATATGATGTGATCAAAGTGGACAAGATGAGGAGTTTCTTACCTCTGGCAGTATAGGATAATGCAATAGTTGCTATGTGGGTTTCATAATCATCCCCCTAATACTAGATCCATTGATTTAACCTACTTGGGTGTTTATTGTGTGTGGGAAGATAATGAGATGTTCGTTCCCATTCTCTGATATATTCTACAATCCCTCTTTTCCGTTCTTCTTCTCATTCCTCTTCTTTCTTTATTGTATATTCAACAATCATGTGAACTGCATGACCAGTGTATGTCAAAGGAGATCACCGTGCTGGATCTTTTCCATTTGGCTTCCATATCCACTTTCTACTTTTCTCCACCCTGCTTTTACCTGTGGCAGATGCCTCTTTGTAGGCTGCATCATGGGTTCCTCAATCTATTAGACTGATTGGACTTGGCTTGGCCAATGGGAAGCAGGAGGTTGAAGGGTAGGAGAAAGTGTATCAGGGTATCTATGGCTTTATCCTCCCTGCTGGTCACTGTGTATTGGCTGCAACCCTCTAGGAAGGCCCAGCTCTTACCAGGGGCTCTCTCCACATAGACACATCTCCTAGGTTCTGCTAACGATCCCTTTAGGCTTAGGGTTGGTAATAGCTTTCTACTCTTGCTAGTCATGTGGTTTATACCCTCCCCTGCAATTTCCTTAAACCTGTCCAAATCTTTGCATATATTCCCTTTCTTAAATTTACCCCAGTTACCCAATTGGAGCATGCCATCTGTTTCTTGTTGGGACCTTGACTGATAGTCACCATACAAAATAAAAAAGGGAATGATTCCACTTATATGATGTATCTAGAAGGATCAAATTCGTAGAGATAAAAAGTAGAATGGTGGATATTAGCGGCTGGAGGAAGGACAAATGGGAAATTATTATTTAATGAATACAGAGTTTTAGAAGATGAAAAAGTTCTGGGGATGTATGGTGGTGATGGTTTCACAACATTGTGAAAGTACTTAATGCTACTGTGTACTTAAAAAGGATAGAAGTGGTTAGCCTTTTTAAATGGTTAAAATGGTTGAATTTTATGTGCTGTATCTTTTGCCACAGTAACACATAAATAAATAAAATAAAACTAAAAACAAAACAATAAATAAATAAATAAAACTAAAAATAAAACAATAAATAAATAAATGGAAAATAAAAACCAGTTGCTTATGAGTGCCTGGTAGGCTAAAGCCCAAACAATATCTTTTTTCATTTTTAATATCTAGTGGAGGGACCATGTTGGGTCAACCCATGCATTGAGTAGGAACATTTTATTCCTGCCAAACAATTTATCATGTTCAGAATGCAATTTAATTTATTTGGGCAAATAGATGTGTGCCAGTCTGGGAAAAAAATGACTATGGTACACAATACTGACAGTGTCCTCTGGTCTTATCCTCACTTCAAAGACTAGCTCATCTCCTTTTATTCCATGAAGCTTTCTGGAACTGCTATGAAGGGCTCTTGTCACTCTTCTACTTTCCATCTCTAAACTTCAATAGCACTCATGTCTGCTCTGTGCAAGTTAACCCATTATTACACTGGTTCTACTCCCAGGCAATTTTCTCCCAATGATTCAGAGTTTCTTGAGGACAAGAATCATAACTTTATTGCTATGTTCTTTATTGTAACATATACCTAATATAATATAATATAATATAATATAATATAATATTGCATCTTATTGCTATAGTTCCCAATAGACCTAGATTGATGTTGAATGTTCCTCAACACACACTTAGTGACTGATTACAAACTTACATAAATGGTATACTGCAATTTAAATAGTGAAATGTATTGCAAGCCAGGATGTTTCTTTCTGCCTCTGATTTTTACTTGTAGAAAGACTAATTTTCTCAAACTTATACACAGGCCAGACTCTTTACAGCTGTCTATCACCCAAAAACAATGGGGTGGTTTGGAGATTTCCCATGGGTTCTGAGCTAGAACATTATAGAAAATAGCTAAAAATCTTTAAAAAGCATGAATGCTACTCCAGGAACTTGGGGAGTGGCATCAACAGAGCTTCCCCTTCACCAAGGAATAGACATCTGTTCTGCTGGAATTGTTCTCACACTGTTTGTTGGTGCATCGTCTGTTGCCATTTCTCTTTTTTTGAGTAGTAAATTACATGACCTATTTATATCATGATTCGTGTGTTGCTTTAAGCATGGGTTTCTCAGTGGAAGAGAGAAGTTAGTTTTACTCGGAACATAAAAAAATGCTAGTAAATTTCATTTCCACTTATGAGCATTGTTGCAATTACCAGATATTTAGAGACTTTGCCAGGAGAGCCCTGATACCCCAAAACTTACTTTGCTCTTGTTCCCTGAATTGAATATTGGAATGGAATACTGAAATCCTGAAATTGTAATACGAAAATAAATTAGAATATTAGTGTGCTCAAGTCCTTAACTCTTTTATTATGATCTGTACTTTTTATTGATTTGTATAAACTATTTCTGTATTAAACATAATAGCTATCATATATTATGTTTATAACATTTTAAATTAGTTTATTGTTTGCCTCTTAATTTTATTTGTGGGACTTATGGCAACTTTTCACTTTTATGTAGTCTTTATGCATTAGTGTTTGCTCTGACTGGGTGTCCTGTTCCATTAAATGTTCTATTTTTATGTTAGTACCACATTTAATGCTAATGAGTTAAGTGGGTATTTTCACACATCTTTTTGTGAGAATATTTTTAGAAAAGTTTTTTTTTAGAAAAAGCAATTTTCCAATACATTTCAAGAACTTGATAAAATATATTCATATCCTTTAACTCAATAATTCCTCATCTAGGAATCTATGCTAAAGAAATAATAAGAAATATAAAATATTTATACACTAAGATGTTCATTAGAGTATTATCTATAATAGTGAAAAATTGAATATTATGCCTGGAAATTAGGACTGACTAGATTATGATCTAACAGTTAAAATTTTGTTTACAAGGAAAGTTTTAAGACCCTACCCACCCTTCAAAGCTTATGATGCAATTGGTGGTGGGCTAGTAAAGTTTAACAACTGGATCTCTGGGAGAAAAAAAAAATCCCTGCTTTGTAGTGTCTGTCAATTTCTGTGGTGTAAACATTTCTACCATAGCTAATTTCAAATAATTGATGTAATATTACTGAATGCAGAGTTAGAAAGAGATGTATATTGGCTCTTGCAAACAAGTACAAGTCAGCTCTAACATACCATTGGATAGAATGTTCTGTGACAAGAATAGGATGTAAGAGGGTATATACAGTATGATCTCAACAAGGTAAAAAATCTATAACAAAGTCTGGAAGAAAATTAAGAGTGGTTACCTGAAGGTAGCAAGATTATGAGTGATTCTTTTTTTTTTTTTAACCTCTCTGCATCAATTTCTTTTTTTCTATTTTATTGTGTTAAGGACAATCAACATGAGATCTACTCTCAACAGATTTTTTTATTTTTTAATGTATTTTATTCTAAAAATGTGGGGTACAATTCAGGGTTAGGTATAAAAATGTTCATTATGCAGGTACCCTTGTTGATGAGGTATGTCCCTCCCTACCCTGGCAGTTTCCCTCAACTGTCAATCCCACGCACCCCTTTTCTAGTAGTTTCCCACTATTGCCAATCCCTTTCTTATACCATTATGATAATCTCAACAGATTTTTAAAACTATCAATACAGTACTGTTATCCACAGCATTGTTCAGTAGATCTCTAGAATGCACTCACCATGTATAATTAAAACTTTATATTCATTGAGCAGCAATTCCCTTTTCCCCTCTCCTCCCAGCCCCTGGTAACCAAATTCTTTTTTTTACTTCCATGAGTTTGATTATCTTAAATACTTCTTATAAGTGAAAGGAAATCATGCATTATTTGTCTTTCTATGACTGACTTATTTCCCTTAGTATAATGTCCTTCAGGTTCATTCAAGTAGTTGCATATTGCAGGATATTCTGTTTTTAAAGGCTGAATAATCTTTCATTGTATGTATAAACCACATTTTAAAAAATCTGTCATCTATTGATGGACATTTAGGTTGTGCCCACATTTTGGCTACTATGAATAGTGCTGCAATAAACAAGCAGATGCTAATAACTCTTCAAGATCTGTTTCAATTCTTTTGTATAAATTCCAATAGTAGAACTGTAGGATAATATGGTAGTTCTATTGTTAATTTTTTGAGAAGCTTCCATACAATTTTCCACAGTTGCAGCACCATTTTGCATTCTCACTAACCATGTAAATGATTTCAATTTCTCTGTAACATTGCCAACACACTTAAAAAAAAAATCATAAGCATCCTAACAAGTGAGAGGTGGTACCTCATTTTGGTTTTGATTTGCGTTTGCCTAACAATCAGTGGTACTGATCATCTTTTCATATAGCCATTGACTATTTGTATGTCTTTAGAGAAATGTTTATTCAAGTCTTTAGCCCATTTGAAAAGTTGGTTTATTAGTCTGTTTGTTACTGAGTTGTAGGAGTTTCATATATATTTTTGGAAATGACTCCTTATCAGATATATTGTCTGCAAGTATCTTCTCATTCTGGTAAGTTGTCTTTTACTGTATTATTTCCTTTGCTGTGAAGAAGTTTTTAAATTTGAAGTAGTCCCACTTGTCTCTTTTTGCTTTTGTTGCCTGTACCTTTAGTGCCATATCATGAAATTACTACCAAGACCAATGTCCTCTATTTTTTTGTCTATGAGTTTTACAGTTTCATGTCTGATGTTTAAGTCTTTAATCCATTCTGAGTTGTTTTTTGTGTAATAAGTTAGATAATTGTCCAATTTCATTTTTTTGCATGTGGGTATGCAACTTTTGCAGCACACTTTGTTGAAGGAACTATACTCATTGTTCATTTTTGACACCCTTGTTGAAATCTGTTGACCATTCATATGTGTATTTTTTCTGGGCTATGTCTATCTTTGTGCCAGTATCATACTGCTTTGATTATTGTAGATTTCTGATTATGTTGAAATTATTGTAATATATAATGAAATTAGGAAGCATGATACTTTTAGATTTGCTCTTCTTTTACATAATTGTTTTGCCTATTCGAAGTGTTTTGTGGTAACATATACATTCTAGATTTTTTGTATTTCTGTAAAAAACGCTATTGGAATTTTGATAGGAAGTGTAGATGGCTTTGGGTAGTTTGAACATTTTGACGATATAAAGTTTTCCAATCCATGGACATGAGAAGTCCTTCCTTTTGTGTCTTCTTTAATTCCATTTATTAATGTTTCATAGTTTTCAGTGTACAAATCCTTCAGCCCTTCAGTTTAAGTTTATGCTTAAGTATTTTATTCTTTCTGATGCTATTATAAATGGGATTGTTTTTCTAATTTCCTTTCAGTGAGCTAATTTTTAGTATATTGAAATGCAACAGATTTTTGTATGCTAATTTTGTATCCTGCCGGGCTTGGTTGCTCAGCCTGTAATCCTGCGCCTTTGGGAGGCTGAGGTGAGTGGAGTGCCTGAGCCCGCGGGTTCAAGACCCGCCTGGGCAGCTTGGTGAGACCGCATCTCTACAATAAATAAAAAAAAAATTAGCCGGGCTTGGTAGCACGCACCGGTAGTTCTAGCTACTTGGAAGGCTGAGGCGGAAGGATCACCAGAGCCCACCAGTTGAGGCTACGGTGGCCGGGAGTGGCCACTGCACTCCCATCTGGGTGACAAAGTGAGTCTCCAACTCAAAAAAAAAAAATTTGTATTCTACAACTTTACTGGGTTTGTCAATGGGTTCTAATAATGTTTCGTGAAATCCTGAGGTTTTTCTACATACAAGATTATGTCATCTGCGAACAGGGACTATTTTATTTCTTCTTTTTTGAGTTGGATACTTTTAATTTCTTTTTCTTGTCAAATTGCTCTGGCTAGGACTTGCTACTGTGTTCAGCAAAAGTAGAGATAGTGGGCATCCTTGTCTTTTTCCAGATCTAGTGGAAGAGAGTTCAGCCTTTCATTGTTGAATATGATGTTAGCTGTGGGCTTTTCATATATATTATGTTGAGGTAATTTTCCTCTTTTCCTAGATTGTCATAAAAGGACTTTGAATTTTATCAAATGCATTTTCTGCATTTATTTAAATGAACGTGTGAATTTTTATCCTTCATTCTATTTATATAGTGTATTATATTAATTGATTTTTATATGTTGAAATATCCTTGAATCCCAGGGACAAATCCCACTTGGTCATGATGTATAATTCTTTTAATGTGCTGCTGAATTTGATGTGCTAATATTTTTTTGAGAATTTTTGCATCCAAGTTCATCAGGGATATGGGCCTATAGTTTTCTTTTCTTGTGGCATCTTTGTCTGGTATCAGGGTAATTGCCCCTCTGACTCTTAATATTTCTCAGAACCTTCACAGGATTGTGATAGAAAGCCTGCATTATTATGATGACCAGAAAAAATAAACAAAACAAGCAAGCAAACAGAAAAACAATTGCTGGGTGTCCTTCACCCTTCCCTCCCCCTCATTGGCTTCTTTTGTGATTCTGTGGACTCTAGTTACAGTATTACACTGGGGTTTGCCTGATGTCAAAATCTCCTGAAGACTTGCACTATCTTTCTAGAGTCTTTTGTTTGCTTCAGAATAACCTGTCCCACACCCTTTTCTTTTCTACATCCTCCTCAAAGAAGGTGCTTTTTTATCCTGGCATAGCAGGCAGAGAGAAGAAAAGCATTTACTTTGATAAACAAAGTACAGCTTATGTTTTCAATACGTGTGACAAATGTGTGCCTCCTGTCATACAATGCTGATAGAAAATCCTCATTCTGGAGGGAATGAGTCCTCCCATCTCATTGTTAAATGGGGAGCATGAGGGAAAGAGATCACCTTAAGGGTTTATAATGAGTCAGTGACTAGAAACCCAGGTCTTACAGGCAATGATGAATCTAACATTTTCCATATGGGAACTGGTAAGATCATCTCTTTACATGCCTTCATCATGTGTATTAAAACATACGAACACCCAACACTGTCACTGAGAACCTTGCTTCAGCTTGCAGTAAGTGTGATAGCTCTAAGGAACTGGTACACCCTACCACTCTCTGGAAAGCAGCTCCTTTTTTTTCTTTAACAAGTGCACTTTTGGATGTGATCAGACATGCACTGAGAAGAGGGGATGCAGGTACTTGGGAGAATATTGAGAACCCAGACTTCATTCTAATGAGAAACAGGTCTCGGGAGGTCATTTAGCAAAGTCACAAAGAACAATGCATGATAAGTGAAGAAACTATTTCTTTTACAGACAGGGCACCCCATTAGTGGAGGTACATCTACTCTCCTCCTTGGGCAGGCGATTTCCTGAAGTGGGGACTGCTGTGAGGTTTTCTTAGCTTTGGAATTCTGAAATACACTTCTGTTGTGTGAACCTCAAAAGCATTTTTGTAAGACATGACATTCTTGCCTGTTTTCCATCTCTGAGAAGCAGACACTAGTTAGAAACCTTGTCCTCACTTATGCACTTATCCTGATTTACCTTGCTTGCTCTCATTATCCTCCAATCCATCACCAATGTCTCCTTTCCTTCTAGGTATCTCCTGAGTTCCTCCATTTGCATCCATCTCCATCACTCTAAGCCAAGTAACCACCACAACTTCTCTGGGTACTGTGGCCATTCCAGATCCATGATGTTTCCTTTCAAGTCCATTTTACACATGGCAGCCAGAATTTATTTTTTCAAAATGACGATGTGATCATGTCACCCACTTGACCATAACCTCTAATGGCTTCCTATTTCTTTTAGAACAAGACCAAAATCCTCCTTGTGTGCCCTGAAGGAGTTCTCCCTCATCCTCACCTTACTCCAGCCTTCCCAAGAACCCTGTCTTTCTGGGCTCCGGCCCCACCTTCAGTTCCTTGACAGTGTCATGCTCTCTTCTTCAACAGGACTTTTTGGTACATGACACAGTGCTTACTACTGCCACCCTCAAGCCCTGAAAAGCCCATCTCTTATCCCTCTCCCCTGCTAGCTCAAGCATCATTTCTTCAGGGAGTCCCTACTGACAGCTTTCTTAGGTGACCAGGTCCTTTGTCACATGCACTCTGTACACCTTGACCCTTTCCTTCAGAAAACTTATCCTAATTTGGGTTACACATTTATTTGTATATTGTATATTTGATGAAATACACCTCTTATCCCTTTGAAGGATGCCATGATAACAGGGGCCACATCCATCACACAGTACTTGATAGTTGCTTATTAAATGTCTTCTAAATGAATGACTAAATGAATGAGATATGACTTTCTCTGTACACCCTTCCAGACTTTGCCTTGTAGAGCTAGTAACTCCTGTTTTTATGCTCGTCTGGTATTTTTTCATATCCGTCTATCAGCTTCTCCACTTGTAAAATGGGGTTAACCAGTCAGGAGCAGTGGCTCACAATTGTAATCCCAGCCCTCTGGGAAGCCAAGGTGGAAAAATTGCTTGAGACCAGGAGCTTGAGACTAGCCTGGGCAACATAGAAATGCCTCATCACATGGTGGCATGTGCCTATAGTCCTATCTTCTCAGGAGGCTGAAGCAGAAGGATTGCCTGAGACCAGGAAGTCAAGGCTGCAGTGAGCTGTGATCATGCCATTGCACTCTAGCTTGGGCAAAAGAGTGAGACTCTGGCTCAAAAACAAAACAAAACAAAACAAAAAGACAAAAAAGAAAGGAAATAATAAAAGGGTGTAGGCAGCGGGGTACCCATATGGTACAGTGTTAAATGGAAGATGAATTATGATGATGGACACGGACATACTCATCACAATGGCTGTCATATAGTGTGTGCTCAAGAAAGTGCTTGTTTTCCTTGCAATCATACTTCTGCCTTACAAGCATGGGCACTTTAAAGGCACAGAACTCACCTCAATCATCTCAATGTTCCTGTAGAGCCTCGCCAGGGAAGATGGGCCCCCAGGAGTACTCCATGTCTGAATGATGAAACTGAGACATTAGTTTACATTCTCCCTGGCTGCCTTTTCTGAGACTAAGCCCTTAATTACCTCATCTTTCTGTGTAGCATCTTTTCTAATAACATAACTCTTGGCACTTTCTGGCTAATTCATTTTTGATCAACTGGATTGCTCTACAGTTACATTCCTGTGTAATGCAGCCTCTGGAGTTCCCCTCAGCACCGGAAGACAGTCTGGCTCATTTGAACAAATTGCTTAAGATGTTAAATTAGATTCAGTCCTACTTAGGAAGAAAATTTAAAAATAAAAAGAAGATGAATATCAATTGTCCTCATACCCACAATCTTCCAAAACTGCCTTATTTTATTTCTGACAGCTCCCAAGGCATGTTTGTGTTGTGACTGTGACTTGTCCCAAGTAGGAGGTTTTAAGTCGTTTTCATTGTCATTGGTCAACAGACACTGAGAATGTACTGAATGCTTGGCACTGTGTTCATGTCATGGTACAAGTATTCTTGACCTTAAGATACATGCACTGCAGTTGAGATAATTTATTCACAGTTAACATCATTAATTTATCTACTTAGGTTTTTCCCTCTTACTTCTATCCATTGTGCATCTGTTGAAATATTATTTATTCTCTAAATGCAGCTCCAGTACCTGCTCTCAAAGAAACTTCTCTATTTTTTTTACAACATATTAGCGGCTCCTTTTAGTGGGTTAAACCTATATCTTGAATACACTTCTATTTTTATACTCAACAGTCTGTGTTACTTTGTTAAATGTTCCTCTTCCTTATTGGAGTGTGAGATACTTTAAGGCAGGAAATAATTATCTCCTCTGCATCTAATTCAGTGATAAGAATATGGTACATGCTCAACAAATGCTTGTTGAACTGAATTGATATATTATTTGACCAAAAAAATATTTATTGAGATCTACTGTGTGCTAAGTGTTAGGGACACAGATATGAATAGTATCTAGGCTCTGCCTTTCAGAAGCTTGTGTTTTTTAATATGTGTGTGAAATGACAGATACATGTATCAAATATAAACAAAATGTCATAAATGAAATCACAGAGGTGTATGTAAAGTACTATGGAAGCCTAGGGTAGTAAATGGCTAACACATGCACAACAAATATACATGTAAAATGAGGCAATAAGTAAATACTTAAATGTGCATCACTTGTAATTTAGAGAAAGTAAATTTAATGTACTAGGATGATCAAGAAAAGGTTTGGCCTAATCCTTCCACGCTTTGAGTATGACTTAACTTACATAAGCAGAATGATCGTACCATTGCTTCAAATAAAATATATAATATTACCACAATATTACCTTACCACAATAAGGAAGGTGTATCCTGGCTGGATGTGATGACTCATGCCTGTAATTCCAGCACTCTGAGAGGATGAGACTGAAGGATTGCTTAAGGTCAAAAGTTCGAGACTAGTCTGGGCAATGTAGATAGACCTCATCTCTACCAAAAAAAAAAGTTAGCTAGGTATGGTGATACATGCCTGTAGTCCCAGCTACTTGGGAGGTTGAGGTGGAAGGATTGTTTGAGCCCAGGGGGTCAATGTGGTATTTGTGACTGTACCACTGCACTCTAAACTGGGTGAGAGTGAGACCCTGACTGGAAAAAAAAAAGATGGAAGAGGAGAAGGAGGAAAAGAAACCAGACATAATAGTGTTCGAAGCTCAGGGAAGCTGACAGATGGATGGTTCTGGGCCAAATAATTAGCAACACAACAAGAGCACAATCAGAGCTGACCTTCTGAAACCCATTTGGTTGAGTTTTAGAGCTTGGACATTAAAGAATAAATAACTAAATCAAAATGAATGAGTCCATTCTGCACTTAAACTTTGAATAATAGAACCTGGTTTTGCAAGTTCTCCCAGCTTAGTGAGGTGAACCTCCCATTGGGAACCAGGCAAGGCCACTTGCTTTATTCTGGTAGCAGCTGCCATGCTGACAGGAACAAGAAGTGTGGTTCCGGCCCCTGGCTTCATGTTGGAGAGCTGGTTGCATTCACCTTGGGCAGCAGGTGGGCTGGCATGCAGCCCTTGATTAGGAAAAGGACTCTCAGTAGGAAATTACCATTGCAACCATGATGGATGAGCTTCATGGGATTGGTCAGTGGGGTCAGGTGGTCCTGGGAGGTTCTGAGTACTATGTGCAAACCACCTTGCAGAGAACAAAAGCACTTGATGCTGGGTGCAGTGGCTCATGCCTGTAATCATAGTGCTTTGGGAGACCAGGGTACTTGAGGCATAGAGTTCAATATCAGCCTGGGCAACATAGCGAGACCCTGTCTCTACAAAAACTAAAACCAACAAATAAACAAAAAAACTAGCTGGGCATGGTGGTATGTGCCTGTTATTTCAGAGGCTGAAGCAGAAGGATCACTTGAGCCCTGGAGGTTGAGGCTGCAGTGAGCTGTGACCACACCACTGCACTCCAGCCTGGGCAACAGAGCAAGACATTATCTCAAAACAAAAACAAAAACAAAAACAAAAACAAAAGTCCTTGACTCACATCCTGGACATACATACATTCATAAATGCCTTTTCTCATAAAATGATGGGATGGTATTGGAAGGAGCCAAAGCAATGTCACATAGTGGAAAAATCAAAGATGGGAAATTAAGAGTTGCAGAACCAAGTTCTGCCAACCTGATAATGTGGGCAGAACCAGGTATGAGTTTCAAATGCTCCTTAGGCATCTGTAGCTCAGGATCTGCACTGGAGGAAGGCATAGAAACCAATTGTGAGACCACTTGATTCTAAGCACGCCACATTTGGTTGTTCCTGACTTATAAAGACACTGCCCTTGGGTAGGAGAAAGTGCCTGGGAAAGATGATCCTTTCCCTCCAAGACCTAGTTCAGAGCCACTTAGTTCACTCAGTCTGCATTTGCTTTCCCCTGTATTCTGTTCTGGTTCTCGGTAGGAACAGCCCTGTGCCCCTCTTCTCCTGCAGGCTACAGTGGAAGGACATAAGGATCTCAGAAAGAAAGTCATGGCAGGGAAGACAGCAGAAGCTCCGGTCCAGTTCCTTTTATTGCTACTTTCCTTCTTTCCTTGAAAGTCCCAGCTGGTTTTCAGAGGCCTAATTGTGTATGCCTGCATGCTTTCAGGGCTTTCCTTTGGAGGGTGGAAGAGAACTTGGCTTCCCCCAGATGCTGGACTGTGCCTCCAGTGGCCTTGACGCCCGGGTACAGAGCAGCGTGGGAGGAACACTGCAGGGCACAAAGGAGCATCCGTTGCCCCCTCTTTTTTTTTTTTTTGAGTTGGAGTCTCACTCTGTCGCCCAGACTGGAGTGCAGTGGCCGCTCCCGGCCACCGCAGCCTCGACCTGCTGGGCTCCGGCGATCTTTCCGCCTCAGCCTTCCAAGTAGCTGGAATTACAGGCATGCGCTACCACACCCGGCTGATTTTTTCATTTATTGTAGAGATGAGGTCTCGCTGCCCAGGCGGGTCTTGAACCCGCGGGCTTGGGCAATCCACTCACCTCAGCCTCCCGAAGGCGCGGGATTACAGGCTGAGCCACTGAGCCCGGCTCCGTTGCGCCCTCTTACATGAAGCATTTACTGAGCACTTGGTGGAGACCCAATGATATTTTAATCCTCAGGACATCCCTAAGAAGATAGTACTAGCATCATCCTACAGATATGGAAGTTCAGGGGTCAAGAAGTGAAGTTAGTTGTTGGAGTTGGATCTTTACTGGGATCAACTTGCTTGTTGTAAGGAAGACACCAAACATAGGTCTCTCTGCATAAACCCATGTGTGGATCTGAAATGGAACCACAAGGGGCCGAACCAAGGATGGCTGCAGGGAGTAGGCATTGTAGTTCCATCTTTGCCTCTCTTGAGATCTTCATGCTCACTGCTTGTCCACTCTGGTCTTTCCCAGAGCTGACTAGCCAGTTCTCCACACTTTCTTGGTCCATATCCAGAGGGGCAAGTGGGGGAGGTTACTCTTCACTTCTCCAGGAGGGCAGAGCTCAGTTGCTAAGGTGTCTCATTGAGCCTTGAAAGCAGTGACTTCCACGTTTGAAAAAAATGTTTTATGATGCTCCATTGTAAAAATATACATATTTTACATTATAACTAGTTACACATATACATACACATAATAAGGTAAATATATAAATTCACACAAAGGGCATACACAAACACACAGATATGTAAACACACACATATACAAATACATATATGTTTGTTTTAGAAACAGGTAACTGGAACATGTTTTATGAAACAATACTACAAAGTACTCTGATATTTTCCATTCTTTTCTATCCCATTAGGAAAAGTTCTGCTCATTAACCTTCACATTGATTTCATAATCCACTAATGAGTGGAAACCCTCACTTGGGAAAACACAGATCTAAATGTTGGAAGGTCTCCAGGCTCAATCCTTGGCCCTCTCCTGTTCTCTCACTCACCCTCTTTTGGTGATCTCACCCAGCTTCATGGATTTCAACAACATATATACTGATGACTCCCCAATTTACACCCCCAACCTGAACTTCCTCCCACACCTCCACACATGCATCTCCAATAGTCTATTTAACACCTGTACTTGAATGTCTGATGGCAGCTCAAACTCAGCTCCTGGCCTCTACCCCACACCCACTCTTCTTTCAGCCCACCCTTGCTAGTTGCTCAGCAAATAGCAACTCCATCCTTTGGGTGCTCAGGCTAAAATGCTTGAAGTTATCCCTGATCCCATTCCATATCCAAACCACCTTCCAATACTCTTGGCTTCAAACTGCATCTAGACATCAACAGTTCCTCAACATCTCCACCACCACCACTCTGGGTCAAGCACCATCATCTCTCTCTCTCTCGTGTCATTGTAATAGCCTCTTAACCAATCCACTTGCCTTCAACTTAGCCAGAGTGAGCCTTTAAAAATATGTCAGATCATTTTGCTTCTCTGCTCAAAGCTCTCCAATGAGTCCTCATCTTATGCAGAGAGGAAATCAGTCTTCCCATGGCTTTCAAGGCCCTCTACCATCAGATCCAGTGACTCTCTGACCTCATCTCTTATTACTCCCCATCGCAATCTCTGCCCCAGCTGTTCCTCAGTCACATCAGCCACACTTCTGCCTAGAGACCTTTGTTCTTGGTGTCAATCTGTTTTGTGTTACTGGAAAGGAATGCCTAAGGTTGAGTAATTTATGAAGAAAAAAGACTTATCTTGGCTCATGGTTATACATGGGGTCAGCGTCGGTTTCTGGTGAAACCTCAGGAAGCTTACAATCATGGTGGAAGGAAAAGGGGAGCCAGCATGTTAGATGGTGAGAGTGGAGGAAGGAGATAGACAGAGAAGGAGGGGCTAGGCTCTTTTTTTTAATTTTTTTTGAGTTGGAGTCTCACTCTGTCGCCCAGACTGGAGTGCAGCGGCCGCTCCTGGCCACCGCAGCCTCGACCTGCTGGGCTCCGGCGATCCTTCTGCCTCAGCCTTCCGAGTAGCCGGAATTACAGGCGCGCGCTACCACGCCCGGCTAATTTTTTGATTTATTGTAGAGATGAGGTCTCGCCTGCCCAGGCGGGTCTCGAACCCGCGGGCTCAGGCAATCCACTCACCTCAGCCTCCCAAAGGCGCGGGATTACAGGCTGAGCCACCAAGCCTGGCAGGGGCTAGGCTCTTTTAAATAATCTGCTTTTACATGAATTAACAGAATGAGAACTCATTCAGTACAAGAAGGGCACCAATCCATTCATGAGGGATCTGCCCCCATGAGCCAATCACTTTCCACTAGGTCCCACCTCCAACACTGGGGGGTCACATTTCAACATGAGATTTGGAAGGGACAACAGTCCAAATTCAAACATTGTCACTATTCTCACTGCTTGGACCACTCCTCCAATCATCCACCTGACTCACAGTGTTAGTCAGGGTTCTCCACAAAAACAGAACAAACAGGATGTACATACATAGAGAAAGAGATGTTTTATAGGGAATTGGCTTATGCAATATTGGAGACTGAAAAGTTCCCCCATGTGTGCAGTTGGTGAGCTGGAGACCCAGAAGAGCAGATGTTTTAGTTCAAATCCACAGGCAGAAAAAACCTGATCTCCCAGCTCAAAGGCAGTCAGGTTGGAGGGATTTCCTCTTACTCCGGGAAAGTCAGCCCTTGTGTTTCACTCAGGCCTTCAACTGATTGGATGAGGTCCACTCAGTTTAGGGAGGGCAATAGTCTACTTATTTAAATGTTAAACTCATCCCAAAACGACCCCACAGAAATACCCATAATAATGTTTGGCCAAAATATAGGGGTACCCTGTGGCCCAATCAATTTAACATGTAAAATTACCATCACACTCTCTCCTTCACCTCCTTGGGGTTTCTGCTCAAATATTGCTTTATAAAAGAGACTTTCTCTAATCATTTATATATAATGGTACCCCCCTCTCCCTGTGATCCTCCAAATCCCTTACCCTGCATTCTTTTTCTCCAAATAGTTACCACTAACCTGACATATTACCTATTTATTGCTTATATTGATTGCTATTGACTATAAACTCCAGAGAGCAGGAACTGCGTTTTATTTGCAACTGTGTTTCCAGTTGTCTAGAATAATCCTGGGCATATCATAATGGCTCAAATAATATTTTTTAAATGAATGAATGAGTCTCTAGCTGACCAATGAATAAGTTATTCTTGGGCTAGGTACTTACCCTTATTTCCCTGACACAACCAGTGGCCACCTCTTATAAAAATCTTGTGACAAAAGTCACAAGAAACTTGTAACTGCTAGGCACACCAGAAAAGGGAGAGATTGAATTCAGTTAGTGGCACAGAGACTCCTTCTGGAGAAAGAGTCTCTTAGCTGACTCCCCATAGTAGGTTTTGGGATGGAAGATGAGTCTGAGCAGAAAGGGCATGTCAGGCTGAGCAATAAGCACAAGCACAGGCAGAAGGATGGGAATGTGCACCTGGATGTGAGAACAGTGAACAGTACTGCTGAATAGGGCCTTTTATGAGTACCAATTAAAGATAAATCATTGCTGTGGGTGTATGAGCAACAGGCAAGTTCAGGTGAGATATAATTCAAGCCCCAAGTTTTATTTTCCAGTGAGGTAGCTTCATGGTCTGGATTACCATGACCATGGCTTCTCCTCCCCACTGCAGTGGGCTTTGCATCCAAGCAGGTGATAGCCTAGACATCCCTTGGGTCTCCTGTTCAGGACACTTGCACTGCTCAACAGGTTCAGCTGAGATTGTGGTAATTCTGAGAAGTGACAGGAGTCTGTGTTTGCAAAACTCTTGTCTCCACTTTCTGAGTGTTTAATTAGTTCATTCTCACATCTTCAACCGCACAAGGGCACCTGAATAATGCTTGCCACAGTATTAGCTTTTTCTGTGAGGTGGAGAGGTAAGCATTTGACTAACCATTTTAAGCGTGGCAGAGTCATTATTTTCCTCTCGGTGTTCAATGATTTCACTACTTCTCTCAATTTATTCAGACTTGCTGAAGAACTGCACAAGTAGTTGCAATGGCATTATTTTTCATCCCCCTCTTCTTAAAAATGACCAAGTTTTAATCATTTTGAGGATCTCTCGGATGATAGACGTAAGATTAAAAGATGTACTTAGCTTACAGATCTCTGACTTCCTCTATGTTTTTTTCTTTTTATCTGTCTCTATTGCTGTTTGTCTCTATTTCTGTGTGTCTCTTCCTCTCTGTTCTCTTTTGTACACTCAGTCTGAGAGGTGATAGACTGGACTGTATAGGAAAGAATACTTGAGGAACAGTGGGGAGGCTGGGATCTGTGTTCCAGCCCAAGCTCTGCCAATTAATAACTAGGCATCACAGGGCAAGTTGCTTAGCCTTTCTTAACCTTGGTTTTGCTGAATGTATAATGCAGAGTTGGCCACACATTAGGGAGGCAGGGTGGTGTTGTGAAAAGCAAGCAATTCTACTTGGGATCCAAAGATCTAGGTTCTTCTGTGGTCCGTGTCATAGCAACTCTGTGGTTCTAAGTGGGTTCTCAGACCTCCTGGCATCTCAAGTTTCTAGCTTGATAGGATGAAGGTAACACAAAGTTACAGGGAGGAAAGGACAGGGAATAACCTAGAAGGAAGAGTTAAAGCTTTGCACTCAGGAAGCTTGGGGCTCAATTCCCATTAATTACTAGTCATGTGGTCTGGGGTAAGTTTCTTAATAATAATAGTTGCTATCCATTGTGTATGTATCACATGCCAGAAACTATGCTAAGCTTTTTTGGATTATCTCAATGACTTTTTCTAATCCAATGAGGATGGTGATATCCTTTTATTCACTTTATATACAAGGAAGACGGGCATTGAAAGGCTTAGGCAATTGTTCAAGGTCAACAAGCTAGGACATGGCAGAGTAGAGACACCAGTCCAGCTCTTCTAGCTCCAGAACCCAAATTGTTTGCCACTGGGCTGTCATAACTCCAAACCTCTGTCTAGGCATGGCAAGTGCACAAACAGTATTGCTTGCATAATTCGTACTAAGAAGTTATAGAGTTATTGTGAAGATTAAATAAAATGTTACATGTCAGGTCCTCGGCAGAGTGGCTCATAACATATAATTCTGTAGGAAATGGCAGCATGTATGTTTATACCTCCTTAAATATTTAATTTTGGAAAATGATAACGTAAAATATGTACACTATGAATAAGCTGTTTGTGACATTTTATGTGCTATGCAACGTGCTGTCATGATGACAATCTTTAATATTCCTTCAAGCTCTTAATTTAGACCTTCTGTGACTCATTTTCCCCAGGCTGTCAGCTCCAGTGGAAGTTCCCAGACCACTTTATGCAGTGATGACAACTGGTTCCAGAGCATTTGGACTTCTATATTAATTAAATGTGAGAAAACAGAGCACTATGGAAAGACACCTCTGTGGTTTCTTTTTTAACTCTGTGTTTCCACCATACCTCACAGTGACACCACTCAGAACAACCTGTATACAGTATTCTATTTTTTCTGAATGATGAGTCACAGATTAGCTATTGAAGTTGCAACTCGTGTTCCAAAAAGGAAAGATGTGTCTTGAGAAGCAGGGGTGGAGAAAAGTGAGTCAAAAGGCTTTGACTAATTTGTGCAAAGGTCACAAATACACGCCAACCTGTACCCACTAATTCACCAACACTTGTTAAGCCCTTACACAATACTGGAGAAACAAAGTCAAGTCAGTCTTGCTCCCTGTCCTGGAGGAGGGAAGGGAAAGGGTTTCCTATTTATTGGATGCTTACTTTGAACTGGGCACTGGGCTGGGAGTTTCACATTTAATGTTTACAATAAATCTTTCGAGATAGCCATGATAATTTCCATTTTGGAGATGAGGGGATTGTAGTTTAGACAGCTCAAGGGGTTCCCATTTTGGAGATGAGGGGATTGTAGTTTAGACAGCTCAAGGGGTTTGCCCAAAGAGCACATAACTGGGGAGTTGAGAAATTGAGGCTGTTGTTCCTGCCACCATCTTACTCTGCTTCTGCTTAGAGAAGCTCATGCCTAATGGGGGAGACAGACCCAAGCCATTACAATATGAAATGAGAGCTTCTGGAATATTAGTCCTGCAGTACACATGCAAGCTTCCCAGCAGTTACTGTCAGAACATCTAGTCTTACAGAGGAAGAGGATAGATGATGTTTTCTGCTACCTGCATTCTCTCAACCCATGTATGTGTCTGTCTTCAATTCAACAGCCAAAAGCTCAGGAAATCTTAAAGGTCTGGAGGTTGGAACCACCTAGAAGGTTGCCACAGGTTGCTAACAATAGGCAGGCCCGGCCTTCCTCATGCAGATCCAGGGAGGAGTCTGTGCAGCCCTGGCCTGGCTGACAAATTGTAGGTCAGTCTTTGGGGACAGGCTGTCCACGGTATTCCTACATTGTTTCTCTGCTTAAAACCCTTCAGTAACTCCCCCTGGCATAGGAAAGAAGCAATGTCCTGAGTTGAGCTTTGGGGCCACCCTCTCTGGGGCCCTATCTTATGTAACATCCCAGATCACTCAACCACATGTCCCCTACAAGTTTAACAATATCTCACGCATCTTCTTCCTCTCAGGTCAACTTTTGCTTCTGGCTCACACTGCTTCATCAATCAGTGAAGACTTAACTCGAATGCCTGTTGTTCCTGGAGACCTCAGCTCTTCCCAAATAGAATGAATCACTCTCTCCTCTGCTTTCTCACAACGTTTTTCAGATACTTCTAAAATAGCACAAAGCACAATCTGCCTTTGATGATGCCTGGTCATGAATGCACATTCCTTAAGAACAAGACTTGGCCTTTGTGGATTCTTCCTCAGGAATAGAGTCTTGCTTACAGTACCTAGTCAATAAAGGTTTGTGGCTTGGCTAGCAAACTGTGAAATGGTATAGTGGCTCTAGTGCCTGTATAGTCATTGGTCTGTGTGCCTGCAAAACAGTTCCTCTGCTCTGCTCTGGGTTTCAGGGGTCTGATTCTTGCAAACCATGATTTCCAGGCTCCTTTGGAAACCACACTTCCCAGGATTCTGTCTCAGGCTCTGAGATCATATCATACAGGCATCAGGAAACCTAGATGCTAATTCTGGCTTGGCTATGGAGCATCTTTGGGCAATTCTTTGGGTTTTAGATGGCTGTTTAATAAGATGAAGATGCTGAATTAATAGTCTATAAGGGACTGGACATGTATCTATCCATCTTTCTTATATCCATGTACTTTTGGAAGATGTGTTAAATCTTCTCCTCTGCCAGGTGATGGGATTTCAGAGGGAAGTACAGTATGGCTCCTACACCCAGAAAATTCACACTGGAGCAACAGAAGTACTTTTATAAGGAGAGTGAGGTAAGCAGGCATGTTCTTTAGACTACGTGTGTTCTTTAGTCAGCTGTGGTGGACAACAGGAGCCAATTTCCCGAAGGCAGAACAAGAGCAATGGACAGAAGTTGGAGGAAGTCTGATTTCATCTCAGGGTGACAGGGTGGATTTTCTAATGATTAGAGGGGTTCCATACTGCATTATAAAGTACTGATGTCTCTGTCAGCAAATATATTTAAGAAGGAGGTGAATGACATCTTATCAGGTAGCAGGGGAATCTTAAATCTTTTTTCTGCTTTGAGAAGAAAGATTTGAGATAGATTTTTAACTCTAAGATACTATGATTTTTAAAATCAAGGTTTTCTTTCTTCAAATTAGGGGGGTTGAAATCCTTTTAAAAAGCAGAATGACCTTACCTTTAAACAAAACCCCAGTTTATAAAACCTGTAAAACCAAAACTCTTATGGCTAATGTGAGGGGACCCACTCTTCTAACCTTCCCTTCTGTTCTTAAGGAAACTCAGGGTGAAAACCACAGCTTTATAGAACATAAGCCCTTCAGCTTTCTCGTGGTAGGGGAGATCTGTTCTGCAAAGCTCTGCTAATCCCAGCCACTCGCTCTTCCCTTTCTTTATGGCCTTTCAGCCTGCATATGTATCCTTTTCTCCACTCTCTGCCCTTGGCCATGGAGGTTATGGATCCAGCTTGATGCTGTGGGACACAGCAGCATATGGCCTCGACTCCAGTCTGACTGACTTCGTCATCCTCAGATACTGGGGTTTTTGCCAGCAACTGCCTCTATCTGTACCTTCCTGACTCTTAGTCCCCACCTGCAGTCTCCATCAAGGCACCAGACTACTTCTCTCCGTTTCCTGGGGCCATGAGGAGCCAATCTCACCCTCTCCCATCCTTCTCTGTTCCACAGCTCTGAAGACCTCCACTATTGGGCAGGAACTCACATTTCCTGAGTCCATCCTATGAGCCAGGCTCAATACTTGTGTTTGATTCTCACACCAAGACTGAGAGTTGGGCATTGAGATCTGTACCTATGTCATGAGTGAGGAAATCAAGCCTCAGAGAGGGCAAATGGCTTGCTCATGGTCGCTCAGCTGAGTTGAGTGACGTGACACAGCTCATCCTGGTCCCAGAGCCCGTGTTCTTCCCATGTCTCCTCTGCCCCACGGCAATCCCATTCTTCTGCCCTGCCTTTCTCTTCCTGGTTGCCCTCTGAGGCATCAGGGCCTCTCATTGCTTGAAGACAAACTTCCTTTCCTAGTTTGTTTGGGTCTCAGCTGCCTCTGAATTCCATTTGGTCTCAATCTGTTTACATACTCTCACATTTACAGAGTCCTCACTTTGTTCTAGGCTTGGTGTATAAACATTATACATGTATTCACTCATTTAATCCTTTCAACAGACCTATGAGGTAGGTATAACTGTTTTATCTACTTTACAGATGAGAAAACTGAGGCTCAATAGGGTTGAATAACATGGCTACACAACTATTAAGTGGAAGAACCAATACAATACACACCTGGGCATTTGGCTCTAGAACCTGAATTCTTAAGAACTAGACCACTATGGACAGAGTTTCACCTGGTTAACGTGTGTACTTCCCATCACCAGCAGCTGAGATGGTAAGACTCAGTGACACTGGGACTCATTGGAACTTAGTGACTTTGACTGTACCTTCCTAAAGTGTCAAAGTGGTAACTACCTACTTAGCTGCTTTGACATGGAGATATTTTTATTCAAGCTGATAAACCAATCAGTGATGAAGCCTGTGTGTGTGTGTGTGTGTGTGTGTGTGTGTGTGTGATGGAATGGAGAACTGGGATATCTCTGCATCTGCTACTTGTTAAGACAGGATTTTTCCTAGCCATGCCAAAATGTCTTGCTTTGCTTGAGTAAATGGCTGATGCTGTGGACTAACAAATAGATTTCATCTCTTGTCTCAAATGTAATTGATGTATAGTAGCTGCTTGGAGCCATAAGTTGGGAAGGATTCTGAGGTCACATTTGGTCCCAGCAGGAAAAGAGAGCCATGATCTATTAATAATGCCTGCCATGTGCAAGGGAGATGAAGGTGATGAACATAAGTTGTTTATCTGACATCCACGAACTGATTTCTCATCCTGGCTCTTTCTTGTCTGTTTTATCCTCATTCAGTTAAGTGGGCCTAGGCCTATCCTCATCCTGAGATGTGACCTGATCTTTGCCAGGTTCTCCATGCAGTTGCTATGATATGAACATGATATATAATGGAGAGATGGGATGATGGGGAGATGGTGATGGGGAGAGGGGCTTACAACAAAAGTGTTCCAGGAATAGTATATTTTGTTTCTGCACTCTTTCATAATTCAAACAGAGAATAGAAGTTTTAATTAACAGCATGGAGAACCAGTAGAGAGCTCACTCTTTGTTTTCAGTTCTCAGGGACCTGTCTATGAGATCCTTCTCTGCAGCACTGTTCTGCATCCTATCTTGCCAGATGTCATAGCAACAAGAGCAGCATCTCCACTGTTTGTCCTGGACTCAGTTTCCTCCCAGTGCTCTTGGACAGGTCCTGGTGGATTGTGAGATCTTCAGTGTTCTTCCCTCAGGTTTTCCCAGGTAAGCTTCCCTCACCTTTCAGGTCTGAATTCCCATGACCCTTCCTTGAAAGGACCTCCCTTCAGTACCCTAGCAAATGATGTCTTCCTCAGATATTCTATATCATGTTACTTTTTTTTCTTTATATCTTACACCATTGGCTCAGCTTAGTTTTCTCACTGATTTTTATACTTGCTAAGTGTCTGCCTCTTCAACTTTGGAACTTAAGCACTGTTTTAAATTTTCTTGTTTGCCCCGGCACCCTCCATACCTCTGAAAAGTAAAACAAAAAGATTAGTGCTAAAAATTCCATGCCTAGTCTCCTCTGAAGTGAATGACAGCTACCACCTCAATGTTCTCTGATGGTTTTTGACCATCTGACCCATGCGAAACAGTGTTCCCAGCAGTAACCTGGATCTCTAGAGTTCCTTAGAATGCAAATGCCTCTATACTTTTGAAGATAATTTCCCACAGTGCACACCCACTTAGTCTTCTGCCTGGGTTTTCCATCAGACCTATCACAAGCTAGAAGAATCAGATATCTGGTAGTTCCCATCCTGGGAGTGAAATGTATCTCTTCACTATGACAAACTTGTTGGACCCAGCCTAAGAGTTCTATGTGGGCAGGTGGATCCCTGGTACCCAGTGTTTTCCACACTGACCTTCTTGATACACTCTTTTGGTCATATTCTTTCCACATCTTTCCAAAATCTTTACTGGCTCCTCATTGTTCAGAGACTAAAAGTCTAGGCTCTCAAAGCTTTTCAGATCTTCCTGGCTTTTGTCTTTTTGACAAGAATCAAGACTCAGGAATCGACCTTGACTTGTTCTCTGAACATGCCTTGTATACATTCTATCATGGAGGTCCTTGTCAGGCATCACTCCTTGGGCAGTCTTCCCTAGTCTTTCTTATCTTTAGAATGGATGACTGTCCTATGGGCTCCTAATACCCTGAACACTCCTGCACACTGACATATGATTTTGAAATATATTGTTTACATGTGGTATCCTAAATAATAAGCCTTGGCCAGAGAACTTTGAGAGGCTGAAGTGGGAGGACTGCTTGATGTTGGGAACTTGAGACTAGACTGGGCAACATAGTGAGACCTCATCTCTACATAAAATAAAAAATTATCCGGGCATGGTGGCATGTGCCTGTAGTCCCAGCTTCTCAGGAGGCTGAGATGGGTGGATCGTTTGAGACCAGGAGTGCAAGGCTGTGGTGAGCTATGATCATGCCACTGCACTTTAGCCTGAGTGACAGAACCAGACTCTGTCTTTTAAATAATAATAATAAGCTTCATTCTCAGAGACAAGTACTATCTCTAATTTATCTTTGTATCCTGAGTGCCTAGCAAAGTGTCAAGCTCAAATTATAAAAGCATGAGTAGAATCATTTTTAAAATTTTACAAATAAGGAAACTAAAGTTCAGAGTATATGTATCTTGCCTAAATCTACAGAACTAGTTGCCAGGAGAGTCAAGACTTGAATAAATCTTTTATACTTAAATTAGAGACCACAAACTCAAATGTCAAAGGGGGCTGATTACATAAGGGCTAAAGCATATGAGTAAAATACAATTGGAAGTGGAGGTCCTGCCTGTCTAGCAGAAGCCACCCATCAGTTCCAGTTGACACTCATCAGGTGGGCATATAGGTCCAGTTCTGCCAAATATTTTGGTGTCAAGGAAAAAGTAGAAAATCTGATTTGTGTGTGACATCTCACAATTTTTAATGTTGCCAACTAGTTCTAATTAAAAGTATTTCACGGTCCAAGCACATTCCCTCTGTGAGCCTGATAGGGCCTCAGCCTGCCAGTTGGTGACTTGTGCTCTTCCATAAGACTGCCCTGGATAGAGTACCAGGGGCCAAGTAGCTCAGACTTGCAGAGTGAGATGCAAGTTCCAACTGCCTTAGTAACTGAATTATTTAAAGCCACAGATATTGGGCTGATCTTAGAACCTTCAAGGTGAGTGGGATGAACACCCTTGAGTTTCACGTGGATGCTTTGAAGTTGTGTCAACTCCAAATGACAGTTTTCCTGGTCATTAAAAATGACCAAGAGTGCGAGTGATGGCCTGCAAATGGGCTTTACTGTGGATAAATGCAAATCAATACAAATTATGAAAGGGGCCCTGTGATGGATTGGCTGACTGTCAAGAAAGATGAAATACTAAAGAATTATTGTGGGGGTGTGGAGGAGGGATGTTTCTCCAAATGCCTAGCTCTTTGGAATTGGAAGGCAATTAACTACCTAACAATTACATACATGGGATAGGGGGTGGTGTTCAGTCCTAGAGGAAATGATCAGCTCTGCCTTAATGTAGGCACCGAGAGCCAGGCAATGGGAGTTTTGGCCACATTGACTTGAATGTTCATTTATTATGACAACATGAGCTGGTATTGACCTGAAGGCCCTAATGCATGGTATCAGCATATTAATAACAGACTGTTACATGCTGTGTCTAAATGCTGGGGATGAAAGGTTTGCTGTCCTTTCAAATATCAAGGAAATGGTGTCATTTAGATTTGTAATGATTGTTCCCAGGTTATCATGACCATATGCAAATTGTAGTTTGGGGAATAAAGAGGAATAGCATGAAGCCAGTATTCGTTCATATCTTAATATCTTACTTACTAGCCTTGTATCCTTGGGTATGTTGCTTAACTCATTTTCAGTTTCAGAGTTTTCATCTGTAAAATGGGGATCACATGTTCCTCTCAGGTTGGTTGGGAGATGGCATTTGTAAATCTAACCTGCACAGTGCCTGGCACAAACTAGAGGCCAAGTGCTTATTCTTTTCCTTTCTCCCGCCAATTTCCACAGCATTTTGTTCGAGCCATGTGTAGGACTTGATTGACTTTCTACCAGAATTTTAAGTCACTTCTGTCCAAATATTTTCCTCTGTTAGGCAATAAAATCTTTTGAAGCTGAGTTTTTCAGTGTTTTATCTTGTTATCTTCCATGTCTGCCCACTATTGGTGGCATTAGTAGATCTATGACTTAAAGGAAGAAGTCTCGGTCCCTTGTACCACTCAGCATCTTCCATGCTAGCCATTTGTACCATGAAGTTGCTCTACTATAGCAGGCCATATGTGTCGGGAGAAGCAGGTGAATCTGTTGGTCCTAGTACATACAGACTTTCCAAACTTATTACCTATGCTAAGTGTGAACTAATGACTGCTGAGTGTGTAAACAGAAGCTATAATTTCCGTGACTAAGAATGGGAGGTAGAGCCTAGGAGGCTTCCTTGGATAAGTGACTTAAGAGCTGGGTCATAGAAGATCAGAGAGAGTTTTCTGTCAAAAAAGAAATGACAATCTAGGCAAAAGCAACAATCTGTGATGAGGTAGGCGGTATGAAAATAGGGGGCATATAGCTAGAGGATAAGGGGAACTTGAATTTGTTGGGCACCTACTATGTGCCAGGAGCTTTATATCTGTTACCCTATTTCATTCTCTCACTCATGTTGCTTGGGAGGCTCTGTCCTTCCTATTTTAAGAGAGAAAACAAATTGTGCTGAAAGTTCAGGAATTTGTGAGACCACATAACTCAAAAACATCTGAGTTGGATTTTGAACCCTATCTGACTGTAACCTCACTCCCATAATTTGTAGTGAGAAGCACGAAATAGACGACTAAGAAACTGAAATTCATGGTTGTCAACTCCAATCTCAAGAATGGACACAGCAGTCTGCCACTCTGAAACTGTATTCTTTTTCAGCTTTGAAAATTTACCTTTGGTTTGAAAAGTGATCCTCAAATTTTTAGAAAGGAATGAGATCGGGCATGTGAGGAAAGAGATCTATCTTTATACACATTTTGCAAGTTGTAGCCAAATTGCCCGAACTATTTTCATACTTGGATTTCAGACAGCTTGCTGAGATCTGTATTATCTGATTCAGGCTGTTTTTGCGCAAAGCCTTTTTATTTTATCAGATGCATTTCACTATACCACAGCCCATGCTTATCACCCCGGTGATGCCTTGAAAAACTGGGTTTGCTGTTTAAATTTAGCTGGAGACAGGTGTTTCCACTGGCCACTGAAAGTCCAGGTATTCTTGATAGAGCATCTCAGGGGACTGATGGGGGCGGAGCTCCTCCTAGATGATGTAATGATCTTTTAGGTTCCATGGGCCCTTGAGTTCTGATGGCAAGTTGAGCCATCACGCTATGTTTTTCTAAGTTAAGTTCAATCCTCGGTGTGACTTTATTAAACTGGAGGTTGACATTCCTTTCAATAAGAGCATGTAAATAGATGGATACTCAGCAAACTATATAAAGTCAACAAAAGGGCTACCCTGTTCAGGAGAGCAGACTTTGGGGTCAAACAACTGAGACTTAGACTCCCTCTTCTCCCCTTACTAGTGTGTGATGATGAGCGAGCATTTCAACCACCAAACATCTCAGTCTCATCAACTAGAATACATACATTTTTGGTGATATTTATATAAAATAGTACTTGTGAAGCTCTAAGTACATTTCCTTGCATATATTTCTCCTACACCCATTCCCTAGCTGAAAAATAGTTAAATAAGTTGATAAGTAATTAAAATGTTATTTTTATATCAAAACAAAGATATGGTTTATGTAGTAGATATCAAAATTTACATGACATTTTAAGATTAATAAAAGAAGCCTCCAAGAAATTTCAAGCTCACAGCGGTTTCTCTGAGCTAAGCCTCTAGACCTCTAGAGAGAGACAATTTTGTCTGTTGAAGGGATTTGGAGGAAAAGTTTAAGTGCAGCTCTGGTCCAGTCTTACAACCACTGAAGGAAGGATCTAATTGCTGACCTTTGATGCTGTTTACACATTTAAGTGTCCCTTTTCTAGGTGGAATGACAAAATTGTCTTTATGAATAGTTATAAAATCACTTCATTGAATCACAGAATTATAGAGAACTTAAAGGGAGCTTTTATTATGCCAGGTGCATTTTACTCTACCTGCCGTATGTCATAATATGCCCGGGAAAGTTCTGGAAATTGGTTTGCTGCTTGGCAAGAGACCGAGACAAGCATTTCTATAGGTGGTGACAGTTCAGGGGCAAGGTGGAACTTCTTTAGGGACTAGTGACAATGGAATTTGTGACAATTTTGGTGCAAATGTGCTTTCCAAAGGATTTAGAATGGAATTTTGAACCAATCTTATATTTATGCCAAGGGCTAGAGAACTCATAGGTGACCTCTTGGTCACACAAGTATTTAATATAATGGTTCAATGTGGGAGCTTAGGAGTCTATGCTGGAGCTCATATTTTGACTTTGGAAACATTGGCAAGTTTCCTAGCCACTCTGAGCCTCAGTTTCCTTCTCTGTAAGGTAGAGCTGATACTAGCATTACTTAACCAGACTGTGGTGAGGATGAGATAAAAGAGAATCATGTGGAGCTCTCTTCATGGAGCATGGCCCATGGTAAGGACTCAACACATGGTAGCTCACACCTCCCGTCACTACTAAGACTTCAGCTAAACATAATATCGACATATGGTTGACTGTGTTCTTCCACACCTTTCACACACCTTACTTATGTTTCTTTTAAGACTCTTGTTCTCTCCTTTGAATTAGTAAGATTTGCATCTGCGTTATGTTTCCTCTAAACCACCTTGGGCACAGTGACCTCAGCCAATGTATCACTGTGCCCTTCCAGCACTTAGCACAGGACTGTGCTGCTTGGGATCCTCGGATAAACCCCTTTTGCTACCTGCGTCCCAACCCTCAAACAAAGAACACCTTGTCATGATGCTTTCTTTCTATGGTCACCAGTTGTCTCCTATTGGAACCTATAGATCTGAGATTTGATGCTGATGTAAGTGATTATATTGCAGCCTTTTAAATTTAGGCAAAATTTATGCTTTGCAATGTGAGTGAGAAATTGACATTAGCTGTCTATTTTAATAGGGTTGGTTGGTTTTACTTGCATCTGGGCCATTCGGTCTTGACGCATGGACACTTTTACTATGATCAAAGTCACACTAAGATCATCCATACATTTGTCTCTGCAGCCTGAACCACAAGATATGTACCAGATCTGAGCTTCCACAGTTGCATTTAAGTTGTATCTTAGAAATACCATTCTCTTCCTGTCAAGATGAGGCAGTACTAGTTTTCCTAGGGACCTGCAAGCTGCACGGACAGCTCTACAACTCCTTCTGTATTATAAGAGTGAGCAGTTAGCATTGTGGGGGTGAAAAGTAGAGCCCCAGCCTCCCTTAATGGCTGAAGATCTTCCTCTTCTTCCTTGCAGAGCCTGAGGAGGGCAGGAGGCACCTGTAAGTTGTGTTCTCTGTATAAAACCCTTCACTTGGAGGAAAAAGAACCATGACCTTTCTCTGGAAGTGGAAAGTTAATCTCTGGTGGGGTTGATGAGGTCATCCACAGAGCAGGTGCCTGGCCCAGGGGAGGCACTCAGAGAATGGCAGCTTTTAATGATCAGTACTGATTCTCATGATTACCTTTCAGAGTCAAAATAACATTATCATTCCATTTTACACTCGAGGAAAGGAAAGTGCACTGTCAACATTATTTATTATAATAGTTCTTATTACTGTAAGGATTACTTTTCAGTGTTTGGAAACCAATCAGAGCTGTTTTATACACATTTCTTATTCCTATTCTTTGATAGCAATAACATTGAACTTAATGTATTAAGCATAGTTATTAGCAATAGACACTACTGAAACGATGAAAAGTCATCAAAGTTCTCTTAGAAGGGGTGCTGTCAGAATCCAGCATGCAGGATCTCTTTTGGGCATGTGTGCTGCCCTTAGGGGTTCCTGGCTGCTCAGAGTTCAATCCTTATCAGTGTGGCTTTCCCAGCTTACTTCATACAAAGTAGTATGTGACAAGCCTGCTGGGGCAGGAAATAGTTTTGCGCTAATGAGTTTGTGCTTCACTGACGCTTTCCCATTAAAATCATGTTAACTGTGCCCCCCCGTTAATCATCCCAAAATCAGTTTATTAATTAACTCATTTTGGGAAATCGCAATTTAGTCAGAGCTCTCCAGCTCATTAGCATGTTACCAGGACAGAGAAAATAGATGTCGTTGAAATCTCTCCTTGCGTGTTTAACTCCCTGGGGCACTGAGTCTTCTTCAGTCCTGTCAGTTTGGTCTTTCATTAATTCAGTTGACAAAGAATTATTGGATGGGTCCTATGTGCTTGACTCTGCACTTGGTTTGGGATAAGAGATGAAAGCCCACCATCTGCCTCAAGAACACTGCAAGGTTGGGGGAGCGAGACTCGTGAACAGAAAACAAGTGACGGGAGAGAATACAGAGGCCTGTTTTGGTTTTAGTGTTTTTCAGACCCTTCAGCCCAGTGGTCCCCAACTTTTTTGGCAGCAGGGACCGGTTTTGTGGAAGATAGTTTTTCCACGAATTAAGGTGGAGGGTGGGGAAAATGGTTTGGGGATGATTCAAGCATATAACATGTATTGTGTACTTTAATTCTATTATTATTACATTGTGATATGTAATGAAATAATCATACAACTCACCGGGAAAAAAAAAAAGACATGTAGACAGAAGTGGTAAATAAAATATGGATGTGTCACATGCAAACTAAAATAAGTGTTGGATTTTGATTTAAAGCCTGCTACCGGATGCAGCTGTGCAATCGAAGTACATCAACTCACTTGCTATTCACTGACAGGGTTTTGATATGAGTCTGCAAGCAATTGATTTGTTACGCTCTCTGTGCAGTCAAACTACACTGCTAATGTTAATCTCCATTTACAGCCATTCCCCAGTAGCTCAGCTCCACCTCAGATCAACAGGCATTAGCATCTCATTAGGAGCTCATGCCCTAGATCCCTCACATGCACAGTTCGCAATAGGGCTCGCGCTCTGATGAGAATCTAACGCTACTGCTGATCTGACCGCAAGTGGAGCTCAGGCAGTAACTCGAGTGATGAGAGCAGCTGCAAATAGAGATGAAGCTTCACTCACTCACCCACTACTCACCTCCTGCTGTAAATCCCAGGTCCTAACAGGCCAGGGATCAGTACTGGGGTTGGGGGTTGGGGACTCCTGCTTTAGCCTGACACCAGGCATTGTCTCCAGAGCAGGCATTGCCTTCCAAAGTAACTTCCAAGTCAATGAAAACTGCATTTGTCTGAGCTGCTCTGAAATTTTCCAGTTCAGTCTCCAGTTTTATAATAATGATAATATCATAAACATTAAGAGCTAATATTAATTGAATGAGTACTGTATACCAGGTACTGTCCTAACTACCATTTTATATGTACTAACTCATTTAATTAATAACAGTGACTTAATCACTCATCTAATAGACAATAATAATAATAATTAATAAGCTAGTCTAATGTAATTCTCACTGTAACCTTATAAGGGAGGCACTAATAGTATCCCCATTACAGATGAGGAAACTGAGGCAGGCTGTACAGATTTGAACACAGGTGGTTGACTCCAGAATGAGACAAGAGAATGAGACCCAGGAAAGGAAGCAACTTGCCTCAAATCACATAGAGAGTTGTGAGAACAGAGTTCAGGCCTTCCCAATGGCTAAATCAACATTCTTTCCACTGTGCCCTGCTATATTATTCAAAAAATCCCACCTGTACACCAGGGCACTATCTCCTAAAGGTTTTTCATAAAATACAGAGCCTATGCTCTTTGAGGGTAAGAGTCCAGAAACAAAGATTTGTGAGATTTATTCTTGGGTTCTCTAATCTGTTCCAATGGTCTATGTGTCTATTCTCATGCCAGTATAATGCTGTTTTGATTTGTAGTATATTTTAAAGTCAAATAGTGGGGTACTTCTAGCTTTTGTTTGTTTGCTCAAGGTTACTTTTTCTACCCAAGGCCTTTCGTGGTTCTACACATATTTTGTGAAGAATATCACTGAAATTTTGATAGGGATTGCATTGAATCTACAGATTGCTTTGGGCAGTATGGACATTTTAGCAATATTAATTTTTCCAGTTCATGAACATAGGCTATCTTTCCACTTATTTGTGTTTTTTTCAATTTTTTTCATCAATGTTTTATAGTTTTCATTGTAGAGGAAGATTAACTTGCTCACATCAGACTTAGTATACAAAAGTAACAAGTAATGTAATGAGCCACTGAGGTTTGAGAGATATTTGTAACTGCAGTAAAACTTGACCTATTATGACCAGTGCAGGTAGGTTCTGTTGTGATCTCATTTTACAGAAGATGAAATCATGGTCTTTTTGAGGTAGAAAAGCTAATAAGTGGGCAGAGCCAGGATTCAAACCCAGACTGGTCTGATATTATAACTTGTACTCTTTCTATTATACTACAACTTTGAGGGACAGAGACAGAAAAGTGAGATGAAGAAACAGTAAAGAAATACAAGATGTAGACCTAACTGTGTAACTTTGCACAGGTTCTTTAGCTCTTTGGGTTCTGTTTGTTGGTCTATGAAAGAGAATGACAAACATTTCCCTCCCCCTCTTCCCATGATTTTTAGATGTTGACCAAGAAATTGAGTGGTGGTGAGAAAAATAGCATTATTTTTCTCACCACCACTGAGATCATAAGGTCTGGGGTCTACTACCTACCATTCAATTGGGAGTTCTTGGGTGAGTCCCTTTGTCTCTGTGGATTTCTTCTTCATAATCTGGAATAGTAGAGGGCTGGGCAAGATAATCTGTGAGGTATTCTTAGCCATGAACCTGACTTACTTTGAAGGGCTTTTGTGAGGGCCAAATGAGAGGATACAAGTGCAGGAGCTTATAAATTGTCAAGCACCATGCACTGAAGAGGGAGCACTGGGGTGAAACCTCTTCAGGAACTGCAGAACATTCTGATCTGGGCTTCATTAACATGAATAAGTTATTCCTTCTGGATTGTGTCAGACAAAGATGTGGACGTGTTGGTAGCAACCAAGGAGCTGAAGGTAATAATGTGGATGAGGAACAGGTCACAGGGGTTTCCTCAGCCATGGATGAACAGAATGGCACACACTTATCCTCATTCAAGAACAACTTGGACTTCTTGACTCCTTCCTTTCCTCTCTACCTTTCTCTGTCCTCTTTTTTTTTAATTTTTATTTTTTGAGTTGGAGTCTCACTCTGTTGCCCAGACGAGTGCAGTGGCCGCTCCTGGCCACCGCAGCCTCAACCTGCTGGGTTCCAGCAATCCTTCCGTCTCAGCCTTCCAAGTAGCTGGAACTACAGGCGCATGCTACCATCTCTGTCTTCTTTTTAAATATTGCTTTTCAGTCTGGTTTTCCTTGCCTCTCCTTCCAGTGTATTTTTCTTAGCACCTCCTTTTCACCTACTTTATTTTTCTTGTTAGCACTCAGAAGTCACTACCTGACACTACTGTGTGCTGTCTGTTGTTTTCTGACTGGAATGTGAGCTTCCTGGGAGCAGGCACGCATCAATTTGTTCACTGCACAAACCCCACTTCAGGAACTGTGCTTAGCACCTAATAAATATTTGTTGAATAGGTTAAATGAACCATTGGTTCATCTTACAAATGGTTAGTTTCCTGCTTTTCTTGTGAAATGTATCCAGAGAGAGAATGAGAATTCCCAGAAGAGCAGGTCATGGAGGAAGGAGCATGTAGGATCAGGTACTATAAGAACCTTGTTTGTAGGAGAGAAGAGTCTAGGGGAACTATAAAAAGGTAGAACTTGGAGGGAAAACTCCCAACAACTACAGTTTAGACTTGCCAGTTTGGGGCCCTTCTGAAGTTAGAAGCAGGCTGCCATGACTGTCGTCCCAAACTCAGTTACAGACACTTTGGTCTACTGTTCGGGTGAACCAGAGATGGCCTCCATAGACAAAAACCATGACTGGCTCGTATTGTGTCCTCAGTATGTAGCAAGGGAATGTCCTAAGTGGGTTCTTGGTGAGTCTGTGTTGAAAGAGCGCCTGGAACTGAGAATTTTTCCTCATTTCTGGATCTTCCTGCTTTGCCTTTCAAATTTTAACTCTTTATTTCCCATCTTACTGTCTTCCACCCTGCATGCCATATGAAAAAATCATTTTAAGCATCTCCTTCTTCCCCATTTCTTCCATTCCCGCTAATAAGTCATATTTCAAATCCACTTCCTTCATAAACCCCTGTTCCTAGTTAGAAAGAATTTCTTCTCTTTTTTAGACATTCCGTTTTTTAAGGGCAGGAACTATATATTAGTCATTTCTGTATTCTCAATGCCTCACACAGTGTCTGGCACCAAATAAAGATAATAATAATGAAAATACTAATAATAGCTATTGTTTACTGAGTACTCACTCGGTGGCAGATACTATGTACAGCATTTTACATGATTCAGTTCCTTGGAACACATGAGTTGGTGAATTACCATTCCCACTGTACAGACAATAAATGTCAATTAACTGGTTGGACTCAGAACTTAAAAGTCATAATATTCACCCAACTAAGTATTAACTGAACTAAATTAGAAGGAGAAAAAAGGATATGATAGATTGAACTGAACTTTCTACTCTCTATGTCTATGTTGCTGTGTATGTTATCTTTTGTCCTTCAGCGTCAAGAAAAAAGAATCCTGTTTCCTAGAACCTACAAGAGAGCACGTGCATGAAAACAAGCCAAGCCCAAACACGGCACCAGGCCTTGGAGGGCTGATTAAATGAGGGCTTTCTGGGAGACTCCTACCTTGACCCTTTTCTTGGAAAAACTCGTGATGTAGCAGCATCATCTCCTCCCTCAGACACAGATGACACATGGGCTCTTGACCCCATCCTTCGCCCAGCAGCAATTATGAAAACCCACTTGAGTGGGAAATTAATATGCAGTTATGATTTTGGCAAGTGCACCAAGGAAATCCAGAGGGCTTAATTGACTGGCACTTTCCCATGTGCCCATCCCCAGACAAATGGGACAAAACACTTTCAGATGTGCTCTGGCCCCAGATAGCACAGGGGAGGCTGTTATGATCCTAGGGGGAGAAGGGTGCTGACATCTGAGGTGTGGTGATGGGAATTCAACCTGACAGGTATTTGCTATTTGGGTTTGCTAAGCTTCAGTGGGAAATCACACCATTAAGAAACTCACAATGTAGAGGAGGAGATAGAAAAACAAATCCTACCACAATTAAAATAAAAAGTCTTCCCAAATGGGATTCTTTGGAACTCAGTCAAAGGCTAGGGGTTCAGCCCATGTAGGGGAAGGTTGAAAAGTCTGGGCCCAACATCGGGGTCCCAGAAGTCATGAACTTGAGTTGTGCAGCTGGAAGGCAGAGTCAAGACACAGGGATGAGATTATAGGAATGCAGTTTAGGGCTCAATCCAGGCAAGCAATATTATCATGGAATCTCTTACCTCACACAAAATACCTTGCAAATGCATTAATGATTTAAATGTAGAAAGGGAAGAAAATTAGTAGAATATTTGTACAACCCTGAAAGTTATGGAAACCCTCCTAAGCAAAATGAAAAATTCAGAGGCTTAGAAGGAAACAATAAATATATTTGAATATATAAACATTTAAAATTTGTACATGTCAAGAGTTAAGATATTATAAACAAAGGCTAAAAGCCCCAAACAAAACAAAACAAATGATAGTCTGGAAAAATATTTGTAATGTATATGAAATAAGATTATAGGAACTTTAGTTAATGTGTCTGTGTACAAAACTGACAGGAGAAAGTTAATCAAATTACTATTATTTTTAAATGGGAAAAAGTTATGCACAGGCAATTTATGGAAGAGAACATCTAAATGGCCAATACTCATATGAAAGATAGTCACCCCGACTAGCCAGGGAAATAAAAATGAAAGCAACAATGAGATCTTTTCAGTATCTAGATTGGCAAATACTGTAGACAACAAAAATATCCACTTACAGGGAGAATGCAGAGCAACAGGTAGTCTCATATACTTCTGGTGAGAAGATGAATTAATAATAGTTGTGGAAAGTTACCTAACAATATCCTTTAAAATGAATATTACACATATCATTTGACCCCAGATGTGGGTCCATCCTACACTTAAAAATATTAGTATGCAAGGACTTACTTATAATAAAGTTGATTGCAGCAAACAGCATCGAACAAACCTGGGAACAATGTGAATAACCATTGATGTGGAGATAGTGACTAAATAGTAGTATGTTTATCTGTATTGTGGAATATTGTGCAGCTATTATGTTATATGAGTTAGTTTCATATCCTCTTACAAATTTTGACCTGGAGTACTCTTACAAGATACTGCTAAATGAGAAAAGCAAAAGTAATGTATATGTTACAATTTTGAAGGTAAAAACAAATAACAGCGACACCTCTATTTGAGCACATATGTATATTTTTATAGGCATGAAGTAAGGTGTTGAAAAGGGGTTGGGGCAGAGGATAAATATTAGATTTTTACTTATTCATCTTTAATTAGAATGCACATAAATTGTTTTTATAATTAAAAAACCCTAAATAATGGGAATACAAAGAAAAAGAACCCCTGAGAATGAATGAATAAATTATAATAGTTATTAAACAGATCGAGATAATAAACTTGCCATCACAGGAAGAATTCTGACTCTGTGCAGGGATGCTGCGAAGGGGACTCCTGCTCTGGGTAAGATTTCATTTCAAGACATTCAAATTCCCCTCTAGCTCTAAAAATCTTTGGTTGGGTGAGAGGAAAGCTAGGACCATGCACAGTCACAGCAAATCAATGAAGGGGAGACTTTTGAGGGGGTGGGAGTGGCTCAGGTAGAGGCATTCCACAGTGGAGTTTGTTCCGTGTTGCTATTGTATTTGATGAGCAGTGGGTCACTGTGGCCTTTAAAGGAGCAGTCTCAGCAGGTCTGTGGCAGCAGAAGCTGGATGGCAGGGAACGTAGGAATGAGGAGAGTGAAGAGAAAGAGTGAGTGGGGTGTCAGCAAGCTTTGGGGAAGGTGACAGAAAGCTGATAACTGGAGAGGAGGCAAGGCAGAGGGAGGGAGGACTAGGCTTGGCTAGGCCTGAGTGTGATTGTGGAAAAGGCACCCAGGTGAACTAACATTCTATTAAATGAGGTTGACAAGGACTGGGACTGGGTTATAGTGCAAGGGAGAGGGTGTTTGAGTTTGGCTTGGGGGAAGAACTCTTGCTCTTCAAAACAGGAGAGTGGGAAAAGGTCAAGATGAAGGACTTTACTTTGGATTGTTTAATTTTTGGAGCTAAGCAGATCTCGGTTTGGAATCCATGTTACCATCTCTATGGTCTTACCCTTCTAAGCCTTAGTTATACTCTTATTAAATGGAAATAATGCCTCCTTCTTAGGCTTATTGTATTCAGAAAAAACACACATAGGGTCCATAATGGGCACTGAATAAATGACAACTGTGGTTACTGTCTAAGGGGCAGCAGAACCCGGAGGGGAGGAGGTGCCTTTTGGAGTCAGACAGACTGGTGTTGGTTGGAATCCAGGCCTGGACACTTATTATCTGGTGACCATGGAGATCCAAAGTGAAGTTGTATTCCTCATCTATAAACTGGGGCTATGACTATAAGGTTGCTGGGAGGTTCCAATACAATATTTGGCAAGCACCATGCCTAGAACAAATAAATTGCTTAATATCTACAAGCTGTTACTGTTTAGTTTTCTCATCACCCAGGAGGTGAGGTCATGGGATGACAGTTTTTGCAACACATTAGGAACAGTCTGAGAAATAAACAGTTTTCCAAGGGGTAGGGAGGCCCTGCTCAATTAACATGGTATTCTCTAGCTGTTCTTGGCTTCCTAGAATTGTGAATGGGAAAAAGAGATAGAAGGTGGAAGTGAGAGTGAAGGAATGGGTACCACCCACTCTACTTTGTAGTTAAACTTCTATGTGACATTTCTGCCTTTCAAAGATTTCTTTGCCCATCTGTGATATTATATGGGAGAAGCAGGAATTGAATCCAGGTAAACCTATGATTTGATCCCTTGCTTGTTGGGTGATACTGGGCGAGGGGTTTTATGAGCTTCAGATTCCTATCTGTGAGGTAGCAAGACTGCCACAGCAGGGTTCAATAAACATTAGTAGATACCCAGCTGGGTGGAGGACAGATGTTCAGTACACCTGAAGTTTGTTTCCCTTGGATGCTAAAGAGGGTCCTGTCTCATTTGTCTCCCATTTCTCACAGCCTGTCATGAGACCTGGCCCAAACAAGGTATACTTCATAAATAACATTTTGTATATAACATCATTTCATGAATAAATGGATAAATAACATCATTTCATGGATAAATTAATGAACAAATGAAGTCTGGGGAGGACAATGTCAACATGGATGGTCCTGCAGATGTTGGCGCACTGCATGTAATAGAGCCATGTGGTTCTAGTCTCAGGAAGTACAGTAGCTAAGAGACCTTTCTTCCTGCCATCAGAGACAGTGATAAAGCAGTAAATTATTTTACAACCGGCAGCAATTAGACAAGAGGGTCGCTGCAGACTCTCTTTCTCTTTCAGCTCTCCGGGAATGCTTATGGGGCTCGGAGGGCAGCCATTTCCCACTGCCCCTCCATCTGTGCTGGTTCCTGCATTCCTGGGCCTAATGGACCCAGGGCTGGGGGAGAAGTTAAGTGCAGGGGTGGCTGTCACCGCCTACTCAGCTGATCTGGGCTGACTGGAGGACTTGAGCAGACTCCTGGGGCCCCTTTGCAAGGCCCATTCTCTTTCTGGTTCTCAGTTCTCCTTTCTACAAATGGGAAGTTTACATTAAATGATTGATAAGGCTCTTTTCAATTTTGAAATCTCATGTCTGTGCTGATCTTGTTGAAGCAAGTATTGAGCTTGCCTTTAGGTTCAGGGATACCCACAGAGAGAGGGCTTGTGTAGGTTTTCTAGAGGCTGGTTCTGTAGCCCCAAGATGCTTATGGAGCCTGCACTGACTTCAATAAGTTCAGTTGACGATTGAGATTGTACATGTCAGAGCTAATTCTGAAAGGATCCACAGTAGCCTTCTAGGCTAGAGCTTATATACTAATGTCCTGCTGGCTTTTATTTGGTTGCTATCATTCCTAAATGTCTTAAAGTCCCCTATTATCTTAACATACATCCTAGTTTACTGATTTTCATTGACAATCATCTCCTCAAGGCATTTGAGTTTGTGACTCTTGAAAGTCAATTCTTACAAACAAATGGAAAAATATTACATGCTCATGGATTAGAAGAATTCACATTGTTAAGATGTCCATCCTACCAATGGTAGTCCACAGATTCAATGCTGTACCCATTAAATTACCAACATCATTCTCAGACCTGGAAACAACAATACAGAAATTTATTTGGAAGCAAAGCAGGGGGTATCATACTTCCAGACTTGAAGCTTTATTATGAGGCCACAATAATCAAAACAACCTGGTATTGGTCCAAGAATAGGCAAATAGACTAGTGGGACAGGATAGATATTCCAGAAGCAAAATCTCATTTTTCAACTAACTCATCTTTGACAAAGCCTCCAATAACAATCACTGGGGAGAGGAGAACCTATTCAGTAAATGGTGCTGGAAAAACTGGCTGACCACGTGCAAAAGAATGAAACAGGACCACTACCTAACACCATACACAAAAATCAACTCCAAATGAATCAAAAACCTAAATGTGAAACCCCAAACTTAAAAAATCTTAGAAAATACAGGAGACACCCTTACGGAAATCAGAATAGGCAACCAAATCCTGATCAAAACCTCAAAAGCCCATGCCATAGAGACAAGATAGACAAGTGGGACCTCATCAAACTTGAAAGTTTCTGCAAAGCAAAAGAAACCATCAAGAGAGTGGGGATACAGCCCACAGAATGGGAAAAAATGTGACAAAGGGCTGAGATCCAGGATCTACAAGGAACTCAATCATGCTGAAAGGAAAAAAACAAATAGTCCTATTAAAAAGTGGACAGGCCAGGCACGGTGGCTCAAGCCTGTTATTCCAGCACTTTGGGAGCCAAAGCAAGAGGATTGCCTAAGCCCAGGGGTTCAAGAGCAGCCTGGGCAACTTGGTGAGACCTTGCATCTACAATATATCAAAAAATTAGCCAGGCATGGTAGCGCATGCCTGTGGTTCTGGCTACTTGGAAGGCTGGGCCTAGCAGGTTGATGCTGGAGTGGCTGTGAGTGAACCACTGCACTCCAGCCTGGGTGACAGAGTGAGACTGACTCAAAAAAAAAAAGTGGGCCAAAGACATGAATGGACACTCCTCAAAAGAAGATATACAAGCAGCCAACAGACACATGAAAAAATGCTCAACCACACTAATCATCAGAAAAATGCAAATCTAAACCACAATGAGATACCTCCTAATCCACTAAGAATGGCCACGATTAATAAAACAAAAATCAACAGAAACAACTGATTACCATATGTTCTCACTCATAAGTAGACCCTGAACATTTACCATAATACTATAAGAAGGGAATTGACAGTAGCTGGAAACTGCCAGGGGAGTAGGGGGCACATAACATTAATAATGATACCTGATCTCAAACAGGCAAAGTGAGGATCAAAGTTAGGCCCAAACTTTACCTGTACGATGGCCACTTGTATACCTAATCTTGAATTGCACCCCACATCTTCAAAATAAATTTTTTTTTAAAAAAAGTTAAGTCTTTTAATTTTATATACAAGCCACTGTCTCAGAAGGAGGGAAAGTGATTTGTCTAAGGTACCTCAGCTGGAATTCTAACAAGAACTTCTTAATTATTTTTTTCCTTTGAGACAGAGTCTTGCTCTGTTGCTCAGGCTAGAGTGCAGAGGGGTGGTCATGGCTCACTGCAGTCTCAAATTCCCGGGCTTAGGTGATCCTTCCACTGCAGCCTCCTGAGTAGCTAGGACCACAGGTGTGTACCACCACGCATGGCTAATTTTAAAAATTTTGCCTACAGTTGCTCAGGACATAGTGGCCTTTCTCCTGGGAATAGCCTAAATTTGGGTACGGGTTTGACCAGACCTTACTCTCCTGATCTCCCAAATTGTAATGATACCACATGCATTTTTTTCCTTTCAGGGATTTGCATAAAAATGCATATGAGTGCTTTGAGAGACTTGGGGGTGCCAAGGCCCAAGCCCTCAGGGTAACCTCAATACCTACCTTTCCTCTTGGTGACACCCATGTCTGAGAGTTCCCCACTCTCCTGCTAGGATGCACCATGGATCTGACCCAATTTCCCTGAGTTTGCATAATGCAAAAAAGCATTTACTTTCATAGTCTCACCCTCTCTAGACGGAGATGTGCTTTCCTTTCCTGAAAATATCCCAGAGCAGATGCATCACATTTCTGACAACATATTCTCTCACCCAGCGGACCAGAATGATCATTTAAAAGCTCTGAGTGAAAGCTCAAGCTTCTGATTGATCTGATAATATTGTCTCATTCCCATTTTAAGCTACCTGTTCTTTAAATTGCATATAAAAATACAGTCCATGCAATATTAATACACTAATGAATAATACACTAACAATCTGAAGCGTGCCAACCCACCCAAGGATTTTTCATCTCCTGCATGTTTCAGCAGAAACACTTGGTATATACTGAATAATTGTTAGGATGATGAAAATGATAATAACAATGAAATAAATATAGAGTTGTTTTACTGAGGTGGGGAACAGCATGAAAGGTAATTCTCAGTGATAAGTGAGGAATGGATGTCTGTGATCCAGAGATGGGCCTCTGCTTTTGATGGATCCCAGGTAAGGGTGGCTGCAGCTGTGTGGAAGTGTATGTATAACATAGCCTCAACTGTCTGCACTGTCAGAGAAGGTGGTATTGTACAAAAATGGGATTTCCAGACATCAGAAGTAAAGTGGATTGAGGGAAAACACATGAACTTTGGAGACATCTGGCTCTCAACTCAAATGCTGGTTCAGCCACTTATCTGCCCTGTGACCTCGTTCAGCCTTTTACTTCCTATCTGGAAAACAGATAATAACTGCCCACAAGATTAGAGTGAAGATTAAATCAGATCACGTTTATGAAATTCCGGACCAGGACCTGAAACCTGGGAGGTATTCACCATGTGATTTCCTTCCCCAAAGCACAGCTGACCTTAAGGCTTATACTGTGAGTCCACTGGTTCAAAAACTCAAAGGGTTTTTCTTCTTTGTGGATTTGGGAGCACATCTCAGACAACTGGGGTTTGGGAATCCCATTTCCAAATAAAGAGATGCTATGGCACACCTGCTTTCAGCGATGGATATGAGGAGGGACCTCCCAAAAGTAAAATTTTGGAGGGGGAGTCCCTTGTAGTACAGGCTTCATGTTAGGGAAGGGTTCTAGGAACCCACTGGCATCAGTGTATCATCTAATGTTGTGAGAGGTTGCATTTGACTTCAGTGACTTTTTTTTTTTTTTTTTGAGATTCTTTCAACAGTTTGCCCATTTCATCATGGGTGATATATATGAGCATACCTCTACACTGCACTGAGTGTTCAGCAGTTTTTGGCCAAAAACAGCATGACCCCTGTGCCACACCTTCCCTATTCACCTGATCCTGCCTTGAGTGACATTTTTTAGTTTCCCTCGATGAAAAAAGTCCTCAATTCTTCTTTATGACTTATCACAGTCATAAAAAAGAATGAAATCATGTCCGTTGCAACAACATGGATAGAGCTGGAGATCATCATGCTATGTAAACTGACTCATGAACAGAAAACCAAATATATGTTCTCACTCATACGTAGGAGTCAAAGGGTCATAAGGATGGAAATAATAGAAACCGGGGATGCTAAAAAGGTGGGGGGGGTAGAGAAGAGAGAGAGGGGCTAGGGTTCAGAAACTACCTTCTGGGAACAATGTTCACTGTCTGGGGAGTGGGCTACCTGAGACCCAGTTCCCAACACTAAGCAATATGCTTACGTGTACCCCCTGAAACTAAAATTGAAAATTAAAGGGAAATATTTTGCTGTTATGGAAGAAGTGAAACCAAAAATGGCAGAAGTACTAAAAGGCATCAAAATTGATACATTCAAAAACTGCTTGATGGGTGTCAGATGGAGAGTACTTTGAAGGTGACTGAAGTTTCAGCGTGTAAGAATAAATACACAATTTTTAATAAATAAATTCTGCTTTTTGGGGTCTCCCCTTGGATGTAAGCATGGATGGTCTACCAAAGGTTCAGCTAAGAAGAAATGTAATCTTCATTTCTTTATAGTCTTTCAACCATGAAGCTTTGTGTGTGAAACAAACAAAAAAAATCCATTATTTGAGAAAATAATTTTAAATGGGATTTTTTTTGTGAAGTGCTATAAAGGTTTTCTTAAAATCAAAAAGAGATGTTTCTCATTCATTCATTCATTCACGCATCAGTCCTTTACTGAATGTTGGCAGTGAGCTAGTCACTATACTGTAAGGACTGAAGGTGTAAAGCATGATTCGAGGAGGATGATAGACCCATAAACTGTTGATTAGTTAATTAGAAAGAAAAATGCTAAAATAGCAGACAAAGTAATAGACCAATTTTGATAACTATGATCAGAGACAAAATAATAGGCCAATTTTGATATCTATGATCAGAGACTGCTTCTTGAAGGAGGTGGCAGTTAGAGTAAGGAAGGTAGGGAAGTGCATTCTGGGCTAAAATCATAGCCCTAGAAAAAAGAAAAATGTTAAGTGTTGCAGGTGGGGCAGGACAGGTTGAGTATTGCTTATTCAAAATGCTGAGGACTGAGAGTGTTTTGGATTTTGAATTTCTTCAGATTTTGGAATATTTGCACATACCTTTTTTTAAAAAAAAACCTTTAATCTTTTTATGACAATAAATCAAAAAATCAGCCAGGCGTGGTAGCGCATGCCTGTAATTCCGGCTACTTGGAAGGCTGAGACGGAAGGATCTCCGGAGCCCAGCAGGTTGAGGCTGCGGTGGCCGGGAGCAGCCACTGCACTCCAGTCTGGGTGACAGAGTGAGACTCCAACTCAAAAAAAAAAAAAAAAAAAAAGATGTGGGGTACAATTCAGGGTTAGGTATACAAATGTTCATTATGCAGGCACCCTTGTTGATGAGGTGTGCCCCCCTTTCCCCAGGCAGATTCCTGCTCCCTGCTGGCCCCGCACCTCTGCAGTTTACCGCTACTACCAATCCTTTTCTTTTAGTATTATGATAGTTGTTCAAGGTCTGCTTATGAGTGGGAACATGTGATACGCAGTTCTTTGTTTCTGTAAAAGATCACTCAGTGTTATAGATAGACTCCAAGTTCATCCAGGTTGCTGTGAATTTCATGATTTTGTTTTTCTTTATGGCTGCAAAATATTCCATTGTGTATATGTACCACATTTAAAAAAATCTAGTCCTCTTTTGATGGGCAGCATGGTTGGTTCCATGTTCTTGCTATTGTGAACAATGCTGCAATAAATATACGTGTGCAGGTATCTTTTTTATAGATTGATTTGAGTTCTTCCGGGTGTATTACCAGTAAGGGGATTGTGGGGTCACATGGAAGATCAATTTTTTAGATCTTTTAGGAATAATCACACTGTTTTCCACAGAGGCTGTACTAGTTTACACTCCCACTAAAAGTGTAGAAGTGTTCCCTTTTCACCATATTCTCTCCAGAATCTGTTATTTTTTGAGTTATTGATGATGGCCATCCTGACTGGAGTTAGGTGGTATCTCAGTGTAGTTTTAATTTGCATTTCTTTGATGACTATGAAGCTGAGCATTTTTTCATGTATATGTTGGCTGTTCATGTCTTCTTTTGAGAAGTGTCCATTTATATCTTTTGCCCACTTTGTAATGGGATGTTTGTTTTTTTTCTTTTCAGCACGTTTGAGTTTCTTGTAGACCCTAGATGTTAGGTCTTTGTCAGACATACAGTTGGCAAATATTTTTTCCAAGTCTGTGATCTGTCTCTCTGCTCTCTTGATGGTTTCTTCGGCTTTGCAGAAGTTTGTCGGTTTGATGAGGTCCCACTTCTCTATCTTAGCTCTTATGGCATGGGCATGGGGTTTTGATCAGGAATTGGTTGTTAGTTCCAATTTCCATAAGGGTGTCTCCTGTACTTTCTAAGGTTCTTATAGTTTGAGGTTTTATGTTTAGGTCTTTGATTCATTTAGAGTTGATTTTTGTATATGAGGATAGGTAGAGTTCTCATTTTAATCTTCTGCATGTGGTCAGCTAGTTTTTCCAGCACCATTTACTGAATAGGTTCTCCTCTCCCCAGTCATTGGTGATGGAGGCTTTGTTGAAGATGATTTGGTTGAGAAATTGAGGCTTTGCTTCTGGAATATCTATCCTGTTCCATTGGTCTATATGCCTGTTCTTGTAGCAATACCAGGGAATATTTGCACATACCTTAATGAGATACCTTGAGCATGAGACCCAAGTTTGAACACAAAAGTCATTTATGTTTCCTATACAACTAATACACATAGCCTGAAGGTCATTTTATACAATATTTTCAGTAATTTTGTGTAGGAAACAAAGTTTTGTCTGTGCTTTGACTATGATCTCTTCCACGAAGCCAGCTGTGGAATTTTCCACTTAGATTTTAGAATTAGAGAAGCTCAACTAGTATAGAGTTTGTGATGTGTTGTGTGCATGCATGTGACCAGGGCACTGGTGGGAGATTATTCTAGTACTAGTTGCTATTAGACTTTGATTGTCGTGTGTTCTAACGTACTTGGCAAAGCCCTTGCTCATGTTTTTCATTTGGTCGTCTGAACAATCCTACAGGCTCTACATGGTTGTCACCATTTTACCCTTGAAGAAATTGAAATGCAAAGAGGAATGACTAGACCGAGACATACTCAGAATTTTATTTTGCCTCTCTGGTTCAAAGGCTCTGTTTGAGCTCTCCTAAATTCCAAGTCGTTGCTTTAAAGGGGATGCAGAAGAGAGTAAGACAAGACCTGTGCTTAAAAAACTAGTTGTGAGGCTAAGACTTCAATGTGAAGCGAAGTGTAAAGACTTCAGGCAAAAAATCTGATCAGTCCCAAATTGGAGGCAGGTGAGTTGCCAAGTTCATGGCTGGGGTGATGTTAACTAGAGGAGGAACTTTTAAAATTAGGTCTTGATATGTGGATAGGACTTTGACAAGCTGAGGAGAGGAAAGGGCAGAGCAAAGCAGAGTTACCTTGGAGTTTGGAAAGCATGTGCATAGCACAGGGGCCAGGGAAAAAAAAGAGGAAGGGGATGTGAGTAGGGAATGGGGATAGAAGAAACTAGAAAGATTTTTTTTTGAGTCATGGACTCACTCTGTTGCCCAGGCTGGAGTGCATTATCTATACTATACTTTTACTATAGCCTCAACCTTCTGAGCTCAAGTGATTCTTCTGCCTCAATCTCCCGAGTAACTGGGACTACAGGTATGCACCACCATGCCCAGTTAATTATTTCATTTTTTTGGTGGAGACAAAGTCTCCTACTATGTTGCACAGGCTGTTCATGAACTCCTGGACTCAAGCAATTCTCCTACCTCAGCCTCCTGAAGTGTTGGGATTATAGGTGTGAGCCACTGTGACTGGCCAGGACAAAAAAGTTTTCTGTGCCATTTTCTTTTGTGACTAAATATGGCACCCTGGTTAGGCAAGGCTTTTAACTTGTTTTATTTGTCAATTTGTCAAGAATCGTTCAAATAATTGTCATAAGAAAAAGTCTAATACTATGAAAAAAGCAATCAGAAGTCATTGATGAAAAGGCACTCTGTAAATATAAAAAAATAATGTTGTAATGAACGACAGCAACTGGTCCAGAACAGTAGGTCTCCATGGAAGGAGAAGGAATGAACTTGACTCTCACATACCTATCAGAGTCACTTCTTCCATTAGGCAGCAGACAACAGGCCTGTACAGCTCTAAAACTCAACTCATAATTTCTTTTTTTTTAATTTTTGGGGGTGCTCTGATTGGCATATTGTTTTTTTCTCCTTTTTAAAAAATTTCAAAATCTTTGGGAGATACATGTTGTTTTTGGTCTAGGCTTTGAGAGTACTCACCACTCCCACATGTGCACATTGTATCCAATAGGTGATTTTTTCCATCCCTCCACCCCTTCCCCCCGTACCACTTGTGAATCTCCAACATCCATTATACCAGGGGTCTCCAACCACCAAGCCATCGACTGGTAATCTGTGGCTTGTTAGAAACCAGGCCCCTGTACAATGACCACTTATCTACCTAATCCTGAATTGTACCCCACATCTTAAAAGAAAGAAAGAAACCAGGCCACACAGCAGGAGGTGAGAAGTAGGCAAGTGAGCTAAGCTTCAGCTATATTTACAGCTGCTCCCCATGGCTCACATTACTGCCTGAGCTCCATCTGCTATCAGATAAGTGGTGGCATTGGATTCTCTAGGAGCAGGAACCCTGTTGTGAACTGTGCATGAGAGGGATCTAGGTTGTGCGCTCCTGAAAATCTAATGCCTGATGATCTGGGTGGAGCTGAAGTGGTGATGCTAGCACTGGGGATCAGCTGCAAATACAGATTAACATTAGCAGTGAGGTTGGGCTGCACAGAGACCATAATAAATCAATTGCTTGCAGATGTATATCAAAATCCTATCCGTCAGTGGCAAATGACTTGATGTACTTCAATTGTATAGCTGCATCTGGTGGCAGGCTTTAAGTCAGAATCTGACACCTAGTTTAGTCTGTGCATGGCTCGCCCATTATTTTATTTACCACTTCCATCTGCATCTCTTTCCTGTACTGCACACTTGTCTCAGTCACAGTTTTGGTAAACACACAAGCTAACTCTAGCTAAAATGAGTAAAAAAAAAAAAAAATCACTGGAGAGTTTATTTGAAAAGGGGGAAAGACCCAATGACGAGACAGCAGGAGACTCTAAGACTGCCAACAAAAAGAAAGTTGCATTAAAAAAAAATACTAATCCTACTTAAATTACGGATTCATTGCAATAGATGAGTCATATTCTCCAAGTTCATGCTTCATAATATGTGTTGACTGGCTATCCAATGAAGCCATGAAACCTTCAAAACTGCTTCATCATGGGGAGACCTGCATTAAAAGACAAGCCTTTGAAGTTATTCAAAAGAAAAAAAAAACCATGAACATGAAGAGCAGAAGCAATTTTTGAAGGCCATTATGTCATCAAATGTGTCTGCACTGAAAGCATCATCCTTAGTGTCTAACCACATTGCTAAAGCTGAGAAGCCCTTTACTATTGGTGAAGAATTGATTCTGCCTGCTGTTAAAGACATTTGTCATGAAGTTTCAGGAGAGGCTGCGGTTCAATTGGTGGCACATGTAACTCTTTCAGATGATGAAATATGCAGAGGATATTGAAGTACAGTTGTTAGAGAGGATTAATAAATCATGGTACGCAATCCAGGTTGACAAGTCTGCTGATGTTGACAACAAGACAACAATGCTTGTTTTTGTGCAATGCATTTTTAGAAGGATGTGCATGAGGATATGTTATGTGCACTTTTGTTGCCAACCAATACCACAGCTGCAGAACCATTTAAGTATTGAATGATTACATCTCAGGAAAACTGAATTGGTCATTTTGTGTTGGTATATGCATGGAAGGAGCAGTTGTCATGACTGGACAGCTTTCTGGTTTCATTACTTGGGTCAAATAGGTCACTTCGGAATGTGAGTCTATGCATTTGTCATCCATAGAGAAATGATGGCTAGCCAAAAAAAATTTCGCCTGAACTTAACAACGTTTTGCAGGATGTGATTAAAATTATCAACCACATTAAAGTACATGCCCTTAATTCACAAATGTTTGCATAGCTCTGTGAGGAGATGGACGCAGATCACACACATCTTCTCTTATACACAGAAGTGAGATGGCTTTCTAAAGGTAGATCACTGGTCAGAGTTTTTGAGTTATAAGAGCTGCTCCAGAGATTCCTTTTAGAAAAACAGTCACCACTGGCAGCACATGTCAGTGACACAGACTGGGTCGTTGCAAAAACCTTGTTTACTCGTGTGACATATTCAACCTGTTCAATGAACTCCATCTGTCACTTCAGGGGAGAATGACAACTGTGTTGAAGTTGGCAGGAAAATTGCCTACATTCAAAACCATACTGGAATTGTGGGGGTGACAAGTGACCTTTGGGACTTTTGACATGTTTCAAACATTAGCAGAGATTTTGAAAGAGACTGAGCCAGGGCCTTCTCCCAGCTGGTACATGATCATCCAAGTCAGTTTTCAAACAAGCTTGAGCATGACTTCCCAACCACAGAAGATCCCTACACTGGGAAAAAATGGATCCGCAACCCATTTGTGAATAAGCCAGGGTAAGCAACTTTGTTCATTCTAGACTAGGATCAACTGCTTGAGATAACAAATGATGATGGCCTTAAAAGTATGTTTGAGACAACTTCAAATCTCCACACATTCTGGATTAAACTCAAAGCAGAGTATCCTGAGATTACCACAAAAGCACTGAAAAGATTGTTTCCATTTCCAACATCCTATTTTTGTGAAGCAGAATTTTCTGCAGTGACAGCAACCAAAATGAGATTGCAGAGCAGACTGGACATAAGCAATACACTTTGGGTGTCACTGTCTTCCATCACCCCTAGATGGGATCATCTAGTTGCAGAAAAACAAGCTCAGGGTTCCCACTGATTCTGCATTATGGTGGATTATATAATTATTTCATTATATATTACAAAGTAATAATAATAGAAATAAGGAGTTCAATAAATGTAACGTCCTTTAATCATCCTGAAACCAACCCCTGCCTCCCCAGTCCGTAGAAAAATTGTCTTCCACAAAACTGGTCCTAATGCCAAAAAGATTGGGGACACTGTATTATACCATTATCTATGTCTTTGCATATCCTTAGTTTAGCTCCCACTTATAAGTGAAAACATGCAGTGTTTGTTTTGTGTTTCTAAGTTAGTTCACTTAGGATTATGTTCTCCAGTTTTATCCAAGTTGCTGCAAAAGACATAATTTTATTCTTTTTGATGGCTGAATTGTCTTCCATAGTGTATATATACCACATTTTATTATCCACTGATCAGTTGATAGACATTTAGATTGATTCCACATCTCTGCAACTGTGAATTGTTCAGTTCATGATTCTTGAACTGCAACTGTTTAAGCCATTGAACAGTCTGGGGAGAGCTGTGGATACTTGATGTTAACAGACCACTTTTTGACCAAACCAATCAAAAAGGGGATATGCCACTTCTTTTGCTATATGACACAGGTGATATCATTTTGCCTTCCTGGACCTCAGTTTCCCATTAGCAAAATGAGAAAGTAGGAGATGTTCTTCAAGGTTGTCTCCAGATGTAATATTTTATTGCAATAGAAAATGACAGTTCATCCAGAATCACCTGTGCTTGGTGACACTTCTCAAAATATTGTTCCTTGGTATGCTAGATAATAATATGTATCAAGTAAAAGTCAAAATAAAACCAAAATCAGTCAACAAAAACAGACAAAGTGACTGGGCCTGGTGGCTCATACCTGTAATCCCTCTGGGAAGCTGAGGTGGGAAGATTGTTTGAGCCTAGGAGTTTGAGACCAGACTGGGCAATATAGCAAGATTTCATATATATAAAGCCAGATGTGGTGGCATGTGCCTGTAGTCCCAGCTACTCAGGAGGTTGAGACAGAAGAATCACCTGAGCCCAGGGAGTCGAGGCTGTGGTGAGCCATGATCATGCCACTGCATTCCTGTCTATGTGATAGAGTGAGACTCCAACTCAACAAAAAAGAGAAAAGAAACAAAAACAGACAAAGAAAACAGTAAGGAGGGAGGAGGGATTCTGTTGTCCAATTGAGTTCAACAGAGTGAGAGAGGATTCACTACTGAAGTCTTCAGTGAGTTGAAGGGCATAAAGAATTGGCAGGAGAATAAGATATAGACCTTCCAAAGCTTATTTGTCCACATAATCAGCCCCTACCTACGATCTAATGTTCAGCAGATCATACTTGAAGAAATGCTACACTAATGAGCTCAAACCCTTGGCTGTTCTTGCTGAGGCTCACGACCAAGCATAGTACAATAGAGGGAACCCTAGATTGGGGGTGTCTGAACCCAGGAGTACTCGTGTTTTATGTCTGACTCTGTCTTCTTTCTTACAGTGTAATCCTGGACAAGTCATCATCTCTCTCCTTCCTCATAACTATGACAGACTGGATGATATGATCTCTGGGACCTCCTTTGGTTCTAACAGTCTATGAACACATACTTTTCTGAAGCTTATTCATTCTTCTTTCATTTATTCAGCAAATGAGTGCAGAGCAGAAGCTCTGTGTTAGTGACTAGAAGCAGACTGAAAAAAATAAAGACTCCATACCTGCCCTGTAGGAAGTCCCAACTCAGTGGGAGACATAGACACATGCACAAGCAGTAACAGTCCAGTGTGATCAGTGTACGTGTCCAAGTGTGGCTCCCACAGGGTCTGTCACCAGCCTGGGGGAGGAGATAACTAGGAAAGGCTTGGTGAAGGCAAAGCCGGTCGAAGGATGGGCAGGGATTAATGTGGTGGTGAAAGGAGTTCTGGGTAAAGAAACATCAGGGATAAAGGAGTAGAGAGAAGAGTGGACACAACCCATCTACAGCAGAAACAATAGTGACACCAGCAGCAGCGTCTATGATATTTCCAGGAAACCTTAGGGGATGGGCCGAGCCAGGTGCTTTTCATTCATTAATTTGTATTTTCCACAACCCTATAAAGTAGTTATTAACCTGATTTTACAACTGAGGTAGTAACAGCTGATTCATTATATTGTGGGGGAGTTTTCCCCGAATATGGTGAACTTTCAGCTAATCCCAAATAAACTATTCATTTCATCGATGACTCATGTCACTTTCAGTATGAGACTGATTTTTTTCCCTTCATTCAAGTTACTTCTGGCTGCTTCTGATCTATTCCAGTGATGGCATGAAATACAAACTCCTTTCAATATTAGCTTAGACAAAACATTAGGATTTACAAGGATCGTGATGCATTTCAAACCAAAAATAAGTGATGTGTAGATTTTTCCAGCAACAGCTCTGCCCTCCATTGGGTTGAATGATTGTGATTAGGGCTTAATTAATTCAGTTGTCCTTCCTGACTTTGGAAAGTCTTGGATATTTTTTATATTAATGCATTCATTCATTAATCACTTATTGAAGACCTATCCCATGCCAAACACTGAATAAAACACTTTGGGGATGATCTCAAATCCTCCAGGTCTTAGTGCAGGTGGTACCTCTTCCAGGAAGTCTTTCTGGCTCTACTTTCCCCACGCTGCAGCAGGCTTGGTCACATGACTTTCTCTGTACTCCCAAACTACTCTGCACCTTGCCTAATCATAATACTTTGTTTACTGTAGCACAATTGTCTGTTTGCATACTTGTAATTTTTGATTTGGTGTCTAAATTATCTCTGTGTATGAGGGCAGAGATGGTGTGTGTTCTGCTAACTGCTGTATTTCCAGTGCCTAGCCCACTGTCTGGCTGCATAACAAGTCCAAGAAATAGTCATTGATTGAAAGGTAAACTTTCAGTTATTTGAATACAGAGATTATGTCTAACATTTTTAACATCCAAAGTGCTTACCAAAGTGCCTGGAATATAGTAGCGCCTCTTTTTGTTGAATTTAATGAATAAATAAAAGATGACAGCTGTGCTCTCTGTTTCAAGGAGCCTATAATCTATAATAGCAAGGGAGACAGACTACTTGTTGTGGAACAGCATCCATCTTCTGTTGGGCAAGAGAACTCCATCCTCCTCTATGCATGGGCCGTGCTGTTTGGATGGAGTTCCACTCCCAGCTACAAGGACAGAGCAGCTCATTCCAGAAGTTGATTCAGAGGTGGGCACTGAATCAACAGGGTACTGGAGGAGGTTTTGGTTGGAAGTAAGGATGTGAAGCTTGGAGCTGTTGCAACTAACTGGCTACAATAAAGAAGCAACCTGACAGTGGAGACAGCCTTAAGAAAGGAGAGCTGAGATATTTCCTTTTATTATGCACAATGGGGTGAGTTGGAGTTATCAGACATTTGTAACAGGATAGAAGTATGGGCCCATGACATTGCATACAAAGAGGGTTCCAGATAAAGTGCTAAGATAGTTCAGGAGGAAGAATGGTCACTTCAATGAAGAGCTTAGGAGACAGTTGGAAATGCTTAAATTAGACCATTAATGTAGGTGATCACCTTGAGAGTTCAGGTAAGACTCAGGTAGACATAACCGAATCAGACCTTAAGAGATGAAAGTAATCTATTCATTAGTGTAGGTGAAGTGCTTCCAAAGGAGGAAATGGCAAGATCAAAGTTATGAGGCCCAAAGAATAGGGAACATTTAGAAATAAACGTTTGACAGCCAAGTAGCATAGTGGCTCATGCCCGTAATCCTAGTACTTTGGGAGACTGAGGCAAGAGGACTGCTTGAGCCCAGGAGTTCGAGATCAGCCTAGGAAACATAGTGAGAACTTGTCTCTCCAGAAAAAAAAGGAAAAAGAAAAATAAGCTTGCCAGTGGCAGGCATGGTGGCACATACCTGTAGTGCCAGCTACTTGGGAGACTGAGATGGGAGGATCACCTGAGCCCAGGAGGTCGAGGCTGCGGTGGGCCAGGATCATGCTACTGCACTCTAGCCTGGGTGACAGTGTGAGATCCTTCCAACTGGAAGGAAGGAAGGAAGGAAGGAAGGGAGGGAGGGAAGGAGGGAGGGAAAAGGAAGAAAAGAAAAGAAAAGAAAAGAAAAGAGAAGAGAAAAACATGTGGCTGGAGCCTGAGGTCCATTTTAGGCAGTGACTGGAGAGAAGCAAGGACAGGTGGGCAGGGTCCAGCTCACAGGAGACCTTGAGTGTCAGGCACTGCAGATATGCAAATGTGCACCTTTCCTCCCAGGAGGTGTGGTGTGGAGTGAGACTGTTCCATTGAATGCTCACTGGCTTGTATGCTAGGACCCAGACAAAATCCCTGAGTCTGGCCAGACATTTAGGCTTGGGAGCAGAGCCCACATATCTACTTCATGACAGATGCCTTTGGATCTTTCCTCTTTCTTGTCTGTTTTCTGACACCACATACAGATTTCTGACTGCCTATTTGTAGGGAAAGAGAGAGAAGAATAGAACATAGAGGTACCAATGAAAAGGCCCTTTGGAAGCCACAGGCCTCAATGTGAAAACTGCATCTCAGAGATACATCTCCTCACAATGGGAGTGAACTTAGTGAAAGGAGAGAAGGAGGAAGGAACCAGAAAAACAGTGATAGGAAGACCCTCTTCATTTGTCAGGGCTGTGGCAAAGGAGAATGGGGCCTCAATAAGAGTCAGTTCCAAACCAACAATCAGGGTTGTCTATGGAATTATACCACCCATTGTGCTGCCTGGACCGGACTGGATGTTTCTACTCAGCTCAAATTAGCTGAAAACTTAGGCAACACAAGTTTCTATGTGGGGCTGGCTTCATAGACATACAATATATTCAGATGTACAGGGCCCATGCGCAGAAGGGCCCAAAGCTTGGTTTAATGCTATGCTGTCATTGGCTTAAAATTTTTAATACCTTTTGAACAAAAGGCCCCACCTTTTGCTTTTGCACTGGGTCTTGCAAGTTACATTGTGGGTTCTTCTTCTGTGTCTCAGAGATTGGGAGGAAAAAGTCAAGGTCACTTAAGTTACTAAGTTTGGGTCCTCTCTTTTGGGCATCTTGTGGTGGGAATGTGCCTTATCTGGAAAGTCCTTGAGCAGGCCCAGCACCTGCCTAGCCCCTTTTCCCTTTCTCTTATTCCTTCCTCTCTTAGAAAGTACAGCCGCGGCCTTGGTGGCTCATGCCTGTAATCCTAGCACTTTGGGAGGCCGAGGTGGGAGGAATGCTTGAACCCAGGAGTTCGACACCAACCTGGGCAACATAGCAAGATCTCAGCTCTATAAAAAAGATTAGCCAGGTGTGCTGGCACATAGTCCTAGCTACTCGGGAGGTTGAGGAGGGAGGACCTCCTGAGTCTAGGAGGTAGAGGCTTGTAGTAAGCCGTGATTGTGCCACTGCACTCCAGCCTAGGCAACAAAGTGAGACTCCTACTCAAAAAAAAAAAAGTATAGCCTCTGCCTTCGTGGTCCTGAGGCCCACCCACCTCTCTGGCAGAAGGCAGAAGCATTACTCCCTCCATCAGGTTCTCCCTGGTCTTCTAGCTAAATGTATTTCCTCTTTTTCTGCCATCTTACACTGAACTTTTGACACTTTTGTGTTCTATGATAGTTACTCTTGCCATGCGACATGGAGTCAACATAAGCTTTTAGAGAGAAAGTCCTAGATTCAAGTGTCTGATTTTGGACAAACAAACTCTCTGAGCCTCGAGGTCTTTATTGGTAAAACAGGAGGAAGTATGATTTATCCTTTAGGGTTACTGAAGACTTTTACTGAGATACAACTAGGAAGTCATATCTTCCATTTTTCCCAGGACAGTCATGTCCTGTGTCTGTTGTCCAGACCAGTAATTGTTATTAGTAGTGCCCCCTTTAACCCCAAAGTGTCCTAGTTTGAATGAAAAGTTATATGGTCCTCTGGTTTCACATTTAAATATGCCCAGGAAGGTGTCTGACACATAGTAGCTGCTCAAGACATATTTGCTGAATCAGAAGTTTTTGTTTATTTAAAAATATAATCCCTCCCTTTGCCAAGGGGTTTGTGTGTATACATAATTCTATCTTTATCAAACTTTGCAGATTTAGTTACTGACAAAGTATAATAAGCTAAAAAAATCACTGTGTGATGGAAAAAAATGACAAAACCATATTTTCATTATGTCTTCAATTCCTCAAGGGTTGGGATGATGGCATGTGTGCCCTTTACATGGCTTCATGGAAGGGCGTGGAGTCATCCTGTCCTTTGGCTTTACCTCCGTCCCAGTAGTCCACAGGTGTGCAGAGGCAGAGGGACAGTAGTGTGCTTTTATTTTTATGTTTATGTCAAATAAACCACATCCATAGGGTTCGCATCTCTTTTGAGGAAGAGCTGGAGTCTGGGAAGGGAGCTCTGACCTATTAGTATTGAGAGGGCATCTATTATATGATGTGCACCAAGGCCAACACTTTGTATCAGCTACAGGGGCGTTGGGTCCCCTTGTGAGCATCCCTGTAGTCAATGGCTTCATAGCATCCTGCTCTGAATGGCAGTTTCCTCCTGCAGTCTGGGGAACCTCTGAACTGTTGGGGAGGGGATGTGGCATGACCTTCTCAACTTTCCAGTCAGATCTCTCACACGACACTGCTATGATCCTGTTGTTTGGGCCAGGATACTTGGTCTTCACATTTGATCACACTCGGGCCTTTGTTCTGGCAGCAGGGGCAGTCAGTATGTGGCATGGAGAGAGGTTGGAATTATTGGATTAGAAATACAATGGAGCCAACCTGGACACTCGCATGATCCTGAAATGTTTGCCTGGCATTGCACCTTAATCATGAATTAACTAAAGAACGAAAAACAAAATCAAGCAAAAAACTATTTTTTTAAACCCAGTTTATAGCAAATATTATCAGTAAAAGGACCAACCTGAAATAAAACTGATGACTGTCAAAGCTGATTTCCCCACAGATTAGATGCTCTTTCTTGGTGCTCCTCTAAACCTTGGTGCTTGTCTCTACCTGGCTAGGCGTCACAACACTGTTCTCTAATGTGTGGGTTGATGTGCCTCTTGCTGACAAGACTAGAAACTTGATGAGAGCAAAACCCATCTGCCCAATGTCTGTGTCAGGCAGCAGTCCCGGTGGAGCAGGATTTGTTCAGAAATCTAGCACTTGCCTCAATGGGGAAAGTGAAACTGCTTAGTCCACAGCCCCTTCAGCCTGTTTGAGAGTGTGCTTCACGTATGGAGGAGATGATATGAGGCCTTGGTGGTCATTGACTGGACTTTGTTTGGAATGAAGGTCTCAGATAGAGAAGTGATATGATCCGACTTGGGCTTTAAAAGTATCACACTGGTTGTGGGGTCAAGAATAGAGTGTGGGGTTGGAGATTCAGGAGATGCGCTGGGAGGCTATTTCAGTTATCAAGGTGAAATATGAGGGAGACTTGAGCCAGGGAAGGAGCTGTGGAGTGGTGAGGAATGTTCAGACATGGGCTGCGTTTTGAATACCAGGTTGATGGGTTTGACTCAGGGAGCAGGTGTAGCGAGTGAGGGAAAGGAAGAGGAAGCAAGGCTGACTCCAGTGTTTTTGGCCCAAGTAATGGAGGGTTGGAGTTATATTTACTGAGCTGAGGAAGAGCAAGGGAGGGAGCAGGTTTGGAGTAAAGTCCTCTGTCGGATGAGAGAGGACCTCTGTCACCAGGCTTATCCCCAGCCTCTCCCAGCTCTGCACGTCTGCCTTTGGGAAACCCAGTCTTCCCCAGGCTCCAGTCCTCCCAAGGCACCAGCTGCCGACCCCCGCCTCCTTCAATGTCCCTTCCTGTGCTGCCTGTTCCCTGGGATGTCCTCATGTCTGTCAGACGCAGTGGGAAGGAAAATCAGGTTCTACCCAATTAGCTCATCTTAAGTGGATTTCACTGTGCATTTAATTAAACCTGTTATAATCTTGAAGGGTATTTTGATACATGGTACTTGATACAGAGTAATTAGACTACTGTGGGCATGCACATAAATATCTTTGGGCTGAGGTTTTAAGTGGGGCTCTGCTGCTATGGGTTTGCTCAAGCTACCCTGCCAATAATTTCAAAGGCAATAATGTTTACACACTTCCTTGTTTGCAGCCTTAGTCCTTCTGGTTGGTGGATCAATTGCAAGGTCATCTGGCTATGCTTTGCCCTGGCAAAGAAGCAGAATTCCTGATCCTGTCACTCCTGATCAAGTGATTTTATTTTTTTAAGTGGATGCATGATATTTTGTATATATGTCTAGGGTGCATAGTGATGTTTTGATACATACAATGTATGTATCAGATCAGGATAATTAGCATATCTATCATCTCAAATATTTATTATTCCTTTGTGTTGGGAACATTCAATACCCTCCTTATAGCTATTTGACAATTAGATGTTATTGTTAACTATAGTCATCCAATAATGCTATAAAACATTGGAACGTATTCCTCCTGTCTAGCTGTAAATTTGTGTCTTTTAACAAATCTCTCACTATGCCTTCCTTCCTCCTACCCTTCTCAGTCTGTAGTATCCCTTGTTCTGCTTTTTACTTCTAAGTTGTTCCAGTGATTTTGTGGCTTCTTTCTGAGGATGAGGTCAAAACTCCTTGAGTGTGCTTTCTTGGCCATGCAAGATTTGGCTACCCACTACATTTCCAATATATACCCAATATGGTTCCGTAGAACCAGCAAGATTCAGGCAGACTCACATAATTGTTGGAGATTACTCACTTTATGAATTCTTACATTAGGTTGTTTTGTTAGGAAGAACCAGAGAGTGAAAACAGATTTTGGGATAAGTATGGAGTGGAGGCAGAAAATAGAAGGAGAAGATAAGCATAGAAGAAAACATATCTTAATCTGCCTCCATGCCTTTGCTTCCACCGTTTCCACTGTCTTGGCATTCCTTTATCTTTTCTTCTGTATCTGTCAAAATAGGGTAGGTTATACTGTAGTAACAAATGGTCCTGATAGCTCAGTGGCTTATTATAGCAAAGGGTTTGTTTCCTTTTTCTTTCTCATTCTCTATAGCCATTGCAGGTCAGCTGCAGCTCAGCTCTCCTGCCAGTCATCAGGGTAGAGGAAAAAGAGAACAAGGTGGATCATATGTTGGATGTTAAGGTTTCCACTCAGAAGAGACATTTTCATTACCACTAACATTTCCTTGACCAAACAAGTCACATGACCAACTCTGCCATTCATGGGATAGGGTAGCACAATCCTGTCCCAGGCGGAGAGTGAATGTGAACAATAATATAATCTGAAGTTGCATTAGGGCTCTTTTCAATCCTCATTTTTATTTCCAAAGCAATGGTTGCTCTGTACTATCCACTAGAGTTTTTAAAGTTTGTGCTTTCTTCTTTTGATGCATATGGAGCTGCCAGAGGGCAGGGGCAGTGTTCTTTGTCATCCTTCTCACCTTCATTGTCTAGTAGTGCTTTGCCCATTGGACATGCAATAAACATTCTGTTAATAAATATTGCCTTTTCAACTATGGAGCACCCATGAGGCAGCATTAGGAGTTAGAGAAGTCTAAGAAGCTAACACTGCTTCCCTTAGGGAGGCATACAGCTTTGTCCAGTGATAGTTTTATCTTATTAATCTTTATGGCAACCTTGGTACACAAGTAGTATTTTTACTCCCATTATACATAGGAGAACACAGAGGCCCAGAAAGACATAGGAAGCTCACTATCATGGGAAGCTGATTTATTGCCAGTTTGGCACTACCTTTGAATTTAAAGTTAGGTCTACAAATGAGGATTACTGATTCATGGTCAGAAGGATAGGCCCAAATCTTCTAACAGGAGGATGCTTTTGCTCATCCAGGCCCTCCAGGGAGTGGGGATGGGTGTGTGGGTGTGTGGGTGGAGAATAACCCAATTACCCAGCAAGATTCAGGCAGTAATTGTTGGAGTTTACTCACTTCATAAATTCTTACATTAGGTTGTTTTGTTAGGGAGAACCAGAGAGTGAAAACGGATTCTTTGGGATGAGTCTGAAGTGGTGGAAGAAAATAGAAGGAGAAGATAAGCATAGAAGAAAACAAAACAGCCGGGCTCAGTGGCTCAGCCTGTAATCCCGCGCCTTTGGGAGGCTGAGGTGAGTGGATTGCCCGAGCCTGCGGGTTCGAGACCCACCTGGGCAGGAGAGAACTCATCTCGACAATAAATCAAAAAAATTAGCCAGGCATGGTAGCGTGCGCCTGTAGTTCCAGGTACTTGGAAGGCTGAGGCAGAAGGATCGCCGGAGCCCGGCAGGTCGAGGCTGCGGTGGCCGGGAGCGGCCACTGCACTCCAGTCTGGGCGACAGTGAGACTCCAACTAAAAACAAACAAAAAAAACAAAACAAAATAGAAAACAAAACATTTGTGCAGGCATGATAAAAAAAAGTTTTCTAAAAAAAATGGTTGTGATGTTAATTCATTAGATAGAGTTATTCATTGCCAATGTATTTGCTAAGTACTGGAGATACAAAGATTGAAAAGACCTTGAACATCCAATGTAATACTCTAAGAAAATGACTGACGGTACTGGGAAACTATGGGGGGGAGGGGGATGGGATTAACAGTAGCAAATATCTGTCGGGGGATGGGAAAACACCTCTTATCAACAGGGTGCCTGAATGAAATGTAATTGTACACCTAACCCTTAACTGTACCCCCACAAAACCATAATAAAAAATACTGATTAATAAAAAAAAAAAAAGAGTGAAAAAAAGATCACCGGTAAAAAAAAAAAAAAAAAGAAAAGACACTGCCCTTGAAGAAACCTCCCACCCAGAGGAGGAGATTACTCCCATTGCAAGGCAGAGTAATAACCATCAGGCAGGAGACACAAACCAAATGCTTGGGGAGCAGAGAGGAGGTGACGGGAGAGGAAAACCAGAGTGAAAGCTGCTGAGCCCAGCAGTATTATGCTAGTCCAGGCGGCTTATTAACCAGATTGTCAATAATGTCATGGTAAATGTTTCTAATGTTTTTTTAAAAAGCCTCCAAGCATTTTATTGCATCTGACCCTTCATCTAATAAAGCTATGTGCCTACACCAAGTGGTGTCAGCATGCCACTTAACATAAGCAGTCAAGTCCACTCCAAGGTCCATGAGGGAAAGGGCTCCCGCCCGAAACCCGGTGCCTTCTCCCCAAGCCTGATCCCACTCATTCCCTTCACTATAAATGTCACCGGGCCACATTTGAGCTGTGCTCTGGAGTATGCTGTGTGTACTAGTTCCATTCCAGATGCCAACAGGTGTTTCTACTGGGGAGGCCTAACAGCGTCAGTAAGGAGTGTGGGCTCTCAAACCAGTTGGTAAGTCTGATTTCATATCCTGGCTCCAGCTCTGAGCCCTAAGTCCATAGAGGGCATTCATTTTTTCATTTTTAAAATAGGAATTATGGGCTGGCTGCAGTGGCTCATGCCTGTAATCCTAGCACTTTGGGAAACTGAGGCAAGAGAATTGCTTGAGTCCAGGAGTTTGAGACCAGCCTGGGCAACATAACAAGAACTCATCTGTACAAAATAAATACCAAAAAAAAAAAAAAAAAAAAATTGCCAGGAGTGGTGGCATGCATCTGTAGTCCCAGCTACTTGGGATGCTAAGACAGGAGGATCACTAGAGTCCAGGAGGTTGAGGCTACAGTGAGCCAGATTCATGCCATTATACTCCATCCTGGGTGAAAGAGTGAGACCCTGTCTCAAAAAAAAAAAAAAAAGAAAAAAAGATAAGGAATTATGAGCATCTGCTTTGCTGACATCCTGCAGTTATTGGGAATGCCTTAAAAGTTCTCTGCCATTAGTTCTGCCTCCACCAACAATATCTAACACTCCTGGAAACATTGTCTGTGCCAAGCACTAGTTTAGGCACTTTGTGCATAGGAACAGAGGTAACCCACATGGCTCCCTGAGGTTTATTGTGTATGTATCTCCATACAGAGGGGAGGTAGCTGTGGTTTAGTTACCTCAAGCAACCTGCCCAGTACTACAGCTATTGAGTGGCTGAGGCAGGACTTGAACCCAGTCTGGTCATGCTGCCAAGGCAAACCCTTTGTGATCACATTCTACTCACAAATGGAGTGGAGAAATGGTGCCCAAGTCAGGCCATAAGAATTGTTTGGGAAAGATAAACCACAACATACACATACACATTCCCAGGAACCACCTCAGCAGACTCTGATTCAGTGCATCTAGGGGTTTGGGGACACCAAGATGTTTTGTTTTCTTAAAGGCAGGGTCTCACTTTGTCACTCAGGCTGGAGTGCAGTGGTACAATCAGAGCTCAATGCAGCCTCAAGCTCCTGGGCTCAAACAATCCTCTTGCCATAGCCTCCTAAGTAGCTGGGACTACAGGTATGTGCCCCAACGTCAGGGTAGCTTTTAAAACTTTTTTAGGAACCAACCATGCTCTCCTTCAAAAGAGGACTGGATTAAAAAAATGTGGTGCATATACATGATGGAATACTATGCAGCCATAAAAAAGAACAAAATCATGAATTTCGCAGCAACCTGGATAGAACTAGAGTCTATAATACTGAGTGATCTCTCAGAAACAAAGATCTGAGTATCACATATTCTCACTCATATAGTGGACCTTGAACATCTATCATAACACTATAAGAAAAGGATTGACAGTGGTGGGAAACTATGGGGGGGATAGGAAGGGGAAGGGAGGTGGGATTAATGGTAGCCAATATCTGTCTGGGGACGGGGAGACACCCCTTATCAACAAGGGTGCCTGAACGATGTATATTTGTATAGCTAACCCTTAACTGTACCCCACAATTTTAAAATAAAAATATGTTAAAAAATAAACTTTCTGTAGAGACATGGTCTTGCTATATTGCCCAGGTTGATCTGGAACTTCTGGCCTCAAGTGATCCTCCTGCCCTAGTCTCCCAAAGTGCTGGGATTACAGGAGTGAGTTACCATGCCCTGCCAAGATGTATTAAAAAAAAAATGAATGGCTTAGGTGATCTTGATAAAGCTGGCTTTTAAAAATGACTTTTGGAACTTCATTTTGACTTAAAGGATTACTTGTTCTACTCTTTTCTGGTACATTCTCAGACTTTGCAGTTGAGATAGAAAGTTATCCATCCATCAATTGCCTATGTGCACCTATGCGCTGGACATTGGTGAGTCAGACCAATGTAAAGCACAGTTCTCAATTTGGAAGAGCTCACGGCTTAAACTTTTCTTATCTCCAGTGTAACTCTGTTTTCTTTCTGATTCTGTACATCAATTCTAGCCATGCATTCTGGAGGCCTAGTGGACAAGAATTTCCTTGGCTCCCGGTCCTTCCTTCATCCTTTCTTTTTTTAAAAATTGTATATATTTAAGATGTGTAACATGATGCTTTGAGAGACATAGTGAAATGATTTTTGCAGTCAAGAAAATTAACATATTACCTCACATAGTAACTTTTACATACATGTGTGGTAAGAGCAAATTTCCATTATAAATTATGATATTGACTAGAGTCCGTTTGCAGTCTGTTGGAGCTCTAGGCTTATTCAGCCTCTGAAACTGCAGCTTTGTACGCTCTTCTTTACCTATATGCCACATTTCCAGTCCTCTTCTTTGAACACAATACCCCAGAAGGAGAGGATGGAGGAAAGAGTGCTTTGTGAGGGTGCATTAGGTCTTGCAGGGCTGCTAGCATGCTCTCTCTCTCTCTCTTTTCCTGGAACTACCTGTGGTTGCTCTATCTTCCTGTTGCATCGCAGCAGATCCCCAAATATGTAGTCATAGGATGACCCATCTAATACCTGCCTTCCATGGCGAGAAAGGGGTTAGGAGGCTTGGATGTGGGAGGGAGAGGGAAGCAGGGTCAAACTAAGTGTTTTCTTAGAGAGACATGGACAGGTTTTGGAGCGGGGTCCTTGAAATTGTATACATATGCCATATGTGTATAGTGTGTGGGTGCAGTGATGGTGGTGGGAGAGTCCACGATTGTCCCTGGTTTTCCAAAGTGTTTGAGACTCACAAAAAGTGGAGAGCTGTTTATAGTCTATCCAGGGATAACAGTAGAGAATTGTTAAGGCATAGGGTAGACACTGTCTCCGGAGAAGAACTTCCATTGGGCCTCACAAGTTCCCTCAGCGTCTTACCCCAGAGTCTTATCTCACTTGATCCTTGCCATCATCCTACAGATTAGTTGTTAGTCTGATTTAATGATTTGGGAAACTGAGGTCCTTGGTCCAAGTCCCACAGTTACCAAGTGACAGAGGCAGAGCCAACACCCAGATCATTTCACTAGAAGAAACAAAAAAGTTCTCATTCTCACTCAGGAAAAAAATCAGGGAATCATCCAGTTTAAATTAGAAATGGGAATTCAATACTCACTATGAGAGTATCTACTATATGTCAGTCACTGAAATGTATATAAGAACCCTGAAAGTTCAGGCAAATTTTTGTTCTACAGATGTGGAAGGTGAATCTCAGAGAGGCTAGATTAAATTCAAGCTTCCACTCCTAGAGGGTCAGGATTGGAGCCTGGATCTATTGACATCGTCATCGTTTTTTTCTCTTTTGTTGTCTTTCTCACCCTCCTGGGTGATTTATAGGCTCTTTGTGGAAAGTAGCTGGCTGCTGGCTGAAGTTGAGAGTTGAAGGAAGGGAATGGAAATGGTGGGCTACTAAATCTCTCTGACTTCAGTTTTGTCATCTGTAGAGTGGGCGTGAATCACGTTTTCAAAGGTGACTGCGAAGACCGAATGGGATCATGCCTTTAAGTGTCCAGCATGCGGTAAGGTGTTGCATTTAGCTGTTATTATTTGATTGGAAAGAGTAGAGCACACTGCGGTTGTGGGGCTGTCTCCTTTCTCGGATCTCTGCTGTTTAGGAATGGCTTAGTGGCCTCCTGTGAGTTGGAACCAGCTTTATTAAAGAGTTTTTCTTTTTCATCTTGCCAGGAGATTTGAGGAGTTCAAAACCATTTTTCAAAATATGTTCTGACATTTAATTATATACATCCTCCTCTTTAGTTATAACTTCCCTTGTGTCTTCAACAAACAGGGCGTTTTTGATGTACTAAAGCAGAGATCCTACCCCTCCATGATCGGTTTCCTGCCTTTAAAAATTAGTAGTCTGAATATCAAAGTTTAAACACCCTGGTAACTTAATTATTTCTCTTTCTACTCGCCTTAACCAAGAAGAACCAGGAAATGACACATTGGTTTATCCAGCATTTTAAAAAATGTGACTTTAGACTGCACACTGGAACCAATGACCCTGCTCTCAGACCACATTCAATTAATATGCAAATGAATTAGACCTTCTGGGTCAGCATTCAAGTTCAGAATCAAAGAAAACCCAGAGGCAGAGGAGGGAGGGATTAGCAAGTGCTTAAAAGAGTAGTTTAGAGCGAATACAGGATTTGGAATCAGATCACCCCAGGTTTGAGTCCTAGCTCTACCATTCACCTGCTGTATTACTATGACCATGAATTTTATTCTATTGGACTTCAGTTTCACCAACCTTACAATGGGGATAATAATGTTCTGTCCTTTTCTGAGCTCACAAGCAGTTATACTCTTTGCCACACGGCTAGATGCACCCTGAGAGTTGGACTTAACATTTCTGTCCTTATCTTTCAGGGGTCATCACTTTCCTCTAGTGCAGATACTGCAAAATCAAAAGCCATGCAGACAATGTAAATGAGTCAGGAAATCCACGGTAACATGGAGAACAATAAGGAGAGGTAAGGACTATAGTAAATTAGAGCATGCATGCTCCATTGGGACAATTGTGGCAGCAATTACCTAGCTTCATTGGAGCATATCTGGGTTGTCACAATTTCTGACTTTTAAAGAGAAGCCTGAAATGTTGATGTTATGTAACATCCGTTGACACTGTGGAGGACAAACAAAAGATGTAGGCTCAATCCAGTTGGTGAGCACCCAGTGTGCACCTTTGTCTAGCATGTCTAGACAAAGGGGAACAGAGGTGTGGCTCCCTTTTGCTCTGTGTTAGTGTACTTTGCAAACAGCCTTCTTCTACACCATCTCTGTTTTCCCCTTTAGCTCCAGAGATCTCTCAGGCTCCACCTCTGTCTTTCTCAACCACCAAGAGAAAAGTAAATCCTATCACTTTATATGCAGAGCAATTTAGTTCTCAGTAGCCACCCTTAAGCTCTAGAACCTTGAGTGCCCACTTCAGGTCTATTAGCAAGCTTTCCTAAACAGAAGAACTGTGTTCTGTAAGCTGAGACACAGGTTGGAGCAGGGAGAAGAGGAGTGCAGCCCTACAGAGAGCAGCCTTGGGACCTGGAATGCACTTCTAGTCCACTACTGGGTAAATGTGTGGAAAGGTCACTGGAGCGGTTTGTGTCTGGACACTCTCATTTGCACAATAGGAATCATAGCAAATACTTCCTTTCCTCCTTCTCTCCCAGATACAGCAGAATAAAACAACAATAATACAACAACATCTTCTGAGTGCCCATTGTGGGCCTGGCCCTCTTCAAGAAGCTGAAGATACTCAGATAAATGAGACCATTCTTGTTTTCAAGGAATTCAGAACCTGATGGGGGAAAACACACACATTAGCAACCATTTGCCACAGAATAATGTGACAAAACCACAGGAGGACTGTACTAAAATGGTGGGAATGAAGAAGAAGCGGGCCTCCACGTCTTCTTGGGGTAAAAAGATCAGGACATGTTGCATACAGAATAAGAATTTTTATTGATTGGGTGATATGAAATAGTGAGTGTATTTTGTCAAACAGCCATGATGTTGTAGAAAGGTACTAGAATTTCATTTGGTTTATTTTCTGTTTGTTCATTTATTTAACACATTTATTGAGTGCCTACCATGTACCCGTTTCGTTGCTAGGAACCTAAGTCTCACTATCTCACTTCATTATCATGATAGATCAATTTGTCCACTCCACTCAGTGAGCTGGTGTCTGTATTTTTAGTCTCTAGTAAGAGCCACTGAGTATTTGTTGAAAGCAAATGAACAAATGAACATGTTTGATACAGTCCAAAACCTTAGAACTGACCTTAAAATGTCTTTGCAAAGATGCATCTTTTGTGATTCTACTAATTTGGGTATACTGTTGCCAAATGCACTATGCTTGGGAAGAACTTGGACATTCAGAATTCCTAAGTTTCTGGGACTTTGAGAAGAATATTTTTACTATGTGGTCAGTTTATCATCTAGTTAATAAATTCCTGCCTGGGAAGGACTTAGAAGACACAAAGTACCTTGGAGAAGTGGTACCCAGTATCAGCATCCTTCCCCGCCCCACGCCTTTTTGCCCAGTCTTGTTTCCATGAGAGAAGGGATATCAGTATTCATTTTGGCCCATGGCATCAGTATTGTGTTTCAGTAGACAATAAGGTATGTCTTACTGAATTCTGGAGTCAGGGGGAGCTCACAGCAAGGTGGAGCAGAACTGGCATAGGGCCAAAGAGCAGGATGGAGACTCAGGCCAGGGGAGGAGAGCTGGGAAGGTGTGAACTAGCAGCAACTCATGCTGAGGTTGTGGGCACCTAGAACTTAATGCAGATGTCCAAAGCATGTTAGGTACAGCAGGATGGCTCTTTTCTTTTTAAAGCAAAGCCTTCATCCATCCATTCATCTACCCACCCATCCACTCACTCCTTCCTTTCTCCACTGACCTATCCATTTGTCCAGTCAACCATGCTCTATGGGCAGGCTCACTTCTGGCCGCGGGGTATACAAAGAGGAAAAAAGAGACACAGATGCATAAACAAGAGAATTAGGATATAGTGTACCTACAGCATAGAGAGATGAATCAGCTGCTGAGAAATCCAGAGTGGGAAACAATGAACTAGCTCAGCAGGAATCAGAGAAGGCTCCTCAGAGAAAGTGCCAGTAGGGCTGGGACCTGAGGAATGATTCTAAGATTCCCAAGATAGATACTATGGAAAGTTATACTAGGTGTGAAGAGAAATGTCCAGGTCATGGAGACAAGAAGGTCTGGGATATTTTGGGGTGTGGGGGAGGTTGAGTGTGTGGCTAGAACACAGGCTTGTGAAGTTTGTACCACATTTGGCAGAATTGGATGATTTTTAGTTTGCTGAGTTTTCAAGGGCTGATTTGAGCTGGTATCAGCCTTGAAGACATAAGAATATATTTTAATATCAAATGAGGCTAGGTTAAATGTTCCAGCTCTATGCTCTCAGGTGTACATCTCCTCTGTGTCCCCAACTGAAATGCCCACTGTTCATTAATCATTCTTCGATTCACTCATTAAAAGAAAGTGTTTATTGAGCAGGTACTCTGTGCCTACAAAAACACAGAGAGGTTGCTTTCTCCACATTCATTCAACTAAGTTCGTCATAGCAAGTGCCCTGGGAGAGCTCAGCCCCTAAAGTGCGTGCTTCTTCTCCTTATTCCAGGTATCACACAGTGTGGAGTCCTCTTTAGAAGGATGAAGGAAGTAGCTAGCTGTTCATGAAAACAGGATTCTTCCAACTCTCAGCCTCTCTTAGCCTTGGTAATCAACATTACTAAGAACGTGTCTCTTTGTGGGTGGCTTATGCCTGTGTATATCAGAAGGATTATCAGTGAGCAAAACTGAAGAAGACTCCTGTCCTTGGGGAACTTACTACATAGTGTAATTACTTAAAATTACCTGTTCAAGATAGTTTTGCCTTCCAGACAGCCAGCACAATGAAGGCTGGGCTTGTGTCTCTCTTATTCAATGATCAACTCAATACAGTGCATGGCATGCAGTAGAACCAGTCTGCCTCCATCATCCAAGAAGGAAGCCGCTGCTCCTTGTGGGCTAATTCAAGAGGAATCTTTTTTTTTTTTAAGTCGGGGATCTCACTCTGTTGCCCAAGCTGCAGTGCAGTGGCATGATCATGGCTCACCACAACGTTGATCTCCTGGGCTCAAGTGATCCTCCCACCTTAGCATCCAAAGTAGCTGAGACTACAGGCACGTGCCACCATGCCCAGCTATTTTTTTTTCTGCTGCTGATGGAGTGGAGACCACACTTTCTTAGCACAAAGTTGCCTCTCCTAGTGAAGGGCCTCATGTTACAGTTCAGGAAACAGAGGCCTAGACAAGAATCACGACACCAGCAGCAGCCACAGCCAGCACTTACTGAAATCAGTGTACCAGGTGCTGACAGCTGCCCTGTGGTGCAGTTATTAGCATTTCTACTTTACTGCTGAGGAAGCTAAGCTTCTGGGTAGCACCTACTATCTGCTGCAGTGGTTCGCAAGGTGTGGTTCCCAGTTCAGCAGTGGCAGCAGCAGCAGCAGCAGTGGCGGCAGCAGCAGCAGAAGCAGCTGGGAACCAGGGAGAAATAAAGACTCTCCAGTTGACCCCAGGCTTATTGAATCAGAAATTCTTGGGGTGGGTCCAGCAATATGTGTTTAAGAAACCCTCCAGGTAATTCTGAAGAATACCAAAGGTATGCAGGTGGTCATGGGTGGAGCTGGGATTTGTTTGTTTATCGATTGATTTATGTATTTATTTATTTATTTTTATAGATATGTGAGGGTACAAGTCAGGATTAGTTACACAAGCAGTCTTCGTGCAGATGAAGTTTGGACCTCCAACTGGTCTTCACTTCCCTGGATTTAGGACCAGGTAACCTTTGTGATGCATATCCCCTTCTCTCTCTTTTTCCCTCCCTCCCTCCCTCCCCTGGCAGTGTCCACTGACTGCTGATCTCTCCCTTGTGCTAATGTGATTAATATTCAGGTCCCACTTATGAATGAGAACATTTGGTATTCAGTTATTTGTTTCTGTGAAATATTACTAAGTATGTTGGTCTTAAACTCCATCCAATTTGTTGCGAATTCCATGATTTTGTTCTTCTTTATGGCTGTGTAATACTCCATCGTGAATATGTACTGCATTTTCTTTATCCAGTCCACTGTTGATGGGCTTTAGTTCCATGTTTTTGCTATTTTGAATAGTGTGGCATAAACATGCATGTGCAAGTGTCTTTTTTTGCAGAACAATTTATGTTCCTCTGGGTATAGTCCCAGGAGAGGGATTGCTGAATAGTATGGAAGGTCAATTCTTAGTACTTTTAGAAATCACAGCACTGCTTTCCACAGAGACTGAACTAGCCTGCACTCCCACCAATAGTGTGGAAGCATTCCCTCTTCTCCACAACCTTGTCAGCATGTGTTGTTTTTTCAGTTATTAATGAAGGCCATCCTTACTGGAGTTAGGTGGTATCTCATTGTAGTTTTGATTTGCATTTCTCTGAGGCTAGTGAGGCTGAGCATTTTTTCATGTATCTGTGGGTTGCTTGCATTTCTTCTTTTGAGAAGTGTCCATTCATGTCCTTTGCCCACTTTGTAATGGGGTTTTTGGTTTTTCCCTTTCACTTCTTTTGAGTTCCTGGATGTTAGGCTCTTGTCAGATGCATAATTAGTAAATATTTTTTCCCATTCTGTGTGTTGTCTCCTTGTTCTCTTGATGGATTCTTTTGTTGTGCAAAAGCTTTTCAGTTTGATGAGGTCCCACTTGTCTATCTTATCTTTTATGGCATTTACTTTTGGGAATTTGATCAAGAAGTTGTTGCCTACTCCAATGTGCATAAGTGTGTTTCTTATGTTTTCTTCTAGGATTCTTATGGTTTGAAGTTTTATGTTTAGGTCTTTGATCCATTTAGAGTTGATTTTTTTACATGGCGATATGGTCCTGTTTCATTCTTCTGCATGTGGTCAGCCAGTTTTCCAAACACCATTTGCTAAATATGGTCTCCTTTCCCCAGTGGTTGTTACTGGTGATTTTATTGAATTTAGAACCACATGATGGACAGCTGAAATCAATGTGCAAGCTTGAAACATCTATGCTGTGGCCATATATGTGCTTTGTTCAGGAGGCTCTCCTGGTCCCTTTGTCTTAAATTCCTTCTTCCCTCCCACCATCCCCTGTTAGCATTTCCTACCACCTGCCCCTTCTTTCACTCTACAGTCCTTTCTAGCTGGCATACCACATATTTCAGATATCTGTCTATTATTTATCTCTGCCTTAGTCTGGGCTGCCATAACAAAATACCACAGACTGGGTGCCTTAAACAAAAGACATTTATCTTCTTACAGTCCTGAGGCTGGATGTCTGGGATCAAGGTTCCCACATGGCCAAGTTCTGGTGAGAGCCCTGTTCCCAGATTGCAGACAGATGGTCACCTTCTCCCTGAGTGCTTATATATCTGAGTGAGAGAGCAAGCAGCTCTCTGGTGTCTTCCTATAAGGGTATTAATCCCATCATGAGGGCCCTGTCCTCATGGCCTCATCTCACCCTAAATGCCTCCTAAAGACTCCAACTCCACAAGCTATCACATTAGGGCTTAGATATTCAATGTAAGAATTTTGGGGCATGGTATGAATGATGGGGCAAGGTATATCTGTAATCCCAGCACTTTGGGAGTCCAAGGCAGGAGGACTGCTGGAGTGCAGGAGTTTGAGATCAGGTTAGGCAACATAGAAAAAAAATGAAAAATTAGCTGGGCATGGTGGTACACACCTGTAGTTTCAATTACTCAGAAAGTTGAGGTGGAAGGATTGCCTGAGACCAGAAGATTGAGGCTGAGGTGAGCTGTGGTTGTGCCACTGTACTATAGCCTGGACAACAGAGTGCGACCCTCAACTCAAAAAAAAAAAAGGCTAGATGCAGTGACTGTAATCCCACACCTGTACTTCTAGCACTTTGGGAGGCTGAGGTGAGAGGATTTGTCAGTCCAAGCGTTCAAGACCAGCCTGGGCAATAACATGGCAAGAACTCGTCTCTACAATAAAGCAAATAATTAGCCAGGCATGGTGGCGCTCACCTGCAGTTCTAGCTACTTGGAGGATGAAGGTGGAAGGATCACCTGAGCCCAGCAGGTAGAGGCTGCGGTGGCTGTGAGCATGAGCCTAAGTGACAGAGTGAGTCTCCAACTCGAAAAAAAAAAGAAATTTGGGGAGACAAAAACATTCAGTCCTTTAGTCCATAACAGTCTTCTGCTACTGAATGTAAGCCCCAGGTGGGCAGAGGTTTATCTGCTCAACTCACCTGCTAACTGCTAAATTCTCAGTGGCTAGAACACTGCCTTGCACATAGTAGGTGCTCAATATATTTTTGTAAAGTAAATGGTCACACAGATGGTTGATGACACAGAAAGGAGACTTGCTTGAGTCTATTTATTCACACTTCTGTATATTTCATACACCTCCCAGTCTCTGCCTCCGTTTAGTGTTCTCCTGATTAGCAGCCCTTTCCTTCCTAGAAAGGTCATTTTCCAGAAGCTTCCTTTACCAATCATCACTTGCAGGAAGAGGGTCTTTTCTCACCAAGCCCTGCAGAACAGTTACCCTAGGCATGATTTAGCTAATTTACTCAGTGCTTTGTCTTAATGGTTCACCAAGTGGAGATTTTTTTCAGTAATGACAGTAAATGCATTTGAAATGTAGATATCGACCCAGGCGATGCTGTATATTCGGCTCATCAAATTTTCATGTTAAAATTAAAATTCTTTTTTTTTTTGTGGGAAGGGAACAGTCAAAGTGTTGATTCATTGTGGCATACTTTTTTTCAAATGAAAAGGGAGCTCTTTAATCTTCCATCCCTCCCATAACTACTGCCACACGGCAGGAGACAGAGCAAGAAAGAAGGAAAAAAAACCTCATTCCTTTAAGACCTCTCCGATCCCGCTCACGGCCTTTATGCAGATAAAATGTTCATGGGATGCCTTGCCCTGCCACCCTCATCACTCCATTATTTCTCTCACACAACATCTTCCCAGAGTTCCTCGCTGCTTCTGTCATGGTCAGAGATCCTCCAACTCCTGGTACAAGGTGAAAACAGTCTCCACTGTTTTTCATTTCATTGATCACTGCCTTAGTGGTGCTTCACTGACCAACCTACCCAGCTAGGTAACCTTTGATCTTTTCTATCATTCTGGTTACTTCCCCCTAGTGTTTATCGTAATCCACAGTGATTTTGTTCATACATTTTTTTTCACTAGTTAATTTTTCACTGTCTTGTTCACTCTTAGGTAAGCCAAGACTTAGAGAGCAATGGCTAGCTCTCCTTCCTGGAATGGGAAAGGGGAAGGCAATGTCAATTTCTTTCTGTTTCTTTAAAGTTTTATTTTATTTTAAAGTTGTGGGGCATAAGTCAGGATTGTGTAAATAAGTGGTCTAGGTACAGGTGAAGTTTTTGGGCCTCCCATTGGACCTCACTTTGCCTGGATTAGGATCAGGCACCCTTATCGATGTTATGTGCTCCCCTGATCCCCGGCAGTGTCCTGCTACTGCCAATCCCTTTTTTGTAGTATTATGGAAGGTGTTCAGGGTCCTACAGGTCAATATCCCTGATTAATCTAGACGCAAAAATTATCAGCAAGATTCTAGTGAAATGGGTCCAACAACACATCAAAAATTATCCACCATGACCAAGTAGGCTTCATCCCTGGGATGCAGGGCTGTTTTAACATCTGCAAGACCATAAATGTAACAATACATCAATAGATGTGAAAACAAGAACCACATGATTATATCATTAGATGCAGAAAAGACTTTTGATAAAATCCAACATCCATTCTTTTTATTTTTTTTGAGTTGGAGTCTCACTCTGTCGCCCAGACTGGAGTGCAGTAGCCGCTCCTGGCCACCGCAGCCTCGACTTGCTGGGCTCCTGTGATCCTTCCGCCTCAGCCTTCTGAGTAGCTGGAATTACAGGCGCGCGGTACCACGCCCGGTTGATTTTTTGATTTATTGTAGAGATGAGGTCTCGCTGTTCAGGCAGGTCTCGAACCCGCGGGCTCAGGCAATCCACTCACCTCAGCCTCCCAAAGGCGCGGGATTACAGGCTGAGCCACCGAGCCCGGCCAGCATCCATTCTTGATAAAAACCCTTGAATACCTAGTTATAGAGGGAACATACCTCAAAATAGTAAAAGCCACTTACGATAAACCCATAGCCAACATATTACTAAATGGACAGAAAGTAGAAGCATTTCCCCTGAAAACCAGAACAAGATAAGGCTGCCCACTCTCACCTCTCCTGTTCAACATAGTGTTGGAATTCCCAGCTAGAGCAATCAGACAAGAGAGGGATATCAGAGGTATCCAAATAGGAAAACAGGAAGTTAAGCTATCCTTTTTTGCTGATGAGATAATCCTACACATGGAAAATTAAAAAACCTTGTTGCACTGATAAAGGACTTTGGCAAAGTCTCTGGGTCTCTGGGTCCAAAACCAATGTGCAAAAGACAGTTGCTTTCTTATATACCAACAACAAATAGGCAGAGAACCAAATAAAAAGCACAATCCCATTCACAATAGCAACAACAACAACAACAACTACAACAAAATGAAATATCTTGGCATCATCCTCAACAGAGGTAAAAGATCTTTATAATGAAAACAACAAAACACTGCTCAAAGAAAGCAAAGAAGACACAAAAAAATGGAAAAACATTCCATGCTCATGGAATGGAAGAATCAACATTGTTAAAATGTCCATCCTACCCAAGGCAATCTACAGATTCAACACAATACCAATTACCAACATCATTCTACTTAGACCTGGAAACCACAATACAGAAATTCATATGAAAACAAAAATGACCATGAATAGCCAAAACAATCCTCAGCAAATGAAACAAAGTGGGAGGTATCACACTCCCAGACTTTAAGCTTTATTATAAGACTACAATAATCAAAACAGTCTGTATTGGAATAAGAGCAGGCATATAGATCAATGGAACAGAATAGAGATTCTGGAAGCAAAATCTCAATTTCTCAACCAATTTATTTCTTATTAATTCACCTGCTACGTACACTAACTGACTTACAGCTTGCAACAACTCCATGAGGTAGGAAGTAGCATTGCTATTTTGGCAATAAGGTCACTGAAACCAGCATAGCTAAAGGATTTAGCTTGTGTCAGACAGATTATAAGTGAGGGGGTCTCAGTTAACAATCAGGTCTTCCAGCCTTTAAGGCAGAGTTCAGCAACAAATCTATAAGAGCCGAATTCAGCTGACTTTGGTTCAAATTCTGGCTCTGGTCCCTACAAGCTCTGTGACCTTGATCTTGGGTCAATTATTTAACCCCTCTTGTTTTAGTTTTACTACCTGTGTCATGGGAAAGCAATAACACCTACTTCCTGGGGAGATGAAGTTTGAAGAATTAAAAATGTAAAGAACTTCGAATAATTTCTGGAATGCAGTGGTTACACAATACATTTTAGCCAGTGTTTCGACTTCATGCTGGTAATTTATTCATAATTTCTCACATTTGAAAAGGTTTTTAAAACACACTCTCATTTAAGACAAGTATTGCCAACCCCTGCCCAGCATTCTCCCCTTTTCCAGATGAAGAAACTAAGGACCAGAGATTTCCAGCTACTTGCTCAAGGTTACAGAGCTAAGAAGTTGGCAGAGTTAGGACTATATCCAGGGCCCCTGGCACCTTCTCCAGGGGTCCACCTTCTCAGTCCAGAAGCTGTGTGGGCTCATGCTTCTGGGTTGCATTTGTGTCTTCAAGATGTCAAGACTTTTCCAATTCCTTAAAGGAATGAGCAAAAAAAGCATCACATGCAGTAAGTCGTTTCTCTGCCAAAATAATATGGAGAAAGCAAGATCCAAATCAAGGCTTAAAGAGAGGGACTGATGGGCAGGTCAGAGTAGAGATCTGGGTGCTCTGTAAACTACCTCCAGTGAGAGAGTGGGGGTCTTTTGGGTCCTGCTGGCATCTCCCCATTGTTGGCTTTTGGTTATCCTTCATGGCATGACCTTGGTGGATGGGCAGCAAGGCTGGGCTGCTTGAACAGTGTGACTGGAAATTTCAGTCAAGATGCTTTGTCGGGATAAAACATGCCACTTCATCATCTTGCCCATAAGGCAGGAGAAAGTATTCAGACTCACTTCTGGAATCTGGCCCTCCCTGTTGGTAGCCTTCTTCCACTGAATGTGGCAAGTAATCCTATACTGTGGAAGGGAAGGTGCCTTATGTTTTACCTTGGACAGCTTCTATGTTCCAGGGGGAGGTAGCATGTTTTGTGTATATTGCTGTCTGTCATTCAACTCTACTCCAAAACTGCAATATACATGGTATTGTTTCTTTTTGGTGCATAAGGAAACAAACCCCAAAGTTTAAAGAACTTGCCAGATGTTTCATAGCTCTTATTAATGGATCTAAAATTCAAACTCAAGTATGCCCAGCTGTGAAGTCTGTGCTGCTTTCATGACACCAAAATTAACAGGTCATTAGCTTAGCAGTTTGGCCTTCTGTGAGACCATGCAGGGACCCATGCAGTCTTTTCTGCCTTATTGGGCCACTCAGGAGGGCACAGCTGGAATCCCATTTAGGCCTTGAGTCTGTTTCCTTGGATACTAGAGATCATGCTTAGGTTCTGGAAATCGGCTTTCTTGAAGTCTAGAATGCTTGAGGGTTCAAGCTGGAAGTCTTGACCTGTTTTGACTTCAATATGACAGAATCTAGCAAAAGTCATGTCACCCCTGAATCACCATCAATGATTCTCCACCACTCAGTCCTGAGATGGGTCCTGAAGATCAGTTCTTGTGGCTCCTCCCTTCTGAGTCTAAAATGATCAAGGAGAACAATCTGTGATCCTTCCACCATCCAAGAGGCTTCTGGGAGCTCTGCCATGGCTCGACCCTATGCCAGTTCTGGACTCTCCATCAGGGACTTCTGTCCAGGAGCAGGCTGCATGGTTCAGAGCTCATTCCCAGAACATGTCACTTCTGCTTCTGTCTTACCTTTTATCCACAACCCAAATGCTTTATCTTACACTCCCACCTGCACTATGTGGAGGTGCAGTTTATTCATATTAGGAGTACCTCAATTACTCTTTTCTTTAGGGTTTTTTCTCTCCCTTCTTGCCTCCCTTCCTTTTCCTCTCCTTTCTTCTATTTCTTTCTTTCTTCCTTTTAAACAGGAATATCTCTTTCCACTATCATGTTACAGTCATGCATCTCAGTCCTCCAAAGCCTTAAAGTGGGATTTGATTCCCAAGTGTTCACTCTTGACTTTTCCTTGTGTCCTCTCTCTACTCTTGATACCAAACTGTAGACATCTAAAGCCACAAATATAAGTTCAGAGTGGTCTTCTCTTGCCTCTCTCATTCTACTCCAAAAGCCTCACAACAATGTAACTGCTCTTTCTAAGGAAGGCAAATGAATGGTACCGAGCATCAACCATATACCAGGCACCTGCTTTCACTTATGTTATTTTAATTGTGACCCAGTACAACACAGAGAGGTAGAAATTGTCACACCCGCTGCACAGAAAAGAAAATTAAGACTCAGAGAGGTTAAATAATATGTCCAAACTCATGCTCCTGAGGGTCAATGAGATTTTAACCTGTCTAACTTTGGCCAGGTCTTTTTATGATCAAGTACTGGCTAGCATTCAAGATTTTTCTGATGCTCTGCTTTCTGGAAGAGCCAAGTATTACAATATGCTATTTTTTGTTATGTTGTGACCAGGTTGAAAATTAGAACAAGGTATGTCAACTTTATGCTTCAGCAATCATTCCATAAAGCAGCAGGAAACACACATACCCACAAAAAAAATTAAAAAATGAACCTAACTTTATAAAAGACATTTTAGAATTCATAATCAAAAAGCCATTTATTAACAGACCTATCCATATTCACCAATTAGATGGCCCTGTCATTTATCTACTTGAACATCAAGCATATCTACAACTATTATTTTAATTAATTAATTCAACCCTTTATCCCCAGGGTGGGCCCTGGGAGATACCTGGCTTATTTTCACAGCAGTCCCTGATGCTCAGCTGTCAAACAACGTCATGACTGGCACTCCGAGCTTCATGCAAGGCCAAGCACTTAATCTCTTTAACAGAGACCTGTCATCACTTGCTTTCACTCCAGCACAGCCCCAGTCTATGTTGAGACATAAGGTCTTATGCACCTGTCCCTGCCTTCCCATTGTAACAGCCACCATCTGGGTTCAGACCCTTCTCAATTCCTCTCTGCATCATTGTTCCTGCAATTCATTGAGTGTCTGTTTTGTGCCAGGCACCACACTCTTCTCCCATCCACAAAATGACCAGGCAAAACAGGTTATGAGCCCCCTATCCCCTCAAAGGAAATAGAATCTTAGAAAGGTGAAGCAACTTGAGCAAGATCCCTCAACCAGGACGTTTCAAAGTAAGGACTGAACCAAGCTCTATGTTGACTTCAATCCTTGTGGTCCTTCTATTCTTCTGCATTGCCTCTAGTCTTAATCTTAATATTAAAATATTTGGAACAGGGTTTACCAAAGGGTGTAGGAATAATGCAAAAATAGTACTTCTTATTTGGTAATAAGTTCAGGAGACACTGGGTTAAAGAGGTTTCTTATTGTAGGACCTCTCCATGCTTTACTCGTCTTATTAATATTGGTATCTTAGTTCTAAGATCTGGGAATGAAAAACACAAGCTAGCTAGGCTATATACTGTAAAAGGGGTAAAATAGAAAGGAAGGTCTCCAGAAAAAAACATGGTGAAGTGAGGGCCTGCTGAGAGGAGACAGAAATGTAAAAAAAAAAAAAAAGTCAGGCTTGGTGGCTCAGCCTGTAATCCCAGCATTTTGGGAGGCTGAGGCGAGTGGACTGCCTGAGCCCACGAGTTTGAGACCAACCCAGGCAACTTGGCAAGACCTCGTGTCTACAAAAACGAGAAAATTAGCCAGGAGTGGTAGCACGTGCCTGAAGTTCCAGCTGCTTGGAAGGCTGAGGTGGAAGGATCGCTGGATCCCAGTGGGTCAATGCTGGGGTGGCCTTGAGTGTGCCCCTGCACTCCAGCCTGGGTGACAGAGTGAGACTCCAACTCAAAACAAACAAACAAACAAACAACAAAACAAAACAAAACCCATCGAATAGTCTTCTGGGATGTGCAATGTAAATTATCTCCACTGTCTTTTATGGGGACTCTTCAGTACATTCTGTTTTGCTCCTGATCTGCATGTACAGTGTATTTATTTGGTGGTGGTGATGGTGGTGGTAGAACAGGTGTTCAGGCTAAGAGGAGAAGGAAGATACAGTGGACTCTTGGATTGCACTTTATTTTAGAATAGAGGTTAATTCTTAAAAAATCAGATGAAACAGAGTATTGGGATAGGGTGGTTCCCAACACCTGAATGAAGGTTGAAGGCATTTCAGGTGAGGACACAGTTTATGCAAAAATCCAGAGCTGTTATGGGGCCTGCACTTCCCAATCACACATATTCCTGGGGGTACAATCGTTTTCAGGGGGATCCTTTCTGCACAGACGAAGCTGAGTTTATCTGCACATGTTCAAAAGGCTATAGGCCTCTCATTTGTGGTCCCTGATCAGGCTTTAATCCCAAGCTGTAGCTTTTAAAGTTCGGTTTTTCACATTTTTTCTCCCCTTGCTGTTTAAGCATTAAAGAAAAGAAAAAAGGAAGTAGAAAAGAAAAAGAAAATTCAGCCATTTCACAACCACTGCCTCTTAGCCTCTTAGCTGCCCTGGGGGTGCCACCTCTAAGCTGAAACCTTCTGTAATTGTTTGGGGCTCACTGGGCCTCCCAATGACACCTTCATTTAATGCCATTACAGTCCAGTTCCAAGTTCTTAAAGCTTGGTACTTGCACTCTTTGCTTCTTGCTGCCAGAAGGAATTGTTCTTTTTTTATTTTATTTTTTTGAGTTAGAGTCTCACTCTGTTGTCCAGACTGGAGTGCAGTGGCCACTCCCAGTCACCACAGCCTCGACCTTCTGGGCTCCGGTGATCCTTCTGCCTCAGCCTTCCGAGTAGCCGGAATTACAGGCGCGCGCTACCACGCCCGGCTGATTTTTTGATTTATTGTAGAGATGAGGTCTCACTGCCCAGACGGGTCTCGAACACGCGGGCTCAGGCAATGCACTCACCTCAGCCTCCCAAAGGCGCGGGATTACAGGCTGAGCCACCGAGCAGGGCTAGGAATTGCTCTTAAAAGCTATCCTTTATGCTGCTAAATTGGTTTTCCCTGTTGCCTCGTGCAGTCAGGTAAGAGGGTGTGACAATTAAATTCCTCATTCCATGGGTTACGGAAGCAGTTGAAGCGTGTCTCTGAGTGTTTCCTAAAGCATGTTCTGGAGAACACTGGGACATGATATTGTCTTCAAAATGCAAGTCCAGTGCGTTGAGAGATGTGGCGCACTGTATTCCGGTCTTGGAGATTCCTAGTGCATGTTGGTGGACTAAGGCAGGGGAAGTGCTCCTGTAACAAATATTTTTAGCCCCGAGTTTCCTAAGCTTATTACCAAACAGGGAGCCTTGTTTTTGCATTATTCCTATACCCTTTGATAAAAGTGCTGCTCTAGATAAGAATGACCCCTTCTAGGCGCACATTATCTAATATTTTATATTCCGTTAGAGCAGTACTGTGAGGAAGGCAATATGATTTGTATTTTGCAAGTAATGACATTGAAGCCCAGAGATGTTAGTGCCTTGTACTAGGGAATGTTGCTGGTAGGAGGCAGATGAAAATCAGGTCCTCTGATTTGTAGAATGAGGGTGAGACAGAGAAGGTACCTGTTTTAGGGGTCTGCCAAACTCCCCCAAGAATGAAAATAAAGGAAAATCTTAGGTTCCTCTAAGGGAAATTCCAGGTACCTAGCTAGCTCTGAAAAGTAAATGAACAACTTGATAAGCAAAAAGGTGATAGTAGCCTAAAACAATAACCAAGGAAGTTAGAGTCATAAGCTGTTTGGTTCCCTATAGAAACAAAAGATGACATGTTTCCCTATGTCCATGAATTATTTTCCAGATACCAGGACCCCACCAAATGGATCTGCTAGCATATGGATCTCAGATAAGGGGGAACATTAGACTGCTTTTTGTTGTAAATTTCTTCCTGAGGGTCCTGGAGAAAATCATGCTATGAACCAGACCCAGTGTTCATTTCTAGTGACTCCAAGTCTTTAGACAGGCTTCCCTTCCCTAACCAATTGCAAATCAGAAAATCTTTGACTCCACCTATGACCTGTAAGCCCTCTGTTCCCCTCATTTAGGCCAAAACAAATGTTTAACCTCCATGTATTGATTTATATTTTGCCTGTAACTTCTCATTTCCTGAAATGTCCCCTTGCCTTTAAAAACCCTTACTTGCAAGCCATTTGGGAGGTGAGGTCTAAAGCATGGCTGCCTGATTATCTTGCTTGGCACTATGCAAATAAACACCCTCCTTTCTCCCATTGCAAAACCTCAGTGTGGATGTTTGACCTTACCATGCAATGTGAGCAGACCCCAGTGTAGGGGTCTTGGTCTTTCCACCAGGCTGCATGGCCTTTCTATGGAGGCCATTTGCGCCTTCTTGTAGCTGGGCCTAGACGATGTGCATGCACACACACACACACACACACACACACACACACACACACACACACACAATACACACACAAACACACACTACAAAATGTGCTTAATGAATAGTCACCTTATTATTACTTGAAAAAATAAAATACCACAGGGTAGGTGGGGAAAACTAAGTAAAGAAATTCTTATTTAGTGCAGAGAGAACTGGTTGCCTCACATACATTACCTCATAAACCTTCAAAATAATCTGAAAGACAAATATCAATATTCCCATTGTATAGAGGAGCACATCAAAGCTCAGAGAAATTAGATAACTTTCCCAGGGTTATACAATTCCAAGAAGCTTGCCAAGCTTTACATTTGTTTGGTTTTTACAGAACATTCTCTGTCCTCTTACCTCACTACACTTTTCTAGTGAATGTCACCATTCCTCTTACCCTATACCCCAACAGAGAGGGCTAGATTTATCTGGATGCTTCTGAGGATTGACCTGATCTGTATTCCAACATGTTGTTTAGATGACACTGGTTTATCTTGGAGATTCAAGAAGAATAAGGACATCGAGAATTAATGACTCTGCTAAAAGGAGATCAAAGGGAGTTTATGATTAAGTGGTTTGACAGTGTTAAGCCCCACCCTGGAAAGTGGAATTGGGATTTTATTCCCTAGACCTTGGTGCCTTGTTAGGGGACTGAGCAAAACTCACCAGCCTGGACATTCCTTAGGCTGCCTATATAGACAAAGTCAAGGCAGGCAAAAGGTCAATGTTCTAATCTGGGCTGTGCTTCCACCCAGTATGGGATCTTGGCAAATCTCTTAACTCCTCTTGGCTTTAGTTCTCATATGTAAAATAAAGAGGTGTGAAAAGATGCCCAGAAGTGATAATCCCTGTGGGATATCAGGTTTCTGTCTAGAGGACAGAGGCACTCATTGTCTGGCCTGTATTTCTTCCTCTGGAAAGAGAGGTCATTTTAGGTCCACCACAGGGGAGAAGCTTTGATGATCTCAACCTTCTGAAATGAAAATAGAATGGGGGCTCATGGCTCAGCCTGTAATCCCGTGCCTTTGGGAAGCTGAGGTGAGTGGATTGCCTGAGCCCGCGGGTTCGAGACCCGCCTGGGCAGCGAGACCTCATCTCTATAAAAAAAAAAAAAAAAAAAAAAAATTAGCCAGGCGTGGTAGTGTGCGCCTGTAGTTCCAGCTACTTGGACGGCTGAGGCGGAAGGATTACCGGAGCCCAGCAGGTCAAGGCTGCGGTGGCCGGGAGCGGCCACTGCACTCCAGTCTGGGTGACAGAGTGAGACTCCAACTCAAAAAAAAAAAAAGAAAAAAAGAAAATAGAACGGGGGTTCCATACCTTACATCTAGCAGAGAGGACTCTGAAAACAACAGGTCAGGGGTCATAATAAAGCTGAGATCCAGAAACTTTCGGTGCTTTCTCCCAGCATTTACTTGGTTACCTCAGTTTGTATCCCAGTTAGGAAAACTCATAGAGGGTTTGTTTATTGTTTATCTGTTTCGGGTGTGGTTGATATGAAGGTGCAGGACTGTGTTGCTTTCCATCTGCAACCTGTTCTCCAGTTGAATGGGCCATGGTCATGCTAAAGAGAGAATGAAGCAGGATGAGGCCCTGGAACTGAGAGGGGGAAGGGAAGGGAGCTGGTTGCCAGCCTGGGCCTGGGAAAGTACTCTGGGCCTGAGCAGTGGAAATTTCCAGAGGCTTCCATAATAAGAGACTAGATTAAATTATTTCTCAGCCCCCTCCTAGCTCACATATTATGTGCTGATTTCACTTCCCTGCTTTCCATGAGCAATGCAGCTAACACAAGCACCAGAGATGAGCTCAGACTTGAGCATGACTCACTGAAGAGAGATGGGGCTGCCAGGCCTCAGGTACCCAGATTATCATCAGCTTCTTCCCAGGCTCCACACACCTGAGGCCTATCCCGTGGGGTGAACACAGTGTACAAGAGTGACTCAAGCCCTGCAGAGACCACCGACAGCTCAGTTCGGTTAGTCTGACAGAAAAGATCTTAAGAAACCTCACCGCATGGGCCCTTCAACAGATGAAAAAGAGCATTCTTTGGGTCCTGTTACTATTTGGGAGACACATGCAAAGGCAGCCTCACCTAGATTCCGAAGTGTGGGCGTAAGTCATCAATAGTTAATAGCACCAGCTGTCAGGACTCACCCTCAGAACTCTACTCCATTCCTTCTCTGCCAGGTTCCTGGACTTCCCACCAGTAAGAGTTGGCAAGTGCTTTAGTATTGGGGTTGGAGGCTGAAAATGTTAGCACTGCTGTCAAGGTGAAGCTAAAATATGTCATTTCCAGGGGACACCCAGTCTATAGGCCATGGTTGAGGTCAGCAGCTTGGAGGTCAACCTGTTGGCTCTGTGAGGGTGGGGACACGCCTAGTAGAGTCTTGAACACCCATTAGTTAGTAGAGTCCCTGATATCCAGTTGTCTCTTAATGAATAGGTGTCCCTTAATAAATGAGAATCCATGATTCTCAGATTTTTTTTTTCCCAGGAGTGTTGTCCTCACTGGCTGTGTTGTATCATGGCTGGTAAGTTTGGAACTTGAGTTTTCTAGGTGTGAATGAGCGATTAGTGTGGAAAGGTGTTGAAGTAGGAGTCACTGAGTGGGTCTTAGAGTGAACTGGAGAGATTAAAAAAAATAGAGGTCTCTGGAACTTGGTTCTGGAAAGGGAAAGGAAGAACTAAGGGAGGAATAATTTCTGAGCTCCTACTCTGTGGGACACACACGGTTGGCACCTCACATGAATTGCTCTCCTTAAATTCTCACCAGAAGTTATCATCCCTCTTTGTTAGCTGAGGTCTGAGAGGCTAAGTGAATTGCCCACAGACAGATCATTTGTGAGTGACACCATCAGGATTCCAATCTAGGACAATACTCCTGGAAAAAAAAATCTAGGTCTCCTGATTTATCTGATAGGCTGTTATTTCCTCCATTTTATAGGGAGGACTGAGGCCCGGGAAAGTGCACTCATAGCTGGATCCAAGTGGGGACTAGAATCCGGGAAACTGGACTCACGGATCTGCTCCTTCTGGCCCACTCATGGACTGCCCGATGTTCTCCAGGACACACAGGTCTCCTACATCCCAGTCGGCACTGAGTGTACTCAGCAGATTGTTCCATTCCCGTAGGGGCAGGGACTCAACCCACCCTATAATCCTCATCTTCTCCTTCATCTGTTCATGCAGCCCCTTCAGGGAGGGCAAACATCTGGCTCACAGCTGGCCTGAGCACGGCTCATGTAACGGCAGAGAATGTGGGCTTCGAGCATGTTTATTTTTCTTTTCTTTTTTTGCTGAAACAAAATTGGATAATAAGCCTGATGAATGAAGCCCCAGTCAGAGAGCATGCAGGGATCCTGACTCTGCCAGAAGTTTAAGGTGGCAAGCTGTGCCACCAGGTTGTCTTCTCTGGGTCCTGGTGTCCCCATCTGTAACAAGTAGGGTTGCCCAAAATGACACCTAAGATCTTCTCTCAGTGCTAACATTCTAGAACGCAATGTAAAACAGGTCACCATACATATACAAGAAGAATAAAATATTCTTCCCCATGTAGCCGATTCTAAAGTAAAATATGCATAAAATATTTTGATATTTAAGTCAACCTTGGCATTTTCTATTCCCTTTATTTTTTACTCTTGTAAGAATTTTTTAAAAAATAGTCTTCATTTTATGAGAAAAAAGATGTTTTACCTTTACAAATGCACAGAATCCCAAATTCTTTGTTCTCATTCATTCTTCTTTTAAACAAAGCATTAGTTAAAACAAAAAAAAATGGGGAAGAATAAATTAGGCTAAATATGAAAACTTTCCCTGTTTATCTGCAACCTCTGACAATTAATATTTGTGTCAACTTGATGAGGCTATGATGCCCAGATGTTTGGCCAAACAACTAATCTAGATGCTGCTGTGAAGGTATTTGTGGGTGTGACTAACATTTACAACCAGTTGACTTTTAGTAAAGAAGATTACCTTCCATAGTGTAGGCAGACCTCATCCAATCGGTTGAAGACTTTAAGAACAAAAACTGAGGTCTCCCAGAGTTGAAATTACACCTCAAGATTCAAAATAGAAAACCTGCCTGTTTCAGTCCAGCCAGCTGGGGAAAAAAAGCAAGCAAGCAAGCAAGCAAGAAAAAGAAAACTGCTTGAGTTTGAGCTTCCAGTATGCTAGCCTGCCCTATGAGTTTTGGACTTGCTAGCTCCCACAATCCTGTTAGACAATTTTTAAAAAATAAATCTGTATCCGTCTGTCTGTCAACCTCTCTATCTCTCACCTATCTATCATGGATCTATCTATTCCTTATTTGATCTGTGTCTCTGGATCGCCCTAATACACATCTGCCAGATTTGAAGATTTGCTTCCCCCAGAAAAGTCACAGGATCCGTGATTCTCAGACTTTTTCCAAGAGTGTTGTCCTCACTGGCTGTGTCATGAAGCTAACACCACTACCTACGTACTAGCTATGGAGCCTGGTACAGGCAGCTTTCCCTCTGGACCTCAGTTCCTGAATCTATGAAGCAGGGGGTGGGGAAGGGGGTATGGGGTGATAACACCTGGCTCGGGGTTTCTGGTGACACATAACATGAACTCCATAAAGAATAAACACTACCTCTATTGTTACTATGGTTCCTCCTCCTCCAATTCCTCCTCCTTCTCCTTCTATCATAATTATTAATTGGACTCAGACAACATTCACGGGGTGCTGCCTGGCTGCCAGGCCCTATGCTAGGGAGCTGGTGACAGGAGATGAAAGTCAACGTCTTTACCCTTCAGGAGCTCAGAGTCAATTGAGAGGAGAAAGCTCCGCATGCTCTGTGAGCCACAAGACAAGACGGTATAAATCAAAGCTCTCACACGCCTTCAAGGCCCAACCCAGATCCTATCTCCTTCACAAAACCTTTCCAGATCCTCCTATTGGAAATTAATCTCCTGACTCCCATATCCCCAGGGCTTTGGTGTGTACCTTTCCTATAGTCCTTACCACTATTTACCTTATATTAGAGTGATTTATGCACATGTCAGCCTCTCCCACTAAAATGTGAATTCTTGAAGACAGAAATATTTACGAAGGGAGTTTCTATGACCTTGGCTATCGCATGAAGGACCAACATAACAGCATCCATAATCCATTTCACATATTACGATGACTCTATGACAAAATAATTAAAATCAAATACAATTAAAACATTATTTTCACATGTTCATTCTCACAGCCAATGTCTTTTTTCATGTCCATTTTATAGATGCTGTGCAGGAGGCTGAGAGGCTTGCCGTGACCTGTGCAAGGTCACAGAACTGGGTAACAGTAGGGCTAAGCCCAGAACTTGGCCGTGTGTGCTCAGCAGTCTACGGCTGGTACTTAACCCATGTGGCAACGTTGCATCTTCCTAGTCCCATTAAATCACCCTTAGTGAGCAATTTTGCATTCTACCATGCAGAAACAGTTTGGCTTCCTTGTCGTGAGTATGGTTAATAAGTTATCTCCCTGTTTAGACATAAAATGAAGCAAGATGAAACAAATTGCATCTTTTCACTGACTTTTCAGAAGGGTTGTGACTCTTGCTCTGACGATTTTTAGGTTTGCAAAGGCTCTTCTGTTCCCAGGGTAGTTTCTTCTACAAAACTGTGGGGCTTGAGAGTGATTAGAGTTGGGTATGATTGAACACTGATCCTTCCACTCTTCCTCCCTCGAACTACTCAGGGCCTTATGACAACACTGAGAGACAAGATCACTCATCTGTTATTGACAGTTGAGGTCACTGAAGCTCTAAGCGGTGGAGTGACTTATGAGGCCAAAGCTACCACTGCCAGGATTCAAACCCACGTCTGTTTTGATGCCGATGACTTTCCATTATGCCCGTATTGAATTCTATTATGACCACATTGAATTTTAGTTGGGAGGGACTGGGAAAGCAGGGCCTGACTCTTCTATCCCTAATGGCCAACTTCATGTGTAAGATACCAATTAGAGGAGTGATTTTTCTGGAAGAATTAGTCAGAATCATTAGATAATGACCATGACCCAAAGAATCACTTCTAAGATTGGTACATGCTGTTCTAAAGCTGAATATGGTGTTCTTTTTGCTTCCCATTTGAAATTTGAGCACATTAATTGGCAGAAGTCTCCACTGTGATCGTTCACTAAATGTCCCTTCCTACAGTCACATCTAACTAATGGAAAGACTGACTTTAGTCAGTCTATTATCCTCTTAGCCCCATTCCTTTACTTCTGCTGTGTTTTTTTTCTTGAAATGTCCTTTCTCTACACCTAGAACTGGGCTCCCATCTCTCTCTTAAGATCCTACTAGACTGGCAATATAAACTAAATGAATTTAGTTGATGCAAATTTGTACTTTGGCAAGATCTGCCTTCATGCAATGAACAGTAGAGGGTGAATCAAAAGCAAAGGATAACTAATAACCAGCGGGAAGGCAGGGAAATTGGTGAAGGTCAGGTTTGGCTGAGGAATTTGAACTTCTTTTGTTGTGCAGCAGGGAGCCATGGACGTTTTTGGAGGAGAGAAGTGAGTCACGTGATGCCACATATTTTAGGAAGGAAAATCTGGTAGGAGAAAATAAAAACATGAAGACTGCTTCGTAGACTCAGAATAGGCTAATTATGAGGGCATGAAGGCTTGAACCAGGGAATTAGCTGTCGACTGGAAAGGAGCAATAGATGAGAGTTATTTTCTAATGGGCTCTCAATAAAATGTGGCATGGCACAGAAGAAAGCATATGGGCTTTGTAATGAGGCAGTCTGGGTTATGAATCTCAGCTCAGCCACCTGCAGGTGTGTGACCTTGGGCAAGTCATGAGTTTTAATTCTTCCTCTGTCAAATAGTAATATTACTGACCACGCACAGGCCTATTGTGAGAATCTACAGTAACAATAGACACACAAAGCTAGTCATATGGCAGCCTATCTGTCAGTGATCCCCCTTTAGTGACAAGCTGGATTGAAGTGTTGCATTTCTGCCCCTTGTCAGCTATTTGAACTTGGGTAAATGACTAACTTAGGCGAAATTCAGTAAGAGGAGAATAATAATGGTTTTCTTACAGAGATGTTGTAATGAATATTAAATTGAATGAGATACAGTTATATAAAATAATTAGATTGTGAAAAGCACATTAAGAATTACTCAGGTAAAAAGTAGTTGTTATTATCATCATTATTAGCACCTGATGAACACTGTTGTTGGGCTGAACCAACTTTCATTCCTACCCCGTTTTCTCTTTTCCTCTCAAACTATAGAATCTCTAAATACTCTCTTCCCCAGCCTTCTTTGCAGTTGGGAGTGGCCATGGGACAGAGTTCTGGCCAATAAGACATGAGCAAATGCCTGTAGAGGGGTGGAGTGGGGAAAGTGGGCAGTGCCTTTACTTTCATGCTTAGACAAAGAGTCCCAGTCAGCGTGGCCTAACCCTATTCTGCCCCTTACTCCTGTCTTAAGTTCAGGGATGATGCCTGAAGCTGGAACAGTCAACTCACAACCATGATGAAAAGGCCAAGAGAATCTTGAAGATGCCAACCTAACATCGGGAAACTACTAGTCTATACCAATGCCAATAGCCATCCATCTATCAAGCTTCCTGTCAAGTGGTGAACAAACCCTCTATGTTGAAGCCACTGTATTTGGGTCCTCTGCATACTTGCAGTGAAATGCAGCCCTAATTGACATAAGAGGTAAGGGAAAGGGAGGAAAGTCACTAGATGATTTTGAGCAACAACATTCCAGCTAAAGGAAGCTATTCCATGTTGTCAGTACAGGTTTCACACTTTCCTTTTTGTAAGGATCTTCCTGACTGGAACCTTCCTTCTCTGCTTAGCCCCTCCTACCTGCATCTCTCTGTGCATAAATCCTTCAAGGTTCAGCCTAGAGCTGCCTCATCTACAAACCATCTCCTTTGTAGAGAGAATGGATCTCCTCTCTTTAAAGTTCTGCTTTAAACATTTTGGTGGCTGTTGTTTTTTAAATCATATTCTCAAAGGGCTATATAGTTTGTTATTGGTATTCATAGCTTCCTCTAGTAGAAACTAAGCTTCTTTAGAGACATTATTTCTGAACGATACATGGCACAATCTTACAAAAAAGTTAGGTGTAAATTGTTATCATTTTGTTTCTTGAATGAATGTTTTATTTATTCAACAAATGTATGCTAAGAATCTACTATGTATGCCATCAAGATTAATAGCATAATGCTATCTGATGACAAAGAGTTTGGGCTCTATAGAATTTACTCAGTCTCTTTTCATCTTTCAAATAGAGAGAATAGTAATAATAGGCATTTTATGAGGAATAATTGAGTTAATATATGTAAAGTATATAGAACAGTTTCTGGAATGCAGCAAACACTCAGGAGATATTTGTTGTTAATATTATTATTATTATTTACCATGACATTAGTCTCTAGGTATATACCTAATTCCTGCCTTACAGCAGGACCTCAATAATTGTTGAATGAATAACTTGTTTATGTGTACCTCTGAAATGTTTAAAAAACTCCAAATGAAACTAATTTAAATTCATATATACTTAAGTATATTAATGTTCGTGAATAATGCATATGAACAAATATGTGTTTTTAAATTGATTTTCTTTACAAATTGCATTGAGAATTTCACAACAGCCCTTGAAGTAATTGGAGAAGCACTGGCAACTACCACAAAGTCAGACACAGGAATGACTGAAGCCAAGTAGGAAATTCATTTGTTTTGGAATTCAACAGTTTTCTATTCTCTGCCTGCTCTGGTTTAGTACCTAGAAAGTCTTCCACCACCTGGGCCTCCTGAGTAACTGGTGGCCCTCTCCTCTGACCTCTGGTCCCCTCTGGTCCCACAGGAACCCCCCCATAGTCTGAGTTCCACATGCAGCAGCAGCTTTATTTGTAACCAACCACTTGCCTAGAACCTGTGTTCCACTATCAGAAGGTCTTGGTTCAGATTCTTTTTCTGCCATTTGTTGGGTGTATAATCCCTCTGGGCCTTAACTCACCACGTACAAAATGGAATCATAAGCGTATCTCTCATACTGAGTCTTAGTTGAGTTACTCCACTGAGTACAGAGCTGAGCACCTGGTACATGGTCAATAGGTATGAACCATCACATCATCCCCGACAGTCCAGGCATGCTGAGCTCTTCACTGGGCTCCTTCAACACTACACAACTTTACATCTGCTCTTCACACTACATGGTCTTTTTTCTTGTTATCTATTGGGTAAACTTCTACTGATTCATCAAGAGTTATCACAGATAACAACCTAGTGAGGTACACCATGTGACATGATCTTGCATTCTCAGAGTTTATAATCTTTTGGGGGAAACCAACAAATAAGCAATAGTTCTAACAACAACAGCACCAACAACAGATACTCTTATGAGTGAACCACTTAAAGCACCCTTTTCCCTAGCATCCATATATCCTACTAGCCTGGGATATTTGATGTCTTTCCATTAATGTAAATGAGTAGATCAATAGCAAAGACCCTGGAAAGAGAATCCTATTCCCTTTAGTTGGGATGGAATGTCAGATCATTGCTGAATCAGGGAGGGACTAATATTTGTTAAGTATGAGTGCTTTATATATCCTTATATTTAATCCTTACTACAACTCTATGAGGTAGGTAGTAGTATTCATTTACACAGAAGAAAACTGAGGCATAGAGATGCCATGTTACTTGCTTGAGGTAACACAGCTAATGGGACTTCATGGGATTTCAACTGAGGTCTCTGCTGACAGAGTCTATGTGTTTCCCTAGGTTTTTCTGGAGAGAAGATAGGGCATCATGGAGTAAGAGGGTGAGTTGAAGATATTTGAGGAGTTAGGGCAGGCGGAAAGACACACTCTTCATCTTTGCCCATCTTATTAAGGACTGTTCCTGACTTAAACCCTATCAGCTGTACATTATTAATAGAAACATATTTCTGCATAGACTTACTTTATTTGCAGAAGGGGAATTACTGTGTCATGGTCACATAGAAGAAGTGGAAACCATTGGGAAACCAAGAACTTTGATCACATGAATTCATAATGACTTACACGTGGTATATTGGAAAGCTTGCTATAAAATGAGCCATTCCTAAATAGGAATCCAGATTCCAACACGTGAGTTGTCAGACTTTAGGCACATGATTTGACCTCATTGAGCCTCAGTTGTCTCATGTAAAAATGGGATTATTGATGGTCTCAACTCAGAGGACTAAAATGAGATTACAAAATGAGGTGTGACTAAGAATGTGTGTATAATTTATCATTTAACCAAGGAAACTTGAGAAGTCAGTTGAGGGGATTGGTCCTGTTAAGAATTATGCTGGGACAACAGGTGTAAACTGATACCATCTGGAGCAAATTGGCTAGTACTATCACACCAGGTATGGTCTACAAGAAGTGTTTAGTACAGTGCCTCACATCTAGTAAGCACATGCGAAGACTCTTCCTTGCTAATATTTTAAATACAATTCCAAAATTAAGCTAGTTTGTACCAGTTAAAATTTTCTGAGCATGTTAGACTCTCAGGGAGAGATACCTCAGCCAGGGTTCTATTAGTCACCAGCTAATCATATTCTCAAGTCTGACAGACCAATGAACATGTAGAGACTCATCAGAACAATACAAGAGGCTTCTCAGGATTGTTAGCGAAGACAACTTAAAAGGATTTGTTCAAAGGGAAGAAGAAGGAAGGTATGTGTTGCCATCTTTAAAAACAAACAGAGAACATACCAGCTTCAGATCAGAAGATGGAAGGGGGATGTAAAGGAACAGAAGGGAACAAGTTAGGACAGTCCGTTTATTAGCCAATATCTGCTAAGGAGTGGAGGCGGAGAGGCCAAAATACTCTAGCAAGATGAGACATCTCCAGCAACTGCTGAACAATACTTTGGCAGATATAGCAGTGGATAAAGGTAGAAATCCTAGGATTTTGTTCTTCTGGACAAACAGTGGATACTTAATAAATGTTAGTTTTTTTTTCCTTTCGCTTCCTCTGTGGAAAGGATTGGTAAAATAATTTGAGAAGCTGATTTCTTTTTTCTTTTTTAATTAATTAATTAATATTTATTATTTTATTTTATTTACACTCATAGTTTATTAGCTGCTGGTTGGAGTAGAAGTTGATGATCACTAATGCCTGCATAGCCATTAGATCTTTTCTTTCCCCTCCCCTCCCCCCACTCTTTCTGCTCTTTTTCCCTCTTCCCCCTTCCCTCTGCCTCTTTCTTTTCTTCCCTCCCTCCCTTTCTCTGCTATTTATTGAGCCAGGAACTGAGAATATGGGGGTGAAGAGACAGGTTTACAAGTTGTCAGGAAGACAGACACCAAGCAGATAATTAACCACAACTATAGTAAATGGCCTGAGACTTGAATCCATTGCTCACCTCAGACCCTTCATTTTTGATGGTGTGTTTGACATGCCCATAAGGCTACTCACAAAGCATCTCAAACACATGTCCAATACCAAACTCATGCTCTTCTCATCACTTCCAGATCTTCTTCCTGACTTACTTTCAGAGTTGATGGTATCACCCTTCACCTGGCCAACTCAAGCCAGAAGAAGTCTTGGGGTTATTTTTAACTCCTGTTTGTCATCTACCATGTGTCATTAAGTCCTGGAGCTTTCCCTGATGTCTCTTCCACCTATAAGCTTGTTTCCTTCCTCACCGCCATTGCTCAAGTTCTGGCTTTCATGGTTTCTACCCAGGATTAATGGCATCACCTCCATTCTCCATTCTTCCCCCTACAATCCTTTCTTCCTAATTATGCCAGAATAAACTTCTGAATACACAGTTCTGGTCATGCCTCTACCTTGCTAAAATGAAAAGGGTCCTTTCATGACTACCTATTTTCTATTGCTCTAAGTGGCTCAGCCTGACATTTAAATCCCATCACAAAAATTCCTGACTGCTTTGCCAGCCGGTTTCTATCTCTATTCCTAACCATTTAAGCCTGAGCCAGAGCAGAGGCAGTATCCATATATGCATGGACCCTGATGGGGTGTCTAGCATTGTCCTCCAAATAGTGCTTCCTGTTTATTGGCCAAGTTACATGTACTGTATGCTTGAACATTTCCAGGGATGGTAAATCCATGACTTCATGTCATTGTTGGGTTGCTCTGGGCAGTTAGCTGTGTTCATTGAATATCTGTGTGCTTAGGAATTGTGCTAGGCACTAACATACATCATCCCCAATTTTCAAATCATTATTGTGAAGGCATGACTTCTTGTAAACTCTGCTCGCTACTGCATCTCTAGCATCTAAAATAGTGTCTTTGCACATAATATTTGTTGACTAAATAATTGCATACAGTTCAATTTTATGGATATGAAAATAGGTCCAGAGAGTTTGGCAACTTGTCCAAAGAATAGGTAGTGGATTGAGAACTCAAATGTAGATTTGTTCAACTCCTAGGTACTTTATTTATGGTCCATTGGAGTAGAGTTGTGGGGGGAATGTGCTTTGTGTTTTCATAGAGACCTACAGAAAGGTCATGGAAGAGTGTGAATTCTGACCATACTTTTTGGTTGCAATAGAGATGAACATGTGTGTATGTGTGTGTGTGTGTGTGTGTGTGTGTGTGTGTGTGTGTGTGTGTGTGTGAAGGAATCTTTGAGGTGAAATAGCAGTCAAAGCTTAGGAAATGTGGGATCGAAGAATGTAGAGGTCCTCTTCTCCTCCAATAACCACCCTCCCACTGGCTTGCCATCTTCATCATCACCAACAATAAAAAGACAAAATATAGTAGGAGATCCCAGGTTTATGTTCAGTCTGCCTTGTCACAATAAGAAACTTATTTGCTAAGTTCCTTCAGTGACAAGAAAACAGCAGCCCTTGTGACATCTTCACCCAGATACCCTCCACCACTCATCTTGCCACATCTATCAACTATTTACCCATTTGAGTAGTGGGAGGAATAAGCAGCTTCACGATCAATCACGTTTTCCCTGAGTGTCTAGAGTTAAAAAAATCATTTGTATTTCCACAATGGTCTGGTGGTCCCTTATCCCATCCATCAATGTGAATGGTAAATTGGCTGCCTTGTTTCCATCTGATCTTTAATTGAATAACTGCATGTCATCAACACAAATTTGCAGTTTGGCCTAGAGCTTGTTTTGGAGGGACTCTGCTTCCTTACTAAGTGTTACCAATTTTACATATATATTATATCCACATATATTGCGTGGATAGTGTGTGTGAGGAGGGAGAGAGGGAAAGAGGTGACTGGGGTGGGGAAAAAGTAGAAGTAAAGGTGTTAAAACTGCATATACATATGCTACTAATTAAAATGGGAAAATAAAATTATTTCACTTGGGGCCACAGGCAACGAATGTTCCTTGGGGGAAACAAAGTGGAGCCTCTAATACTCAGAGATTTGCAACTGGATAATAACTTTGCAAAATGTGACTGACAGTTACCAGATTATCTCCTTAAGCACACCTTTATTTCTATTAAGTAGGGCTTACGTTCCCAGCAGGTTTCCAACATGTGTTAATGCTGAACATCCCCTGGAAGAATCAAAGGGCTGTAGTGACTGGAGCTTTGTGGAGGAACTCTGCAGACAGAAACATTCTGGGAAGAGGGGTGGAAAAACCAGTGTGGAGCAAAAACAGCTTCAGCCTGCTCTGGCTTAAACAGATGCCTTATCCCTCCACCGGCTCAGTGTCAAGAGCATCAGAGAAAGATGCAGAGAAAGGCATGGAAATCAGCAAACACTGCAGAAATATGTTGTCTTTTTTTCTCAATAAAATCTTGGAATTCCAAAAGTCAGTTTTTTAAAATAGCTAATTATCATAAGGACACAGCATTTATTTTATTATGAATGTTCTTTTCTTTCACTGCAAATGTCCATAACTTTGACTAGTTAACCTGGATATAAATTCTCTGAAGGAGATTAAAATGATCAGAGTTTCTGGAACCTCCCCCTAGGAGTTTGTAAAGAAAGGATAAAGGGATATAGACACCTGCTAAGAGTCTATACTAGGTGCTGTGTTTATATTAACTTGGTCAGACTGCACTCCAAACTAGGTATTATTATCCCATGTTGGCGATGAGAAAACTGAGTCTCAGAGAGGTCCATTACCTTGCTTATGAATCCATACTGAGGAAATCATGGAGTCAGAATTTGAACCTAGATTCTCCCTCATTAGCCAGCTAAGTAAATGGCACAAAGTGCTTAGGAATTATGGGATGTTTTCTCTCTGGATCTCTTTTTAAAGGATTCCTGCTTCCCCTTCCCTTTCCCCTCTTCTTCCCCCTCTTCCTCCTCTTCCCCTCCTTCCTCCCTTCCTCTTTTTCTTCTTCCTCCTCCTTAAAATTTTCTCCCAGTTTCTAAATATGTGGGTATTTTCCACTGACTTCTCCAGATCCACTTCCCACCCTGATCGGTACCCCACAGAACTCTCTGTGACCTCTGGCTTTGAGTGGTGTTTGACCTTTGGGAGATGCTGGCAGTGGATTGCAGGGAGGGCAATGACATCCTTGAGATATTTATTTCCCAGGCTCCCTCGTAGCTTGCTGCTGTGGTGGCTGCCTATGTTCTGTCAGGTGGTGTCTTCTATATCACCTCTCTCTAAATTCCAGTGTGTCAACAGTTCCGAAATGTTTTGATCTCAGGACCACATTATGCTTTTTTTTTTGAGTTGGAGTCTCACGCTCAAGGCCATCCCAGCGTCGACCTGCTGAGCTCAGGTAACGCTTCTGCTTCAGCCTTCCAAGTAGTGGAACTACAGGTGTGCACTTCCACGCCCAGCTAATTTTTTGATTTACTGTAGAGATGAGGGCTTGCCAAGTTGCCCAGGCTGCTTCGAACCTCTGGGCTCAGGCAATCCTCTTACCTCGGCCTCCTAAAATGCTGGGATTACAGGCTTAAACCACTGCACCCAGCCCACATTATGCTTTTAAAAATTGTGGAGGACTCCCAAAGACCTTTTGTTTCATTCTCTCAATGTTGACTGTATTAGAAGTTAAGCCTGAGACGTTCTCAAACATAAGAATACACAAACATACATTTCATTAGCCTTCAGAGCCATGATACCATCACAATTCATGTAGCCTCTGTACAAAGTTTTGTGCACAAAACTCCATCATGCACTCATGAGAGAATGAGAGTGAAAAAGACAAACAGTATTATTATAAAATAATGTTGGCCTTTTGGACCCCTAATGGACTCTCAGGGACCTCCCACCATTCCTTCTTCCCAAACTGTTTCTTCAGGCTCACTCACAGGGTGCTTTTCCAGCCCTTGTGGGGTCCCTTTACTCTGCTCAAACCTCCCTACTTACTCCTTTTATTCAAGGCTCCTCAATGACTCCATTTGAGTGTGGCATCTACTTCTCACCTGAACCCTGACTCCTCCCTGGCTGGAGGTATAGCTGGGATTTTACCTTGGAGGAAGAGTTTTCCCAGGAATGCCAGGAATAAAGAAAAACATTCCCTCCACTGGCAATGACTTTAATTCATCTTTTAAGTTTTACTGTCAGGCCTCTGTATCCAAATTGAAAATATTAACAACAAAAAGAGGATGAACATGTACATGCCTTTTTTTTCCTTGTGAATATTCCCTAGGCAATACAGTATAACAACTATTTATGTAGAATTTGCCTTTATTAGGTATTATATGTAATCTAAAGTATACAGGAGGAAGTGCATAGGTTATATGCAAACACTACACCATTTTATTTATTTATTTATTTATTTGGGGATGGAGTTTCATTCTGTCGCCCAGACTGCAGTGCAGTGGCCGCTCCCGGCCAGCGCGGCCTCGACCTGCTGGGCTCCGGCGATCCTTCCGCCTCAGCCTTCCGAGTAGCTGGGATTACAGGCGCGTGCTACTACACTCAGTTAATTTTTTGATTTATTGTAGAGATGAGATCTCACCAAGTTGCCCAGGTGGGTCTCGAACCCACGGGCTCAGGCAATTCACTCACCTCAGCCTCCCAAGGCGCGGGATTACAGGCTGAGCCACCGAGTCCGGCTACCATTTTATATAAGGGACCTGAACATCTATGGATTCTGGTAGTAACATGATGTGGGGGTGGGGTGGGGTTCCTGAAACCAATTTCTTAAAAATACGGAGGAATGACTGTATGGATTACTTCTTCACCAATCATAGGTAGTGTCTATAATTAGAGAGATAACAGTTTTTCTGTCCCTGACCCTGGCCAGAACATGGGAGACTTGTTTCTTCTTAGAGGGGTAGACATACTGGATCATTTTCAGAGGAAGACAGGTGAGAGTCTGAAACCAAGTTCATCAGGAAGAGTTGAAGAAGTAGCTTCTTCTGAAGAAAAGAAGTTTGGGGAACTTGGTAATTTTCATGCATTTCTTGCTCTGCAAACCTTTCTTGCTCCAAAAAGAGAGTTCTTCATTCCTTCTTCTGGGCTCCCACTGAATTTGAGTTTGATTTCAATTGTGCCATGTCACTTTATATTATCATTATTTTCATATATCTCCCCTTCTAGACAGCTAGCTCTTTAAGACAATGTTAGCTGTAAAAGCAGTCTCATCTTTGTAGTATAATACATTTAAATTTGTTTATTGAAGAAAGAAATGGAGATGCCATTTTCTGCTAAGTGCCATTTTTGTTTCCCATAGTTCACGTAAGACAATTCCTGCTTACCAACAAAAACTTTTTTTTAAATAAATCACCCAGGAAGTCATTCCATTTGCCTGCAGAGGAAGAAATGGAAGCTCCAGAAATGATTATACAGGTGTGGTGATATTTGGGAGATAGCTTGAATTTGAAATAAAACAGAGTGAGCCCCAATCCCAGTCCCACCACTGGTCAACTAAGCTGCCTTTTGCAAGCTCTTGTTTTCTATTAACCTCAGATTCTTAGAATGAATGACTTGGACTAGCAGAGTAGATTCTAATTTGTGTGTGTGGTTCTCCAACTCAGAGTGTTTTTACATATGGGCACCACGTATTGTTGGACACCTAAAAAATTAGTATATCTTGCTTATATTTCAGCTGTTTTCACATCTATAGATATGTGGTTATAATTGATAAAATACCATTTTTTTTGAGTCATTATCTCACTTTGGAGTACAGTGACATGATCATGGGTCACTGTGCAGCCTTGATCTCCTTGGTTCAGGTGATCCTTCCACCTCAGTCTCCTGAGTAGCTGGGACTACAGGTACATGTCACCATGCCCGGGTAATTTTATGATTTTTTTTGTAGAGATGAAGTCTTGCTATGTCGCCTAGGCTGATCTCAAACTTCTAGGCTCAAGCAATTCTCCCACCTCAGCCTACCAAGGTGCTGAGATTATGGGTGTGAGTCACTGTGCCTGGCCTGATAAAATAAAAGATTGTTCATGCAGTCTTTGTTGTATTAATTTTGCTTTTTCTTTCTAATCAAGAAAGAATAAAATTATCTGGTATGGTAAGATTCACAAAATACTCTGACATTAAAAAGAAGCTCTCGTTCTTGGAAAAATTGGAAATCACTGAGCCTCAAGTCTTGGTTTGGCTCTGAAGTTTGTGGCTCTGATGCAGAGAGGAAAGGCAGGGCTAACTATAAAAATGAACTCTGAAGCAGGAAATACCCAGCAAAAGCTAGTGTTCATATTTTCTAGATTTCTAATTTATTTTTCTCTCCATAGACAGTATCTATGACATAAAGACAAAGTCCCATATTATGAAAAGAGCAAGTATTTAAAAAGCACAGTGCAATATTTATTTTATAAACATTGAGAAAACTTTGCTTGCGATCACTTTTGGATAAACGATTTTAATTATCATTACTCAAAAGTATTTTAGAAATTTCTTTCCTCTAATAGAGGAGGCAGATGTGGAGGAAAATTCAAGCTTTGAGCAGCATGCTTTAGGAGCCACTAAACAGATTTTTAAAATTTAGTTCATTTTCAGTGATATTTGCCAAAGCCTAATTCAAGGAATTCAGTAGCAATTGAATGGAAATTGTTAATTCCTAGAACTAATGAACTAAAGAGCAATGCTTTAAATTTTTTTAGTAATAACTATATTTTTTAACTTACTAAAATAATACATATCCATTGTAGAATTTGGAAAATATATAACAGCTCAAAAGAAGTTATAAACTACTGTTAATCTACATGCTGTCTTTTATGTGATTGCATACATCTCTATCTCTATATTTAGAAATTTAAAATTCTGTTGTATCATTCACTGTTCGATAACTTGCTTTCTCTTAAAATGTTTTATTATAATATTCATACATAAAGGACTGTAGGTAAGGTATATGAAGTTAAAAAACACGATAATAAAATTTTGAATGTTGTAATAGTGTTTTCTTACTATAAGGGTTTGTGAAAGTATTTTTATTCTATTATACATTTACAAGATTCACCCAACTTATTATTCATAGCTGCATTAAAATTTTTTATTGCTATATAATATTCTACTGTGTGAATGTACCGTACTTTATTCTGCTGTTGATGGACTTCGAGTTATTTCAAGATTTTTTTCTTTCAAAAAAAGAAAAACTACTGCCATGAAAATTCTTATATTTGCTTCCTGGTCCACATGTATAGGAAGTTTTCTAGGGTATATACTAGTAGTGGACTAGATTGTAGTTTTCCAAATTAGTTGAATTCTACTCGATATAAATAGAAGTCTCCATTTCCTTAAATTTTGGCAATATTAGATATTTTCCTTAAAGTATTACTTATATAGATCTCATTGTAGTTTCAATTTGTACTTTCCTATTTTAAAATGTTTATTTAACATTTGTGTTTTCTTTTATGTGACAAACCCATTCAAATCTTTTGTTCATTCTATTGTTTTGATTAACTTTCTGTTATTGGTATGTAGTTTACATTATTATTAGTAAAAGGAAGTTCTTTCACTGATACAGCACTTTTACGACTGACATTTTAATTGACCAGTCAGAATGATTTCAAACACCTTTCTGTTGCTGCCTCATAATACTGAAGTTTCAAAGCCAAATAATTATTTTCTCAGACTCTTTTGCAAGTAGGAGTAATCCTGTGACTCATTTCTGGGGCCATGACATGTAAGCAACATCTGTGGATGTATCTGAGAAAGCTTTTGCTATCCAGATCAAATGATACAGATGCAGCTGTTATAAACCTTGTGTCTCCCTTGCTCAGTCCTGACTTGAATGCAGATATGATGCTAGGAGCTACAATAGCCATATGATGGGCATGAGGGAAAGGCTAAGAAACTGATGAAGATCCGGGCCTTGACAATTCTTATGCTCATTCATCTCCAAACTTGTGGTTATGTGATTTTTAAAAAATCTGTTTTGCTTAGATACTGTATATCCAATTTGCTACTAACTAGAGTGGAACGCAGTCCTGACTGATGAAGATCTTATCCACTAAGTCCTCAGACTAGATTCTCCCATCCAGCAGCGTCCAAAGAGGGAGTAAAGAAATTTAATCAACAATTTTGTTGATTCAGAACACACAATTGTGAACACAGCTGGGATGATCTGCCCATGCCCTTTCTTTTCATCCTTTGGGTGTACACTTTGCCTCCCCTTCCTCTGGCTTAACCCTTTGCCTCTTTATTATTTCTAAGGAAGTACTACAGTTTTTCCTACTTCTTGGCCTTCAAACATCCTGTTTTACTAAGCTAAACCCATCTCTTCTCACCTAATCATAAAGTAGATCACAATTTGTTTTCCCAATCAGGTTTGGCATTCTGCCAGAGAATACTCTATATCAATTTTGTTTTTTAAAAATATAGTTTATTTAGAAAGTGAATTAGAAAGAGAGGAGATACACCTCCCCAGGATAGGGGAGGAGGCCAAAGCCAAGAAACATGGTGGTGATAGCTTAAAGAGCCACATGGACACACCAGATTTTAACAAAAAATGGTCAGTTTTGTTCTTAATTTTATACCTATCATAGCCTAGCAGCTCATATGAGAGACAGGAAGCACCCAGAGATATTTTGTTAGAGGAACAGATGAATGTCCAATGTGCCAGACAGCAGACATGTCCTGCCTGTCATGTCCTTCCCAACATGTCTTCCCTTTAATATATCTACCTTTCTAATTAAAAACAAAAAGAATGCCCAATGTGCCAACCAAATGTCAAAAAAGCCTATCCTTAGTTTCTCCTTAACTTCCTATGCCTCAGGTTATTTCCCCTTTGAAATGAGAAAATAATCCCTCCCTCTCAGTATAGTTTGGGAATTAAAGGTGATCACTGGGTATATGTACTTGGAGTGAGGTTTGTGCTCTTTGTCTCTAATCAGGGGAATATGTATTCCCGAGTTAGCAATTTTTTTCTTCCAATTCTTATTCTTCAAATTTAAAAAGTGACATTTGGTATAGTTATTATTAGCGATCATTATTATTTAATCTAACATTTGTTGAGCACTTGCTTATGTACTTTGTATGCCAAGCACTTTATATATGCCACTTCTTTATTTTTGAGATTATTATCCCTTTCTGTAGATTTGTTATTATCCCTTTCTATAGATAAGGAAACTGAGGCTGAGCAGGGCTAAGTGCAAGCCTCTTGGGGTACTCTGCTGTTACTTGTAGACATACATGATAAAATTGTGATTGATCAGTAACTACCTAATCAGAGAATCTATTTACAGGAAAGGTTTTCTGCACTTGATTCATTTTGCTACTTTCTTGAGAAAAAGGCAAAGCAGAATAAAACACGCTGCTATCAGATTTTTTTCAGAAAAGTAACTTCCAAAGACTGCTCTGAGGTCAATATGGATTTTCATTCCAATCTTCTCTCCTTCCAGAGCCACAGACTCTGAAAGAAACATTGACACTCAAGCTGGTGACCTTAAGGCAAGATTCTCAGCCAGAAAACAATGAGTGAGTCCTGCTTGGGCAGTGTGCTTTTGAGGTTCAAAAGTAGATTAGCACATTTTATAGAAATTTTGCTACAAGAATGGAAAGCAGAGGCATTTATTTTATCCAGGGCTGCTAGTTTAGTACATTACATGCAGGGGGTTCTTCATGCATGCTGGTTGAAATACATTCCATAAGCATCATGATATAGCGACATTTTATTATAATGTTCAGTGTTCAACATAGTTTATTTTAAAGGCCACTCAGTAGAGAAAGTGCGGCTCTTCAAAATTTGCCCCAATCTATGATCCCAGTTTCTTCTCTTACCAGTGTACCCCTGCACATAGTTCTAATCACACCAGAGTACTGTTTTCTGAACACACCCTAATGCTCTTCTACCTTTTCTTGTGCTGTGTATACTTCCTAGAATTCCTACACCATGTTCCCCTCTCCTTTAAACAGAACAAAACAAAACACAGGCCAACGCATCCTATATTTCTTCGTTAGACTGACCTCTTCATTCTGACCGTTCTAGCTAAGACATACCTAATCCTCCATACTCATGAGCTTCCATATCTTCTACATACAATTATGGTAGCCTTTTCAATTTTGTGGCATAGTGTGGCTGGTAGATAAAGCATAGACCATAGAGTTAGAAATATCTGGATACAAATCCCAAGTCTGCCACATAAAAGTCATGTGCCTTGGTGATATTGACCTAAATGTGAGCTTCCCTTTTCTTTTTTGAAAATGTGGATAATATTACCTGCCTATTAGGGCTGTTATGAGAAATAAGAAAGGGACCATGCAAAGCACTCAGTACAGCATCTGATACATGGCCGGCCACTGCTTCTTTTTTTTTTTTTTTTTGAGTTAGAGTCTCACTCTGTCACCCAGACTGGAGTGCAGTGGCCGCTCCCAGCCACTGCAGCCTCGACCTGCTGGGCTCCGGCAATCCTTCCGCCTCAGCCTTCCGAGTAGCCGGAATTACAGACATGCGATACCATGCTCAGCTGATTTTTTGATTTATTGTAGAGATGAGGTCTCGTCAAGTTGCCCAGGCGGGTCTCGAACCTGCGGGCTCAGGCAATCTACTCACCTCAGCCTCCCAAAGCGTGGGATTACAGGCTGAGCCACCAAGCCTGCCTGGCTACTGCTTCTTTCTGCTCATTCAGGTTTTCAGCTCAAATGTAATCTCTTGAGAATGGTCCCTATTTTCTATTCCACCCCTCCTCTGCAGAACATTCTTTAAGCTCCAGACCCAAGCAGTCATGCTCAGATTTCAACTCTACCACTTCTTAGTTTGCATAAGTTTGATTAAGTTACTTAACTCTCTTGCTTCACTTTCATCATATGCAAAATGGGACTACTACCAGTAATTAACTCATAGGCATGTTGTAGGGATCGTTTAGACCTTAGAACAGTGCTAGACTTAGAATACATTCTGGCTGTTCACTTCCCTATCCCAGGGTCTACAATAGAGTTTGACTCAAAAGGGTACTCATTTTATGTTTGTTGATTGAATGGTTGGATGTGTATGCCCTTGCTCTTTTATTCTTCCTTTGCATACCTGGCTCTCCATAGAGTGCTGATTCCTTTAGGGGCAGGAAAATGGTATCATTGTAATTATTTGTCCAGCACAAGATCTGGCACCAGGCAATGCTGAGTCAATTTATGGAGTGGAAGGGAATTTTTCAGCTGTGTGCTCCTGCTGTGTGATTCCCTGGAAATGAGTTCAGTAGCATCAGGGGGCAGGAAAGCCAACGTTCCACCCACCAGTCAGCAACCTCTTGCCACCACTTACTCAAGTTCACTTAGCAGAGGATGTCCCAGGGATGGAAAGTTATTTCGTCTTTGGCATGACAAAGACCCAGACCATTGTCTGTCTTGACTGGGGACAAGATTTATCTTGTTCTATTGGCAGATTCATTAGATGATGCCCTGTTTGGCTGGCAGTAAGAGGACTCTTCTTTTTTATGGTTTTAATCTCTTGAATCAATACTCATTCATACCTCCCTTTGTTTTTAGACAGAGACCACTAAGCTGATATGATATTTCTACACCAAGAGGACAGCGTGGACCATGAGAAGGAGTCTGGGGAAAGAGTCAGGGACTTTGCTTTTACTTCTGGGGTAAATTTGTTTAACTGCTTTGCAAGCTTCCAAAAAGAGGTGGCACGAAAGGAGTGGAGAACACAGTCAATTAAAATTCAGTCCCAACCAACAAAGAGAAGTAGGCCAGGGCTGGCTAACAGAGAGCCATTGACAGAAAGAGGCCTTGGCACTGGGAGCCCACATTGCTTGAATGAAAAAAAGAGAACCTCCTAAAGCAGAGAGTTGTATTGTCCATATCTGGGTTTGTGAAGTGTGTGTTTCTCTCACGCAGAGCCCACAGCATAGTCCCTTTGGCTCACTTTCCATTCTCCCCCCCTCATCTCTACAGGACACAGATGATTCTTGTCCATTCCCATCACTGAATGTTCTTCCTATTGCCAGATGTAGTGTCTGCATGTAGCCTGCAGGCAGGTTCCGAGTCTGCTACTAGACAGATGCCATCTCATAATACGTTTACTCCTCGTGCCAATGTGAGAGTCTTTCTCCAAGTCCTCTGCTGGCTGATCACTTTTTAGGTCAGAAGAGAGGAAAGAGAGGATGAGAGAGAGGGAGAGAGACTGAGGAAGCCAAGGGCATATGAGATTTGAAATTTCGGACTTTTAAGCGTGATGTGATGGGAGGACACTTGAGAGAATGGCATACCCTGCTTCGCTTGTATGTCCTTGGAAATGGACATGAAATCTGAAGCATAGAAATGTCAATCAAAAACTCATGGAATAAGGGCATTCTCTTAACAGTGGAAAGTCATTAAAATTCACTAATTTATCTTAATTTTTAGACATAACATTTGATATATAGCCCTTTCATTTTGTACATGATCTTTAATTTGAATCTTGCACAACTGAATACTCGGTTGGCAGGTTTGAGTCTAAAATTGTCCAGCTGAGGCCAGAGTGGACTTTTTTGGACAGGTTTTAAATTTGTTGTCCTTGACTCAGTTGTATTAAGGTAGCAATACCTAGTTTTACTTTCTGTAGCTGTCACATTAGCTATTATAACTATCATACTGTTATTCTCATTACAGATGAGGAAGGAAAACCACTGTTGTCCGGGAGGTGGCATCTCTGTGTTCACAGTGTTCAGTTCATTAACTGAATGACAGCAGAGCATGAAGCTGAAAAGTCCTGGTTTCTAAAAAAAATCCAATGTTATGTAGTCAAGAGCCAACTGTGATAGGCAAAACCATAGGCTGTATAAACAAAGTAGGATTTCAGTTCCATTTGCTGAATCTGAAACTCCTTCCATCGTTTCTGGGGTTTAAAAGACAATTACATCTTTAAAGGTCAATGCTATATATATCAACATCATAATGAGCTAAAGTAGGATAATAGAAGAAATAAGGAATCAGAATTAGAATAAGTCCTATTGTTAACTAGCAGAGAAATTTACTTGTCTTTGAGGGGCCTGACCAGTTTCAGCACTTGATAACACTTTCATCCATCATAGTTAACCCAAAGCCACTCAAATGAACCTTTCCTCCTGTTATACTGGGGTGCAATGAAAACCAAAGACTTTAGAATCTGAGGCTCATCTTCTGCATGAACTTGGGTACATTCATTGTACCCTCCATAGTTTCATTTCACTTATAAAATGGGGAGACTTAGATTAGGCATGGTGGCTCCTACCTGTAATCCCAGCATTTTGGGAGGCTGAGGTGGGAAGATTGCTTGAGCCCAGGAGTCTGAGACCAACGTGAGCAACATAGCAAGAGCTATGTTAGCCGACCTTGGTGGTGTGTGCCTATAGTCCCAGCTACTCAGGAGCCTGAGGTGGAAGTATTGCCTGAGTCCAGAAGGTTGAGGCTGCAGTGAGCCATGTTTGTGCCACTGTATTCCATCCTGGGCAATAGAGTGAGATCCCTGACTCAATAAAATAAAGTAAAATAAAATAAAATAGACAATTTTAACTCATAAGATTATTGTGAGGTTTAAGTGAATATATAAAATTATTAGCACAATCTGACATAATGAATAGTTAGACCAGTGGTTCTTAATTTGGGACAATGTTGTCCCCCAGAGGACATTTGTTAATGTCTGAGACATGATCATAACTATGATGGGGAGAAGGGAGGAGGAGGGGCAACTGGCATCTAATAGGTAGATGTCAGGGGATATTAAACATCCCATAATCCACAGCATGGCCCTCTACAAGAAGATATTAATTATCTGTCCCAAAATGTCAGTAGTGCTGAGACTGAGAAACACTGGCTGTATAAATAGTAACTATTACGTGGCAAGCAGTTCTTGTACATGTCTGATCTTTTCTAGTTCTACAGGTTCCAAAGGTGGCTGTTATAATTCCAGGCTGATAATAATGACAACATCCTCTCATTTACAAAAAACTTCCATATATTATCTCATTTAATTTTCAAAAGAAGCTGTGTGTAAGAATTATTGATGCACTCTTCATTTAACAGTTGAGAAGGTGAAGGCTCAGAGATCCTAGATCACTCAGCTGGTAAGCAGCATGCCCAGTTCTCCTGCTTCTCCTGCTTTTAGTTTCTGTACACTATCCACATGCTTATAGCATGTTTATACAACACAGAGGCTCAGCTTTGGCACTTTGGGTAATCAGTTCATCTGTTAAATGGGATAAATCATGCTAATCTTTGGAAAGCAACTGTTGCAGGGATGACATGAAAAAACCAGAGCTCTATCAATATCCCTGCTTTCTCTCGATGACTGGCAACGAACAGTCTTCAACCCTTCATTTCTGAGCCAAGAGACCCCTCAAAGCCAAACCAGGCCTTCTGTGCTGTTGTCTTTCCCATGAGCCTCCAGCTTCACCAAGCCCAATAAGCCACAGTTGCTTTGTTTGCTGAATGACGCTGCTTGTCAGGCACCACTCCGTGCTGGTCACCGAGACTTTGCAGGAGCCATCATTCCTGGTGCTCAGTACCCTGAGGCTGATTCCTTGACAACTGTTAAACTGCTCTCTCATTACCTACCAAGAGGGTCACCTTTCTGACAGACAGCTTTGAAAATTCTTTATTAAATTTTTTTTAGTAGAAAAGACAGATTATTATAGTTCTGACATGCTCTACTTATTATGACATGAAACAATGTTCTTGTTTCTTTTGCTTGGGGACGTTTAACTGCTGACTTTGACTCACATGGTGTGTCACTATGATGCATTAGTTAGCAGATCAGACCTTTCATAACCTTTACATATTCATTCATTCACTCACTCAACTAGACTTTGAATGTCTACTGTGAATCTGGCACTCTGTTAGGTATTTAGTGGGTTACAAAACAAAACAAAACACCAAAACATTTATACTCAGTTTTTAATCTGAGGATTTCTCAGCCTAATAGGCAATACAAAGGTGTAAAAAAGATAAAAATTTAAAGTGGTAATAAGTGAGATAGAAAAGACATACGTTGTTCCTGGTAACAAGCTTTGGCAGGGTGGAAACTGGGACTGGTAGTGTACCTGGTTCACTCTGGATGTTGATAGCCAGAGGAGCAGTAGAGGTTGAAGACTGAATTTTGTTGGAAGACACTGTAATCTGTGTGCAGGGGTTGGAAGAGGAGCTGACCGTCCACAATGGAAATAAGCTGGCAATAATTCCATCCTGGGAGGAGGCCTGGATGCCAGTGTTTTGGCTTGAGTGACTTTTTCATGGTCCTGATAGACATTTGATGAGTAATATCTCAAAGGTACCATGGAGCAGCTGAATGTATGAGCAGAGAGCTGTAGAAAAGGGAGTTGCTAATGCTGCTGGGAAGGTGGGGAAAGTGCCTCAAAGGCATGATATTTGAACAGGACGGTAAACATTCAGAGAGACTTACCATGTGGGAAGAGGAAGTATGGCATCTGAGCAGAGCAAAGGTGAAGGCAATGTGTTCTGAGAAGATGATGATGTGTTTAGAACAAAGCATGGGAGAGGTTGCACTGAGGGTGAGGCTCAGGGTACATTGAGGCCATTTGAATGCCAGGCCATGGAGTCCAGACTTTCTCCAGCAGAACTTGCTGGGCTCATGGTTGATTTACAAAGAGGAGTTGTATGACAAGATCTGCAGTGCAGACATACTTTTCCAGGGGCAGTATGGGTTTGTGGGAGGATGGATGGAAAGCTCAGAGACACAAGGCAAATGGACAAGTCAGGCAGCTGCCACAACTACCCGAGAGACAGGATATGAGACCTTTCGCAGGTCTCATTCCAGCCAAACAGTTTGGTGCTTCCTTCCAAAGTTCAAATAAATCCATTCTTATATTTAGGAGACCCTCCACAAATTTATTAAACAAACAAACAGGAAAAGACCAAGGATCAATGAGCTTCTTAACAATTTAAAAGGCAAAACTAGCTGGGCTCGGTGGCTCAGCCTGTAATCCCGCGCCTTTGGGAGGCTGAGGTGAGTGGATTGCCTGAGCCCGCGGGTTCGAGACCCGCCTGGGCAGTGAGACCTCATCTCTACAATAAATAAAAAAAAAAAAATCAGCCAGGTGTGGTAGCGCATGCCTGTAATTCCAGCTACTTGGAAGGCTGAGGTGGAAGGATCGCCGGAGCCCAGCAGGTCGAGGCTGCGGTGGCCAGGAGCGGTCACTGCACTCCAGTCTGGGTGACAGAGTGAGACTCCAATTCAAAAAAAAAAAAAAGGCAAAACTAACATGTGTTAAATACTCTAGTACCTTGTAGAATTTGAAGCTCATTTATTTATGAAATAAATGCATATAGACATAAGAAATATGAGATGTGGAATAAGGACAAGAGTCTGGTAAAAGGGGCACTGAAAAAGTAAACTTTCCTGCTCTCATTCTGAGTCTACTCTTATGATCATGCATGTGTAACACATGCTGTTTGATGTGACTTGTCCTCTCAGTAAACATCACATCTCTAATTTATTAAGTACCTGTTATACTTCATCATGCGCAGTACTCAGGATAGGGTAGCACATATATTATTCCAGTTAATGTTTATAACAACTGCAAAGCAAGCTGTATCAGGCCTGAGGCTCAGAGAGCTTAGGTATTTGCCCAAGATCACAGAGTAGTAAGCAGAATTGGGATTTGAACTACAATCTTTCCAGCTCTAAAGGCTTCTGCCTTAGTGAGTACAACATTTCCATCATTGCAGGATGAGAAATGCTTGAAAACCATTAATATCACCTTTCTTTCTGGTCTCTGATTGTGTCTTTTAAATACTGATGTGAACAGAAAAATCAGATTTGGGGTGAGGAAGGAAGTGGTGAGAAAGAGGAAAGGGAGAATAAATTATCTATCTCCAACTTTTCCTTTGGCCTTGTGTAAACTTGCTACCCTCTTTGAACCTGTGATTTTTCTTCAGTTAAAAAAAAAGATGAACCAAATCAAATGCAAGATACACTTTGCCATAATATTCCTAGGATTCTTTACCCTGAGCTGAGCTTGATCTGTAGTGGAAATCAAGGTTGTGAAATGCAATGGTTTTCAGTTTTTTAAACAAGTCTGAAAATAAAACAAGAAATCATTGTGTTTCTTTTCAGAAGAGAATGGAAATGTCATAAAACTTGCAGCATTCCCAGATTTAGCAAATAAAAATATAGGCTGTTCAGTTAAATTTGAATCTCAGATAAGCAACAAATATTTCCTTAGTATAAACATGTGTAAGGCGATATTTGGATCATGGCTATGCTAAAAATTAATCATTGTTTATGTGAACTTCAAGATTAAATGGGCATCCTGAATATTATTTGGCAACCTAAAACCTTGACAAAGTAAAAATAGTAGCATAACTGATTAAAATCAGAAGGAAAGGCCAAAAAAAGTGTAGGGGAGCTGGTTTCCTTATCCTACAGATAGGCAACTCAATTGATTTCATCTAAAATGAGAGTTAAAGATAGAGTTTTAAGTTTAGTGTTTGTAGTTATAAAGTTAACCACTAGTGAAGCTGAGCAGGAAAATATAGTATCAACAATAAAAACCCCAGGAGGGTGGGAGGATGGGAAGAAGGTAATATAAATATACTAAATCTCTCTTTTAAAGAAAGAAGCATGAGACACAGTCTACAGTAAAAGAATCATAAAGTAAAGGAAAAAAAGATATTAGTTAGCATTATAGTTTTAAGTACCAAAGAAGTAAAAACAAAAACATTTAATGATTTTTATTTACCTGCTTGAAAAGTAGGTAAAGGGAGAGAGAGCTACTTTTTATTTTATTCTACCTTGATTAGATTTGTAAATTTCATGCCACTTGTAAAATTAGATCAACAATGAAATCATTATAATAACTATTGTTACTGCCAATATTGTTATTGCCAATCATTCAGCAAAGCTTTTTGCTCATGTATACTCTCATGTTTGCAGTCGTAGGCTTATTTTATTTGCCTCTATCAACTTCATTTGGGTGTAAAAATATTAACAATCAGATTTAGAAACCCAAAGGATGTACAAATATTTACTATTGCTTTGTCATGTATGATGAAAATATTTTCATGTGTTCTAGCATGAACAAAGATAAAGACCTTTACATAAGTAAATATGGCTCATTTAATTTAAAACAAATATTTGAGAGGTACTCTTCTCACATGGATTTAATTATGGGCTGCTATGCATTACCCTTACCATATACCCACAAATGAATTAAGCTTTTATTGGCAGAAATTAACACACTATCCAGAGTAATGTTCGGTTGATTTGCTCATGATTTGATTGATCTAACTTAGAAATATACAGATTTCACTTGACACTTCCATTCTTTTGGAAGAGAGGCCCCAGAGTTCAGTTGGGGCTATCAGAAAGAATCAAGCATGAAGAAGTTACTTGATATGGAAGCCTGATCTCATAAGTGTGAATGTGGGTGGCGTGTGTGTGTGTGTGTGTGTGTGTGTGTGTGTGTGTGTGTGTGGGCACGCACGTGCATGTGGGATTGCTTGACTAACAGATGGTTTGGACTATAAAAAAAAGTCGCTGATTCCAAGGTAAAGTCCCATTAGGAAATGCCTAAGTACTGTAAAGACATACGGCTGTAGCTTGTGATTAATGGTGCCTCCACCCAAAACATTACTAATGCGCCCTGCATCCTGCAACCCCGTCATCTTACTTCAGACCCATCTTTATAGTCCTTGAACTCTGCTGCCATCACCAGCTTTATACAAGCTTTATAATGTGTGGAAGTGCATCATATTTATAATGGCATTAAAGGTCTTCGACAAGCTTGCTGGATCTCCCAGGATGGAGATTAACAGCCAAACCTCATGCCTGGGTCCTGCTGAAAGAAGACTTTGAAAGGAAACTCGCAGCAACCACCCTCTTGTCTAGCTCTTCTTGCTTTGTCCTGCCATGAAATTAAATCCTTCCTTTTTTTCCTGGCACAAAGGCCGTCTCTTCCAGGAGGACCATCTGTGTCATCAAACATCAAAATTTGGTATTTTTCTCTCAGCCCCGTTCAGAGTTATACTGAGGAATGAATAAGATGATAATGGAAGGCTTATAACTGGGGTAAAGAATGAATCATGTATAATGTGCAGAAGGAGAAAGCCAAGACCTACCTGGTTCCAGTGCAAAAGAAATAAGAATTACCAAAGTAATGATAAAAACAGCACCATAACTATCACCATCATTTCCATTATTTACTGAGTGCCTGTTATGGGTGTATTAAGAGTTTTACAACTAGCATTTTATTTAATGCTCACAACAGGTTGAGGCATTATTATTACTAATTTCAAAATAAGGAAAATAAGGCACAGCAGGGTTAAGTAGCTAGGGAATCACAGAGCAAAGAAGCTGCAAAGCCATTGTTCAAACCCAGGTTAGTTTCAATGTGGACTCTGTGCTATAAACTAGTCCAGGGAATTGCCTCTCTGGGTTTTAGAAAGGAGGCTAAGGGAGAAACTGATGCAATAAAGCAGAAATAGCTTCAAATCTGCCTGACAAATTTTTTCAGCAGTCTGTCAGCAGTTTACATCACATGCCTAGAATCCCCTTCTAGGAGGTCATACCTCCATCCAGAAGTTTTAAGGCATGCATAAACATGCACTGAAGATGGTATACAAGCTATCTGCGATGGCATGTAGCTGGCATTGTGACTATGGGAATAGAACGGAGGAAGGGTCTGGCTGTCTACAAATTAGGAGGCTGTGGGGTTACATACGATGAAGGACTCCCCCCCAAACCTGTAATTTATTTATAAAAATGGTGTATTTATTCTTACATGATTAAACTTCAGTCACCTTCAAAGTACTCTTTTTGATGCCATACACCTATTGAGAAGCTTTTTCCACTGCTCAAAACAGTTTTTGAACTTGTTAATTCTGATGCCTTTTAGTGCTTCTGCTGTTTTTTGTTTCACATCTTCTACATGGGCAAAAGTTTCCCTTTGAGGACTTTTTTAAATCTGGGGAAACAAACAAACAAAAGGAACTGGGGCGAGATAGGGTGAACAGGGAGGGTGGGGTACAGGGACCATACTTTTTTTGATCAAAAACTTCTAAACACTCAGCGTGGATTGGGGAGGTTGTTTGCTAAGACACCCATCATGAAATGGGCAAATGTACTGAAGGAATCGCCGAAAAAAATTTCACTGAAGTCCAACGCAGCCTCTCAGAACAACACTAGCTGGTACACTGATGCCGATGGGTTCCTAGAACACTTACCTAGTGGGGAAGCCTGTACTACAAGGGGTCTGCACTCCCCAAAATAATTTCATTTCTTTGTTCCCCCCATAGTCCTATGTAACCCTGAGCACCACTATGCCTAGAGATGTAACACAGCTGTTGCCTTGACCATAACTGGGCCAAACAGCACATAAAGCTGATCAGATATACCTCAAATGTCTGCTGCTATGGGAACTCCGGGGAGGTTGTGACCACCTGAGAGGGGGTTCTGATTATAATAAGGGTTTAAAAGCATTAAACAATCTCAGCCATCGTTTGTTCTACAGAGAAGCTGTCTCTTGAGGAATCCAGTTCCGACTTGCCAGTCGCCATGGCTGGCTTGCAGTGGTGGACAGGCTGCTTCCTGGCTAGACCAGAGGATGGCTCAAGATTTTCGTATGTCCGTTGGGTGGGGTACCCTGCTGCTTCTCTCTTGCTCAATTCTCTTTTCTTTTCATTCCTGTGGCACTTCTAGCCCCTGTTACAAAGATCTTTGTTTAATTGCATTTTCTGACTCTACCTCTCTTTTTTAACCCTGCCTCCATTTCTTCATTTCCCCCTTGGCACATAATTTTCTGTACTGCGCCAATACAGAAAACATGAAGACCAAGAATTGTATCTCAAGGCCCTTCTATCATCACATGGGGGAAAAAATGTCTATAACTATTATATAAGGTAGACTATGTTACGCGTCATTCTTAAGATGTTTATTCATTCAGGAAATAGGTTTTGTTTTTTTTTAAATTCCCTTCTGATTACCAGGCACTGTGTTAGACACAGATAAAATTCTCTAGGAATTTAAAGAAAGGAGTTATACCTTCTGACTTGTCATTGGGGCAGCTAAGAGGTCAGCACTGGAAAGGTCAGGAAGGCAATATTCGGGAGAAGAAAACATCTATCAAACATCAGTAAATGTTAGACTGCTGTAAGAAAGCCTTATTCCTTTACATATGTAGCTCTACTTTGGCCATAAAATAGAAACTTCTGCTGATACTTTGGTCTTTCAGGAAAATAACTTCTCTCCATTTCCTTATTGGGTGTTACTAACAAAGGTACCATAAAATCGCAAGTGTGTGCTCATATGTGCATATGCACAGACACACACACACACACACACACACACACACAACACACACACCATCTCCATTCCCCCTGCTTTTTTTTGAGACAGGGTCTCTCTTTGTCACTCAGTCTGGAGTGCAGTTTTATGATCATAGCTCACTACAGCCTTGAACTTCTAAGCTCAAGCCATCCTCCAGCCTCAGTCTCCTGAGTAGCTAGGACTTCCGGTGTGTGCCACCATGCTCGGCCCCTTTCTTTTCCTCATCTCTTTATTCCTGGCCTTGTTTTCTCTGACTTTCTCTATTTTTTTTTCCTCTTCTCTTTTCTCCTCTGTTTAGCACAATTCCTTCTGGCGGCTCTGGGTGCCATGAGCAGCACTGAGTGCTCTGAGTAGCACTCAGCTCTAAACGCTTGCTGACCTCAAAGTGCTCATTAGTGATGACAGTGAAATACTGCGAGCAAGCTAAATGTTTAATAACAGGTCCATGTTTGTGAGAATCATTGTTCATGCATTCCATGGAGTTTTATAGAGCCTCACTTTAATCAGGCCTTTGCTTAATTGTCGCCTTTTCAGAAAGGCTTTCCCTCAAACAGGACACCAGACTCTTACCCTGCCCCAGTCTCCCTCCCTGCACTTACAGCCCTCAAGGTCATTTACTCACTCTGTGTCTTCTGCTCTACAGTGCAAGCTCCGTGAGGACAGGGCATTATCTTCACTGCTAGACACTTGCAGTATGTGACGCCTGGCAGGTGCTCAAAAGAGATTTTTTTCTTGACTGAATGCATAATTACAGGCCTTATAATTGTATAAATAAATCATATTCAATAACATGGAATATCTTTTTTGCATTAAGTAAAACTGTAGATACAAAACTGTTACATCATGATCTCAACCACATAAAAATACATTGTCAGAGAAAAAGTATAGAAAGGAAGGATGAGTGTTTGCTGTGCTTATGTCTGAGTAGTGGTATTTTCTGTAGATTTATCTATATTCATCTGAATTTCCCTAATCTCCTACAGTGAGCATATATACATATATATGTGTGTGTGTGTGTGTATATATATATATATATAAAATATATATATATGTGCATGTATTAAAGTAGATTGCTTTTAAAAAATGGTTAATGCTACTGGCTCAGTGGAAAGAATTTGTAGCTGGGACAGCTTGAAGCAATGTGAAAGTGACAGAGAATCAGTGCAGTGGTTGGAAAAATAACCCAGATCAAGCTGAGTCATCGCCCTAACCAAGAACCGACAATTCCTTTGATTGCCAGTGATATGTTTAAAGTGAATGTTTTGATGACGTAAGTGAAATGAAAAAGTAGAATCGAGAGGCTCAAGATGGTTTTTTAGGATGTTAGGGCTGAAATATGAAAGAAAGGGAGGATTTGGCAGAATCTGTGTTTTGGTGGTGCCAGGCCACAAATGATTAAAAACTGCTTCAAGATGGGGACAGGGTCTCAGGCAGAGGCTGCTATTGGCTGCTCATGTGGTCTCCATGCATTCTAGCCCTGGGACAAGCTGAGGTAGAGGGCCTCTCCTCTGGCTGAGTTGATGGATAGAAGCCTCATGGAGAAGGGGTTTGTCTGCCCTTTCCAGTCTTTTTAGCTTCTACCATTCGTTATTTGTCCTGCCCACAGACTCAGCTCTCTCCTTTCCTGAGGCAATCCTTTATTTGGAGAAACATTTTCAAATTCACCATCAATTAGGCATTTGAACCAGTCTTGCTCTCTGAACTTTACTCCCTTCTCTGAACCTTTATGGAGTGCCTACTATGTGCCAACTACTGGACTGGACCATGGTGATATTTATGAACCAGAATTTCTGCCCATATGAAGCCTACATTATAGTAGGGGGCCTGTGGTCTAGCCTTGAATGCCTGCCAAGCCCCAGTCTTCTCTTATTGCTTTTTGAAAAATTTCCAGATTAGGCTCATCTTTGCAATTGGAAGGTGCCTCAGTTTCCAGTAGCACTAGTTCCTGGAAGGACTGGGACAGCTCTGGCAAACAACCTTGGCTATGACCTTGACTCCCTGCCTAGTTCCTGAGGGATTCTTTTCTGAGAAATCTGGACTTGATGCTCCCTGAACCCCTAAAGTCAGCTAGACTTTGGCCATGAGATAAATAGTTAACCAGAACAGTCACTCTGTTACTACTCATCCCGATAATGATAATCCCGATAATAAGCTACTACTTATTGATAATGTTCTATGTGTTAGAAATGTGCCAAGCTTTTTGCTTCTTTGTCTCACCTGCTACTCATGATATATGTAAGCTTTCTGTTTTCAGCATAGCCAGGTAAATTCTATCCAGATCCCTCCCCCACAGAGATAACGACTATAAACTGTAGACTAGATATAAAAACAAAAACAAAAATCACAATGACCTGAAGGTACTGGAAAATGACGGGGAAAAAAAGGAGGCAGATTCTGGAGGAAATAGTGTGGAAGAGAGCAGCATGGAATGTGTTTTTCATTTTTCATAGTTTTTAACCTGAAGATAGGCCAACTTACTGTTTGCAGAGTCAGTAAAACTATAATACAAAACCCTTAGTCTTTCCAGCACCAAAGAACCAAATTACTGAGTCTAGGCTAACGACAGTCACTGAAAAGTGAGGAAGGAATCCTGGAAAAGAGATGGAGCCAATTATTGTTCATAAACTCTTTCCAAGCCTCTGGTTTACTTCTGCATGTGTGGGGCAGACTGGATATAGCTTGCATCTATGGTTTAAAGAACACTTGCCTACTGCCAGTGTGGACATTTGAGTGTGACCTGACCAAGCACAATGGTTGGTCTTATGTGTCAACTTGGACAACCTATAGTATACAGTTGGCTAATCAAACACTAACATAGCCATTGCTGTGAGAGCATTTTGTAGATATGGTTAGTGTCTACAGTAGGTTAACTTTAAGTAAAGGACATTACTCTTGATGCTGTGGATGGACCTCACCCAATCAACCAAAGGCCTTAAGTGTAAAAACTGAGGTTTGTTGAAGAAGAAGGGTTTCTGCCTCAAGACTGCAACATCAAATTCTGAATTTCCAACTTCTAGTCTGCCCTCTAGATTTCAGATTTGACAATATTGTGATCATGTGAGCCAATTCCTTAAAATAAATCTTTTAGTATAATAATATGTGTGTATACACATGTATACACCTCCTATTTAGAGATTGCCTATATATCCCATATATAGCCTATTGTTTCTCTGTGTTCTCTGATGAAACTGACTGATACACTAAGTTAATTGCCTGATAAAACAAAAACATCAGTAGTCCTCAGGACTCCAAAGGAATCTAGAGGCTCTGTAACCTCATCACAATGTCCAGGATAAAATCCAAAATGACTTTATATACCAAGAACCAGGAAATCATGACTCAGGTGCAAGAGAAAAGATAATCACCTGAGATTGACTTTAAGATTATCCAAGTGTTAGAATTAGCAGACAAGGATTGTTAGAGAAGCTATTTTTCATATGCTCCATGAGTAAAGGGAAATATGCTGGGGTGATTAAAGAGACACAAAATCTCAACAAAGAGGGAAAACCTTCCAAAAAGAACCAAAGGAAAATGATTGAACAGAAAAGTATAAAACGTGAAATACAATTAACTGGATGGGCTCAACAAAAGAATGGAGATGACAGAGGAATGAGTCTGTAGGTATTAGGTAAACTGAGGAGCAGAGAGTAAAAACATATATTTCAAAAAAGTGGAAGGAGACTCAGAGAACTATGGGACAATAACAAAAGGTCTTCTGGACATCTAGAAGGAGGAGAAAGAGACAATGAGGTAGAAAAAAATATTTAAATAATAGCTGAAAGTTTATGGATTCAAAAGTTCAGAGAGCTCCTAGCAGCCCAGGTATACAGAAAATCACATCTAGGGAAATAATAGTCAAATAGATGAAAACCAAAGATAAAGAGAACCCTTTGGAGCACTCAGAAAGAATTGACACATTGTATAAAAGGCAATAACAGTTCACAATCTTGCTGATTTCTTATCAGTAACTATGGAGACCAGATGCAAATGGTGCAAATATCTTTAACGTGCTAAAAAAAATCTAGAATAAGAATATCCAATGATGGTTTCTTTCAAGAATGAAGGTAAAATAAAGACCTTTTAAGACAAAATAAAACTAAAATTCATTATCAGAAGATCTATACTACATGAAATAATAAAGGGTGTGCTTCAGATGGAAGAAAAATGATGCCAGATGGAAACATCAGTCTTTAGAAAGGCATACATGTATTGGAAACTGTAACTATTTGGGAAAATATAATAGATCAGATTTAAAAATTTTTTTTAAATAAAGCAAAATGTATAAGACTTATGGGGACTATTATAATGTTATTATACCTTAAAGGAAGGTAAGGGGTGGTAAATGGATATATGGAGATACACAAGGTCACAAGTGTCCTACATTTTATGATAAATTCTACATTATTAACTCCAGGCAGAGAGAAAAATTAAGAATATATATTGTAACCCCCCTAGAGTACACTAACAAAAAAGAGAAAAAGAAAAGAATGCAAAAAGATATAACTAAAAAGCTAAGAGACATGATACAATTGAATTCCAAAAATGGCTTAAAAATCTCAAAGTAGGCAGCAAAGAAGTAAGAAAGACGCACAAAGGAGACAAACAGAACACAAACAGCAAACGGGTAGACCTAAAACCAACCATATCAATAATTATAATTCAACAATTACAATAAATATGAATGGACTAAACATGTCATTTAAACACCAGAATTGCCAGAATGTATTGGAAAAAAAAAAAGCAGTGACTTCTGGCAAGATGGCGATGGGGCAGCCTGGTCTATGAGACCCTCTGCAAAGGAGAACCCAGAGGGTCTCTGGCTCTCTCCTCAGGGGATGCGGATTCCAACAGCGGCAGCCTGCTCTTCACACGGAGCTCAGCCGTCGCCACCGCAGGAGTGTCCTGGCGGTCTGGACAGCCACTGCAGCCGTGGACACAGCAGCCACTGGCACTGCCATGGCCTCTGTGGCGGCCATAGTGCATCGCACCACCCATGCCTGAGGTGATCCACGACTTCAGTCCTTGAAGCCCCTGCAGGCAAGATCTGCTGGGATGGCTGCCACCACTATGGTCACCGTGACATCCGGCCAGCCGTGGGTCTCCTCCTGTGTGCCCTGAGGCAGGCTCCCATCTCCGGCCTCTGCCCGGCTCCTGTCCAGCTCCACCCCCTCTGGGGCTGAGAGATAGCACCACCTGCTGACGATTCAAGGTAACAACACTGAAACGGGACAAACAAGCTTGAAAAACAGACACCAGGCTAGATTTGAGTGGTGAACTGAGTGGTGATCGGAACTGTCCTTCACAGCAGGCCAGGGGCAACTGACCCTAACTGTGAACAAATTTACCAGCTTGAGAAGACAGCTAGAAATCAGAGCCGAAAGGACATTGGAATTAAATGAAAAGTCTCAGAGTGTGCTTGATTGGTTCTGTTAGTTTAATGACTTGATTCTATTCCTACTGTTTTGTTCCTTTTTTTCTCTTCCTTTTCTTCTCTTTTCTCCTCTCTGTAAACCATACCTTTGTAGAGAGGAACAGCACATCAATAAGGTGGTTGGTTAGCTTGTATGTTAGCATCATTGTATGCTTTAGTTTTTTTTGTATGGGAGTTGGTTAGTCTGTAACCATGTTGTATTGTTTTTATGTGTTTCAGTTTAGTTCTCTCTCTCCATTTGTTCTTCGGTTTAGGTCTCTTACTCCTCCCTCTCTCCACCCCCCTCTTCCCCCCACTGTCTGCTCCATTTTCTTCCCTCTGCTAACCTCATTTTATTTCAGGGAGTAAACCTACAGCCCCACTGCATGGACAGATTCCAAGGCAGTGGGAAGTGGGTTTCAGATTATCCATACACCAGTTGGCAGATACCAGGACCTGCAGATAGATTTTGAATCACAGCTCCCCCCTTAAGTAAATCTCAAAACTGCAAAAAGGACCACCCCCCAATCTACAGTGCAATTCCAGAATTGAACAAAGTAAGAGGGCATACATAAAGAAGAATAGGAGATTGAACAAACAAAAGTAAAAGCAACCCCTCTACCCCGAATAACAGAATTAAAGAAGACAGTGATGTGGAGGGAAGGAAAAAGTAGGGAGGGAAAAAAATTGCACAAATGAAGAAAAACCAAAAGAAGAATGTAGTTCTCACACAGACCCCTGGAGGTCAGACACTGAGAAAACAGACTCCAGAACACAAACAATGAAGAGCCCCCAGAATGACTGGTCACATGCAACAAACCCAGACATCAAGACATTAATAGAGAGAATTAAAAAAATTGAGGAGCGACAAGAGGAAAATAGAAAGGAGCTGATGTCAGAAATAACAGCAGTAAGGAATACTGTGATGGAAATAAATAACAAACTACTAAGCATGGAAATGCAGAAGACAGAATCTCAGAGCTCAAAGACCAAAACACAGAACTAACCCAAACTGTCAAAAACATAGAAAAGAAGCTCAAAAAGACAGAAAAAAACCTTCACGAGATGAATGATCACTTCAAGAGACTGAACCTAAGAGTAACTGGCCTTCCTGAGGCAGAGAGAGACACAGAGGCCACACGGGAACAAACATTTCATGAAATCATTCAAGAAAACTTCCCTCATCTCATCAGTGATGCAAAAATTCAAACACAGGAGATTCACAGAACCCCTGCAAGACAACACATGAGAAGACCAACTCCCAGACACATAATAATTCACCTAAACAAAGTAGGTATAAAAGAAAAAATCCTAAAGGCTGCAACAGAAAAAGGTCAGACTACCTACCAGGAAAGACCAATTAGAATAGCAGCAGATTTATCTACAGAAACTCTCCAGGCTAGGAGAGCTTGGAGCCCTATCTTCAAAGTTCTAAAAGAAAAGCAATTTCAACCGAGAATAACCTACCCAGCCAAGCTAAGCTTCATCAGTGAGGGAGAATTGAAATCTTTCCGAAATATCCAATCTCTAAGAACCTATGCTGCCACCAGACCACTTCTACAAGAAACACTTAAGAAAGTATTGAACACAGAAGAAAAGGAAAAAAGAACAACAACGTTCTTCACAAGAGTACAGGTAAAAGATTAAAAACACACATGATCTGACTCTAAAACGAAAAGAAAGACAACACACAAACAGGAAGAACAACAACAACTCTGTAAGAACATTATGATAGGGATCAACTCTCACATTTCAATAATTAGTTTGAATGTGAACGGACTAAATGCACCACTGAAAAGACATAGAATGGCAAAATGGATAACATATCGCCAGGCAACAATCTATTGCCTTCAAGAGACTCACCTCACTAGAAAGGAAACTCACAGACTCAAAGTAAGAGGATGGGAAACAAATTTTCAGGTGAATGGAACACAAAAGAAAGGAGGATTTGCAATCTTAATCTCAGACAACATACCCTTTAAGCTATCAAAAATTTAAAAAGATACAGAAGGCCACTACATAATGATAAAAGGTTCAATCCATCAAAAAGAAATATCCATCCTAAACATATATGCACCCAACATAGGAGCACCAGCTTTCATAAAGCAGTTTGTAGGTAAAGTAAAAAAAGATATTGACTCTAATACCATCATAGCTGAGGACTTTAATACCCCACTCACAACCCTAGACAGATCATCAGGACAAAAAATCAGCAACGAGATCCGAAACCTCAATGTGACTCTTGATCAAATGGACTTAATTGATACCTACAGAACCCTCCATCCAAAGACCACAGAATACACATTCTACTCATCACCACCTGGAACGTACTCTAAGATCAACCACATACTTGGCCATAAATCAAGCATAAGCAAATTTAAAAGGACCAAAATTTTACCATGCATCTTCTCAGACCACAGTGGAATAAAAGTAAACATTAACACCAACAAGGTCTCCCCAAACCCCACAAAAACATGGACACTAAACAGCATATGCTAAGCAACTCCTGGGTCAATGATGATATCAAAAGAGAGATTAAAAGATACCTGGAAACAAATGAAAATGAAGAAACATCTTACCAAAATGTCTAGGATGTCATGAAAGCTGTAGTAAGAGAGGAATTTATATCCCTTCAAACACACATGAAGAAAATGGAAAGATCACAAATTAACAGCCTAACAAGCCACCTAAGGAAACTGGAAAAGCAAGACCACAAAAACCCTAATTTCAGCAGAAGAATCCAGCTCACCAAAATAAAAGCCCAAATCCAGGACATAGAAGACAAAAAGATAATACAAAAAATCAAAAACAAAAAGCTGGTTCTTTGAAAGAATAAATAAGATCGATGGTCCCATAGCTAGACTGACCAAGGAAAAGAGAGATAAAGCCCAAATAAACACAATCAGAAACACAAAAGATGAAATCACATCTGACCCTGAAGAAATACAAAAGATCATTAGAGACTACTATGTACACTTGTATGGAAACAAACTTGGAAACATTAAGGAAATGGAGGACTTTCTGTCATCACACAACCAGCCTAGGTTGAAACAAGAAGAAATTGAGATCCCAAATAGACCAATAACAATCAAGAAAATTGACTACGTAACAAGAAAACTACCTACAACAAAAAGTCCTGGACCAGATGGCTTTCCAGCAGAATTCTGCAAGACATTTAAAGAGGAGCTGATACCAATCCCACTGAAGGTATTCCAGGTGATTGAGAAAGATGGAAGTCTCCCAAAATCATTTTATGAAGCTAACATCACATTGATATCCAAGCCAGGTAAATACCCAACAAAGAAATAAAACTATAGGCCAATATCTTTGATGAACATAGATGCTAAAATTCTCATCAAGATCCTAGCAAACTGGATTCAACAACACATCTCAAAAATCATCCATCATGACCAAGTAGGCTTCATCCCTAAGATGTAAGGCTGGTTCAATATTCGTAAAACCATAAATGTAATTAAATACATCAACAGAAGTCAAAACAAAAACCACATGATTATATCAATATATGCAGAAAAAGCTTTTGATAAAATCCAGAACCCTTTCTTGATAAAAACTCTTGAACATCTCGGCATATAGGGAACATACCTCAAAATAGTAAAAGCCATCTACAAGAAACCCACAGCCATCATACTCCTAAATGGACAAAAATTGGAACCATTTCCCCTGAAAACTGGGACAAGACAAGGATGCCCACTCTCACCCCTCCTGTTCAATATAGTATTGGAAATCCTGGCTACAGCAATCAGAGAAGAGAAGGCAATCAGGAGTATCCAAATAGGAAAAGAGGAAGTCAAGTTATCTCTCTTTGCAGATGACATGACTGTGTACCTTGAAAACCCTAGAGAATCTGTCAAAAACCTCCTTACACTGATAAAGGACTTTAGCAAAGTCTCAGGATATAAAATAAATGTGCAAAAGACAATTGTATTTCTTTACACCAATAATAAAGAAACAGAAACCCAAATAAAAACCACAATTCCATTCACAATCGCCACAAACAACAACAAAAAAAAACTTTGGCATCTTCCTAACCAGAAGTGTGAAAGACCTTTACAATGAAAACTACAGAACACTGCTCAAAGAAATCAAAGATGACACAAACAAGTGGAAAAGTATCCCATGCTCATGGATTGGAAGAATCAACATTGTGAAGATGTTCATCCTACCTAAGGCAATCTACAGATTTAATGCAATATCCATCAAATTACCAGCAAAATTCTTCTCAGACCTAGAAGAAACAACACAGGAATTCATATGAAAACACAAATGACCAAGAATAGCCAGAACAATCTTCAGCAAAAAAAAAAAAAAAAAAAAAAAAAGCAGGTGGTATCACATTACCAGACTTCAAACTTTACTATAAAGCTGCAATAATCAAAACAGCTTGGCATTGGTACAGGAACAGGCATATAGACCAATGGAATAGAATTGAGATTCCAGAAGCAAAACCTCAATTTCTCAACCAACTCATCTTCAACAAAGACTTCACCACCTACCACTGGGAAGAGGAGAACCTATTCAGTAAATGGTGCTGGGAAAACTGGCTGACCACATCCAGAAGACTGAAAACAGGAACCCTATCTATCCCCATACACAAAAATTAACTCTAAATGGATCAGAGATCTAAATGTAAAACCTCAAACCATAAGAACCTTAGAAAATGAAGGACATACCCTCATGGAAATTGGAACTAACATCCAATTCCTGAACAAAACCCAAAACCCACAGGCCATAAGAGATAAGATAGACAAGTGGGACCTCATTAAACTGACAAGCTTCTGCAAAGACAAAGAAACCATCAAGAGAGCAGGGAGACAGCCTACAGACTGGGAAAAAGGATTTGCCACCTCCAGGTCTGACAAAGGCTTAACATCTTGGATCTACAAGGAACTCAAACGTGCTGAAAAGAAAAAAACAAACAACCCCATTATAAAATGGGAAAAAGATATGAACAGACACTTCACAAAGGAAGACATCTGAGCAGCCAACAGACACATGAAGAAATGTTCAACCTCACTAATGATCAGGGAAATGCAAATCAAAACCACACTGAGATACCACCTAACTCCAGTCAGAATGGCAATTATCTATAACTCAAAAAATAACAGTTGCTGGAGAGGGTGTGGTGAAAAGGGAACACTCCTACACTGTTGGTGGGAGTGCAAACTAGTGCAGCCTCTGAGGAAAACTGTATGGCAATTCCTAAAAGCTCTAAATATTGACCTCCCATATGACCCTGCAATCTCCCTACTGGGAATATACCCTGAAGAACTCAAATCACTCTATAAAAAAGATACCTGCACACATATGTTTATTGCAACATTGTTCACAATAGCAAGAACCTGGAAGCAACCATGCTGTCCATCAAAAGAGGACTGGATTAAAAACTGTGGTACATATACACAATGGAATACTATGCAGTCATAAAAAAGAACAAAATCATGAATTTTGCAGCAACCTGAATGGAACTACAGTCTATAATACTGAGTGACCTCTCACAGAAACAAAGATCTGAGTATCACATGTTCTCATATAGTGGACCTTGAACATCCAACGTAATACTATAAGAAAATGACTGACAGTGGTGGGAAACTATGGGGGGAGGGAAAGGGAGATGGGATTAACGATAGTAAATATCTGTCTGGGGACGGGGAGACACTTCTTATCAACAAGGATGCCTGAACGAAGCACATTTGTATACCTAACCCGTAACTATACCCCAGAATATAATAATAAAAAATATTGATTATAAAAAAAGGGGGGAAAAAAAAAGCAAGGACCAGAGCAATTATATCTGCTGCCCAAAATAAGTAGTCGAAAGATGGAAAAAAATAACCATGCAAAGAGTAAACATGAACCGCTAGACTCGATGATTTAAATACATTATTCTTGTTGCCAGTTATCAATTTTATTATTTCTCAGTTCCAAATCTATTCTTCCTTGGTCTGCTTTGTGATAAGGCAGGTGGACCCTGTAAATATTTCACTTTTGCCACCTCTGTTTGGTCAGTAGAGGGCGCTGCAGTGACACAGCAGGAGGAAAGGGCTTTTCTTCCTGACTTTTGTCACTTCTTTCTTCCATGGCATGAGTGGCCTGCGGTGTGTGTACAAGCCAATCAGAGGCACTCACTCCTCACTGACTTTCAGTGGTCCCCCGGTGGGCAGCTTCCTAGTCAGTTTGCACCAGCTGACATTCCAATGACTCTTGCAGGTACTTCCATAGGCACCATTCCAGTGAAGGAATTCCCAGTGAGTCCTAATTCCCCTCCTAGGGAATTTTGTCAGTACTCTATTGTGCTGCTTCCCAATTGCCAGCTCTGGTTGTGGCACCTTCGTGATCTTCTCTGCCATCCACTATGCCAAGCCTATACTCTCCAATAAGATCTGAGTCTCATGCTTAGCGACCTGTGTTTCTCTCTTGGGTACTGTCTCTCAGCCCTAGAGGTAGTGGCTGCTACCTATATCTGGTATTTTTGTGTTTTTAGAGTTCTCTTTACCTCTTAGTAATTAATCCCCTGTTGAACTAATGAACAAGTCTTTATGTTACATTTCCCTTGTTCAAATTTCTTTCTTTCTTTTCTTTCTTTGTTTTTTTCAGTTGAAGTTTTACTCTGTCTCCCAGGCTGAAACACAGTGACACGATCACCACTCACCACACAGCCTTGACTTTCTGGGTTCAGGTGATTCTTCTGCATCAGTGTCCAGAGTAGCTGGGACTACAGGAGAGCACCATCACGCCTGGCCAGTTCTTAAATTATTTTTGTAGAGATAAGGTCTCAACATGTTGCCTAGGCTGGTCTCGAACTCCTGGGTTCAAGCAATCCTCCTGCCTTGGCCTCCTAAAATGCTATAATTATAGGCATGAGACACTGATGCAAACCTCAAGACAAAAAACTTTATCAAGGATAAAGTAAGCCACTTTATAATAATAAAAGGACACTCATCCAGAAGACATTTAGAATTGAAAAAATTTAAAGGAAAAAATAGATAATTCCTTTCATAGCTGGAGACTCTAGCATTTGTTGCTCAGGAACTAGGGAAAAAAATAAAAACATAAGTGTTCTGAACAAGACTATCAACCACCTTGACCTAATTGATATTTACAGAACACTACACTTTGACTACAAACACTCATTCTTTTTAAATGCACCTGTTCATTAGGGTAGGCCATGTTTTGAGTCATAAATTAAATAAAAAATTAAGTGGAAAAGGATTGAAAATTACATAGAGTATGTTCTCTGACCTCAAAACTAAATTGAAGACAATGATAAAATATCTTGGAAAAAATCTCAAATATTTGATAATTAATCAATATACTTTAAAATAATACATGTACAAAAAAAGAAATTGTGAGGGAAATTAGAAAAAATATTTTGATCTGAATTCTAATAAACATACAATATATCAAAATTTGGAGGATAGAATTAAAGCAGTGTTTAGAGGGAATTAGTGCTTTATATGCTTATATTAAATAAGAAGAAAGGGCCGGGCTCGGTGGCTCAGCCTGTAATCCCGCACCTTTGAGAGGCTGAGGTGAGTGGATTGCCTGAGCCCACGGGTTCGAGACCCGCCTGGGCAACTTGGTGAGACCTCATCTCTACAATAAATCAAAATGAGCCGGGCGTGGTAGCGCACACCTGTAGTTCCAGCTACTTGGAAGGCTGAGGCGGAAGGATCACCGGAGCCCAGCAGGTTGAGGCTGTGGTGGCTGGAAGCAGCCACTGCACTCCAGTCTGGGTGACAGAGTGAGACTCCAACTCAAAAAAAGAAGAAGAAGAAGAAGAAGAAGAAGAAGAAGAAGAAGAAGAAGAAGAAGAAGAAGAAAAAGAAGAAGAAGAAGAAGAAGAAAGGTTAAGAAAACCAGTGACCTCTGGTATTATCTGAGAAGCCACAAAAAGAACAGCAAAGTAAATGCAAAGTTAGTAGAAATTAAAAAAAATTAGAAATATTGCAAATAGAAAACCGACAAATAATAAAAGAAATTAAAAAAGCCCAAAGTTGGTTCTTTGAAAAGACTGAAAAACTTAGTAAAACTCTAGCGAGACTGATCATGAAAAAGAGTGAGAAACACAAACTACCAATATCAGGCATAAAAGAGGGATTCTGTCTATTACAGATTATATAGACATTTAAAGACTATTGAAACAATTTTATTAATAACTTTATGCCATATATTCAACAACTTAAAAATTCAACAAATAACCTGAAAACTACTATTTACCAAAACCGAAACAAGAAAAAACAGAAAAGTTGAATAGCCCTGTATCTAATAAGAAATTCTCCCACAAAGAAATCCTCCAGGCTTAGAAGGTTTAACTAGTCCTATCATACATCAAAGAAAGAAACTCCCTATCAGACATTAAAGGAAGAGATAAAACCAAACTTAAACAAATTATTTCATAAAACTGAGAAGCAACTTCCTAATTTATTTTATGCAGTCAGCATAATCATAAAACCTAAACCTGACAAAACATTTAAAATTTTTTTACATATATAAACATATATACAAAAATACTTAACAAAAGATTAGCATATTAAATCAACAATAGAAGAAAATAATATATCACTACTAAGTAGGCTTTATTCCCACCCTGCATGGCTGTTTTACTATTCAAAATCAATTAAAGTTATTTGCTGTATTAACATGAGAGAAAAATCATGTAATCACTTAAACAGATACCGAAAAAGAAATTTACAAAAATCATAATCAACTCATGATTAAAAAAATGTTTTCAGAAAACTAGGAATACATGAGAATTTCTACAACCTTAATAAAGGACTCCACCAGAAGCCCTGTGACATATATATCTAATGATGAAATATTAAATACTTTTCCTCCTAAGCTTGAAAATGAGGCAAAGAGCAAGAAAAGAAAAAACAAAAAGAAAAAAAAAAGAAAAAAAAAAAACCCCAAAGAACAAAACAGCAACGATGGAATAAAGTAAATGACATAAACCTGTTTCTATGGAAACTGCAACACATATAGGCCTAATAAGTGAATTTAGTAAAATAGTAGGGTGCAATGTTAATATGCAAAAATCACTTGTCATTTTATATTCTAGCAGTAAATATGTAAATTTACTGCCAGTGACAGTGTTGCAACAGTGTTAAAAAGTACTTTGGAATAAACTTAACAAATGATAAGGAAAACCTCTACGCTGAAAACTACAAAACATTGCTAAGAGAATTAAAATAGATCTGAATAAATGGAGGGATATTCGATGTTCAATTTCTTGTTTTGTTTTGTTTTGTTTTTGAGTCGGAGTCTCACTCTGTCGCCCTCTCACTGGAGTGCAGTGGCCACTCCCGGCCACCGCAGCCTCACCTGCTGGGCTCCGGTGATCCTTCCGCCTCAGCCTTCCGAGTAGCCGGAATTACAGGTAGTGCTACCACGCCCAGCTGATTTTTTGATTTATTGTAGAGATGAGGTCTCGCTGCCCAGGTGGGTCTTGAACCCGGGGGCTCAGGCACTCCACTCACCTCAGCCTCCCAAAGGCACGGGATTACAGGCTGAGCCACCGATCCCGGCTCGATGTTCAATTTCTTAAGATATCAACTAGACTCTGTAGAATCCCAATCAAAATCCTAGGAGAGTTTTTTTTTTTTTTTTTTTGGTAGAAATTGACAAGCTGATTCTAAAATTTATTTGGAAATGCAAGGACATCCAAATAAATCTTGAAAGAACAAAGTTGGATGGTTAACACTACCTGATTTCAAGATTTACTATAAAGCCACAGTGTTCAAAATAGTGTGATCTTGACATCATGATCAAGAAATAGATCAGTGGTACAGAACAAAAAGCTGGGAATAAACCCCTATTTATACAATCATTTTATTTTTCAAGAAGGGCAACAGATCAATTCAATGGGAAAGGAAATTTTTTTCCAAAATATTGTTATTGTGGTAAAATACACATAACATAAAATTTGGTATCTTAATCATTTTCAAACGATAATTTAAGGGCATTTTATATATTTACATCGTGGTTCAACCATCACTACCATTCATCTTCACAACTTTTCATCTTGTAAAACTAAAACTCTGTACACATTTAATTGTCACTAACCATTCTCCCGTTTCCCTAAGCCCCTGGAAACCACTCTTCTGCTTTCTGTCTCTTAAGAATTTGACTACTCTAGGTACGTCATATAAATGGAACCAGGCAGTATTTGTCTTTTTGTAACTAGCTTACTTTATTTAGCATAATATCATCAAGGTTCATTTGTGCTGTAGCATATATCAGACTTTCCTTCCTTTTTAAGGCTGACTAACATCCTATTGTATGTATATTTCACTTTTGCTTATTCATTAACCTGTTTTTAGACACTTAAGCTGCTTCCACGTTTTAACTATTATGAATAATGTTGCTATGAACATGAGTATACAAGCATCCCTTTTAGACCCTAATTTCAATTCTTTTGAGTGAATACTCAGAAGTGGAAATTGGGGATCTTATTCCATTTTTTTAAAGGAATTTCCTTACTGTTTTCCATATTGGCTGACTGTACCACTTTACATTTCCACCAATAGTACACAGGTTTCCAATTTTTCCCCATCCTCTCCAACACTTTTTATTTTCTGATTTTTTTTGTTAGTAAATCAGAGAAGAAATTATTTTTATTTTATTTTTTAGATTGGAAAATGTAGGTTATTTAGAAAGTAAATTAGAGAGAACAGAGAGGAGATTCACCTCCCCAAGACAGCGGAGGGGGCCAAAGCTTAGAGAAACATGACCTGGCCGTAGCTCAAAGAACACATGACCAGACCATAGTTTAGCAAGGCAATGGCCAGAAATTATTTTTAACAAATGTGTTATAATAATGGATTATCCGCACCAAAAACAGAAACAAAAACAAAAAATAGTGACAACCAATCCCTAACTCTCACAATCCACAAAATTAATGCAAATAAGTCATTTAACTTTCTTTAAATAGTCATGTTCATTCCCATGAGGGAAGTAGAGGAGTTACAGCAATTATGTGACCCTGCAAGACTACAGTAAGAAGTGGTGAAGTTAGACTCTGAAGGCAGATCCCTCCATCTTCTATATCTGTGCTGTCTATATCTTGAGTTCCATCTTTGAGTTCTATCTAAAAATCTTTTTCATCATTGAATCACCAGGGGCCAGCAGCATCTCTAACCCTATACATACTGGTTGAAGAAGAGCTGATTGAGTGGTTTCTGGAATACACTGCTGCCTGTTTGAGTGTAACCCACAACATGCAGCACACCTAGTAATAGATGTGCTTCTTGGCTTCTTCCTACGTGCTTCCTTGGCTTCCTTCTCTGTAAGGAGCTTGGTTTTCAAGGCTCATGCTTAGAGAACATAACCAAATTATGAGAGAGAGGGGCAAAAAAGAGCATGAAAAGCTTGCACACTGGAACAAAAGCCATTTTTACCTAAAGTGCTAATGACATATGAACTAAGAATAAAATAAATGAAAGGTATTTTGGCTAAAAATCAACATAACTTTTTCCTTTAATACCATTTAGAGACAGTTTAAAAATTTAATTTGCTTATCTTTAAAATTAAGAAGTAGGAGAGGTCATCAAAGGCAAGAGAAGGTGGCACAGGACTGGAAAACAAGATAGAGAAAAATGTGGAAGGGAAAGTATGGAGGGAAGAAAGCAAATGGAGAGGGTGACACAGTGAAGGAACATTTTTTTGTTTTGTTTTACAAATAACGTACCTGACGCAGTTTTAAAGTATCTACGGTTAGGACTCCAGCCTGGTAAGTCTTGCCTCTCTCTTGGGTTGGGATCTCCAATGCTCCCAGGGTGATCCCAGCTCCCAAGACTATGATATTCTGCTTTTAAAACCTAGCCTCGGGGTAGAGACTGGTCTTTGTGTAGGTGTATAGAGCCTGACTGCTCTCAAAATAACATTGTCAAGCACTAGACTCCAATGGAAAAGAATGAGAAAATTAGAGACACTAGAGCTACGGCAATATTCATAAAAAACAAATTTCTGGCCCTACCAGAGTTGAACTTGAGCCCCACAGGGCTGGTGTTCAACCAGGGACCTCCTTTCTGGTGTCCTGCCTTCTCAGTTGAAGGTCCGTCTCCTTACAGCCTCTACCACCTTATATCTTGCCACATAGATCTGTCTGCAAGAGTCTTTGTCACCTTCCCAACTGGGGTCCCTCAGATCTTCTTTTCCAGTTTCCTTGGGTAACGTGCACCCAGTTTTTTTTTCCTTTCTAACATGAGGAAAATGATACTTTCACCATCTCTAGTTGCCTGTGCTGATTGATGAACATGAGGTCTTCTCAGGCACATGCTCAGATAGAAACATTTTGTAATTTGGTTTGGGTCTCTTATATGTGAAAGATATCAATTGAAGTGGGACAACTTTCAGAGCCAAATAGAACCCTATTAATAATTCCATGGGGCCAACAGGCATACACAGACTGTCCTGGGTTGGATGTATGGTCACCCTAGTTTCAGACCTATAACCAATAGATACTCTTATCCCCCCAAAAGTCATATTACAGCTTGTAAAAAATTATCAAACAAAAGAAACAAATTTGTTTTTTCTAGAGAGATAGATAAGCAGATAAACAGAGGGAGTGTGATATATACATATAACTATTCAGTGAGAGGAAGAAAGGAAAAGAGAAAGAGGACAAGGATGAGAACAAAAGAGAGGAAGACACTGCAGGTGATCATATACAGGTGCTGGAGTGAACACTCAGCTTAGGTCCTTTTTTATGTTTATACAGAAGACACTCGTCCTTTACAATGCTAATTGCTCCATTTCCTTAATTCTAAGAGGAACACTTTTTCACATATTAATGATTCTGGAATCTAAACGTGTATTAACAGGGATGTCAGAAAGAACTCTTTAGCTCCTGAGGAATACTTTTTGACAGAGTTGTTTTTGCCTGTACATGCATGAATTTGGCAATGCGTAGAAGTAGAGCTGTTCCACCTGACAACTCAGAGGAGGTACTTGCATCAGTAGCACCATATGTGGTGAAATTTTACTTAAACCTAGATTCATAAAAATTGCTCAGAATATCCTCAGAAAGATTTTCATGTGATGTTACACTGTAGCAAAAAGTTCCCTGTAGTACAATGAAAAGTGTTGGAAGCCACCTGGTATCTTTGGGTGGTTCATAGATCTTTTCCCTTCTTTCTTTCTTTCTTTCTTCCTTCCTTCCTTCCTTCCTTCCTTCCTTCCTTCCTTCCTTCCTTCCTTCCTTCCTTCCTTCCTTCCTTTCTTTCTTTCTTTACCACTAGAGATTATTAGTTTAATTTAAAAAAAAAAACAAAAAAGAACTAAGAGTTTAACCATAAAGCTAATGGAGATCAAACTGTGCTCTTCTGTCCTTTGCCTTGAAATCCCACTGTCAATTGTAAAGGTGTTAAAGAGGACAGGAGATGAAAATTAGGACACTTCATTGATGTAATGCATACTGCAGATGGCCAAAAGAGATTCTGAAGAATCCTAAGTGTTAAGGATTAGACTCAAATTTTGATGGTGACACTCAAAATAAGCGGTATGTATACGGGTGGATAAATTAATGCCATTTGTTTTTAAAAGTTAATTTGCACATTTATTTTTCCTTCTCTTGTGCCAATAACTGGTTCTCCCAATATTATTATTATTATTATTATTATTATTATTATTATTATTATTATTTGAGTTGGAGTCTCACTCTGTCACCCAGACTGGAGTGCAGTGGCCGCTCCCGGCCACCGCAGCCTCGGCCTGCTGGGCTTTGGCGATCCTTCCGCCTCAGCCTTCCGAGTAGCCGGAATTATAGGCATGCGCCACCACGCCCGGTTGATTTTTTAATGTATTGTAGAGATGAGGTCTCGCTGCCCAGGCGGGTCTTGAACCTGTGGGCTCAGGCAATTCACTCACCTCAGCCTCCCAAAGGTGTGGGATTACAGGCTGAGCCACCGAGCCCGGCTCCCAATAATATTATTGAATGAATGGTCTATTTCATAATTTACTCTGTCTTCAAGTTAAGGAAGTATAATACTTGTCAGCTCTATACCAGCCTTAATTCTGATCTTTGGAGGCTCAAACAGCAAATAATTAACCCGGGCAACCCCATGGGGTCCCCTCCCGCTCTGGAAGCTTTTCTGTTCTCTCAATAAATCTTGCTAAAAAAAAAAAAAACCAGTTAACCCAAGTTGCTTACTCTAATGTGCAAAAGGAATAATTTGATAATTATAATTTCCAGAACTGAACCAGGAAACTAGATTTCTGCTTTAAACTGATTAAATGGATGAAGAACCAGGCTTAGCTCTGAGGTGAAAGATTTGTACTGTTGATATTAGTATATATTTTAGGATAGATACTAGTGATTCAATATCTGAACTAAGAAAAATATAGTATGCGATAGCAACACCACTGCAGAAAAAATACATAATTATTTTATTTTGACAGTATTCATGTCACGTCAGTACAGAAATTTTAAGAATTAACCTGATATGAATTCTCAAGTAGCTATTAGAATATTTAACATTAAAGGTGAATGTCAGATGAAAAGAGATATAGATTAAAATTTTTGAATTAGTAAACGTTAGCTTCAAAGTAAAATAAAGCATTCATCGACTGTGCTTCTTAAATTACTTTTAGATTTTAATTGTCTCACACTAGAAAGTTAGAATTCACCAGAACACTCAAAAAACTAGGAAGAAAGGGCAAAACACATAATCTAAAAGGCTAATTATTTGTGTGTTGCTAACAATATTATCTTTCTGTTGTTTTATAGGATAGTTACAGAAATATTTTTGTTGAGATCACAAATTATTTTATTACACTTATCAAAAAAAAGGAAAACTTGATTTCAAACAAGGTTGGCATTACTTCCTAGTGATGTAAATAATTCTACTGAAATATTTGATGCTCTATTCTATATTAATGTTAGTAATTGAACCAGTTAATGATAGGGGTGCTGAGCAACACACTTGAAGTGTTTCTTGCAATTTATTTCAGGTGGCATTTTGGGATTTTAAGATGCATACAATATGGTTTTCAAATGTAATTGAAATTCTGATTTTGTTTTTTATGATGTTAAAAAATGAAAAAGGTTTTGAGTATACCAATGTTTTCAACAATGGGCTGACAATCCAAAAGTGATTACATTGTACCTGGATGGGAAAAGTAGAAATAGAATTGACTTAGAACCAAAAGTAGAAATAGTAAGACATTTATGATGCACGCCGATGAGATGTGGGAAGGGATGGAAGACTATGTGAAGAGGTTGGTAGAGGACATATGCTGACTTTATGGTCTGACCCCCAAATCACAAGGTTTGTGACTCCAAATACAACAGGAACAATAGGACAGAAAAAATCATGGCTGCCTCAGAAAAATCCAATTGTAATTCCAAGAGTGCGTGAAGAGGTAGTGAAACATTGACAAAGGTGTTAACATGGGGAAAAGAAAACTACAAAAAAGAAGCCAATTATTGTAAAGTGAATTATATTTTTCAATCCTGTTTCTGTTTTCCCCAAATTGTTGCTAGTAGTACAGCAATATGTGTTGGTATGAAAAAATGTGTTATGTTAACTGTGACTTTTTAGTACATTTATTATTCCCAATCTTAATTTATGCATCAAGACATATTTTGTGTTAAAAGCAAGAAACAACTCAGTCTCTGGAATAAACTCTTTTCTTTATAAAAACAAAAGACAAGTGTCTTACTACACATTTCTAGGTACTGTGCCTCCCAATAAACAAAACTCCACATCAACCTTCCTCTTACAAAAAACAGAAAAATATCCCATTCAACAAGAACAAAACAACATAGCATTCTTCTAGTTTAGAAGTGACTAGAATAGATAACATGTGTGGAAATGTATTTCATTCTTCCAGGAGAGTATAGCTTATGTGAGGGTCAGAAATCTTTTCAGGTAGTTTTGACAAATCCCATATTAATGCCTACCCTTTGATTATTCTTTTTAATTTTTTTTTTTTCAGTCTGGTAAGGCTCTGCATTTTGTCACCAACATTTCCACAACATATCAAACCAAAGCAGTTATGACAGCAGTTTCATCATTGAACATAGGGTACACTTGCAATGTGAATAAATTGATCACTTTTTCAATAAGGCTAAAAAAAAGGAGATTTTTAAAAAAGATATACTTGTCACTTTGTAACATAATTCCTTTGAACATAAAAATTCTCTGCGAAATTTTATTGCTATATATGCTTCATGAACATTTGGTTTCTACACAACTCTTCAGCAATGCAACTGTGGTCTACGGGAAGTATACCTCTAAAGGTGTATAGTATACCTATGTACCTAGAGTGGTATACTTGGTACAAGTATGCGCAGAACTCTGAAGACCTTCGGGGAGGTTTGAGAGTCATGAATACAAAATGATCCAAGAATAAAACAAATGAATCACCTCAAGCTCTCACCATTACTTGACTCAAGACCAAAGGTGACAAATAGAAGGTGAAGAACCATATAACTCACCAATATAACCAACGTTTGCTCACCAGGGACCCGTGACAAATCCAAACTCCATCAAAGACTGATCTGTAAAGAGAAAGAGGAAAAGAGCGTTCTTCCTTTATAGAAATGAAAACATTTGTGAGCAAGGAATACTGTTTAACCACATTCTTGGTAGAAACATATTACAAAGTCAGTTGGGATATAGGGTAGGAAGGGGAAAGGAGAGTGTGTATTAGAACTGCCTTGCTTCTACTTCTTTAGCTACAACTCTATGCATCTATTTTACAACTATCCTTTCTTGTGAGTGGAATGTCAGCCCTCAAAAGAAAGTAACCAGCAAGGCTTTATGAAAAAACCTTGGACTAGTAAATTATTTTTTGCTGCTTTTTTTTTTCCGAAAAAGCAGGTCTCATCAAATTACTTCTCTACTTAAAATGGCTTCCCATTTTGAGGGTCAAGGTAAAACTTCTTAACAGGGTTTCTTCCCTCTCCGTCCCCACCCCCAAGTTGGAGTCTCACTCTGTCGCCCAGACTAGGGTGCAGTGACACGCTCCTGGCCACCGCAGCCTCCACCTGCTGGACTCCAGCGATCCTTCTGCCTCAGCCTTCCAAGTAGCTGAAACTACAGGTGCATGTTACCACACCCGGCTAATTTTTTGATTTATTGTAGAGATGAGGTCTCGCCAAGTTGCCCAGGCGGGTCTCGAATCCGTGGGCTCAGGCAATCCACTCACCTCAGCCTCCCAAAGCACAGGATTACAGGCTGAGCCATCGGGCCCAACTCCTGCCTCTGCAATTTGCTGTCTCCTCCCCAGCCTCCTAATTTATTTACATCTCTAAAAAGTCACACAATTGCCCATGCCTATAGGCCTTTGAGAATGAGGATCCTTCTGCCTAGAAAACCACGTGTCCCCTGTTCTCACAAATCCTCTTGCCTACCTGATCCCTTTATGCTCAGGACTCTGTCACTTATTATCTCTGAATAGCTTCCATGATCACTTCAGGCTCATTAAGATAGAAGTCATCAGACTCCTGCTGCACCTAATTTCTAATTTTGCCTTAGCACTTAGCAGCTTAAGTTGTGATAATTTATTAAATGGTTTTGTCTTTATAGTTGGTATTGTTATATATTTTATTTAATATTTTGTTGTCAGTGCCTATAGAGTTCCTGGCTTATAATCAGGGCTCAATAAGTGTCTGATGCAAAACTATATGTAGTGAGTGAATTAATATAAGGCAGAACAAGTGAATAATTTCATCAGTAGCAAGCATTTTTATGCAGAGGCCTAGCTGAATCCACTACAAATATTTACTATCTACTCTTTGCCCAGATTCTGTTTCCCTATGGTGCAAATAACTTGTCTTTATTCTCTAAATGCATTCTGTTTTCAAGACCATTTATTCTTTAGCCTTCTAATTAGGTTCCTAGTGATTAATTACCAAAAATTAGAGTTTGTCGGACAAGACCTGTCTGAGTTGTACTTGACTCTTAATTAATGTTAGGAGTCTGCCATGAACAATTGGAAAAAAAGAGTAATTCTATTTACAATAGTTACAAATAAAATAAAATTATCTAAGAATAACCTTAACAAAAAAACTGAAATATCTGTACAGTAAAAACTATAAAACATTGATGAAAGAAACTGAAAAGGACACAAAAATGAAAAGAAATTCTATGTTCTTAGATCGGAAGCACCAATGTTGTTAAAATATCCACACTACCCTAAGCAATCTACAGATTCAATGCAATCCTTATCAAAATACCAGTTACATCATTCACAGAAATGGAAAAAATAATCCTAATATTTATATAAAATTACAAATAACCCAGAATATCCAAATCAATCCTGAGCAAATAGAACAAAGTGGGCATATCACACTACCTGACTTGAAAATATAAGATAAAGCTATACTGACTGGGTATGGTGGCTCAGTCCTGTAACTCCGGCACTTTGGGAGGCTGAGGTGAGAAAATTGCTTGAGCCCAGGAGTTCTAGACCAGCCTAGGCAATATAGCAACCAAAGCAAAATGGACAATGGGATCACATCTAGCTAAAAGTCTTCTTCACAGCAAAGAAAATGAACACAGTGAAAGACAACTCACAGAATGGGAAAAATATTTGTAAACTATCCATATGACAAGGGATTAATAACAAGAATATATAAAGAGCTCAAACAACTCAATAGAAAAAATAATGTGATTTTAAAATGAGTGAAAATCTGAATAAACATTTCTCAAAAGAAGGCATACAGATGGCTAACAGGTATATGAAAAAGTGCTCAACATCACTAATCATCAGAGAAGTGCAAATTAAAACAACACTGAGATATCATCTCACAAATTTTAATTTGCATTAAAGCAGGCAATAGGCAATGCTAGTGACCATGTGGAGAAACAAGAACCGTAAATCACAGTTGGGATATAAATTGTTCTCTAGTATGCAGACCAATATAGACGTTCCTCAAAAGATGAAAAATAGAAGTACCATATGATTCATCAATCCCACTGCTGGGTATGTATTCAAAAGAAATAAAATTAGTATAGTCAAGAGATATCTGCACTCCCATGTTTATTGCAATACTATTCACAATAGTCAAGGATGTTCTCACTCATAAGTGGGACCTGAACATTAATCACATTAGCAAAAAGGAGGGTAGTTGCTGGGCACTGTCGGGGAGGGGAGTGGAGGAAGGGGCCATGTAGCATCACAAAAGGTACCTGGTTCCAAACCAGGGGAAATGGTGGCCAGTTGGAGGCCCAAACTTTACCTCCCTGCAGCCTACTTGTGTAGGTAATCCTTACTTGTACTTCACATCTCTATTAAAAAAGAAGTTACGAAATCAACCTAAATGTCTGTCAATAGATGAATCAAGAAAATGTGGTACATAAACACAATGGAATACTATTTAACCATAAAGGATGACATTCTATCATTTGCAACAACATGGATGGAACTGGAGGACACTATGATAAGTGAAATAAGCCAGGCACAGAACGACTAAAATCTCATATTCTTATCAATATGTGGGAGCTAACAAAATATTAAACTCATGAAGATAGAGAGTAGAATGATGGTAACCAGAGTCTGGGAAGGGGAGTGTGGGTAGTAGGGTATAAACAGGGAATGGTTAATGGGTTAAAAAAAAAAGAAGGAATAAGATCTAGTATTCAGTAGCACAGTAGGGTGACTAAAGTTAACAATAATTTATTGAATATTTCAAAACAACTGAAAGATTGGAATAGGGTTTTCCTAACACAAAGAAATGATAACTGCTTGAAGTGATGATACCCAAATTACCCTGATTTGATCATTACACCTTGTATGCATGTATCAAAATAGCACATGTACCCTATATGGACAACTATTTTGTATCCATAGTAATTAAAAATAATAAATTAAAAATTATTTACCAGAACTCTTCTTAGATAGCTTTGAGTGAGGGCTTAAGCTTTATTTTTATTTTTTTTATGGTAAAGCCTTGGAAGTTCTTAAAATCCAGTAGGCTATTTGGTTTAGCTAAGCCATTTGTTGGCTCAAGAGGTTGGCAAGTTACAGCTCATAAGCTAAATCTGACCCACCATCTGTTTTGATAAATAAAGTTTTATTAGAACACAGCCATAGTCATTTGTTTATATATTGTCTCTGGTCGTTGTTGTGCTACAATAGCAGATGATGAATAGCTGGAACCGAGACCATATGACTTGCAGAAACTAAAATATTTTCTGCCTCATCCTTTACCAAAAAAGTTTACTGAAAATGTTGGTCTAGATCATCTTCCTCTCTTATGCTAAAATTAAATTTATATGCTGCAAAGGCTAGAATAAGAGAAGAAAAATACTCCAAATGGCTAACATTCTTTAGTCACTGCAGTATTTGAAATACAGATTTTTTTTCTATTTTTTACTTTTCTGGATTTTTAAATATTTTTCTTTAATGTATTAACATTACTTTTGTAAATGGAAAAATTAAAATATAAACACTGTTATCCATCTGTCCTAGAACTATCGACTCATCTGAGTTCATTATGGAGGTTTCAGAACTATAAATTTCTCTGTAAGAGAAGAGTGTCAACTCAATACAAGGGTGAACAGAAACTGTGGTAGCCAAATAGGAATATCAGGGGAGAAAGATGGTTTCTTAGTCTATACCTTTGGTGGGTATAGACTAAGAAGATAGTGGGGTTAAACACACCACTGAGGGTTACCCTATGAGAAAAAGAGTCATATGACACCGGTTTTTTGGTGGACTCTCTTTAGTAAGCTTCTTCCAGAGTCCTTGAGACTACCAAACCTCAGGGCTGAAAGGAACTTCCAGAGTCTTTGTCCTACCTTGTTCAATCTTTCAGATTCTTCTACAACATTCTCATCTCTGCAGATTCATAGTACACATCTCTAATGAAGGGAAACTTACTTTCTCCTGCGGTAACACGTCTCATGTTGAAATTGATCTTCTAAGAGCTTTAATTCATTGGTCATAAATCTTTCTCATGTGACCCTACAAATTGGTATACTCTCTTTTCTTCATAGCAACTCTAGAGGAATTAAAATCCCTGAGTGTTCTTCTTTTTCTGGTGAATATCTCCAGTTCTTCCAGCTTATTATTTCTTGTTCCCTGACCATCTGTTGAGCCTTTTGTGAATAAACTACAATTGATTTGTATTTCAAGTGTGATTTGTCCCAAGGAAGAGTGGCACCATCATTTTCCTATTTTAGACACTATGCTTTCATGGAAGCACACAAGTTCAATGAGAAATTAGGGTTGATTTTCATACTCTCGCTCACAGCTCTTTAATATCTCCTCCTCAGTCTGACCATGTGTTTCAGCTCTAACCTTGTGATTGCATGTTATTATTGTTCTATTTACCACACATGCCTAAATCTTATATCTATTTTTAATTTAAAAAGATGTGAGGTACAATTCATGATTAGGTTGGTAGGTAGATCATCGTGCAGGTAATGTTTGGTCTTCCCTTTGGTCCCTAATTTGCCTGGTTTGAGATCAGGTGCCCTTATTGATGTGTTCCCAATAATATGTGTTCCCACCTCCCCTGGCAGTTTCAAGCTACTAAAAAACCCTTTCTTACAGTATTATGACAATATTCAGTGTCCACTTATGAGTGAGAACATGTGGTACTCAGTTCTTTGTTTCTGTGCTAGATCACTGAGTATGATAGATTGTAAATCTATCCACGTTGCTGCAAAATCCATAATTTTGTCCTCCTTGATGATTGTGTAATATTCCATTGTGTATATGTACCACATTTTAAAAAATCCAGTCCACTTTCAGTGGGCAGCATGGTTGGTTCCACGTTTTTGCTGTTGTGAATAATGCTGCAATAAACATGTGTGTGCAGGTATCTTTATTATAGAATGATTTGAGTTCCTCTGGGCCTAGCATCCAGGATCTACAAGGAACTCAAATGTGCCGAAAGGAAAAAAAAACCAGCCCTATTAAAAAGTGGGCACAATGAATAGACATTTCACAAAAGAAGTCATAGGAGTAGCCAACAGATACATGAAAAAATACTCAGTCTCAATAATCATCAGAGAAATGCAAATTAAAGCCACACCGAGATACCACTAACTCCAGTCAGGATGGCCATCATCAATAACTCAAAAACAACAGATGCTGGAGAAGATGCGGGGAAAAGAGAATATTTCTACACTATTGGTAGGAGTGTAAACTAGTACAACCTCTCTGGAAAACAGTGTAGTGATTCCTAAAAGATCTAATAGTCGACGTTCCATATGACCCAGCAATCCCCCTTCTGAGAATCTTGTATCTTTAAAAGCAAATAAAGTGCTTGACATAGGGCACTACCTCTTTATTCCTCCTTCCTTTTGAACTTCTGCAGGCATTATTTGTTTATTGCTTAGTTTTCAGTTACAGATTGCTAATCATATTACCAGAAATACAGAAAATATGATAAAGGGAAACAGGTGTTAGCCCCAATACAAACTGTGTTAATATTTTGATACAATTCTTCCTGCCTTTAGTCACATGTAAGTGTATAGGAGAGTGGAATGGGGATGGTAATATATAAGTTCCAGGTTTTTATATAGTTCTCAAAATCATAATTTTAGATCACCTTACCATAATTCTTTCTGGGAAAGGCCATGAGTTTATGTGACCATTTAAAAAATGTTGAATATTTAGGTCATTTCTATAACTTTCTTATAAACAATGCCAAAATAAGATTTTCTCCCTATAAGTCTCCCTCATACTTTGACTATTTCTTGGATTTGCTTCCAAGAAAACTATTTCCCTGAAATAAATATTTTTTGATTGAAAAATTGTAGGATAATAGAGTATAAGCATATTTTAGAGATCACTGACTCCAGTCTCCCATTTTAAGTAAAGTCACTTGACTGGGAACAAATAACAACTTGACAGGAGAACACATCTACTTGCCTTCAAGCTAAAGGAATTTTTAAAATCACTTCTCTCTTCCACCCCTGCCACCCCCCATATCTAGAACTACTTAACATCTAGTTAATAAAGCACATAAAATCCAGGTGAGTAAAGTGAATACCTTACAAACAGATACAGTGATTACAAAAAAATTCAAAGACTTCTACCAAAACAACAACATTGCCACTCAGGTATATATATTAAAAATACTTCCATTTCAATGATCTAGATTGCTGTAGGAAACAATCAGAAGAATGTAAATTTTTAGAACGTGAAGATTTCTATATTGAGAACAGTCTCTTACTTACAGCTCAGGGAATTGCTCACTATTTCACAGCTTGCCTGTATGAGACAGGCTTTTCCATTGCAAACCTACATTTTTAATACGCATAACTTCTTGGATTATGTACAGGATTTGCCTCAACAGTCATAAAAATACTTCTGCAAGCACTGGTGCCACTTTCAAAATCCTAGACACTAAAAATGCTCATCTAGTGCTCACTTGGAGTAGGACAAGTGCTAGGTGAGAGCATCATCCTGTGCTATCTTCAGTATGTTAGCCTGGGAGATATTTCTCTCTTACCTCTGTTTCTTCATTCTTATTCTTCTTTTCCCTCCAGTTAAGAGGTATGATTGAACAATACTTTTCTTTTGAGGTTTAGGCATTATTTAACAAGTCCATTATTTAACAAGTCCCATGTCCATTAAATGCTAGTCATCATGCTGGACATAAGAACACAACTATGGAGAGATGGACACGGCCCCTGCCCTCATGATTCTCACCATGCCAAGTCTCCATAGTAGTTGTTGCAAACTAATACTATGGTCTTCAAGTGTCTAATTCTATCTTTACTCTTCTCACTGTCAGACTTATTAGAAAATGAATAACTTAATAAGGAGAAAGTAATAAACATTTTAGAGTCTAATTACTTTACAATGATCTCTTTTAAAGCTACCCTCTGCTTCCTGGCAGTCACGTTGAGCAAGAATATGACCTTCTTGGCCATAACTGCTTGGGTCACATGTGGCCATAATGGCTACTCAGAGTTCTTTCCCCAGAAGCTTGGAAGCTGGACCAAGGGAATTCATTCTTCTAGGTAGCTAGATTGTCATTCGGGAGCTGGAAATGATCATGTATTTTTCCATGTGGTCCAGAGACCAAAGAAAGCTAGTCCTCAGGGGAGAAGAATAAGGTGGCCATGTTGAGAGGAACAGAATTGAGAGAAGGGGAATGGAGAGAAAAGTTCAGATAGCTTTCTCAGCCTTATTACATTCCTGACCTTGTTTTTCATTAGATTTTTTTCCCTCTCTTATAATAAGCCACACTTTTTTGCTTAAGCTATCTCAGACTGAGTTCTGTAACTTAAAGTTCAGTGGCCTAATATGCCAGGGGGTGGGAAGGTGGGCAAAAAGGGAAGAGGTGACACTTCAAGAAACCCAGTCCTAATAGCTTCACTGAGCATGACCTCCCTAGGGTTCCTATGGGAAATGTTGGTGGGCAGTAGTTACATGATGAAGAGGGAGTTATGTACCCAGACTTAATGTCAATTAAAAGGAAACATGAAAATGAAAGACAAAAACCCAGGGCCCTCAGAATTTGAGTCAACACAAAGAGACTTCCCAATCAGAAAGAAAGAGAAAGAGCCTTACAGTTATAGTTGAAAGAAAAAGTTCAGGTGAATTTTAGGAATATTATAGAAAATTGAACACTAGTTATGCACTTGAAGTAATAAGACTGATTGTCTTAACATAAATAATATGATCATAAAAATCATTTTTGTCTTATTGAAATGGCCACCTAAAAAGACAGAAGTCTTATTACCACGAAGCTGTATAAGCCAGTCACTGAGTGTTAGTTGTTCAGAACACATGGCGAAAAGCTAAAGAGTATATGAGACAGACTCTGGCTGCATGACATCAGAAAAGTCACCAAATCTCTATAGGCATATGAAAAATGGGGCAGTATATACATAATTTAGAAGATTGTGTTGAGAATGAATTAGAATCTGTATCACAGAGCCTGGTACAAAATCTGACAAAGACATATTGGTTCTCTTTATTTTTTGCTTTCTCTTTATTTATGATTTTGGGCAAACTAAAAGGCATTTGGAGAGGAGACTAGTAAATATGGCCAAGATGAGAAATAGCGTTTAAAACAAGGTAATCTTGTCTGACAAATGTTTATTTAACTTCTACTATTTGCTGAGTCTAATACTAAACTGTCAGGTAATGGAGTATATTCTCAAGCATGATACGGGTCTTCATCCTTGAACAGGTGCACAAGTCTTAGTCTAGAAGACTCTTAGACTCTGGCATACTGAAGAAAATAAAGGTAAAGTCCTTTAGGGGAATATGGACTCGTCTGTGGGTTAAAAATTCACTAATGTTAACTTTACACCTGCTACTGAAAACAAACTTTTATTTCTTAATCCTAATTGACACTCCAGATGAGAACATGGTTTTCAGTAAAACACAACTATTCCATACAAACCGGGGCTGAGATAATCTTATTCTTACGCTACATGTCCTGAAATGACTAAACAAATTAATAAACAAACAAAGAAGATCTTCTTTGCTGGGATATAGTTGGATAACTTGTCTGAAGGTCTGGAAGTACTGACTATAAGCTTTGTAAGGTAAGGGACTTCATATCTAGTCTGTTACTGCCTGATTAAACTACCAATTCTGAGCATACTGCCTGATATACAATAGGTGCTTTAGGAAAGAAGGAAAAGTAAAAGGAGAGAAAGGAGGAATGAAGGAAGGACAGAATGATGAAAGGAAGAAAAAAATATTAAAAATTGAGGTATGAATGGAATACTCTATAAGGTCTTTCTATTGTGAACACTCTAAGATTCTGTAAGTCTATTTCTAGAAGATGTATACTGGCAAAAAGATCTCCTAGATTTCTACCTCAATGCACCTACTGGGGCAATGACACAGCAAGTCCAGTGCTTTTTCTAATCTACCAGCTAAGAGACAAAACCTTTTCTTTAAGAAGTTAAATTCACATATGAGCCCTAGTTGTGAGTTCAACCAGAAAGAACAACAAATCAATCTCAGAGGTCTAGCTCTATTGACTCAACTGTATACATACAACCCCAGGGTAGGAATAAAATCCTAGGAGGGAAAAGCTCATGGGCAGCAAACTGTTCAGGGCAAAGGTACCATGCATCCACCCACATATCAACTCACAAATGTGGGTGAAAACACTTTACTTGTTGGGCTGGTCTAATTTTGTAGTGGTTAGAAAAGAGACATTGGTGATTGAGGTTCTAGGATGGAACTTTCCTATTGTCTGGGAAACATGATTCTCTGATTCATTTTTAAAAACATGTATTTCAGCTACTCATTCAACCAATGTTTACTGGTTGAGAGGGTCAAGTTATACGAGAGTACGTGGAAGGAACCACTAATCCAGTCTTAGAGAATTTAGGGAGGTCACTAAATGTTAAGAGGTAACATTTAAGAAGAAAGAATCGATGAGTGTGAACTGGCCACAAGATGAGTAGGAGAAAGAAAATTCCAAAGAGAAGGAACAGCGTATGCAAGTATCTGGACCATAAAAGGAACATGGCATATTTGGAGAAATTACAAGGAATTCAGTATGGCAGTGACATGGGCAAAGAAGGGAAAGACAAGAGGTGAGGCTAGTGTCTTAAACGGGCCAGGTCTTGAAGATTTTTGTAAACCATGCTCATCAGTGTGCATATGTTTTCTGTAGAGTATTGGAAACAACTGAAGGAGGCAGGGAAACCAGTTTAATGATGGCTGAAGCTGTTCAAGAGTAAGATGATGATGGGCTGATCTACTGTAATGGCTGTGGAAAACAGAGTGAAGAGGACAGATTAAGAGATACTTAGGAGGTAGGGATTTTCAGCCCACTGTTTTTTTTTTTTTTTTACAGATGCAGACCACAAGGTTCTGGTCGCATTTTCTCTGTGGTCTGGATTCTTCCTTACAGGGCTGGGTATAAACCAAATGCTTAACAAAACAGTCAGTCCTTGCATTGGTCTAACATATTTTCTTCACTTTTGAATATTAGTCAGGGTTTGGTCTTAAACTATGATGTGCTATTAGCCAGGTATTGCATATAGACTGGGGGATTTTATTTTTTTTTTACTTGTGAGCACCCAAGGTCAGAGATTCTATCTGCTTCACTTCCATGAAGCTATAAAGCCACTACACAGTTAATATAACACAATAGAGCAAAGAGTGACCCCAATTTCCCCATTGGTCTGAAGGCCCTGAGGTCAGCTCTTCTCAGGGCTCTCAGGGATCAAGCTATAACAGAGTGAGGGACCTTTGCACTTTGGTACCACCTCTGCCATGTGCATGCCACAGTTAAATGTGCAATTTTAAGAGAAACAAAATTGAGTTCAGAGAGTGGCTGCTGAGGGTGCAGGTGTTTGATCATGCTACTTGGGAAGCTGTGGGTGGGCTAAAGTGTCATGGTAGACTCATATAGTCTTAGATTCTAGTCCAGTCCATGGAATCTTGTAACCCAGGGATTCAGATACCCATCCTTATCTCAGCTTCTCAAAGTAGGAGTATATACATTAATTATTTGTTATTTTTTCATTGAATCTACTTCCCAACTCAATAGAATATAAGTTCCATGTGGATTTTATTTATTTTCTCACTGTATCCCCAATATTTAATTAATGTATTTTTTTGAATAATCAAATTAACTGAATGAACTTGGGGGAAATAATTTGAGGTTTTGCATTTATTCATATTTGAAATGGGACTGATCATATATGTTTTACACTACATTCAGAGCCGGGCTCGGTGGCTCAGCCTGTAATCCCGTGCCTTTGGGAGGCTGAGGTGAGTGGATTGCCTGAGCCCGTGGGTTCGAGACCCGCCTGGGCAGCGAGAACTCATCTCTACAGTAAATAAAAAAATCAGCCGGGTGTGGGAGCGCACGCCTGTAATTCCAGCTACTTGGAAGGCTGAGGTGGAAGGATAGCCAGAGCCCAGCAGGTCGAGGCTGTGGTGGCCGGGACCGGCCACTGCACTCCAGTCTGGGCAACAGAGTAAGACTCTAACTAAAAAAACACAAAAAACAAACAAACAAAAAAACACTACATTCAGGACTCTTTTGAAGTTATAATATAAAAAGAAAGTCCCCTAGTTGGATGTTCAAGGGTCATATTTTATATTTTAGCTAGTTTACACTGTCTTTCTATCTAGCTGGTCATCCGTCTATCCACCTACCCAGTCATTCACTCATCATCTCTTCAGTTAAGCCTCTGCTGTGCACCTTTGCAGAACATCTATCACAATTCCATACCAAGGATCTTGCTGGACAGTACATTTGCCATCACTAATGTCTCCAACAATATCATAATGTGATTATTTATATCCTTCTTATAAATGAGAAAACTGAGGCTTAGCATGTTCACACAGGTGGAAAGTGGCAGGGCAGGAATTCATATGCCGGATCTGTTGAACTGACTTTTGACTCCTGGCACCTTCATTTCCACCGGTAGTTTGCTCATCTGAGAAATAGGCACTAAAATACCCCCTTCACAGCTTCCTCTACTTGAGCCTGGCATAGATATGGTAAGTGTTCTATGTAAACACTTAGAAAACACCTCACCCTTGCTACTGTCACAGGTGTTCCCATGGGGCGCACCCCTGATGATCCTCATGACAAATAACATTTGGTACATTTTTTTGGTTACCCTTATGTTATTCAATGTTTATGATCATTTCAGTCGGAAACCTGCAAATGATGTTGCCCACTCCTGCTGACGGCTAGTGTACAGTGGCACGTGGGTGCTCTGTCTCTGAGCCTCCGCAGCCTCCCCAGCTATGCTCAGTCTTCTCTTCTGGGAAAACTCTCACTCCTGAACTCAGACAAAGCTCTCCCTGGGCGAAGCTCCAGATGTCTCTTTATGGCCTCTTACCAGTCCCTTCCTACACAAGCCTTCTCCTAAAGAGTCCTTCTACTAAACAAAATAAAATTTGATGGTAGTAATAAGAGTATTTCCCCATGTATTGTTTTATAGAAAGCTGAGAAAACAATATTAAATACCAAAAAGAATACAAACATTTAATTTCCTCCTAGTACATGTGGCATTTCGGGATAGTTTATTACAAGTTTGGGCATCACACCCTTGTCTAATTACGTGGAGTTTTGACAGAGTGGAAAGACAGACACAGGCCCAGATCCAAACCCTGGCTCCTTTAATTTATATTTATTTGTTTGTTTGCTTGCCTGCTTGTGTCTATGTCTTGGCACACAGTAATGCAACACTGACAATTGACTTTCTCTTTATTTTCTTGTTTCATCCTTGTAAGGGGGAGAGTGATATTTAAGCATTATAGTGGCTAGTTCTGTATTCAGATTGCAAAGGACTAGAGGGCTGAGAAATGAGAGCTACAACATGCCTGCAGTAAGACACAGTATGCATCAGGTACTGTACGTGTATTGTATATGGTTAAATTTTCATAATTCTTCGTGGTACATATTCCCATTTTGTAAATGAATAACCTGAAACTCAGAGATACAACAAAATGTGTCCAGATCATACAGGTTTGGAACTTTACATTGAACCAAGCCTCTGACTCCAAAGCCTCTACTCTTTCAACCCCATCGCCATACCTAGCACTGCCCCTTATTCTCTGCCTTGTATTATTTGTGCATATGACTTTTAGCCTCCTTTGAAAGTGGAGGTAAAGCCGGGCTCGGTGGCTCAGCCTGTAATCCCGAGCCTTTGGGAGTCTGAGGTGAGTGGATTGCCTGAGCCCAAGGGTTCGAGACCCGCCTGGGCAGGCGAGACCTCATCTCTACAATAAATCAAAAAAAAAATTAGCCGGGCGTGGTAGCGTGCGCCTGTAGTTCCACCTACTTGAAGGGCTGAGGCGGAAGGATCACTGGAACCCAGCAGGTTGAGGCTGCGGTCACTGCACTCCAGTCTGGGCGACAGTGAGACTCCAACTCAAAAATACATATATATAATATAAAATAATAATAATAAAATAATAATAATAAGTGGAGGTAATGACTTCTACCTTTTTCTCCTTATTATTTCATCTTGTCCTCTAGTGCCTAATACAGTATGAATGCTTTAAAACATATGTGAACATGCTTTGTTTTAATTAACTATTAACTCCATGCAGTAGACATGAGAATTGGGCTTATTCATCTTACATCTTTTATGATGACTTTTCTTGTGGTCATCCATGCTCAGAACTGTCTATGCATTTTGCCCTTGAAAAACAGAACTTTTTATTCCTTTAGTTAAGAGAGTACAATAAAAATACCCAAACTAATAATGCTTTGATTTTTTTCTTACTTGCCTTTTTAAAAACTTCTATTACTTATATAAAAATGGCAAACTGCCTTTTTTATTGCTTCAAATTACTTTTGTTAAAACACTTCTGTGCTGCCAAGTTTCAACCTGAAGCCAATGTGCATATCCAAGTCACAAATAGAAATGAGAAATATGTTTGGGTCCTTTTCCCTACTCTCCTTTTTAGTGCCTCAATCTAAACTTTCCTTTATGCTAACTGTTAACAAAATATTCCTGTTAACACTTGAAGACACTGAGATAAAAGTATTTCTTTCTTATTATTGCATCTGGAAAGAGTTTGACTCTGCCTCTATTTATATGAATTTCAATGGAAGCCAAAGGGAAAAACAAATAAAGACAGGCAAGACTGTGGTGTGCTCATGTGGAATAAGAGGTCTGCATGGCACCAGCAAGATCAATGACATCAGTCACAAAGCAATGCTTTGGTCACTCAAAACTCCCATCTCATAACAGAAATAATTCTCAAGAAACAGAAATATGGATTAGAAATAAAATGGCAATATCAAGGAGAAAAATCAAGCTATCACATTAACAGGTAGAATTTTTTTGACAGCAGAGCAAGAAATTCTTATCTCATGGTTCATTCTTTTTATTCTATGCTGGGAAGGAACATATGTGGGGAGGTACCAATTTCTTGAAGGATACTACCTTTTCCAGCTTTGGAAGGCAATGGGCAATCATGGAGGGATCAAAGAAGGAAAATGAAGAACTTAGTACTCTCTCTACTTTAGGTTATATACTGAAGAGGTACTAGGTGTCCTTATTATCATCTTCCCCCTTGAGATCTTACCTAGATTGCCAGGATGGTATGTGAGATGGGGCCTGGGTCTGAAACCTTTTTTATTTTTTCGTGGCGGGTCTTTCGGCATATACAGGAACCAAGCATGACTGCAGAAAGTGTCTGGAAAGGGATGCATCTTAGAAACCCCTTCTTTGGAGACCATAGCTAACAACATGATTTCTTTGACTCAAGACTTTTTCATGATAACAAAAGGATAGATATTTTTATTCCTGGTAAAGTAATTGGTACAGATGATGAATGTGAGATTGGTTTGATAAGGCTATATTCCTTTGAAGTTAGATTGCTGATGTTTAAACACCAGCTCCACCATTTCCTAGTTGTGTGTCCTTGGGTAAGTTAGTTGACCCCCCTGTACCTTGGTTTCCTCATCTATCAAATGATTTTAGAGTTGTGAGAATATAAATGAGTTAATAAACATCGAGCACACAGAAGTCTATTTATATGCAGTAATGTTAGTTTTATCGTTATTTACATTCAGGCTAGTTAAATAGCATATTCTAATCTAGTAGTGCCAGTGACTCAGGGATATTTAAAACTCATGTGTGGTAATAAAGAAATTTCTATACTTTCTAGAAACATAAGTTCCTTGATTCATTTATTCTTTCAACAAACATTTTATGAGTATCAGATATGCCAGGCACTGAGTTAGATATAGAAGACACAAAAAGACATATCAAATACAGTCTCTGCCTGCAAAGAATTCTGAGCCTAAAGGGAGACATAGGTAGAAAAACAGGAATGATGGCAGACTGCGTACTCCTGACTGTCTGTAGGAACACAGTAGAGAAAGTGACAGTGGGTGTAAAGACCAAGAAGTTAGAAAAAAGCATGGTATGTGTGGGGGTATATGTGGGGAGAAATGGAAGAAGAGAGAGAGACAGGAGGAAGAGGAAGAAGAAGGGAAGGAGGAAAAAGGCAAGGAAAGGAGAAGCAAAAGAGATCATTTGTGGTCACCCCAGCTACCAAACTCATGGCCCTTAATCTCCAGCTCTATTTGTAGATAATTCTGCAGATCAGAGGGTCTCTGAGGATCTCAAAAGTGAGATGGGATCATGGGAAAATGGGGTGGGGGAAACGGAGGTGGTTTGCTCTCATTTTGCTTCTTCTAGCTTCCTGAAGATAGTCTTCTCTTCCTCATGGTTCATCTCTTCTTTTCTCACTCTACCTCATCCACACTGGGCTTCATCTTGGCTCTGGAGCACTCACTGAACTTCCTGACAGGGTGTTTCTTTTTATACATGTGGTACTTTCTGCTTGCAGTGCTTTTCTTACTCCCTCTCTTTTCGGCTAGTTCATTTCCACACATCCCTCAGGTATCTCCTAGATATCTATACTTCCATGGTCCCTCCTCCATGCTATCCTAGCACTTGTCTTTGAGCTTTCTGCTCAGGGCCTGGCACATGGTAGGTGCTTAGCAAATACTTGTGGAATAAGTACATCGAAGAGATTCTCTTTACTTACATCCTTGACTAGTTTCTCTTCCTTACTGACCAAATGCATTTGGTCCCTAAGCTGTCTTCTCCTGGGTGTCCCTCCCCTTATCTCTGCACTTGCCCTGTCTTGCTTGGATCAAGACCAGACCTCCTCATGCCTCCAAATGCATTCCTGCTGTTGGATCCTACCTGTTCCCACTAGAAATCATGTGGGCTCCCTATTGCCCCCAATGAACATCCAGAGTCTTTGGTTAGCAGTCAAGGCCCTTCCAATGGCATTAAATGAGGCTCTGTCTCAGCCTTTCCGTGAGGCTTTGAGGTCTTTAAGCTTCAACGTCCAGCAGAGCATTTGGAACACATTTTGTGTTCAGTAAATATTTTGTAAAGAGTACGTCAGCATCAAATCTAGTGTAGAATAACTTTATTTTTTGTATTTGAAAAATATGGACTAAAAAGCTGTTTAGCAGGATACTTCGTTTTAAAGAATATGTCCCAACAAGGAAACAGTTGAATTCAGCACAGCTGACTGCTTCATGATGCCATTCAAGTATATAAGTGAAGTTAACTTGTTTAGTCACATTTACTAACAGGGTTGGTTAGCAGATGCTCAGGGAGTCCATCTTTCTTCAGTTATAGTGTTCCCCCATTGGTCCTGGAAACCACCCACAGTTGAACCCAGGTATACTGAATTTTTCAAGTTTATTCCTTGCTGACCACCTGGCATTTTGTGATCTTTTCTTTGGGAGCACAACTTTTTTCCCCTGTTTGCTTTCCTCTGTTTCTTTCTCCTGCACTTATGGCCTCCTCCTCATTTCCTTTTTTAGAAAACACACAATCGTGGCAAAGGACTTACATTTTCTGAAAATAGTTTTTTTCCTTTGAAAATTATGACCATCCTCAGACTCTTCTTATGAAGCATATTAGTGTCATTATTATTACTAGAAGTAGTGAAACTATGTGCATTGAACATTTGTCCATTGTATTCTATATGCTGGGCACCGTGCTGAGTATTTTTATATAGATCATCTCATTAAAATTAAGATATAATTTCATGTCCCGTAAGGTTTAGTATGGTACCTAGCATGAAGAAATTCATAATCAATGTTAGTCATTAATATAGTTTTCTCATTTAATCCTAACAACCATTTAATGAAGCCAGTTCTACTAAGATTTTGTGCGTATGAGCTTTAACAGATGAGGAGTATGAGGCTTTCAGAGTGTAATGGTATTTAACAATGGAGCTGATACCCAAACATAAGCTATCTGTCTACCAAGGCCATGCAACATAATAGATATAAAAGCACTTTGTGAGACACAGTCTCTACTCATGTACTAGTTGTTATCCCTACACAAAGGAGGTTAAGTAGGTAAGAGGTCAGTGCCAATAGAGGTAGGCGAAGCCCTTAAATAACAGTGAGACAAAATTAGCATCTAATGAGAAATGTCTCGGATCAGAAGGAAGTATGTACATGTATGCATGTCCAGAAGCAATTTTTGGGGGGGACATATTTTCTTAAGGATCAAAAAGGCATCATTTTCAGGCTTTCCTTTGAGCTCATGAGGTTTGTTCCAGAGAAATAGCATGAAAAAAAAAGGCAAAAAAACAAGCAAAGTGGGTTTCTCTCTGTGACTCCCAACCAGTCCTTGTAGTGTCCATTTTTCAAATACACAGATTGACAAGCAGGAGATCTACCTGAAACCTTCTGAATTACTACTTTAGTGTTTTCGGCCCAAAGTTTCTTGACTTTAAGTACCATAGACTTTTTTGTGTAAAGCACTTAAAAATTATAACTCTCAACAATCCAAAGGTAAACTCAAATGCATCAAGTTCCTTCCTGGGAATCCATACTCAGGAAGTACAGGTCCCAGTGTCAGCTCTGCCATAACTTTCTCCATGACCTTAGTCAAGCCCCTCTTTAGTTCTTTACTTCCTTATCTGTGGAAGGGACAGTTTGAATCCTGTGACTGTGATTTCCAGCTTGAAAGAACAGGATTCTTGAAAGAACAGGATTCTTGAAAGAACTGAGTTCAAAATATGCTTTTAGGCATATGTTGTTAAACACTAACACTCATATTTTAACTTATCAAGAATGAAGTTCAGAAAGATTTCTTTTTGTTTGGTGCTACACTGCTGCTTCTCTTTCTTCTCTTTGACCTCCTCCTATTTTTTAAAGAAGCCACACTCCCTTGTAGTCTTTCTCACAAAATGCGTTAAGATACTGGCCCAACAGGCAACTGGACTTTGGAGGGCTCCTGATGACTTGCTGCCTGGTTAAGTGCTGGCCTCCTTAATAAGCAGCAGGTCATGGCTCCTTACTCTGTCCTAACCAGGACAGGCATGAGTCACCATGCCCAGTATATTTTCTTAATAATATTAGGATATTACTTTCCTTTTCACTCATGGTCTCATGAATATACAGGAGTTTTCCAGAGGCTATATTATGTATAATTTTTCAACAGACTCAGTGCAGTAGCAGATATGATAGTCCAGATGTCTTTTATTAAACCACACTAAGTAGACTTAAAAAAATATAAAACAACTCACTTTTGTTTTGGAAAATATAGTTTATTTTAATAAAACATGTTATTTATGTGAACATGTAAGGAGTTTATTGTTATTTTAAGTTACTAATAAATATTTTTAAAATTTCTCAGTTATAACTTCTCACATGGTCAATATTGCTGGATATAACCCAAATAAACAATTCATAACAGTTTATAAGAGTGTAAAGATTTGAAGACCGATATCATACACAACAGTCAGCAGTCTCTGCACATCAGGCCCTCTTTCCTCCCTGGCCGTCCCTCGCACACATTGCCCTCTTTGCCTAGAATGTTTCCCTGCTAATTGAGTAAAATGCATCTCTTATTGTGCTAGGTGTATTCACAATAATCTTGGGAAATCAATATTATCTCATTTTCTAAGAGGAAACCATAGCTCAGAAAAGTAAAGTATCTTGACATGGCATCTAGACTTAGCTTTAACAAAGTTCAGTGCTGTGCTTTCTAAAACTGACTTCCTTCTGACTCAGCCTTACCCATGTGATCTTTGATTCTGTCAATATCATGAAAGTAAATTCTTCTTGCCCATAAATTCTGAGATATTCACAGTAACTTAAAAACTTCGCATCAGAGTTGCCTTGCTACTCCACTGAAGCCCTGTACTTCAGCCTCCTTGGGGTTTTGGTCCTGCCATTCTAGTTCAAAAGAGAACAAGTATTCTTTTTTCTTCCACTCAGACACCATCACAGAACCTGACCTGCTACACAGGTGTGTTTAATGGCTGGGTTCCAAGTCTGGATTGCTGTGTTGATACATCTGCTGCTTCGCATCTAGTCTATTTCTGCATCTCCTTTCATACTGTCCACACCTGAGTCAGTCTCATCACGTGGCTTCTGAGTTCAGGTAACAATGCCCCACCCATTCTCCTCACTTTTAGGCATATTCCCATCTTTGACTCTTTCATAACACTTCCAGGTTACTTCTCTGAAGTGTGGGAATGGTTTTTGCTTTTGTCTACTCACTGTTTCCTGTACTCCGCGAACACCTCTAGTTCTCTGATGGAAACTGCCCTTTCCCAGTGTTTGAGCCTTTGTGGGTGTGTTGGTCCAAGAAAGTCAGTTGTAGAAAGCACAGCACTGGACTTAGGTCAGGGCCAAGCCCAGAAGCCATGTTAAGATACCTTACTTTTCCGAGATGCCCAGTTAGTCTCCTGGACAAAGTATGCACAAGAAGGGTTTTATGTCAATAAGATGCTCTTTCCTGGGAATTTTAATTTGAGCAGAGTAATTCAAAGACTGGAAAGCATGAGGTGTTCATTCAACCCAGTTGTGGCATCCTGAAGAGACGAACTTCTGCTTCCTGATTTGTAGCTCTCTGGAGTACCTCAGGTTCTTGTACCTTCTAAGACCCAGTTCTTTAATGTAAGGACCATCACTTTCCTTCTCTGTGCCTAGCCCCTTAAGTTATTCAATTATATATCATCTAATGAAAGGCTCTTTGAATAAAAGAAACTTTCCTATGTTTAATGATATGCATATTGTGCATGTCCTCCTGGTAAAGTCCCAATTTTTCCTTAGCTTCATGATCCTAAGTTTCTATTAATCAATCTCCCCAGACCACCACTTTACTCCTGACTTCACAGACTTCCTCAAACAGATTCATATCCCTTGTTTTAGAAGCCCTGGACTAGGCAGCAGGAGAACCTGATTTTGAGGTCTGTCATTTTCTTTCTTTCTTTCTTTCTTTCTTTCTTTCTTTCTTTCTTTCTTTCTTTCTTTCTTTCTTTCTTTCTTTCTTTCTTTCTCTCTTTCTCTCTTTCTCTCTTTCTCTCTTTCTCTCTTTCTCTCTTTCTCTCTTTCTCTCTTTCTCTCTCTCTCTCTCTTTCTTTCTTTCTTTCTTTCGAGTTGGAGTCTCACTCTGACGCCCAGACTGGAGTGCAGTGGCTGCTCCCGGCCACCGCAGCCTTGACCTGCTGGACTCCAGCGATCCTTCTGCCTCAGCCTTCCAAGTAGCTGGAACTACAGGCATGTGCTACCACACCCAGCTAATTTTTTGATTTATTGTAGAGATGAGGTCTAACCAAATTGCCCAGGCGGGTCTCGAACCCGTGGGCTCAGGCAATCCACTCAGACTCCCAAAGTGTGGGATTACAGGCTGAGCCACCGAGTCCGGCTTGTTCTGTCATTTTCTAACTTTGTCATTTTGATAACAAGGATGTGGATAGTAACAACTTTCTTGACTTAAGCACTTAATATGTGCAAATAATTCTGTGTATATTATTTGTAATACTTACAATAACTCTGTGACTTTCAACTAGGAATAATTTTGCCACCCAGGGATTTTTGGCGATGTTTAGAGACTTTTTTTTGAGTTGGGGGGTCTTATTCTGTCACCTAGGCTGGAGAGCAGTGACATTATCACAGCTCATCAGTCTCAATTTTCTAAGTTCAGGTGATCCTTCCACCTCAACCTCTTGAGTAGCTAAGACTACAGGTACATCCCATCATACCCAGTTGGTTTTTTTATTTTTGTAGACACAAGGTCTCACTATGTTGCCCAGGCTGATCTTAAACTCCTAGGCTCAAGCAATCCTCTCACCTTGGCCTCCCAAAGTGCTGGGATTAAAGGTGTGAGCCACTGTGCCTGGCCTAGAGACATTTTTGACTGTCCTACTTTGGAGGGAATGGTGTTACTAGAATCTAGTGTATAGAGGCCAGGGATGCTGCTGAACATTCTACGATGCATAGAATAGCTGCCATAACAAAGAATTGTCTGACCCCAAATGTCTATAGTGCTGATATTGAGAAACCATGAATAATTCTGTTAGGTAGATGTTATCCTCATTTCACAGAGGCAAAGCATAAGGCTTAAAGAGGTTTAAGGATCTGACTCAGGCGCATAACTAGTAAATAAATATTCAAACATAGTAAGATTCAAACATAGTCTACTCTTGGCTACAAAGTCCATAGTCTTTCTACAGCTATATCCTGTATCTCTGAGTATATGAACTTCTTTTCCAGACATGTAGAACTCAGGGTGGGATTCCAAGATTCTGGGCTCAAGGAAGGAGAAGGCTACAAGTCCATATAAATCAGAAATATAGTATAAGGGCTAAATAGTGATGCTGAAAGGTCAATCCAGACAGGAGGTAATGGGCACAAACTGAAGTCTCCAGAACAGTAAACACAAGTTTTGAGTGGAGCATAAGAGACCCTACAGAGAGAATCTATGTGTCCCTATCAGTAGAGCCACAGGAATTTTTGATAGCGTGTGGGGAAGGGATTGTATACAAGAGTAAAGAATAGATGAGACTTAGAATAAAATTTGATAAAATTCGATAAAATTCAGTTTCCTTTTCTGTGCTGCTAGGAACACTTCCCAGTTGACCTTGTAATGCCATAGAGAGGGAATGGATTTGAACGAGATCTGTAAATCACTGCTATCATTTTTTTTTTTTTGAGTTGGAGTCTCTCGGTCGCCCAGACTGGAGTGCAGTGGCCGCTCCCAGCCACCGCAGCCTCGCCTGCTGGGCTCCAGTGATCCTTCCGCCTCAGTCTTCCTGCTGTCATTTAGATCATGTGTTTTCTGATTGAGATATTCAGAGTGTATCTCTTCCTCCCCAAATTACACCATATCCTTGGCTTCCTGTTGTTAAGTTGGTGCTAGTTCTGTGTGCATGTAATGAAAACAACGTGAATTGGTTCCTGTTTCCCCAGTACACTGTCCCCAGTGGTCAACAGTTTGGCTACTACCCCTCATCACAGTATTTGTTCCAGACTATCTTTATGTTGTTAACATTATTTGTCAATAAATCATTGCCTTTTTCTGTGTTTGAATGCCCAGAGGCCATTGTATTTGGGTTCATCTTGAAAATACAAATAATGTAAGTAGAAAGCATAAATAATAGATAAGCTTTTTATTCTCTGAGGGTGCCAGCAGGCCTGTTCACAAATGTAGTTTCTCTTAGTCTCTGTTCAGACTAATTTTAAGGTCTGTGAGTGCAGTGTTTAGACCCGAATTAGAAAATGTTAATGGGCAGGATTTGTTTTTCCTATCAATAATCTTCTTAAGCATGATGTGTAGAGAAGGGTAAGAGTGGGTATACAGGATCACAAATAGACAAAATTTGGTAAATATCAGAATTCTGGCTCTTTTTCCCTTTGGTTTCCAGGAAAGGAGAAGACAATAACCTTTGTAAAATTATCATTTATACTTTAAAATAATAATAAGAAAAAAATCCCCATTAAAAAAGGAATAATGATTCTGCTGTGAATTTAACAAATCTTAGCCTCCGGCCTATTGCTATTTATTTCTTTTTATTTATTTATTTTTATTCCTCTTATACGCTTTCATGCAGAGGGAAAGCAATCAATGAAGGCACTTAACACAATTCATTCATTTCCACTATAAGAGAAAACTAACATATTTGAGCTCATATTCCCTGAATTTGCACAGAAAGCTTCTAGTATCTGAGTATCCCACTCAAATTTTCAGGATGATATAGTGACAGTTTATGTGTTCAATTTTATTTTATTCTTCCAATAACTATCCAAAACATGACTACTTAGTCTATGATGTATAACTACTGTGACCCTAACATCTCTCAGGCTCAAACTATCTTTGCCATGATTATTAGGGCTAAGTTCTTAAAAAATATGTATCTTATACTACCCATGTGAAAAGTCTTCAAGAGCTGCCTGTTATCTGCCTTAGGAAATAAAGTGTAAATGCCTTATCTAGCATTCAAGGCTATCATATTCAAATGTGTGGATTGTGACCAAAGTGAAGTAAGGGCACCAGTTAGTTATACCCTCCTGTCAAAAATAACTTTAAAAATTGAGCAAAAAAAAAAAAAAACCCAATAGCTTTTAGACATTAGATGTCAGGCAGTGCAAAACAATGATCCCTGATGGGAGGAAACAAATGAAGTAAGCTGTACAATTGTCCCAGTCTATTGTCTGGAGGGAGTTTCCAGCCATAGTGCAAAGAGGATGCCTAAGGCAGAGCACAGAGGACACCTTGAGTTGATAAGATAAAGAGTTCACAAGGAAGAATATCAGAAAAGAAAGAGCAGCTGAGAGAGAGAGAGAGAGAGAGAGAGAGAGAGAGAGATCCAGAGAATTATAGACTTCTTTAGTCTTTGAGTACTGATCAGACATGCATGTGTAGAAACTACCCAAGGACAGGGTAGTACTACCTAAAAGGAATATAGGAACCAATCTCCAGAGCTCACACAGGTCTAGAAATAATTCTTGTTCCCACCAGCTGGAGTAAAAATTTCTCATAATAGGTAGGATATTAAAAAAATTTTTAGCAGCAAGATAGAATTAGTAGTAGATTAAAGGTTCCCCTGGTCCTGCTTAACAAAGCTTCAAAGCAAGCTTAGAAAAAATTACATTGTTTTCAAGTAATTTTACTGCACTATACAATAAAGTTGAATAATAATTATACCAATACAAGACATATAGCCCTCAACCAAATAAAACTTACAATAACTAATAGTAGCCAATAAAAAATTACCAGGCATGTAAAGAAGCAGGAAAAGAAGACTGATAATGAGGGAAAAACCAATAAATTTAAAACAACACAGAAATAACACTCATGACAAAAACTAAAGAAGTTAATATGACTATATTCCATATGCCCAAGGAGGTAGAAGAAAGCACAAGAATGTCAAAGGGAGACTAAAGATGTATTTTTAAAAAACCCTCAAATCAAACTTTTGGAGATAAATTAAACAATGTCTCAGATTAAACATACACACACACACACACACACACACACACACACACACACACACACACATACACACACACACACACATGCATACACGCACACACACATGCACACACACTGGATAAGAATAGCATAAGCATAGATAGTGCAGAAGAAAAACGTTGATAAACTTGAAACATAGAAATACTGAAAATACCATGAACAGAATATCAGAGAGCTGTGGAGCAATGTTGAGTGGCTGTGTATATGTGTAACCAGAGTCTTTGAAAGGGAATTAGGCAGAAAAAAAAAGTAAAGAAATAACAGCCAAAATTTTCCAACTTTTATGAAAACTATAGATCCAAGAAGCTCAGTGAATCTCAAATCAATTAACTTGAAGAAAATTACACCAAGGCATATTGTAATCAATTTTGCCGAAAACCAGAGATAAAGATTTTTGTTCATCTTAAAAGGAGTAGGTGTGGAGAACATTACATTCAGGCGAACACCAGCATATATGATCTCAGATGAAAGCAAAAAATCTTTGAAGTATTAAAAGAAAAAAATACTGTCAACCCAGAATTCTACATCCTGTGAAAATATTTTTCCAAAACGAAGGTGAAACAAATACTAATTTGCAGCATAAGAAGGCAGAAGAATTTGTTACCAACAGGCATTCATTGTAAGAAATGTTTAAAGAAGTCTTGTAAACAAAAGAAAAACTGTACAGGAAAGAAATCTGCATCTATAAGAAGCAATGAGGAGCCCTAGAAAACGTACTCTGAGCCAGGCTCGGTGACTCAGCCTGTAATCCTGCACCTTTGGGAGGCTGAGGTGAGTGGATTGCCTGAGCCTGCGGGTTCGAGACCCTCCTGGGCAACTTGTTGAGACCTCATCTCTACAATAACTCAAAATGAGCCGGGCGTGGTAGCGCGCACCTGTAGTTCTAGCTACTTGAAAGGCTGATTCAGAAGGATCACCGGAGCCCAGCAGGTCGAGGCTGCGGTGGCCAGGAGCGGCCACTGCACTCCAGTCTGGGTGACAGAATGAGACTCCAACTCAAAAAAAAAAAAAAGAAAAAAAAGAAAACGTACTCTGCTCTTTTGTTCTTTTTCATAATGCTAAAATCCTCTACAAAACAACTTAAAGACTATAGAATAAATAAATAGATATATAAAATATATATTATGTAGGTAAAATGGTAAGTTGTGATAATTTACAGATGTATATTATAAACTCCAAGCCAATCACTAAAATAACAAAACAAAGAGTTATAGCTAAGTCAATAGAGGAAAAAAATGGAATCACAAAACAACTAATATAAGAAGACAGGAAAAAAGAAAAAAGAATTAAGAATAGATTAGACAGAGAAAACAAATAGCAAGTTAATAGATTTAAACCTAGTCATAAGTAATCACGTTAAATAGTTAAACACCAATTAAATGGCAGAGATTATCAAACTAAATTTAAAAAGGAGAATCAACTATATGTTGCCTATCAGAAGCCCACTTTAACTTAAAAAATACAAATATGTTATAAGTTAAAGAAAAAAATTGTCATGCTAACAAAATCAAAAGAAAGATGTAGTGAAAATAATTTATGCTAATATTTGAAAAAGTAGATTTCCGAGGAAAGAACATTATCAGATGTAGAGACTTTTTGTAATGATGAAGGGGTTATTTCAGCAAAAAATGACAAATCTAAATGTTTATAAACCTAGCAAATAGAGCTTCAAAATACATTAAAAAGCTGATAGAACTACAAGAAGTAATAAACAAATCTACAATCATAGTGATCTATTTCCACACTACTCTCTCCATAATTGACAGCACACATAGAAAAGAAATCAGCAAGAATCCAGAAGTTCAACAAATGATCAACCAACTTGACATTTATAGACACACTGCCCAAAAATAGAGTACACATTTTTTCAAGTGCACATAGAACACCATACACTATAGATCACATTCAGAACCATGTCTCAAATCTCAATTAATTTAGGAGGCTTCAAGTCATACTATATAATTTTCTGACCACAGTGGAATTAAATTATAAACCAATAACAGATATTTCTGAAAAATTTCCAAATATTTGAAACTAAATAATCTGCATCTAAATACCCCATAGGTCACAGTAAATTAAAAGGGACACTAAAGAGAGAATGGAATGAAAATTAACACAACATAAAAAAATTTGAGGAATACTAGTTCATTAATGGTATATAGAAATGCTACTTATTTTTGTATGTTAATTTTGTATCTTGATATTTTATTGAACTTGTTAATTAGATCTAAGAGTGTTTTGGTGGAGTCTTTAAGTTTTTTATAAATATAATATCATGCCATGATCAAAAAGAAAAAAATTGACTTTCTCTTTTCCAATTTGTATACCTTTTAATTTTTTTCTCTTGCCTGATAGTTCTGGGCAAAACTTCCAGTACTAACTTGAAAAAAAATCAAGAAGGTGGGACTATCTCATTTACAATAATTACAAATTTAGTAATATATAGTAATACATTTAACCAAGGTGGTGAAAGATCTCCAAAAGGAAAACTAAGAAAAACACTGGCAAAAGAAATTGAAGAAGATTCAGACAAATGGAAAGATATTCTATGCTCATGGACTGAAAGAATTGTTAAACTGACCATACTATCCAAATGAATCTACAGGTTTCATGCAATTTCTATCAAAATACAAATAATATTTTTCACACAAAAAGTGTAAAATTTGTATAGAACCCCCAAAAACCAAAATAGCCAAAACAATCTTAACAAAAAGAACAAAGCTGGGGCATCACACTACCTGACTTCAAAATATATTATAAGGCTTTATAACTAAAAACAGCATGGTCTTGGTATAAAAACAGACACATAGACCAATGGAACAAAATAGAGAACTGAGAAATAAATTCACTTATTTACAGCCAAATGATTTTCAACAAAGTTGTCAAAAGTCTACATAGGGGGAAGGATAGCCTTTTCAATAGATGGTGCAGGGAAAACTATCTATATGCAGAGGAATTAAACTAGACCTCTATATCCCACCATACAGAAAAATCAACACAGAATAAATTAAAGTCTTAATATAAGATCTGAAACTATACAACTACTAGAAGAAAACACAGAGGAACACTCTAGGACACAAATCTAGGTAAATATTCTATGGCTAAGACCTCAGGCAACAAAACAAAAAACAGACAAATGGAACTATTTTAAACTAAAAACCACAGCAACGGAAACAATCAACAGAATGAAGACGCCACCTGTTGAATGGGAAAAAATATTCACAAAGTATGCATCCCAAAAGGGTCTAGTATCTAGAATATACAAGAAACTCAAAAAAACTCAACAGCACAAAAAAAGTAATGCAATTTGAAAATGGGCAAAGGATCTGAATAGACATTTATCAAAAGAAGACATATAAGTGGACAACAGGGATATTAAAAAATGCTCAAATTACTAATCATCAGGGAAATACATTTCACAGCCATGATGAGATATCAACTTACCCCAGTTAGAATGGCTATCATCATAAAAGACAAAAAATAACAGATGCTGGAAAGGGTATGAAGAAAAGGGAGCTCTTGTACACTGTTGGTGAAAATGTATATTAATACAGTCATTATGAAAAAGAGTACAGAATGTTCTCAACAAGCTAAAAATAGAACTACCATCATCATATATGGAACTGGAGATCATCATATAAGCCAGGAAGAGAAAGACAAATATTATATGTTCTCACTCATATGCAGGAGCTAAAACATGTTAGAGAGTAGAATGGTAGTTACCAGAGACTGGAAAGGATGAGATATGGGCTGGGGAGGATGAAGAGAGGTGGATTAATGGGCACAAACGTACAGTTAGAAGGAATAAGTTCTACGGTTTGATAGCAAAGTGGTATGACTATAGTTAACAACAATGTATTACATATTTCAAAATAGCTAGAAGTGAGAACTTGAAATGTTCTCAACACACTAAATGTGATCAACACATTCTATGTATATAATAATACATCACATGTGGCCTATAAATATGTAAAACTATTATATGTCAATAAAATGTGTGATGCAGCTAAAGTAACATTGACAGGGAAATTTATAACAGTAAATTCCTATATTTAAAAAAATGTCTCAGAGAGTAGAGAAAGATGGCAGTGGAGCCAGTTGGACTATATGAGTCCCTGTGTGAGTGAGTGTATAGACAATTTTGCATATGTGTCTGTGAGTAAGTGGGTGTGTGAGTGGCTGACTGAGTGGGCATTCAGGAGCAAGTGGTTAGGGTTATCTTGGTGAAGCAACTGATGCCACAACTGCTCTCCTTGGACTCTAGCACTTCATAGGACACAGAAGCCAGGTGTCTTTTTAAAAAAATCAGCAAAACCCTTCCTGGAAAGAAGTTGCTGGGAGTGGCTGTTGGCTCCAGGCTCTGCCTCACCACTGCAGCACCTGGCTGGACATTGGCAGCAAGGGACATGGAGGGAGCACAAAGAGGGATCCAGAGGCAGAGTCCCACTGGAGAAGATGAAACCGGTGCCATGCCACAGTCTTAAAAACTGGGCAGGGAAGTGCTCCAGCTTGCTATCATGGAGTGACAGACTCAATCTCTGTGGCTGGTGGGTTAACTACTCAGGGATTGATCATGACCCAGAGGGAAGATCTCAAAAGCACAAACCTTAGAGGGACAAGATGAGTGCTGTGTCTTAGGTGCCCCACCCCCAACCCTGATTCAGCCATGGGACAAAGGGTGTGACCAGAAGTGAATGAGGAAGACTCCCAAAGAGATCAGAGATGAGTCTGGAACTGACCCAATCCCGTCCTCCCTGGCAATCCTCTGAACATCAGATCTGCATGGCTAATGCATGACTGAGAGGATGAACTCAGGTGGAGACTGGACATCAGCTGTGATAGGAGGATTCTACTCCAGGATAAGCCTGGCTGGGTCATCCCCCCACCAGTACTTGGGGAGGAGATAAAGCCCCACTCACCTCCATTGCTGCCTTCTCCTTCCCTGGGCTGTGCACTGGGGAGATTGCGAATGTGGCCCCAGCACTGCTGAAGACAGCAAAGGAGCTTACCTATGAGCAGCTGAGAGAAACAATTACAGAACCTGCCAGAAGAGGACAGGAATTTTTTTCTTTCCTTTTTTCTTTGTGCATGAATGTGTATGTGAGGGTTCAAGTAGCATTTCCCCCACCTTTTTTTTAATTTTCTTTTTCTTTCTCTCTTTGTTCATTTTTTGTTCTCTGTTTATGTGTGTATGTGAATGATTGAGTGTCCATCCTTCAGATTTTTTTTGTTGTTCTCTTTTTTTTTTTAGTTTAATGTGTGTGTGAATGTATATGCGAGGGTTTGATTTGCACTCCTTTTTTCCCTTCTTTTCTTCTCCTTTCATTTTGTGTTGGGTGTGTGTGTGTGTGTTTTGTTTTGTTTTTTGCTTTGATTTCTGCTTTTGTTTTTCTGTGTGCTTTTTAAATCCATTCTATTTCATTCTACTATTCTCTATTCTCTTTATTGCTGTTACTTTATCTTGGATTCAGGAAGTACACATATGCACCCATATGTGGTTGTGGGGAGTGGGTCTCAGGGAATCCATACTCCGGTCAGTGATCATTGTAATTTGCAAGTAGTTTCTGAATCCTAGCTTTCATCTTCCACCTTGATCAACTCTCAAAACTACAAGAGACAGCAAAACTTTCCACCCTCAGCCCCTTTTCAAAGTAGAACAAATTCAGAGCACTGATCAGGGAAGAATAGAGGGTTGAGTACATAGTTGTGAAAGCCACTCCCACAGCCACTGAATAATGGAGCTAACAAGAAAAGAAAGAGAGAGAGAGAGAGAGAAAAGAGATCTGTCACAAGCGAGAAAAAGTCAACAGAAGAACACAGGTAATTCCCAATGTAACAAAGAGAAAATGCCTGAAAAATCAGACTTCAAAGCCCAAATAATGGAAGTCACCAATGGCTGGCCCCAGAATACAACAGGGATTAGGGGATGGATGGAAAGAGTGAATAAAACTCAAGAAAGACAAGATGCAACATTGAAAGAACTTGTAACAGAGATTTTGGCCATAAAAAACTTCATCCAGGAAATGAATAACAAGAAGACAAGCATGTAAAGCAGAATTAATGAAGCAGAAGAAAGCATCTCAGAATTTGAAGACAAAAACATGAAATTAACCCAATCTTTAAAAAACATAGAAAGAAAACTCAGAAGGAAAGAACAAAGCCTCCAAGAGATGTGTGATTATATCAAGAGGCTGAACCTACACCTGATTGGTATTCCTGAAGAAGAAAGGGGAATGGAGAACACCTTGGAGCAAGTATTCCAGGAGGTTATCCAAGAAAACTTTCTCCATTGCACCAGAGATGTGAACATCAAAACACAAGAGATAGAGAGAAGCCCCACAAAGACATCAAATGAGAAGACCAATCCATAGACATATAGTAATTTATCTACACAAGGTATGCGCGCACACGCGCTGCGCGCGCACGCACACACACACACACACACACACACACACACACACACACACTCCTAAAGGCAACAAGAGAGAAAGGTTAGACTACCTATTGGGGAAAACCAATCAGAATAGCAGCAGACCTATCAGCAGGAATACAACAAGCTAGAAGGGACTGGAGTCTAATTTTCAAAGTCCTCAAACATTCACAATTTCAACGGACAATTTCCTATCCAGCCAAGCTCAGCTTCATCAGGCAAGGAGAATTAAAATTCTTCCCAGACATTCAATTCATAAAACATTATGTAGCTTCCAGACTAGCTCTACAGGAGACACTTAAAAAGGTGTTAAGCACAGAAGAAAGAAAAAAAAAATGACCAGACACTTCCCAAGAGATCAGGAGAATACAGAATCAACAAAGAATACATAGCAACTGCACACTTGAAAGCACATATATACATCAACCCCAAAGTTAAAAGGAAACATACAAAGAAAATACTTTATAAGAACCTCATGATGGGGATAAATTTCAATAACCAGACTGAATGTGAAAGGACTAAATGCACCACTGAAAAGACACAGAATGGCAAACTGGATTTAAAAAAAAGACTCAATAATTTACCACATTGGAAATTCATCTCACCATAAGGGACACACACAAACTCAAAGTTAGAGGATAGAAAACAAATTTCCAGGTGAATGGCTCACAAAAGAAGGCAGGAGTCATGCATGATCTTAAAATCAGTCTAAACACTTTTAAGCTATCAAAAATTAAAAAATATATGGAAGCATCCTAAATAACGATAAAAGGTTCTATCCATCAACAAGAAATATCTATCCTAAACATAAATGCACCCAACACAGGAGCATCAACATTTATAAAGCAGCTACTAAGTAAGCTAAAGAAAGATACTGACTCAAACACTATTATAACTGGGGACTTAAATACCCCACTAACAACCTAGATAGATCACTGAGGCCAAAAAAAATCAACAAAAAGATCCAGAACCTCAACTTGATGCTTGATCAAATGGACTTAATAGATACCTACAGAACACTCCACCAACAAACATAGAATATGCATTCTACTCATCACCACATGGAATGTACTCCAAGATTGACTATATTCTTGGCCATAAATCAAGCATAAACACATTTCATAAGGTCAAAATACTGCTGTGCACCTTCTCAGACCACAGTGGAATAAAAATAAATAACAACACCAACAAAATTTCCCCAATTAGAAAAGAGAAGGAAATTGGAGTTATCCAAATAGGAAGAGAAGAAGTTCAGCTATCCCTCTTTGCTGATGATATGATCCTATGCCTTGAAAATCCAAGAGACTCTGTCAAAAACCTCTTTGTCCTGATAAGGAACTTTGGCAAAGCCTCGGGGTAAAAAATAAATGTGCAAAAAGACAGTCACATTCTTATACATCAACAACAAATAGGCAGAAAACCAAATAAAAATAATAATCCCATTCACAATAGCCACACAAAAAATGAAATCCCTCAGCATCTCCCTCACCAAAGAAGTGAAAGACCTTTACAATGAAAACTACAAACACTGCTCAAAAAGAAGACACAAACAAATGGAAAAATATTCAATGTTCATGGATAAGAAGAATCAACATTGTTACAATGTCCATCCTTCCAAAGGCAGTCTACAGATTCAATGCAATACCCATTAAATTACTAACATCATTCTTCTCAGACCTGGAAACATAAATAACCACGAATAGCCAAAACAATCCTTAGCAAAAGAAACAAAGTGAGAGATATCACATTTCCAGACTTTAAACTTTAATGTAAGGCTACAAACAACCAATACAGTCTGGTATTGGTACAACAACAGGCATATAGACCAATGGAACAGGATACAGATTCCAGAAGCAAAAACTACACTGCTGGTGGGAATGCAAACTCTTTTAACCTCTATGAAAAGCCACGTGGTGATTTCTAAAAGAACCAGAAATTGACCTTCCATGTGACCCAGCAATCCCCCTACTGGGAATACACCTTGAGGAACTCTAATCATTCTACAAAAAAGATACCTGCACACGCATTTTTATTGCAGGAATATTCCCATTAGCAAAAACATGGAGCCAACCACGCTGCCCATTGAAACTGGACTGTATTAAAAAATGTGGTATATATACACAATGGAATATTACACAGCCACAAAAAGGACAAATACATGGATTTCACAGCAATGTGAATGGATTTAGAGTCTATAATTACTCAATGATCTATCACAGAAACAAAGAACTGAATACCACATGTTCTCACTCACAAGCAGATCCTGAACATTACTATAATACTATAAGAAAGGGATTGGCAGTAGTAGGATAATGCTGGTACTGCTGGGTGGGGGGGGGTGACACATAACATCACTAGGGTACCAGATCTCAAACCAGTCAAAGTGGGGACCAAAGGGAGGCCCAAACTTTACCTGTAGGACGACCACATGTATAACTAATCTTGAATGTACCTCACATCTTTAAAAAAAAGTTGTGATCAAAAATTAAAAAAATAAAATAATCTATTAAGGAAAAAAAATGTCTCAAACTAATGACTTCAGCTTTCTCCACAGTATACATAACCATTCATAATGCGATTCTGTGTAGTTTTATACTAACATCTCTCCCACTAACTACTGACCAGTAGCCGTTATAATAGCCATAATAATAGCTGCTAATTTGCTGTGCATTTGCTATATGCCAGGTAGTTTTCTATACATTACTTCATTTAATCTTCTGGTGGGTATTACATGTATAGTCTCATTTATTTCCTACTAAAATTCCATGAAACATTATTATTATTATTATAAGGAGGATGATAGGTTTTAGGGAGGTTAAGGAATTTGTCTAAGGTCATGCAATTACCCTATCATCAAAAAATTGTTGAACATTCACCACGTGCCAGTCTCTGTCTCAAGTACACAACTACTTAATAGCAGATTCAGAATTAAGTTTCTATGATTTCAAAGCCTATTTTCTTAGCCATTTTGTTTTCTTATATGTATATACTCCATGATTCTCTATAAACTTTCCCTTTTAACTCCTGGGGCTCAGTACAATGTTTGGAACATAGCTGGGAATCCAAGAATTGAGAAAAGAACATTCAAATTCATTGAATTATTGCTCTGTATCACATTTTATAATTACCTTCATGTGGCAATTATACCAATCATTATTATCATCTTTATGCTTTCTCAAGGCTGTGCAAGCTTAGTATTATTATGTGTATTCTTTTATTTATTTATTTTGAAAAAGGGTATCATTGTGTTGCCCAGGTTGGTATCAAGCTCCTGGGCTCAAGCAATTCATCCAGCCTCTCAAATAGCTGGTACCACAGGAACATGTCACTGAGCCTGGCTCTATTGTCTGCATTCTTACTTCCAAATATGGTATATTTGCTGCTTTCCCCTTTCCTACATCTCCTTTACTAACACTATGGCCCAGGATATCACCATTTCTTGTCTAGAGTACTGCCTTCATTTCTTAGTTGGTTTCTCAGCTTTCATTATTGCCTCATCACAATTTGTTTTCCACATAGCAGCAATAATAATCATTTAAAAAATATTTAAAAGCCAGGCTCGGTGGCTCAGCCTGTAATCCCGCGCCTTTGGGAGGCTGAGGTTAGTGGTTTGCCTGAGCCCGCGGGTTCGAGACCCACCTGGGCAGGCAAGACCTCATCTCTACAATAAATAAAAAAGAATTAGCCGGGCGTGGTAGCACGTGCCTGTAATTCCGGCTACTCGGAAGGCTGAGGCGGAAGGATCGCCGGAGCCCAGCAGGTCGAGGCTGCAGTGACCGGGAGCAGCCACCGTACTCCAGTCTGGGTGACAGAGTGAGACTCCAACTCAAAAAAAAAAAAAATTAAAAACATACATCAGACTGTGTCTCCCATGTTTAACAACCATCAAGTGTGCTTGGATTGAAGGAAAACTAGTTTCTTTTTTTTAACCAGGGCTCCACCTTTGTAATTTAATCTCTTCCCATAGGCCTCCCTAATGGCATCACACTGGGGGTCAGGATTTTGACATGTGGATTTCATTTTTTTTAATTGCCTAATATATTTCTTCTTTATACATATTTTATTTTAAAGATGTGTGGAACAAGTAGGAGTAGGTATACAAGTGGACATCGTAGAGGTAAAGTTTGAATCTCCTTTTGGTCCTCACTTTGCCTGGTACCCTTATTGATGTTGTGTTCCCTCTACACACACATATCCTGTCAGTATTCCACTACTGTCAACCCCTTTCTTATAGTATTATGGTAAAGAAAACTTGCTTCTTTTTTTTTTGAGTTGGAATCTCACTCTGTCGCCCAGACTGGAGTGCAGTGGCCGCTCCTGGCCACCGCAGCCTCGACCTGCTGGGCTCCGGTGATCCTTCCGCCTCAGCCTTCCAAGTAGCCAGAATTATAGGCATGCGCTACCACACCCGGTTGATTTTTTGATTTATTGTAGAGATGAGGTCTCGCCTGCCTAGGTGGGTCTCGAACCCGCGGGCTCAGCCAATCCACTCACCTCAGCCTCCCAAAGGCGCGGGATTACAGGCTGAGCCACCGATCCCGGCAGAAAACTTGCTTCTTAATGTGGCCTGCAAGGTTCAGCATGATCTGGTCTCTGTTCACCTTGTCAACCTCTTCTCTTTCCACTTTTATCCTGGACTAAAACAACCTGACCATCTTGAGCTTTTAGTTCTTGGAATATACCAATATCTTTCCCACCTATATCTTTCACAGACACCATTCCTTCTACCTGGAGCACATTCTTTCACTCTCAGGTAGATAATGCTATTCATGCTTCATACCTCACCTTATGTTTTACATCCTGTAAGAGATCTTTTCTAATCCCCTTCCAATATCAATGTGCCTGATTAATCCCTCTCTCAGCTCCCCAGATTTTTTTTTTTTTGCTTTGGTACTTATGGCACTGAGATTCAGCAGAGAGGTAGATGTTGTACAAATTAATAGTCAATTCTCTATTTTTTTCTTACTCTATTTTTCATTTTGCGTCCATGTCTGTTCATTTTTGAAACAATTTATTCTACTCTCTTCCATGACATCACACTTCTGTTTTTCCTTCTCCCTCACAGACTCTTCCTTCTTATTTTCCGTTGCTAGACCCTTCTCTTCCAGAATCTAAATGTTAGCAGGCCTTGGTTACAACCTTGATGGTAGTCTTTTCTCTATCTTACCTGCTTCTCAGATCTTATATTTACCCATGAATTTAAACCCCATAATACACTGATCACTGTCTGCTTACTAAATATCTCTACTTGGATGTTGAATAAACATTTCAGACAACATGACTGAAAAAGACTGTGGTGTCCCCAAAACACATAAAGAGGTTTCCCAAGTCTTATCCATCTGAGTAAATTGCTGCACCATTCATTCAGCTACTCAGATAAAAATATTTAGAAGTCACTTCTAATTGCTCTTTTAACCTCAGATTTAATTTTTAACCACTTATAAATTCTGTTGGCTCAAATTAAAAAAAATATGAAATGTATCTTTTATCATAACCTTCATTGCTGCAATACTTGTGTAAGAGGCATTACCCATGCTTCAACTGAACTCTGGCATTAGCCTGCTGACTGCTCTTCTGTGCCCATCCTGCCATCATCTATCCTCCATCACAGCAGTTAGATAAAAGGAACATTAACATTCTAAAGCAAATCATACCACTTTTGCAAAATCCTCTATCATATTCCCACTGCAACCAGAATGAAATCTTACCTCCTTACTATGGAGGTCTACATGACCTTAAGTGTCCTTATGTGTCTGGATCTGCCTGCATCTCCAATCTCATTTCCACTCACTTTGCCTCTTGTTCACTATGTTCTGGCCACAGTGGCTTTTCTGTTCCAAGAATATGCCAACTTCATTCTTAATTCAGGGCTTTTGGTCTTGTATCTACCACTTGGAATGCTTTGCTCCAAGAAGTTTGTTTGGATATCTGACTCCTCTCTATGAAGGTCTCAGATGCTATTGCTTTGGAGAAGCCTTAGCTCCTCTTATCCTACACCACCATGGAATCTCAGAATCTGAGATTGAAACATTTTTCATTTATCTATATACTTATTGTGTCTCTCCCCACAATGGAAGTTTCTTGAAAATGTGGAATGACTCTGGGGTTTTGTTGCCTTGGAGCTTAGAAAAGTACTTGGTTCATACTAGTAAATATTTGTTAATTGACTGCCTAGATTCTCTTTGCTGAAATTGTTTGTCTGGGAAGACTTCAAGGACTTCTAATTTGATACCAAAGATTTGAAATTTATTTTAGGCCAATGTACATGCTTTTTGAAAGAAAATATAAGCAACTGAATTCCAAGTAAGGCAAAGAGTTTTGCTAGAGGCAAGAGATGAAATAGCTCACCCAAAATACAGATTGATCTTTTCTCAAGGTGAAAGGTACCCTTGAAATCTCAAAGGTCTCCAAGTGAGACTGAAGCATCATCTAGAAAAGGGAAAGGTACAAGGTTCAATTTTGGATCAGGAAATGGGACTGGCTTAGGTTATTATTGACTATTTTTTTACTAAATCCCTCAGTTTTTTCATAAATTAAAGCATAATGGCAATCTCTTTGTGATGGAGTTGGGGTTGTAGAAACTAGCTTGCAATTTAACTAACAGTGTGCTTAGTATTTGGGTACTTATTATGTACTGGATCCTGTGTTAAGGCTTTAGGAATGTAGAGAAAGACAGAGATAGATTTGTATGATCCTTCAGTCCCAGTGCAACATAATAAGCACCACAGCAGAAGGTACAGGGAGCCCTGTGAGTAGAGATGGGCCAGGACTTCACTGCTGAGGAGTCGGGAAAGATCTACGGAAGAAATGACATTGGAATGTCTAGTGAAGCATTCACTCAGTAGACCAGACAGGAAAAGCATTCCATGTAAGGCCCAGTGACAAGACAGAACATGACTGGTTCAGGAAATAACAAGTATTTTAGAGGTGCTAGATGGTGGGATGCTTGAAGGAGAGTGGTGAGATGAGGCACATTAGGTTAATTCACATAAGGTTTTGAATGGGCTAAAGAGTGTGGTGGGTTTGATCTTGAAAAATAATAAGCTGAGTGAGAATGGTTTTGAAGCCAGGACAGAGGGAAGGCAATGTGCTACAGAGATGCAAAATTAGGCTTCCTAAATTTAGAGATGGGTAATGGCTGCTTCATTATTTTTTTTTTTACCTTAAACATGTTTGGGCAGATGTAATGAAATAACGTTCCAGACCATTCCCAAGGTAGGATTAGGGGAATTACAAAGCAGAAGAGGCTGGTACTTGTGCCATATATGGAGTGTTAGAAAGAGAAGGACTCTATGAGTAACCACTCTATATATACACACATGCACACACACATGCAAGTGTAAGCATGTATACACATACATGGTCATTTTCTTTCTACATGAATGATCATAGCAACTTTATTTGAAATAGTTCATAATTGGAAAAAATTCAAATGTACACCAACACATGAATGGACAAATAAACCCTGGCACAAATTCATACAATGGAATACCACTCAACAAAAAGAAATAAATGACTGATACACATAGAAACAAGAATATGTTTCAGAACAATTAGATTGAGAGAAAACTCACATGCAGGAAAAAAGTATATGATTCCATCTATATAAAAATTTTTTAAATGCAAACTATTCTATAGTGAATCAAAACATACCTATAGCTAAGGTATAGCTGAGGTGTAAGACTGTATTTTTACCCTTACGAGAACTGCATGGGAGAGGTCCTATCATTATTCCCATTTCACAGATAAAGTGATGGAGTTAGTTTTGGTAGACGAATATCTATGAGTCTTCCTCTGATATCAGGTCTTAATGTTGTTTTAAATCTTAAGATGATATTGCTATTTTAAAGACATATCATTAAAATTTTTACTGTCAATGAAGCCATAATAGTAAGATTTCTGTTGTCTACACCTGTAATACTTCAATCTGGTAACACATAAACATCACCAAGAAAATGTATAACCGTAGAGATTCTTATTTCTTGTCTTAGACAAGTAGTTCTCAAATGTTAGAGCATATTAAAATCACCTGGGAAACCTGATAAATATGCAAAGGTTGGGGAGTCTTTGTATTTTTTACACATGCTCCCAGTGATTTTGATAAACACTGAACTTTGAGAATTGCTTTCTAAATAATTTGGAACCAACTGGGCTGAGGCTTGATATTTATACAAAGGACCTATCAGTTGGTTCTACAATCAATCCATGGAAAAAAATTTGGCTACAGATTAATATTTGAACTCATCATCATCTTGTACAGAATCTTTCCAAAATTTGGCCCCAAATTTTCTTTCCAGTCTCATCTGTCAGTCTCTTCCAAGCAGTGTCCATTCCTGCTATCCTGGACTTCCCGCAGGTCCTCATGGTGCCACCCAAAGGAACATCCACAGGATACTAGGAATTGTCTCATGATAGCAGTCTTGGGCATACCCTTTCTCAGAATGCTGATCCCCTTCCTTTTCTAGGGATTTGTATTTATCAGGTAGAATTCTGTTCAAACTTCTTCCCCTGGTCAAAGCCTTCTCTGACATCCCAGAACCCTTTCTCTATATCCTTTGGCATTTTACAATAATAATTTATTGTTTGTATCTTTTTTAAGAGACAGAAGCTCACTCTGTCATCCAGGCTGGAGTGTGGGGGTGCAATCACAGCTCAATGCAGCCTTGAAGTCCTAGACTTAAGTCATTCTCCTGCCTCAGCTTCCAAAGTAGCTGGAACTCCAAGTATGTGCTACCATGACCAGCTGAATTTTGATTTTTTTGTATAGAGAGTCTCATTATGTTGCTCAGGCTGGTCTCAAACTCCTAGCTTCAAGCAACCCTCTTGCCTTGGTCTCCCCAAGTGTTGGAATTCTAGGCATGAGCCACCATGCTCGGCCTGTCACTTGAAATTGTACTTTTTCTGTTTACATTTCTCTTGCACACTTTACTGTTAATATCTTAAAGCAGGAAATCCAATGAAAATAGCACAGAACTTTGAGTCAGATGCATCTGGGCAGGTTCCTAGCTCTGACATTTGGTAGCAGTATGAAGTTGGTCAAGACATTTAACTTCTCTAAACTTCATCCTTCTTACTTGTGAAATTAAGTTAACAATTGGTTCTCTCCCATAGAGATTTTGTGAAGACTGAAGAGATGACAAATGGAAAGCATCTTTTATAGTTACTGGTACACGGTAGCACTCAACATAGGGTAGCCATTATTACTGTTAGAGTGTAGGTATTGGATAATGTCTTGATCTAATTCACCTTGTATCTCTAGTACATGGGAGATACCGACAGTGTTGCTGAATGGACTTATCTTCCATATGTCCTCGTGATCACAAAACTTTCTTTTTGAGGGAAGACAGTTAAGAGACAAAGTTTGCCAAACTACACATCATATTCCTGACAAGAAAATACCTGTTGCATGTAGTGTCTATACTACACACTCCAAATACACAAAAACTGGGCCTTGTTCAAGGCTTGCCTCACAACTAAATCGCAAAACTTCATGCTTACAAAACTGGTAGTTCAAGCATGGCGTGGACACTCTTGTGGATTATTACCTTCTTCAGAAATGTCCTGGAATAAGCCATTCTTGGTTTTGGAAATTTGTGTCTATGGAAACAACTGTCACACTCCCACACTCCCTTCCAAGGAAATAGGACAGGAAGGACTTCCATGAACAAACACATGCAGGAGTTGGATTGAAGAAGATAGCACACAATCCGGTGGGATGTGTTAAGGATGAAGCCAAGGCTAAGTACTAGGAATCTCCAGCAGTCTGTACAGTGAAAAGAACAAGCATCTTAGGTGAGGGGGAGGAGGAACGGGGCAAGGCTGCTCTTATCTGGATTCTGTTTATTTTGAGGGCCTGCAAAAGCAGCAGTGTGAAAAAGAAATGAAATGCCACAATTACCTCACCAGGCATTCTGATTTCTTTTGCAGTTTTATTGCTAAATGGCTGACACTCTGAATTTATGCACAGATGACTCAGCTATATTAAGGATTAGGAGCAGAAGGAGGTAAAGTAACATAGTCCTAACTGAAGTCCTCTGGTAATCAGCTTTTCTTCTGCTTCAATTCATCCTCCACAAAGTCACTGGCAAAGTATTTCTAAAACTCCAATCAGATAAGTTCACTCTTGACCAAAGACCTTTACTAGCAACTCATCCAAATTCTCTACCAGAGAATATGATTCCCTTTGTGTTTGGCCTCTTAAGCTTCTGTTGCCTGATTTTTATCTTACATTTTAGTCTTATGAAATTATTTGCTCTTCCCAGAGTGAAGAATCTTATTTCTCGCAGCCGCATGCCTTTACAAATGTTCTCTTCTTTTTTAGAAGAATGCCCTCCACACTGGATCTGCTTAGCCAACTCCATTTATTTTTAAAAACCCTGTGCTATCCTCTCTTTGATCACCCTCTCCTTTTCCTTCCCATGCTTCCTTCCTCTGTGAGTTGACTGGGTCTGTTTTTATGGCTCTATCCCCAACACAGGATTCCATCCTAACACTGTAATGCAATTAGCTATTGACCTGTTGTCTCCTTTCTTGGGCTGGGAACTCCTTGAGGGTAGAACCTGGTGTGGGAGGTAGTACTCTGACAACTCTGCCCATTTCTGCCTCCACCAGCCGTTATCACCATGAAGAAGCACTGTGTATTCTGGTCATGTGTGTGGACTGACAGAGAAGAGTGAAGGCTGATACCATTTTGATGTGGGCAATAGGGAAAGTATTAGAGAAATTAATTGTTCCTGTTTGTCAGAATTTGTGGTAGGAACATGAAGCTGAATTAAATAAGAGTCCTTCCAAAAAAAAAAAAATCCTTCCTCTTACACTTTTCCTTCTGAAAGAACATCTATCATATTTAGAGTTTCTTTAGTATGTTCAATTAATTAAACAAAACAACTTTGGAAGATAGGTCCAATTGCTACCCAATTTTAGAAATAAGAATAGGAGAGTCAAATGGCTTCTCTAAGATTTTATGCCTTGTGAGAGATCTAGAATTGGAGCTGAGATACAAGGTGAAAAATAATATTTATGTAATTTAATCTACTTTTTATTGTGTCTGCTATTTTTCAGGAATTGTGCTAAGTTCTACATATATAGTATCATTTATTTGTAATAAGCCATCATGATAATTTGTATTACCTCCACTTTATATATAAAAAAATCTATGGCTCAGAGAGGTAGAGTAATTTTTTTAGGAACACACAGTAAATCTGCATATAATTGACACCCAAACACTAATGTTCCCGTCATCCATGTTTGTTGAAGTTTTAAAATTTAATATTCACCCAATTCCCTTGTACTAGGCAAGAGCTCATAGAAACCTACACAGAAAACCTCCCTAGGAGAGTAGATATTTAAACAGTCTCTGAAAAATCATAATAAAGTGGAGATAAAAGATCATCTAGCTCAAGAGGAGATGGAAACAAAGGTGTTTTTGGAAATCTCTGTGCATGAATAGAGAGAATCTGTTATTAAAGACTATTTTAGGAAGTAAGAAAGGAAGAATCTGCTCCTCTGTCATTTCCTGGTTCTTGCACATCCATCAAGGAATCCATCCAATAAGCCCTTTGACAACAGCTGGGATAATGCAGAAAATCTGGACACCCTCAGGTTAGTGAATGAGTATTATAGTAAAGACTCAAAACCACAGTCTCCAAGGGAAATTTAAAAGAGCTGGCAAGTTTTAGACAGGAGAATGAACAACTCAGCACATATAAGAGAGGACTTTTAAGTATCTGGAGGGTACTCATTTGGAAGTTGAAAAGTCAGGAAAAAAATGCCAAAGAAGGTTAGATTTCCTCTTAGGGTTTGTATGTAGAAATCACCAAGAAACAAGTTTCTTCTGAACTGATAACAGAGAAGAACTTCGTAAATCACATGGGAGAAAGCTGTTGAGATGCCTGCCATGAGAGACATTCCAATAAAGGGGGTGTGACCACTTGGTGGGGATGTTGTAGAAAAAATGCAAGAATTGTTAAGGCCTTTGAAATCCTTGCCATCTCAGGCTCCTCTGATTCTGAGAGCTGCATTGAGTTCAAATGAATCATACTAAAACCATATTTACCACAGTCATTATCATGTCTCTAGACATCTAAGGAGATGGATGTTGTCTTTGCTGTTTAGATGAGAACATCTAGTCAGGAATAGCATCCAATCACACTAGGAACCAAATGGACTAGCCACTGGGGTATCACAAATCAGAATCTCTTGGGGGAGAAGATGAGTCAAAGATTATAATCATTGCTGGTGTCATTATAGTCTCCCTGTGCTACATAGCATTGAAATAGGTTGACAATGTTCTCTCCTTGGGGTGATAAAATATTCCTTGGTAGGCACACAGATTCATTTTCCTAAAGCAAATAAATCACTTGTACTTTTCTTCTCTTATATATATTTTTTATCAACAGGGTAAGAACTCTGCCTGTCAAAAATCTGTCTAAAAAATAAGTATTTCAAGAGGGATTATACACAGAGTAAACACATGGCAGGTCCCATATCAAAGGCCAAACCAGGTTCAAAACATTTGCATATTTTGATGAGGGTTGTACGATCAAGGCTACTAAAATCTAAGCTTTTTATATAAAGCCTAAGGATCTAAATTCCCAGCAACTTCTGCTTTTCACTGAAGTCATACAGTCAAGAACACAAATGGCTTTAGGTATTGAAGGGAAAGTTGTTGCCCAAAGTATAAATTCTGTCTAATAACTCAAACCTCTATTGCTTTCCTCTTGGTTTTTAGTATACCCAGATTGAGATTTGACTGCTAAATCTAGGTCAAACAGAAATTTGCTCAAGGAATTCCCAGTCTTGGGGACTTGGAGGTTGCTGTGAAAACACCTGTATTGAGAGTGTTTTGCAGAGGTAACGTGTACCTCTGAACATTTATTTTTCTGAGTACTTTCTCTTTGTCAGGTATTCTGCTGGATATAGGAAGATGAGAAATATGAATAAGATATGGTTCCTCCTTTAGTCAGCTCATAATTTAGTGGTGGGGAGACAGACGTAGAAGTGTATAATGTAGTGGTATAAGTGATCCAAGTGATATTTGTATAGAACAATAGTTATGTAAAGGAAGAAATAATTGGCTATTCATCCTTTGGGGTGATGGAGAGGTGAGGTTTGTAGGAAAACGTTTCACAAAATAATTTATATGTAACCTGTGAGCTGGATGTTGAAGTTTAACCTTTTTATATAAGTAAAAGATGGAATGGCATCCCAGAGAGAAGGAAGAGAATATGTAAAGATGACAGGGTGTGAAAAGTGTTGCATAGTGAGGAAAATTTGAGTATGGCTAGTCTATGGGGTTGTACAGGTGACGGGGCTGGTAGGTAGCAGGCAGTATAAAAAGTATTAGTCTGTGAAAACACATTTCCTTTCGCTGTGAAAGGGAAAAAAATGTTTTACAGAGGAAAGTGATCTGATCAGATTTTATGATTTATAAATATGTGTGTCCATAATGTGGAGATTGGTCTGTAAGGGAAAGAATCTGGAAGCACAATTAAGAGCTGATTACAAAATTTGTAAGTTTGATAAAATCTAGTAGTGGTAAGTCCACTGGAAAAGAAACAGACATTCTCATACACTGTTGGTGGAAATGCATATTGGCACAATTTTTTGGAAGACAATATGCAGCAATTTTATTTCTAGAATTTATAGATATATTCACATACATGCATAACAATGTTTGCTACCAACAATTGTGTACAACCTAAATATTCATCAATAAGGAACTGGCTAAGTAAAACAACATGCAATTATACAACATAATAGGTTGAAATAATAAGCAAGTAAGGCAATTATACACTCACACACACAAACACACATACATGAACATGGTCAAGGTGTATTGATGCTAAGAGAAAAATGTGAATTGCAGCATAGATGACAGATAGAGAAACAGTAAGTAGATAGATATAATACTTGGTAATCAACCTGTTAAGAATAACTAGAAAAGTTAAACCAAACCAACCAACCAAGCAATATAGTTTAAAGGAAATGGAACTTCCAAGTCATTTATAGGCCTAAACTCCAGGAAAATAAAGAAATCTGGAGAAATAAGCCTAATATTTGGGGGTAGTTCTTTTCACTACAAATGTCTGCTAGTTTTGGACGATCTAAGAAGCTGAGGAATTGTAAATAGAGCTTTCAACAGATCATAGAGCTTATAGGGAAAAAAATAGAGTTCAAGCTCCTCAAACTAGGGAGTGTAGTTAACCCCTCTAATTTCAGTGGAGAAGTTAATAATCTATACCTTAGGAGTAAAGAAGTACATTTGCCCTCCAAGAGAATGAAGCCTAGCTTTTAGATATTCTGATCTCAAATTGGATTGATGTATGATAGTTGTTGACATTAATAAATATGCCAGAAGACGTTGTACATATTTTCTAAAGGAAAGAACATTATCCTAAGTTTAAATCAAGTCCAGTTTTTTATATGACCAGCACTAAAACAATAAAAGATAAAAAACAGGCTTAAGAGGAGACAAGAGATATGACTGAAAATCAGGAACAATATACAGAAGAAACAGGTCTATGGGGGGGTGTCCAGATAATGGAGTTGTAATATAAAGACACTTAAAATAGCTATGCTTAATCCCTTCAAGGAAATAAAAGATAATAAATACTAATAATCTTAGCAGAAAATGGAAAACTCCATAAAATAACCAAATGGAAATTCATGAACTTTAAGATACAGAAATTGAAATTTGAAAAAACCTTGGAATTATTTAATAGTAGATTAGAAAAACCAAAGAGAATTAGTGAACTGGAAGATTAGATACAGAAAACATAAAATGATATAGAGATATGAGAGATGGAAAGTACTGAAAATAATCTAAGGGATGTTATAGGTTGTCAAGACCGCATTTACTGTGGTGGAGTTTGGCTAGGTGTTTATCAAACTTCTTCAATTTTCTCCTGGTCACAAAAAGCTAGACCACAGTTGCCAGCCTGCCTTGCAGTTGAGTGTGGTCACATGTGTGAGTCAATGGCCAGTGGAATACACTACTTCCTCCTATGTTGACTCAGGAAAATATTGGCTTACAAAAACATCTTGTCGCCTTCTTTGCTTCTCCTACTGGGGATATTGATGCCCACATGACCATGGAAGTCACACGTTGAAGGTGGTCAAGTCTCCATTACCCTAGGTTCCTACATGACTGCATGGAATAGAGAATCTCAACTCTTACTTCTGAATGGATTTTACGCGAATAAGAAATGAAATTGCCATTGTGTGAGATGAAGGAGATTTCATACTTTATGTGTAACAGTATTCAGCATTATCTTAAGTAGTATTCTCAGCTATTCTAGCAGTCTTTTTTGTGACAACCTTTGCTAAGTCTACTTTCAGACTGAGTACTTACAGTGAAGGGGAATGCCCAATTTTCTAAGACAACTAATTTCTTTTTTTTGAAAGAGTGTGTACTTGAAAAAAGATCTTCCTGATTTTATCTCTTTATGAACTTACTCACTAGACTTATTTGTTTATCTTAGACATCTTTCAGAGATAGACCTATAAATACTGAAACACCCTCAGAAGAAATTTTTATTTTGGAATGTATTTTTGAAAGAGAGAATAAAAATTCTCTGACATTATCTAGCTAAGTGTCCTTGATTGTGTCTCTTTTGCTCAAACTTAGCTCAATTTGTAAAATGATTGTATTAGATTAAATGAATTTCTACTGTCCCTTTCAGTTCAGAGGAGGTGAGATTTAATTTTCACCAATTAGCCCAGAAAAAAGAACATAAACAAGATATAAATAATATAATGTAATGTAATATAATATAGTGTAAATCTGTATCTTCAACTAGTTGAAAAGAGAAGATTGAAGATTAGATCTATAGCTATATGATAAAGAGAGATGATATTTTATTCACTTATATTCACCAATTCCAAGTTCTCTTGAAGGGTCATTTAATCTAGCTCTTCCCCTACCCCTCACCCCTTATCAGTCACTGAAACTTAAATTTCTTCTACCACAGCTCCACCAAGTGGGCATTTAGATATTATTTGAATTCCTCTAGTGACAGGGAAGTCATTACATCCCAGAGAAGCACCATAGCTTAACTCTGAGCAGCAAAGTTCCAACACGGCAATATTAAGAAGTATATTTAATAATGCCAGAAAATAATTTCAGTACAGGGTTACATGTTCTTATGCACACACACATGCATTAGCATGGTAGACATCATAGATATGTGGAGATATATGCAAACATATATAATGTATACTCACATGTAGCATAAAATATGTGCACATGAAACATATTTATAGGCTTGTTGACATAGTTATACATATCACATAACATCACTCACTAACCTTTTTGACTGTATCAGGATGTGAAAACATTTTGTATACTCTTTTCAGTGAGGATAAGTCTACTTAAAGACTATGCTTTTGAGAGATGTAAAATAAGTCAAAGACTATGCCTTTAAGAGATGTAAAATAAGCCTTTATCTAATGGAACTCACATGAACAGATAAAGATAGTTTTCCATGATACGTCTGCTTATAGTGTTGGGTGGCACCCCACCCCTTAGAGCACAAGATTTTCCCCTGGATAGGCCACAGGAAAGCAGTTGGTTTCAGAAGGGTGTTCTGGTAGAATGTGACATCTTGGGACAACTTCTTCCCTCCCTTACTGTGCAATAAATGAGTTAAATTCATTTTCATCCCTGTTTCTGGAGCACCATCATTTCATATCTGCATCATTGGGCATGTTTTGGGGTCAGGGGCTATAATCTTACTACCGGGTAAAGTGGCTAAATAATAAAATATTTACAGATCACTCTGGAACTGATAAAGTGTCTTATGATGCGTTGGTTATTTCACAACCACTCTTGATTTAGATAGGGCAGTGGTTCCTTATCTAAAATTATAGTCAGGAGACTGAGGGTCAGTTGAGTTTGCAACATGCCTAAAATCACAGAACTTTTAGGTGGTGAAGCTAAATAGTTCTGAGATCACTGGAGAATTGCCTACTTAATATCCATTCACCCTTTTTACTTACTAAGAAGCCCATTGTTCTGCTTAGGATGGCAACGTGTCTAAACTAAAGTATGTGATCTTCTATGCTATTTTCCAGGTAGAGATGGACACATGACTCAGTTCTGACCAATGAGGTGCAAGTTGAAGTCCTCAGTAAAGGTGTTCATTTCCTGAATAAAAAGATAAGGTCTGACAATGAAAGGACTCTTTCTCCCTTCTTCCTACCTGGCAAGCAAGTATGATGTCTGATGGTACTGCAACTATCTTGTAACAACAAAACCACACCATAATAATAAGAGTTAACATAAATCATCTCTTACTTTAAACTAGATGTTTCTAAGTGCTTTCTAAAATAAACTCATTTAACTCTCATACCAATTATTATCTAAGGATATAAAAACTGAGGCATAGAAAGGCAAAGCAACTTGTCTAAGGTTCCATAGTTAACAAGTGATAAAAGGCAGGATTTGAACCCAGGTAGTTGAGTTTCAAGGGCCACTGAAGACAGTAGAACAGTCTGGATCCCTGATGGCATTACTGATCACCCACACCTGCCCTGGACACCCACCCTTGATCTTTTTTTTTTTTTGAGTCGGAAGCTCACTCTTGTCCAGTCTTGAGTGTAGTGGCACAATTATGGCTACTGTGGCCTCGACCTGCTGGGCTCAGGGGATCCTTCCACTTCAGCCTTCCAAGTAGCTGGGATTACAGGCGCTCACCACCATGCCTGGATAATTTTTTGATTGATTGTAGAGACAAGGTCTCACCATGTTGCCCAGACCGGTCTTAAACTCCTGGGCTCAGGCAATCTTCTCGCCTCAGCATCCCAAAGTGCTGGGATTATAGGCGTGAACCATCCTGTCTGGCCTCACTCTTGATCTTATATTCAAAGCCAACTGTCTTACTTGTTTTAGCCATTGTAGCAAGGATTTTTTGCAGTTGATTGCAGTCCTGGCTTCTATTTCATTTGCTGTGATACTTAGGAGGGAAACCTGGGCTCCAAGCCAAGTGAACTTGGTTCAAATTCAAGCTCTGTTGGGTAACTAGCTATGTAACATTGAGAAAGTCACTTCAGTTCCCTAGGCTCAGTTTCCTCATCTTTGAAAGGAGAGAAGTAAATGAAATTTCTTCCTAGGCCTTTTAAAGTCTACTCTTCTTAGATTCTTCATGTTTCTAAGGCTGCCATTTCATATTCTCTGATGTGCTAATTGCCACATGAAAGGACAGATAGGAAGCCATGCTCTCTGTGAGCTGGGTCTCTGCACTGAGGCAGTCAAAAGCAGAGCTGCATATGACACTGGCTAGCCACCAGCCCTGCCCTTGGCTCCCATGACCCTGCTGGTTATCAGTTTGTTAGAGTCACTTGAGAAACTGACATGAATTGAACTTAATGCCATTAGAGACCAGGTTGCCTTATATTCTTAGCTTTTCATTACTTTACCCTAAAACTATCCATCTGTCACATGCATGTCTATTTAATTCTATTAAAAACTCTGCAAGGCCCTGTTACCAGCAATTGCAAGAGTTGGCGAGAGGAGTTTTAGCTAAGAGAAGATACTTTTGCCAGGTCAACTACACTTAGTAACTTAATTTTGCCCTTACTTGGTTATTACGCAGAGGTGTTAGAGTCACTATAAATCCATGTTACTTTTGGTATGAGCAATTGTCTGCATTAGCAAAATGTCAACAGATCAAAACAACAAAAAATTCCAAATCCATACACAAATAAGTTCTGGTGATAACTCAGCAGAAGGTATAAATATAGAACGGACACGAAAGATCTCTTTTTCATGAGTTCTCAGGTCTTCTATTGCCACAGATCATTAAGAGTAAACTATATGGGGCCAGGTTCAGTGGCTCAGGCTTGTAATCCTTGCACTTTGGGAGTTCAAGACCAAACTGGGCATCAAAGTGAGACCTCATCTCTACAAAAAATAGAAAAATTAGCCAGGTGTGGTGGTGCACAGCTATAGACCCACCATTTGGGAGGCTGAGGCAGGAGGATCACTTGAGACTATTGAGCCCAGCAATTGGAGGCTGTGGTGAGCTATAGTTGTGCCACTGTACCCGAACCTGGGCAACAGAATGAAGCTCTATCTCTCTAAAAATAAATAAATAAACAAATAAATAACTAATATGAATGCAGTTTTCTGATAGGCCTTAAGAATGTGTGGAATCAGAGGCTAATTGAACATATTGAGTTGGATTGAAGCTTAGAGATCATCTAGTCTAGAAGTTCTGAATTTTTGCTGTACATTAGAATTACCCAGGGATCTTTTAAAAATCTCAATATGTAAGTTTCATCTAAGATCACTTAAATCTGACTCTGTAGGTGGCCCATAGGCATTAACACATTTTAAAGTTCCCAGGTGATTCTATGTGCAGCTGAGGTTAATAACCAATAATCTCAGCCAGATTCCCTCTTTTTATTTGGGTGAGAGCCTGTGACTCAGAGAGGGGAAGTGAATTGTCCAAAGGGTCTTAATCGTGACAAGCTCAGGTCTGTTGATTCCCATGGACTGTGCTCTTTGCCATGCCAGAGTCACTTCATGCGCTGGGAATTCTAGTCTTGGACAACCTCAACCACACTGTGAATTCAAAAGCAGGTATGTAATTGTATTTGCAAAAGCATGACAGAGAATTTTGACTCAGATGTCTAAAGAATCAACCTGCAACTTTTCATGCCTACAAAAATCAGCGTGAAGAGAGACAAGCTGTTTAGCCTAGTGGCTGAGGAATGAGCCCGCTGCACAGCACATATGGCTGTGGTGGGCAGGGGATGGATAGTGAGGGGGAGGAGGAGGAAGAAACAAACTGCATGTCTGGGTGCTGACTTCGCTCTGCAGGGCCAAAGGCTAAGCACTTTAATAGATGAGCTGATTTTAATTCTCAAACCCTGGCTGTTTAGCTGGCATGCACAGGATAACAGTATTGATTGTTAAAATGTTCAAATAATTCTGTAGACATTGGTAAATTGCTGTTGCTCCAAGACACTCAATTGCTCTGCTCCCTACTAAACTGGTTTCCTGGTCATCGTGTTTCTTCCTTAAGACTCCTTAGACCTCTCTTGATTCACCACCCAAGGGGGCGACACATGACAGAGCGGAGGACATCAGACCCTGATCTAACGCTAAGGCCCCAATTGTTTCTGATTACTCAGTACCATGACCCACACATTGTTAAATCCTTTGAGTATCACCTCTGCTCACACCACCCAGCAAGACAGAAGTAGGATCTATAATTTTACAGATGAAAAAGCAGATGCTCAGAGAAGGTACAAGACTTGCTCAAGGTCACACAGCAAGGGAATGACAGTCACCCCAGCCACTCTGTGCACTTGAGTCTTCGGGCAGTGGCTGTGTTTGAATAATGGTGCCCTGCAGGTACTCCGGAATCAACTGTGCATTTCAAGTCTTCATCTCCTTCTCTTTAAAGCCTTAGCATAAAAGAAGGGAACTACAATGGCTGTGCTTTATCTCTCTCACACACAAAATGAGCAAGAATATCTGCAGTAAGGAGACCAACACTGTTTGCAAATTGTTTTTCTTGAACAAAAATATATCTGAGGAGAAGAGAATTATCATTTTAGGCCTAAACTGAGTACTTGTCTCAGGGCTTGAGTCTGAAGTAAGTCATGTAGCCATGTTGCCTCCATCCGCTAACTACCCCCTCCTCCCTTCCTCATCCTGGAATCCCCACGTGTAGACTTCAAAATAGTGATTAACGCTGTCAGATGCTGCCTGGGCCCGTGTGGCCATGACTCTGTACTGTGTGAGAGCACTTAAACATGAAGAGGGCTGAATAAGTAACATTTATTGCCCTTTTACCATCACTTTCCCTCAGCACAATAAATCTGGAGATAATTTTTTATTATTGCAGAGCTGGGCTATTTATTCTGCATTGAACTTCACTTTCTTATCCTCCTCAGACTTATAAAAAATGTTAATACATTCTACAAATCGTGGAGTTTCATCAGCAAGAGGAAGAACATGATCAAGAGTTCCTTTTCACTGTCTGTATAAATGCTTGGGTACAAGACCATTGAGTCCAGGGCTCACCCCATGTTGGCACCCCTTCTGGCACAGAGAAGTGCTCGATAACAGTTGTCACATTCAATGTTGAATAATAGAATTCTGTTTTCTCAAAGAGGGAAGGGTGAACCAGAATTGACTATCTAATTTCAAGGCATAGATGCCGTGGTAATTTCAGCCTGCATTAAGTCATACTGTTGAAACATGCTCCTCATATTTGAGACGAGTCAGTCTTGGTTACTTGAGAATATATTAACTTTAAAGTAGGGTATGAGAAAGTCTAGTACTTATGAAGGAAAAATCTAAATTATTTTATTCATGGAATCTCTCTCAGTGCTATCCTTCAATGATTTACTGATATAAAATAACCCTTTTGTAAAGAGAGACGAGGGTTTCCCAAAGAACCTGCAAGTAGTGATTCAGGAAGTTGTTAGAGCCAGATGTTTCCAGGTAAACAAACAGAGATCCCAGTCCTTGCCTGTTCACTTCCTAGGTATATGACCTTGGACAGATATCTGAACTCTTAGAAGCATCCGTTTCATCATCTTTCACAGGGACTGTAACTCTCCTAGCCTTCCTTCCTTGGGCTGCTGTGAGAATTAAAGGAGATGATGTGTGTAGCTTTTATGGACTAGAAGCCAGTACACATCAGGTTTTAGGGCAACATTGATCTTTTTTCCTCCATGGTTCAAGATCTTGAGAGAGCCCCAAGAAATGCTGACAACAAAAATCTTATGATTTTGTCGCTTTTGTGAGTTATAACCTAAAAAGTACTTTGAAATTATTGAAATAAACTTTTCCAAAAGGAACTACAAATACACCGAAGTAATAATGATTATTTAATTTCTTTTATAATTCCAATTATAAAATCATCCATAGTCATACTTTTCCAGGAATATTGTGTTTAACGACACCTTTTCCAGAAAGTATATAATTTGAAGGAAAACAATTAAATATATGCTAACAAATGGATGATGAAATAAGTGCATATAAGTAAAGAATGATGCTATTACTCATACTCATAACTATGAGTTAAGAATTATGATATTTGCTTCCTAGCTCAGCAGAGGCTTCCTGTTTAGTATCACATGGTCATACTGAAGAGCCAGTTGACCAGAGCAAACTGACCCAGAGCTGGACACCTGTCCTTTTAAAATAGGTGAAGCAGATTCTCTCTTTTAATAACTTGGAAGGTGTTGGGCACAGAAAGAGGACTATTGAGTGAAGATAGGACCCAAGTTGGGACTTAATCAACCCAAAGTCTTTTAAAGGCTAATATTCTATGGAGCAGAGGAGTGTCATCTAGGAATATGGGGAATGAAGGAGAGGAGGGGAGAGATTTCTTGTACATGGGTTCCATGAAATTCCCCTCTATTCATTAAAAACAAATAAAGGATGTTTTAAACAAGATTTGAATATGTTTTTATTCTTTATAACCAAAGTTCTCTAAGACAGAAATATTTATAACAGAAAAAATATTCTTTTGAGATTAAATTTAAAAAAATATACATATATATGGATATGTATATAAATATTTTTCTGATTCAAGGGATGAAGAAAATAAACTTCATACACACACACACACACACACACACACACACGCACACACATGTACACACATACCCCATATAAACAGACAGACAGACAGATGTAGAGATGTACAGACATAGATGGTCTACTTTCATATTGTGTTATAAAGAAACAGAAAAATCCTAGAGTGGCAGTGGGGACTCAGCAGACAGCCTGACTTTCTTCTCTGCATAGTACTCATATAATGGAAATCAGTGTTAGCTAGCACTATGTTAGTGCGATTGATAATAGCTCTGGATTCCAAGTGAAAACCTGAGTAATTGAAAATGGTAAGAGAATTAGTTATAACTGGTGTCAGACTTTAATCCCAGAATGTGACCAGTCCAAGGAGGTAGAAAGATGCTCATAGGCAGAAACTAGAAAAGAGGATTGACATATAATAGGGGATCAGGATAATACAAGGCCAATGAAAATGAGAAAAAAGGGACTCATGCTTTGCTATTCCTGGCTAAGGATTTTTCTAGGTCCTTAGTGAGAAGAAATTAATGTAATGCCAGAGCCATATTATATATTATTTGTGACTTGCTGTATATGCCATGGTTTAAATAGTTTTTAAGTAAAATGTGTATAGCTCATTCTATGTATGATGGTAGTAATAACAGCTATTACTTACCGATGTCTTGCTATATACTCAATGTTCTGCCCAGCATTACATATATCCACATTTCTCTGCTCACATGACCCTAAGCCCTGCATAGGCCTCTTCCCCACATCCATCCTTCCAAGAGTGGATGATTTATATCCACTGGTAGATTCTACCTAGGTTTGAGGAATAGCCAAGAGGTCTCTACTCATGGACATTTAGATGGAGATGTTCATGTGCAAATGAACTGAGGCCCTTTGCAATGTGAATGGGAGGGACAAAGGGTAGGTTGGGGACTGGTTTTCCTATACTGCCATGTTCCTGCATGGAACTTTGAAGAGTCCAATAATTTTTTTCGTAATTTTAAAGATGTGGGGTACAATTCAGAATTAGGTATACAAGTGGTCATTGTACAGGTAAGGTTTAGGCTTCCTTTTGGTCTCCGCTTAGCCTGGTTTGAGATCAGGTAACTTTATTCTAAAGCAGAACCACACTATCTGGGTTTTAATAAAATTATATTTGTGAAAGGAGTGTAGAAATAGACCATATTATATTGAACAATTAGTTTGATTTTTATAAACTCGAAGAATGTAGCTATAGGTCACATTGTCCTCCACTTGTACTCTTTCCCTGGGTCTGAAAATTCAGGGCCTCAATAACCATATTTCAGATTACTAGTGACTATCTTTAAGGCTTATTTCTGCTTAGGCATGCCTCAAGTTTTATACAACACGGTGATTTAAAGTGTGCTGGATGGGGTTTTGAAATATCAAACAATTAGATTCTAGAATTAACTGTTCAAACAGAACAGATCTGAATCCTTGAACAAGAGAGGCCTGAAATAATAACAGCTGGATAGAGGCTGTTGAGGGGGATGAGGCCTACAATATTCATGGCCACTCTGTTAGTTGGTAGCAATTAGCTGTGGAAAAGGGGGAGAGGGTAGTACTGAGAGGGAAACAGCTGTTTCTGCAGCTGTTGACAAGAACACTGAGGCTGAATGCAAATTAAAGTTAATCTTCATGTGCCACATTGTTTCAGCAGGAGAGAGGGTCAACCATTTGGAAGTTTCCTGGGAAGGATGATCAACGAGACGTGCCCCTGATTGCCGAGTCCCTGTTGCATGTCCTTATCCGACAACGTTGTTGCCGGAAGAACTTTGTCTCTGCAACAATGGAGAACTGGAACTCAACTTGTGTGAGAAGGGACAGAGATGTGGTGAAGAGCACTGGTCTAGGAATGAGAAGACCTCTCCTCAACTTATTGAATGTCTACAGGTAAGTCACTTCACCTCTCTGAGCTTCCATATCTCATTAAAAACACTAATGCACTTAGCACCATAGTCAACCTACAACCACAGGTGAACATTCAGTTAACATTAGCAGCTGCTACTATTCCTTGTGTTAATTATTTCTCTCCAAGGTAAAGTGGAGATAATATCCTTCTTGTCTACTTCAGGGCTAGCTGGAAGGACAAATGAATTAAGATGGAAAAGTGGTTTGAAAACTGCAGATGCTGACCAAATGTGAGGAGTTGTTAATATTACATATTCCAAAGGTGAAATGATTGGAAGGAACCCCAAAGGCCTACTTGACCCCAATATCTGGTGTATAGGATTCCTCATAACAACTTTTAACTTTGGCATCTGAAAATCCTATATTAGTGCTGTTCAATGGAACTTTCTGTGAAGGCGAAAGTGTTCTATTTCTGCACCATCTGTGCTAATACATGTGGCTAGTAGCTACTGTATTAAATACCACAGCCTTATGTCAACTTATAGAATAAACATACCTTTTAAATGTATTTCAGTCACTATTGCTTGCTACGGGCAGCACACTGTTATGTTTGAACAATGTCAAGAATTATATGGATGGTCTCATCATAATCATACTACACAGATGTAACCGCTGACAACATACAGAGCATATTCTCAGTCCTCTGAACTAGGTGTTGTTAACCCATTTAATAGAAGAGGAATTGGAAGCTCAGAAAGATTAAGATTAAGCTCAAGAGATGTTGTAGAAATATAATGAATAGAAATGACAAGCTGTATTGAGTACTTATTGTGCAGGCTAGGAATTGCCTAGTCCTTTTATGATCACTACCTTACTTGAATCTTACAGTAAACTTGAGTGCTAATAATTTTTCCATTTTGAGGAAACTGAGTCTAAGAAACTTGCTTAAGATTACATGGCTAGGAAGTGGGAGATTTGAGATTTTTATGTAGAATGTCTAATTCCTAGTAGAAACCACATTCCCTGAATAGTTATCCCCTCCTTGTTACTCTCAACCAGTGCTCCTGTTGGTTTCCTTTGTTGATTTACCATAATTTAAAATTATGAATATATTTGTTTGGTCAGTTACCCCTGCCAAGGGCAAATACTGTGTTTATTTTATCCACCAATATGTTTAACCACCATAGTAGGTGCTCAAAAAACATCCGCTGTTGAGTGAATAAGTGGTCCAATGTATTTTGGCTAACAATGTAATCATTACTATTATCCTTATCATTGTTTATTTTTATATCTTCCACACTATGCTGTAATTTATTGATTTACATTTCTTTCTCCTCTCTTAGACTATGAAATCTTTGATGTCAACAACTCTGTCTTCTTCATCTTGGTATACCTACCTGGGCACTCAGTAGGCCCTCACAAATATTAGCTGTGTGAATGGAATTAAATTAAATTCTTTCAGAGCAAAAATAGGAAACTGAGGATCGAGATATGGAGTTAGTCACCATGGAGGAAAGAACATAAGGAGATACAGAATGAGTTTGAACAGCAGATGCTGTAGGGGACGTCAGGATGGATTGGGGTGAACCCCCAGCGGAGCTGGAAAGGCAGGTGAGCAGGATAGTGGGTTCCATTCATCTTTAGTCCTCACAGTCATGGGGGCTCCCCAGGGGCTACAGGCAGACAGCTCAGGCAAATTCCCTAGGAGTTGGAGGCAGCTGGATGAGGCAAATGCCACTCTAAAATTTCCCTCTGGGATCTAGAAGATCGGTTAAAAGAACCACTGTTTGGTCCTGTTCTGGACTGTAAATGTTGGAGTAAAATGAAAATCAATGTTCTTCTCAGTACCTTCTCTTAAGTGCCACCAGAACAGTATTTCCTTCCCTTACTGTAAGTTGCCATTTGTTTAATGTCATCTCCTAATAGAAACTTTCCCTGACCTTATCTGGATCGGGTCAGTATACTTGGTCTATGTTCTCAAAGCACTGTGTGATTTCTCTCTGTAGTCCCAGCCTCTTGGGAGGCTGAGGCAGGAGGATTGCCTGAACCCAGGATGTGGAGGATGTGATATGCCATGATCATGCCACTGCACTCTATGCAGCCCAAGTGACAGAGTGAGACCCAGACTCAAAAATAAATTTAAAAAATAAATATTGTAGTACATAAATATACTGAGTTGTGTAAAGTTTTGATGAGCAGCATTCTGAATGCATCAAAGGTACATAGATCAGAATTTCTAGAAGCTGGGCTCAGGAACTTCCATGATCCAATTCCGCAGGTGATTCTTACCAAGAACCATGGTCCAGAGTACTAGTAATTGATTAATTGTGCAACTATTAGTTTGTGTCTGTCTCCTCGGTGGACTATTAACTTCATGGTTATACTATTCACTGTCTTATCTCACCTCCAGAATCTAGCATAATGCCTATTATATATTAATTATTTAATATTATTATTAATTCCTATTTGTCATTAATTATTCATTGAATTAAACATGAAAACAATAGAGAAAGTGGTATGTTGAAGTGTATGATTTTTATTCTCCAGGAAAGTTCATAAACAAATCATCCCTGAGGCCTTCTGCATGCCAGACACGCGAATGGACATGTGAATGAGGGTCTAATGGTGAAAATACAGGCATATCACTTAGTGTGGTTGCTGGCATATGACAGGCATCAGGTGCCTGCTGGTGGCTTTGCCTCCCCAAGTCTATCTCTTTTAACACTTTTATGTAAGTTGTCAAGTATAAATTATAAATAAGGAATCATGAAACAAGGCAAAATATAATACATAGAATAAACTGAACAGACATCTGCATCTACATGTACTAGGCATGTTAGGAAAGTTCCTGGCCCCACCTGTCTAAGAAGCTCATAGGTACTCTGGACCATGGTTCTCAGTAAAAATCACCTGGAGAGTTGGATCATGGAAGTTCCTGAACACAGTTTCTAGAAATTCAGACTCTACGCATCTTTGATGCATTCAGAATGCAGCTCATCAAAATTTTACACAGCTCAGAATATTTCTCTATGGCAATATTTATTTTTTATTTATTTATTTTTGAGTCTGGGTCTTACTCTTACCCAGGCTGGTTGGAGTGCGATGGTATGATCATGGCTCACCATAGCCTCGACTTCCTAGGACCAGGCAATCCTCCTGCCTCAGCTTCCAGAGTAGCTGGGAGTATCTCCTAGATATTTTTTTTTTTTGTCTGTAGAAACAACGTCTTTCTATATTGCCTAGGCTGACCTCGAACTCCTGAGCTTAAGCACTTCTTCTGCCTTGGTATCCTAAATTGCTGGGATTACAGGTATGCGCCACCACACTCAGCCTTGCAGTATTTCTTAACAAGAAAATTAACTGCAGCAGTCACTGTCAGAAGTGAAAACAAGTCTGTTGACATTCCCGGATATTAAGGAACAAGTTTGGGTTTTCCCCTAGGACAGACATCTCAAACCTGGCTGATCAGTAGTATTGCCTGATAGGAGCATTTTAATGATGAAGACTCCTGGTCCCCACTCCAGGAACTGGGAATGGGGATTCTGATCAACTAGATCTGAGACTGCTAAAACCAGCTGAATACTCAGCTAAGTGTAATGACTAGCCTTTGTTCTTAGGCTCTCTCCTATGTCTCTCTATTCTCAGCCCCGTACAGTTCTTGTGCGGGAACCTCAGCCCCATCAGATAATGGATGTGAATAAAGTTCAGGCCTTGAGTCATGACCCTGAGCTCACAGTGGAACAGGCAGCATAGGACTTGTCTTCTTTTCCCTAGGACATCCTGTTCCTCCCAGAACTGTCCCTCCAATGAGACCCAACTCATTTGTTTATTGAACCCTTGCAGCTCCCATTCCCAGGACAGGAACCTACTGTATCGTTACAGGTTAGAAACTGGGATCTTAGTTAACATCTGAATATTTGCTTAATATCTGCTGCTATCCACATGACCTCTACTATTATCTGCTGCTTGGATTGCTGTTCAATCTATGACTCCCCAACTCTGCATCTACCTTTGTCACCTCTTCTGATTAATCCTTGTAGATAGACAATTTTTCAATCACATCCTTCAGTGGTCACTGAGCATCTTTTTCTAGCTGTCTCTGTGAGGCCAGGTTCTATGCTCACCCAGCATGCCTTGCACAATTGCCAGCAACCATGCTACACATCTTGCTACATATAACAGTATTCATTCCATGTTCACATAAATCATTTTGCATTAAAAATATTTTGTCTTTTTTTGGTGTGTATGTGTGTGTTTAGTAGGGAGGGGTCAAATTAATTATGAATCTTTTATCCCCCAAATTATTCATAAAGTCAGCATTATTTGCATCTTAAATAGTCTTCAGGAATTCAAAGAAAGAGTGTTCTATAATTACAATGATAAACTAATAATAATTAGAATTATTCCCAGGCTGTTAAGTAATGCAGACATATTAAAACATTTTCAGTTGAGCTTATTATGTTCTAATAAAATGAAAGCATAGCTAAAGGGCAATATTGGGTAGCAGCTGGTTCATGGCCAATGCTACACTCTCTTGGGCTACTTAGATACTGCCTCAGTGTTTATGCAGGCTCAAAAGATGGTTAAAAAACTACTACCACCACTTCAAACCTATGAACTCAAAAAACAAAAACAAAACAAATAAAACAAAAAACAAACAAAAAAGCACCCTTTAAAAAATATAGTTGATTTTTCAATAGAATTTTTCACCACTTCTGATCTAACATGTAATCCACTTAAAAGAGCTTTGCAGAGATTCTTTTTGTTCTTTTTATTATTTTTTATTTTAAAGATGTGGGTACAATTCAGGGTTAGGTATACAAATGTTCATTAGGCAGTACCCTTGTTGATGAGGTGTGTCCCTCCCTCCCCTGGCAGTTTCCCTCAACTGCCAATCCCACCTTCCCCCTCCCCTGGCAGTTTCCAACTACTGCTAGTACCTTTTTTATAGTATTATGATAATTTTTCAAGGTCTACTTATGAGTGAGAACATATGGTACTCTGTTCTTTGTTTCTGCGATAGCTCACTGAGTATGATTGACTCTAAATCCATTCAAGTAGCTGTGAAGTCCATATGTTTGTCCTTCATTATGGCTACATGATATTCCATTGTGTATATGTACCACATTTTTTTATCCAGTCCAGCTTCAATGTTTTTGCTATTGTGAATAGACCTGTAACAAATATGCATGTGCAGGTATCTTTTTTTGTAAAATGATTTGAGTTTCCCTGAGTATATTCCCAGTAGGGGGATTGTTAGGTCATATGGAAGGTCAATTTCTAATTTTTTCAGAAATCACCATACTGTCTTCCAAAGAGGTTGCACTAGTATGCATTTCCACCAGCAGTGGAGGAGTGTTCCTTTTTCTCCATTCCTCACCAGCATCTGTTGTTTTTTGTTTTTAATGATGGCCATTCTTACTGGGGTTAGGTGGTATCTCAATGTGGTTTTGATTTGCATTTCTCTGATGATGAGTGAGGATGAGCACTTTTTCATGTGTCTGCTGGTTGCCTGTATATCTTCTTTTGAAAAGTGTCTATTCATGTCTTTTGCCCACTTTTTAATGGGGTTGTTTGATTTTTTTCTTTTTGGTGCATTTGAGTTCCTTGTAGATCCTAGATGTTCGGCTTTTGTCAGATACACAGTGGCAAATTTTTTTTCCCATTCTGTGGGCTGTCTCCCTGCTCTGTGGATGGTTTCTTTTGCTTTGCAGGAGCTCTTCAGTTTGATGAGGTCCCACTTGTCTATCTTATTTCTTATGATATGGGTACTTAGGGTTTTGATCAGGAATTCGTTGCCAGTTCCAATTTCCATAAGGGTGTCTCCTGCATTTTCTAAGATTCCTATAGTTTGAGCTTTTACATTTAAGTCTTTGATGCATTTAGAGTTAATTTTTTGTGTATGGGTGATAGGTAGGGGTCCTGTTTCAATCGTCTGAATAGGTTCTCCTCTCCCCAGTGGTTGTTGTTGGAGGCTTTGTCAAAGATGAGTTGGTTGAGAAATTGAGGCTCAGCTCTGGAATCTCTATCCTGTTCCATTGATCAATATGCCTGTTCTTGTACCAATACCAGGCTGTTTTGATTACTGTAGCCTTATAGTAAAGTTTGAAGTCTGGAAGTGTGATACCTCCTGCTCTGCTTCTTTTTCTAAGGATTATTTTGGCTATTTGTGATCGTTTATGTTTCCATATGAATTTCTGTATTGTCATTTCCAGGTCTGAGAAGAATGCAGAGACTTTTAATGCAACCTTTCTTTTTTTAATATCAATATTCTCTACAGATGTCTGCCAGCCTGAATTTTATTGTTCTACCCTCCCCTACCTTATCTGATCCTTTCCTGTCTTGTTTTATTTTTTATTTTTTAACTATCCTATCCTAGCCTAACATATTTGATTCTATGCAGGATAATAAGTAACCACCATTTGTCACTTATGATGTGCCAGGAACTCCAGGTGATAAAGAGACAAACAGGTTGGAGACTTTCTTCTCGAACTTTTTGAAGGCCTTGCACTTTGTTTTACTTCTTTTTATTTTTTCTTTATTTGTTTAAACTCCTGTTCTGCTGGTTCTGAAAAGCCTTTGCTCTTTACCACAGCATTTTATTGGGATTAGCCTTTGGGGTAGGGAGAGGAGAAGAGACAGCTGTGGAAGGGGTGACAGCTGGTGGAATCCCTGTTGGAAACAAGAACAGGGAGACTGAAGAGCAGGCCTGAATCTGAGAGAGGGCCCAGAAGCTGCCAGATAGGAAGGGTGGGGACTCTGCTAAGATATGCCTTCAGTGAAGCTATGTCGACCTGAAGTGACTCTTTCAGTTCTTCTATTTTCTACATTACACACCCCATCATCTCCCTCCTTCCTGGCATGGCTTCTAGTTTCCTCTTCATCTTTGTCATCTGCCCTGGGCTGGACTCTTTTTTTAGGTTTCTTTCAAAATATGTATATATTGTGATTTCTGATTGTCTGTTGATACTTTTTACCCAGAGAGCTTTAAAGAATTTTAATTTTTAATAATTTTTATCTTAACTTTAAGAAGGTTTTTTTTTAAATCTATGAGCCTATTTCAAGACATTATACAAATAGACAAAAATGCAACTCTGTATTCACATTCTGCTAAAGATTACCAAAAAGAAAGCTGCTTACCCTGTGAAAAAAATTAAAGGCTTGATCTGGCCAGAAAACTGTAGGAAGGGAACAAGGAAAGCTCAAAGTGCAGTTGAGGGTTGCCATCCAAGAAACCTCAGAGTCTTTCTAAGTAGAAAAGTTGATAAGAGAACCTGAAGTTTTATTCACCCCGTGAACATCAAGCAGAAACTCACACAAGTCACTATATTTTCCACAATAGTCTTCAGAGCACCTTGCACCATATATATATATAATCATATAGATATAATCATATATATATATATATTTTTTTCTTTCATCACAAACTCATTTGCACACGTCAGCACTAATTTTCAAATGTGCCTTGAAGCAGTGAAAAATGAAACTTCAGATTGGTAGCAGCTTTCAAATAGCATTCACCCACAGCTGGCTCTCAACTTTTACTTGTTATTAAAAAGGAGGAAAAGGCGAAATTGGTATTTTTTTATTGCTCTAATTAAGTCTTTAAGAGCTGCAACCACACAGAAAAGAGAGAGGGAGGAAGAGGAAACAACAACAGTGAAACAAAGCTCTTGCTTTAGAAATAAAAGTGCCAAGTAATAAAATTCACAATGACAGACTCCATCAAAATTACTGTCTTCTCAAACTTGAGGTCCCTCATCTGTTCTCCTGAAAGAAGTGGGCGGAACTTCAGAAGAGAACTGTTTACTTCAAGGGAGGAAATGGGGCTCTGAAGTGGGGATTCTTGGAGACTGGGAGGAACTAAAGAAACAGCTAGGGGAGGGAGGGGCATATCTCATCAACAAGGGTACCTGCATAATCACCGTTTTTATACCTAATCCTGAATTGTACCCCTTATCTTTATTTAAAAAAAAAGAAAAGAAAAGAAAGAAAAAAACAGAGCCAGCCCCCTTCTAGAACTCTTCTAGAAGTTTTTTTTTTTTTTTTTTTTATTGCCTCATTTAATCCACACACCTACTTCCTGAAGCCCATTTGGGGTGAACAACAAAGGAATAAACATAATAACAACTGAAATAAATTATGTCTGACTATGTATCAGCTCATCTTTTAAGGTTTTTTTGTGACAAATCTTACTTAATTTCACAACCTTCTGAGTTAGGCACTACTGCTTTTATCCTTTTTTACTAAATGAGGTAATTGACACATGAAAAAGTTTAGAAAGGGCTCAACATCACATGTCTTGGTGGAACAAAATTTGGACCCAAGCAGTTTGACTTCAGGATCTACAGCCTTAACTACTGTACTAATCTGCTAAAGGCATAAGTTTCCTGCTGGGAGAAGTACATTCTCTTAGAAAACCGACAAAGGCACTAGCTTTCCCCAGAGGCTGAAACCAGACTAGGCAGTGCCTTGAGCACTACAATGATAATTCTAGACTTTATTCTAAGGAGAGGCTACTGAGAGAGTTTTAACAGGAGAGTGACAAACTTAAGTTCTATTTTCTGAAAGATCATTAAATTCAGGAGAAGGCAGATTAGAGTGAAACAGGTAGAAGGGAGGGAATAAGAAGACTGTTTCATAATCGAGATGGTAGATGATGTCAGGTTAAGTAAGGGAAATGGTAGGCGAATGGAGGAAGCAGATAAAGTAAAATAAGACTAAGTAAAATTCTAGAACCATGTGGTAATTGATTGGGTATACATGTTTGTAGGGGTATAGGGCTCGTGAGGAAGAGACAGCTGGAGATGTCCAGACTCACAGTTGGGAACTATGACTCTAGGGTACAGTTTCAGCATTCTTCTCCCTCCCACATATTTCTCTTAGGAAGATGAATCCAAGGCATATTTCTTTATGTTCCATTCAATGTCCTGTGTACTTTAAGAACTTGGTGCCATTAAAAGAAAGACAATATGCTCTAGAAGTTGGACTTACTAAAAGACTGGTCGGGTAAAATAGGCAGGAGCTGTGGAGTCAGGGAAATTCCTCAAAGTGGTAAAAGACATCTAAAACAAATGAACAAACAAAACAAAAAACTAAACACTAAGTTAAGCTCATACTTAATGGTTGAAGACTAAATGCTTTCCCTTATCGCCATTAACAAGGCAAAGATGCCTGCTCTCACTACTCCCATTCATCACTGTAATAGAACTTCTAGCCTGTGAAATAAGGCAAGAAAGACAAATAAAAAATACACAAGTTAGAAAATAGCAGTGTCTTTTCTTGGAGAAGACATAATTAATTATCTATGTGTGATATCTGTTGGAATTTGCAAAAAAGATTTTAGGGCTAATATATTTAGTCAAAGTTAAAAGATATAAGAGCCATATAAAAATCAATTATATTACTATATGTTAACAGTTAACAATGAGAAATAAAAAGTTAAAGATTGCCATGTATAATAGCATCAAAAATGAAAGGCTGAGGATAAATCTGAGAAAAATGTGTAAGATGAATACATCAAAAACTAAAATATTGCAGAAATTGAAGACCTAAATAAATGGAGAGCTATACTATGTTTATGAATTGGATGGCTTAATTGAAAAGATATACATTTTTGATAAATTGATCTATACATAAAGCACAACCCCAATCAAAATCTCAGCAGGATTTTGGTAGAAATTGAAAAGGTGATGGTAAAATTCATATCCAAATACATAATACTTATAAAAGCCAAAACAACTTTGAAAGAGAACAAAATTGGAGAGTTACACTACTTGATTTCATGACTTATTATAAAACTACATAATCATACAGTGAATGCTGTGTGGTATTGGCATCAAGATATACAAATAAATTCATGGAACAGAATAGAGGTCAGAAATTGACTCATGCACATATGGTCCGTTACTGTTTTCACAAAGGTGCAAAGCCAATTTAGTGGAGAAAGAAAAGTCTTTTCAACAAATGTTGCTGGAACTATTGGATTGCTCTATGCATATGAAAGAAGTTTATTTCATTCCTCACATTACATTAAAATTAATTCAAAATGGATCACAGATCTAAATGTAAAAGGTAAAACATAAAACTTCTAGAGATATATATAGAAAATATTTTTAGTCTTGGGTTACAGTTCATAAAAGAAAACATTTGTAAATTGGACTTTTTTAATATTAACATCTCTTCTATATATATATTCTTAAGAGACTGAAAAGTAGAGACAAAACTGGAAAAATCATATGCAATCACATATTTCATAAATTATATATCCAGAATATTTTTTTAAAAACCATCAAAACTCAGTAATGAGTAAAAAACAAGCCACATTTAAGAAGTGCAAAAGATTTGAATGTGCTTTTCACCAAGTAGGAAAGATGAATGGCAAATAAGCACAAGAAAACATGTTCAACATTACTCTTCATCAGGAAAATTCAAATTAATTCACAAGGAGATATAGTTATACATATTAGAATGCCTAAAATTTAGTGACAGTTTCAATCAACTTGAACTCCAATACTCTGTTAGTGAGAATATAAAATGGTATAAAGACTTTGGACAATAGTTTGGTAGTTCCAAAAAAAGTTAAACATACATCTACCATATAACTCAGCTATTCTACTTCAGTGTATCTCCACAAGAGAAATGAGAACATATATCCATAAAAAGAGTTGTACATGAATATTCATAACAGTTTTATTTGTAATAGCTTAAAACTAAAAGCATCACAAATATCCATCAACAAGTAAATGGACAAATAAATTGTGGTATATCCATATAATGGAATACTATTCACAATTAAAATAACATTAACTATTTATACACAGACCAACATGGATGAATTTCAAAATAATTGTGCTGATTGAAAGGAAATAGACAAAAAAGAGTATAAACCAAACAATTCCATCTACTAGTCCATAGTAACTGAAGGCAGATCAATGGTTGCCTGGAACGGAGAAAGGGCAGAGAGGGCCACGAGGGAGGAATTGCAAGAAGGCACAGGGAAAGTTTTGGGAGGAGTGGATATGGACATTATCTTGGTTAGGGTGATGGTTTCATGGGTGATTACATATGTCAAACTTTATCAAATTGTTCATTTTAAACATGTATAGCTTATTGTACTTTGCTTATACTGTACTTTAATAAACCTGCTTTTCTTTAAAGTTCATCTGTGTACAATCAGGTTTTATTTGGAATTCTTAGAGCCTATATTTCTAAGAATGCATTTTCAATCTGTATATACAACCCAGAATGTTTCTAGAAGTGATAGAGGCCAACTTCTTAGATGCCCAGTGGGTTTTCTCTGAGAGGGACTTGTTCTGTTATGTGAAAAATAAAAAGTGGGTTTTCTCCTAAGATACATTTCTGCCCTCAAAGTGCCTAGGAAAATGTGTCATCTTGGCTGATAGGAGAGGCAATTAGTGCAGTAGCATATGTTTTGCCAGGTACACTCCTAATTAATTGAGGTGACTCTCAGTTAAGATGGTAGTTGAACTAATATTTGGAGTCTACTAGAATCACATTCTCTTGCCTCACTTGCAAAGATATTTCAATAAATGGAAGACTTGCTTGCCCTAATCCTATCTTTCAAAAGAAGAATCTAAAACTTTTGTTTCTGAAACTTTTCTTGGGAAATAGATCTTAGCATATCACTCTATTAAAACTTTTTTAGTGTGATTCTTTATTTAGAGTTTTTATTTATATATGCATAATTATGAGAGTAACTATATATCTAGCTCCTATTGAGATGTCTGAAATCCTTTATACATATTATCTCATTTAATACTCAAAACAATCCTATGGATAATATTATTACCCCATATTACAGACAAGGAAACTATAGAGTAAAAGACTACAATATCAAGAAAATATTGTACTATTTTTGGTACAGAGAGTTAAACCCAGATCCATCTGACTACAAAGTCAGTGATTCAAACAACTTTTTAAAATTGTCTTTCATTTATTAACATATTAATATTGTCTTTTTCTACACAAAATTTAGACATCTTATAAACATAATATAAGCTAGGAAATCTGTCAATTGAAATTGTATCCTAGAGGAAGTATCTGTTTCTTCCAGTAGCCTATGAGGGCTTGAAACTCCTCTTTAGCATCTCTTGTCATTAATTCCTGATGCATAGTAACTACATAATAAAGTTTAGAGAAATGTGTATTTTTAAGATAATCTAGGCCTGGAGAACTTTGCTTACAGTAAGGGGGTAGGGGGAGATGGGAAAGAGAGAGGGAGCGGAGAATGAGAGGGAGATGGACAGGAAAGAAAGGAAGAGGGAGAAGGAGATAGGAGGAGGAGGCAAAGGAGGAAAAGCAGGAGGAAGAGGAGGAAGAGGAATTTTCCTATGTACATACTTCCTAAGGAGGAGGAAAAGTTTAAGAGTTAAAAGCAAGAAATGTACCATTTTGGTTTTAGGCAGGCATTAGGTTATTCTCATTTTATTTGTCAGGAAATCTTGGAGGCACTAATTTGACTACTGCATGAGGAATTCTGGACTGTCAAGATGTGCATAAAGGGATGAAAAAAAATTAGGATCTAATTGTTGGGCACCAGAACCAACAGAATAAAATATCTCAAACACACACACATGCAAAGAATAAAAACAGAGGCACTTGTGATCCCAGAGATGTTTTCAGGCAGAAAATACCCCTCGAGCTGGATTTGTTTTACAGCATTGAGTTAGCATTGGGGTAATGGTTGACAGAGTATGATGCCAGATAAAGAGGGCCACAATAGTTGCACATATTGAAAGCTTACTATGTTCTAGGCATTGGTGCTAGAAGGATTATGTGTATTGCCTCATCTGCTCCTTTCAACAGCCCATCAGTGAGCATATTGGAACTATCACACCTGCATTTCGCAGATGTTAAAACTGAGATACAAAAAGTTTAAGTAACGCATCCAAGTTAAACAAATAGAGGAGACATCCTCTACAAGGATTCCTCTATAAAGCACCAGAGGTGGGGGGGGACTTGGTGGATGTCTCCAGGCAGGGTTGTGAAGCTGAATGACAAAACCACTGAAGGACAATTCCAAACTGTCATCCTTGTGTTGATCAGCTTTGTCTGGTGTTGGGGGAGTTGAGTTGTACTGGCACAGGCACCGTGTGAGTCCTTTTAGATCCACAGGATAGGGGAGACTAGAGGTGGGTGGTCCTTCCTCCTAATTATTCACTTCAGGTATGTGTGTGTGTGTGGTGGGGTGGTGGGGCACAAGTCAGAATTAGAATTAGGACAAGGAATGGAAATGGTGGGATGTTCTGTTTGTAGTTAGCACTCCAGACAAAAGGAATGGAGAATTGTTGCAAAACACACCTTCCGCCGACCTCCCATAGGATCTCATGTTTTTACTGATTCTACACATATTAGCACATTCAGCATGTATTTGCTGAGGAGCTACTATTTACTGGGCACTGTGATATTAGTTCTTACTGCATAGTAATGATTTGTTCTCTCCTCTGGTACTCCAACTACCTGGGAGTTCTGCACAGGGAGTTCTGTGCAGGGACTTTTTTTTTTTTTTTTTTTTAACCTTTGTTTACTCAGTAGGGAACAAAATGTCTGGCATGTCTAGGTGAATAAAGAATGACCTGGATTTAAATCCTGGATCTGTCACTTAAGACCTGTGAAATCTTGGCCAGATACTTAACTTCTTTGGATCTTAGTTACTATGTCTATAAAATGAAAAATATCCACCTTGTAAGTATGTAGAGATCAAAGAAAATAATGCTTGTAAAAGCATTTAATAAAGTGCAAAGTGCTGTATAAATGTTACTTCTTGCTCTCTTTAGTTTTTTCTCCCTGCCTTCCTTCCCAGTTCTAACCTACCTTCTTCCTCCTCATTGCTTTAAACATCTCCATTTCTGTTATAAGTTAAATGGCATTTCCTTACATTGTTCCCTTTTGAAGAAACAGACCAGAAGCAAAACACATTGAGGAGATAAACACACATTTCAAGGACAAAATTTACTTTGAAAGCACAAGCAAGTGGATCCTGCCTCATAATTTTTTCATGGCTCTCTTACCATCCCACTGTTTCATTGTGGCTGGAGACCATTCTCCCCTCTGTGCTGTGTCTGAGGACTAGGTTGAAACAGTGCAATAGACTCTGAAGATTTCAGTCTCAGAAGCTCTTAAAGTCTCTTCACTGCCAACTCTGCACTGTCCTTCAGAGGCCAGGCAATCCCAGGGGTAGGACACAAATGAGCAAGGTGAATTGTCCTGCCAGTGCCACAGACAGCTATTCTACCCCAACGTGTGGGAAGAGCCTCAGGAAAGCATTGTGACTCACTGTTTCTAAGGCAGACGGCCTTGCAGAACTGTTAGTGAGGAAATGAGTTCTCCAGATTTGGCCATCTGATGCAACATCACTTTTAAAACCTGTGGGCATCCTGAATATCAATCTAGAATCAAAGCTGTGGTGGGAGGGGGCTACTTACCTATGATAACTTCAGTCTGAAAGACAAAAACAAGTACTTGTCTTCACTGTTTGTGAAAGTCATTTGTGTGCTTCTAAAAACACACACCCATGTGATTTCTCTAAACTATCTTAAGACATAAACATTTAATGGTTCCCCAGTGCCCATGGGCTCCAATCCAGGACAAATCTTTTGTGATCTAGATTCTGTTAACACTTCAGTCACTATGTATTCTCTGCTAGACATTCATTTTTCCTTTCATTCTTCTGTGCCTACTATATGCTATCAGCAAAACATCTGTCCCTTGAAGAATTCCAACAGATCTTCAAGATCCAACTCTACATAGAAGTTACACTGGCTTATCTCAGAAGAGAGCCCTGTTGAATGTTGACACAACACTTTATTGGTGCCTCTGTTATAAAACTCTTGTGGACCTCACCCCCATGAAGTTGATCTTACTGTAGGGCAGAGAACCTCATTCCTCTGTGTTCTCCTGTGTTTGACAAATAAGAAACACTGACCTCTGGGTTACACTTTAAGATTTCCCTGGTCTCTCCTCCCACACATATATCTCTACCTTTATGGAGGTAGAATCTTTAGCCAGGTTTGCCAGATTTTGCTGGCACCCAGAACATTAGAATTGGTCATAGTTCTTGAGGGTAAATCTTTAAAGTGTAAGTGCTAGTGGTTGTAGCATACCTGTGAACTGTGTTAATTTTCCTAATCTTTTCTCACAATCCTAATTTCTTCCAGGTATATGGCTGAAGGCTAGGCATACTTGTAACTGGAGTAATAAAAGGATTCCTAGATTGTGTCAAGTATCTCTCATTCTTCGACTGCTTCTTTTTCTTGGACACTGATAGGTATTGACTTTTGTTCTATCATTCTGGTTAGTACAGATAATTGGGTCTGCATATTACAGGAAGCTAGCATAGGTTTAGGATTTGCTTTGTTCCAAGGCCACGTAACCTTAACTACTAGTACAAAAACAACGAGCCATCTGTGTAGTCTGGCCTGGCTTACTAAGCTCTACCTTGTAGAATTTGAGGCCACAGTTCCAGGTGATTCTAGGAAACTCAAGATAGTGAAGGGTGGTTGGCCAGGAAGGATTTCGGTTTCTTAGCCAAACCAAATTCTTGATATCATACAAGTGCTATACATGAAAAGCATCCCAAAAACACTGTCCCAGAAAAGAAGAAAAATGAGGAATCAAGTTATCCCATACCCTGGGTTCAAAGTCCTGGTGTAGTCTTCAACTCATCTCTTTCTTTTGCCATTTGTACCGGCAGCCCCTCAGGTCCTGCCATTTCTACCTTTTTAATCCCTTTCTTGTCCTGCACTCTTATCTTATCCCCGTCTTAGTTGTCACTGGCATACTCTGGATGCTCGTAATTCTGTACTTGGATTACTAAAATGATCTCCTAAGTGGACAGTCTCAGTCTATCCTCAAGGTGCCTTGGAATAAACTTCCTAAAGCACAATTCAAATATTATTTCCTCCTTGCTTAAAAACTTTAATGAACCTTCACTATTTACATCAGAAACCTTAGGATTTTGACTTAAAAAAAATCTATCCTGTAGAATGTATTTTTTTGTTTGTTTAATGATTAAACAAACCCAACAAACTTGGAATTGATTTCAAATATTGGAAGGTAGCTTACAAAGATCTATATTTCCAGATGTACTTGGAAAATTAGAAGATTTGGTTACATTGGTCCAGAATTTCCAAATGACAGTAATTATCTAGAGGTGAGTTTGTACTTCTTAAGTAATCCCTGTGCTACTGGAACTGTATCAGAACCCTCCCTACACAATGGAGGCATATGGAATCCTCTGGCAAACTTTTCACCCATGTAGCTGATTTCTATTATCAAGATTAAAATCTTTCTCTCAAGAATGAAATCAAGACCACTTCTTAATCTAGAGCTTGAGGATTTGGCAATTTATGGTAGACTGAATTACAGCCCCCAAATATGCCCACATCCCTATTCCCAGAACCTCTTAACGTGTTACTTTACATGGTAAAAGGGACTTTGTAGAGGTGACTAAGTTAAGGGTCTTAAGATAGGAAGAGCATCCTGTATGCCTGATGCGCCCAGTGTGATAAAAGGGTCCTTTTCAAAGGGAGACAGGAAGAAGAAGAGCTTCAGAGAGGAGATGTGATCGTGGAAGCAGCAATGGACTGGTGAGGCCACAACCGAAGGAATGCTAGAAACCTCTAGAAACTGAAAAAGTAAGGAAAAAACTCTCCCCATAGCTTCCAGGAGGACCCAGCTCTGTCTACATATTGAGTTTAGCCCTATAATAAGATGTATTTCAGACTTCTGGCCTCCAGAACTGTAGGAGAGATATTTGTGTTGTGTTAAATCACTAAGTTTGTTGCAGTTTGTTACAGCAGCAGTGGGAAACTAATACAGCTTCATCCAAACTTGCTTCTTCAAATTTACCTTCTAGGGTATCTCTCCACACTTTTACTGTGTGACCTGGAATAGATTACTCACTCTTTTTCCAATGTCATATAATTTTCTGACTCATGTCTGTGCTTGAACTCTTCTTGGACTGCCCATCTTCCATCCCCCTGAGTCCAAATTCTTCACAGCTCTCAAATGCCACCTCCTCTTGAAACTGTCTCCTTTCTACTCTGTTGGACTTGACTGAATATGAGTTGATCACTTCATCTTTACACTCTGCTACCATATTATTTTATGTGTATGATGTGCCAGTCTTTGTATTCAAGATTTACACTCATTATCTTTCATAATCCTCCCAAGAAGAGGTCTCTGCATGTCTATGCTCATATGCAGACACCTCAATCTTCATGCTCAAGCTCCCTCCATTTCCTCTGCTCCTAGGTCATCTTTCATTTCTAGGGGGTCTGTGCACCTGACGTGTAGTCTTGACTCAGGAATATGTACCAGAAGAGGTCTGTGCAGGCTCTGGAGGAAGACTTGGGCTATGTGGACAAGATGGTTGAAACCTCCATATATACCTAGCATGTACTAGAAGTTGGGTTCTGAGGACATATATCCCCTTGTCTCCATAGAATCTTCACCATTTTTGGAGTGGGACCCTACAAAGTGCTGAGTCTGGGGCAGTATCCTCTATTCTCTGGGTCTATGAGAAGCACTGATTCTTTTGATGACTTATGTCCTCAAATAGCAAATGCCATCTATAAGGATAAAGACTAAAGTATGTTTTTTCTTGTATTTCTGCATGGACCTGGCAGAGTTTGGTACGTGTTTTAAACTGGTTCTGATAGAACCAGAATCAAAGGTATCAACGAAAGGGTTCTGAATTTACTTCCTAGTGTATCCCAGCCACTAAACTAAGTGTTTTACACACTTAGGTTCAAATTTTCCTTATTTGATACTCAAAACTTTTTGAGGAAGATATTGAACCCATATCAAAAGCTATATTTTAGGTAGAACAAGTAATTTGGTCAAGGCCACTTGACCATTAAGTGGTGAAGTTAAGATTTGAACTCACATCTGTCCATCTCCACCATGCTCTATGCTCCTCCATAAATGTACTAATTCATTTAGCAGTGTTTTCTGAGGGGGTGGGTGGGGCTCACAACATGACAGGTATTTTACTGATTCCTGGCCATGTGACAGTGAGTAAATCAGATACTGTCCATACCTAATGGAGCTTTGTTCCACTGAGGCAGTCATGGAAACAAACAGTTGCATTTATGTGTGATGTTTGCTAACGGATTAAGGTGATGGTACACAGTTCTTTCAAAACTGCTAAAAGCAGACCTTCAGATGGTGTGACAAGCTATGGGATGCTCTCAATAGTAGGCAGGTCCCAGAACCTCTCAAACCATGATACATTGGCCCATTTAGTCTCATTTACAGAGTTTTTCCAGTTATAGAAACATGCAATCAGCACACTTTCCTGAGTAACCGTAACCCTGCATTACAGAATTTACTTCTTCTATTTCTCAGAGCAAAATAGTCCCTTTTAGAAACCTTGAAAACATTTGGTAATGTTATAGAGTTAAATTTATTAACTTACCATGGCACTTAATTTCCTCTATTATTAGTACGAATATGAAAATCACATTCAGCATGATATATTTCAGAAGTGTTTGGGGAGAGTGTTAACTATTCTAAATCCAATCTTAGCTAGGCAAGTTGACAGCAACTTTTGCACTTAAAAAAATGCACACAGAAGTGCAAAACTATCTAGAAAGTTGTTCAAGTTCACACAGCAAATCAAAGATCAAGGCAGGTGGGGAGGTAGAAATGAGAGGGCCTATGTGGGTAGTCCTGGCTGCGGAATGTGTGGTATGTCTGTTACACGTCCTTCTCTACTATATAACGTTTTGCAGAGAAAGAAGAAAATGCTCTCAGGATCTGCATATGGTGTGAAGAATGAAAATTCTGAGGGCAAAACTCACAGAACAGGGTAACAGCTGTAGCACATGCAACTGCCCCGTCATGCTTGTGTCACCATAATAGGCAGGCTTATTATTTTTTAATTAGGAGCTTCTGTGTTTTCTTAAACTGTAAATGTGTCAGGATCTGGGGATTTGGTTATACACTAAACTGTCTTGCATTCGCTTTTCACGGAAGCTTTTCGGAGACACAGGGTCAGTATGCAAAAGGCATTTTGTTATTGTGGAATAGTATAGCAAACATTTTTACTAAGTATTTACCATCTTCCAGGCATTGGGCTGAACACTATTTGGATTCATTTCTTAAGCCAATCAACCAACTAAATGATGCATATTCTTTGAACGCCTACTGTGGTCCAGGGACGATGCTAAAGGCCTTTTGGTGAACAGACAAGTAATTAATTAAAATAATCCAGACTCATTTCTATAGGGCATTATAAAAACATAAAACATATGCTTATGTAGCTGAAATGGAAAGTTTCTCCTTCTATTCACAGTCTCACTCCTCTCCAAGTTGTCCCCTTTCGGGTACATGTTACCTCTATTCACTCATCTATTAGCTCAAGGCACAAATGCTGTGGTCATTCTTGATTTCTTCCCTTCTTCCATGTATCAAGTCAGATGTCAAGTGCTGCACATTCAACCTCCAGAATATGCCTCAAAATCATCTATTTCCCTTCTATTCCCCCAACCTCAGCTTCTTGCCTATACTCTGCAATAACCTCTTATCTAGTATTCTACCTTTTTTATTTCCTCGAATCCACTTTCCACACTCTGGCCAGTGTGGTTTTGTCAAAACCCAGATCAGATTATGTCTCTCCTCTGCTTAAGAATACTCAGTGGCTCCCCATTCCTCTATTTAATGTGCTCTATAAGCCCCTGGCTTATCTGTTACCCTTAATCATTGTTCACCCGTCCCACTAGCCTTCTTTTGGTTCCTTCCATGCACTTCAGGGTCTTTCAAAGTGCTATTCCCTCTGCCTTAAATGCTTTTCCTACCAGTTGCTGCCTGGCTGACTGCTACATGTCCTTCCGATCTCAGCTGGAAAGCTCTTTCTCCAGGAGAGCTCCTTGATTTCCTACTCAGAAGTAAATCTCTATTACTTTCCTTCCTGACATGTTGCTTCTCTCTTTCATAACATGTACTGTGCACTGCAATTACATAGGTTGCTATGTTATTTATTGTATGCTACACGTTTAATGTCCATGTCTTACACTGGAATGTCAACTTTATGTGGCCTCAGGTCCTAAAACAGAGCCTGAGTCATATATGGAATTCCATAAGTATTTGCTACAGGAATGAAAGCATTAATACATCTATACAGGGAATAGAATCTCCGCACATTCAGAGGAAGAAAAGATGCCTTCTGCTAAAGAGACTAGATGGGGGAATTGAAGGGAAAGTAGAATTTTAAGTTTGATCCTAAAAGACCTGGTTAAATTAGAAATGGGGTAGGTAAGGAGATGATTGGGTGGGTATTCCAAACAGAGCAAATAGACACATCTGAGTTTGAGTCTAGGTTCTATCACCAGCTATGTGATAACCTCTCTCTGATTTCTTTTCTGTAAAGAATTAATACAGAATATTTCTCCCCCCCTTTTGTGAGAGTCCAGTGAGATGTACATTATAAAATGTCACAAAGGGACTTGAGAAGTCTTTAAAATATTTATATTTTAACATTTAGGTGTGCATGTTTTATTGGCACCCTTGTCCAAACTTCTGATCTTTGTCATCCTGGTGCCCCTTCCACCCAATAGGTTCCTTTGTATTACTGCTTTTCCTGACTTCTCCAGGGAAGCTGTTTATTGGCAAATGCCATGGAAAGATTTGGCCTGCTTTACATGAGTTCTATATTTTCTTCTCTGATGTGGTGTTGCTGACCAGGCTCTTTGTATCTGGTGACAGATAGGTTTTCTTTGTTTAACATTTATGTTTTGTAAAATTAAAATAGCAAGACATGCATGGAGTTGATTTTGGTCTTGATTTAGACACTAAGAGCTAGTAGCCTTGTAGGGCTGAGAAACAAAGTAGAAAAGAACCTTAGGGAAGAATCTATCCCTTTCCATTGGTCTCTGGGCATCAGTGTTGGGGCAGCAGAGGTGTAAGCTGAGTTTGAAGACTTAGGGAAGTGAGCTAATAGTTACTTACATGCATGATGTACTGGGGGTTCCAACAGATTTATGGGCTACACCTTTAGCATCTCTATTTATTACCAGTCTATTCCAACCACTGCTAAAATCTACCATTTGGGGTCATCTTTTATGTCTTCGACACTTGGCTATGTGCTTCACTTGCATTATCTTATTCAATCTAAACAAATGAACAAACAAAAACAAACAAAAACCTCGTGAAGCAAGTATTATTCCACATATTTGATGGATAAACATTAAAGTGGTGGTTCTCCCACTTTAGTGTTTATCAGAAACACCTGCAGGGCTTGTTAAACTATAGATTGCCGGACTCAACCTCCAGAAGATTATCATTCAGAAGGTCTGGAATGGGGCCTCTGCATTTGCATCTCTAACAAGATCCCAGGTGATGCAGATACTGCCGAGTTAGGAATCACACTCTGAGAACCTCTGTTTTAGAGAACCAGGGACCAGTATCTACAGTTAGTGGTCGGCAGAACTGGGGGTCAAACCTGAATTCATCAGAATGCAAAAATCATGCTCTTCCTACAGTATTACGGTTGTTCATTTCAGTGAGGGCTGGAATGTGAATTCTATTAGAGGAATGAAGGGAGGGAAGAAGAAGGAAAGAAAAGGAAAGCTGGAAGAGGGTATGAGGGAAAGAGGTGGGAGAAAAGCCCTAGCATGTTCTGTCATAAGGATTACCTTGATGCACCTTGTGACTTAGAAGTGATTGAGCTCATGATTTGAAGGCCTTTGTACTTTAGAGGTAATACATAACGAAAATGATTGAGTAGAAGGTGGCAAGAGAGCCTTTCTCATGAAGATAGTTTCTGAGTGAGATTCAATATTTTTTCTTTGAACCTAATCATAGGCAGCTTCCCTGAGTGTCATGACCTTGCAAGTCACTTCCCAGTCAAATATTTTGTCATAAAATACTTATAAGAGTAATGCCCACCTAGGGAGAGGTGGCAAAGATTAAAAATATAAACTATAGTGAGTGGAAATTATTTGGCTGATGTCAATTAAGTGACCCCCTGGTAAATTCCAGTTGGCTGATATTAGTGGTATTATCAACAGCATTCATGACTTGTATTCATATGGAGGTTTCAATGCACTCAGGAGTGGGAGGAAAAGCAAGTGTTATTTGCACCCATGTGTTTATTGCAGTACTATTCACAATAGCAAAGATATAGAATCCATCTAAGTGTCCATCAATGGATGATTGGATAAAGAAATAGTGGAATATACACGAAGGGGGACTCAAAAACCTTGAAATTTATTTATAAAACATTGTGTGTTTATTCCTACATGCTTAAACTCCAGTCACCTTCAAAGTACTGTCTATTTGATGCAATACACCTATTGAGATGCTTTCCCACTACTCAAGACAGTTTTTGAACTCGTCAATATTGATGACTTCTGCCATTTTATTTGTTTGTTTGTTTCACCTCTTTCACTTCAGCAAAACATTACCCTTCGAGGACTTTTTCATCCAGAAAACAAAAAAAGTTGCTCAGGGCAAGATTGGGTGAATGTGGAGGGCAGGGCACCAGGGTCATGCTGTATTTTTGGTCAAAAACTGCTGAACACAGTGTGGTATGGGCAGGTGTGTTGTCACGGTGGAAGAATCAGTCACCTGTTTGCCACAATTCAGGATGTTTCTTTCACAAATCATGATGCAACCTTCTCAAAACTTCTATATAAAAACTTTGGCTGACCATTTGACTCAGAGGAACAAATTCTGAGTGTACTACAAGGGACCTGCCCTCCAAAAGATAATTTTGTTTTTGTTTCCCCCCTTGTATACAAAGGAACACTATTCAGTCTTCAAAAAGAATGAAATCATATATTTTACAACAACATGGATGAAGCTGACGACCAATATCTTAAGTGAAACAAGTCAGCAAGAAAGACAAATACTGCATAATCTCACGTATTTTTTTTTTTTTTTTTTGAGTTGGAGTCTCACTCTTGTCACCCAGACTGGAGTGCAGTGGCCGCTCCTGGCCACCGCAGCCTCGACCTGCTGGGCTCCGGTGATCCTTCAGCCTCAGCCTTCCGAGTGGCCGGAATTACAGGCATGTGCTACCACGCCCGGCTGATTTTTTTGATTTATTGTAAAGATGAGGTCTCGCTGCCCAGGCAGGTCTCGAACCTGCGGGCTCAGGCAATCCACTCACTTCAGCCTTCCAAGCCTCGGGATTACAGGCTGAGCCACCGAGCCCGGCATAATCTCACTTATTAAGTGGGAGCTAAATAATGTGTGCACATGGACATAGAGTGTAGAACAACAGTCATGAAGACTCAGAAGAGTGGGTAGAAGGGAGTGCTAGTGATGATAAATTACTTAATGGCCCTATGTATGCTATGCGGGTAAAGAATATCCTAAAAGTCCAGACTTCATCACTACGCAATCTGTGTCTGTAACAAAATTACATTTGTTCCTCATAAATTTATACAAATAAAATAATAAAAGGAGCCTCCAAATATAAAATAAAAAGAAGCATGTGTTGATTGGGGAAAAACGGACTGTGGCAAAGAGGTAAGTACAAACCTTGAGGTTAATGTCCTAGGGTCCTTAGAGAAGGGGAGAATAAATTTTCACTGTTAGTACCTTATTAAGAGAACCCACCCCCATGGATCAGCCACATGTACCTTACATAAATGCCTCAAGACATAAATAGAAGTTGGACAGGAGAATAGTTAAGACTGAAGGCTTCTGTGTCAGCCTGCTAGCATTCAAAGTCCTTTCTTAGTACTTAATAGATGTGTGACTTTGGGCAGGTCATTTAACTTCTCTAAATCTCAAGTTTCTCTGTGTCAAATTGGAATAGTAAGACTATTATACAGTATAAAACTTTTGTTAAAATTAATCTGTGAAGGCACATAAACGACTTGGTGCACTACCAGGACTATCTCATCTTGGCGGACATTTAATACAAATATTGAGAAATAAATGAAGAGAAGAACACACACACACACACACACACACACACACACACACACACACACACATGCATGCACACACATCCACACAACTTAATCGGATTCACAACGTTGCTGGGAGATGATTCAGCCCACTAGCTCCCTGAAATATGTCTCCTTCTTTCATCTGACTTGAAAGGAGGTCAGTCGTTCCTGGTCGTTTTGTCTGTGCACGAAGTGCCCCATTCTACTCCAGTGGAGCAAGTGACCTGAGAACATGTGTGATTCACCCCAATGGCACCCCTCACGGTCACAGATAAAAACAGGATGGAAATGGCAGGCAAAGGTGACATTAAAGTATCAATAGAAAAAGCACTTGAGTTTGCATTTAAGGAAGTCAAATTGTACAAGAAGGCATGGTGACCTCTGCTGTACTCTGGGGAAGAAAAAAATAAGCAATTATTTGCACGTGGTTCATGGAAAAATAGCCTTGGGGGGAAATTACTTATGTAGTAAATTTATGTCGGGTTGTAAGACAGATTATACTATCAGCAGATGAGGTCAGAGGAGCAGGGAGGACGGATGGTGAAAGGGGTGGCTCGCATGGGAGAGACTGCCTGAACTATATGTGAACCTTGAAACAGCTGGTGACATTTTTTAAAGTGCTGGATTAAAAATGTATCACTTTTTAAAAAACCCCCAAAGCTAAACCTGGCATTTTATTTTGCATGTCTTTTATATTCATATATAGCAATATTTGAAGTATAACAGTAAAAATAGCATGAATAGTCATTTATTAAGAAGCAGGAATATCTGGAGACTTTTTAACTGTACTCTCTCTGTATTATTGGTCTGTTCTGTGAACTTCATTTTCAAATGCCAGGGGACCAGGCAGGGAGTGTTAGTAACTCCAACAGGACTAAATCAGGGAGACAAGAGGGAATGGTAGGGACTGCAGTGAAATGGAGCACACACACCTTGTTGGAAGGGGACAGCTGCTTCTCAGCTCCAGCCCTTGGAGGGCTTAGCATTAACAGAACTTTTGGCTTTTTCAAAAGTCACTAAAAACCTAAAATCTTGTGAGTTATGCCTGATTGTTTAATATTGACTGGATACATTTTAAAAACTCTGTGGGTGAAACACAACACACTGTTGATTCAGACTGGGGCAACAGAAAATGATCCCTGGTTTATGCAGACCTAAGCATGTTATCACCTGTAGAAAGGATTCCCAAACCTGTAGGTTTTGCCCAGGACTTTGTGTATTTAAAACTAATCAGTCTTTTCATGCACTGGGCAGCCAGTACTTTCTTCATAAGAGAGATCAAAGGCCAGTGTAACTCCGTTTAGGAGACGCCTCATGTGCCCTGGCTTTGAAGCCAGATAGATTTGGAACTGAGGCCTGGCTCTTAAAAGAGCCATATGTGATTGGACAGACTTCAGAATCCTCATGCGGTTCCAGGTGACAATCATAATAACAAGCTCCTAAAACCCTTGCAAGGATTAGATGAAATTATGTGTGTAATGTAAATTCTAGACACATAGTAAGGACTCATTAATTTTACTTCTGCTGAAAAAGAAATCCTGGTCCTTTAACTGTATTTCCTCATTAGACCCTTGCCTGTTCCTTTTTTATGTTTTACATTTACCCAACTCTTGATCTCTTAGGTTCGTGTCACTGAACTGGTCCTATACACATCCATTGCCTCAAAGGTAGTTTGGCTTCATGGGTCCCCACCCTCAGCACTCTCTGTTAGGCAGAAATCATACTCTCTTTTTAAACTGCATTTTCTATTCTTGGGGCTGACAAGGGCTTAGCTTAATATATATCTGGTTCCATCTTCTTGCTTAGAATTCCTTCTCTAAGGTCCTGTATAGAGCCATTTTTGCCTTGTTTGAATTCTCCCCAAGACGGGTCACTCATTACCTGGTAAGGAACCTGTTTGTTAGTAAGCAGCTTTAGTTATTACAACTTTTTTTCTTCTCAGAAGTAAAATAGAATGTGGATAAATGAAAAACTCCAGTGGGCTACATGCATAGGTGTCTGAAGTTTACTCTTTACAATAGGCCACAGTGAAAATCAACATAAACGTATGTGTGAGTTACTGAGGTGTTCTATTCCTGACTATGCAGGATAACATAAATTATATGTATACAAGAAATTGGTGTGTGAATTTGAAGCTATTATTTATTAGAAAATCTTAGTTTGTACAATATATAGAACATCTACCAAGAGCTTTTCTAAACTCCATTATTGATTGTGTCTTTATGCAGAACAGCAACATAAATTGTTAATAAAAGGTGGTTAGTTGTTTAATAATAGTATGAAGTATGAGCCACATGTCTTTATATATCTCCTACTGTTCAGCATCAAGTGTAATGTTATGCTTGAGTTCCCATTCCAATAATATAGAAGCCAATGCTTCCTGTATCTGTGGAGGATCATTTGGTTAGTGTGTTTATTAAGCATCAACAAAATGATTCCATGCTAAGCTTGTGGGCTACTTACAAGTAGAAAGATTTGAGTATCTCGTTATGGCTTTGCATGTATTGCCATAACCCTGAAGGATAGTACTTAAGCAGCTTATGAATTAAGCTCAGTTAACATTTATCGAATACCTTCTATGTACCACATATCTCTGAAACTTTTTATACCTGATAATAAAATGTAAATGACATGTAGTCCATTTTCTCCAGAGTTTATGGTATAAATATACCCAAACTGAAAATTTCAAGATGATATGGGAAGTTCTATGACTGAGAGGCATGCTCTAAGCCCATGAGAACAGAGAGATGAAAATTGAGTGAAGACTGAGGTGAGATGAGGTTTCTTATGAGTCTTGCAGGTTGAGTAGGAGTTAAAAATGACAGCCAAGGTTTATGGAGCACTAACTGTGTGTCAAGTAGTAATCTAAGTGCATTTATAAGTCTTGGCTCATGAAATCTTCATGTAAACATTATGATGTGGGTGTCATTATCTCTTCATTTCTGTGGATGATGAAATTGCAGCACAGAGAAGTTAAATGGCTTATCCAGGGTCAAACAAGTATAAGTGTAGAATCAGAGTTTGAACTCCAGAAATATGACAGCAGAACTGATAGTCACCATGGGGCACTGCCTTTACTTTAGTCAAATGAAGACATATAGGAAGGTCAGGTTTAGCTGGGGGAACAGCATGAGCAAAGGCACAGACAATGGGAGATACAAGCAGACATTACTAGAACATAAAGTGTGAAGCAGAAAGAGACAGGAGATAAGCTGTGGCGGTAAAGAGCAGAAAGATTTTAAGAAGGGGATCTTTCTCTGACTGTAGTTTAAGAGACAAATCCAAGTATGTCAAGACTACAGCAAGGAGACCATTAGAAGTCACTTTTAATGGTCCAGAGAAGAGATGATGGAGGAAAGGTAAGAGGAGAGGAGGCTCTTGAAATGACTGGGTTGACTGTCCTGCTAGTTTGGTGGGATGACATCAAAGTTACATTTAATCCGATGTTAAAAAAAATAACGTGACATTCTTGTCAAATTGGAGTTTGTGGAATAAATATACCTAGTATTCTTTCTGCCATTCTGTATTAGTAAAAATAGAAATTGCTTATGTAAACGTGTATACATTTTTTTTTCTTCTTACCTTAGTAAACTGTCTTACTACAAATTTTCTGGACAAGGTTTCAGGAGCCTAATCTCATGTATTAGGAAGAGAACATTGTAGTGATGCCTTGAGCCAGAAACCTTGAGGTCAACTTTCACCTTATTAGGTCATGCTAGGTGATGTTTAAATCCATTCACTTCAGTTTCCTCTCTTATGAAATGGGGAAAGCTCTGCCTTCTCAGGTTGCTGTGAGGATGAAATGGGACTTTAGTATAGATAGTCCTTTTGGAGGCTGCAAATTGCTCTATGTTCTCAATTACCATGGGCATATATGTGACCTGTGGATCCGTCTTCATTCTTTTTTCTTCCCTTTTCTAATTTCCAAATATTTCTAGATCCCTGATGCCTTTCCAAGAAATTCAAGGCATTTATTAGTGTTCCTCTTGTGAAAAGGAAGAGATTGGGATAAGTCAGGAAGGCATTTCCAGTCTATGGAAGAGGCTACTGGATTGGGTTTCTGGCAGGCAGGAATGGTTATATAACTCTTCAGCATCATTAGGGTGGTTTATGGTGGGGATTTGGAATCAGAAATGTTTAGAAGTGAACCCTGATGCCCCTCATTTGTTAACTGTGTGACCAAAGCTAACCTTGGCATTAATTCTCTTATATATAAAATAAAGATAATAATATTATTTCATGGGGTCATTGTAAGATTGAATTAGTGAAGGATGGTGCCTGGCATACACTGACCACTCAATGAATTGGGGCTACTGCTAACAGTTATTGTGGCTCTGAGTGCTTTACCTCTCAAAGACCTCTAAGAAGAGCCAGAGAAAACACCCTCTAATTGATGCTGGCATTGCTTGTACTTGCAATATTTAAACATTGGTTCTAATGCCATGTTGAAATGTAAACATTGAAAGCTGTTTGGGTTTTGTTGTTGTTGCCTTGCTAAAAGGATATATATCTCTGAGAAGCTTTTACGCCCTTGAGCCTCTCTTTCAGCTAAAGTCTGCCTCAACTTGAAATAATGAATTCTTCTATTCATTAACTTTGGCTTAATTGACAATAATGACCAACTTTATTTTATATTTATTTTTCCCTCCTTTTCTGCATGCCCTTTGTGCTGCAGACATGGACTATGTTTAATATGCATGTTTTCCTTCTGGTTTCTTATGCCTTGGTTCAATTTCTGCATACTGTAAGAGCAAGGGTCTTGGTGCCATTAACTGGACCTGTGGGACCTTTCAATATTCTCTTCTCTAGGCCTCATTTCCTTCATTTGCAAATAAAGAGGAGAAACTGGATATTTTCTAAGATCTCCACTCTGACATTTTAGAACTCAATTTATCTTGCATTTGCTCATTCATTTATTCAGTGAATAAGAATTGATTTCATCTCATGCATTGGTCTCCATTGCAGTCATTAACTTGCTGTAGTATAATTGTTTGTTTGCATCTCAGCACGGTGGACATAGATGGAAAATGACATGATCTCTGTCTTGAGGAGCTCACAGTCTTTTAGGGGCGATGCAAACAGACAATTACACTCTAATAATATAATTACTACAAGAGAGGCTATGTAACTTTCAGAATAGAATATCAAAGTGGCCCTGACCAGGGATGCATCAGGGAGGGACATGGCCATTGATAATCACTTAACTAAGCAAATAAGAGGTTTATTTAATTATTAATTCATGGTAGCCCTGCCCTCCAGAATCTCACAGTCTAGTGCAAGAAACAGTAGGAGGATCATAACTAAGTATGTCAAGCTCTGTAAGGAAGAGCAGTGTCATTTACACACAGAGGAAGAAGCAACTAGTTAGCTCAGACTACTATCCATTAGAGCTTCAAAACTGTTTGATTAAATAAACCCAGGGGAAACTATTGACAGGAATATAATTTTAAAATGATGATAATATATTAATTTATGATATGACTATTTATTGCTTGCTATGTGCTAGACAGTGTGCCAGGCAGGACAAACAGTACACAAGATACTTCTTCCAACATATGCTGTTAGGAGGGATACCAACAAGAAGTGAAAACTAAACTTGTGAAGAATTTAAAACCAGAGAGTCAGACTTGTTGCCCTAGCTCCTTCACTCATTAGCTGTATTATCTAGAGAAAATCCCTTGACTTCTCTATGCATTTTTCTGGTATGCAAATGGGGATGATGATAGGCACACGTAAGATTGTGCGAGCGACAAGCTTCAAATAAAATCAAGGTTGTCAGTTCATCTTTGACAAAGCCTCCAATAACAACTACTGGGGAGAGGAGAACCTATTCAGTAAATGGTGCCGGGAAAACTGGCTGAACACATGAAGAAGATTGAAACAGGACCCCTACCTATCACCATACACAAAAATTAACTCTAAATGGATCAAAGACCTAAATGTAAAACCTCAAACTGTAAGAACCTTAGAAAATACAGGAAACACTCTTATGGAAGTTGGAACTGGCAACCGATTCCTGATCAAAACCCGAAGTGCCCAGGCCATAAGATATAAGATAGACAAGTGGGACCTCATCAAACTTACAAGCTTCTGCAAAGCCAAAGAAACCATCAAGAGAGCAGGGAGACAGCCCACAGAATGGGAAAAAATATTTGTCAACCATATATCTGACAAAGGCCTAACATCTAGGATCTACAAGGAACTCAAACATGCCGAAAGGAAAAAAAACAAACAACCCCTTTAAAAAGTGGGCAAAAGACATGAAAAGACACTTCTCAAAAGAAGATATATGGGCAGCCAACAGACACATGAAAAAGTGCTCATCCTCATCATTAGAGAAATGCAAATCAAAACCACTCTGAGATACCACCTAACCCCTGTAAGAATAGCCATCATTAATAAAACGAACAACAATGCTGGCGGGGTTGCAAAGAAAAAGGAACACTTCTACATTGCTGGTGGGAATGCAGACTAGTACAACCTCTTTGGAAGACAGTGTGGCGATTTCTGAAGGAACTAGAAATTGACCTTCCATATGACCCAGCAATTCCCCTATTGGGAATATACCCGAAGGAACTCAAATCATTCTTCAAAAAAGATACCTGCATACGTATGTTTGCAGCAGCTCTATTCACAATAGCAAAAACATGGAGCCAATTGTGTTGCCCATCGAAGCTGGACTGGATAAAAAAAGTGGTATATATACACAATGGAATATTATGCAGCCATAAAGAAGGACAAATATATGAACTTTGCAGCAAATTGGATGGATTTGGAGTCGATCATACTCAGTGATTTATCACAGAAACAAAGAACTGAGTTCCATATGTTCTCACTCATAAGGTGACTTTGAACAATTATAATGCTATAAGAAAGCGATTGGCAGTAGCCGAAAACTGTCAGGGGAAGGGGGGGGTGGGACTGGCAGTTGATGGAAACTGCTAGGGGAGGGAGGGGCATACCTCATCAACAAGGGTGCCTGTATGATCAATGTTTTTATACATAGCCCTGAATTGTACCCCACATCTTTATAATAAAGAAATAAATAATAAATAAATAAAATAAAATCAGGGTTGTGAAAGTGTTTTGTGAACTGTTAAGGACTCTGCACATGTTAGTGATTAAAAAGAAAAAGACAGATTTGGTTGTGCTTAACTTGAGAGGAGAGAAGGAAATGATTTCCATACATAATAAACACACACACCTTCAGGACTTATAGCCATGTATATGCTGATGACTCTCCAATCTCTATTTCCTGGCTAAATGTTGGGAGCCGGCCACGGAGGCCCACTGAGTGTTAGGGATCAGGAAGGGCCGTTGATCCCGAGACCACTAGGATGCGTTCGAGAGCTTTTGACCCCATTTCCTCCCCCTTTCTACTCAGCACTAACCAGATTAAGCTCCTGTGAGCTCAAAACATAAAAACTCTGAGACCGGGATGAACACAGGCTAACTTCAGAAGCTCATTGCTCCCAATCTTCCGCAAACTCCAGTTTTGGCTTTCACACAACTTATAATTCAAACTCGTGTCACATCTAAGAGCCTTAGTATCGGTCACAGGCTTCTGGGTCATGATTGTAGGATTTATTGAAGGTGTAAATTGTAGAATATAGTTTTAGAAGACAGCCATTTTGTTGAAAAAATGCGGCTGGGTTACTTGCAGGTAGCCCACTGTGAACTTTGGACTGGGCCACATTCCAAACATTCTGGGATGGGCCACTTTCATTTGTAAAGTAAATACTTAGGCTTCTATTGAATTGTTTAACTTGGCATAAATCAATCAGCTTAGGATGAAAAAGGTTTATAGAATATGGCAGTCACAGATTAGGTTATCCTTTGTTATGGGATTTTAAGATTATCATATGAAAAGGGTTTAAAGGCAATCATTGATTAGGTTTTCATGGATTAAGGTTTCTGGTGGGTGGGGGACGCCCCTCCCACATCTGACTTTGTGTATAAAAGACCTGTTGTAATTCCCAATATCACACATTGCTTCTGCACTAGACTGGAGTCCAGTCTCTTTCTTTCTCTCTCTCTCTTTCTCTCTTCTTCTCCCCAATCGCCGACGCCATCTCCACCTTTGGGGTACCCTGAACCCGGCTGGAGCTGGTCTCCGGCAGTTAGTCTCCTATATCAGGTGCTGATCACTAACAACTGCCGATTTGACTTCTTCACATGGCCTTTCCCCTAGCACCTCACTCTTGGCATGGCTAGAATAAAATTCACCATCTTCCCTCTCCTCCTCTCACTTCAGGCTTTCTCTGTTTGTCATATTTCCCATCAAATTAGTCAGTTCCCAAACCAAAACTGTCTCCTCTCTCAGGTTCACATTCCATTGGTCAATGGGTCTTGGACAATTCTCAAGTGATTCTCATGCTTAATTCAGCTATCATCATCTCACCTCTGAGTCATTGCTATAGTTCCCTCAGTGATGTACCTGCATTGAGACTATGTTCTTTTCCTTCTAATCCATCCACCCTACTGTTGCCAAAGTGACCCTTTTACAATGATGGTTAGACCATAGCACTCTTAATTCCTAAAAGCTTTAGTGATTTCTCATTATTTACTGGAAAATTTAAGCTGTCAAGTAGAAACACAACGACTTCAATGAATTGGATCCTATCTCCCCTTGTAACCTCAGTTCACCAATATTTTGTTTACCAAGTTACTTATATTGAACTACCTATTTCTCTTCTTTGTACCTTTGTTCATGATCTCCATTGGCCTAGGACTCTTTTTTCTCCTCTCTTTTACCCCAAACACTATTATTTAAATCAAGTTTCACCTCAAATATTACTTCCAGGGAGGAGTTCCCAGAGCCCTTCTCTTATGTCCTGACACTGCATACACATTATAGCTGTGGTTGCTTTCAACATAGTCCTTTCCCCCTCTGGACTTAATATTTAGATCATAGACTAGCTCTTATTCATTTCCATGCCCTAGCATGTAGGCCTGGGCCAGATATACAACAGCTGCTTAGCAATGTTTGAACTGGCTGGTGTCTCTTCTGGATGCTAAAGAGCCCTCTTACTAGAGTCAATAGTTATATTATAGAATTATATTCTGATAAATATTTGCTTCTCAAATAGCTAGTTTTCTAATGCTTCCAAAACAACAGGACTTTATAGTTTTGAAGGGGAATGGGAAAAGGGAAGTGAAAAAGAAGAGTACAAGGAAGGAGAAAAGAGAGGAAAAAAGGAAATAAAGAAAAGGGTGGAGAAGGACAGGAAGAGAAAAAGAGAGAGCACAAACAGATTATCATGTGAACTAGTGAAAAATAAATGCCTTTAATGTCTAGAAGAATGTCAAGAACTTTTCATAAAGAGGGCATGGTATATTCTTAATTGATCACACAGCAAACACTGAAAAAGATGCATTCTCACCTAAATCCAGTACTCTTGATTTTCCTCTAATGTTATAATTCCAATTTTCATTTATTTCACCACATCATAAGTAATTCCTTAAAAAGTCCTCTTGATGATGCCCTGCTGTACAGCTGTGGGTTGTCCTGTTCATCTAGGTGAAATTACTGGATAAAGATCTGCCAAAAGAGGATTTGGAAGAAATGTACTCTCATGTTTTGTAGCATTTGGAAAAGTCAGATGTTTGATAAGTATAACTCAGATCTCACCAATCTAGAATTGAAATAAGAATATGCTTGTTTATGCTAATTTTGTATTGTTGCTGTTTGACTCTTTGCTCCAAATTGAGGTTTTGTGAAATCTCCCTGGCTTTATTGGCTTCCCCTCTTTGTCCCCCACGACCTCTGGGGGTTTCTAAGTAGTGCCTCTTGTGTGTCCACAACTAGATGCAATTACAGCACCAGACCTCTCCTCCTCTGGATCTCATTCATCTATGCATACTGCCAATGGCTAGATTCTAACTAAAGTAATAATAGTCCAGAGAAATAGTCTCTAATGTCTACAGAGAGGACAATGAATATAATTTGTCATTATACCCCTATTTTCATGTTTATTGAGGAAGATAGTCCATCCTTAGCTTTTATCTTGGCTGCTGGTGCTAATGTAGGAGCAGCCCATTTGTAAGACTTCAAACACATCATTGGCTATTGATGACACTGATGACTTCAAAGAAAGCAGAAGACATTTACGGAAACAAAAGATGATTGCTTTGTTTTGTCAATGGAAGTATAAAAGTAACCCAGATTAACTCACACTAAGCTAATTGTCCTGCTGTGGTATATACATTCGTTTTGCTTTCGTCACTTGTGTAGACAGAGACAATTATGGTGCACAGCTATTTACTTGTATTTCAAGGATAATGGATCTATTTCTTGCTTTAAGAATGAGTGCGATAACTTGTTGCCTGAAAATTGCTGGCATCATTCTTAATTTGGATTTTAGGCTTCACAACAGCATTAGAGAGATTGAGGTCAGACATTAAGAAACATACTCACTGGCAGTACTGAAGAAATCTCTATCTTTGCCAATGTTAAAATGGTTCAGAACGTCTCACCTGTCTGAGAAAGATCAGGGACTTTCTTGCCAATGATTGGACTATGCTACTTTTAAACATTTCCTCCGATGAGACTTTATGACATTCTGGGAAAGAGTATCTTTTTAATCTATTTATATATCCACCCATCCATTCGGCATTTATTGAACTCTCACTAAGTTTAAGATCTTGCGATTTTCAATAGGGAATTAATAGATGAATAAAAGAAATCCTTGCCCTTGAAGAACTCATAGTTTAGTGGTGGGAAATAGTTTGCCAGATAACTAGGAGGGCAAGGAGAAAGGAAAGAATTCCAGGCAGAGAGTAGCAGTGTATGCACAGAGGCATCAAAGCTGGAGAATATGGCACACTTCAGCTGCTGCAGAGGGGGACCCAGGGTCTATGCCATGGAGTGTAATAGGAGAGTTACAGGACATTAACAAGAACCAGATGATGGAGACCCTTGTTTGACTTTGAGGCAGTTCTGTGAGTGTTTTACTCAGTTGTCCCTCCAAGAGAGAACCAGCTGCAAGTAGTATTAATTCATTGAGAGCCTCCAGCTACCAAACGTTTGAGTTCACATTAAGACCATACGCCTGAAGGGATGATCCTAGTCAATGTCTGGGCCAGAACTGGACCATTCCCATGCAACATAGGACTCCTCTAAAGAAGAATCTTTATACTGGGACTTCCCAGGCAGCTGAGCCCTCAGTTGGTTGAGTTGTACTTGGGACTGGCCGAAAGAGTTGTGCCTGGAGCAGTGGTGGTGTCAGTTTACCTGAGGCAAGGTATTGCAAGACTGTAGGAAGCTGCACAGTTTTTCTAGGGCTGCCATAACAATCACAGATCAGGTGGCTTAAAACAACAGAAATGTATTGACTCAGAGTTCTTCAGTTTACGAGTCTGAAATCAAGGCATCAGCAGGGCCATGCTCCCCTCTCTGGAGGCTATAGGGAAAAAGCTGTTTCTTACTCCTTTCCAGCTTTTGGTAGTTGCAAGCAATCCTTGGTATTTCTTGTGCTTCTGTCATCACAAGGCATTCTTTCTGTGTGTCTTTATATCTTCCCTTTGTGTGTGTATGTCTCTGTGTCTCTCCTCTTCTTATAAGGACACCAGTCATCTTGGGTTAAGGGCCCACCCTTCTCCAGTATGACTTCATCTTAACTTAATTATCTGCAATGACACTATTTCCAAATAAGATCACATTCTGAGTTCTAGAAGGACATGAATTTGGGGGGAACACTACTTAACCTAGTTCAGAAGCCCCAAGTGGAAACTTACCAAATCTTTTAACCCTTCACTATGCCACAATTACTTCATAGTTTCTGAACATTACTTTTACCAAACCTAACTAGATCTAAAATCTGGTTCTGGCTACAGTTTCTTCCTACACCATCAGTACAGCAGGTGTGTCTCTGTAACTAGTAACTAACGTTTCTCTACAAGATGCAAGAGGGCTGGAGACAGACATCAGCTTAGAGGATCCTTCCTCAATTTATCTCGAATTTCTCTCAGGGTTTCCAATATCCTGCATCTCCCAACCTTTGTTAACCAAGTGTTAGGTTAACCTTATGATATCTTTACTGGTCTTTGAATGTTTATTTCCTTTCCTAGTTGCTAGAGAGCATCCTTCCTTTCTCAGTCAACTTTGGGATAGCTATGTAAAGGGGAACTTTGATAATTTAGAATATATTTTATCTCTCAACAAACACAAATGTCAGGATTGTTGTCTCACTGTGAACTTCACACAGTCTAAATTTCAAACTCAGAGTTGAGCTGTAATCCCTTTGTCCTTGGCAGTATAAGTCTTGAGAATTCTAGATTCTGGTACAGCTATGTTAGTGAGCAGTCCCCACCACTCCTTTGCTGTTTCTATTTTAGGGTCCAGGTAAGCCCATTGCTCAACTTCTGGATCCATCCGTCAGCTATAGGTAGTCAACAGATTCAGTTTTGGTCACAAACATGGGGTATTCTAGAAAAGCTTTTAGTTTCCATACTGAAAAAAGAGATAGATATGGCAAGCACCTCCTTCCCCCTTCCCTCCACCTTTCTGGGGTGAAATACAGATGAGATGCTGAAAACTGGAGGAGCCACCTCAGCGCATGAAAGGAGAGGCTAAGATTAACATTACTGAGCCAATGAACCTAGGCCAGGGACATCTATTGCCAACTTCTTACATGAGAAAAATCAACCGCTAAGTCATAAACCACAGAAAATTAGATGTGTGTCAAATTAATTCCTAAAAGTCCTCTGGCTGAAGCAATGAATAAAATAGATTCAACGGGTGGGGACTTCCAAGCAAAATGACATAATAAAAACTATTTTGGCAATACATCTCCAAAATAGGATCCACATTCTTATTACTCCTAAGTAGGTATCCTAGCCAAGACTAGACCCTAAGATTTTGAGAATTTAGTAAGAATGTAATTAGTGTACAGAAAGATGTAGATAGAATAGAGAATTCTTAAGTGAGGTTTGACATTTTGAAGTCTACAGAAGTGAAGAACTGCATTTACTTCTAGGACAAAGTTTTTGTTTTTTGTTTTTTTGGATAAATTATCAGAATGGACCAGCCTTAACACTGGGATTTCCCAAGATTTTTAATTCATAAAAATATGAGTTAAGTAAAAAAATGGGCGCTTTAGTAATGCAAATGTGAAGCAGATGCCCACCCTTTGTCTTGGGATACCATGAAGCCACCATTAACCCAAAGGCAGCTACTATATTTGGAATCATAAATTGTTTTCATAAGCTGAAGCTATGTTTAGAAGTTGCTTTTTAAAATTCTTTCTTGTGGAATTCCTGTAGGAGACGAGGAGTAAAGAGGAGAGACACAAGGCCTGGTGGTCTTGGTGCCAAAGCATAGCACAGCACTGGAGAGGAGGTCTTCACATCACTTCCAGGCAGATTTGGCATCTATCTGACACAACTGGGACTGGTATCTTTAGAAATAAATAAAAACAAAAGGAGAGAGCACTTTGACAAAGACCCAGATGATGTTATGAGTATCCTTGATAGTGACAGTAGAGGGTTCCTTTAGTGAGTTTCCAGGGAAGGAAGAACTGATGGATGCCACTGTTTTCACTGTCACAGGACGATTGACATTGTCAATCGCATTGTCACAGGAAGATTAACTAACATGAGGCTCAGAAGCTCCCCAAAACAATAGGGGAATACTTTGCAGGGTAGAATGGGATCTGCCCTTCACATTACTAAAGCCTTTATAATTTGGAGTATTGCTATGGAGGTGACTCTGCTTTTTTGTCCCAGAGGTACAACTATTACAAAAGCAGTCAGAAAATATAAATGATAGTTTAAGAATCTCTAGTAGTGGACTACAATGATCGTCCTAATTTTTTAAACTTCCTTGTAAGTACAACCTTTGCCTATGTAACTTTTCACGGTCCTTTCTCTAGAACAGTCACCAGCCAGCCAACCCTCAAAAAGTGGAGTCATCTAGTCAATCCCATGTGACCCTGACATGTGACAGTAAGACACCATTTTATGCCACTAGAATTTAGAGGTTGTTTGTTGTGCAACCCTAAAGGGCAATTGATAACTAGCACATTCTTTAAAGTGAATAATATTGAGATATTGGTCTCTCTGAGTCTCAGTTTTACATTTTTTAAATCTATAAAATATTTATAAAAAGACTTACCATACCAGGGTATTTTAAGTATTAAATGAGATAACTTAGCATGCAAGATATTATTTTTTAGAAACACTTAAGAACTTAGAAAATAAAGACTAGTGAATTTCAAGCTCTCACAATAGGACAATCATCTGTGTTTCTGCCCCAGAGATCATGTTCCAAATAATACTTCTGCACCCCAAGCCTTGTGGTGTTGTTACACATGAACTGCCTTACACTGAACCCCCAGCTTTAGAGAGTGACACTGTTAGAGAGGCTCTTAAATGAAATTCTAGAGTAAACCAAGTGCTTGAAGAAATGGCTTTACAAATGGGTCAAAGAAACCAGAAGATGAAACATCACCTTGATAATGCTCAACTAGAAAAGACTTCATGGAAAAGGTGGTAAAAGAGAGGAATAGTGGAAAAGGCTTACTTTAGAACTGAGAACCATTGAGTCAAAATCTGGTTGCCTTCATTTTCTAGTTACAGAACTTTAACAGGTTATTCAATTTCAGTGAGCTGTGGTTTTTCTATCTAGCAAATAAGAATAAAAATAAGCATCTTGTAAAATTATTAAGAATATTAGAGGAAATGCATGCATTTAAGGCATCTGAGACAGATTAGGTACTCTTGCAACTGAGTGTCAGAAACCTTGTCCTTTCTATTTGAACTTGGAGCATAAGGACTTGCAGAAAACGGAGTCAACCGACATCATTAGCAATTTTAGGTGCTAAGTTGTAAGAGGGATAATTTAGATAAAGAAAGCAGCAAAGAAGTTAGTCATTTTTGTGTGTCAGTTTCAATGCATAGATTATTTTTTTCATTGTCTTGCGCTATATTTAGGCACAAGGTGTCCCAGAACAAAAGCTGAAATGTATTTTTAAATGTGTAGAACAATGAGATGACTGGTGTTTTATATATTGGCATCACATTGCCAAACACACGAAAATCTTAGTATCAACTATCTGTTTTTCACATGTCTACTGTAATGTTCCAGTCTGATGCTGCTTTATATGTCTTTGAAGCTTTGATTCTAAATGTTAAATATGATACTTTATATTTGCATAGCACTCAATAACTTACAAAGTTCTTTTCCAGATATTATTTTATTTTTCATCTCCTGAAAAACCCTGTGGAGTAGCAATTTTTATCCTCAATTTGAAGACAAGGAAACGGGCATTGAGTAGTTAACAGTATGCCCAAAGTCACACAATTAGTGAACGCTGGTGTAATTTGCAAAGAGGTAATAATTTGAGGCATTCCCTGAGAACTTTATATGCCCTTTGCTATGCTGGGCCCTTTGCCTTCAACTTCTTTGATCGTCATAAAACACATAATTTTCTGGGGAAGAACAACTGAATATCTCGTTAGTACTCACCGTTCCATCTTCCTGCTTTGCATATGAAACCCATTTTTTTTCCTTATAGGGGGGACCCAAGAAAACCCAGAAATGATTTATAAAAAATTATTCATTAAAAACTTGTAAAAAATTATTCTTACATGTTTAAACTTGTCACCTTCAAAGTACTCTCCGTTTGATGCAATAACCTATCAAGATGCTTTTTCCACTGTTCAGAACAGTTTTTGAACTTGTCAGTTTTGATGCCTTTTAGTGCTTCTGCCTTTTTTTGTTTCACCTCTTCCAACATCAGCAAAAGATTTCCCTTTGAGGACTTTTTCCATTCAGGAGAACAACAACAACAAAAAGTCACTGGGGTGAGAATTAGTAAATAGGGAGGGTGGGGCATGGGGGCCATGCCATTTTTGGTTAAAAACTGCTGAACACTCAGTGCAGTGTGGGCAGGTGCACTCATAAATCATCCAGTATGAAATGGGCAAATGTGTTGAAAGAATCTCCAAAAAAATTTACTGAAGCTGAATGCAGCTTTGCACAACAACACTAGCTGGTACACTGATGCCAATGGTTTCCTAAAGCACTTACCTAGTGGGGGAAGTCTGTACTACAAGGGGCCCATCCTCCAAAAAATAATTCCAGACTTTTTTTGGTTCCCCCTCATACAGGTTGAGATTGTGCTTAAGAAAGGAGGGCTTCAAACCTAGCCTTAGATGACAATTTAAGAGTAGTCTAAACTGACCATGACAACCCATTCTCCTTTGCCTGTGACTGGTATAGAAATGGTCATAGGATCCAGTTTAGTCAAGGGGTTGAAGAGAAGTTTGCTGGAGGTTTCTGGGGAAAAGCCCTTTTCCCTACTATAATAAAAAGAGAGTGAAGGATGCACAAGAAGAGCAAGCAACAGCTGTCTTTCCTGCTTTGGGAGTTGTTGCATGAAGGTCTGATGTTTGCAGCCATGACAGTTATTTTCAATCATGAAGAGAAATCAAAGAAAAGCAAAACAAAACAGAGAAGCTGACCCAGAGCCCTGGTACCCTTGAGATACACTCTGAATCAACCTAGAAAAACCTACTTTTAGATTTATTGTTAAGTGAGATAAAAGGTTTTGTTGTAAAAGCCATGTTGAGTCACATATTCTCTCACTTGCTCTTGAAATCATTCTAGATCACTGGTCTTTTTGACATCAGGGACAGGCTTCAGGAAAGACAATTTTTCCATGGTCAGGTGGGGGTGGGGGTGGGAGTGGAATGTTCAGTCAAACCTCATTGCTAATGTTAATCTGTATTTGCAGCTGCTTCCCATCACTAGAATCATGGCTTCAGCTCCACCTCAGATCATCAGGCATTAGATTCTCAGAAGGGGTGTGCAACCTAGATCCCTCGCATTCACAGTTCACAATAGGGTTCATACTCCTGTGAAAATCTAATATCTCTGCTGATCTGACAGAAGATGGAGCTCTGCTTACCCACCACTCACCTCCTGCTATGTGGCCCAGTTTCTAATAGGTCACCGACAGGTACCAGTTCACAGCCCAGGGGTTAGGGACCCCTGTTATAGATGACACATCCTCACAAATAGGCATTGTGATCTTTGTTTCCCAGCTAACAAAACTGAAGAAAAAAGAGTTTAAGTAGTTCAAAGCCACAAATGTAGAAAGTTGAAGATTTGTGATTTGAACTTTGGTCTGTCTGATTTGGGCCACAAAATAAAATTGCCAAATTTACACTTTGGCTTTACAGTGAACTTCTTTATTTTGTACATCTCAATGTTGGAAAAAGCAGTGAAAGGAGGTAGAGAGGATAGATAACTAGAAGGTAAAAATTCTGATTTCAAGTTCTGGTTTTACCATTTTTGTAAGAGTGTTACTTTGGGCAAGTCTTTTGATCTCTCTGAGACTCAGTTTGTTTCATCCATCAGATGAGAATAATAACCTGTGGCCCATTTCCTTCCAGGGTTGTGGTGAAGATGACAAGACAAAAGATACGTGGAAATCTCTCTCCACTGTAGTGAATAAAAGATTCTTATTATTAGAGAAGATGTCCTCAGGGTAGACATGTTCTCCTCATGATGTACAGTAAAGTCTAAGGATATTAATGGTCCTTAACATAGCATTACAATAATGTTATTGCTTTTGATAAATTTATAATTTGTAGGTTGTAAATTCACATATTCTCCCCTCTGAATGCCATTCTGAAGGTTAATGAATGAAATACATGATTTTCAAATCCCTACAGTTGGTGTTAATTGGAAGCAAACACACACCTTCAGGTTTGATCTCTCTTAACAAGACAGTCAGATAACTTAACCTCAAAGCAATTCATTACTGTACCACTCAGAGCTCTGAGAAAATGGTTGACATTTCAAAGGCTTTGGATGTGTGTGTATTCTTTCCCTTCCCCTCCCCCGTATTTTTGCAAACTTAGTAAACTAGAAGAAAGAAAGGAACAAAGGGAAATTTAGGTGAATAAGATGGAGAATTTTTAAATAACCTGAAAATATTAAATCCATAAGATTTAATTAGAAACAACCCTAGAGGTTGCTGGCACTTGTTACTTATCCACAATCGTCTATTTTGCAACCTTTAAAAAGCATCACCTGGAAGACAACTTGAAGGTATAGGACACTATACTTGAGACAGTGGTACAATATAATGTATAAACCATATGATTCCAAGGTAATAAAATGCATCACACACCACACACACACATGCACACACACACACATGGAAGGAACTATATAATTTGGTTTCCTGACAAAAAAGGGCTTCAAATTCAGACTTACATACAGTTTCTTTAAACTAAAACTGTGAGTTTGTACCCATTTCCCTCAGACAGAGCAAGAGGACATAGGTTTCAAAGTATCTTTTTATAATGGTCTCCATGTGTCCCATGCTTACTGTATGCAGGCAGTGTGCTAAGCATTTTACTTGTATTTATCCCCGTTTAGGTCTTAGAGTAATCCTAAGAGGTAAGGGCTATTATCATTTTCATGTTGCAAATGGGGAAACTGAAGGTTACAAAGAATAAGGGATTTGTCTCCGAGTGTCCAGCTGGTAAAGGGGGAGGTCTGGTCTAGAAACTTGTTTGACTCCAGAAGCAGTTCTCTAATCCATTTAAGTCTCTATGCTAAGATGTCAATTTATATATATTTGTATAGAATTAATTAAACTATGTGGGAAAGTAGGGAGAACAAAAGGATTTCCTGTTCTTTGTTTTTGTATCCTTGAAATAAAACTGAAACAAGGGAATGATATGGTTTGATTGTTGTCCCCTCCAAATCTCATACCGAAGCGTGATCTCCAGTGTTGGAGGTGGGGCCTACTGGGAGGTGACGAGATCATGAGGTGGATCCCTCGTGAATGGCTTGGTATCTTTTGTGGGATAACAAGTGAGTGCTTGCTTTATTAGTTCACACAAGAACTGATTGTTTAAAAGAAACTCTTCTTCTCTCTTCTTCCTGCTCTTGCCAAGTGACATGCCATCTTCCTTTGCCATCTGCCTGAGGTAAACCTTCCTAAGGTCTTACTGGAATGCGCAGATGCTGGCACCATGCAGAACTGTGAGTCAAAATAAACCATTTTTTCTTTATAAATTATCCAGTTTCAGGTATTCCTTTATAGTAACACAGACTGGACTAATACAGGCCATTGTGCCAAAACTGCTGAATCTGGATATTTTGTGTGTCCTGCTTCTTCCTCATGGTGCCACTCCCTTAGGCTGAAACTTTTCATATCTGATCAGATGATTCCAGCATCTGTCCTCTAAAGAGAGCTTTCAGATACAAAAATCTGACCTCTTCAGGCTTCTGGTGAAATGCTACCATCACTGTCCCCAGTGTCCTTCAAGCAGGTGAACACAGGCTTGGCATGTCATGCAGGGACCTCTCTGATTCTGCCCTTAGCTGCCTCTCCACCTGCCTCCTATTTCTTCTCCCTTATACTAGGAGCTTTCAAAGTACAACTCATAACTGTTTTATAAAATAATAAATTCAGTCACTCACAACCACTGTAAACACACACACAGACACACACATAAAAATATCAGAGTGAGCCACAGGTAATAAAGGTAAGTATCATTTCATTAAAAATTTGTCTTAATTTTATACATTTTTACATACAAATATTGAGTTTTGCTACAAAATGTATTTCTTACATAGGTTGTTTTCAAAAAGATATCATCACATCACCCTTCCTAGTTCTCCAAATATTCGGAGCTGTGTCTTCCCTTGTGTCATTGTCCACTGCTTACCTCACTCCCAACCTATCACTTAAGCCACAATAGATGCAGTGTTTAGGGCCCATGACACTTTTAGAGATAACAAAAGAAAAACTATTAGGAAGATGGCGACAGGGCAACCCAGCGTCTGAAGCCCTCTGCAAGGGAGATCTGCAGTGGGTCTCTGACTCTCGTCCTGGGGGCCTGGGGACCCCAGCATCGCAGCATGCTCTACAGACAGAGCTCGGCCGCTGCCATCGGAACGACTGGACAGTTTTGACTGCGTTCCAAACGGTCCCGCCGCTGCCGCTGCCCCCCCCCCACCACCACTGCCGCTGCCGTCGCCGGCGCCACCGCTGCCGCGGCCTCTGGGAGGGGTAGCATATTGCACCACGCGGCCCGAGGAGATCCACAACGAACCGCTTCAGGGAAGATCTGCTGGGATCGCTGCCACCTATCCTGCATCCGAGACTGTCCTGCCCACCCCGCGTGGGGCTCCTGTTGCCTGCTCGGAGGCAGGCAGCCATCTTGTTCCTGTCCGGCCCCACCCCCTCTGGGGCGAGCAGATGAGATAGCACCACCTGCTGGCGATTCAAGGTAACAACACTGAAATGGTAGAAACAAGCTTGATAAACACATAGACCAAACTGCTGAAGGAAGGTTAGTTAATCTGAACTGTTCTTCACAGCAGATCAGGGGCAATTGACTCTAACTGCAAACTAATTTACCACCTTAAAAAGAAAACTGGAAATCAGACCTGAAAGGACACTGGACTTAAACGAAAGGTCTCAGAGTGTGCTTCATTGATTCTATCAGTTTAATGACTTAATTATATTCCTACTGTATTGTTCCCTTTTTTCTTTTTTCCTTTTCCTTTTCTTCACTTTTCTTCTCTCCGTAAACCATATCTTTGTATAGAGGAGCAGCACACTAACAAGGTGGTTGGATAGCTTGTATATTAGCATCACTATATGTTTTATTTTTGTTTGTATGAGAGTTGGTTTGACTGTAGCTGTGGTCTATTGTTTTCATCTGTTTCAGTATAGGCCTCTCTCTCTATTTGTTGGCACACTCGTTTGTTTCCCCCCTTACTCCTCTATCTCTCCACTCCCCTCTTCAACCCACTATCTGCTCCATTCTCTCCCCTCTGCTAACCACATTTTATTTCAGGGAGTAAACCTACAGCCCCATTGCACGGACAGATTCCAGGACAGTGGGAAGTGGGTTCCACATTATCCACACGCCTGTCAGCAAATACCAGGAGCTGCAGACAGATTTTGAATCACAGCTCTCCCGTTAAATACATCTCAAAACTGCAAAAAGAACCACCTCCAACCTACAGTGCAACTTCAGAATTGAACGAAGTAAGAGGACATACATAAAGAATAGGAGATTGAACAAACAGAAGTAAAACCAATCCCTTTACCTCTGAATAACAGAATTAAAGAAGACGGTGACGTGGAGGGAAGGAAAAAGTAGAGAGGGGGTAAAAACCACACAAATGAAGAAAAACCAAAAGAAGAATATAGGTCCTACACAGACCCCTGGGAAATCAGACACTGAGAAAACAGATTCTGGAACACAGACAATGAAGAGTCCCCAGAATGACTGGTTACATGCAACAAACCCAGACATCAAAACATTAATGGAGAGAATTAAAAAAATTGAGGAGAGACAAGAGGAAAATAAGAAGGAGCTGTTGTCAGAAATGACAGCAGTAAAGAATTCTGTGATGGAAATGAACAACAGACTAATAAGCATGGAAAGCAGAATCAGCCAAGCAGAAGAAAGAATCTCAGAGATCGAAGACCAAAACACAGAACTAACCCAAACTGTCAAAAGCATAGAAAAGAAGCTCAAAAAGACAGAACAAAACCTGCAAGAGATGAATGATCACTTCAAGAGACCAAACCTAAGAATAATTGGGCTTCCTGAGGCAGAAAGAGAAACAGAAGCCACGCTGGAACAAACATTCCATGAAATCATTCAAGAAAACTTCCCTCATCTCATTAAGGATGAAAAAATTCAAGCACAAGAGATTCAGAGAACCCCTGAAAGACAACAAACGAGAAGACCAACTCCCAGACACATAATAATTCGCCTAAATAAAGTAGCTATGAAAGGAAAAACCCTAAAGGCAGCAAGAGAAAAAGGCCAGCCTACCTACCAGGGAAAACTAATTAGGATAGCAGCAGATTTATCCACAGAAACCCTTCAGGCCAGAAGAGCCTGGAGCCCTATCTTCAAAGTTCTAAAAGGGAAACAATTTCAACCAAGAATAACCTACCCAGTCAAACTAAGCTTCATTAGTGAGGGAGAATTGAAATCTTTTCCAGACATCCAATCCCTAAGAACCTACGCTACCACCAGACCACCTCTACAAGAAACACTTAAGAAAGTACTGAACACAGAAGAAAAAGAAAAAAGAACAACAGCATTCTTCACAAGAGTACAGGCAAAAGATTAAAAACACACATGAACCAACTCCAAAACCCAAAGAAAGACAACAAATAAACAGGATCAACTCTGTAAGAACCTTATGACAGGGATCAACTCTTGCATTTCAATTATTAGCCTAAATGTGAATGGACTAAATGCACCACTGAAAAGATATAGAATGGCAAAATGGATAAAATATCATCAGGCAACAATCCATTGCCTTCAAGAGACTCACCTCACTAGAAAGGACACCCACAGACTCGAAGTAAGAGGATGGGAAACAAACTTTCAGGCGAATGGAATACAAAAGAAAGGAGGAGTAGCAATCTTAATTTCAGACAAAATACCCTTCAAGCTATTAAAAATCAAAAAAGATACAGAAGGCCACTACATAATGATAAAAGGCTCACTCCATCAACAAGAAATATCTATCCTAAACATATATGCACCCAACATAGGTGCGCCAACTTTCATAAAGCAACTTCTTGGAAAACTAAAGAAAGATATTGACTCTACCACTATCATAACTGGGAACTTTAATACTCCACTCACAAACCTAGACAGATCATCAGGACAAAAAATCAGCAAGGAGATCCGGAACCTCAATGTGACTTTGGACCAAATGGACTTAATTGATACCTACAGAACACTCCATCCAAAGACCACAGAATACACATTCTACTCATCACCACATGGAACAGATTCTAAGATCGACAACATACTCAGCCATAAATCAAGCATAAGCAAATATAAAAGGACCGAAATTCTACCAAACACCTTCTCGGACCACAGTGGAATAAAAATAAACATTGACACCAGCAAAGTCCCCCCAAAACCCACAAAGACGTGGACACTAAACAGCATGATGCTAAACAACTCCTGGGTCAATGACGAAATCAAAACAGGGATCAAAAGATACCTGGAAACAAATGAAAATGAAAAAACATCTTACCAGAATCTCTGGGATGCCCTGAAAGCTGTAGTAAGAGGGGAATTTATATCCCTACAAACACACATGAAGAAAATGGAAGGAACAGAAATTCACAACCTAACAAGCCACCTAAAGAAGCTGGAAAAGCAAGACCACAAAAACCCTAATTTCAGTAGAAGAATCCAGATAACCAAAATAAAAGCCCAAATCCAGGACATAGAAGACAAAAAGATAATACAAAAAAATCAATGAAACAAAAAGCTGGTTCTTAGAAAGGGTAAACAAGATTGATGGTCCCCTAGCTAGACTACCAAGAAAAAACGAGAAAAAAACCAAATAAGCATAATCAGAAACACAAAAGATGAAGTCACATCTGACCCTGAAGAAATACAAAAGATCATTAGAGACTACTACGTACACTTGTATGGAAACAAACTTGAAAACCTCAAGGAAATGGAGGACTTTCTGACATCACACAACCTACCTTGGTTGGAACAAGAAGAAATTGAGACCCTAAATAGACCAATAACAATCAAGGAAATCGACTATGTAATAAGAAAACTTCCTACAAAAAAAAAGCCCTGGTCCAGATGGCTTTCCAGCAGAATTCTACAAGACATTCAAGGAGGAGCTGATACCAATCCTACTGAAGGTATTCCAGGCGATTGAAAAAGATGGAACTCTCCCCAAATCATTTTATGAAGCCAACATCACATTGATACCCAAGCCAGGTAAAGATCCAACAAAGAAAGAGAACTACAGGCCAATATCTTTGATGAACATAGATGCTAAAATTCTCAACAAGATCCTAGCAAACCGGATTCAGCAATACATCTCAAAAATCATCCACTATGACCAAGTAGGCTTCATTCCTGGCATGCAAGGCTGGTTCAACATTTGTAAAACCATAAATGTAATTAAATACATCAACAGATATCAAAACAAAAACCACATGATCATATCACTAGATGCAGGAAAAGCTTTTGATAAAATCCAGCACCCCTTCTTGATAAAAACCCGTGAACATCTAGGCATACGGGGAACATACCTCAAAATAGTAAAAGCCATCTTTGAGAAACCCACAGCCAGCATACTCCTAAATGGACAAAAATTGGAACCAATTCCCCTGAAAACTGGAACTAGACAAGGATGCCCACTCCCTCCCCTTCCTGTTCAAAATAGTATTGGAAGTCCTGGCTAAAGCAATCAGAGAAGAGGAGGCAATCAGAGGTATTCAAATAGGAAAAGAGGAAGTCAACTTATCTCTCTATGCAGATGATATGATGGTGTACCTTGAAAACCCAAGAGAATCTGTCAAAGGCCTCCTTACATTGATAAAAGCCTTTGGCAAAGTCTCAGGATACAAAATAAATGTACAAAAGACAATCGCATTTCTCTACACCAATAATAAACAAACAGAAACCCAAATAAAAAACACAGTTCCATTCACAATAGCCACACAAAAAATGAAATACCTTGGCATCTTCCTAACCAGAGACGTGAAAGACCTTTACAATGAAAATTATAAAACACTGCTCAAAGAAATCAAAGCTGACATGAACAAGTGGAAAAATATCCCATGCTCATGGATCAGAAGAATCAACATCGTGAAGATGTCCATCTTACCTAAGGCAATCTACAAATTCAATGCAATACCCATTAAATTACCAACAACATTCTTCTCAGACCTAGAAAAAACAGCACAGGAATTCATATGGAAACACAAACGTCCAAGAATAGCCAGAACAATCCTCAGCAAAAAAAACAAAGCAGATCGTATCATAATAACAGATTTCAAACTTTACTATAAAGCTACAATCATCAAAACAGCTTGGTATTGGTACAGGAACAGGCATATAGATCAATGGAACAGAATTGAGATTCCAGAAGCAAAACCTCAATTTCTCAACCAACTCATCTTCGACAAAGCCTTCACCACCTACCAATGGGGAGAAGAGAACCTATTCAGTAAATGGTGCTGGGAAAATTGGCTGACCACATGCAGAAGATTGAAACAGGACCCCTATCTATCCCCATGCACAAAGGTTAACTCCAAATGGATCAGAGATCTAAATGTAAAACCTCAAACCATAAGAACCTTAGAAAAGGAAGGAAATACTCTCATGGAAATCGGAACTGGCATCCAATTCCTGTACAAAACCCGAAACCCACAGGACTTAAGAGAGAAGATAGACAAATGGGAACTTATTAAACTGACAAGTTTCTGCAAAGAAACCATCAAGACAGCAGGGAGACAGTCTACAGACTGGGAAAAAGTATTTGCCAACTCTAGGTCTGACAAAGGCTTAACATCCTGGATCTATAAGGAACTGAAATGTACTGAAAAGAAGAAAACAAGCAACCCCATTATAAAATGGGCAAAAGATATGAACAGACACTTCACAAAAGAAGACATTCGAGCAGCCAACAAACACATGAAGAAATGCTCAACCTCACTAATCATCAGGGAGATGCAAATCAAAACCACACTGAAATACCACCTAACTCCAGTCAGAATGACAATTATCAACAACTCAAAAAATAACAGCTGCTGGAGAGGGTATGGTGAAAAGGGAACACTTCTACACTGGTGGTGGGAGTGTAAACTAGTGCAACCTCTGTGGAAAGCAGTGTGGCGATTCCTAAAAGCCCTAAAAATTGACCTTCCATATGACCCTGCAATCCCCCTACTGGTAATATACCCTGAAGAACACAAATCACTCTATAAAAAAGATACCTGCACACGTATGTTTATCGCAGCGTTGTTCACAATAGCAAGAACCTGGAAACAACCATGCTGCCCATCAAAAGAGGACTGGATTAAAAAAATGTGGTACATATACATGATGGAATACTACGCAGCCATAAAAAAGAGCAAAATCATGAATTTCGCTGCAACCTGGATGGAACTAGAGTCTATAATACTGAGTGACCTCTCACAGAAACCAAGATCCGAATATCACATGTTCTCACTCATATAATGGACCTTGAACATCCAATGCAATACTATAAGAAAATGACTGACGGTACTGGGAAACTATGGGGGCAAGGGGGATGGGATTAACAGTAGCAAATATCTGTCGGGGGATGGGAAAACACCTCTTATCAACAGGGTGCCTGAATGAAACGTAATTGTACACCTAACCCTTAACTGTACCCCACAAAACCATAATAAAAAATACTGATTAATGAAAAAAAGAAAACTATTAGAAGAAAAACTAATATAATTTAGCCTGAATTATACTTATCTTTATTATACCAATGCAGCAGTCATAGCATACACATATATCTAAAACATATGTTTACATATAAATATATATTTACATATAAAACAGAGGACAAAACCTATGAAGACAAAATGCCTGAGAACCATGAATGTTACAATGCTACCTTGACTCTCCCTTCTTCCTGGAAGTTCACAACCCACATGGAAAAGTCCTGCTCTTTCTTAAAAATCTTGGCCAAGTGTCATCTTGGCCCCTCTCAAGCATTTTAATTAATGCATGTATTTACTCATTTATGTATCTACTTATCTCCTTCAATGGCTCTTCCTCCAAGGAGGCAATTTCAAGCAGAGCAAAATAATCCTAATCAAGAAATAAGAACATTGATTATGTGCCAAATCCAGTGGTAAGTGCTTTGCCCATACCCATTCATTTTAGCCTCACATTATAGGGTAGACACTATTATTATCATTTTCATTTTACATTTGAGAATAAGGAAGCTAAGAGAGATTGAACTGTTACCATTTTTAAGTGGCAGAGTGAGAGCTTAAACCTAGGCTCTGAAGGCTGGATTTAGCTCTGTGGGCAGCAGGATAGTGGGGAGGAACTCTTTTTGCTGGCTTTATGATTCAGATGGAGGGATGTCAATTAATGTTACACCTTTAGAATTTTTGATTGCATTCTGTTTCCCCAGCCCTGGATAGAAGAACGACCATGTGTTACTTAAAGTAGGTGCTCACCTCTTTCTTTTCTCTTTTTGCAGTTCACCTGTCTGCAGAGAGTATGCCCTCTACCATTAGGGAAGGTTGGAAGGCCTGCAGCTCTTCAGTTGCTCTTTTAATGTCCATTTTGATATTTGTGAGTCTAACACACTCAACCATGTCTCTAACTTCTCAGTTGCAAAGCTAATGCTTCAGTTAGTTTCTCCTTTGTTTCTTCATTTTGGCACAGAAGGACACTGTTCATTTTGGCACAGAAGGACACTGTTCTTTGAACCCATTAAAACACCAACATGTTCCCACAAAGATAACTTGGGAGGATGGGATGAACTGTCTAGAAATAGCTAGCGAGGGCTTTTTAGAGAAAGGGGATTCTGAGCTGAATTTTTTTTAATGCCAATCTCTGTGTGGCAAAAAAAGAATATTTTTTGAAGTAAAAAACATGAATTTTAACAGTACATTGGGGCATATTGAACTCCAGGATTATACTGACTAATTAAATAGGCAACACAGTGGTAGTGGAGAATCTATTATACTTACTTAAAGTGGTTGCTTACTATTATTCAGGGTGCTAATATTTTATATGGTATTTTTCACTTGTTAATGAAGTATTTTAAGAGAATTTATTTACTTTACCTTATTTTTATAGAGATGGGTTCTCACTATGTTGTCCAGGCTGGTCTCAAACTCCTGATCTCAAACGATCCTCTTACCTCAGTCTTGCAAAGCATTGGGATTACAGGTGTGAGCTATCACACCCTGCTGGTATATTTCATTTAATCCTCACAGTATCTCCTTGAGTCAGTAAATATCCTTATTTCCTTTTTTACAGATGAATAAACTATTATTCAGAGATGTGAAATAACCTTCCCAGAACATTAGAGATAGTTAATGGTAAAACAATTGATAATTGAAGAATCAACTGATTTGCCTGTCTCTAGGGTCAATAGTCTCACTTTATTCATGTTCTTCTCCACCATAATTGTGCCTTGTACTTATCTTCAGTAGAGCTCTTATCTCTAATATAGTGATTATGCTTCCCTGTTTCCTCTAATAGCACTTGAGCTCCATGAGGGCAGAAATGGTGTCCATTCCTCTTTGTATCTTCAGCTCTTAGTGTGTTTCATTTCTTCAATCAAATTTTCTTGAGTTTTGTTATTTGCTGGACACAATACACAGTACAGGACATAGGCTGATAAGCAAGGCAGACAAAATATAATACATACCCTATTGTGCTGATAGTTTATTGGCACAAGCAGGAAATCCACAAGTTAAGAAATGAGTAATTTAAACTAATATAAGTTCTATGAGATAAAGGTTCACTTATAGGGTAGTAAGAATAGAGGCAGCATGAACAAGGAAGGTCTCACTGTGAATCCTAAAGACTTAAGGGTCAGGAAAGAGCCAAATTTAGAGGGCAAACATTTCAAGAGGAATAAAAAATGAATAAAGAACCTGATGTGGAAAGATCTTGACATGTTCAGAGCTAGTAGACAAGCAGAGAGAGAGGCAGATGAGATTTATACAGAACCTTATAGTTTAAGGGCAATAAGCAGGCACTAAAAAGTGATAAAGCAATGATCAAAGGGATGAAGAAAAGAGGATAGTGTCAAAATTATTTTGAAGGTAAAATTTACAAGGCTTGTTGACTGGTTGGAGATGAGAGAGGAGTCAAGATTGAACTGAGTGAGGGTTTCTAGCTTGAGCAACTGGGTGGGTGGTGGTATCATTTACTAGGATGGAGAAGATTGGGAAGCATAGGTTGGAGGAGGTGTTGGGGATGGTAGAAAGAATTAACTTATGCTTGAGATTACTAATAGATGTTTAAGTGGGGATGTACAAAATTTACAAATGACCGCAGCTTGTCTCTATTTGGTTACATTCTTGTCATTTGTTGGATATATTATATACTTGGATGCAGAGTGATATAAATGGGCAATTCAAAATAATAAATATACATATCTCCGCCGAACTCGGTGGCTCAGCCTGTAATCCCGCGCTTTGGGAGGCTGAGGTGAGTGGATTGCCTAAGCCCGCGGGTTCAAGACCCGCCTGGGCAACTTGGCGAGCCCTCATCTCTACAATAAATCAAAAAATCAGCTGGGCATGGTAGTGAATACCTGTAATTCCGGCTACTCAGAAGGCTGAGGCAGAAGGATCACCAGAGCCCAGCAGGTCGAGGCTGCAGTGACCGGGAGCAGCCACTGCACTCCAGTCTGGGCAACAGAATGAGATTACAACTCAAAAAAAAAAAAACAACAAAAAAAACATATCTCAAATGGTATCAAAAGATAGTTAATTATGCAGTGTAAAAACATTTTACTGTGTGGACAATTTATTTTTTTTACAAAAGGTTGTTCCAATTTTATATAACTAGTATAAAAAATTGAATTATACAAATTTCCAAATTCATGGTATGTGCAGTGGTAATTGACAATTAAAAAGGTAGATAAAAGACATTCACACACACACACACACACACACACACACACACACACACACACACATACACGCATACATTCCAAGGCAATATGCTTTTATTCCATGAATGAAGAATGGATTAGCTGTGGAATTTCCAGAGCTAACAGTTTTGCCATACCTGTCTGTCATTGTCACATCTGCAGATGTGAAGATGCATACAGAATTTTTTTTAAGATTGAATAAAGTAGATTTTTAGATACAATTAGAAAAATGTTACTTCCCTATTCTCTCAAGAGCCAGGACACATCCCTATCAAATGTTGGCTTGAGGCCGTTTTTAGAAAGATTTTTCTATATTGAAAAAATGCAACAGTGATTTAAAAAAAGAGTACATGTCCCATCCCCCACCCCTACCCTACATTCAATTCAATCATAGTTCTAAAAATCTGGCTCAGAATGGAGCTGAGAGTAAAAGATTAAGACATGAGGTATGCACCTTCAGGACACTGCCCTTTACTTTCTAACATATACTCATTTGGACAACGGTAACCAAGCAGCCTGTGAAAGGGCAAGGCCACCTTCTAGCTTCCAGCAGGGAACAAGACATATGCAAATAAACATTTACTCTCTTGCTAAGCAAACATGGTCAGTTATTACAATGGGCCAATGAGGGAATAGTAAAAAAATCACAATATGGAAAATAAATAGAATTTAAACGAGAAAAATATTCATCACAGAGCTAAGGGAATATTTGAGAACATGGAGAGGAAAAAAATATCATGAAACATTTCCAGATAAATTATGACATTTTTCATTACATGTCTGGGAAGGACATTAAAGATGCTCTGTTGAAAAATTTTATAAAGAAAATACCTTGCAATTGCTATTGATAAGGTATGGATATGTTTGTCCCAATAGGTAGACTTATAAAACGTGTAGCATAACTCAGAGAAAAACATGTATCTTTAGATCTGAATTTTTTCCCAATATATCTCTATATTACTCTGGTAAAATATTGATAGGATTGAGATAGCAACTATTATGAGAGATAGTTTAGAAATGTTCTTAAAAAATACTTTAAAAAATTTGCAGTCCTTTTCACTGTTTTTCCTTCTATCTCTAGTGAAATCGTGTAGCTCACTTTCTGGTTTTTTTCCCCAACACTCTAATGAGGACAATCCATAAGCAAGCTGTTTCCCAATGCTTTGATTCTTGTGGGGACTCAGGACCACTTTTGGCCTTGTGTGAAGGTCATCACTAGTAGCTGAATGAGTCTAAGCACAATGATCTAACCTTGGCTTTCTCCTAGTTAACTCCTTCTAATGGCACCCCAGTGCCCCCAGGATGAAGTTTAAACTCTTAGCAGAGTTTACAGAGCCCTTCATCACTAGTTCCTGTCCACAGCCTCAATTTCTGTCCCTACATGTACAAGAAGTCATCAAAAACTTCAAAGAAAATACATATGTTGAAAAAACTATGCATGGATTTCAAAAAGAATTTTGCACCCAAATAACTTTGTATTAATTTGTTATAACAAGTCTGAACAGGATGTAGTTTGAGGCACTAAGAAGGATAAGATATCAATTTGAAAAAGCCACTATCAGAACAACATTAATTCTGCTAAAATTGGAGCAAAAACAAGCATCAAATTTAAGATGAGCTTGAATAGAAGAATGGTAAGATTATTGATGCTTCATGAAAAGTTTATGGGAACAATGCCCTAAAGAAATCGGTGGTTTACCAATGGATAACTTGTTTTAAGAAGGGATGAGATGATGTTGAAAATGAAGACTGCAGTGGCAGAATATCTACATCAATTTACAAGGTACAAATAAATCTTATTAGTGCCCTAACTGAAGAGGACTGATGGTGATTAACAGCAGAAACAATAGCCTGCACCATAGACATCTCAATTGGTTCAGCTTACAGAATTCTGACTGAAAAATTAAAGTCGAACAAACTTTTCACTCAATAGGTGCCAAAACTGTGGTACTCAGATCAGCTGCGAACAACAGCAGAACTTTCAACAGAAATTCTAAACAAATAGTATCAAGATCCTGAAGCAGGCTGGGCATGGTGGCTCATGGTGGCCCATGCCTGTAATTCCAGCACTTTGGGAGGCCAAGGCAGGAGGATCACTTTAGACCAGGAGCTTGAGACCAGCCTGGGCCACACAGCAAGACTCCATCTCTACAAAACATTTAAAAAATTAGCCAAGTATCATGGAACATGCCTGTGGTCCCAGTACTTAAGAGGCTGAGGCAGGAGGATCACTTGAGCCCAGGAGTTCAAGGGTGCATGAGCTGTAATTGCACTGCTATACTCCAGCCTGGGTGATATGGTGAGCTCTCTCTCTCCATATAAATATTCTGAAGCATTTCTTTGAAGAATTGTAACAGGAAATGAATCATGGCTTTACCAGTACAGTACAACCCTAAAGACAAAGCAATAGCTTCCAAAAGGTATAAGAGGGTTAGTCAAAACAGAAGTAGACTAATCAAGGGCAAAGGTCACGGCAACAGTTTTTTTGGAATTCTCAAGGCATTTTGCTTGTTGACTTTCTAGAGGACCAAAGAACAGTAACATCTGCTTTTGAGAGTGTGTTGAGAAAGTTAGCCAAAAGCTTAGTAGAGAAACACCCAGGATCATAGAGCCCTTCTCTATCACGACAACACTCCTGCTCATTCCTCTCATCAAACAAGGGCAATATTGTAAGAATTTCAATGAAAAATTGTTAGGTATCCATTTTTACAGTCCTAATCTGGCTCCTTCATATATATTTTTTGTTTTCTAATCTTAAAAATTCTAGGGCAACCCCTTCGGGTCCCCTCCCACTGTGGGAACTTTTCTATCCTCTCAATAAATCCTACTTTCTCAAAAAAAAAAAAAAAAAATCTGTACAGGGCACCCATTTTTCTTCAGCTAATAATGAAGAAGAGACTGCATTTATGCAGTTACATTTCCAGGACCCTCAGCTCTTTAAGGATGGATTAAATGGCTGATATCATTACTTACAAAAGTGTCTTGAACTTGACAGAGCTTATGTTGCGAAATAACGTTCATATTTTTATTATTATCTTTTAATTCCATTTTTCCATGAACTTTCTTGAGGTCCCCTGTACCTAATAATCCAACAAAAGCTATTCCTCACATATATTCTACTGCCTGTCATACCTGTTTCCTTGCCCTATGACTTGATTTGCCCTTCAAAACCCATACCTGGAAAGATGTTTACCTGATTAACTCCTGATTGTTCTTCATTTTAGACTCAATCCAGGCATCATCTTTTCCAGAAAGCCTGTACCATTCCCACCACTCTGGCATACTCCCAGAGCACCCTACTTTTACCCCAAATATTGCACTTCTATTATGTTATTAAAATTATTTGTTAGCTGGGCTCGGTGGCTCAGCCTGTAATCCCGCGCCTTTGGGAGGCTGAGGTGAGTGGATTGCCTGAGCCCGCGGGTTCGAGACCCACCTGGGCAGCGAGACCTCATCTCTACAATAAATCAAACAAAAATCAGCCAGGTGTGGTAGCACACGCCTGTAATTCCGGCTACTCGGAAGGCTGAGGCGGAAGGATCGCCGGAGCCCAGCAGGCGAGGCTGCGGTGGCCAGGAGCGGCCACTGCACTCCGGTCTGGGTGACAGAGTGAGACTCCAACTCAAAAACAAAAAAAAAACACAAAAATTATTTGTTTATTTTCCTGTTTTATTACCAGACCTATAGCTCCTTGAATAAAGAAAGCAACTTCATCTTCTATCTTCTATTGCCATCACCTAGCATACTACCAAAATGTATTCATGTGTGTTTTTTTGGTTTTTGTTTTTGAACAAAATAATTCAATACTCATTTCACTCTACTTTGTCCCAAATCTCCTTGCTTATCACTTTCAGAGGTAGTCCCAAGTCTTGAAAAATAAGATTGTGTCATTTCAGGGGCAAAATCAATAGGCTTCTCTTAAGTAACGGGCAGCTGAGAATAAGAAAGGAGGATTTGCTTTGATTAAGTAGAAGGAACCCTAGAGAGTAAAGAATGTCAGTCAAGGTCTGCCACAATGTGACAAAACATGTTAATTTCACGGAGTTCCTCCCAGAGTTTCTGCAGAGGGAGTGGACATGTTTAGCTGGGAAAATACAAATATCTTGTAATCCTCCTAAAGTTTCTGTTTCGATTTTGGCTGAGTTGTAATCGACCAACTACACAGGGAGATAATGTGAAATCTTTTGAGTGGAAATTCCTGGAAAGCCTATTCAAATGTGAATTTTATGGATGGAACAGACCTTGTATATATGTGTGCATTCTATTTTTAAAAACAGCACTCTAAAATCTGACTGATAATGAAAAAATAAGCTATGCTAGTTTATAGGTAAACTCAAAGATTTTTGGAGGCAAGTTTACCAAAAGTGCATAGTCCTTGCTTTTAGACTAAACTAATTCCTGGAACCTGCATCTTTAATACTGACCTGGGAAAGTTATTCTTCCTGAAGATGAGCTATTGCCTTTGTCTTATTTGTTAAAGGAGGGTGGTGAAATGAAATTACCTGGTAAAAACAAGCAGAGAGCTGCTTAAGTGTCATGAGAGAGCGTCCTTGTTTGCAGTGCCTTTCATTTCAGTTGGCTTCATGAAACATTTATTGTGCACCTACCATGTTCCAAGGCGAGGTCTCAGAGTTGCAGAGGTGAGCATGCCATTGCCTCAAAGACATTTACCATTCAGTATAGACCTGTGTTCTGTGTAAATTTCTACTAGATTAAAAAACATCCTTTAAATGTCATTTTCTCAGGAAAATCCTGTTAAGTCTTGGCTCTGGTTCCCTCAGTGTCCTACTCTGCCTGCTAAATATCAATGATTATTATTACTATATCCTTTCTCACACTATTCTGATATTGTTGGCATTTGAGTATTTCTCTAGACTAGACTAGGAGATTCTTGAAACAAAAAAAGAGTCGGGTGAAGTGATTAGAAGCATAGACTTTGCATCACAGCACTTGGGATCAAATCCAAAGTTTGTATTTATCAGCTGAGTGGTTTTAGGCAAGACACTTAAAATCTCTGTCTTTCCCAGCCTGTGGGCCGTCTCCCTGATGGTTTCTTTGACTTTGCAGAAGCTTGTCAGTTTGATGAAATCCCACTTGTTTATCTTATCTCTTATGGCATGGACACTTAAGGTTTTGATCAGGAACTGATTGCCAGTTCCAATTTCCATAAGGGTATCTCCTGCATTTTCTCAGGTTCTTATAGTTTGAGGTTTTATGTTTAGCTCTTTAATCCATTTAGAGTTGATTTTTGTTTGTGGTGGCAGGTAGGGGTCTTGTTTCAATCGTCTGCATGTGGTCAGCCTGTTTTTTCCCAGCACCAATGGTTGAGAGTGGATGCTTTGTCGAAAATGAGTTGGTTGAGAAATTGAGATTTTGCATCTGGAATCTCTATCCTGTTCCATTGGTCTATATGCCTGTTCTTGTACCACCACCAGGCTGTTATGATTACTGTAGCTTTATAATAAAGTTTAAGTCTGAGAGTGTTATACCTCCCACTTTTTTTTTTTTGCTGAGGATTGTTTTGTCAACTGCATGTCTGACAAAGGCCACATTTAGGCTCTACAAGGAACTCAAATGTGCCAAAAAGAAAAAAAAACAGCCCCATTACAAAGTGAGCAAAAGATATGAATCGACACTTCTCTAAAGAAGACATACAAGCAGCCAACAGATACATGAAAAAATGCTCAGCCTTGCTCGTCATCAAAGAAATGTAAATTAAAACTACACTGAGATACCACCTAACTCCAATCAGGATAGCCATCATCAATAATTCAAAAAACAACAGATGCTGGAGAGGATACGGGGAAAAGGGAGCACTTCTGCAATGTTGGTGAGAGTATGAACTAACACAGCCTCTGTGGAAAACAGTTTGGTAAATCCTAAAAGATCTAAAAATTGACATTCCATGCAATCCCGCAATCGCCCCCCTCTGGAATATACTCGGAGGAACTCAAATTACTCTATGAAAAAGATACCTGCACACATATGTTTATGGCTGCACTGTTCACAATAGCAAAAACATGGTACCAACTGTGCTGCCCATCGAAAGAGGACTGGATAAAGAAAATGTGGTACATAAACATGATGGAATATTATGCAGACATAAAGAAGGACAAAATCATGAACCTCACGGCAACCTGGATGGACTTAGCGTCTATAATACTGAGTGATCTATCACAGAAACAAAGAACTGAGTATTCCATGTTCTCACTCATAAGTGGACTTTTTTTTTTTTTTTTTTTTGAGTTGGAGTCTCACTCTGTCGCCCAGACTGGAGTGCAGTGGCCGCTTTCGGCCACCGCAGCCTCGACCTGCTGGGCTCTGGCGATCCTTCCGCCTCAGCCTTCCAAGTAGCTGGAATTACAGGCATGCGCTACCACGCCCTGCTGATTTTTTTTTTGGATTTATTGTAGAGATAAGGTCTCACTGCCCAGGTGGGTCTCGAACCCGTGGGCTCAGGCAATCCACTCACCTCAGCCTCCCAAAGGCGCGGATTACAGGCTGAGCCACCGAGCCTGGCTATAAGTGGACTTTGAACAACTATTGTAATACTATAAGAAAAGGATTGGCAGTAGCAGGAAACTGCTGGGAGGGAGGGTGAGAAAAGGGATTGGCAGTAGTGAGAATCTGCTGGGGGAGAGGGGAGCACACCTCATCAACAAGGGCAACTGCATTATGAACATTTGTATACCTAACCCTGAATTGCATCCCACATTTTTAAAATTAAAAATTAAAAAAAAATCTCTGTGCCTTGGTTTCCCCATCTGTAAGATGAAAATAATACCTGCCTCAAATGAATGTGATCAGAATAAATTGAGTTGATATGCAGAAGTTTAGAACAGTGTTTTCAGGGAGTAAACACTCAATAATATTAGTTATTTGAAATTTTCACACAGACACACAAACAAAATACTTGGCCCTGTGTCAAAGCTGCCAGTCTAAACTGTCAGTACTTGCTTTTAGCTTAAGGTCTGCCCTATGGTAGATGCGCATACCTACTGTTGATTAGTGTTCTCATTCATCCAGTTGGCTAAGAGAGAAAACTGGGTCTCATCCTTAAAAACTTCTTCACCCTTTCCTCCCATGTCCTGTCAGCATTCACCTTCTCTATAATAGATCTTTAGTCATGCTCCCTTATCCCCATTACCCTGACTCTAATTTAAGGTCTCATACCATTACATGCTTGAACACTGCTGTAATCTTAACAATTGTTCTCTGTCCTCCTACTTTTATTTTATTTTTTAATGTAACAGTCTGAGAGGTCTTTAAAAACATAAAACAGGTCAAGTCACACTCCAGCATAAAACTTTTAGTGGCTTCTTCTGAGAGTGAAAACCAAAATTCCTAACGTGGTTAAGGAACCAGAGTGTGATCTTATCCCTCACTGGCAACTCAGTTTCATCTTGGGATGCCCCGAGTCTGTTCCCAGTTACTTGAAAATAAGAATCTCTCTCTCCTCTCAGGACCTTCCATTGATTGTCCACTTGCCTAGAATGCTCTTCCTCCCACTGTTCACATCTTTTCGGGCTTAGGCTAAAAGTCACCTGTGCAGAGAAGTCTTCCCTAGTCTGCCCCCTCTCCATTCTAAATGTTATACTCTGTCATCACCTAATCCTTTCCTTCACGTCAGCTAACACAGTTTGTGCATGTACAGGGGGAGGGGAGGTCCCCAAAACCAGAATTTATTTATTAAAAATTGTGTATTTATTCTTACATGTTGAAACTGAATCATCTTCAAATGATTGAAGGGTGGGCCCTTGTAGTACAGGCTTCCACTGCTAGATATCCACTTTATCCTCAATGCTTAGCTAAATTCCTGGTGCTCAATAAATAGCAAACAAATAAATGCCCAATATTTATTTATTTAATAAATATATGGATTGCAGTGCAGAATGAACTAAAATAAAATCTGTTGAATCTGCTTTGTAACAAACACTGGGGCTCTGATATGCTTTGCTTAGTTTATCTTTTCTGCCTAACATTATTTTGCTGCTGAAAAAGCTGTATTACAAACCATCTGAATACAGAGGGAGGTCAATTTTCATTCGGAGGAAATTAAATGTATCTTTGATCTCACTCACTGGATGTTCCTATGAGAAAAACAATCCCAAATTCTTCCTTGTAAAAAAAGTGTTCGGCAGTTAGCAGTATACATCATGTCTAGTCTTGTTTTGATGTGTGTGTATGAATATGTGTTGAGTCATTTCCAGTCGTCCAGAAACCATATTTCAAGAAGCCTCTATTAAAACACTCGTAAAATAATAATTCAGTCAATAATTATATATGGCAGTTACCTGGGGTTAGAAGGACAAGAAGTGAATTAGATTTGTAGAGATGAGAACATTGAGACCCTGAACAAGTCTTGGTGAAAAATGAAAGTTACATACATATATATGGAATTGAAGACTGATTAGAGACTCAGAGAAGGTTAGAGATGACAGGAATTTTCATGATTATCTTTCAGAAAATAAGGAGACAGTAACATAGGACTTAAGAAACAAGTTTTCAAATCAGACAGAGCTGTGTTCAAATCATGGCTTTGTCACTTATGGTTTTGAGATCTTGGTCAAAATTATTTAACCTTCCATTTTAGAAATTTATCACCTAAATAATAGAGACAATCAACTTTTCTTAAAACAACTTTGTGAATTATTTAGCACAATATAATATATATAGCACAGTGCTAAGCATGCTCTGAACTCCCACCAAAGATTGCTGTTATTATATAAATCTATTTTTTTATGGATGGAAAACATAGGACTGAAAGGGAAAACACAATTTGCCAAAAGCTACATGGTAAACTAGACGAAAACTGTCATGTTTGACTAATCACTCCTGGTTTTGTGATACTCTCTTCCCCCATTCTGGCCCTCCCTTGTTGTCCTTCCTCACACACATGTCATGAAAGATACAGCAACAGGTGAAGGACAACAGAAAAGCCATTCAAAAGACTTTCTGGTTCTCACAATATGTGTATAAAATAACATAATTTGAGGAAGCTCCTGTTAGCAACCTGTTATGGCACCTATACAACCTGAATAAATATAAGAAAACAATCCTTTAATTCCATAGCTGAGTTTGAAATAAAGACATATAAGAACACAATCCTAGAGCTGATAATGTAGTTACCTGAAGCCAGGACGGAGGTGTAAATAGAGTCAGTTTCTATATTTTATTACAACTTGGAGACATGAGATGATATCTTGCTCCTGCATGAGACAGTTTTAACCAAGAGTTTTGTATAAATCCAGGTTTATAAAGAATGGAATAGAAAAAGAACATTCTTCCCTCCGGCAGAGGTAGATGACAGAAAGATTGTGTACAAAGTTCATGTTGTAGCTTGTGTTCAAGTTTTAGTTGAAAAAATTACAGATATTTTACTCTTGTATCTGTACTTCATGTATATTTGAGGTTCAAATTAAGTAGGGAGTCAGCTCTACGTCAGAAAACTTCAAACTGAGAAATTGATAAAACATTGATTCTAGTTTAGTGACGCTCCTTAAATACCTGGTAGAAACAAATGCAAAAGCACTTCTGGAGGAAGACACTTTTTTGTTTTTTTAATGAGTTGGAGTCTCACTCTGTCACCCAGGCTGGAGTGCAATGGCACACTCACGGCCACTGCAGCGTCAACTTCCTGGGCTCAGGTGATCCTTCCACCTCAGCCTTCCAGGTAGCTGGAATTACAGGCAGGCACCATCACACCTGTATGATATTTTTGTTTTATGGTAGAGACGAGGTCTCACTAAGTTGCCCAGGCTGGTCTCAAAACCCTGGGCTTAGGCAATCCTCTTGCCTCTGAGGCAAAATGCTGAGATTACAGGCGTAAGTTACCTCACCTGGCTAGAAGGCTCTTAATAACAATGATTAGTACTCCAAGAACTTTGTTAATAGAAGAATATGGTAAAAATGATAAATTTAGAAAGTTAAGATAATTACAAATATAAGACTATACGTCTATAATAAAAAAGGTCTAAAAAGTACAAAGTAGAACTTTTAGATATAAAAATTTGAAATAAAAATCACCTAAGCATTAATTAAACAAAAGATTAGAGACAGAAAAAGAGAAAGTTAGTAAACTGAAATGTATCTAAGTAAATTATTCAGAATATATTACAGAGAGAAAAAAAGATGAAAAACAAAAAAGAGGTTAAAAATGGAAAATAGAATAAGAAAATCCAAAATATTGTCTTATAATGGTTTGAAAAAAGAAAATAGAAAGACTGTGGAGCATGGGTGATACAATATTTAAAGGCCTAGAACTATCATAATAAGGTTACAGAATATCAAAACAAAGAGAAGATTATTAAAATAACATGGAGAAAAGACAGATTACTTAGAAAGAAATTACCACCAATCTAATATTAGGCTTATTAGTAGCAAAGAGGCCAGGGAACAAATACATAGTATTTTCAGTAGCATGAAGAAAATATCACTATCGTATCAGACTTCTATACTCAGTTAATTTCAGAGTGAAGATACAGGGTTTTAGGTATATAAAAATGGAAGTGATTTACCACTGATAAGCTCTACCTGAAAATATAATAGGACAGATTTCAAGAAGAGGAAAATTGAACCTAGAATGAAGGCATGGGATGAATGAAGAAATGGTGACTAAAGAATCTAGTTAGCACATGGATAAATCTAAAACAAATATTGGTTATACAACTTTGACAATTATATTTAATTTAGGGAGGTAAAAACCAAATGAACTAAAACACCAGAAAAAATTAGGTGATACACAAAGCAGTGTCTTTGGCTAAAGTGTTCTAAGGTCTTTGTATCGCTAGAAAGGAGGGTGAGGATATTGATTAACTTGAAAAATCTGAAGAGAGAAAAAAAATAGTAGATAAATTCTCAGAAAATTGAAGAGTAAAAAAAGTGAAATAAAATAAACTTAATTAGTTTTATAGAAGATAAACAAAGGGGGTAAAAGTAGAAAGAAAATGCATGTTAAGCATAAAGCAATACCAAGATGATGTAAATAAATTCAAATAGCTCATTAATAGTCTTAATAAATGTTAGGAATAGAAGGATAATAAAGTTGAATATATCAGAAAATTTAAATGGTAAAAGAATACTATTTTAAAATACATGATGCCAATACATTTGAAAAATTAGACAAAACAATTTCCTAGAAAATAATAACTTACTAAAACTGACTCAAAATGAAATTTTCTACCTGCATAGGCTATTAATCGTTAAATAAACTGAATAAGCAGTTTAAAATATGCAAATTTCCTTTTTCAGCCTGAATGTCCCCTACTTGGGTACCATGTTCTTCATATGTAGACTTGAGGAATGCTGCCATTCCAACTGCTTTGCCTTGGCACTCTATCCATGTCTTCCCCCCCTTTATATAAATATCACTTATTATGTGTCAGCCTCTGTTCAGCTTCTTGTGATTAAAAAAATGAATCGATATGGTTCCTGACCCCGAGGAACCCACAGTCTAGTAGAAGCTCAGATAAATTCACCAACAATTTAGGAAAGTTAGAGGCATCATGACATGGGGTGTTCTAGGCACAGGGTGAGAATGGATATAGCAGTTCTTGATGTTCCAAAATGCAACATAGTGTTAGAAGTAAAGAGGTCACAGGTCATACTTTATTTTGTATTCATTTGTTTAAGATTTGAAAGTTCTCATTTGGAAATAATTTTAAACTTACAGAAAAGTTGCAAAACCATGACAAAAAGAAAGAGACCCCTGAAAAGACCCTATTCAATACTAATGATGGGCATGGAGGGCTGTACCCAATTCTACATGGTGTGGGGAGGAGAACAGATCAAAGAGAAGAACTTTCATTCGAGTTTAGCCCTCTGAAAAAAGTGTCCCTGGATGTTTTTTCACCAGGGCTGGGGTGGGGGACTCGACTATCCCATGACATCAGAAATCTACACTATATTCCCCCATGCTATCTCTTGAATTTATACTTCTCTGACTATCTAGCTTTTCCTGATTTCAAAGCTTTCTCAGGTCAAGATATCTGAGAGTTTCTAAGAGGCGTCCCTTCGCCAGTAAAGGATCCTTAAGTTTAGTACCATACACATAGGAAATGACATTTCTTTCTTATTTCACAGGCTTTTGAATACCTTTCCCAACAGATCAATTCTGGAAGTAGTTTGATACACAAATTCCGCTCTGGGAAAATGTGTTAAAAGATAATTTTTGTTAAAGCAGTTGTGGCATTCAACCAGCAGTGGTCCCGGGGAAACGAATCAGTCACAGAAGCACTATACTACTTTGTTCTAATTATAGAACCTCTCTGTGCCCCCAGATTAGACAGGTCACCTATCTTCTATTTCATTCTCGCTTCTTTAGTAAATCATTTTTTGCTAGATATACTTAAACTTTAAGCTGGACTAGAGTAAACCTATATTCCTCACATACTTTTACCTATTGCAACATTTCAGGCCCCAGTTTTTAAAAATAAAATAAAATTGTAACAATTATTGATGGTAGAGATTTCTTTATGTGGAGTATTTTATAATCCAGGGTAGGAATTTTATGTAATGCCAGAGTAGAGGAAAAATTTGAATTAAGGGAACATCTGCCTGACTGTAGGTCTTGAAAACTTGGTAAGATTGAGTGGAAGTTCATTGATAAGTTTCAAATCTCATGCTTTTTCCTCTTCCTCAATTCCTTGATAACTTTATTCTTGTTTTTTTTTTTTTGATTGGAGATGTTGGACCATCAGTCCTCTATTATATGACTAATCATCTTGGCAGATATTGAGTCTTTTTGTCTTTTCAAATTTCATGTGTGTCATGAGCCTCATTGGCCAGGAAAGGACCAGGTACCATGTCAGCTTCAGCTAATTGCTCACAATTTTCCCCATTAGCTTCTTTACAAATCATCTCATTCTGTCAGTTGGACTATGCGAGTCCCCATGTGAGTTAGTGAGTGTATGGAAAATTTTGTGTATGTGCTGGTGAGTGAGTGGGCATGTGAGTGGCTGACTGAGTGAGGGGTAGGGAGCTAGCAGCCAGGGTTCTCCCAGTACAGCGGCTGGTACCACAGTTGCTGGGCTTGGACCCTAGTGATTCCCAGGATGCAGAAGCTGAACAAGCGCCATTTTCTTTTTCTTTTCTTTTCTTTTCTTTTTTTTTTGAGTTGGAGTCTCACTATGTCGCCCAGACTGGAGTGCAGTGGCCGCTCCTGGCCACCGCAGCCTCGGCTTTTTTTTTTTTTTAAATCAACAAACCCTCCCTGGGAAGAAAATTCTGGGAGGGACTAAGTGGAGGCTCGTGAGCAGGCCCCTGGTACAACAGCTGGTGCTGCAGCTTCTCTGCTTCCTCCCTGGCTCTTCCCAGGTTGCAGAAGCCAAGCACCAATGTTTTTTTTAAATGGACAAAAGCAGCAGGGAGAAAAGACTGCCCTAAGCTCTCCCTCACCAGTGAAGCAGGGGAGAGACTTCTGGCTCCTGGTTTTGCCTCACCACTTCAGTGCCTGGCAGGGCACTGGCAGCAGTGGTTGCGGAGGGAGTCCAGAGGCAAAGTCTCACCGAAGAGGACAAGAGACGCACTCCACCACGATCTTGAAGACGGAGCAGGAAAGTGCTTTGTCTCACTCACCATGGAGCAACAAACCCAGTCTGTGTGACTGATAGATCAACTACTCAGGGATTGATCGTGACCCAGATGGAATATACTGAAAGCACAAATTTCGGAGGGACCTGATTAGTGCTAGGTTCTAGGTGCCCCAGCCCCTACCCTGATCCTGTCGTGGGACAAAGGGTGTGGCCAGAAAAGGCCGAGGAAGAACTCCAAAGAGCTCAGTTGTGAGTCCAGGGATGACCCAAACTCTCTCCTCTGAAAGTCACTCACACATCTGGGCCATGACTGAGAGGGACAAACCCAGGTGGAGCCTGGATGTCAGTTGCAACAGAAGAAGTCCATTCCAGTATAGACCTGGCTGGGGCACACCCCCCGCCTCCCCGCCCTCCCTTTCCCCCCCGTGAGTACATACTTGGGGAAGAGACAATTCTGTGCCTCCTCACCAGAGGAGATCTCCCTGACCATACAAGAGTGGGAGGGGAGGACTGCAGCCCCACCCACCTCCACTGCCCCTCCTCTTTCCCCCGCTTCAGGCACTGAGTGAAAAAGGTGGCTCTGCAGGACAGACCTGATTAGAGGAACAGAGCCTGCCACAAGAGGACTTTTTTTTTTTTTTTTTCAATTAAAAAAATTTTTTTTTAAATTTTGGACTGTTGTTAGTTCATCTTTTTAAAAAATATTTTTCCTTTGTGCATGAATGTGTATGTGAGGGTTTCACATGCTCCTCCCTCAAATATTTTTTTCTTTCTTTTTCTTTATCTTTCTTCTTTTGTCATTTTCTGTTTATGTGTGTATGTGAATGATTGAGTGTTCAATTTCAATTTTTGTTGTTGTTGTTGGTATGTTTTTGCTCTTTTGTTCTTCTGGGTTTTTTTAATTTGCATTTTTTATAGCTTAAGTTGTGTGTCAAAATATGTGTGAGGGTTTGACCTGAATTCCATTTATTTTCCCCCTCTGGTCTTTCTGTTTTTATTCTCTATTCATTTTATGCTAGGCATGTGTGTATTTAGTTTTCTGGGTTTTGTTGTTGTTGTTTGTTTTGTTTCACTTTGTTGTTATTCCAATTTGTTTTGGGGCATGTGTGTATGTCCATGTGTGAGTGTGTTCAGTTGTTTTTTGCATTGGTTTCTGCTTTGCATTGTCATATAGAGTGGTGGTGAGGAATAGATCTCAGGAAACATATACCAAAGAAAGTGAACATTGTAATTTGCAAGTAGTTTCTGAATTCTAGCACCCCATTCCCTCCTTTATTCAAATTTCAAAAACTCTAAGAGACAGCCAAGCTTCCCATCCATCATCCTATTTCACAATGGAACAATTCCAGAGCCCGGATCAGGGAAGAATAGAGGACTGAGCAAACATCAGAAGGGAAAGCATCTCCCACTGATACTGAATAACAGAACTAAAGAGAAAAACAAGAGATCTTTCACAAACGAGGAAAAATCAAAGGAAGACCTCAGGCAATTTCAAGTGTACCAAAGACAAAACTCCTGAAAAATCAGACCTTGGTGCCCAAACAATGGAAGTCACCAATGACTGGCCCCAGAATATGACAACGATTAGGGAATGGATGGAAAGAGTGAATAAGACTCAAGAAAGACACAATGCAGCACTGAAAGAACTTGTAACAGAGATTTTGGCAATACAAAATCTCATCCAGGAAATAAATAACAAGATGACAAGCATGGAAAGCAGAATTACTCTAGTTGAAGAAAGAATCTTAAAATTTGAAGACCAGAACATGGAATTAACCTGATCTGTATAAAACATAGAAGGAAGACTCAGAAAGAAAGAACAAAGCCTACAAGAGATGTGCAGTTACATCAAGAAGCTGAAACTATGCTTCATTGGTATCCCAGAAGAAGAAAGAGAAATGGAGAACAACTTGGAGCAAGTATTCCAGTAGGTAATCTAAGAAAACTTTCCCCATCTCACCAGAGACGTGACTAGTCAAGCACAAGAGATATAGAGAACCCCCAAAGACATCAAATAAGAAGAACAACACCTAGACACATAATAATTTGCCTACAAAAAGTAGGCATAAAAGAAAAAAATCCTAAAGGCAGCAAGAGAAAAAGGTCAGACTACATACCGGGGAAAACCTGATTAGAATTCTGATTAGAATAGCAGTAGGCTAATTGGTAGAAACACTACAAACAAGAAGGGCCAGGAGCCCTATATTCAAAGTCTTCAAAGATAAACAACTTAAACCAAGAATTTCCTCTCCAGCCAAGCTCAGTTTCATCAGTGGTGGAGAATTGAAATCCTACCCAGACATCCTATCCCTAAGAGATTATGCGACTTCCAGACCAGCTCTAAAGGAGACACTTAAAAAGGTATTAAGCACAGAAGAAAGAAAAAAAAAATGAATGACCACACACTTCCCAAGAGAACAGCAGAACACAGAATCAACAGAGAGTACAGTGCAACAAGAAACTTGAAAACACACACATACATTAACCCCAAAGCCAAAGAAAACAAGCAAACAAAGAAAAAACTTTATAAGAACCTCATGACTACAATAAGCAATCACATTTCAATAATCAGTCTGAATGTGAATGGACTAAACGCACCACTGAAAAGACATAGAATGCCAAACTGGATAAGAAACCATGACCCAATTATTTGTTGCATCCAGCAGACTCATCTTACTATAAGGGATGCACACAAACTCAAAGTTAAAGGATAGAAAACGAGTTTCCAGACAAATGGATTACAAAAGAAGGCAGGCATTGCAATCTTAATATCAGACAAAACAACCTTTAAGCTATCAAAAATTTAAAAAGATGCAAAAGGACACTACATAATGATAAAAGGTTCCATCCATCAACAAGAAATATCCATCCTAAACATATATGCACCCAACACAGGGGCACCAGCATTTATAAAACAACTACTAAGTAAACTCAAAGAAGATATTGACTCTAACACTATTTTAGCAGGGGACTTGAATACCCCACTAACTGCCCTATATAGATCATCAAGGCAAAAAATCAACAAGGAGATCCAGAACCTAAACTTGACACTCGTCCAAATGGACTTAATAGATACCTGCAGATTATTCCACCTAACAACCACAGAATATACACATTCTACTCATCACCACATGGAATGTACTCCAAGATCAATCACATCCTTGGCCATAAATCAAGCAAAAACAAATTCCATGAGGTTGAAATCTTGCCATGCACATTCTCAAATCACAGTGGAGTAAAAATAAATATCAACATCAACAACATTTCTCCAAAGTCTGCAAAGATATGGACACTAAACAGCATGATGCTGAACAACTACTGGGTCAACACTGAAAACAAAGCAGAAATTAAGATTCCTGGAAAGAAATGAAAATAAAGAAACATCTTACCAAAACCTCTGGGATACCATGAAAACAGTTCTAAGAGGGGAATTTATATCTTTATGAGTACGCACCAAGAGAATGGAAAGATCAAAAGTGGAGAGCCTAACAAATCACCTAAGGGAGCTAGAAAGAGAAGGTCACAAAAACTCTAACTTTAACAGAAAAATCCAAATCACCAAAATAAGAACACAAACATGGGACATAGAAGACAAAAATATTATAGAAAACATCAACAAAATAAAAGCTTGTTCTTTGAAAGAATTAACAAGATTGATGGACCCCTAGTCAGAATGACCAAGAAAAAGAGAGAAAAAGCCCAAATAAACATAATCAGAAATACAAAAGATCAAATCACATTTCTTTTGACCCTGAAGAAATACAAAATATTATCACAGATTACAGAAATCACATTTCTTCTGACCTGAAATACAAAATATTATCAGAGATTACTGTTTACAGCAATATGGAAACAAACTTGATAACCTAAATGAAATGGAGGACTTTCTGACATCACACAACCTCGCCAGGTTGAAACAAGAAGACATTGAGACACTAAATAGACCTGTAACAACCCAGCAAATTGACTGTCATACGAAAACTACCTACAAAAAAAAAAAAAAACCTTGGTCTGGATGGCTTTCCAGCAGAATTCTACAAGATATATAAGGAGAAGCTGATACCAATCCTTTTGAAAGTATTCCAGGCAACTGAGAAAGATGGAATTCTCCCCAAGTCATTTTAAGAAGTTAACATCACATAGACACTCAAACCAGGTAAAGATCTAACAAAAAAGAGAACTACAGGCCAATATCACTTATGAACGTAGATGCAAAAAACCTCAGTAAGATTCTAGCAAATCAGATCTAAAAACCCATCTCAAAAGTCATCCACCATGACCAAGTAGACTTAATCCCCAGGATGCAGGGTGGGTTCAACACTCGCAAGACCGTAAATGTCATTAAATATATCAACAGATGTAAAAACAAGCACCACATGATTATCTCATTAGATGCAGAAAAAGCTTTTGATAAAATTCAACATGCCTTCTTGATAAAAACCCTCAAACACCTAGATGTAGAAGGAATATACCTCAAAATAGTAAGTGCCAGCTACATAAACCCACAGCTAACATATTGCTAATAACGTGACTTCCTGTTTTCCTATTTGGATACCCCTGATTTCCTTCTCTTGTCTAATTGCCTGGGTTAGGACTTCCAACACAATATTGAACAAGAGGGAAACAAAAACTGGAAACATTTTCCCTAAAAACTGGAACAAGAGAAGGCTGCCCACTCTCACCCCTCTTGTTCAATATTGTGTTGGAAGTCCTAACCCAGGCAATTAGACAAGAGAAGGAAGTCAGGGGTATTCAAATAGGAAAAGAGGAAGTCAAGTTATCCTCTTTGTTGATAATACAATCCTATACCTTGAAAATCCAAGAGAATCTGTCAAAAACCTGCTTCCACTGATAAAGGACTTTGGCAAAGTCTCAGGTACAAAATAAATGTGAAAAAGACAGTTGCATTCCTATACAACAACAAGCAGGCAGAGACCCAAATTAAAAACACAATACCATTCACAATAGCCACAAAAAAAGAAAGAAAACAAAAAGAAATACCTTGGTATCTTCCTAACCAGAGAAGTGAAAGACCTTTACAATGAGAACTACAAAACGCTGCTCAAAGAAATCCAAGAAGACACAGACAAATGGAAAAATATTCCATGCTTGTGAATAGGAAGAATCAACATTGTTAAAATGTCCATCCTACCAAAGGCAATCTACAGATTCAATGCAATACCCATTAAGTTACCAACATCATTCTTCTCAGACCTTGAAATAACAATACAGAAATTCATATGGAAACATAAACGACCATGAATAGCCAAAACAATTCTTAGCAAAAGAAACAAAGCAGGACATATTACACTTCCAGACTTCAAACTTTACTGTAAGTCTACAGTAATCAAAACAGACTGGTATTAGTACAAGAACAGGCACATAGAGCAATGGAACAGGATAGAGATTCCGGAAGCAAAGCCTCAATTCCTCAACCAACTCATCTTTGACAAAGCCTCCAACAACAACCACTAGAGAGAGGAGAACCTATTCAGTAAATGGTGCTGGGAAAACTGGCTGATCACATGCAGAAGATTGAAGCAGGATCCCTACCTATCATCACACACAGAAATTAAATCTAAATGATTCAAAGACCTAAATGTAAAACCTCAAACTATAAGAATCTTAGAAAATGCAAGAGACACCCTTATGGAAATTGGAACTGGCAACTGATTCCTATTCAGAACCCTAAATGCCCATACCTTAAGAAATAAGATAAAGTGGGACCTCATCAAACTAACTAACAAGCTTCTGCAAAGCAAAAGAAACCATCAAGAGAGCAGGAAGACAGCCCACAGAGTGGGAGAAAATATTTGCCAAGTATATATCTGACAGAGGCCTAACATCTAAGATCTACAAGGAACTCAAACGCACCTAAAGAAAAAAAAAAACAAACAGAAACAAATAGCCCCATTAAAAAGTAGGCAAAAGACATGAAGAGACACTTCTCAAAAGAAGATATATGGGCAGACAACAGATACATGAAAAAGTGCTCAGCCTCACTCATCATCAGAGACATGCAAATAAAAACCACATTGAGACACCACCTGACCCCAGTAAGAATGGCTGTCATTAATACAACAACAAACAAAAAATAATACAACAAGCAACAGATGCTGGCAAGGATGTGGAGAAAAAGGAATGGTTCTACACTGCTTGTGGGAATGCGAACCTCTTTGGAAGACAGTGTGGCAGTATCTGAAAGAACTAGAAATTGATCTTCCATATGACCCAGCAATTCCCCTATTGGGAATATACCCGGAAGAACTCAAATCATTCTACAAAAAAGACACCTGCACACGTATGTTTGTTGCAGCTCTAGTCACAATAGCAAAAACATGGAACCAACCATATTGCCCTTTGAAGCTGGACTGGATTAAAAAAATGTGGTACATATACACATTGGAATATCATGCAGCCATAAAGAAGGACAAACATGGACTTTGCAGCAACTTGGATGAATTTAGAGTCAATCATACTCAGTGATCTATCACAGAAACAAAGAACAGAGTACCATATGTTCTCACTCATAAGCGGATCTTGAACAATTATAATACTATAAGAAAGCAATTGGCAGTAATGGGAAACTGTCAGGGGAGGGAGGGTGGGATTGGCAGCTGAGGGAAACTGCTAGGGGAAGGAGGGGCATACCTCATCAACAAGGTTACCTGCATAATCAACATTTGTATACCTAACCCTGAATTGTACCCCACACCTTTATCATAAAAAATAAAATAAAATTACCAGTGATTGAAATTTTTTGGAGTTTGAAATAATGTTTAACTATGGTTATACACTAAGGTCACCCAGAGAGCTTTGAAAAATCCCAATGCTCAGGCCATATCCTATGCCAATTAAATCCAATTTCTGGGGGCAGAATCCAGGTATCAATAATCCTTAAAGCTTCTGGGTGATACCAACATGATGCCAAAATTGACAACCACTGTTTAGTGCCATGTTTCTTAAACTTAGGGTGCACAGAGATTAGCTGGGTATCTTGTTAACATGCACGTTCTGGTTTTTTTCCTCTGAGGGCCTGAGGTTCTGTAATTTTTATGGTGATCAAAGGTGGTACTAATAATGCCAGTCTGCAGACATATTTTAAATAGCAAGGTACTTAAAGACTCTAAGGCAGCTCTTGCTTCTCAGCTCTGTTTAACATAAAACAGGGTGTTGCCTACCTGAAGTGTAGACCAGTTTAGTACTGGACACTGATATAGACAGGAGTGACGTAGCAGTGACTCAGCTCTACTGTTTTGGAGCTTCTGTGATTTCAGGGCCCCAGTGGGTCTCCATAAACTTCCAGGGTGGAACTGAGGGAAAGTGATTTCCTTGACTCTCTAGATTCAGAATAGGAGACTGCCCTACCCCTCTTTATAATTCCCCCAAGAGTTAGGATCAGGTACCTTCAGGAGGAGAAGCTAAGGAAAGTGTATTTTAGATATTTTAAGACAAGAAGACCAGCATCTAATGTGTTTACTGAAAAATAAACCCTGTTGACACAGGCTTGAGAGCTTGACGACTTTTTAAAATTGATGTTTCATAGAAGCAGAAACAGCTTTTTCCTGGGGTGAAAACAGTGGAAAAAAACTGGGGGAAAGACTGTGGTCATGTTTGAGCAAAATGAGAAAAACTTGGCTGAACTGGGTAAATTGTACTGGGTAAATTGTATCAGCCTTCTCTCTAGAGAAGCTCAGCATTCCAGTGTCCCTTTTTGTGAATGTTCTAATGAATAATAATAAAAATAAAACACTTCTGTATGCTATTTACAGAAGTAAGCCAATTCTTTATTTAAAACAAAACGCATAACAATTCACAAGAGACAGTTTTTATATCCTCGTTTAACCTGCTGCCTCTAGCAGACCTCAGAAGGAACAAATGAAGTTCATCTTTCACTGCTTTCAAATGTGCTTCCTGAAACAGTTAATCAGATAAAATGGCCATGCAGCTTGGTAGGACATACAAACATGAGCTCGGATTTTAGTCTGTGTAAACTGTGGTTCTGATCCTTCTTCCCTGAGTAACCTTGGACAAGTCCCTTAACTCTTCAAAGTCTGTGATTTGTTATCTATAAAATGGGTTTTTGAGAGGATTAAAGGTGACCTTTTGAAAATTCCAGGTTTATATCAAGAGCTTAATCATTGATAGCTATTAGTATTTTTAAAATTTGTATTGTGTTGGGCTCGGTGGCTCAGCCTGTAATCCCGCGCCTTTGGGAGGCTGAGGTGAGTGGATTGCCTGAGCCCGTGGGTTCGAGACCCGCCTGGGCAGCGAGACCTCATCTCTACAATAAATCAAAAAATCAGCCGGGTGTGGTAGCGCATGCCTGTAATTCCGGCTACTTGGAAGGCTGAGGTGGAAGGATCGCCGGAGCCAGCAGGTCGAGGCTGCTGTGGCCGGGAGCGGCCACTGCACTCCAGTCTGGGCGAAAGAGTGAGACTCCAACTCAAAACACACACACATACACACACACACACACACACACACACACACACACACACACACGCACACATTTGTATTGTTTCTTGACACTTTTGTTTTAGTTGTTTTCAAATTAATTAATCCCCAAAATAAAAGGATGCTAAAGATCATTTAGTAGCTGAGAGATGTTTGAAACGTTCCTGGGCTCTCTAACACTCAGATTCTGGGAAATGAAAGACTAAGTTGCAAAATGTTGAGTATTTAACCCTCAGAGAAGGAAAGGTGCATGGAATTGTTGTTCCTTCCCACTTTCTTCTCCTTCTTTCCTTCCTGGGTGGGGTTGGAATAAGAAGCTCAAATCAGCCATTGCTTTGTTAACTCTGGTGTATCAGCATGGCTCTTTGAGCTATGGTTGCTGTGTCTTTTAGTTTTGGCCCCCTCCCCTACTTTGGGGAGATGAATCTCTGGTCTCTCTCTCTAATTGACATTCTAGTCATTGTTTTGTTAAGCACTGACCAGGCCATGTGTTCTTTGAGCTATGGTCGCCATGTTTTCTAAGCTTTGGTCCCCTCCCCTACCTTGGGGAGGTGAATCTTCTATCTCTCTAATTTACTTTCTAAATAAACTGTATTTTCTAATCTAAAAAAAAAGAAGCTTAGGACTAGGTGAATGCACAAGTAGTTTGGTCTGGGGCAGAGGGTATCTGTAGGTTTTGGCTGAGGGTGGGTGGCAAAGGAGAGTTTATCTCAGGAAGACTGAAGAGCGGGGTCTCCAGGGAAACCAGAGAATGTAAACCCTTCTTCTGCATTTCTGAAGAACAGGCAGGACCCAGATCTGTTGTCTTCTGCAAGCCCAGCTTGTGTGGGCTGCTTTTCAAGGTACTCTTGAGTTTCTATAATGGGCATCTCAACAGATGAGCTGTACAACATAATTATGTACATGAATTTGCCATTTCTTATTCCAAGGTTGAATATTTCATGGTTGAGAAAATATATAAAATGCAGTGGCCTTGGGTTTATCCTTCTTCCAGAGAGGTTACTTCTTCAGCCCAAAAAGCTCACAATTAAGAAGATGAGGCTTTTGATCATTCAATTTAAACTTTGAACTGTGGCTTATTTTAAACCAGCTGTATCATTAATTTGAAGATTGGATTTCATATTTTATGTTTAAAAATGCTACTCACTGAAAATAAATTAAAAACACAGTCTTTCAGGCAGACAGCAGATACTTTCACTGCTGTCCTGCTCATTGTGTCCTTCCCTTTAATAAATTATACTTAATAATAAATATTCCCTTTAATAAATCTACCTTAAAAGTTGTCTTTCAAAAATTTTAGCCTCAGAACAAATGTCTGTTTTTATGATTTAAATTTAGTCCTAATTCATCCTTAAAGATGAACTGTGTTTTATTCTAAGAAGTAAAGAGTCAGAGAAGTATGAGAAAGATAAACTTTAAAGTGAGTCCCTTTGTTTTTTGTGAGGGTTAGCCATATACTGGATGGCTGAAATTTTTGAGACAAAAAATAATAGTTGTGATGTGGTATCTATTGTGTGCCACACAGTTCATGAGGGGAGGTTAAATTTTATTTATTATGTGCCAGAAATTATTCCAGGCCACTTTCATTACTTTCTTATTTAGTTTTCACAATAACTCAGTGAAGGAGGCATAAGGTAATCATCTATAGAAATCTGTGAGGGAATTGTTACAGAGTTTCATTATATTCCTTAACATTTGTAGCTAATAAGTGGTTGAGCTAGAATCAAACACAGATAGTTACATTAAATAATACTGTGGCAAAAGATGACCACTAAACATTAGCAGCTTATGCAACAAAGGTTTTCCTCATTCACTGTAATGCCTACTGCTGTTTGGCTATGGCTTGGCTTTGGATTCATATCTTTCTATGCCTCTTTTGTCTCATGGCAGAGAGAGAAGATGGAGAAGAGAGCCATACAATGTCCTACTTCCACATACAGCTTATTGGGCAGAGCAAATCACATGGCCAAGTCTGCATTGTTGTGATGGGAGGAAAAGATGGAGAAGTATCAGCCTCTCATAGGCAGTGAACATTGGATACAACAATACAACATACTATACCAAGTTTTACTCAAAGTATAGTGCTCTTCCCATTCCACCATATTATATAGATGTTTTGTAAACTATAGTGTTATGCAAACTTGGCTATTCCTGTTATTGCTTACACATTTATAAAACCATATGTTTCAAATTTTGGTTTTGACTTCAAGTACTATTTATACCAAGATTTACATAAAAAGAAAGTATCATTGTGGAGATGATAAGTCTCAGTGCCTATCCGGATCCTAATTTTAGAAAGTATATAGTTTTCAGTATATCTAAACATGCTGAAAGGTATTTTATGGAATTTATGTTATGGAAATTGTGATCAGTCACAACTACTAAGTCACAACTACTAAGAAACCCACTAAGTTTAGTCATGTTTACCCAATGATTCCATGACAACAGTGTCCTCCATCCTCCTTCCTTGCCCAATCATCCTTCAGACCCAATCTCAAGGCAGTCCTTACACTGGCATTATCCCTGAGGCCCTCCAACATGTATCCCAAGGGTTCATGAGAACATGCATAAAATACATTAGAAGTTCTGACTATGCCTTTAGAATTCCAAGTATCCCAATTTATGCCTGTGGAGAATGTCTTGCTATTGGAAGAAAAGGGGGCACGGAGGAATTTTCTTTCATCACAAAAATAAATTCAGTAAACACAATGACATATTGTACTATTCCAAGAAGCTCAAAATACTTCCAAAGACGGACAGTATCCTGGTGAGGGCAAGAATATGGTCTTCCATTCCAGCTGTGCTGTCAGTACAGCACCACCTGCTTTTCCCATACACCCACAAGCAAACACACCCTAAGCAAATATGTTGAGCATCATTTCAAACCACAGTGGAAGGTACAACTACTAGCAGTTGTCTTAAAATGAAGATGGACACAAGAACAATTTGGTAAGGGAACTAATATTTACTGAACTTTATGATAAGATGAACATGTTTTATGGGCTTTGCATGTGTACCAAAGACAAGCTATTTTATATTTTCATGGCTCAGTTTTCCTATATGTATTAATAACAACAACAAGTTGTTGAATTCCTTAACTTTCTGAATTATACTTTCCTCATCTTTAAAATAAGAATGATATTTAATTTAAGGGCCATTAAAATGTATAAAGATAAAAGACACAGACTGCCTAACATGTTGGTAATACAGAGAAGGCCACTGTGATGGTCAATTTTATGTGTCAACTAGAGTAGGCCCAAGTCCCCATTTATTCAATCAAAAACTAAGTTAACTGTTGCTGTGAAGGTAGTTACATTTAACATCTATAATCAGTTGATTTTAAGGGGGATTAGCCTAGCTAATCTGGGTGAGCCAGAATCAATCAATTGAAAGGCCTTGAGAACCCAACTGAGGCTTCTCTATTAAAGAAATTTTACCTGTGGACAGCAGCTTTGGCATGTGTCTGAGGGTTCCAGCCTACCCTTCTTGTGCTTCGGATTTTGTACTTGCCTAGCCATTCCCCACAACTGGGCAAGCCAATTCTTTGCAATACATCTTTAGATAGACAGACAGATGGATAGGTAGGTAGGCAGATAGATAGACAGACAGGTGAGTGAATAAATGGGCTCCTTAGGAGACAGTGAATTCCTTATCATTGATGAGTATAAAGAGATGCTAGATGACCATTTGAACATGTTTCAAGGGGATTCAGAAAGCAAGTTGTGATTAGCTTTGAGGGGCTTTAAATTTCTTTCCAACTGAATTCATGAGTTCTGTTTGCCAGTTGTTCCCATTAACATTCGTGGGGTATTTAGGCTCAAAAGAAGGAAGAATGTGCAATAGCTAAGGATAAATATTAAACAGCGGCTCAGAGATATAAGGATTTTTCTAGGGAACCCAATTACCATCTTTTCTGGGGTGTGAGAAGAATGCTAAACTCAGACTTTGACCCTCACAGTACAGAAGACCAGTCACCTTGAAAGGTCCTACTTTAAAACTACTAGATATTAGATACAATATTATATTTAAAGATATTGCTTGGTATTTCAGGAATTAAAGAACAAACTCCAAGACGCATGAAATCCCAAGTTGAGGAAATCAAAACATAGGGTGTTCTGCCAGAAAAATACATATTTTTACATTTGACCAACAAGGGAAGGCTTTGTGAAGAAAGGAGTGACAGAATGGTGAGGACGCTGGCAGGAGAGGGATGTGTTTGAGCAGTGGGGCCCCTCTCTAAAGTCAGATATATGTCGGTACATATTCCAGCACTACAGATGGTATTTTAATCTGAGGGACTTGGTGAGAATAAATGAGAATAAATAGAGAAATCCCCAAAATGAGCCTTGTGGCCTCCAATATTTAGACTGAGGAGATGAGGAGGAATGATCCTTGATTCCTGGGAAGGTGCAAAAGTAAGGTAGAAGGAAATCTAAAGGGGGTGGTGTCTGGAAACCAAATGATGAAAGCGTTTCTGGGAAGGTAGAGTGATGAACAGAATCAAATGCAGTTAGGGCTAAGATAATATTCAGAGTCTATAATATAAAGTCTTTGGATATCTTCACAAAATCACTTTCTGTGGTGTATCTGGGTGTAAAGCCTTATTAGAGAAGGTTTAGTTGCTCATTGTCAAGTCTTCAGACAGTCACCTACAAAACCACACTCCTAACATCTTTCTAGTTTATTTTCAGCCCTCCTAGTTTATGTTTGGTGTTAGAAATTCTTTAGTTTACAGCTATGTAAATAAGGACTTATTTAGTCGTGCCAAAAGTCATATGAACAAAGCAGGTAACTTAATACAATGCTCAATAAAAAGCTCAGACACAAGAAGTAACACCATTAATAACAGTAACCGCTGTTATCAAACAACAAAAATAAAAGACAAAAAGGGCCTCAGCTTTCTAGACTCGCCCTGCGGCCCGGGGTCTTCGGCCCACCCAAACCCTGTCAATCAGGTGGGCCTCCAAGACTGGCTCCCAACAGGTTTAGTTGTTCATTGTCAAGTCTTCAGACAGTCACCTACAAAAACACACTCCTAACATCTTTCTAGTTTATTTTCAGCCCTCCTAGTTTATGTTTGGTGTTAGAAATTCTTTAGTTTACAGCTATGTAAATAAGGACTTATTTAGTCGTGCCAAAAGTCATATGAACAAAGCAGGTAACTTAATGCAATGCTCAATAAAAAGCTCAGACACATCCCTAGTGGACAGAGTTTCAGAAGATATACTTGTCTTTATTAAGTATTTAAGTACACTGAAGAGAATAATAGAAATGACTTTGGAAATATTTATTAATCTAGTCCTTGCTGAGAAATAAGTCATTAGGTGATTCCTGTGAGAGAAGCTGAACCACGACTGTAGAGATAAGTATGAACAATTACAAAGAGTTCAAGAGATGCTGGTTATGTACATCCCTACAATCTTGACTACTTTCCCAAGCACATTTACCTAGTACAGGGGAGTAAAGAAATATTCACTAAGAAGCTCCTAGGTAGAAGTATGTTACACCCTTGTGTATAGTAACCCTACAACAACATTATGGAGTTAACACTATTGACCCCATTTTATGGGTAAGGAGATGGTAACTTAGAAGTAGAGTACCTTGCTCAATGACTCACAGATAGTCGAGTCAGATTCCTGATTTGATTCTGGCTTGAAAGGTCATGCTCAGAAAATTCTATCCCTCATAGTCTTCTATCTTTATAGTCTTCCTATCAATTTCAAATATCCCCTGTCCACAAAAGTCCTCTTATATTCATTTTTTCCATTGGACTAGTGATCCTCTGCTGTGCCCAGGGTATATCAGAATCACCTCAGGTATGGTATAGGGTGTGTATTGGGTGGGTGTGGGGGGTGTCTTTATAAATTAATTGGGACATTCTTCTCTCAGCCTACCATTTAGATTTCTTAATAGGGGCCTTTCTCTCCTTCTATTCCTACAGCAAGAATTATTATTGTCATTAGCCTGTGATGCTGATAGAGTTCTTCTTGATCTCTGGGTGTACTTGTGTGAATGAGATCTGGAACAACTAAACTGTGAAATTATTGAGGGAATGTCTTCTATCTCAGGCCTCTAGTGACCAGTGCAGCACCTGAAACAAAATAGGTGCACAATAAGTATTTGTTTGACGAACGAGCAAACCATGAACTCTCTCAGTGCATGGACCATATCTTTTATCATATGTGCTTGGCCCATAGTTTGTGCTTCATAATGCTATTAGAATTAATAAACAACTAAATGAACAACCAGTATAATTTTTACTAACAAATTCAGCTGTGTTTGACATTGAGTTGGTTACTTCTTTCTCTTTTAGTGAATGACTGAGCCCTTTACCTTTGACATTCAACCTAGAATTCTCATATACATAAGGACTTTTAAAGATAGTAATGGGAACTGAAACTTATTTTCTACATTCCAAGAAGGCTAGCAAATAATACATTTACTCATATGAAGGTTAATTAAAATGACAAATTGCTTTTTCTTTTGACTGGAGTATATCAAGTTAGTATGTGGTAACTTACTGCTTCCACATCATAAACTCTGATTGGCTGATAGATACCTTTGATTAATAAAAATAATGAGATAAATTAGCTGTTGCTAAATAAATGCAGGTTGTTTGTTACATAAAAGTCTTTCAAAGCATGGTCTGCATAGAAAGAAACACATTAAAAAGGTATCTTTTCCTTTACCCTCTTAATAAGGGAGCAGGCATGAAAAACACAGGTAAGAGGTCTAAGCCATCTAAATCAGATTGATATATATAATCAACCTTGGATTCTGAGAGCTAGGTTTTAGTGTTTTCCTTTAGATTTTGCAAATGGAATTTTAATTAGTTTCCTTGTTCTAAAACTCCAAGAGGCGAGTTGTCTTTATTTCTCCACTTCTGAGAGCTAATGAGGCCTAGTGAGGTTAGGTGACCTTCCAGCAGCCGTAGACCACACAGCCATAACTGGAACTCTCTGCTCAGTTCCAGGCCAACCACTTAGTTCACATGGATAATCTTTCTTCTTGATGTAATGAGGAGGAACATGTTAATGATGAATAGTTAACTATTTCTTCAACAAATATTTATTATGCACATATTGTATGCCATTTGGACTTTGAGACACCCAGCTGGGAGAATGGCAGCTTATCAGAGGAGACAAAAGGGAGGCTTGAGGACACCACCAAAGAATCTCAAAGGGAGACTTCTAAACAGATTCATCTCCCTTGAATGTTTGTGGGTTTGGGAGTTCAAATACTTTTATCTGGCACTAGGCATTCTGTAATGGGGCCTGCCTACTCTTCCTTCACAATTTCTTTATGTTCCTTCATGCTCCAGCCATAAAGGGCTCATGACCTTTTTTTCATCACACCACCCTCATGCATATTCATTGTCTCTGCTCATTCTGCTCCCTCAGCTTAGAAAGAATCAACAGTTGGAAACAGAGTGAAACTTACCCATCTTCAGGTGAAATATTTCCCTCTGCTTTTGCATCTGTAAAGTTACTTATTCTAGGCCTCCCAGCAGGGTAGTCACTTATAGGCCTGTCTCTACCATTAAATGAAGTTCCCCGAAGCAGAGCCAAGCCTCACTCATCTTTCTACCACTAAAAAGTCCAATCTTTGATCTTGACCACTTTCATACATGCCATGTGTTAGACCTCTTTTCTTGTATCTAATTTTTTTGAAGGTAGAAAAATCTAGGAGGATCTTTGGGTACTTTCAGGAGATAGAATTTGGAAGCAAAAAATATAAAGCTTGAGAACTTCAGAGCAAGATGGTAAATTAAAAGGAGGGTATGTGAGAACATGGCCCAAATCCTCCAAAGGGATGTTGGGAGCCCTAATAAAGAAATAAAACACATATGTTTCCTCTGATCTGCTGTGATTATGATGACCTTTGAATATGTCTTTGATTGTGATGAGATTCTGAGAGTATCTGTGATTGCCAGAGATTACTAAGTAAATTTAGGATTTTTGATAGACTCAAGAATGCACCTGCTTATCAGGTAGTTTCACTTTCCTTATCCCAGTGACCCAATGTTATAGGAAAAGAGACCAGTGCCACTGAGAAGCAGTCATAGCAGTGGACATTTTGGGAGAATCCCATACTAAGCTTTTTCTAGGTTGCTGTGTGCCTGGTGTGATAATAACAGATCACTAGCTATCTTTTAGATGTGAAATTACGTTATTGACAGGACAAGAATTATTTGTGCTCAATGTCAGATTTGGAAACAGGTACAGATTAATTGAGTGACTTGCTCTGGGTCACACAGCTCATCACAAGGGATCTGAGGTGCTGCACACTGTATCTTTAGTTCCATGCCAATGTCTTCCTGCAACATCCTCCCTGTTGAATGTCTGTGTGTTGGGAGTACAATCTCTTTCCAAACTTTAATTGTAATAGCAGTAACATGTTCCATTTTCACTGCATAGTTCAAGCTTATAGCTAATGAACAAGCATTGTTATTTTTTCTCCATTGTGCTTCATTCTAGACATATCACACTACCAACAGCTACTTTATTGGTTTAGAGTAAATTATTCAGCTCTTAATTACCATATTATGAATGTTTAATTTTTGCCCTGATATTGTCAGAGAGAAAACGTGCCCTTGCATCAGTGGGCTCTGGTCCTGAAATGTGATTCCACATTCCCTTCCCCAGCAAGAGCAGCCACTTTCACAGAGGACCTGAGGTCATGCATAGTTTTCACTTAAGGATTCCACAATTCTGTAAGATGGGAATAACACTCCAATCATCCAGGGGTGGTGAGACAGCAAATGAGATCCTTAAGGAAAGGATCTAACAGTGCCTGACATTTAGTCTCAATAAATTGCTGTTTCATTCAGATTCTATTATATATGAAAAACTTCATAGACCTTTTAAAACTAACATATACATGCCTGTGAATATGACATATGAAAATATGGGAATCATACTAAGAGACTGTGATTAAAGCAGGCAATTACTGATTTCTAGCATATCTGGGGAAGTATAATGCTCAAAATACTTTTCAGGGATCCAGGGAGTCATTTCAAGAAATGAGAAAATATTCAATTATATATATGTGTGTGAGTGCATATGTGTGTGTGTGTTTGAATTAAGTTTCCTATAATTAAAGTGAAAGAGAAGTCAAGAAGTTTTATAGCAAAGCAAATAATTTCTACTATATATATATGTGTGTGTGTGTGTGTGTGTATACACATATATAGTAGATCTATTATATATATATACATATATACACTATGTATATAGTATACTATATATATATTTATAATAATAATAATATATATTTTTTGAGTTGGGTTTTTACTCTGTCATTCAGGCTGGAGTAGTAGTGGCACAATCATGGTTCACCACAGCCTTGCCCTCCTGGGCACAGGAGATCCTTCAACCTCAGCCTCCCAAGTAGTTGGGACTACTGGTGTGCACCACCATGCCTGGCTAATTCTTTTATTATTATTATTATTTATTTTGTAGAGATGAGGTCCTATTATGTTGCTTAGGCTGGTCTCAAACTCCTGGACTTGGGCAATCCTCCCATCTCTGTCTCCCAAATTGCTCCCATCACGCCCAGCCAATTTTCTACTATATATTAATAATGATAGTGTGTGTCATTTTTATAAGTTCACAGTCTCTCTAGGCTCTTAGGATTCCCTTATTCTCCACATTTGAATCATGATAAGATTCTCTTTATTCTGCCTTCTAATTTTCAAAATCTATCTCCTCCTCCTCATTCCCATTGCCGTTTTCCTAGTTCTTGCTGTCATCACTTGCTAGGAGGACCACTGCACTATGTTCCTGATAGGATTTCCCTCTGTGGTTACCCCTAACCCACCTTTCACATGAGCACCAGCGTGACCTAACACCAACACCTGACCACATTAGTTCTCAGCTTAAAACCTTTCCACAACTCTGGATTCTTCAGCAGTATCTCTCACGCTTTCCATAGAAGGGTACATACTATGAATAGACACTTCTCAAAAGAAGACATACGAGCAGCTAACAGATACATGAAAAAACGCTCAGCCTCACTCATCATCAAAGAACTGCAAATTAAAACCACAATGAGATACCATTTAACTCCAGTCAGGATGGCCATCATCAATAACTCAGAAAACAACAGATGCTGGAGAGGATGTGGGGGAAAGGGAACACTCTACACTGTTGATGGGAATATAAACTAGTACAACCTCTGTGGAAAATAGTTTGGTGATTCCTAAAGGATCTACAAATTGACCTTTCATATGACCCCACAATCTCCCTACTGGGAATTTACCCAGAGGAACTTAAATCAGTCTATAAAAAAGATACCTGCACATGCATGTTTATTGAAGCATTCACAATAGCAAAAACATGGAATCAAACATGCTGCCCATCAAAAGAGGACTGGATAAAAAAATGTGGTACATATACACGATGGAATATTATGCAGCTATAAAGAAGGACAAAATTATGAACTTCACAACAACTTGGATGGATTTAGAGGTTATAATACGAGTGATCTATCACAGAAACAAAGAACTGGGTATCACATGTTCTTACTCATAAGCAGACCTTGAACAACTATCGTAATACTATAAGAACAGGGTTGGTAGTAGTGGGCAACTGCCAGGGGAGGGTAGGATGGGATTGGCAGTAGTGGGAAACTGCCAGGGGAGGGGGGCATACCTCATGATGGGTACTTGCATAATGAACATTTATATACCTAACCTTGAATTGTACCCCACATATTTAAAATAAAAATTTTTAAAAAGTGGTACATATACATGATGGAATAGTATGCAGCCATTTAAAAGGACAAAATCATGAACTTTGCAGTAACTTGGACAGACTTAGAGTCTATAATACTGAGTGATCTATCACAGAAACAAATAACTGAGTACTACATGTTCTCACTCATAAGCGGAACTTGAACAATTATCATTATACTATAAGGCAGTGGTGTGAAACTGCCAGGGGTGGGGGGCGGGATTGGCAGTAGTGTGAAACAGCCGGTGGGGGGGGGGAGAAGAGGGGGCACACTTTATCAGCAAGGGTACCTGCATAATGAACACTTGTATACCGAACCCTGAATTGTACCCCCACATCTTTAAAATTAAAAATAAAAAAAAAAAGAGAAAGAAAGCATATCCCAGGGCCTGGGGTTTAGCTTGAGCTGGCCAGCTACATGGGCAATGTTTCTTTGCAATCTCTTATTTTACCTTAAACATTGTCAATAATTTTGCATTCTGACAGTTACATGGTTTTTAGTATAAAAATCATAACTTTTACCAGCACCTTCTAAAATCTGTGAGTAAATTGTCACTCTACGAAGAGGATCCAAATCTATTCCTGGGCCTTGTAATCGCTGTGAAAGACCATCTCATATTCTCAGACATTCATATGTTAGTTTTGGAAGCTTTATGAAATTATTTACATGTGATAGAATCTGAAGGAAACAACAATTTATTGAGACTAAATGCCAGGCACTGTTAGCTCCTTCCCTTAAAGAATGTCATTTGCCTTCTAACCACCTCTGGATGATGAGGGTGTTATTCTTATTTTACAGATAAGAGAATTGAGGCTTAAACGTATCATGCACTTTGCACAGAAAAAGGACATGAGGGAAATACAGCAAATAGCTAACAGCAGCTATGGGTGATTTTAATATTTGTTTTTTACATATTTTTCTCTTGCCAACCTTTCCACAATGACCATGAATTGTTCTTCCTAACAGAACTAATATCAGCTATATGGAAAGATTAAAAGAGATAATCCATCTGAGAGTCTTCAGCATAGGTCTTGGTAAATCCATTTCCTTCTCATTCCTTATTCATCTTTGTATCCATCACAGCATGCAGCACCCACGTTCCCAATAAAGAGCCAATAAAGCCAGGTTCCACTCAGTTGGATCAACAATTCAACCAAAGATTATTTCAATGTTATTTTTTCCCAAATAATAAATATACGACCATAAATTACATGCACACAGGATAGCTTGGTTAAAGTATGTCTCATTAAACTGAGTTTAAGACTTTGGTTAGCCAGTCAAGGTGTAATAGCTCACATTTATGAAGGTTTTACTATGCAAAAGATACTATGCTTTGTGCTTTAAGGCATCACGATTTTAGTCATGTCAACAATTTTATGAGATGGGTATTATTATTATCCCCAGTCATAGAAAAGTAAATAACACGCCCAAGTTTACCTGTCCGGTAAGCTGATAGACCGAGATTCACACCCGACAAGGTCTGATTCCGAGTGCCTTCATTAAAATCCCCACACCAAGCAGGAGCCTACTAAGCCTTTTTGCCATTTCCATGCAAGTATTTCTAATTTTAAACATGCTCCAAGTCACGGAGTGTCTGCTGTGCATCAGGCGTTTTGATTCATCTCATTTTAGCCATGTAACAAAGTGTACCTCATTGGGTCTTTTTTTACATAGGAGAAAACAGAAGTTCCAACAATTTGCCTCAAGTCCCACAGGAAGGAGCAGAGCTGGGATTTAAAACCAGTTCTGACCCAAGAGCCTTGTGATTTTTGCTGCTGCGTGCTGCCTGTGTGTTTGTGCAGGTCCGTAAAGCCCCAGAATGCTCAACACATACCCTAGATCCTTAAGCACACTTGTAATAGAATGCCAAGCCCGGTATAAGCACTAGATTTGCCGTTAGCAAAATTCAGCTTCTGAGCGGAAAGCCTCTCAGAGCCTGTAAAAGAAGGACAGGGCCAGCTCCGAGGCAGTTCATTTGTCTCCAGGCTCTGCGGTTCCCGTCCACTGCGGAGGTTTATGGCCGGCGGACCATGCAGGGCCTGCGGCCCGCTGAGCTTGTCTGTTTCACTACAGTAGGCAAATGGACTTTGCTCCACTACTGATATGCAACACACCCCTGACCTAGAAAATAGACCTGAATTCCAGCTACAATTTATAGATCCCGGCCCGCTGCTTTGAAACAGAAGATAAATAGACCCTCGGGAAGTGATTTGTTGGGACTTGATGGCTGGACGCGGATGCTCACAGCCTTGTCCAAGCTCATGAGTCCGTGCTGAGGCCACTTGGCCTCTGAGGAAACCGATGGGCTGTATCAGGGGGATGCTGGTTGAGACGGTGGGCAGCAGCTGGAGGGGAGGGAAGGAGGACTTAGAAGTCACAGACTTCTAGGTGGGTGAATCAGGCCTATTATCTGCCTGTCGAGTCCTTTTCTGTTGGAGTCTCCTGAGATAAATAGCACAGACTCAGTTCCACCCAGTCAGTTCTTGAGGTCACACGGACAAGGGCTGCCTTCCTAGGGGGATAAAGGGAATGAAGAGGCTTGCTCTGGAATTTCTCTGGGTTCCCTAGAACTGCTTGAGGGAAACACAGAGTTGCTGCCCAACTTCAGTCCTATTGCTAGCTGGCGTCTGTCTCAGTTCCTAACTTTCACCTTAGCTCCCTTGCTAGGAATAGAGCCTCTCTAGGGTGCAGGCATGCCTGCTTGACTCAGCTAGCATTCGCCTTTGGGCCAGGTCCTCAGGAAAGCATTCTGCTCCGAGCCACACTGACTACCTAGTTAAGCATGCCACTCACCTGGTCTGCGGGTACCACAACCCAGATCGGGATGTTTCTCAATCAGGTCCTGATTTGCTATGTCCTTTTGGTCCCGCTTTTATGTTACTAGCTGCCTGTCTGTTTAATCTTTTTGTATCTATCCCCTTCTTATCCTGTCTTCTTACATTTTCTGCCACACTTGTTCACTGAGGACTAAGTCTGCCTTGAAGTTGAGCCTACAGAGATCACCTAAGCAGAGTCTTGGAGATGTTACGGGAACAACACTCTTCTGTGACCCTTTGAGTGTGGGCGATTAGAGTGGGATATGAAAGCAAGAGGTGAGACAAGCATGGCTCCTGTGATTTTGGCTTGAGACACCGAGAAGGGAAAACATGGCGCAGAGCAGATGTGATGGTGATGTGAGTGGAATTTAAGCGTGCAATTTAGGATATGTTAAATCCAAGATGGTTTTATGATTTTCAAGTGGGAATATGGCACAGGTAGTGAAATTTATGAGTCTAGAATTCCAGGGAGAGGTCTTGGCTGGAGATTTAAATTTGGAAGTCATCAGAGTATATGGCATTTAAAACCATGAAATTCTTTTGAAGAGCCCCTCTAAGGAAGGAGTATAGAGTAAATAGAGGCTCTGGGCCTGAACCCTGCCAACTTATAAAGGTTTCCAAAGGTAGGGAGGACCCAGCAAAGGGGTGGGATTATTTTATTTATTTATTTATTTTTAAATTTTTTTTGAGTTGGAGTCTCACTCTGTCGCCCAGACTGGAGTGCAGTGGCCGCTCCCGGCCACCGCAGCCTCGCTTGCTGGGTTCCGGCGATCCTTCCGCCTCAGCCTTCCGAGAAGCTGGAATTACAGGCAGGCGCTACCACGCCCGGCTGATTTTTTGATTTGTTGTAGAGATGAGGTCTTGCTGCCCAGGCGGGTCTCGAACTATTAAAGGTTGTGGAGGAAGTGAGGGCTGAGCTCTACCTCCTTGAATGGCAAGAGCCAACCGTGGCCTGAAGGAACACCTCTACTGTGCCTCTCGTGTGCCAGGGCTTTGCTTGCATTTTCTTAATCCTCACAAAGAGCTGCAAGGAGGGGATTGCTACCCTCATTTTCCAGACAGGGAACTGAGCCTCAGAGAAATTAAATTACATGGCTTGACCAAAGTTGCACAATTGGAAATGGAAGAAACAGGATTTAAAATCAAGTCTATCTGGCTGAGTAGAATTTGATGAGTGAAAAGGGGAACAAATAGTTACCAAGTCCCCAGTGCCTGGTATTAGGACATTAATACCTCAGGCATCATGTTAGGCATGTTTATATACTCAGTCTCACTTAATCCTCACAACAGCCCTGTGAAGTCTCAATGCTTAGCTTTGTTTTTCTAGTTGGGAAAACTGAGATGCAGAGAGCTTTAGTACCAACCCAAGTCTCATAGCAAGTGGGAACTGAGGCTGTTGTGGCTACCAAGCCTACTGTCTCTCCATGGCTGCCTCCTTGTTCTGAGGGTAGTAGAGAAAAGGGTGTCCATGCATGCTTCCCTCTGGCCCTGAGTCATGTAAAAACTGTGGGATGTTCCAGGCAAAGCATCCAGTGTAGCTCACATGCCAAGTGGCTCTCCCTGCTCTTTTCTCTGCCCACCCAAGGCTCTGAATCCTCCAGAAACTGGTCTGCACTGAGCTGGTATCCTGAACAGATCCGATCAGAAAGGCAGAAATCCTCATCTTCCAGGACCTTTTGATAGCTGACTTGTTAATTGGGACGAATATTCACAAAACACTGTAATTTGATGTCAACTAAATTATCAGGCACTCACAATCCAAATTAGAGATTCAAGTGTAGTTGACATTGCAGGGAATGTACTTCTTTTCCTCACAGTAAAAGACCTGGAGTTTCCCATAAGTTAGAAAGAAATGGAAAGTGACTCTGTGACTACTATTTGTGGAACTGCGATGATGTCCCAGGTACTATAATAATTGTGTGTATGTGTGCGGGGGTACAGTCACGGTGAGAGTAAAAGATTACAATCCCTAAGGAACTAAAATACAAAGGAACTAAAATGAATATAAATTGGCGAAGTACAGTTCTCAAGGTTCTATGACCAGTAAGAAAGAAGCAGAGTAAGAGGAGAGATTCAGGCTTGCCCTAAAGGCCCTAGAGCAACAACAGAAGTTCTTCATTTTATTTATTTTTCTCTGAATACTGAACAAAACAAAAAGGAAATAAAGAACATGGGAGAGAGGATGCCCTCAGAATCTACTATGGTGATAGAATCATTTTGGAGAGAATTAGGAAGAACTAGAAGGACCTTTAGACCAGGGCTTCTCAAACTGCAGTGTGCACATGGGTCACCTGGGGGGCTTAGTCAAGTTCAGATTCTGATTCTGTAGGTCTGAGGGGAGCGTGCCCCTCTGTTTTTCTAGATGAGCTTCCTACTGCAGGCCTGCATTTCATTCTTAAAGCAGCAAGACAAAACCTGGCTTCATATTTCTCAAATTTCAGTTATTCAAATACTGCATGTAATATTTAGCTCACACTTAAGTTTGACTCACTTTCTTTTACTTAAATATTACACCATTGCAGTAAATGGAAAAGCAGTATTGCCAAACATAAAAATAAATACAGTTAACAACAGAATGATCTTATGCAACAGATACTTGAAGTTTCTTTATTTTAAAATATACAAAAAATGAGGGAGTGAGGGCACCCACAAGATGGAATGATTTTGAAGATGACCAGCACCAAAGTGCACCTCTCTCTTTGATATAGTCAGAAAGAATAAAAGAGAACTTGAAATGGGTTAAGGGTTTTTAATGTCTAAAATCACCTCTGTTCACCTCAGTGACAAACACCTCCTCCCGTGGGAACCCTGATCACCCCCTACTTTCAGGAGGGGCTGCCCCTTGGTCAAAGGTGCACAACTAGTTAATAGGAGGACAAAACAGTGATGCAGCTCTTTTATCCACATTGCTTATTTCAACCAGCCACATGCTTTAACCATACCTGTCCTGGCTTCAGTAGGTGTTTGGCAAGTCAAGACCAGCTAATTGCACAGGAACACTCACCCCATACTTCTATTTTCCAAAAGAAAACTGCCTCACCTTTTGAAAATAATTTCTAGATATCCAAGTGAAGACTGGATTTAGCCCTTTCTGATTTTTTCATTTATTCTGTCATCCGAGGGGCTTTACTCCCTTTCTCTGCTGAGCTCTGGCATGTAGGTTTCCTTCTGAAGCTCTACCTTGTTTGCATTCTTAGACTTATTTACACAACTTGAAGATTTTTCTTTTATTTTTTTCCCTAAAGACATATTTCTTCAGAATTCTTTCACCTGTGGCTACACACAAGCACATCTTCTGGATAGGAGGCAGAATGAGCAAGTAGGGAAGAGTGTGAGAAGAGTTTAGTATTAGGAGTTCTGAGTTGGCAGACCCACTTTTCCAGTTGTGTGTTTGCCACCAAGGGAGTCACAGCCTCCGTAATCCTTTCCCTCACTCCAAATTGAGACTAAGTGCCCTTGGGCTTGTCTAAGTCACTGGGAATATATGAGGTTTGAATCATCCTCAACATCACATTCTCATATTATCTGTATCTTAGTGAGTACTTACTATAAACCACGTAAACTAAAAATAAAATTCTAAGTCCCCCAACTGATTGAACAGACCCTCCTCTGAGCGAGGGACACCTGAAAAACTAAATTTCAGATCATGAAGGGAAAGAAGGTTGGACATAACTCATTATACCCCTTGTCTTTGGAGTTTAGGCACAACTGACTAGCATTAACATGAAAATAGAGAACATAAGACTGGTGAGACAGACTCTGTGGAAATAAAATACCTAATTCCAATCTGACTCTGGTATAGCATCACATGACAGATAGCAGACCCTAAAGAAAATAAAAATTCAAAATTGTCTTTTGTGGGGAAATTTGCATCTGTAGAGAATCTCCATTAACATAACCAGATCTTCCCCCTTTTAGGCATTCTTAGGTCCAGGAGGGATTATCTGAGAGTCTTACACATTTAAGTCTGAGTAAGAGACATTTGCCGTCTTTCTAAGGACTGCCACCTATGAGACTTTATCTATATAATAAGAACCTTAGTCTCCACAACCCCCTTATCTTAATTCAGACATTTCTTTCTACTGACCTCAGGTCTTTAGACAATAGCTTAACTTTTAATCAATTGTCAACTAAAGGCTCCCCAAAACCCTTCTGTGACTTATCAACCCCCTGCTTCAAGATGTTCCACCTTTTTTTGGCCAAACCAATGTATACCTCACATGTATTGATTTATGTCCTTGTCTTAAAACTTCTGTCTCCCTAAAATATACAAAACCAAGCTGCAACCCGACCACCTTGGGGCACATGTTCTTAGGACCTCTTAAGACTATGGTCATTCATATTTGACTCAGAAAAAAACCTCTTTAAATAGTTTACAGTTTGTCTTTTTCATCAACAACCAGCACTTGCTCATTTTGCTTACACAATTAATCCAGCAATGAAACAGTGAAGTGTTACCTCCACTGTTCAGATCAAGAAACAGAAGCTCCTAAAAAGGTGACTTTATGAGGTAAGACTGAGAAAACTATAGAAACTAAAAATGCCATTCCAACATAAGGTGGTGCATGAAGCGTCCCTTTTCTTATTTTATAATCTAATTTATATTTACTTGGTGAAGAGTGGATAGTAAGTCTTGAGCTATTAAGATTTTATATCCTGGATGCAAGATAACTCAGACACACCCCTCACCTCAAGAAGCACAGTCTTCTTGGAGAAGGAGATGTCTAGGACTAAAATAAAAAAAAGTTTTTCTATAATTACAACACTTCTGACACCAAATATGTGGGTTTTCTACACCAAACAATTCTCTAATTCTTTGTAAATATCAACTGGGTATCCTATAGGTTAATATAATTTTGATGCTTCTGGAGTTAGCACGGATCTCACGGGTTTAGAGTTCAATTTCACGAGACTGCCCTTCACTTCAAACACCAATTGTAAGTAGTGAGTTCCCAAGTTATCTCCACACTTATTTGACTTGGCTACCGATTGGGGACTCCCATGGCTCCTTACTCCCAGAACCTTAATGTGCTCATCAATCCAGAAACTCCCAGGACTCCATTGTATAGGGTTTTTATGGAGGTTCCATCACATAGGAATGATTGATTAAATCATTGGTAACTCAGTCTCCCTCAACCCCAGGCCAGAGGATAGGGTTGAAAATTTCAACTTTCCTAATCACGATAGGTTCCTCTGGCAAACAGCTTCAGTTTTCCAAGAGCTTCCTCATTAGCAGAAACTCAGGTATGGTTGAGAGCAGCTTATTATGAATAAAAAAAGATGCTCTTCTCATCCACATTACTCAAGAAAGTCCAAGGGTTTTAGGATTTCTGTGCCAGGAACAAAGGATGAAGACCACATAATTATTTCTAACAACAATGAAATGCTTAATATGCTTCTATTATGTAACAGGAGATATACAGGTATACCTTGAAGATATTGGGGGTTGGTTCCAGATTAATATGATGAAGCAAATATTGCAGTGAAGTGAGTCATATAAAATTTTTGTTACCCTGTGCATATAAAATTGATGTTTACACTATACTATTGTCTCTTAAGTATATAATAGCATTATGCTTAAAAATGCAAGTACCCACCTTATTACTTATTGTTTAGCTAGGAGAAAAGATTTGGAATGTTCTAAACACAAAGAAATGATGAATATTTGAGATGATGACTATCTCAATTACCCTGATTTGATCTTTATGCATTATATGCATGCATCAAAATATCACATGTACTCCATAAATATGTACAATTATGTACTGATTTTAAAAACTTAAAAAAATATTTAATTGCTAAAAAAGCTAATGGTCATCTGAGTTTTTAGTAAGTTACAATCTTTTTGCTGATGTAGGGTCTTGTCTTAGTGTTGATGGTTGCTGAATAATCAGGGTAGTGGTTGCTGGAGCTTGGGGTAGCTGTGGCAAGTTCTTAAAATAAGACAATAACAAAGTTTGCTTGCATTGATTGACTTTTCCTTTCACGAAACTTTCCCATATCATGCAATGCTGTTTAATAGCATTTTATCCACAGTAGAAGAATTCCAGTCAAAATTAGAATCAATCCTCTCAAACCCTGCCTCTGCTTTATCAATTAAGTTTATGTAACAGTCTAAAATTTCTGTTGTCATTTTAACAATGTTTACATCATCTTCATCAGGAGTAGATTCCATCTCAAGAAACCACTTTCTTTGCAACTCCCTATTCATTCAAGTTTTATCATGAGATGGCAGCAATTCAGTCACATCTTTAGACTCCATTTAAAATTCTAGTTTTCTTACTATTTCTACCACATCTGCAGTACTTCCTTCATTGAAGTCTTGAATCCCTCAAAATCATCAATAAGGTTTGAAATCAACTTCTTCCAAACTCCTATTAATGTTGATATTTTTACCTTCTCCCATGAATTATGGATGTTCTTAATAGCAGCTAGAATGATGAATTCTTTCCAGAAGGTTTTCAATTTACTTTGTCCAGATCTGTTCAGAGAAATCACTATACCCTCACAAAATGTATTTCTCGAATAATAAGACTTAAAAGTCAAAATTACTCCTTGATCCATGGGCTAAAGGATGGATGTTGTGTTAGCAGTCATGAAAAACATTTATTAATCTTCTTGTTCATCTTCATCAAAGGTCTTGGGTGACCAGGTGTATTATAAATGAGCAGTAATTTTTAAAAGGAATCTTTTTTTTTCCTCATCAGTGGGTCTTAACAATGGTCTTAAAATATTCAGCAAGCCATGCTGTAGACAGATGTGCTGTCTTCCAGGCTTTGTTGTTCATTTAGAGAACACAGCAGAACAGATTTAGCATAATTCTATTGCTCTAGTATTTTTGAAATGTTTAATAAGCATTGGCTTCACCTTAAAGTCACTAGCTTCATTAGCCCCTAACAAGAGAATCAGCCTTTCCTTTGAAGTGTTGAAGTCAGGCACTGACTTCACTTTAGCTATGAAAGAGATGGCATCTTCTTCCAGTGAAAGGCTGTTTCATCTACATTGAAAAATATTTTGTTTGGCATAGTCATCTTCACCAAGTGTCTTAGCTAGATCTTCTGGGTGACTTGTTGCAGCTTTTATATCAGCATTTGTACTTTTATGTTAAAAAGATTGTTTATTTTCTTAAACTTCATGAATCAACCTGTTAGCTTTAGATTTTTCTTCTGCAGCTTTCTCACTCTCTCAGCCTTCTTAGAATTGAAGAAAGTTAGGGCCTTGCTCTGAATTAGACTTTGACTTAGGGAATGTTGTGGCTGATTTGATCTATCCTGTCCGCCAATACTTTCTTCATATAAGAATTAAGGCTGGCCGACAGACATGTGAAGAAATGTTCAACCTCACTAATCATCAAGGAGATGCAAATCAAAACCACACTGAGATATCACCTAACTCCAGTCAGAATGGCCATTATCAATAATTCAAAAAATAATAGTTGCTGGAGAGGGTGTCAGGAAAACGGAACACTTCTACACTATTGGTAGGAGTGCAAACTAGTGCAATCTCTGTGGAAAGCAGTGTGGTGATTCCTAAAAGCTCTAAATATCGACCACCCATATGACCCTGCAATCTCCCTACTGGGAATATACCCTGAAGAACTCAAATGACTCTATCAAAAAGATGCCTGCACACGAATGTTTATCGCAGCATTGTTCACAATAGCAAGAACCTGGAACCAACCATGCTGTCCATCAAAAGAGGACTGGATTAAAAAAATGTGGTACATATAAACAATGGAATACTATGCAGCCATAAAAAGGAACAAAATCATGAATTTTGCAGCAACCTGGAAGGAGCTAGAGTCTATAATACTGACTGATCTCTCACAGAAACAAAGATCCGAGTATCACATGTTCTCACTCATATAGTGGACCTTGATCATCTACCATAATACTTTATATATATATAAAAAAAGGACTGACAGTGGTGGGAAACTATGGGGGAGTAGGGAGGGGAAGGGAGGTGGGGTTAAAGGTAGTCAATATCTGTCTAGGGATGGGGAGACACCCCTTATTAACAAGGGTGCTTGAACGATGCACATTTGTATACCTAACCCTCAACTGTACCCCACAATTTTATAATAAAAAAAGTTTAATAAAAAAGTAAAAACCTTAAAAAAAAATTAAGGCTGAAAATACGTAAAATATTGTGAGAATTATGAAAATATGATACAGAGACATGAAGCAAACACACTGTTGGAAAAAATGGCACCAATAGATTTGTTGAACACAAAGTTGCCACAAACCTTTAATGTGTAAAAATCACTGCAAAGGACAATATGGAACAAAGTACAAAAAATGAGTTCTTCCTGTATAACCTTAGCTATAATTTCGACTTGCTTTGTCCTACTAGATGTAAAATTTTTTTTTTAAAGTTTGGGTAAGATTCTCACCTTTCAGAACCAAGTTTTCATGTTTGGGTAATGGTGATATTAAAATATTCCCCAAATTAACTGGCAAAGTTAGTGCAAAAATTATTGTATGTGTAGGTATAATGTGTTGTAATATAAAGAACTTGAATTCTGAAGTCAAATAGAACTATGCTTGCATCTGGAACCCACCAGCAAGTTTGACTCTGTGACCCTGGACAGGGTTCATCATTTCTCAGAGCCTCACATCATACATGGGCATAATTATTCTTACCTGCATGATGGTCAAAATGATTATAGATAGTATATGCAAGCTCCCAGCAAAGTGCATGGCCCATGATTTGCACTAATCAAGGTTACTTTCTTTCTTACCTACCTCTAAACCTATTTTATCTTTCTCTATGGGATCCCAGGAGAAAATGGATTTTCAGTGCTGCAGTGGTAGGCTCATGAAAGAAGGTACAGAAGAGAAGTTCAAAGACTCCTTGTGTAGAATTTGAATAGGCGAGAAAAGAAGGGAAACACATAGGATCAATATAAACAAAGGCTTAGAGGTGGCAAACTACAGGCTGTTTGGATTAAGAGGCATCACTCTATGTTTGGCCAAATGGGAGTGTAGAGAGATGGAGCAGCAGTGACACGCATGACTTTTGTGGGAAGACAGTCATTCATGGTAAAGGTAAAAGAAAATTTTGGAATATGGATATCTTAAAAACTTCCAGAGGTTCTCCATCTCCAGCAAAACAAATCCCAACCCTCAACCTGGCATGCAAGTTCTTCATATCCTGGTTTCCAAATGTGAGACACCATAAAATATCAGCTCCTATTTCTCAGGATAAGACCTGCATCAAAAGCATTCCCATAGCAGGAGCCTTATCCCAGAGAGAAATGAGCGTCAAATACCGAGAACTTAGTGTTGAGAGTAAGGGCATTAGTGAGCACTGAGACCAAGATCTGGCCCTATTTTCTGTTCTTGTGACTTGGGTAAGTTACTCCACTTCTTTAAGTTTTTACTTCTCCATTTGAAAAATACTCCCATTTGACAATGAAATGGAATTTACCTCACAGGGTGATTATGAAGACTAAATGAATAATGATAAAATGTATTTAGTATAGTGCCTGGCAACAAAGAAAAGTCTCAATAAATGGCAGCTATTTTTAATAAATCAAGTTGCTAGTTATACCAGATCAAAGAAACCAGAGGTTTGTTTGTTTTTTCTCCTAAGGCTCTTCACAATGGCTGCAGCAGAAACAAGGGTGGCATTTTTACTGCTCTCAGGATTGGTTCTTGGTCACCACCTCTCAGTGACCCCAGCTTCAAGAAGGCATTGGAAAAAGCAAAGGCACTTAAGTCTGGGATTCGTAGGGAGTTTGGAAATTATCCAATCCAGACCATATTCCTCATTTGCCAGATTGGGAAACTGAGAGATTATAAGAGTGAATTCAAAGCTCCTCTGGGAACCCAACAAATTAGTGGCAGACTGAAACAGAAAACCCAGTTCTTCTGATTCTCAAACTTACACTCTTCTTATATTATTATCACAATTGGTGAAGTTACTGAAGACATAATGTCAGATCTCAGATCTGTCCTCTCTTTTTTTTCTTTCACTTTGTTTTATAGCACATCATTTTGAAAAAAATCAACATAACAATAAAATAGAAAGTTCTATGCCTTGAGGCATCATTTACTTTCATTTATATTAGATGCGAGGCATAAATAAACATAGAAAGTTAAAAATAAACTTCCTAGTGTGGCTATAACATTTTAAAATTTAACTTGGTTTTCTCCCCCCACCTCACCCTATGGCTAGCATAATGCCTACCCTGACTCTACTGGAACAGATAGATATTCGAATTGAAGATGTTATATGTGGTGAGCCCTTTTCTCAAGTTTCTGCTATCATATCAGTAAAGGTGTGATTAGGAGGGATGTATAGAACAAACAAAGGCAAGTTTCAGGACTGGTCTGACTTAATTCTCTTACATACTCATTCACTCATTCAGCAAGAAATGACTGAACGCTTACTTTGTGCCAAGTTTAATGCTGAGCACTGGTGAGCTTGATGTGACTATGACTTGGCTTCTGCCCTCAGGAACCTCACAGTTGACTTGGGAGATAAGTCATTCCTAAACTGTCTAATGTGCACTATGATGGAAGAAACCCAGGGGCCTGCAGACATAAGTGAGCATCACCCACCTGACTTTGAGCTGGAGGGATGGTGTCAGGGAGAATGGTTTCTGAAAGGTCATACATCCATTGCCTACTTTGACAGCCCTAGTACTACAACTAAAATTATACAGACCTGAGATGATGAAGATGCTACAAGAAATCTCTAGAGAAAGACTGTATAGAATGACTTTAAAAGATATTAAGCTTGGGTTCTAGTCCTGGCTCTACCATCCATTATACAAGTGACCTAAGACAAGTGAATTTCTTTCTCTATGACCTAACTTTCTAATTTTGAAAATCAAATATTTGTTTTCTAGATAGTGTCTAGGCCCCTTTTCATCTCTATAGTTTTGTGGCTTGCTAAAATGTATCCTCCGTGAGGTCAGAATCATGTCTTATTTATGTCTGCATTGTCAGGGACTAGCACAGGTCTTGGTACTTAGAGTAATCTGTATTTGTGGAATATATACAATTTTAAATTGGATCCCCTTGGTTGAGTCAATGAATTAAAAGGATGAAGTCTCTTCAATTGATGTCCTTATTAGAGTTTAAAAACATGTCTTTAGTGGTAAAACGATGTGACTTTTGGAAGCCTATGAAAATGTCCCAAATGAAGAGAAACACAGCAACTTCTCAATAAATGGTACTGTTGGCAGTAGTGGCATTGCCAGTGGGAACAGCAGTAGAATAAGCCAAACATCTACCACTGGAATTTTTAAATAATAATTGTTTTTTATCACTTGGATGCTGTAGGTTCAAATTATTTCCAGACAATAATGAGCTTAATGAGAATACAGGTAGTCAGTGAACATTTTATATTTGAGAGTAAAAATAGAGAAATGCCAGAAGAAGCAAAGTTTTTTATCCCAGCAAGACAAGTGTTAAGAGGGTGAAGGCAGAAAGGGGCAAAGTCATATAGCAACAAGAGGCAGAAGGGGTTTTGAAACAGAGCTCCTGGCCAGATATTGATAGGGCTGAAGGCTATGATGTGACTTGGGTGCTTTCTTAAGGTGCTTCCTGCACTGGGGCTGACAAGGATGTAGATGCCAGTCTCTAATCACCAAAATTAGTATCTCTGCATTGATGAGAAGTCCTTGTTCATGAAAATTCCTTGTAAGCAGTAAGATGGCAAAATTGCCATAATTAGGGAGATAAGAATTATTGTCATCATCACAGTCGTCATTAGCATAATCATTTTCGTCATCACCACTTTTGGTGTTGTTTCTCAAAGGATGTAGATGCAGAATGGACAATAGCAGCTGAGGTTTGAGAGTCTGCTTCATGCATATGCTCAACTATTTGCCAGCAGATTGGCTTAGGACTTTTTTTTAACCTTCTCTACAACTCTGAATATGCTTCTGTAAAATGGGCAACACAGTAAAAGGTCATTTTTTTAGACATATATTTTCTTTATTTTTTACATCTTATTTTTATTTTAAAGATGTGGGGTACAATTCAAGGTTAGGTACATAAGTGGTCATCGTGGTCATCGTACAGGTAAAGTTTGGTCCCCACTTCGCCTGGTTTGAGATTGGATTTCCTTATTGATATTATGTGGCCCCACCTTCCTTCTCCTGGCAGTAAAGGACATTTTGAAGATAAAATAAGATTACCTGTGTAAAGAGCCTGGCTGGTGGGAAGTGCCCACCAAAGTGCGGTCTGTATACTGTAGCCAAGTCAGACTCTTGGTAGAGGACTATATCTGTGCAAGGCTGAACAGGACAGGAAAATAGGAATAACATGGGAACAACCGAGAGCAGGCCTAAGTTCATGATGTGGCGAGGACAATAGAGAAATGGAGTGATTGGACTCAGTAGGGATTGGTTGGACAACCTGGCCTCCCAGGGCACTAAACAGTCAGATGTGTTAACTTTCATTGTTCTGAAAATATGTGAGGTTACAGTCTTCAAGGAAAGATAAACAATTATTACTTTAGAACCTTAGTGATAGACGTATGGGTCTAGGGTACAAGGCTAATATTACTACTGTTCTTGTGGGCACCATGAGTACTACAAAGAGTACCATTTATGGAGTGCTTGCTGTGTGCAGGTCACTGTGACATGTCCCTTGCAGGCATCATTTCACTTTATTCTTGTGATAATACCTATGAGAAAGGTACTATTAGAATTGCTGTTTTACAAATGAGAAAAGTGAAATTCAGAACATTTCAGTAATTGACCAAGGGCTCTGGTAAATACAGTAAATGGCAGAATCAGGAGTCAAATCAAGTGCGAATGGCTTTCACTATACTTCTAACTACTATGCTAGTCTTCATGGCAGCATAACCTAGAACTTCTCAGATGAGTTGGAATGAGCTGGGACAGGACAAGGCTGTTATTGAATTATAACTATATATGTATATATATATATGGCGTTTTATAATTTCATATAAAATCAGGGTCACTTCAGAGTTATCAGAGATTTGCATATTTTCTAAAACAATTTTCAATGGTAGAAGGAACATCATTTTCCAATTTGCATCCATTTACCATATCAGCCAGTGCAGGGGTTAAGTGTTCACGGTGTCAGGAGTTTATAATTAAGATAAGTCATAAACATGTGCTCTATCAAGAAGTCCTGTTGCAGAAAGCTACACTATATCATGATTCCTTTCTAACCCAACAGCAGCCAATTGGCTCAGATGACCAGCTTATTAAATGACAGCCACAGGCTGGAAGCCTGCAATGAAAATCAGTGATACCCTGCACTGCACAGTGACTCAACGACTCACTCAGTTTCACTCTCTTGGTGAGTTTAGATTCAGGAAAAAAGGAGGGGGGGGTGTGAAGAGAGAGAGAGAGAGAGAGAGAGAGAGAGAGAGAGAGAGAGAGACAGAGAGAGAGAGAGAGAGAGACTGCTTTTATTGTTTATGGTAGCAGAGTCAGTTAATTTATAGACATAAATGAGGCAAGTCACCATATTAATGGTTGTGGATGCTTTTGCTATGCCAAGCAAAGGAACTAGTAGCCTGGATCTCTTGAAGGGAGGTCTCCCTCTTTGCATTACATGTCTGAAGATTCATACTTTTCCTGAAACTCATGTTATTAGATGTCTCCTCTCTATTATTTCAAATGGCTGCTCCCTCCCATTTGTAGCCTAAGCCCTGGCCTTGAGAACTCAGGTCATCCTTATGTGTCAAACATAATCCAACCAGGTTCTCCAGAGCTGGAGCAGGCCACACAGGGATTGAGACAAATGTCTGAACTAATAATGGCTTGCTTGCTTGATTTTGGTCCTTCCTACTTAGATCTCTACTGAAGACTCAAAGATAGACAACTTGGTATTCTAGGATTCTGGGAAACAGAATTTGTTTCCCAGACAAATAAGATGTCATCCCATCATCATGTTACTGATGACTAAACTGAAGTACAGAGGGGCTAGTTCACTTGCCAAAGTCACATTTGAAATCAGGTCTGCCTGACTCCTGATCCCTTTGTTCCTTCTGCAGCACCATGTGCCCTCCTGCCCTAAATTAGCTCGTGCTTTCTGGTCTTAGGCACTCACAAGGTGCTAAGAAAGGAACACATCTATGCCTTTTTGTTCCTTGGACCAAAGGCTTCATTTCCGCTAAGACTGGAGTGGCCTGAATGGATCCTGCCATAGTCAGAGTGTATGATCAGTTGCTTCCTTTAACTGGGAAAGAAACCACAAGAGAAACCTGAGATGTCCTGAGTGGGATGCCCAAGGCAGGGAGGGCTACTTGCTATTAACTGTTGTCATGAAAATAATAACATTTATAGAAGTAATGTTGTAGATTATTTTCAGTTTATAAAGGCATTCACATATACCATTTTATAAATCAATGTATTCATGCATTTAATAACTATCTATTTTGGGTAAGATACCAGGCAGATCACATACCAGGCACTGAGAGCACAAATACAATGAGAAAAGGAAAAATTTTACTCTTTTAACATCAGGCAAACGATTTTGATACAGAGTATCACAATATATATTGGGCTATGCTTGGATTATTCTGCTTATGATGGGAGGGTCCTGGGAGGGTCCTAGATATCTTCTATTCCCAAGGTTTTTGAGAAGTTGATGGAGTTGTTTTATGTGAAACATGAACAGGATTTATCTGCGGAAGAAAGGAAAGAAGGTAAAGAGGAGGAGAATGGATAGTCAGGGAGGAGGCGAGAGCTGTGCATTGTAATCTGGCTGAGGCCTCTCCTGGTGCCCCCTGCAAATCTAAAATAAAATTGTTAAAAGCACATGATGGGTGGAGTGGATAAATGCATTTGTGGAAACTGGTGAAGAAGGTTGATGAATAGCAGAGAAGAGACAGCACTGACAGTGCAGGAGCTGGTCTTGAAAGAAGGAAAGGTTTCCCCAGATTGGGTTTTCAAAGAGAAATGAAAGCCCAGGCCAGGCTCTCAGTGGCTCATGGCCCTAGAGATCCAGCAGAGGCCTAAGTGGATGACAGTAAAGTGATGGGCTCTAGAATAGAGGTGAGCGTAGTAAGCAGTGAGAGACAGGCCATTAAGCTCTGCCTGGTGAATACACAGGAGGAGGTGACAGGCTGCCACACCGAGGTTGACTGGACAGTGTCTGGATGGACATAAGGAGGGACATTCCAGAGAGAAGACATAGCTTGTTCAAAATTAGAACATGAGAATGCAGAGATATTGTGAATGTTCCCTGTGCCTGAAAAATGGGGTATAAGGAAATGCAGGGAAAAGCGGTTGGAGAGGTGGACAGGGGCCAGATGTGAAGTTTACTCTGAAAAAGTGAAAAAGCTGATGGTATGAACTGGAGAAATTCAGTCCAGGATGAAGCAATGAGGCTTGGAGGTGAAATGGACCAACTGCCTGGGGGAGGTGGGCAGAAATCTCCGGTCATCCCCGTTTCTGAACCTACTAAGGACACTCACAGCTGGTGCAGTAGCCTTAAGGGCAGACAGCGTGGTTTGCTATCAGAGTCTGCTCCTTGGCCCAGTGCATATGTGCTACTTCCTTGGTGTGGGCTGGTTGGATTTTAAATATTCTATTTAACCACAGACTTGTTATGGAGCAGATGTTGTCTTCCTGGATCAGGGAGACAGTCTGGAGTGTTCCCTTTCTATCTTAGGCAACATGGAAAGTGGGAATCACCTTTGCCCTGTTCTATGGCGTCTGTTCCCAGATTCAGACATTTACTTGGGAATATATTACATGCCCTACTTAGAGACAGAGACTTTCATGTCAATTAATTCTCTTATTCCTCTCAGTGACCCTGAATTGTCATTGATAATTTCTTATAGCTATTATCTCTGGTGCTAAGAAGTTGCATGACTTAGTTTAGTAACTGGGTGAGAGAACCAGGGTTTGAACTCAGAAAAATCCAATGCTTCACATTCCTTTATAAGCATTAAAGTTAGCTTGAAGGCAAAGTAGTTCTTGGTTCAGAAAAAGAGATGAAATCACAGGTTCTTACCCTCAATAAGTTCGCTGACTAGAATGGAGATAAGCATGTAAATAACCCATTGCAATGTACCATCTGTAAGCCTTACAGTTTCAGGAGGCAGTTAATGTTATTATCCACATTTTAAATATACAGAAACTCAGGCATAGAGAAATGAAGTCACTGTCTCCAAGTCACACAACCAGAAAGTGTGTGATTATTTGTGCCAACTATTTGTGCCAACTGTTTAGCTCTAAGTCGTGTTTTTACCCACAAGCACTGTCTTCTGCTCTGACTTAGAGATGATGACATCATGTTACTCCCTCCTTCATGATCTTCAGCTCCTCTGAGTTCCTCTACTACAGTGGTTCTCAAGTAGGGTAGTTTTGCCTCCTGGGGACATTTATCAATGTCTGGGGGCCTTTTTGAATGTCACAACTGTGGGCAGGGGTTGCGACTAGCATTTAGTGAGAAGACATCAGGAGTGTTGGTAAACATGTTGCAAAGCACAGGACAGCGACCACAACCAAAAATGTTCAGTAATGCCGGTGTTGAGAAGGTCTACTTGAGAACCTACAAGGCAACTCCAAGCAATAGCTTCTTGTCAGTCTTGCTAGATGATGAGCTTTCTTGTGCCTAACACAGAGCTAGACATGTAGGAAAATCTATGAATGTCTGGAATAAATGAATGGATGGATGAATGAATAAAATACACTGTTCAGGTTGACTGTGTCATATTATTGTAGTTATTATTCATTCATGTAGGAATGATTTTTTAAAGTCATCTTTATTTTCTCCTCCACCCCCACCATTCTCTAAAGTAATCTTAAAATGAAATCACTGTCCCCAAGCTCATAGTGCCACGGAGGAGGCAGCACAGATGTATGCATAGCTAGGAGCCACAGCAGGTGGGAGGGGAAATCAGAGAGATTGCCTATGGACCAAGGAAGTGCAACTATCAGGCCTCTGTGAGAAGTGTCCCTTTGCAAATGAGGCAGTGGTTTGGAAGCCATAGGGTGGACGACTTCGATTTTCACTTTGAATTTTTCAAATGTATGAGCTCAATTAACATTTGGGATTGGGTTAGAGATTTGGTGACAATAAGAAATATGTTCCTCCCCACTTTCCTGTTGCTCCAGTTCAAGACTACCTTCCTACATCCTCCTTTTCATTGAGATGCAAAATTGGGACCAGAGAAAACAGTCACAAAAGTACCAACTTGCAGAATAATTAATTAAAGGCCTAGATAAACTACAATGTTATTTATTGCTCAATTATAGCAATTATTTCATTCGTGCTTTTAGTATAATTATTTTGGCTTTCTCTGCGTAGTTTCTGATTTTTCTACCCATTCTACTTGTGTGTTGGTGTTTTTCTTTGTTACTATATATTCTTTTTGGGAGACATAAATAAGATATTAAATTATAAATAAATGTTGGCTCACAGAACATCAAGACTGATAATATCTCAGTGGTTCATTTTATTTACATGTGAATAAACTGAGTGCTGAGACACAAAAGGACTTGCCTGGGGTGACAGAAACCTGAGATGGGGACTTTTAGGACTCAGCTTCCGTTGAGATCCCGTGTCAACTTAGTACCCATGAAGTATGCATTTTATTTTGGTACATAGTAAATGTCTAACAAACAACATCTGTGAAAGGATACCAAGAAACCTATCACTTCATCAAATGCAAAGTGACTTCTCTTTAAGGTCACTGATGTCATTTTTCTGTCACAGGTTAGCTGCCTCCCTTTAAGATCCACAAACATGGAAGAGAATCACAGGTGAGTAAAGCTTTCTTTCTCTTTTCCTATTCAGAATCAATTTTCATGTCTGAATTTAGAAAAATGACAGGTGGCACGTGGTTGATCCCTCTGAATTTCTTTCTGTGTAGAGGCAGAATGGCACAGAAGAAAACAGGGCCCTGGGGAGTGGAAGCCTGAGGTTTTACCTGGCTCTGACAGCATCTGACCTTGGGTAAGTTATCCAACCAAACTTGGTGCCTCAGTTTCTTCATCTTAAAACAAGTTTCATGCTAGTGGCCACCTTAGGTGGCTGTTGTGAAGGTGGAATGGGAAACACTCATGGCATGGTACATGCTGTGGCACATACACACAGTGAGGGGTCAACCTACAGTCGTCACATAGTGCTTTCCAGGGACCTTTTGGGAATGTGACATACAACGATTCTTTGTCTCTAGAGGCCAAGGGTAAACTTGATTTTTCACCACTCCAGCTGAGAAAACATGGTGAAAACTATGTTTATTGAAAGAATTTGAGGCCAATATTGAAAATATTGAGGCCAATATTGAAAAGCTACATTGAACCGGAACCTCAGCCTCAAAATAAATGAAATGATGTTATAATGACTTCTGCTGCTTGTGTGCTGTGCATCCTTGCAGTAACTCATCCAGTCTTCTCAACAACCATATGAAGAAGCTACTGGTATTCTCTCTTTACAGATGAAGAAAATAAAGCTCAGAGAGTTGAGGTGCATAGCTCAGGAACATCCAGCAGGGTCAAGGGAGCCAGAGTTACAGCTCTTCTGATAGTTCTACTCTGAAGGATGGTGCCGAGAAGATGTTCCAGTTCTCCCAGATTTAGTCACTCTCCCATCCACCATACAAACTCCGTAAGAATGGAAGCTTCACAAAGAAGGAATGCATTCTTTACTCCTCAATAATAAATAGATTTCCTCTTTTGCTGTCCATAGAGAGGGAACCCGGGGACTTACATGTACACTGTGAAGTAAGCAATCAGAAGTGGACTTGGAGGGAGGAGCCCAGTCACATCCAGTGCTCTACCCCATAGAGCAGCAATGCTCAGCACTGCCTCTTTGCAAAGAAGGCTAGCTTGAATGGAAATGAGGAAGAAGGGAGACCCAGAATCCCAGAGCTAAATATCACTTGCTTTCCTACCTTTCCTTTTATTATTAGTTGGGGTCACTTTGGTTGGTTATACCTGTATTTTGTATGAAAAATGAGTGAATAGATATATGTGTGTGTGTCTACACACACACACATACACACTTTTTTGAGTATTGCCATACATAATCAATATTAAAAATTTGTAAGTTATAAAATATAAGAAGAAACAGGAAAAAAACAGTTAACTCAATATTCTTTCAAACATAGATCAGGTTAATTTTTTGAAATTATAATTTCAAAAAAGAAAGGCACTAATGTTTATTGTTTTTAGTAGCTATAAAGTCACTAATATATATTAAGTCTGTGATATCTCACTCAAATCTGTGTCCCTCAAGGAGTATTGGAAAGTAAATGATATCCTATTTTACAGGTGCGGGAAATGAGGTGCAAAGAGATTTGGCAACTTCATTAAGATGACAATTAATATATGGCAAGGCTTGGAGTTAAATCCTGACTTCAACACCTGCAATCTTAACCATAAGACCCTGCTGTCCCTCGTGGAGTGCTAAGAGCATTGACTTTGATCAGAAAAATCTCTTAGGAGTTGTGTGAACTTGGGCAAATTACTTAATCTCTCTTAGCCTCAGCTACTTTGTTAGTTATAAGACAGAATCTGTTGCCTTAAAATAATGTCATAATAGATGCAGTTTAAGAGATTAAAAAGGTTGGCAAAGTATTAAGTGTAAGCAAAATTATTGGAAGAGAACAAATATTGTTTTATTGTTAGTAATGTTGTGATTGGATTAAGAGAACCCAGCTTTGTAGGCCCAGTGACCAAGTAAGGCAGATGGAATGGCATGGAAGGAATTCTCCCCAACTTGTTCCTACCAAATCAGAAGCTTCTTGGTGCCAGGGAAGAAAGAGGAAATCCTTTGAAATGTAAAATATACAGCAGCACATTATAACAATCTTAAACACAGTGACTGCAGAGTGGTTTGAGGACCAAGTGAACACATCTGCAAATAAACATGGTGAAAATTGGGCCATAATTCTGGCCATTATGATTGTAGTGCTGCATATGTGGTGACTGCTCTTAATTACCATGTGCTGTTCTTTTCATACTCTGGAAATAGACTGAATGGACCACAAAATGTATTTCAAAAGACAGACAATCTGTGGAGAGAATAGAAATCTCCTTTATCTTTGTACAAAGAGGCTTACATTTCACAAATGTGGTAAGAGTGGGAGATTAGAAAATGAACAGTATGTTTTTGTTGTGCATGTGAGTATGTAAGAAAGAGAAGGGAGAATAGGTGAGTGGGAATATCCAAGTTGGTGAATTTTTTTTTTTTTTTTTTTGAGTTAGAGTCTCACTCTGTCGCCCAGACTGGAGTGCAATGGCATGCTCCTGGGCACCACAGCCTTGACCAGCTGGGTTCCGGCGATCCTTCCTCCTCAGCCTTCCAAGTAGCCAGAACTATAGGTGTGCGCTACCATGCTCAGCTATTTTTTTTTTTTTTTTGGTTTATAATAGAGATGAGGTCTTGCCAAGTTGCCCGGGTGGATCTTGAACCCCTGGGCTCAGGTAATCCACTCGCCTTGGCCTCCCAAAGTGCTGGGATTACAGGCTGTGCCACTGACCCCGGCCTCCAAGTTGGTAAATTCTTTCCTCCACCAAAAAATATTGAAAGAGAATCCCACATTTAAATCCCTACAACTTGTGGAAAGCAACTGATCTTTGCCTAAATTTCTTTTTGAAAGGAGATGAAGGGGGCCAAGGAGTTGATATTCTATAAAGTGTTGGCAGTATGGCAACATCTCCCTAAGAGTGTGCTGTGTTCTATGGGACATACCAAGAGAGGAGGGTTTTATGGTCATAAAAGTTTGGAAAAGAAATATATTATATTGCTCCATGGAAAGACTCTGATTTCTTTAGACCTTCAAAAGCCCTACAACAAAGATTCTAATTTGCTTGTTTACTTATTGCAATTATATATATTCTAAATATATTCGATCCAAGCATAATCTTTTTCTTTCCTTTCTTTCTTTTGTTTTAAATTAACATGCTTCAGGCAATGTTGCTGTATAGGATTAATATCACAGTCCCAAGAATTGAGACCCCTGGAGTTTGGTCCTGGATTTGAAACTAACTTGTTGTATGATCCTTGACAAGTGATTATTTGCCTCACTTTACTCCCTAGTAAATGAGTTATTTTGGCTTGAAAGAGAGCTGCTCTGCTCACAAAATGCTATCATTGAGCACATCATCACTTTCAAAAGTTAGAAATAATATATTAATTACTATGAAGAATTTGTGTTCCCTTATGAATCATATGTGGAAACCTAACCCTCAAAAGATGGGGCCTTTAGAGGGTGATAAGGTTATGAGGTCTCTACCCTCTTGAATGGGATTAGCGTCCTTGTATAAACACCTTGAGGAACCGGCTCGATGGCTCAGCCTGTAATCCCGTGCGTTTGGGAGGCTGAGGTGAGTGGATTGCCTGAGCCCGCGGGTTTGAGATCTGCCGGGCAACTTGATGAGACCTCATCTCTACAATAAATCAAAAAATTAGCTGGGTGTGGTAGTGCGCACCTGTAGTTCTGGCTACTTGGAAGGTTGAGGCGGATGGATTGCCGGAGCCCAGCAGGTGGAGGCTGCGGTGGCCGGGAGCGGCCACTGCACTCCAGTCTGGGCGACAGAGTGAGACTCCAACTCAAATCAAACAAACAAACAAACAAACAAACAAACAAACAAAAAACACCTTGAGGAAGTCTACTTGCACCTTTCACCACATAATGACACAGCTATTAATAGAAGGTGCTATCTATGAAGCGAAAAACCAGCTCTCACCAGACACTAAGTCTGTTGTTACCTTGATTTTGTACTTCTCAGCCTAAAAATTGTGAGCAATACATTTGTGTTGCTTGTAAATTACCTAGTCTAAAGTTTTTATTATAGTAGTCCAAACTGACTAAGACACTAATGTAACATGTTATTGTACTTCTTGGTAGTTTTATGGGCATAAGAAAGCCTTTCTTTAACTCTCATGTAAGTAAGAGTGTGGTTCTTTTTATTATCATAGCAGATCGTAACTGACCCTGACTAATATAATGATGTTAGTATACTAATTCCTTGGAACATCAGTGTCCATATCCATAGAATGAGGAGGATTATTTATTCATCACAGGGTTGTTATAAAACAACATGGTAGACTCACAAAAGTAGTTGACTCATTTCACCATTTAGTGATTTTCTAAGACTTAATATTAAAATGTTATCAATAATAAGTTGATCTGAAAATATACTCTGAGATTTTAATAATATACAGTAATAAAGATAATAATTGCAATACTATTATTATTATGTTGTATTTTATATATAGTGAGAACACTTAGTGCTTTTTATGGATCGTGTTTATCTGCCATAGAAGTTAATAATAAGACCAAGGCATAGAATTAGGTAAAAGGAAGGACTGGTCCCAGAATTCAGGTCTTTTGACTCTTAAACCCATGATCTTAAACCTACCATACAACTCTATGCAGCTATACTTTAAAATAAATTGTAATTTCTTTTCCAACTTGAACATTGCCTATTATCTCCTTTATTTAGTAGTCTAGGGCCTTGACCAGAATGCTGGAGTTACCCAAAAGGTGGGAAAACATACAGAGTACCTGTTCTCCTTTATGAATATTTATGGTTCAGGGAGAAGTGACTCTGCTGGCAGTTCTAAGCCCTCATCATAAATCCTCATGCAGAGGCTGTTCTGGCCACAGACAGTTGCAGATTGGATCAGACGAGGAAAAACCGAGCTTGGGAAAGGTTCTTTGAAGCTGCATAATCAGATTATGATAATTTCATCAAAACCCATTTCAAAAAGCTAACATTTATCATTAGTTTGTGTACCTCCTAATTATTTCATGAGAGTTATTCCATGCAGGAATGATAGAAAATTCTAGCTTGAGAGAGCTTTTTTAATGCAGTGTGTACATAGCTAGATATATGGCATTGGCATATGGGTCACATTTGCATTTGGGGCTTATTTGAGATAGTTTTCTGAAAATGTCAAAGGAGGTGACATATTTTAAAAGATTGATATTAGTAACAAACATTAATTTCTCTCAGCCACTTTCTATAGTAAATTTTTTTTTGCCCCCAAATGATAAGCAAGTACTTGCCAAGGGAAAGAACAACAAAAACAACAACACTCAAGGCACACAAAATATTTTCCACAGGAGAATTTTATACACCAGAATTCCTAAAGACTGACTCATTGAGAAAGAAAGGCACTTGTCAACCTTTGTGCCCTCCAGTGTCCAAATCCCTTTCTCCTTCTGGGTCTTCTATCTGCTTGAAGGCACCACCTTTCACCTAGTTTCTCAAGCCACAATACTGGGAGTTATTCTTGACAACAGTCCTCTTCAACCAGTGAAAACTTGTCAATCACTGGGTCCTATAGTAGATGTTTTTAAAACCATCTACTTAGCTCCTTTCTTACACTAACTATATCCTGTTTCCTCTGGACCAGCAGAATGTTTTTCACATTTTAATTGGTTAAGAATGTCAAAAGAAAAGTAATATTTCATGCCATGTAAAAGTGATATGAACTTTACATTTCACTGTGAGTAAACAAAATGTTATTGGAACACAGCCAAGTTCATTCGTTTATATATTGTCTACGACTGATTTTATACTACAGTGGCAGAGTTGAGTAGTTGGGATACAGAACATGTGACCAGCTAAGCCTAAAATATTTACTGTCTGGCTTTTGGCAGATGAAGCTTGATGACCCCTTCTTAGAACTGTGGCTACAGCCTTCTCACTGTTCTCCCTGCCTAGTTCTATACCTTTGGGTATATTCTCTACACTACACTCACAATGATCTGCCTCAACATTCAGCTCGGACATTGTAGATTCTCTGTTTAAGATTCTTTGCTGACTATCTACTCCATCATACAAAAAGGCTAAGGTCCAAGATTCTTTATATTTTAGTGCCTGCTGGCTTCTTTGTCTCATTAACACACTACCTGTCTCCCACTGACATTCCATGTTCTCCAAATATGCTTCCATCCTGTTACTCATTTCCCAATTCCCCTGGCAGATAACTACTTGTCATTGAGACTGAGCTCCAATAAGACTCCTCTGGGAGGCCTTCCCTGACCCCTCAACTTGTCTGGGCACTCCAAGCACAGAGATCCTTTCCCCCTTTCTTTCTCTTATAGCTGTGCCCTAAAATGTTGTAACTGTGGATGCGTGCCTGTATCCTGAGGACTCGTGTTTTATATTCTTCTATCCCAAGCCCTAAGCTGAGTATCTGGATAATTAGAGGTGCTCAGTGAGTATTGATTAATAAGGAAGTGATGCTTTACTTCATTGATAAACTTCTGTTCATATTTCAAGACTTTATCCAATGGTTTTATTCTAATATGGGCCTTCTCTATTCCAGAAATAGTCATATTTGCTTCTGGGAATGGACTACAAGGAATAAGGTCCTTAAGAAATAATCCAGCCGGGCTCAGTGGCTCAGCCTGTAATCCCATGCCTTTGGGAGGCTGAGGTGAGTGGATTGCCTGAACCCGCGGGTTCGAGACCCACCTGGGCAACTTGGTGAGACCTCATCTCTACAAAAATAAAAAATTAGCCGGGCATGGTAGCGTGCGCCTGTAGTTTCAGCTACGTGGAAGGCTGAGGCAGAAGAATCGCTGGAGCCCAGCAGGTCGAGGCTGCGGTGGCCGGGAGTGGCCACTGCACTACAGTCTGGGTGACAGAGTGAGACTCCAACTCAAAAAAAAAAAAAAAGAAGTAATCCATAAGATGAGTAATGCATCTAACCAATAAAATAGTCTACTCATAAAGATGGCTTCTCAAATTTTCCATAAATATTGTATTCCTTCTAAATTTTAATTATACCAGTTCTTTCATCTAAAGAAATCACTTCTATTAAGCTAATTAGATAAAAGTTGTGTGCCAAGAATAAAATTGATTCCTGATTCCATAATATTAAGTTTATCAACTAATAAAATTATGTTTTTCTCTAGTTTAGAGTCTGAGAAATTTCAAAATAAGCAGAATGCAGAACTCAAGTAATAGACTAAAATTATCTCTGAGGCAATCAGTTCCAGTGTTAATGTTTTGTAATTCCAAAAGATATTTCTTATATTTTTCTTTTCTTCCCATTCATCTCTCTGCCTTTTTTTAACTTCCTCTCTTACCCTGACTCATTTCTGACATGTTAAATGGGTTCCTTTCAGGCCTCATGCTCCACATAATGAATTTTTGCAAAGATCTCAAGTTGTAGCAATAATCACCATAAATCAGTTGCATAGGTATTTTACAAACCAGGGAGAATAGAGAAATTACCAGTTGAGCATACAGTGGCAGCTATAGCCCAGTTATACTACAGTTTATCCTTCAGCCATTTTTTAAGTTCAACATCCGAGTGCCTAACTAATTGATCTAGTCTGGGCAGAAATAGCTTATTTGTTTTCTGATTTTCAAGCCAGAAAAGCTCATGAAATAATATCTCTGCTTCTTGGGCTCCATTGCTTCTTTACTTTAATTACCCAGTGAAGTACAAAGATGGAAGTGTTTGGGGCTCCTATGAACATGACCTTGAATCTCCACCATCATACTTCCTGGGAATCTGTCTGAAGTAAGGAATCTAAATGAAGAAGGTAGATACATGCAGAAAATATTCATTACAGCTTTATTTATATTAATGAAACATTGGAAGACACCCAAATTGCTATTTTAAAAAATTGTGATATATCTACTTACTGAAGTATTATGTAGTCACTAATCATTATACTTACTTTATGATTACATGAGAAGATGCTCATGATATGACATAAAGGAGCTGCTGTTTAATGTAAATAATTTATTGTCCAAATTTTTAATATTGCTGCATTACTCTTACGATTAAAGTTTTAAAAGTATATTTTTAATATGGCATAGACTTTGAGTCTCTTTCACAGTTATTGCTAGCATTGAGTTCTTTGAGTAATATGTTTTAAATGAAGAATGGAAAAAAGAGAAAGGGTAGAGACTAAAAGGGAACAAAATGATACTTGGAAAGGAAAACTCAAAGGGCTATACCCAAAGTATATGGGGGGTGAGTTACAGAAAAAAACATTCATCATAGAATCCCAAGACTGGAGAGTGTTGAAAAGTCAACTAATCCTACCACTCTGTCTATGGAACTCTCGTCAAGTTCTGGTTTTGGTGTTTAAAAACAATCCCATCACAGAGATAAACGTCAGAAAGACAGTTACCATTAGCTAATGATGAATAAAGGTCCTAGTGAGGCTTCTGTGCCTACATGCTCTGTATTTTGATTTGGGTGATTTCCCTTTGTATATTCATTGAGCTTGTGATTTGTATCTCTCTCTCTCTCTCTCTCTCTCTATCGATAGAGAGAGAGAGAGATACAAATCACAAGCTCAATGAATTTATATATATATATATACACACATATATATATATATATATATATATATAGAGAGAGAGAGAGAGAGAGAGAGAGAGACATGCACACTTCAGTAAAAATTTATGTAAAATAAAGATTGCACCATAATTTGAAACTCTTTCAGATAATAGACTGACTTGGGTTTGCAAGCAAATTGGATATTTAGTAACATTATTAGTTCTAGCTTAAAAATCTCTAACAGGAATATACAGAAAATCATAACCATTAGTGAGGCCCATATCAGACATCTATTTTTCTGGAATTATGGGGCATCTGGTGTTACATTTCACTTTGTGCTGCTGTAACAGAAGATTGAAGGTTGAGTAATGTATAAAAAACCAGAAATGTATTTCTTGTAGTCAAGAGGCTAAGGAGTTCAAAACTGAGAGGCTCCATTAGGAGAGGGGTTTGATGCTGCTTCATTCATGGCAGAGAGTAGGAGGACGAAAGAATGCAAGACAGCAAAAGAGGGCTGGACTCACTTTTATTAAAAAAAAACAATCTTCTCTAATGATAACTAATTCACATCCATGATAACAGTAATCAATTAATGAGGGCAGTGCCTGCATGACCTAATCACTCCTTAAAGTCCATACTTCTCAAGGTTGTTGCATTGGAGATTAAATTTCTAACATATGAGCTTTGGGGGGAACACATTCAAACCATAACATTCTGCTCTGATCATCAAAATTTATGTGCAATGCAAAAAAACATTTATTTCATTCTAATAATGCCCAAATTAACTCATTCTAGCATACACTTTAAAATCCAAAATCTCATCTAAATCAGATAAATCAGATGTGGGCAAGACTCAAGGTTTAACTTATCCTTAGGCAAATTCTTCTCCAGCTGTGAGACTGTGAAGTTATAACAAGTCACATGCTTCTAAAGTACAATGATGGAACAGGTATAGGATAGACATTCCCATTCCAAAAGGGAGAAATAGGCAAAAAGAGAGGAGTAACCGGCCCCAAGTAAGTCCAAAATTCAACAGAGAAAAAATTAAAACTTAAGAATAATCTTTCATGTTCTATTCCTGGACACACTATGGAGGGGCGGGGGTGGGGTGGGGTGGGGGCAGTCCCCAAATCCTTGGGCAGCTTTGCTCCTATGGCTTTGCTAGGCTTAGGCTATACAGATTTCCTAGGTTGGAGTCTCATGTCTGCCATTCTTCCAGGCTGGTGTTTCATGCTGGTAGCTCTACAGTTTTGGGGTGTTTGAAGTGACCTCACTTTCATGGCTCCACTAGGCATTGCCCTAGTTGGGACTCTCTGCAGTGGCTCTGCCCCTGCAACAAGTTTTTGCCTAGGACCCCGAGCTGTTTGTTACATTTTTTGAAATCCAAGTGAAAGCCACCATGGTCCTATAGCTCATGCACTCTGCACATCTGCAGAGTCAGCACCATGTATTTGTCATCAAGGCTTACAGTTTGCACCCTTCAGAGCTGTGGCATGAGCCATACCTGGGCCCACTTGAACCAAGGCTTGGGCAGCCAAAGAGTGCTGCACTGAATTTGGGGAGCAGAGTTCTGAAGCAGCCCTGGGCAGTGAATGCTGAGGCCTCATGAGCATCTCTCTGGACACCTTGCATTCAAGATCCTAGCTTGCCTCAAAGGTCTCTGAGGTGCCCTCAAGGTCATTCTCCCATTGTCTTGATGAGCAGAACATGGTTTCCTTCTACCCATATTAACCTCCTTAGCAAATGGTCAAAAACAGGCTCTTTTATTCTTTATATGGCTAGACTAAAAGTTTTGCTAATCTTTCCATTCTGCTTCCCTTTTAATTATAAATTCCATCTTTAATTATTTCTCTTTTCTCTCATTTTACTGTAAGCAGCCAAAAGAAGCCATGTACACTTTAAATACTTTTCTGCTTAGGTATTTCTTCTGTTCATCACTCTTAAATCCCACCTTTCATAAAGCCCTAGGGCATGGACATGATTCTGCCAAGTTCTTTGCAACTGTATAACAAGGATGACTTTTACTCCTGTTTTCAATACCTTGTTCCTCATTTCTGTCTGAGATCTCATCAGAATAAACTTTATCATCCATCTGCTATTTACTTTCACGATTGCTAAAATGTATCGTCCATGAACTGAAAAATAAAAGAAGCACCAGGCAGAAAGTTTTTTATGAGGTAACCAATGGTCTACATTTATTTAAGGCAAACTTAGAGAAGTACTTTCTGCTCAGTGTGGGTCATTGGGGATAGATAGAAAAAAGGTTTGGCTGTAGGTCCTAGAGACTGGTAAGCTTTTCAGCAGACCTGAGCTGAGAACAGCTTGTCTGCAGTTTTTTGTGATTGCTAGATTGCAACTACCTTTTTAATTCTCAAAGACCTTGAAGATACAGAAAAAGAAATTTGGACAGCTCTGAATCAATACTACTAAACTTCTAATGTTTATGCAAGATGGTCTACAAAGTGTTTTAGGGTACATTATCATGCTTGATCTTGAGAACAACCCTAATGTTGGTAGTGCTATTGACATAATGGCACCTAACACTACTTGGCTAGTAAATGATAGCATAGAGATGAGAAGCCAGATCTTCCTTCAGGAAACAGGTAGAACCTGGGAGTTTATACTGCTTGACTAGTTAGTGTATTCTAGCCATTCGTGACCTGGAAGGTCTACAATTTAGATTTAATACTATCCAAATTCAAAGACTACTTATCAGTGGCATATAAAGTTTCTTTAAAGAAACAGAGTCAATTAAATATACATGTACCTAGAAATAAATCTACTATAAGAAATTGGCTATTATGGAGACTGACCAGTAGTCGGATCTGCAGGGTGAGTCAGGCTAGAGATCTAGGAGACCTGTTGTCTTAGTTTGAGTACAAAGGCAGGAAAGACTAATGCTCCAGCTTAAGTAACTCAGACAGTAGGAGTTTCCTTTTTCTCAGCCTTTTTTTATTCCATTAAGGTCTTCAACTGATTGGACTAGGCTCATCCACATTAGGGAAGGAAGTCTGCTTTCCTCAGTCTACTAATCCAAATATTAATCTTATTTAGAAACACTCTCACAGACATATCCAGAGTAATGTTTAATCAAATATCTGGGCACCCCATGGCTCAGTCAAGCTGACACATAAAACTAGCCATCACAAGGAGCACTGTGGTAGTGTCTTATACATTTATCTCCAAGGGACTTTAAGCCCCTCAAAGGCATGGTCTGTACTAATCACCTATTTTTTTCACAAGAACCTAGAACCAAATACATGCTCAACAAATGCATACTGACCTCAACTAAGTGGAGTGCCACCTATATTTAGGGCATTACTAGATTATGATATTCATGAACCCACAGATAGCCATCTAGTTCTGTGCTAGTGAGTGGTACAAAAAAAAATCAGCTATGGTGCTTTTCTTTTTGTGTGTTTGCACTTTTTAAAAGAAAGAAACATGCCTTGGGGGAGATTATAAAATGTAGATCATTTTTCCTCTTCAGTTCAAAGATTTGTTCCATATTGAACAAATGTTTGCTTAGGCAGTTACTGGGGGGTGGGGAGAGATAAACAATGAGTACAGTAGAACTCATTTAGACTAATATCTGTGAAAGGGGCTGATCTACGAAGTGAACAGATGTTTCATGTGCTGAACCAAACTGGAGTGCTGGCTGAATCATAATGAAGCTCTGGATGCAGAAATAGGGCTGATAAAGAACACTGTATCCTGTTAAAAGAACTCTGTGTACTAGCAAGCAAGATAATGAAGATGTAGCCAGAATCTAGAACACAAGGCCCACTTGACTTGTGCCAAAATGAATTCACTCACATCAAGGATATAGAGTTGCAAATCTGGAGACAGTATTATGCTGTTGAGGGAAAGTTTTAATAGTCAGTGAAGTTTGCTGGTTACCATTGATTAAGAGCTGAGTATCTACCAGGCTTCACATGAAGTAAATATAGGCATCACCATCTCAAATCGATACAATACTCACCCATTAGGTGTTTTCATTTTACAAATAAGAAAGCTGAAGTCAGAAAGGTTAAATACTTGTCCTGAGTTGTTACGTAGCTAGTAAGAAGCAAACCTGGATTAGGAACAATTTCTATATGGCTACCTAAGTCCAGGCTATTTGGACTATGATTGGCTGTATCTCCCTTAAGAGAAAAGGATTTTCTGAACACATAAGCACAGTGCCAGGCAGAAAGAGAAAGGGTGGGAAAGGGGTAGCTTCTGACATCCCAGGACCCACCTAACATATATGCTACCCCTACATTTCAGTGTAAGGCCTCAACAACCTGGAGGAAATAACACTTAACTGTTGAAAATGGCATGAAACTGTCAATGATAAAACATTAATCACAGTTCTATTGGTTTCTCAGAAATGTAAACATTGTCAATTTTTTTCTTGAGGTTGTAAATCAAAACAAAGGGAAAATTGAGTCCAATTTCTTTTTTTTTTTTTTTTTTGAGTTGGAGTCTCACTCGTTTGCCCAGACTGGAGTGCAGTGGATGCTTCCGGCCACTGCAGCCTTGCCTGCTGGGCTCCGGCGATCCTTCCGCCTCAGCCTTCCAAGTAGCCGGAATTACAGGCATGCGCTACCACGCCCGGTTGATTTTTTTTGATTTATTGTAGAGATGAGGTCTTGCTGCCCAGGCGGGTCTCGAACCTGCGGGCTCAGGCAATCCACTCACCTCAGCCTCCCAAAGGCGCGGGATTACAGGCTGAGCCACCGAGCCCGGCAGAGTCCAATTTCATGAATAGTAATTTTATTATTACCATAGCCAAGGAAGACAGGCTGCTGTACCATTTTGACCATTCTTCACCCGTTCCTGAACACTTAGAGTGGGAGATGGTTTCAAGCTACTCACACTGTAAATGTAAACGTCTCATGAACATTTTGGGAGCTGCTAGCATGGGCTGGACAAGCACCTTCTAATCATTTATATGGATGTCATTTAATTATCACAACATTTTGTGATAACTACTTTTTCATTAGTCTCAATTTACAGATGAGAAAAATAGATGTTCTAAGAACTGAGTTAAACTTTCTCTTTTCCTTTGAGGAATTTACTGTACCAAATGGAGAAAAAAATACATAATTCAATGTATTTCAGAGTGAGGTACAGTTGGATCCCACCACACTTGAGGCAGCACCAGACTTTCTCTTTTAGTCTCAGATCATCTTTACCTAAGTCAGGGGCTAATTGAAGATTCCAGACAAACCCTCTGAAGTGCAACCTAGGGTGCTTTGCCACAAGGTGTCCTGCTTCAGTGACTGTGTCCTCTCTTTGCCTCTTCCTTGCCATGTACCAGATTCTTAGGGTTGAGATTTTGTCTTTCTTATTCTCTCATTGAAGCTCCCTTTGTAAAGATGAAGAAATGGATCAGTTAATTAACTTATCCTCAATTACTCAGATACTTAAAACTCACCATTTGACTATGCTCAATTTTAAATTCTAGTTTCTTTCTGTCGCACTCCATGGTATATTGGGTAAGGCTATTAAGGTGGGTTGGGACCAGGCTGTGGATAATATTGAGTACCAGGGAAAGTGTTTGACCCTTATCCGGACCACAGTGGAAAGCCCCCTTCAGTTCTAAAGCAAAGACATGGTCAGGGCTTTATCTTAGTAAAGCCATTTAGGCTGCAGTGTAGAAAGCAGGCTGGAGGCAGAGCTATGGGAAGTTACAATACTGTACTAATTTACATTCCCACCAACAATGTATGAGAGTGCCTTTTTCTCTGAATCCTCACTGGTATTTGTTATTTTTCTTTTGCCTTTATAATAATAGTATTCTATCTGGGGTGAAATAGCTCACCATGGTTTGACTTGCATTTTCCTGATGATTAGCATTTTTCACATACCTGTTGGCCATTTGTATATTTTCTTTTGAGAAGTGTCTATTTAGATCCATTGCCTGTAAATTAGTGCAGCCATTATGGAAAACAGTATTGAAGTTACTCATAAAACTAAGCAAAGAACTACCATACAATCCAGAAATTCTACTACTTAATTATATTTATCCAAAGGAAAGGAAATCAGTCTACCAAAGGGATAGCTGCATCCCCATGTTTATCGCAGCACTATTCCCAATGGTCAAATATGGAATCAATCTAAATGTCTATCAATGACACTGATGACTTGACAAAGAAAATGTGGTACACACGCACACACACACACACACACACACACACACACACACGAATACTATTCAGCTTTTAAAAAAAGAATGAAATAGTCATTTTCAACAAACAACAGAGAGATAAATATCACGTTCTCACTCATATGCAGGAGCTAAAAAAAAACAAAACAAAGATACCATGGAAATAGAGAGTAGAATGATGGTTTCAGAGGCTGGAAAGGTAAGGGATGAAGAGAGGTTGGTTAATGTGTACAAATATACAACTAGATAGAGGAAATAAATTCTGGTGTTCCATAGTCACAGTAGGATGACTATAATTACCAACAACATATTGCATTTTTTAAAAATAGCTAGAAGAGTAGATGGAAATGTTCCCAACACAAAGAAATGATAAATGTTTGAGGTGATAAATATTCTAAATACCCTGAGTTGCTCATTGTACATTGTATTCATGTACAAAAATATCACATATACCTCACAAATACATGTAATACAATTATTATGTATCAATTTTTAAAAGGTTCCAGTGCTACAACAGATGCCTTGGTGAGTGAGCATGACCAAAGCCTGGGAAGCAGTCTGGAAAAAGCCACATAGTAAAAGACATTGAATGGCTATACATTAGCCGTAATGATATTAGCAAATTAAGACATGCAGTGAGAATTAGAAACAATGCATGTGAAACACTGAATGCAGACTGCGGTTGCCTTTGGCAAAAGCTGTTTTTATTATTATTGTTACTGTGGCTGCCACTACCACTATTGTTAAAAACGTGTTATGCATTTCTCTAGCCCAAGCTTTTAGTGACTTTCTTCCCATAGCTGAGCATTGCTTCCATCTTCTTTCAATTTTATTCAATTGCCTCTTGAAACCTAGACTACCTCTCGAAATCACTAAGTCACAGAACTCTCAGAGCTAACAGGAAAGCCACAGATCATGCAGACCATCCTTCCCCTCCAATCCCCAGTTTGCCAAAAAGAAAACAAAGGTTCAATACAGTGGCAGAGTAGAGGGTTTTCATCTGTTAATCTCTAAGACAGGCCCTTGAGGAGCCAGGACAGTTTCCTTGATTCCCACCAACCACTTAGAATCAAATGCTCCTTTCTCTAAATTCCCACATCTTGTTAGTTCCCTAATTTATTACTTACTTTGTTATTTTAATCCTACTGTTAGTTTTCCCCCCAACTATTGGCTGTGATCTCTCCAGGAAAGCATCTCCATTGCTCAGACTAAGTCTATCAATAAATATGATTCCAAAATGCCCTGAATTTATTTTCAATATATCATATTTCATATTTTTTATGGATATTATTTTCAAAAGTCTATCTTTACTATTGAATTGTAAAAGAATAGAGGGCAGGGGAAATTTCACATTTTATTCCCTTTTCATTACACAACATGGTGTGTTTGGTTTATGCCATAAAGGTGAGCTTGTATCCTCAATGTTTCCTCAGTGGCTCCGCAGTGCCTGGCCTATACTGACACATAATAAGTATTTGAAGAATTCTTTTATTAATCTCTGTATTCTCTGCATAAAGTTAGTGCCTGGTACACAATAAGTGCTCAATATGTGTTTTCTTAATGTGTATTATTTTTGTTTCATGTATGTACACTTATTTATGTAGTTTTTAAAATTTATGTTTCAACACTAAAGGGTTGAACACAGCCCAAAGTATGTGAATCCAAAATGAATAGCACATTTTTTCTGAGAGGAAAAGAAATCCAACTATTTGCAATTGGCCTCAAGTCTAATAGTCAACGTTCAAGCATGACTTATTTACCATCTAAAGTGTTTTTTCTTTTTGAGAAATAGATGATGTGACACGTTACTTTAGCTCACTTAAATGTATGACAGAAACGACTTTGTAATTTGAAATAATAAAAATTACTTTCTTTGATTTATGGTTTGCTGAGGCTTAGCTATAACTAGTTAGTTTCTCATGTATAGTCACATAACTTATACATGTCCAAATTTATAGATGCACAGAAAGAAATTACAGAAGAAGTCTGCAGAAATATTTTTTATTATTGTTGTTATTATTATATTGATTATCATTTTATTTTTTCCACCTTACCTCTTGGGTAGAGTGGTTTAACATGATGAGGGAGTAAGCTGTATGTTTTTGGGTAGATATTCGGTGAGTCTTTTGAGACAATGTCATGCATTAGCAAGTTTTAGTTTTTAGACAAGTAAAGAGAAAAGACCATATGATTGGATGTCTGGTAGACCCAAATTTGAGACTCAGCAGATGTGCTGCCTTTTTTTAATCTGTTAAACACAGGCATGCACAAATAAATAATCATACCTAGATAGTTGGTTGGGATGGTCTACCTAATTTACAGGGCCCAGTACAATGTGAAAAGGCAAGGGCCCTTGCTGAAAAATTAATTCTCCCCCTGCTGCTGTTTCCTTGGTAAGGGATTGACCATAGCCAGAAACTGCCAGAGGAGGGAGGTGGGGCACATAACATCAATAAGTGTACTGATTTCAAACCAGGTGAAGTAGGGATCAAAAGGAGGCCCAAACTTTACCTGTACGATGACCACTTGCATACCTAATCCTGAATTGTGCCCCACATCTTTAAAATTAAAAATTAAAAAAGAGAAAAATTAATTATTAAGAGTTTCAAGATGTGACAACAGCACATTAAACCAAATGCAGGGTCCTCCTAAACCTGGACACTGTGACTGCATGACTGTATAGGCCTAAGGCCCACAGAGTCGGCCCTGCAGACAGTCATGAGAATTAACTGACATTACGAAACATGTTTCACACTGTATCTGTCTCATAATAGGTATTTAACAAGTTTTAGTTTCTCCACGTTCATTTTCGAGTTGCTCTCACAAGAGCCCCATCAAGCCTAATGCATTCAGTCACTTCTGTCAGAAATGGGTTCTCTACACCGCAGGGACTAGGGTGTTTCAAATGTAATCCATTCAACTCACTCTTTGAGGACAAAAAAGAGGGGAAAAAAGAGGAAATGAAACCCAAAGCCTCTAAGGCTTGAAGAATCAAGAAATGTCCCAAATGGTAGGCTGTCCCAGTGGCCATGCTCCCATTTGAAAGCTCACACTTTGAAACCATGTGCTACCTGGAATTCCAGATGGCCAAATTAAGGAACCAAGCCATCAAACAGAAGGTTCTGGTTCTCAGCTATCATAAACTTAGGCATGTCAGGGAGGGGTGTGAAGGAGCATGTCACCTAATGAAGGTGCAAAAATCCCCAGAACGAATTTGTCCCAGAGGGCCACAAGAATGGGCTCTTCTGGCTTTTGTAGCCCCTCTCCCCATCTCCAAATTCAGCTACGACATTAAAGATGCTTGGTTTATGTAATACCATAATCACAGAGTTTTACAAAATCTTCTCCTTGTGGAATGTATATGACATCTGGAATTAAAGAGGTATTCTCTTTTAATCACTGTTCAATCTTCCGCAGGGATAAATGAGTCTACGGGTAGCTTCCAGCTGCCCAAACTGATTTAGTTAAATAATGTAATCTATTTGTACACAAATGCGGAATAAATGTCACTGAAGTTCCTTAGTGAGCAGTTATAATGAGTTATCCCTTTCTCAAGGTAATTAGGAGTGTTTAGTTTTTTCAAATGCATATCAAGCCTCATGATTGCCAATGAGCCAGGGACACTCTAAATTAGCCTCCCACAGCTGCTGACCTCTGCAACCACAGCAAAACCATTTCTGTGGGGGAAAAGAGTCTCTTCTGAACTGTAGGTTTGAAGTGATTTTTTTTCACTCTCTTTAAAGTGTAATGTTCCAACACAGCCTTCACAGAATCGTGCATCCTCAGAGTTAGTCGGGAAAAGGCAATCGGAATTTTTAAGCTGAACAAGACCTTAGCAATCATTTAATTTAAACACAATTTTATAAGTGGACCCAGAGAAGTTAACCCATACGATGATTCAATGTCAGACTTCAGACTGAAATCCTGGATTCTGACATCCAGGCCCCAGTTTTTCCTCACACACAACCCATCTCAGTGTGTTTGGGTTGTCATAATAAAATGTCACAAATTGGTAGCTTTTAAACAACAGACATGCATTTCTTATGCTTCAGGAGGCTAGAAAACCCAAAATCAAGATGCTGGCAGATGTGGGTGTCTGATGAGGGTCCTTTCCACATAAATGGCACCTTCTAGCTGCACCTTCACATGATAGAAAGGCCCAGCTAGCTCTCTGTGGTCTCTTATAAGAGGCTTATTCAGGCGAGCAGAACCTTCATGACCTAATTACTTCTCCAAAGATTCCACCTCTTAATACCATTACCTTGGAATTAGGATTCAATGAATAAATTTCAGAGAAGGCATAATATTCAGATCATAGCACAATCCTTCTTAGCTTTCAACCTCTTAAGATGAAAAGTTACTGGGTGAGGAAGGCAGTAAGCTATGGGGAGGGAACCTGGCCTGGGAAGGGCAATCAGGTGCCAAGCAGTGCCAGATCAAATGCTCTCTGTACGACCATATGCAAGTTGCTTCACAAGTGAGAGTCTCAGTTTCCCACCAGGAAAATAGACATTTGACCTGCTTTCTAAGAATGGTTTGCCTATTCTATCATAGACATTTTGTCAGTACAACACTCTGAATATTTGTGACTCGTTTAGCTAATACTTAATTTCCTGTTCTCAAATATGTCTTCCCAAGGATCCTTTCTTGTTTGCTAAATCATCAAACTAAAAAAAAAAATAAAGGAAACTACTAAAATGATGAAGACTAAAGGAAGAATGATTTCACACATTGTCTTCTCTCAAGAGACAAAGCAAGCAAGAAAGGAGACACAGCAGATATCACCAAGTCAACAAAATGAGATTGTGCCTTCTGCTGATGAATATCCATCTTCCTGTCTTGGTCAGATAACTGTGGAAGAAGTAGTTCTTTCACCTTGTGTAAAACTGATGCCTCTGCAGCTACTCCTGGCTTTCAAGAGAAAAAGTAATCATTGTGTGCTATTTGAATGTCTTCATAAATATAATTTATAGCTATGATACTGATCAGTCCTGCATAGTCTTAGAAATCAATAGTGCCATGTTCATTAGTCGTGAAAAGAACAGCTCTCAAACTTTGGCCAGAAGATAGTAACTGTTTTTAATGATTTTTTGCCAGTTGGCATCAAAAGTGGATTCTATGTCACTGGCAATTTCCTTAGTTGTCTGGGAGCTTTTTATTTCTTCATCCAACCATGAAGGTCAGAAAGTTGCTCTATGTACAGACAACTGTGGCTATATCAGACTCTTAGATAAAGAGTAAAACTATTTGGAAGCTACCGGTTAATAGCTTTTACTCAAGTCCTCTGGTAATGGGTAGGTTGTACTCCATGCCTGGAGGCCTCATGACATTCTTGAAATAAAAGAGATAGACTTGGGTTCTAATTCCAGAAGTACCACTTGCTTACCTGTCTGAGTTTTAGGAAGTGATTCGGTGTGGTAGAGTGTTACTTTGATGGCCCCCAAACAAACCACTCCTTTCAGTATGCATACTCTTATATAGTCCCCTTGAACCTGGGTGCTTTAATCATAAGCTATATTTTTCACCATGAGCTGTATTGACCAATGGAATATGGGGAAACTGACATTCTGCCAGTTGTTGAATTGAATCTTAAGACTTGACAGCTTCCACTTTGGCACTTTGTGGAAAGGTAGTCATCAAGTAAAAGTCTGACTACCCTGAGGCTGCCATGCTATGAGAAAATCCAAGCAGTCATGCAGTGAGGCACACATGGAGGAGAGCTATGGCTGTGGTAGACACTCCATTTAAGTTCCCAGTCTGTGGCCAACACAAGCTATTTGCTACGTGACTGAGGACACTTTGCACCTTCCACCCACCCAACACCCCATCTGATGCAACGTGAAGCAGAAGGACTGGCTTAACTAAAATAATAAATTGTGGTAAGTCACTCTGTTCAGAGTAGTTTTTCATCAAGCAGTATAAAACAGGAACAGTCAACCTCTCAAGCTTCTCTCTAACCCAGTTTTTCCATCTGAAAATTAGGTGTAGGACTAGAGAATCTGAAAACTATACCAAAATACTTACGAAATCCAAGGCCTTGCTCAGTCTTACCTCAACCAATATTTCTTTGGTTAAACTTTTCTTCCTCTTCTTTAACCCTAGAAATGACAACTTGTCACTTTTGGTCATTTGGAATTCTCTGACATTTGCAATTCTTTGAACATTGAAATTCTTGTATTACAGACACTTGAAAATTGTACAACTTTGTCCTTCCTTTTCTCTTGCTGTTTGACATGAATACTTTTCCCTACCAGGTAAAATGCCACTTCTTTTGTGAAACTTTTTCTACTCATTCTTTCCCACCTGCTACCTATACCTCCTGATAAAGTAATTGTCTTTGGGATCCTAGAAGAATTATATTAAGGTGGACTTCTTACCACCATTATAGCTAGAAACAAATTGCAAATTCATTCAAGGGCCAGATCAAAAGACCTTCATACATTTCCCTACCCATCTGTGATCTTTATTTTTGGCTGATTCTAGAGAGTTTTTGCTCTTCATTTTAAATAAATGTATGATCATTGGCTTTAAAAATCAGGATATTATACATGCATACACAATCTAGCAGTTATTAAATGCTTTGCATGTACTAGGAATAGCACTACATATTTTATGTGAATTATTTCTTTGACTCTTTACAGTAATCTATATTAAGCAAGCACTATTACTATCTCCATTATACTGGTGAGGAGACTAAGACTCAGAGGGGTTTCACAAACTGCTCAAGGCTGCCAGCCTTTGAAAGACTGCCTGGGTTTGGAGACAATGCCTTCCCACTAATGCTCAGAGTCCTTGTCCCCTTAATTGTGTGTCCTCAGGTGGGTTTGGAATTCCTTGCACAGAGTAAGTTCTCAATATTTGTTGAATAAACAAAGGAGTTAATAATGTTGGAGAATGCATAATTCACTTCAAATGCATAGATAGCTTTTCAAATTATAAGTAAGACAAAAACACATTACACTTCACAAAACTGCTTCTCAAACCAAAGTGAAGCTGCACATAGCCTCTCCCCATCGCTCACATTCAGATAACTATTTGCCGATAGAGGTGCTGCTTGACCCTGGGGATAACACCTTGCTTATTTCTTAATTTCTGGGAAAGAATTCCTGAGGCACAATGCTCCCATTTCCCTCTGGCTTGACTAGATGATCAGTGGTCTTCAATGTGAGCAAATGGGTTTACACAGCTCTCAAGGTACTGTAACACTTCCTTATAGTACTGTAACACTTTCTGAGTTAGCTCACCAAGGGCCTCCTGCAAACATGTGAGTGAGGAAAGAAGCATAACAGAGAATAAACCCACATAGACTGAGGGACTGTGTGCGGGGCACGGGCCTCCATGGTCTCAAGAATGTGGTATCATTGAACTGTCATTAAGTTTAGAGATAAGGTTCAGAGAGTGTGAGCTACTGCCCCCATGCCACATAGCCAGTGAGCAGAGGCAACAGAGGATAGTTCAAAGTAAATCTGTCTGATTCCAAACTGTTGCTTCTCCCCCTCCACCATACTCCTTCTCTATTCTTGGGGAATACATATGGTACTAGTACGTAAAAATTATCAAATTCACAAGATGACTTATAATTAAATGCCACTTGAGAGTTACTGATATTTATTATTAAATGGATTTGGGGAAGAAGTTGCTTTGTGCAAGTGTAGTCTGAGAAAGCTTCCTGACTTAGGTGAGACTTGATACAGAGCTCAACAGAAATCAAGAGGTGAGGTTGACTGGTGGATGGTTGGTCAGAGAGCATGAACAGCTTTGCTTATTCCTTTCTTCACTCAAGAGCTATTATAGAAAGCCCACTATGCAAAAACCACTGTCCTATGAGTCATTTGTGACACCTTGACGGACCCACTTCATGCTGTTTTACCTGTCTGTGCACATGCTATTCCTTCTACCTATCATGTTCTCCTTGAAATTCTCCACTTACTGAATCCCTCATTACTGAAGATTCAGCCTTGGCATCTTTCCCATTTATCTGGTGGTTAAGACTGTGGGTCATTGAGTAAGGTTATCTGAATTTCAATTCTGGTTCTATTAATGAGTAGATGCATAAGTCTTGACCAACTGACTTCTCCAGACACCTTGTTTGTAAAATGAATACCCATATCTTATAATATTGTGACAAGGATTAATTAACTTAGTTAATATATATACAGATATCAGCACAGTGCTCAACATCTTTCTGGATCAGCAAACATTACCTGGAATGATAGTGATGATGGTGATGAAGAATGTAGAAGATAAAATGGGGAGGAAGAAGGGGAAAGAGAGGTGGGAGAGTGAAAAAGAAAAAGAGAAGCAGCTTTTCCTGACACACAATCCCCAACACAGTGGCCTATGCTGTCCTTGGGTCTCCAAAGTCCAAGGCAAAGGCAAACTACAACTGTGTCTTCCTGCATCCTCCACACCCCATCAGATAGTTATGGGTGAGAACGATTATATGCATATCTGGATTTCTGCTGTTTGGCACCACCTAGACTTTCAGCAATTGCTGGATGTTGAATAAGTTCACAAAGTACTCATAAATTTGCTATTGCCTAAAGATGCCCAAAAAGGAACAAAAAATGAAAATAGCTACAAAAAAGAATATCTTAGCATGCACTAATAGAAAAATAATTCTCTAGAGAGAAGTACAAATTGCCAGAGAAACTGGCAGGAGGAAAGAAAGGAAGCTAGTATCTGTTGAGTACCTGACATGAGCCAACCATGGTGCTGGGACAGATGCAAATATTAACTTTATTAATGTTACATAGAGATACCACTAACTAATGCTTATTATGTGTCTGAAGATCACACAAAATAGTGATAATAACATTACGAATAAAAGTGATTTATTAAATTTATTACTTTACTTGAATTGTGCCAAGTGTCTTCCTGGTTATCCTCTATACTGCAGCCCACTTGATTTGCAGAAGGATTCCTGAAGGTATTATAATGTCCATTTTGCAAAACAGAAAAACAGTTCAGATAATTTAAAGTTACTTTATCAAAGTCATATGGCTGAGCAGGGACAGGGCAAGTTCTGAATACATCTAAAATCAATGGATAAAGATAAGGAGTAAAATTCCTGCAAGATGTGACGGAACTAGGTGGGAATGTAAGAATCTCCGCGAAAGTGAGTTCCCATAAAGACTCTTGCTTCCCCCCACCCTGCCCCCTGCCAGCTGCACCGGTCCGAGACCTGGAGGCCCTTGGTCCCACGCACCGCCTAGCTACCGTGGCCCCTGCCACCGCTGTTCCACCCCAGGTGGCCCCGGACCCCCAGTTGCGTGGAGCTCCCGGCTCCCTCCCTGGCTACACCGCCTTACCCTGTGACAAACCGCTGCGCCCCTGGAGGCCCTCATTGCTCACCCCTCAGGGCTCCGGGCCCCCTCCCTGTCTGAAGCACCCAGCCCCACTTCAAGCTGCTGCTGCCCACTGAGGCCCTTGGTGACCACCCCCCAGAGCTACAGGCTTCCTCCCTGGCTGAAGCACCCTGCCTGGACCTAAGCCACCACTGCCTGCAGAGGCCCTTAGCTCTACCCCTCGGAGCTTCGGGCCCTCTCCCTGGCTGCCAGTGTCCGCCTGCGGAGGCCCTCAGCACCTGTCCCTCAGAGCTCCAGCCCCCTCTCTGACTGAAGTGTCCCACCCTGCCCCAAGCCACCGCCACCCACAGAGCTCCGGCCTCCCTCCCTGGCTGTAGCACCCAGCCCTGTCCCAAGCCTCCACCACCCAGGGAGGCCTGTGGCTCCCTCCTGGTGGAGCTCCAGGCTCCCTTGTTGGTTGCACTGCCCCACCCCCAGCCACCCTGAGCATTATGCTGACCAGCAATGCCGGGGCAATCTCACACTCCACCTCCCCCAACTCGCCCCTGACCACAGTGGGACCAGAGAACAGGTGGAGCTCGAGACCAGGCAGAGACCTGCATTGCCCCAAGCTCCACTCAGCTCTGCACAGCCCTAGCTTGGTGCCTAAGAACAAAGAAAGAAAAAGAGGCCTAAGCCGCATGTGACATGCCGACCTACAGCACCTGGCTGTCTCACACTCTGCCTCCCCCAGCTGGACCTGGCTGCAGTAGAACCTGAGATCATCTGGAGCCCTGTGACCAGGCAGAAACCTGCAGTGCCTCACCCACCCAGCTCTGCCCAACATCCAACTCAGGATCTAAGATCTCATGTTTGTGTAAGGGAATAGTACATCATAAGGAGGTTGGTCAACTTGTGAGTCTGTATGATTGTATGTCTTAGTTTGCTTGTTGTTGCTGTTGTTTTTTCTGTTTGATTGTTTGTTTTTGTTTTCTCTTATTCTTATCTGGTTTTGGGTCTATTTTCATTTATTAGCAGGTACCTTTGTCTTTTCTCCCTCTTACTCTCCTCTGTCTCCACTTTCCACACACACCCTCCCTCCCCCGTTCCATTTCTTTCTCTTTGTCTACATCATTTTACTTCCAGGGAGTAAACCAATACTCCCATTTCATGAACAGATTACAAGGCAGCGGGAAGCGGGGTCCAGCATATCCATACACCTGTCAGTGGATACTGGGATCTGCAGATAAATTTTGAATCACAGCCCTCCCCTCAAATAAATCTCAAAACTGCAAAAGGTATAGCCCCCAACCTACAGTCCAGCTTCAGAATCAAACAAAGCCAGAGGATTCACATAAGGAAGAATAGGAGATTGAGCAAACAGAAGTAAAAGCAACCCCGCCACCCCTGAACAACAGACAGAGGAAAAGAAAAAGGAAAAAGTGGGGAGGAAAATCTACACAAATGAAGAAAAACCAAAAGAAGAATATAGGTCTCACACAGACCCCTGGGAGATCAGATATTGAGAAAACAAACTTCAGAATGCAAACAATGAAGAGCCCCCAGAGTGACTGGTCACATACTGCAAACCCAGACATCAATAGAGAGAATAAAAAGAATTGAGGAGAGACATGAGGAAAATAGGAAGAAGTTGATAACTGAGATAACATCAGTAAAGAATACTGTAATTGAAATACATAACAAACTAATAAGCATGGAAATCAGAATTAGCCAAGCAGAAGGCAGAATCTCAGAACTTGAAGACCAAAATATCAACCTAAACAAAACTGTCAAAAACATAGAAAAAAAGCTTAAAAAGACAGAACAAAACCTTCAAGAGATGAGTGACTACTTCAAGAGAATTAACCTAAGAGTAATTGGACTTCCTGAGGCAGAAAGAGAGACAGAGACCACCCTGGAACAAACATTCCATGAAATTATTCAAGAAAACTTCCCTCACCTCATCAGTGACGTGAAAATTCAAACACAAGAGGTTTAGAGAACCCCAGCAAGACAACAAATGAGAAGACCAACTCCCAGGCACATAATAATCCACCTGACCAAAGTAGCTATAAGAGAAAAAAATCCTAAAAGTAGCAAAAGAAAGGGTTAGACTATCTACCAGGGAAGACCAATCAAATAGCTGCAGATTTATCTACAGAAACACTTCAGGCTAGGAGAGCTTGGAGTCCAATATTCAAAGTTCTCAAAGATAAACAGTTTCAACCAAGAATAACCTACCCAACCAAGAAAAGCTTCATTAGTGAGGGAGAATTAAAATCTTTCCGTAAGAACTTATGCTGCATCCAGACCACTCCTACAAGAAACTCTTAAGAAAGTATTAAACACAGAAAAAAGGGAAAAAGAACAACAATGTTCTTCACAAGAGTACAGGGAAAAGATTAAAAACACACATGAACAAGACCCCAAAATGTGAATGGACTAAATGCACCACTGAAAAGATATAGAATGGCAAAATGGATAAATTATCATGAGGCAAAAATACATTGTCTCCAAGGGATTCATCTCACCAGAAAGGACACTCACAGACTCAAAGTAAAAGGATGGGAAACAAAATTTCAGGCAAATGGAACATAAAAGAAAGCTGGAGTTGCAATCTTAATCTCATACAAAATACCCTTTAAGCTATCAAAAATCAAAAAAGATGAAGAAGGTCACTATACAATGATAAAAGTTTCAATCCATCAACAAGAAATATCCATCCTAAACATATATGTGCCTAGCATTGGAGCCAATGTTTGTAAAGCAGCTTTTAGGCAAACTTAAAAAAGAGATTGACTATAACACTATCATAGCTGGGGACTTTAATGCCCCACTCACAACCCTAGACAGATCATGAAGACAAAAAATCAGCAAGGAGACCCAGAACCTCAATGGAACTCTTGAACAAATGGACTTAATTGATACCTCAGAACACTCCACCCAACAAACACAGAATATACATTCTACTCATCACCACCTGGAATGTACTCCAAGATCGACTACATCATTGTCCATAAATCAAACATAAATAAATTTCATAAGATTGAAATCTTGCCATGCACTTTTCCAGTCCACAGTGGAATAAAAATAAATATCAACACCAACAAAATGTCCCCAAAACCCACAAAGACATGGACACTAAATAGCATGATGCTGAACAATGACTGAGTCAACACTGAAATCAAAGAAGAAATTGAACGATTCCTGGAAACAAATGAAAATGAAGAAACATCCTACCAAAACCTCTGGGATGCCATGAAATCAGTTCTAAGAGGGAAATTTCTATTTCTATGAGCACATATCAAGGAAATGGAAAGGTCACAAGTGGAGAGCCTATAAATCACCTAAGGGAGCTGGAAAGAGAAGACCACCAAAACCCCAACTTTAGCAGAAAAATCCAAATCACAAAAATAAGAGCTCAAATACAGGATATAGAAGACAAAAACATCATAGAAAACATCAACAAAACAAAAAGCTGGGTCTTTGAAAGAATTAACAGGATTGATGGGCCCCTAGTCAGAATGACCAAGAAAAAGAGAGTAGAAACCCAAATAAACACAATCAGAAATACAAAAGATCAAATCACAACTGACCCTGAAGAAATACAAAAGATTATCAGAGATTACCATGTATACCTATATGGAAAAGAACTTGATAACCTCAATGAAATGGAGGACTTTCTGACATCACACAACCTCCCCAGGTTGAAACAAGAAGACACTGAGACACTAAATAGACCAATAACAACCCAGGAAATTGACTCTGTCATACGAAAACTACCTACAAAAAAAAGCTCTGGACCAGATGTCTTTCCAGCAGAATTCTACAAAATGTACAAGGAGAAGCTGATACCAATCCTTTTGAAAGTATTCCAGGCAATTGAGAAAGATGGAATTCTCCCCAAATCATTTTACAAAGCTAACATCACACTGATACCCAAACCAGGTAATGATCCAACAAAGAACGAGAGCTACAGGCCAATATCCCTTATGAACATAGATGCAAAAATCCTCAACAAGATTCTAGCATATCGAATACAAAAACACATTTCAAAAATCATCCACCATGACCAAGTAGGCTTCAGCTCCAGGATGCAGGGCTGGTTCAACACTCACAAGACCATAAATGTAATTAAATACGTCAACAGATGTAAAAACAAGAACCACGTGATTATCTCATTAGATGCAGAAAAAGCTTTTGATAAAATTCAGCATCTCTTCTTTATAAAAACCCTCAAACACCTAGGTATAGAAGGAACACACCTCAAAATAGTAACTGCCATCTACAACAAATCCACAGCTAACATATTGTTAAATGGACAGAAACTAGAAATATTTCCCCTGAAAACTGGAATAAGACAAGGCTACCCACTCTCACTCCTCTTGCTCAATATTGTATTGGAAGTCCTAGCCCAGGCAATTAGACAAGAGAAGGAAATCAGGGGTATCCAAATAGTAAAAGAGGAAGTCAAGTTATCCCTCTTTGTTGATGATACAATCCTATACCTTGAAAATCCAAGAGAATCTGTCAAAAACCGGCTTACACTGATAAAGGACTTTGGCAAAGTCTCAGGGGTACAAAATAAATGTGCAAAAGACAGTTGCATTCCTATATACCAACAACAAGCAGGCAGAGACCCAAATGAAAGCACAATCCCATTCACAATAGCCACGCAAAAAAATGAAATACCTCGGCATCTTCCTAACCAGAGACGTGAAGGACCTTTACAATGAGAATTACAAAACACTGCTCAAAGAAATCCAAGAAGATACAAACAAATGGAAAAATATTCCACGCTCATGGATAGGAAGAATCAACATTGTTAAGATGTCCATCCTGTCAAAGGCAATCTATAGATTCAACGCAATACCTATTAAGTTACCAACACCATTCTTCTTTACCTGTAAATGACAATACAGAAATTCATATGGAAACATAAATGACCACCAATAGCCAAAACAATCCTTAGCAAGAGAAACAAAGTAGGAGGTATCACACTTCCAGACTTCAAACTTTACTATTAGGCTACAGTAATCAAAACAGCCTGGTATTGGTACAAAAATGGGCACATAGACCCATGGAACAGGATAGAGATTCTGGAAGCAAAGCCTCAATTTCTCAACCAACTCATCTTTGACAAAGCTTCCAATAACCACTGGGGAGAGGAGAACCTATTCAGTAAATGGTCCTAGGAAAACTGGCTGATCACATGCAAAAGATTGAAACATGATCCCTACTTATCACCATACACAAAAATTAACTCTAAATGGATCAAAGACCTAAATGTAAAACCTCAAACGATAAGATCTTAGAAAACACAGGAGACACCCTGATGGAAATTGGAACTGGGAACCAATTCCTATTCAGAACCCTGAAGGCCAATACCTTAAGAAATAAGATAGACAAGTGAGACCTCATCAAATTAACGAGCTTCTGCAAAGCAAAAGAAACCATCAAGAGAGCAGGAAGACAGTCCACTGAATGGGAAAAAATATTTGCCAACTGTATATCTGACACAGACCTATCATCTAGGATCTACAAAGAACTCAAACACGCTGAAGGGAAAAAAACAAACAGCCCCTCTAAAAAGTGGGCAAAAAACATGAATAGACACTTCTCAAAAGAAGATATATGGACAGCCAACAGACACATGAAAAAGTGCTCAGCCCACTCATCATCAGAGAAATGCAAATCAAAACCACATTGAGGTACCACCTAACCTTTGTAAGAATGGCCATCATTAATAAAACTAACAACAACAGATGCTGGAAAGGATGTGGAGAAAAAGTTATGCTTCTGCACTGCTGGTGGGAATGCAAACTGGTACAACCTCTTTAGAAAAGAGTGTGGCGATTTCTGAAGGAACTAGAAATTGACCTTCCATATGACTCAGCAATTCCCTTATTGGGAGTATACCCGGAGGAACTCAAATTATTCTACAAAAAAGATACCTGTACATGTATGTTTATTGCAGCTCTATTCATAATAGCAAAAACATGGAACCAACCATGTTTCCCATTGAAGCTGAACTGGATAAAAAAATGTGGTACATATACACAATGGAATATTATGCAGCCATAAGGAAGGACAAATATATGGACTTTGCAGCAACCTGGATGGATTTGAATTAGATCATACTTGGTGATTTATCACAGAAACAAAGAATAAAGTTCCATATGTTCTCACTCATAAGAGGAATTTGAACAATTATAATGCTATAAGAAAGCCACTGGCAGTAATGGGAAACGGTCGGGGGTGGGGAAGGGTGGATTGGCTGTTGAGAGAAACTTCTAAGGCATGGAGAGGCGCACCTCATCAACAAAGGTACCTGCATGATGAATGTTTATATACCTAACCCTGAATTGTACCCCACATCTTTATAATAAAAATAAAAAAAAAAAAAAAAAGAGAAGAAGCAATGGAAAAAAAAAAAGATAAGGAGTAGGGACTGTACTACCACTAGATGTCAGCACTCTGGATTACATCACCAAATACTGAATCAAATCCCTTGCCACAAAGTCAGAATTGACCATTGTGTTGTGACAGATGATCTGTTTTATGGATCTTTAGGTTATTGAAACCTTGCTTGAAAGAAAAAGTAAATGAGACATGAGTGTTAAAACAGGTCTGTAACAATAAATAGGGCTAAAGAGACAACAAAGCATTGCCTGGGTTTCCCCTCCACAAACCTTAGGAGGCAAAATATGAGGCAGCTGTGACTGTGCCTTGTAGACCTACAACTACAGGGAGTAATTGACCAACACCCCGGCTGTTGCTCTTTAGAATCTACTGCTGAGTTAGCTCCCATGGGCTGTCGCAGGCCAAGGTCTAATTGTGGCAGGAACACTCAGGTAGATTAGTTCCTGGAATATTGATACTCCTCTGAACTGACTTTGACTTGAGGACTTTGGTTTTGCCAGACTTCACAATAGTCAAGAATATTTTCATCCAGACTTCTTTTCTTTTTCACTTGGAGTCACAGACTTGCTTTGCGATCTGTTGGCTCTCTCAGTCTTCCCTTGTAAATTATTGTCTCTCACACAGCTTTCTCTCCTTATAAAATCCTTGTTATGTTGATTCTGGTTTTGGGTCTGCTTCTTAGAGGACTTAGACTTAAAACAATGCAGAAGAGCTGCGTCTCAGCAAATTACCTCACAGACTATTAGATCTAACAATGATTTTTATGCAAAATAGGAAACAATAATACAGCTTAAAAGGATCACTTATATATAGGATCAACTCTCTTAAAATGTAAAAAAGGATTTTAAAATATATTAGGTGTTTTCCATATGAGATTACATTTATTCCTGGCCACAATCTTATAGTGTAACAGAATCATTTTTATTTTCCAATTGAAAAATCTAAAGTTTAGAATTTACACAGTGATTTGGTGGTAAGTGAGAGCTCCAACCTACATCTTGTGACTCAGTATTTTCATAAAAAGAATGTGATTTTCAAACAACAACAGAGTATATTCAGCATTAGTTGTTCATGTCAATGTCAGGTCAACATGGCAAAAGACAATGTGGTCTAGATCTAGTTAAATTATTTCTTCTTTATGATTTTGATTATTTGTAGAGATGGGGTCACACTATGTTGCCTAGACTGGTCTTAAACTCCTGGGCTCAAGTGTTCCTTCCTCCTCAACCTTCCAAAGTGTTGGGATTACAGGTATGAGTTACCATGCTCGGCTGGTTGAATTATTTCTGGGAAAAGTGCCTAGTACAGGTTTAGTAGTAAGTGTTCAATAGTGGTTAGCTGAATTAAATAGAAACTTAGTATTCATGAAAAAGACTTATGACATTTACCAAGCATCTAGTAACCTAAGATCTATGCAAATTTGAATTAATTTGTTAGGTTTTTCAACCTTAAAATGTTTGTTTTTTTAAAGGAAAAAAATAGATACACAGTAAAAAAATAAATAAACATGAGATGCTGGTAAATAGTGGGAACTGAGAACAGACGGATGTATAAACCTGCAGACTATACAAATAACATTTGTAGAGCATGCTGCAGCTCGCTGAGCACTTTCACACATAGTCCCACATATCATCCTTTCAACAGCCCTGGAAGGAGGTAGGATCAGCTCCCTTCTAGAAAGGGGACTTAGGAAGCTCAGAGAAGAAAATAATTTTTCTCTATACATGACCCTTTTCTTATTACAGTAGCAAGAGGTCCTGGCTAAAACTGGAGGAGACTAATGTGTTAGAGTGGGGAAAGTTAGGGTCTAGAGGTCTACATGCAGTCATTTGCCCTCACAGATTTCATGGTGGAAAGTGGCTTCAGATCCATTAAGGATCAGGGAGGCACAGCTCTGTGCAGGCACACTGGTGTATAAAATTGTTGGCATAAATACAGCATAGTGTAGTTGTAATTTTGGTCCCTCTCAAGGGGCCTTGTGGCCAGATTAGATCAGTGATACAGGAGTATGCAGGTTGAGTGAGGAAGGATGCTCCAAACTCCATATGTTTGAGCACATGAGTTTCCCTCTACTGAGGACTTTGAGACCTGACTAGGTCAGCTTTTACCATGGAATGGATGCTCTGGGCATGCAAGCTTGGATAAGAGTGAAATTTGGAGTTTATCTTTAATGTGACTCCCTTCTTCTGCAGACTAAGAAAATTCAAATTCAATTTATCCTGTAATATGAAGTATTTTGAAGGATATCTTTGTTATAGTTGATAAACTTTGGACTAGAAACTAGACAGTCTGCATTCTAGTACCAGTATCACAACTAAATAGTTACATAAGCAAATCATTACAACTCTTTGGTCCTCAAAAGCAAGTGTAAGACTAGAGCTATAATGCCCTCCAGAACCATGTAGATGATGTTTTAAGTGACAATAGGGAATAATAGAGGTCTTTGTGAACTGAGGAACATGGGAGTTACCGATAGGAACTCAAACGTAAAAATTTTATAACCCTGTGCTGAAAAAAAAATATGTTTAGTTCAACTTTGGTCAGTTGGCTACCATTTTGTAATCTCTGGTTAAATGCTTGCTATGCTAAGTTTTGATTACTTCAAAGAGGGAAATTAACAACATTTAATTCCTTTAAAGGAAAACTAGGCATTGTTGAACATTTACTATTGTATAGTGAATACTGTCTTCATGTTAAATTTTTTTTTTCTATTTTTTAATCCTACTCATTATAGAAGATACCAGGACAAGTGTTCCACATATAGTAAGCTTGAGGTGATTGAGATTATTTGGAATAATAAATCAGAGGCTAGGCTTTTGGGTTTGTGAGTAGACTTCTGCTAATCACAGGAGAACCAAGAAGAAAAGATGGTGGGCGTAGAGCTCAGCTGTATCCTGTGACCCTTAAATAAGAGACCAACAGATGGTAAAGGAAGACTGGAGGGCAGATAAGAACTCAGTTCTTTGTGAGAGAATAAAAGGGGAGTCATGCCATGAAAATTCCCAAAATGTTTTCAGAATGTTCCAGAGTGGACCCTACCAGCAATTGTCTTCCTAGACTCTCCCAAAGAAACTGGATAGAACGTCTTGTATCCCATGTAGCAAAAACCGAGGGTAGGTGTAATTCTGAGCAGAATCACAGAGTTCTGTGACCCTAGTGTGGTATGGGAAAAGTCAGTTCTAGTTCTCTAAACCTCAAGGGAAGGAGAGAGGGAAGAGCAGAAAGTCCTGAAGTGTTAAGAGTGTTGGCTAATTGGAGGAGAACTAGTACCAGATAGAGGAGGATGCAAAGTTGGAAGACTGCTTCTGGAAACCATAGTGAAGTTCAGGCATGAGCCATGGCATCACACAGGCATTTACTCAATAGTAGCTCTCACAAGAGTCTCATTAGAGCCTTCCCTTGACATGAGAGAAGACCATACATTAAGACAATGGACACTGAGTGAGCCCTCATATGCTAGTCGCTGAGCTAGTTGTTAATAGCGAAGGTGAGCATGTCATAGTCCTGTGTGTAGAGTGAAGTATACCAAGAACATCAGACAACAGAGAAAGGAGAAAGGAGCTCACGAGGTGAATAAAAGCAGGGAAGGCATTCAAGGATAAGGACACCAAAACACACCCAAAGATGAACTCAACCTGTTCCTTAGGAGGAGCCAACTGTGAGGTTGCTGCACTGTAGGGTGCCCTAGCGATGGATCACTCTTGTGTGAAAAGCAGACAAGTAAAGAGGAGAGAGTAGGGAGAGCAAATAAAACCACTTTAGGATCATGACTGAATGGATTCCTAAGGGAACACAAATGAAAATGGCAAAGGATACACTCAATAGGCAAGGCCCTGAAGGGGCACTGAGCACCATGTCCAGAGAGAACATAAGAAACTCTTTTTCTCTTGAGTCAAATACTTTGTGAGAAACTCTGTATTATCTAAAACCAAAATTATGACTGGAACATGATAGATACTCATAAGCATTGAAGGAGTAAATATATTTCTGTTCAAAATAAGGACACATTTTCTAATATGGAAAAAAAAAACTGCTCAAAGTTAGGCTGAGATACCAAGGTTTGTTTTGAGCACCCTAAACTCTGTGTAAGGCTATGCCTGGCATTGCTCCATACAACCTCTCCTATGTCTTTGTGTGACGATTCCTTTATGTCTAGGGTCAGAGAGGACAGGAGGAGGTGGATGAGATGCTTGGGAAGCTGCAGGGACCACAAAATGCATTGCTTTTGCTGCTTGGTCTGGGACCAGCCTTGCTAATTATTCACGTGAATGGAGATGATGGAAGTAGGCTAGTCCTCTCTACCAGCTGCTTCCAAACAGCCTGCAGGTATAGCTCAGGTGACAGTAAACAGTCTGTCAAAACACTCTCTCTGCAGACACCCTCCCTTCCTCAGATGCTCACGTTTGGGCCTGCAACAAATTGAACACACCTGGCTCCAAAAAAGGCTTCCTGAGCAGAGTTAAAAGCCCAGCAGAATTTCCCAGAGGATCAGCACATATGTCTTGCTTTTTCTTCCATCAGCTAAGAGAATAGTTTAGCCAAAAAAAAAAGAAGAAGAAAAACTCTCACAAATGTCCTTAAGGACCCTCTCATTAATTCTCAAGTTTCCTGAGCACAACTCTGTCAGAAAATCAGCAGGAATTAAGTGAAAGGCAGGACTGGTTCACATGTAAGAAGTAGAAAAATCTCAGAACACTGATTAAGTTAAAAATTCGAAGTATATTAGTGGCATTTCTAAGTAGGTTGCCCAGTAATTGATAAATTTTTAAAAAATGCACAGATGAAACTGAAAATTCCTTTTTAGACAGGACAATGAGATATTAATTTGTGTGTCTATTTGTAAAAGAGTTTAATAAATTTTTCTGGCTTAACAACCTTTGGGAAACTCTATTGCTAATTAAATACATATTGGTTAAATAAGCATAAACAAGTGAAAAATAGGAGACTAGAGAAAAAATATTCCATAAGAATTTCATCACCTGGCATTACTCGCTTTTATGCACACATGTGGATTTTGGAATCTGGACCCCGCCACGCTCCCTTTCCCTAAGAGGCCTTTGCCCAAAGACCCCTGTTGTATAAAGTCCTGATCCTCGACCATTCATCATGGGTCTGTTTAGGTGTCACCTTGTAGGTGCTGCTCCTTTGCTTCACCCGAGTCACCAGCTTTCTTCTGTTTGTTTTTCCAGTCCTCTGTTTTGGCATTTATCATATAACCTAATTATTGTTTATGTGCCTTTCTCCTCTGCTCTCATGTGAATGCTGGGCACATAGCAGGTTCTCAATACATAGAAGGGGGACCCCCAAAAACTGGAATTTATTTAATAAAAAATTGTGTATTACCATGGAATACTATGCAGCCACAAAAAAGAATGAAATCATGTCCTTTACAGCAATATGAATGGAGCTGAAGCTCATCATCTTAAGTAAACTGACTCAGGAACTGGAAACCAAACATTGCATTTTCTCACTCCTATGTGGGAGCTAAATCGTCACAAAGATAGAGATAATAGACACTGGGGACACAAATAAGGGAGGAAGGGGGCTAGGGTTCAGAAACTACCTACAGGGCACAATGTTCATTGTCTGGGGAATGGGCCACCTGAGACCCAATCCCCACCTCTATACAATATGTCCATGTAGCCAACATGCATATGTACCTCCTGAATCTAAAATACAATAAAATAAAAATAAAAAATTTTGTATTTACTTTTACATGTTTAAACTTCAGTCACCTTCAAAGTACTCTGTTTGATACAATACACCTTTCGAGATGCTTTTACCATTGCTCAAAATAGTTTTTGAACTAGTCAATTTTGATGCTTTTTAGTGCTTCTGCTATTTTTTGTTTCAGCTCTTCCACATTGGCAAAATGTTTCCCTTTGAGGACTTTTTTCATCTGGAGAGACAAAAAAAAGTAGCTCAGGTGAGATTGGGTGAATAGGAAGTGTGGGGCATGGGGGGTGATGATGTTTTTGGTTAAAACCTGGTGAGCACTCAGTGCAGTAAGGGCAGTTGTGTTGCCATGGTGGAAGAACCAGTCACCTGTTTGCCACACTCAGAACCTTTTTCTCCTGGAAATTGTGATGCAACCTTAAAACTTCCAGATAAAAACTTTGGTTAGCTGTTTGATTCAGAGGAACAAATTCTGAGTGCACTACAAGGGGCCCACCCTCCAAAACATCATTCTGGGTTTTATTGAATCCCCCCTTGTATTTGGAGAAATTCCCAGACTCAAAGTCATTCATTCTTTCTTCTATTACTTCAGGTATGCAGCGCTTAATGCCTACTATTTATTTACTAAGTGCTGAAAAATAAAGATTCATGCTATTTCCTCTGATTCAATAAAAATTTTTCCCTACCTTCTGCAAATTTCATCCATCAGTCAGGATCCAGCTCCTGTGTAACCTCCAGAATCTCTCCCGCTCATGCCAGTTCCTTTTATTCTCTTTGTCAGTGTACTTCCTTAGTTCTTGCTTTGTACTTTATGACCTCTAATTTATGATTTCCACCTTTTTGCTTTTTTATGGAAGTCCCTGAGAGGCACTAGAGAAAAAAAAAATACATATCCGAGGGTTTCAAAATTGAATCTACTTGGATTATTGAAAATTACATCTGGGCTTCTCTGCTGAATGCTATTTGTGTTGGTTTGTTAGGGCTGCCATGACAAATACCACAGACTGGGTATACCACAGAAATTTATGTTCTTCACAGTTTGGAGGCTAGAAGTCTAAGATTAAGATATCAGCAGGTCTGATTTCTCCTGAGGACTCTTTCTGTGGCTTGCAGATGGCTGCCTTCACATTGTGCACTCACATGGCTTTCTCTGTGCATAGGCAGCTCTGGTACCTGTATCTCCTTTTTAAAATAAGGACACCAGTCAGATTGGATTAGGGCCTACCCTAAAGACCTCATTTTACCTTAATTATCTTTTAGAAGACTCTGTCTCCAAATACAGTCATTCTGAGATGCTGGGGGTTAGGGCTTCAACATAAGAACTTCAAAAAGACACAAATTAGTTCATAGCATGATTAATTTTCAACTCAATGCTTAGGTTTGAAATAGCTAGTTAGATGGAAAGTCCAAACTTCTTGACACTAGGGATCATACATGCATTACATAAGGGCCACAGCACAAGGAGCAAAGCACAGACTGATCATGAAAAGCCTTATATTCATCATGGCCTTGTCACGCCTCAGGGCTCAGAGGAATCTGGGCAGACACAGACATTTCAGAAGGAGAAGAAAAGTAGGATGGGGCCAAGTCAACTCTATGGCAGAAACTGGATAGGATACAAATTTACCATCCATTGCTCAAATAGTGGGGCTGGCTTGGGTGGGACTTGAGGCATCACTTATACCCAAAGAAGTTGAAAATAATTGCTGGGAGACTGTGCATAGTGAGACTTGTAGTCAGGTGGAGAATGGCCTTATATCAAAAGCTATCACTGCATTTGGAGGAACTTTTATAAAATTCCCTGAACATTTATATAATTGCTACTTTTTAGCATAAGCAAACTGAAAATAAAATACCTGTTTCAGCCTTTGGAGTACCTATTATTTGCAATGTCTTTTGTTCAGTTAGGACTTGGGACAGTGAGGGTCAACATGGAAAGGTACTAGTTGAATCAGATATGGTACAAAAGAGATAATGTGGAGTGGATAAAGCATGCTCATACAATAGATCAAATGACATAACCCCTGACAGTCTGTTGTGAAGTGTAGAGTTATACATAAAGGTAGGTTTTTCTCATAAATCACTGTACCACAGTATTCAGTGATGCTGGTGAGGCAGACACAAAGTGTACTAGGAGATCAGAAGATGATTTTATCTCTGTTAGCATCTTGCATAGTATTGGGCCTGAGTAGCCACAATAAATATATTCTGAGAGGCACCATTAAGACCTAAGGCCTTTTCTTTCTGACCCCTGAACTCTAAGGAGAAGATCAATTTTCTTTCTTCGTATTTTTCCCTCTTTTCTTTTAGATGATGTCCATAACCTGATGCCAGTAGTATCATGATGTAACATAAGAACTTAAGTCAAATTCTAATTCTACTACTTTGCCAGTAGTTCTGAAATCAGATAAAAGATAGCAGTGAGGGTAATGAAGTTAAGAGAAAGGTAAAGGTGCAATATCCTCTTATTTACCTTGGGTTTACGGGTATTTTTGTGCACACAGGGGTCAGGTGACCTTGAGCATTGTCAGTAGTTGATCACTTGTTTCCCCAATGATGGGCCACATATGCTATGGTGGTCTCATAAGATTGATGGAACTAAAACTTTCTGTCACCTATTATTTACTATACTTTTTGATCATTATTTTAGATTGTACTGCTTCTATTCATATATATTGAAAAGTTAATTGTAAAACAGTCACAGATAGGTCCTTCAGGAGGTATTTCAGAAGAAAGCATTGTTTTAATAGGAGATGACAGCTCCATGCATGTTATTACTCTTGAAGACCCTTCAGTGGGAAAAGATGTGGAAGTGGAAGACGGTGATATTGATAAACTTGACCCTGGGTAGGCCTAGGCTGATATGTCATTTGTGTCTTAACTTTTTTACAAAAAAGATTTAAAAATTTAAAAAAAGTGGAAAAGGCTTATAAAGCTATAAAAAAAGACTTTTTTTGTATAGTTGTATAATATGTTTTAAGCTAAGTGTTATTTTGGAAAGTTAGAGACAACCCATAGAATATTTGAAAAGTATGCATCTGACAAAAGTCTAACATCCAGGTACTTCCAGCAAGATGGCGATGGGGCAGCCTGGTCTATGAAACGTCTACAAAGGAGAATGCAGAGGGCCTCTGGCTCTCTCCTCAGGGGATGCGGACCCCAACATCGGCAGCCTGCTCTTCACATGGAGCTTGGCCATCACTACCACTGGGGCATCACAGAGGTCTGGACAGCCACTGCAGCTGCAGACACAGCAGCCGCCACGCTGCTGTGGCCTCCGTGGTGGCCATAGTGCATCACACCACCCGTGCCTAAGGAGATCCATGACTTCAGTCCTTGAAGCCCCTGCAGGCAAGATCTGCTGGGATTGCTGCCACCTCTGCTGCCACCGTAACACCCTGCTGGCCATGGGTCTCCTCTTCCCATGTGCCCTGAAGCAGGCTCCCATCTCTGGTCTCTGCCCGACTCTGTTCTGGCTCCACCCCTCTGGGGAGAGCAGATAGATACCACCACCTGCTGGTGATTCAAGGTAACAACACTGAAACGGGAGAAACAAGCTTGAAAAACAGACACAGGCCAGCTTTGAGTGGTGAACTGAGGGTGATCTGAGCTGTTCTTCAGAGCAGGCCAGGGACAACTGACTCTAACTGTGAACTAATTTACCAGCTTGAAAAGACAGCTAGAAATCAGAGCTGAAAGGACATTGGACTTAAACGAAAAGTCTCAGAGTGTGCTCGATTGGTTCTGTTAGTTTAATGACTTAATTCTATTCCCTACTGTTTTGTTCCTTTTTTAAAATCTTCTTTTTCTTCTCTTTTCTTCTCTCTGTAAACCATATCTTTGTATAGAGGAACAGTACACCAATAAGGTGGTTGGTTAGCTTGTATGTTAGCATCACTGTATGTTTTATTTTTTTTTGTATGGGAGTTGGTTAGTCTGTAGCCATGGTCTACTGTTTTTATCTGTATCAGTTTAGGTCTCTCTCTCCATTTGTTGATACACTCATCTGTTTCCCCCCTTACTCCTCTCTATCTCCACCCCTCCTCTTCCCCCCCAATGTCTGCTCCATTCTCTTCCCTCTACTAACCACATTTTATTTCAGGGAGTAAACCTACAGCCCCACTGCATGGACAGATTCCAAGGCACTGGGAAGTGAGTTTCAGATTATCCATACACCTTGATCAAATGGACTTAATTGGTACACCTGTCAGTGAATACCAAGACCTGCAGATAGATTTTGAATCACAGCTCCCCCCTTAAGTAAATCTCAAAACTGCATAAAGGACCATCCCAACCTACAGTGAAATTCCAGAATTGAACAAAGTAAGAGGGCATACATAAAGATGAATAGGAGATTGAACAAACAGAAGTAAAACCAATCCCTCTACCCCTGAATAACAGAATTAAAGAAGACAGTGACGTGGAGGGAAGGAAAAAGTAGAGAGTGGGGAAAAAACCGCACAAATGAAGAAAAACCAAAAGAAGAATATAGGTCTCACACAGACCCCTGGGAGATCAGACACTGGGAAAACAAATTCCAGAATACAAACAATGAAGAGCCCCCAGAATGACTGGTCACATGCAACAAACCCAGACATCAAGACATTAATAAAGAGAATTAAAAAAATTGAGGAGAGACAAGAGGAAAATAGGGAGGAGCTGATGTCAGAAATAACAGCTGTAGGGAATACTGTGATGGAAATAAATAACAAAACTAATAGGCATGGAAAGCAGAATTAGCCAAGCAGAAGAAAGAATCTCAGAGCTCGAAAACCAAAACACAGAACTAACCCAAACTGTCAAAAGCATAGAAAAGAAGCTCAAAAAGAGAGAACAAAACCTTCAAGAGACGAATGATTACTTCAAGAGACCGAACCTAAGAGTAATTGGCCTTCCTGAGGCAGAGAGAGAAACAGAGGTCACATTGGAACAAACATTTCATGAAATCATTCAAGAAAACTTCCCTCATCTCATCAAGGAATGAAAAAATTCAAACACAAGAGATTCAGAGAACCCCTGTAAGATAACAAATGAGAAGACCAACTCCCCGACATATAATAATTCACCTAAACAAAGTAGGTATAAAAGAAAAAATCCTTTTTTTCTGCAAGAGAAAAAGGTCAGACTACATACCAGGGAAGACCAATTAGAATAGTAGCAAATTTATTTACAGAAACCCTCCAGGCTAGGAGAGCTCAGAGCCCTATCTTCAAAGTTCTAAAAGATAAACAATTTCAACCAAAAATAACCTACTCAGCCAAGCTAAGCTTCATCGGTGAGGGAGAATTGAAATCCTTCCCAGATATCCACTCCCTAAGAGCCTACGCTGCCACCAGACCACTCTACAAGAAACACTTAAGAAGGTATTGAACACAGAAGAAAAGGAAAAAAGAACAACAATGTTCTTCACAAGAGTACAGGCAAAAGGTTAAAAACACACATGATCCAACTCTAAAACCAAAAGAAAGACAACACACAAACAGGAAGAACAATAACTCTGTAACAACATTATGATAGGGATCAACTCTCACATTTCAATAATTAATTTGAATGTGAATGGTCTAAATGCACCAATGAAAAGACATAGAATGGCAAAATGGATAAAATATCACCAGGCAACAATCTATTGCCTTCAAGAGACTCACCTCACTAGAAAGGACACTCACAGACTCAAAGTAAGAGGATGGGAAACAAATTTTCAGGTGAATGTAAAACGAAAGGCGGAGTCATGATCTTAATCTCAGACAAAATACCCTTTAAGCTATCAAAAATTAAAAAAGATACAGAAGGCCACTACATAATGATAAAAGGTTCAATCCATCAACAAGAAATATCCATCCTAAACATATAGGCACCAAACATAGGAGCACCAACTTTCTTTTTTTTTGTTGTTGAGTTGGAGCCTCACTCTGTCGCCCAGACTGGAGTGCAGTGGCCACTCCCAGCCACTGCAGCCTTGACCTGCTGGGCTCCAGTGATCCTTCCGCCTCAGCCTTCCACATAGCTGGAACTATAGGCGCGTGCTACCACGCTCAGCTGATTTTTTGATTTATTATAGAGATGAGGTCTCGCTGCCCAGGCAGGTCTCGAACCCACAGGCTCAGGCAATCCACTCACCTCAGGTTCCCAAAGGCGCAGGATTACAGGCTGAGCCACCGAGCCCGGCTAGAGCACCAACTTTCATAAAGCAGCTCCTAGGTAAACTAAAAAAAGATATCAACTCCAATACCATCATAGCTGGGGACTTTAATACCCCACTCACAACCCTAGACAGATCATCAGGACAAAAAATCAGCAACAAGATCCCAAACCTCAATGTGACTCTTGATCAAATGGACTTAATTGACACCTACAGAAACCTCCATCCAAAGACCACAGAATACACATTCTACTCATCACCACATGGAAAGTACTCTAAGATCGACCACATACTTGGCCATAAATCAAGCATAAGCAAATTTAAAAGGACTGAAATTTTACCATGCACCCTCTCGGACCACAGTGGAATAAAAATAATCATTAACACCAAAAAGGTCCCACCAAAACTAACAAAGACATGGACACTAAACAGCATGATTCTAAACAACTCCTGGGTCAATGATGAAATCAAAACAGATTAAAAGATACCTGGAAACAAATGAAAATGAAGAAACATCTTACCAAAATCTCTGGGACACTATGAAAGCTGTAGTAAGAGGGGAATTTATATCCCCACAAACGCACATGAAGAAAATGGAAGGATCACAAATTAACAGCTTAAGAAGCCACCTAAAAAGCTGGAAAAGCAAGACCACAAAAACCCTAATTTCAGCAGAGGAATCTAGATCACCAAAATAAAAGCCCAAATCCAGGACATAGAAGACAAAAAGATAATATAAAAAAACCAATGAAACAAAAAGCTGGTTCTTTGAAAGGATAAACAAGATCGATGGTCCCCTAGCTAGACTGACCAAGAAAAAGAGAGAAAAAGCCCAAATAAACACATTCAGAAACACAAAAGATGAAGTCATATCTGATCCCGAAGAAATACAAAAGATCATTAGAGACTACTATGTACACTTGTATGGAAACAAACTTGAAAACCTCAAGGAAATGGAGGACTTTCTTTCATCACATAACCTGCCTAGGTTGAAACAGGAAGAAATTGAGACCCTAAATAGACCAATAACAATCAAGGAAATTGACTACATAATAAGAAAACTACCTACAAAAAAAAGGCCTGGACCAGATGGCTTTCCAGCAGAATTCTACAAGACATTTAAGGAGGAGCTTATACCAATCCTACTGAAGGTATTGCAGGCAATTGAGAAAGATGGAACTCTCCCCAAATCTTTTTATAAAGCTAACATCACATTGATATCCAAGCCAGGTAAAGACCCAACAAAGAAAGAGAACTACAGGCCAATATCTTTGATAAACATAGATGCTAAAATTCTCAAAAAGATCCTAGCGAACCGGATTCAAAAACACATCTGAAAAATCATCCATCATGACCAAGTGGGCTTCATCCCTCGGATGCAAGGCTGGTTCAGCATTCATAAAACCATAAATGTAATTAAATACATCAACAGATGTCAAAGCAAAAACCACATGATTATATCATTAGATGCAGAAAAAGCTTTTGATAAAATCAGGCACCCCTTCTTGATAAAAACCTTCGAACAGCTAGGCATATGGGGGACATACCTCAAAATAGGAAAAGCCATCTATGAGAAACCCATAACCAGCATACTCCTAAATGGACAAAAACTGGAACCATTTCCCCTGAAAACTGGAACAAGATAAGGATGCCCACTCTCACCCCTCCTGTTCAATATAGTATTGGAAGTCCTGGCTACAGCAATCAGAGAAGAGGAGGCAATCAGGGGTATCCACATGGGAAATGAGGAAGTCAAGCTATCTCTCTTTGTAGATGATGTGATTGTGTACCTTGAAACCCCAAGAGAATCTGTCAAAAACCTCCTTACACTGATAAAGGACTTTGGCAAAGTCTCAGGATATAAAATAAATGTGCAAAAGACAATCGCATTTCTTTACACCAATAATATACAAACAGAAACCAAAATAAAAAACACAATTCCATTCACAATAGCCACACAAAAAATGAAATACCTTGGCATCTTCCTAACCAGAAACGTGAAAGACCTTTACGATGAGAGCTACAAAACACTGCTCAAAGAAATCAAAGATGACAAAAACAAGTGGAAAAATGTCCCATGCTGAGGGATTGGAAGAATCAACATTGTGAAGATGTCCATCTTACCTAAGGCAATCTACAGATTTAATGCAATACCCATCAAATTACCAGCAACATTCTTCTCAGACCTAGAAAAAACAATACAGGAATTCATAAGAAAACATAAACAACCAAGAATAGCCAGAACAATCCTCAGCAAAAACAACAACAACAACAACAACAACAACAACAACAAAGCAGGGAGTATCATGTTACCAGACTTCAAACTTTACTATAAAGCTACCATAATCAAAACGGCTTGGTATTGGTATAGGAACAGGCATATAAACCAATGGAATAGTATTGAGATTCCAGAAGCAAAACTTCAATTTCTCAACCAAGTCATCTTCGACAAAGCCTCCACCACCGACCACTGGGGAAAGGAGAACCTATTTAGTAAATGGTGCTGGGAAAACTGGCTGACCACATGCAGAAGATTGAAACAGGAACCCTATCTATCCCCATACACAAAAGTTAACTCTAAATGGATCAGAGATCTAAATGTAAAACCTCAAACCATAAGAACCTTAGAAAATGAAGGACATACCCTCATGGAATTTGGAACTGGCATCCAATTCCTGAACAAAACCCAAAACCCGCAGGTCATAAGAGATAAGATAGACAAATGGGACCTCATTAAACTGACAAGTTTCTGCAAAGACAAAGAAACCATCAAGAGAGCAGGGAGACAGCCTACAGAGTGGGAAAAAATATTTGCCACCTCCAGGTCTGACAAAGGCTTAACATCTTGGATCTACAAGGAACTCAAACATGCTGAAAAGAAAAAAACAACCAACCCCATTAAAAAATGGGCAAAAGATATGAACAGACACTTCACAAAGGAAGACATCCGAGCAGCCCACAGACACATGAAGAAATGTTCAACCTCACTAATCATCAGGGAGATGCAAATCAAAACCACACTGAGATACCACCTAACTCCAGTCAGAATGGCAATTATCAATAACTCAAAAAATAACAGTTGCTGGAGAGGATGTGGCGAAAAGGGAACACTTCTACACTGTTGGTGGGAGTGCAAACTAGTGCAACCTCTGTGGAAAACAGTATGGTGATTCCTAAAATCTCTAAATATTGACCTCCCATATGACCCCACAATCCCCCTACCAGGGAATATACCCTGAAGAACTCAAATGACTCTATCAAAAAGATACCTGCACAAGTATGTTTATCATGGCATTGTTCACAATAGCAAGAACCTGGAAACAACCATGCTGTCCATCAAAAGAGGACTGGATTAAAAAAATGTGGTACATATACACGATAGAATACTACACAGCATAAAAAAAGAACAAAATCATGAATTTTGCAGCAACCTGGATGGAACTAGAGTCTATAATACTGAGTGACCTCTCACAGAAACAAAGATCCGAGTATCACATGTTCTCACTCATATAGTGGACCTTGAACATCCAATACTATAAGAAATGAGAAAATGACTGATAGTGGTGGGAAACTATCAGGGGGAGGGGAAGGGAGATGGAATTAATGGTAGTAAATATCTGTCTGGGGATGGGGTAACACCTCTTATCAACAAGGATGCCTGAATGAAGCATATTTGTATACCTAATCCTTGACTGTACCCCACAATATCATAATAAAAAATATTGATTAAAAAATTTTTATGGAAAGGGCTAGAATAATTATTTTATCTTGATATAGTAAATAAAATCATGGATTATATTAACAGAAAAAAAAAGTCTAATATCCAGGATCTACAAGGAACTCAAATGAAGTGAAAGGAAAAAACAAGCTAACAAACAATCAAAACATAAAGTGGACCAAGGACATGAACAGATACTTCTCAAAAGAAGACAAGCAAGCAGCCCACAAACACTAGAAAAATGCTCAGCATCACTAATCATCAGAGAAATGTATATCAAAACTACTATGAGATATCACCTGATTCATTAGTAAGTCAAAAAACCGCCAATGCTGGCAATGGGAGTGCAAGCTAGTTCAACCTCTATGGAAAGTGGTGTGGTGATTCCTGAAAGAATTAAAAATTGACCTTCCATATGATCCAGCAATCCTCTCCTGGGACTATACCCGGTGGAACATAAATTGTTCTACAAAACAGACACCTGCACATGTATATTTATTGCTGCACTATTCACAATTGCAAAAACATGGAACCCACTTTTTGCCCATTGAAAGTGGACTGGATAAAGAAAATGTGGAGTATATACATGATGGAGTATTACACAGCCCTAAAGAAGAACAAAATCATAGACTTCACAGCAAATTGGATGGAGTTGGAGACCATCATACTAAATGATTTATCACAGACACAAAGAACTGAATACTGCATGTTCTCACTCATAGGTGGGCCCTGGACAGTATAGTCACATGAACATAAGAGAGTGATCGGCAGTCTCTAGGCACTGCTAGGGGAGGGAGGGAAGGCAGGAGGAGGGTGACAACACAAAAGGTACGTGGTCTGTTACCAGGGGGGGATAAGGGCTGATTGGAAGCTCAAATTTCATCTGCATGTAGCCTACTTACAAAGTTAATCCTTACTTGTACACACATCTCTACAATAAAGTTTTAAAAAATTAAAAAGTCTACAGAGTAAAAAGGTTGCAGTAAGCTAATTTATTATTGAAGAACAAATTTTAGAAAATATATATAGCATAGCCTAAGTGTAGAGTGTTTATAAAGTCTACAGTAATATTCAGTGTTTTCCTAGGCCTTTGCATTTACTTACTACTCCCTAACTCACCCAGAGCAACTTCCAGTCCTTTAAGTTCCAATCATATAAATGTCCTATATAGGTGTACCATTTAAAAATTTTCATAACAAATTTTTACCATGCATTTTCTATGTTTAGGTATGTTAAAATACACAAATACCATTGTGTTACAATTGTCTATAGTATTCAGTACACTAATAATATGCTGTACAGGTTTGGAGCCTAGAAGCAATAAGTTATACCATATAGTCTAGGTGTGTGGAAGACTTTACAATCTAGTTTTAAATACATTTGATGATGTTCATACAACAACAAAATTGCCTAAAGATTCATTTCTCAGAATGTATTCCCATTATTGACATAGGACTGTACATAAAGCTTCCAAAAAAGAAAACATAATTAGTAAAAACAAACAAACAAACCCCAAAACCCTAACCCAATACCCCCAAAACAAATAAATGAGCAAACAAACAAAATCCTTCTATATTTTGGTTAAAGAGCAGAGTAGTTTTAGGGGACTAGAGTATTTGAATAGGAAAGTACGTCTGAAGAAGTTATACAGAATGCAGCACTGCAAAACAAAAACAAAGAGATGAAAAAGTTAAGAGACATCAGTGAAATAAGAAAGGCTAACATATGTTTACTAGTAGTCCTAGAGAAGAGAATAAGAATAATTTGAGAGAGGCAACATGGCATTATTTTACAGTTGAGAATGTTTTCTAACTGATTAAAAATAAATCCTCAAAATTAGAAAGTAAAATAATCATAAGTCATAAATAAAAATACATACTCAGATATTACTTTAGTTATTTATTTTAATTTTTTTAATTTTAGATTCAGGAGGTACACAAGCATAATAGTTACATGGGAAAATTGTGTAGTGGTGGGGATTGGGTCTCAGGTGGCCTTTTTCCCAGATAGTGAACATTGTGTTCCGTAGTTTCTGAACTCTAGGCACCGCCCTCCTTAGTAGTGTCCCCAGTGTCTATTATTTCCATCTTTCTGTCTGTTTAGCCTCACATATGAGTGAGAACATGTAGTGTTTGGTTTTCTGCTTCTGAATCAGTTTACTTAAGATGATGATGCTGACATAGGTGCTGAGTAAAGGGAATATAAATTATATGTTACAATATATACATTACACACTGTTGGTGGGAGTGCAAATTAGTACAACCTCTATGGAAAGTAGTATGGAGAGTTCTCAAAGAACTAAAAGTAGATCTACCATTCCATTCAGCAATCCCACTACCGGGTCTCTACCCAAGGAACAGAGGTTGTTTTATAACAAAGACACTTGCAACTGCTCGTTCATTGCAGCACAATTCACAACTGCAAAGATGTGGAATCAGGCTGAATGTCCATCAACTTTTCAGTGGATAACTAAAATGTGGTATATATACACCATGGAATACAGTCATTAAAAAGAATAAAATAATAATCCTTGCAGCGACATGGATGGAGCTGAAGATCATCATCCAAATATTATTATGGAAAAAATATAAAACACTAAAAACTAAGATAACATCTTAAAAGTTGCCAGAAGGTAAGAAAATAAAAGAGCATAGGAATAACAATTAGACAAATAGTAACTTAGCAATAAGAATGGATGTCAGAAGATAAGAGACTATCTCAAAATTGAGAGAAAATAGTTGATCTAGAATTGTGTAATCAACAAAGCAACCTTTTAAAAAACGAGAGTTAAATAATAATTTTTTAAAAATAAACAAGAACCGAGACTGAATACCAGTAGTCCTTTCCCAGAGAAATTTAAAGAATGCACTTTAAGTAGAAGAATAATCCCAGAGGGAATATTTGATATGCAAGACATAATGATAAGCAAGTGAGTTACTTACTATACCTGTGTGTAAAAGGCTAATTGGTCATGCATAAGGAAAATAACAAAATTGGATCTCTATCTCACCTACAATATAAAAGCCAATTGTACACAGATTAAAAATTCAAATGTAAAAATTAAACTTTGTACCCTTCAGAGAATATGGAGATTATCTATTTAACCTCAGTGTTTAAAACCAGGCATAAAGCAGGGGTAAAATTTGACTACATTTAATAAATAAAAGCCTTTATCCAAAGAGAACATTGAAAGTCATGAAAGAATTATCTAGAAACTAAAAAGAGTTTTAAAAAATTAAATAATTAAACAACTCAATAATACAAGGCAAAAATATGAATAAGCAGTTCTCAGGAGACACAAGAAAGAAAAATAAAGATTCTAAGTAAGCTTCAGTAGTAAACAGAAAGAGGCTAATTAAAACTACTTTGAGATAAGCTATTACATCTATCAGAGGACTCAAAGTTAAAAACTCTAACAATACCAACTGTTGGTGCAAATACGAAATAACAAGAATTGGTATATAGTAATTAAACTCTGAGGCATATATTCTTCAGAGACTGAGAAACTCTTACTTACGTGTACTGAGTCACACAGAAGAGTCGTGATGCTTAAATCAAACAAAACCCATCACTTAGAAAAAAAAAGCCACAAAGGCTATAAACAATTTAAATTACCCTTAAAATAAGAATGAGAAAACCAATTGCATATTCATTCAATGAAATAATCAATAGCAATAAAATGAAGTAAAGTGAGGTAATATGTACCAGTTATGTCCATTGATATCAATGAGTCTTACAAAAGCCAATTGAACAGAAAACTGCTATAAAATATTATAGTATGAAACTATTTATGTCTAAACACACGCATACTTATGTTTTAGGGTAAACACAAGAGCATCTACAGAAAAGTTATTAGAAAAAGAGTTAGTAAAGTTTCTGGATATAAGATCAATATGTAAACTTCAACTTCATTTCTATATACCATCAACAAAACATTATAGCACAATAAGGTATTATTTCCCATTTACTATAATAACAAATATATAAAAATCTATATATACTCACATATGTAGCAACCATAGATGAATGGGTAATATCAACACCAAATACAGGCACTTTCCTTTGAAGAGGAAAATAGGAAATGCCATAAGGGAAGGAAAAAAGACTTCAACTACACTGGTAATGTAGAAGGAGTGGTATTTTTTCCCATAATTTTTAATCTTTAATATTGCATAATATATTTTTACAGATCTTCAAAACTCTGACCCTAGGTCTAATATTTAAGTCAGGAGACAAGGAAAGCCAGTCTTTCAGTTCCTGTTTGAATCCCTGGTTCTCTGTGAGGCCACGGGAGGTGATAAAACGACCAAAGGAAGGTACATTCTGGAGGCGGAAGCACAAGTCAGAGGCTCTGGGTGACATGGTTTCGGGTTGCTGAAGTTTCTTCTGTATAGTCACATTTCTGTTTAAAGGACCCTCAACCTCCCAAGACATTTTCCTTCAGGAAATCTCTTCATGGAAGCAAAATGCCCTTTCTTTAAATGACCTTCTGGTTTCCCGTTGTTTTCTTATATTCTATAACGTCCTATTTTGAATTACATTATTTATACACGTGCCTTTTCTACCCTACTTTTCTCCAAGTGTAGAGACTATATTCCCTAAAATGCAAGGTAGTATGTTCTCAATAAGCATCAGCTGAAAGAAGGGGACAGCATGGTGTTGTGGGCAGGACACAGACTATGGGAGCTAGGTAGAACTAGATCCAAATTGCAGCTCTACACCCTACTAGTTGTGCTGTCCCAGGGTGTGACTTCACCTCTGTAAGCCTCATTTTCTCAACTGAAAAGTGGAGACAGTAACAGCTAGTATCTCAAAAGTTTGTCTTGTGAGAATGTCAATCACAGTACATGAACCAGAGCAGGCACTTGATAAACATCAGTTCTTGCACCCCTCATTCTCTTAGTTTGAGAGATCTGGAAGTATCTCTGGTAATCAGAGTGGTATAAGTGCCAGAATTACAGAAAATGCAGGTTTGATGGTAATTTATCTACATAGTAAGTCTAATTGCTTTTGAATATGCAACCATTTCACTTGGAGCATAATGAGAGTTTATAGATGATGATTTAATGCACTAAGCACTTACATTAGCAGTTGGGTAGAACCTGCCAAGGTCTGATGTTCAGAAACCAGTAATATTTAGTCCATGAAAGTTCCTAGGGACAATGGGGCACTTTTCTTATTTCTGTTCCTCTAGTGCAGCAGAAATCAAACACATTCCTGGATCACAGGATCCATTTCTTGCCTCTGCAGTGTCATGCATTTTCAAAGTAAGCCTTAATTAATATTAAAAAAACCAACTCTCTACCATTCTCACACATATAACATTTTTTAATTCTTAAAGTTTTCCTGTATTTCACTGAAGATGTGAACATGTTCAATTTTTAAATTGCACATTGATGCTCCAAGTAAACATGTCTTTCTTGTTAGAGGGTTCATAGAACATCATATATTCCAGTAATGTCACCTGCCATGGGCATTACTAATTAAGTAGCACAAGCGTTCCCTTCCTACTCTGGACAATTGTCCAGTGATTTGAAGATGCTTTTCAGTTCTCCTTGAGCTTTTTCTTGTCCAGGCAAAATCTACCTTCTTTTTTCAACTATATTCCCAGATAAAATTTTGTCTCTTTGATAGGGGATGCTAAAAGAGAGAATATGTTTAATGGTGATATCAGAAAATGGACAATATTCTAGATGTATTCAGAACAAAAACTCATAGAACAGGATTATTATCTCCCTTCTTATTTATACCAAACTTCAGCTAATATGGACTAAGATTGATTTAGAGTCATTGGTGGCATTGTTCCACTTCTGACTAAATACTAAGCTTAGCAGGAACTAAACTCCTAAAGTCTTCACATGACCTCTTCCTGAGCTGTGTTAGCATTCTATACTTGCATAATCCATTATGTTGATAGGTGTTTGTTAACTGTTCACACTGTGCCAGGTACTGTGTTAGCTGTAAGAGATACAATAAGAATACAGCTAATACAGCTCCAACTTTCAAGGTGTTTCAGTCTAGTAAGGGCAACAGGCAACTAAACACAGTATAATAACATTCTAAAATAAGTATGTGAAAAGATTCCCAGAAGCAAGGACTAAATCCAGACTCAGAAAATCTAGGAAGGTTTCCCAGATGAACTGATATCTAAGGATGAATGGGAATGATCTAGGCCAGGAAGGAAGGAAGGAAAGCCGAAGCAGAGAGAGCCTGAGTTTCTTCACAAAATAGTGGTCAGGTTTAAAGGATAAGTGTCCCAAGAGAGACTCAGTCTCAAAATCATATAGCACCACTTCAACCATAATCTATTAGATGAGAAAACCACTAGGGCCCTCACAGGGACAAGGAGAAGAACAACAGACTTTACCTCCTCCTAGAACATTAGCAAGGGTTTGGAAGAGCAGGCATTTGGAAAATATAACCTGCCACATAAGCAATGTAATATGATTGAAGTTTAGAGCATAAGTGGTCAGGAGAAGGTCAGAGATGGGACCAAAAATAAGCTTCAGCTTGTTAGATCTGTGTTTTTGCTCCAATCTCTGTTACCTTTTCCTGGCACTGTGTTTTCTGCTAAGGCTTCAGAGGTAGCCTGGAGAAGTGAGTCTAAAATATTGAAGGCCGGGTGTGGTGGATCAGCCTGTAATCCTAGCACTTTGGGAGGCCCAGGCTAGAGGACTGCCTGAGCTCGGGGGTTCGAGACCAGCCTGGGCAACAAGGCGAGACCTTGTCTCTACAATGAAATAAAAAATAAAAATGATAAGTTTGGCATGATAGCACGTGCCTGTAGTTCTAGCTACTTGGAAGGCTGAGGTGGAAGGGTTGCCTAAGCTCAGCAGGTTGAGGCTGTGGTGGCCGTAGGCATGACAATGCACTCCAGCCTGAGCGACAGAGTGGGACTCCAACTCACAAAAAAAAAAAAAAGGGAAATATGGCACTATGCACAAGAAATATAATGCTTTAATCTGTTAAAAGATTACCAGCATGGAAGCAGGAACATTTATTGATAAGGGAGAATCAACAGGCCTGGTGGATTAAGTATGTGGTGTGGAATCAAAGGACAAAGGCTAAAGTCTCAACTTTGGGATCTTGAACAAGTTCTAAAACCTCTTTGAGATTTCATTCCTCATCTATTAAATGTGCACGGTAATTGTACTGCATTGCTATAAAGAAAAAATCAAATAATGTTTCAAAAAATGTAAGATATTATTAGTGATTTGCATTTCACATCAATCATAAAAATGTAAGCTCCAGAGGGCAGAAGTCTTATCCTTTTTTATCTTGACAACTACAGTACCTCAACTCATAGAAGAGGCTCAAGTACTTGTTCAATGAATACTTGTCAAATGGAGGATGGATTTGGATTGCTTATTCAACTATGCGTAAGTCAAAAGACCCAGAGTATGTGTAATTGGAGGGGTGGGCATGAGAGGGCTAAAAAGCATTTCTCCAGGGCATAAAGGCAGAAGTTAATTCAAGATGTAGGCTTGTCAAATTGGGCTCTCAGAAACTGTGATCAAACTCTGCATAATCACATTTTTTAAAAAAGTGAGACCCTGAAGTCCAGGAACATGAGCTGGTCAGTTTGGGGTCACACAGATAGGAAACAGTAGAACTGGGACTAGAGCTGGGTTCTTGTGATGCCCATGGTGTGTGCTTGTGGGGTGTGTGCTTGTGGGGTGTGTGCCTGTGGGGTGTGTGTGTGTAAAGGGTATTGTGTTTTTTCTGTCACGCATGCTGCCATAGTTATGACTCTGGATGATGTTCATCCATATCTCATTTTGAAGACCCACTGATTTAGCTGGTCCATAATCTAAAGATAGAAATTTTGTTTATAAGGAAACCTTTGTAAGGTAGAATCACACTTATTATTATATGAATCTTCTGACTTACATACACAACAGTCTTTTTGAATATTCATTGCCTTCTGCTACTTTGAGGCACTTCTTCAGTCCCCATCTGTATCCCCTCCTTCAACACAGTCAGTGTTACTATGAGGATTGTCTACAGAGAACTCTGAGCAAAGCCTTGGGTGAGCCCTCATTTAAGAGAAAGTTCTTATCACAGGTGTTGAGGAACAGTGTTCAAGTCCTTCAATACTTATTAGGGCTTTCTTCTCTGTTGCAATGAAAATGTACAGAACAGTAGGAAAGACACTGGTGGGTAAGAAGCTATTTGTCTGAAGTTTTTTGTTTACTTTCTTAAAGAGTAGAATGATATAAGTTGAACATTACCATGAAGTAAGCATCTGAACCTCATTTGATAGATGGGAACTAAATCTTAGAAAGTATTTCTACTGGACCAGTATTCCAGGTTGTGGAAATATAAGGAACTCTGTAAGAAACTCTTTAGTGGCTTTCAACCTTGGTTGCAATAACCCCAGGGACGTGAAAAATCCTGGGGTCTCACCTCCAGAGATATTAACCTAATTGATTTAGGGTAGAACCTATGTGCTGGAATTTTATAAAGCGCTCCACAAAGTTCTGATATTCAGGTAGGTAATGCTGAGAACTACTGGTTTGGACAATAATTTGATGAATTTTTCTGTAAAGAGCCAGAAATTAAAATTTGTAGGCTTTGCAGGTCTTACAGCCTCTGTCCCAAGTATTCAGCTTTGCAGTGTAGCACAAAGATTTGTAAACAAATTACCATGGCCATGTTCCAATAAAACTTTATTTACAAAAAACAGGTAGTGGACCAAGATATGACCCACAGCCTGCCATTTGCTAATCTCTGGTCTAAACACTAAAGCCATCAATCATGAATTGGAAAGGTGCATATTCAAGGCCATGTGATGTTATTTTGTAGAGGGATGGTTGGGTTCGTTGGGGGGGAAAGTAAAACTGAAATAACAATCTTCCAAAAGTCAATTTATAGAAGCATGCATAATGTAAAATTCAATTTTTTTCATTGGGTAGTTAACTTTGTATTTTAAGAAAAGTCCACTGTGACTAATAATATTTTTAAACTCTGTAACACACACCCACTTTTATAGCTGATATCTTCAGAGTATTTTTACACAAAAGATTTATGGTTCACATCATATTTCCGTTCGTGTATTTGGAGTAAACACTGGGGCATGTATACTCATAATCTCTTACCATTATTTTTCAGACTGTTATCCTTGAAAAAAATAATATTGCGGTGGCAGCCGGGGTTTTGCCTTCTTTGATGGCAAGGAAAATATTTTGCATTTAAAATTATACGTATTTGTGTGTGTGTGTGTGTGTGTGTGTGTGTGTGTGTGTGTGTTTTAATTTGGCTCAACTGTTGACATGTGTCTGGTCCAGCCAGAATTGGGTCATAGCCTCTGTTTTTCTTTGGCAAAGTTATGACATTGTCTTGCCTTTTCCAAGTTCTGTTCAATTACAGAACCCAAGGTCCCTCTGGGCCTGGTCCAGGCATTGAACACATAGGAGGGCTAGCACCCAAGGTGAGAGGTCTGGGATTTGTTGGGTTATCATGGTCCTGTAAGCATAGGACAGTAAGGAAGAGCCCGGCATTTATGTGTTCATAGCATCTCAGTTTTCCATCACTCCACGTCTCGAAAGTCTGGTCTGCATAGTAGGGCATCGTCTCAATGTCCTGTTTGCTGCTTGCTGCCTCTGTTTCCAAGGTTTTTACCACTTCATTTCAATCTAACACCCCATCCCCAGTTCCTGATGGAATTGGGATTGGGGTCTGGCTCTAAACCTCAGCCCAGTTGTCTGTACCTAATAATCATGATGCTAACGTGATTAATAATAATTATATCAACTGATATTTTGAAAGCTTTGCATGTGCAGGTCTTGACCAAAGCATTTCACATGTATTATTTGGGGCACTAACAGGCTACAATCTCTTAGAGAAGGATACTTCAGGCTATCCTTAAAGTGCCTATATCCTATTAATATGTATGATAAGTGTTCCATGCACTTCTTATCACTTCCTGGAAACTTGCTTTGATATGATTTCCACAGAATTCTCTTGCCACTACTCATCCATCTTATGGTGGACAACATCAATCAGATTAAACATTTCTGACCTTTGCTGAGGACTGGCATTAAGTCCAGTGTCAAACTCTCACTTGGATTCTATAGAGAATAAAATGCCACTAACTTCAGAAAATCTATAATATGGGATCAGATATGCCAGTCCAATCCAGGCTTGGTCTTTCCAACTTCTCAAGGACTGGCATGAGGTCTTTAACATGGCTTATGCGTGCCTTTTTATTACTGCCATAGGGGACTCCAATGTGAGAAAGAATCATCTACCTCCTGGATGAGTTTAGAATGTTAACTGCACACAGATGTACAATCATATCATCCTCACTCCACCATCATTCCATATCATCCTCACTCCACCATCATTCCATATCATCCTCACCCCGCCACCGCCATCATTCCATCTCGGCTGCCACCACAGCCACCACCACCACCATTCCCAGTGCCAACAAGACCATCATCACCACCATCACCAATGCTAGTCACCATCACCATTCCCTCCCCCCTTCACCGTTGTTGCTCCACCACCCAATGCTGTGCCATTTCACTCACACTACTGCCACAGCCACCATCCACTATCATTGCACATTTACTTTATGTCAGTTACTAGGTAGTGTACCTGCTCTACACATAAGTCTTACAATGGCCTACAAGGTAAGTAACAGAGGCTCCAACTTACTAATGAAGAAATTCATGTTTAGAGCAGGAAGACTTACCCATGACCACACAGCTAATAATGGTAGTAGAGCTGACATTTAACTCCACTTAACCCTATCAGACTCCAGTGCCATGTGCTTCCATGATACTAATTCACATATAACTGCTTACTCTGTATGATACTGTTCTAAGTAGGTGGATTAATTCATTTAATATCAAGGACAACCATAAAAAGTAGGTGCTATTATTCTCCTAGGTCACAAGGCCAGTGAGGGAAATTGAGGACTGGAACAGTCAAGCCACTTGGAAAAGTTCAAGGGACTAGTATTTAACCAGGTTTCCAGAACAGACTGTCAGATTCCAGAGGCAGTGTTGCTAACCTGGCTCTCAACTGCCTTTCACTGACACTGCCAGAAAGCTCACCAATAGCACCATGTGGGTTGTGCTAGACAAGAAGAAAATGACAAGGAAGAGCCCACAGAGTCAAGAAAGTTTCTCCCGAGCAGACCCTTTGAGCTAAAAATTCCAGGGTGTATAGGTTTCTATCTGGCAGAGAAGCTCCCGATAGCATTGTGGCTTTCTGATCTCGAGACACTGCAGTTCTTTCATAAAGGTGCTTACTTTCTTTCATGGCTATCATTTGCCCAGTTTTAGATTTTATTTCTTGCAGTCTAAGCAAAAAGAAAAAAAAAAACTCTAAAAGAGCAATTTCTCTGTCATACTTTTGAAACAGATAAAAATCTAGTTTTCATTTTACCATCTTATGAAATTTATGTTTTATATTACCACTAAAAGTAGCATTGGGCCAGTCAGACACATTGTTTTAGAACCATAATTTAAATTTTGAGAATTCATTCTGAGGTTGAGCCTCAGATGCTACTGGTAAAGTTTTTTTAAAAATACATTTATTAGTGAAGTTAGTAAAGGGGATATTCTTTGCCCAAAAGACATTTTCCTTGACTCTTTCCAACTGAAGACATTGCTTTTGCCTTGATTAGTGACTTGATGACTCATAGAACATCAGCACAAGTAAGTAGGTGAGCATAGAGATTCTGAATTCATGTGATCTTGGTTAAAGTATATGACTTTGACATTTTTTTATCTACCTAAAGTATATGACTTTGACACTTTTCAATATGAATAACAGTGGCATTTAACTCATAGTGTTGAAAGTGAGTGAATGAACAGTGCTTTGAGATGTTTTTAAGACAAGGATACTAAGACTAAGAGAAGTCAACCTCTGAAAGCCACCCAGTGAACTGGTATCAGAAAAGCACCATGACTCATACACTTTATCTTCTAGTTCATTGCTCCCCTACTGAATGAAATCCATCCATTTCTTTAGGAATAATAGGGCACATGAGACTGATTCTAAAGCTGCAGGCCAGAGCCTGGATCCCAAATCCAAGGTCACTAGGGCGGAGGGATAGGGATTAAAACGCTTCTCCTCAGTCCATCAAGCCTTTCCAATACCCATTACCTTCCCAAGGGCATTTTACTATCTCTGGTCCCATGACAGTTCCACACTGTTAAAGGTGTTGCTGAAGCTACAGTTATTATAGTTATTAACATTTTATGAGCTTGTTATTCACCCCTTAAGCTTCTTAATATGAAGTGGTGCATTTTAAAAGCACAGCACATACCTAATTGATTTTGATATAAAAAGATTGCAGGACTCCTTGTGTTTCTGTCTTTGCTTCTGAGTCTACGATGCATTAATGGGGACAATATAGATTTATAGACTTAGAAGTGGCACAAAATAGCTCAAATTTTTTCTTGCTGGAGATCTCACAATTGTGTTAATTTCAATAGAACTTTCATCCTGTTGTCATGAACCATGACCTTTGTTTAACCTCTGGATTTTTGTCTTATGGATACATCATATGATGTCAACCTCTAATGGGTCCCAAATTTCTATTTCATGCAATAGCAACTCATACTTGAACTCTGGCGCTTTAGACTACTAACTTTTATATATGGAAACTTTGTCAATGACTTTTTTCTAGCCCTTTTATTTTATTTTATTTTATTTTGGGTTGGTGTCTCACTGTCACCCAGACTGGAGTGCAGTGGCCGCTCCCGGCCACTGCAGCCTCGACCTGCTGGGCTCCGGTGATCCTTCTGCCTCAGCCTTCCAAGTAGCTGGAACTACAGGAACGCACTACCACGCCAGGCTAATTTTTTTGATTTCTTGTAGAGATGAGGTCTCGCCAAGTTGCCTAGGCAGGTCTTGAACCCACAGGCTCAGACAATCCACTCATCTCAGCCTCCCAAAGCGTGGGATTACATGCTGAGCCACCGAGCCTGGCTTTTTTAGCCCTTTAAAAATATGTCTCTTTATTTTCAAAAAGGTTCTGACCCCAAAATTGAAAAGCTTGTGTGCTAGTCAAGTGTGACATCCTCAGCTTCCTTCCTCTGGTCTGTATAATTAAAATGATGGCATTTGTCCTGTATGGCTCATTCAATTGTTTTTAGTGGCCGCTTGAAGATTAGAACTCAGATTTCTTTACTGTCATTCCCATATCTAATTCAAATATTACTTAGAAATAGGTTTACTAAAGTGCACTTAGAATGGCAAAGGAATATACAAACAAAAGAGATTATTGTTACTAACATTCATTGGAAATTTAGCTCATTTCCTTTTATATTACAAAATGATTGAAGCTTTACTGAAGTTAAAATTATTTTATTTCTTTTCATTAAAAAAATGGGATCACTCTTAATAGCAGTTAAGTATGCATTTTATTATGTTAGACTGTAGGATGGGGCAAGGTGATCTGTGCTCTTTAGAGGATGTGGATAACAGTACAGTTTGCACCTGGACTGAGAGTTTGAATCCATCTCTTTTCCAGAGAAGACGCCTATTCTCTGTTTCTTAGTTTCTTGCCCTAGATGGGGATAAACCTTGTTCCCAAATGGGAAAATATTAAAAAGTAGGAGTCTCCACTTCCCCATGAATATAGTATGAGGACAATATCTGACCAGTTTGTTTCTCAAGTACTTGTATCCCTTAAGAGGTAAATATTAATGCGAAGAATAGATTTTCTTTCCTTTTCCCCTCCACAAATATTTACCAAGTGTCTCATTTTATGTCAAGTCCTATCTGGGTGCAAATTTCCTGACTCATGGTTCTCCCAGTTTAGTTGAGAGACATATTCATCATAGTACACTGAGATACGTTTGTGTTATAAGAGGCAAAAATAAGGACTGAAGGAGTAAAGACAAGAGTCATTGATGCCTGACTAGAAGAGATGATGCTTGAATTGTTGAGGGATGAGTGGGAACTAACAAGCTGTAGGAGAGATGGGTGATGTGTTTACTATAGAAGGAGGAGAGTGTCCAGATGCTGCGTGGTGCATACAAACACAATACAGTTGATGAAGGGCAAGTTGTTTGGTGTTCTTGGAACAACAGTTTGGTCTAGCTGAGTGGCAAGTGGTAACTGCTGGATTAGGCAGCAGGTTTATGAGGATAACATTTCCATACAGAATAGAAATCCACTGTCAAGTTTGACATGGGCATCTGGAGCCCATAGATCATAGAATCAGCAATAAATGTAGAATCTTAGTTTTAAAAGTCCTCAATTTCTTTGTTTATAAAATGATAATAATACTTCTCCCATTTAGGGTGGCTTTGAGGCTTTGGTCTTTTTAACGTGCTGATCATTGGAACAGGCACTGTGGAAGGTCAATGTCCTCACAGTGCTCTACATGTCATCCCTTCTTATCTCAAGGTCTTTACTGCTGAAATTATTCCCCCTTCTCCTGAGTCATTAGTTTCTCCATCCCTTATGGATAATTTCCATTAATCCTCCAAAATAAAAACCCACTTTATAATGACTTTGGTTTAGAAAAAAATTCTTCCTCTCACTACATTCTCTTTCAATGACAGCCTAACTTTTTCCTTTCGTTTTGTAAGAAATTTCTTGAAAGAGATGTCTATAGCTTCTGCTTACTTTTAGCACCTCGTATTTTCTATTCCAATCAGGCTTCCACATTTACCATCTCTGGAGACTATTCATGTCAAGGTTATGGGTCATCCCCAATGGTCACTTCTCTGTTCTTCCATCCCTCTCCCTCTCAGCAGCTATCAACTGTCTTACTTCCTCTCAATGATAAAATATCTCTTTTGTTTAGCTTCGCTGATGTCATAGACTGCTGATTCTCCTACTGCCTCCCGACCCCTCCTGTTCAGTTTCCTTTGCTGACTCTTAATGGTGGATCATCCCAGTCCTTTGTCCTTGGTTCTTTTCTCTGAGTCTGTCTTCTTTAGCTCAGTGGCTTTTAGCACTTGAGGCTGACACATTCATCTCACCAGCCCTGATCCTTTCCCAGGATGCGCTCAGTGCTTAGAACAAACACATTTCTTACCATGGCTTATGAAAAAGTAGAGTTCCTATCTCATAGCCCTACCTATGTTTCTGACCTCATCACATAACATGTTCCCTCTTGTTCACTATAGTCAGGTCACACTGTCTTTTGTTTGTTTGTTTTCCAAAGAGACACGGTCTTGTTCTTTTGCCCGGGCTGAAGTGCAGGGGTGTGATCAAGGCTCACTGCAGTCTCTAACTCCTGGGCTCAAGAAATCCTCTTGTCTCAGCCCCTGAAAAGCTGGGACTTCAGACATGGACCACCATGCCTCATTGATATTTTTAGCAGAGACGGGGTATCAAACTCCTAGCCTCATGGGATCCTCTCACCTTGGCCTCTGAAAGTGTTGGGATTATAGGTGTGAGCCACCATGCCCAGCCTTTATTTCATCTTGATTGAATGACTGATAACCTTAGAACATTAGCCCCTCGAGAGAGGGGAATTTGTTTATCTTGTTAATTGCCTTATGCCATGTCCTAGGGCACTTCCTGGCAATGATAAATGCTCAACAAGTATTTGTAAAAGGAATGGAAGAACAAACAAATGTTAGTTCTCTCCCCACGAACCCCATAAGCAACTTCTGTTTGAGTGAATGAATAAAAAAGATGCACTATGCTTGTCTTCTTCTGTAGCCAGCCTTTGCCAAAATCCATCACATACATTATATTAAACTGCTCCATATGGTCTTTCTTGGGTCACTGGGTTTTACTTTGTCCTGAGTTTGTCCCATTGGGAGATCATCTTAATTTCTTTGAAATCTTTGACCTTGTTCCTGTTATACAGAAGGAAACCAAAGTAATACTTAGCAGCTGTCATTAACCATAGCTGCTCTTGAAGGGTTTCATACCCCTCTCTAAACTTTGAGAGTCTGGTGGTTCTTTCCTGGCGTGGGGATTAACGTGATTTTCTAACGAGGTTATTCTGAAATACCCTGGCATGGAGGGCAAGTTTTTCATGTGCTCATGCATGAGACATGAGGTGGGCATGCAGCCTGAAGCACTACATTCCCCTCTCAGGCAAGGATATTGTGTGGATGAGTCTTTGTCGTGTAAAGAGGAAAACTAATGAAAATCCAAAAGAAAGAGTTGCAGAAAGAAAAGCATTAGAGGAACATACCTGGTTTTATATTCCAGTCTTGCTCTTCCTAGTTGTATGATTTTAATATAGTTATTAATTATATTGTGTTTCAACTCTTTATCTGTAAAGTAGCCATAATAATATTTACCCCAAGAGTTTGTTGTTTAGACTAAGCTGAAATCAATATTTCATTTTTTGTACCTGGTATGTTTCCCAGTACAATGTTCACTCTTATTAACAACAACAGTGGCATCAGTAAAATTAACTCCTCGCTCTGAGAGCTGACTGATTCAAATAATGGTTTTGTTTTCTCTCAAACTTTTACATAGACTTTATTTTCAAAGCATATGCAAAGGCAAGGAGGACAGGCTCAGTGGCTCATACCTTCAATCCCAGCACTTGGTGAGGCCAAGGCAAGAGGATTGCTTGACCTCATCTCTAATGTATATGTATATAATATTTTATATATTATGCATAAATGCATTTTACATATATATAGAATTAGCCAGGTGTGGTGGCATGCATCTATAGTTGGCACGCATCTATAGGAGGCTGAGGCAGAAGTATCACCTGAGCCCAGGAGGTCGAGGCTGTGGTGAGCCGTGATTGTTGCCATTGCATTGTTGCCACTGCATAGAATGACAGATTGAGACTCTCACTCCAAACAAACAAGGGAAGGAGTAAAAAAGCAATGGGTTCCTATTTACAGCATCTTGCTTAAATTGGCCTGAATATTTTGGACTTTGCTTTCCTTGTAACCACACCAGACCAATCTGGTTCAACTTTCCTGTAACAAAGTTGTAAGCAGGTTTTCAGTTGCTATGGGCCTCAGGTTGAAAGTCACATAACCTGAATATGCCCAGATGAGCCAAGTGTGCAATCTTGAGCAGAACTTAAGTGCTTAGACTGAGGAGCAGGGATTAAATTAAGAAGCAGACATTGTATGGCAGGTCCAGGATCCAATCAGATCATGTCTGGTGTCACTCCATGGCAGGATCCAGTCAGATCATTCCTCTCAGTATTACCAGATCATACCTCATTTCCCTAAGCTTATAAAACCCAATCCAGGCCCCAGCTCAGACAGACAGATCTGAGCCTTGTATCCGTCTGTCTGAGACTTTCCTTCTGTCTCCTTGCTGGTTTACCTGCAACAAACCTTTCTTGCTGCAAAAACCCAGCGTTTCAGAGTTTGGCTTTCCAATGTGCATGGGCAAATGAACCCACTTTGGTTTAGTGACAACCTTATAGCCATAGCTACTTAACGCAGTGGGTCACAGCCTACGTTACCAGGTTCCCCTTTGCAGGGGGCATTAAAAAAGGGGCTCTCAGGCAAAGGATGTTGTGTGGATAAATCTTTGTGTATTGGAGTTGCCCTGTCAATTCAACCCAGTTAATATATTTTTTAGTACATCCATTGTATCAACATTCAACTGACCATTTTTATAAGATGCTCTATGAGGCAGGCATGATGGTCACAGTTTGACAGATGACAAAGTTGATGTTCAGAGTGGTCAGTAACTGGCCAAGGTACAGATCTAATACTCAAATGAAAATCTGTCTCCCATCAAGGTTGGTTGCCCAATAGACTTTGCTTCTTGTACCTTTGTTGCCACTGCAGTCACTTGGTTCTGAGCTCCCAAACCAGGTCCTGTCTCTGTTCCTAGAGCTTCAAGACCATCTCACTAGTAGCCAATGGTAAATTGAAAGTGAACTGATACATAGACGCATACTCGGTTACTGAATACTAGATGGTCAGTACCATAGATGTCACCTCTTCCATGATCTCTTTCCCTGCACAAAGTTATTCTACTTTTCCATCTTTATTTTGCATACATAGTTGTCCCTTGGTATCTATAGGGAATTGGGGCCAGTGCTCTCAGCAGAAACCAATATCCACAGATGTTCAATTCCTTTATATAAAATGGTTTAGTATTTGATATAACCTATATACATCTTCCTGTATACTTTAAATAATTTCTAGAGTACTCAATACCTAGTATAATACCTACATGTCATTCACGAGGACTTAACTTAGAACTTGACATGCTGCAAATCCAAGGCCTTTTTTTTTGGAACTTTGTGGGATATTCTTTTCCCACATATTTTCCATTTACAGTTGAATCCATGTACGAGAGATTCACAAATATGGAGCATCGACTGTAGATAACTAGGATCCCCAAAGAAGCACTCACCTCCCAAGAACAAACATGACTTGGCAAAATCATCAACAGATTCCAAAGTCTTCTTTTAAGCTGTGTTCATTAGTTGACATCCCTTGCTCAGTCCTCTCTATTTCAAGGCCCTCAATCTCCTGGCTATAAGATTCCAAGCCTTGCCATTTTGCCCCATTTTAAGGATACACAGCCCACCTTCTACCAGAGCTTGATCAAGTAAACATAAATCTGGAAATTTCAGCTGGGGATCCTATGATCTGTTGTAGAGAGATCACAGGATCACTGTGCTCACTGTTGTAGAACATGAAGAGAGCTGGGAGATTCTGTGTTAGTCCCTTTCCAAAAGGCTGAGTTAAAAGAATCTCCAAGGATAAAGAGGTACAGACTTGCCTTCTTTTGTTTTATATCTGCTTTTCAAGGAGATGGGAGAGAAAGTATTAACATTACTTTACAGGAATTTCATCTTCAGATAGCATCCTCTGCTCTTTAAATACATTTAGTACTTAACTGACAGGTGGAAGGACAGGGATGTCAGGAACAAACAGAGACAAGACATAAAGGGAGGAACGGCAGCCACAGGGAAATAAGAATGAAAAAGAAATGTGGAAGATGACAAGCCCAACTAGAAGAGAAGAGAAGTAATATTTATTGGGTAACCTCAATGTACAGGAACTGCTGTAGAGATTCTGCCCCTCAGAACAATTAAGTTCACATAGCAAAAGAAACCATCAAGAGAATAGGGAGATGACCTACAGAATGGGAAAAAATATTTGCAAACTATGCATCTGACAAAGGTATAACATCCAGGATCTACAAGGAACTCAAATGAAGTGAAAGAAACCCCCCCAAAAAAAGTGGGCAAAGGACATGAATAGACACTTCTCAAAAGAAGACATACAAGCAGTCAATAAACACATGAAAAAATGCCCAATCTCACTAATAATCAGAGAAATGCAAGTCAAAAGTACAAAGAGATAACTACCTACCTTTGGCAATGATGACTATCATTAATAAGTCAAAAAAAATAGAAGCTGGCGTGGTGGGTGCAGGGAAAAGGGAATGCTTCTTCACTGTTGGCGAGAGTGCAAACTAGTTTAACCTCTAAGCAAAGTGGTGTGGCAATTCCTAAAAGAACTAAAAATTGACCTTTCATAGGATCCATCAGTCGCTTTCCTGGGAATATACCTGGAGGAACATAAATCACTCTACAAAAAAGACACCTGCACAAGCATGCTTATTGCAACGTTTCTTCCAATTGTAAAAACATGGAACCAATCCAGATGCCCATCAAAAGTGGACTGAATAAAGAAAATATGGCACATATACATGATGGAATATTATGCAGCCATAAGAAGAACAGAATCATGACCTTTTGCAGCAACTTGAATGCAGCTGGAGACCATCATACTAAGTGAACTATCACAGAAACAAAAAACTGAATATCATATGTTCTCAGTTGTAAGTGGGCCCTGATCACTGGTCATGCAGCACAAGAGTGGGGTAGGCAGAAGCTGGATACTGCTAGGGATGAAAGGGAGCGGGGGAGGGAGGGGACACATGGCAACACACTGAGGCCACTATTGGGGGAGAGAGGGCCAGCTAGAAGCCTAATGAAGTAAGTCCTTACTTGTACTCTACAACCCTACAATAAAAAAGTAACATTTCACAACAACAAAACAATCCAGTGCATAGATACTATGTTTTATTCCTGAGAAAATAAGAAACTGAGATATAGAAAGGATGCATAATGTGCCAAAATCACACTGCTAGTTAAGAGCAGAGTCTGTCCACAAATTTCCTGTTTTTTCCCCTAACTCAATTAGTTTGCATAAAACTCTATGAGGTAAATCACAGTCTGCCCTTTATTAGAGAAGAAAAAATAAAGACCTGTAGTAGTAGTCAAACACAGTTGTAAACTACTGGCTTAAATTTAAACAAGTTTCTTTATCTTAGGACTTCTCAGAAATTTTACTCTACTAATCATAATTATGCAAGAAAAGGTCCTTTTGAATAATATCACCCTGTTTCACAAACTTACTGCTTACAACTTAAAAAAATATATAAGTCATTTTCAGGACTTTGGAACTATCCAGAGAAAAAAATGTCTTTATTCAGCTAGGACTGGGCTGGTTCAAAATCTAAAGTGGACCCATCTTTATTATTTAGCCTTAGAAAATGCATTTGAACACCGTGAGCTATTTTCTCATCTATATGACAAAGGACTTACTTTCTGTTGTGCTGATCTTATAGGTAATAATGGGTAAAATATCAAGATTTTCCTCATAATAGTAGAGAGGAAGTTTCTCTCCTCCTGGTCCTTCTGGGAAGCCCTTCTGTTCACCATATAAAGATTCCCACAGGGGTGAAAGATGGTGAGGTAGTAGTACCCAAAACTGAATGAATAACCATAAGTATGGTTGACCAGCTCTTTTGGTAATTCATTTCTAAGGTTTCTTTTCTTTTCTTTTTATGTAAATCTTGGGTCTATTTCACTGAGAGCCCAAAGTCCAAATGAGCTACTCTTATTGTGCTTTGTTTCACATGTATCTGCAAGCCAAGGACAGAGTAAGCATTGGAAGTCTTTCATTCTGGCTAAGAATTTGGAGCATGTGGATCTATTTTAGCCACAGTCATTTACTATGCGACCTTGGACAAGTTGTTTAACTTCTTTGTGCCATAGCTTCTTTTTTTGGGATAAGGTGAAAATGAAATGTTTTGGTAAGTGTAAGGTGCTTCCCCCAGCCCACCCCCCAACTTTTCTTTCTTCTTTTTTAAATGATAAAAGAAGTTCACCATTCAAATGGAAGATGGTGGCTGTAACGACTGGCATATAATGGGAGTTTCTCTACTGTTATGTGCTCCTGAAGAAGGTTGTGTTTCTTGCTAGAGAGATGGTTATAACAACGCTTTTTTTTAGCAGTAACTACTGATGTGGGGGAAGGAAGGAATCCTCCTTTGTCAGTTGAGAAATCCTTCTCTCTGTCCTGATCACTCTGCCTGCTCTACCAGTCTCAACCTGTAATTTCAGTCTATTCCTCAAGCCTCTACTTCATCTTCTTTCAGGAATTCTTCTCTGTTCATCCCCATGCTGAGTCATGTGACCCTACTAGGTGACTCAGGGTCCTTGTACTTCCACTACTTGCACAAGTATCACACCTAATCTTCCTCAAGAGACCTGTTCTGCTTCCCTGGAAAGACCGGTGAGGAAAGAGACAAGACTTTCTTGCTTACCACTCTACCCCATCTCATAGCACATGCCCAGCCAAGGGTATAAATTAAAAAAAATAATAACTACCTATAAACAAGGGAATGAAGGTACATGACTTGCCCAAGTTAGTGAAAACTAATTTGACTTTCAAGACCATGTGCTTTCCACTAAACCTCATTAGTTACTAACAAAATTGTTCGATTATATAAGCATACTTGCTGTTTACCAATCAGCTGACCTATTAACAAAGCTACACTTATTACTGAACCTATGATTAATCTTAGAAAGCTTTTAAGCTCTGTTTTATTCTTAGGCAAAAAGAAGAGCCTTCGGATTAGTTTATGTGAACAAAATTAGCACCCCCCCATATGAAGCTGAAATTGTATCTATGATTACTCCCGAGGGGCCTACAATCAAATGGAAAAGTGTGACATGTTAATAGGTAGTGTTTGAACAACGTTATAATGCTATAATAGAGGAAGAGATGAAATCCATATTTCCCAGATGAAAACATTAATGAAAAAGATTTTAAAACTGCAAAACTTTAAATAGACCACTATTGACAAGAAGAAATTGAAGCATAAAACAGCTGGATAATTCAGGGACATTCTTGTCTTCCCTCTTGGGACCATTAGCCTGCATTCGGTATTTAGTCATAATGAAGTCAGGCAATCTTACATATTTCAAATACTCATGAAATAAAAGAAAAAATATTGGGGGTTGGGTGGTGAATAAACATTTTAGACAGACACAATTTTTAGAATTTATATCACCAGTTTCCTGTGAAACTATCCCAAGTTTTAGGATATATTTAGAATATATTGCACAAAAATAAGTTTTGGCATTAGTAGCAGAATATTTTGAACACAGTTCTTAAAATACGAAAGTACCAAGTGTTCATTTGTGGCACCTGGCTTTAAATGTAAGACTTGTGCAATTTGAACATACCTTTCTGTAGTTTGTTAAAATATGAAAGTATTCACTTTGAAAGAATTATTCAGCAGCTGAGGTTCTAGCTTAGGCTGGGCAGGGCTTGGATAAGACTCCTTTTTTCTCCCCTTTGCTTAAAGAAGATCCTCGGGACTCACCTTTGCTTAAAAGTTTTAACAACTTTCACCTCCTTTAAATATGGTAAGTATATTGGGAAAATTGTGGGCTCTGGAATCAGACAGATCTGGGTGTAAATCTCAGTTCTGACAGTTCCTAACTGAACTTGTCATTATATACTTTTTTGGTATCTGACTTGCATTCTTTCTCCATTTCTGACTTGCATTCTTTCTCCACATGAGGCTCTATATAAGTGAGATAAAATGTGTAAGTTTCCTGAATATAATAACTGTTAAAAAATGGTATCTACTTTCTAGCTGGGGATTTATAAAAATCAACTTGTGCTAACTAAATACTCTTACTTCAATGAATAGGAATGGGAAAAGTAGGGATACACACACACAGGTGGGCGCTCTGGAGAAGTGGAGAACACATGAGTGTTCTAGAAGGATCCCTTCCAACTGTAGCTTATGGAAGGGATCAGACTTGCCCACCTACTTGAAGCAATGAAAAATAAAAACAGGCAGAATCTATAGAACAGCAGTTTTCAAGACATCGAACCCAAACCAACAAAGGACAAGTAACTTCCCTGAAAGATAGTAAGCAAATGAGGTGAGAACTATGCTTGCCACAGTCTACTCTCTAGGGAGTTTCTGGCCAACCATAGCCTGACAGTCTCTCTGACTCAAGATTCTGGGGGAAGTCAAGGTAGATAGAGTTCACAGCAGAGTAGAATTTTCCTCTAAAGATATGGACATTATTGTCCAAACATTGTTGTGAGAATTAATCGAGGTGATATACACAAGACCACATGGCAGGGCGACCTACATTTAATAGATGCTCTATTCACTTATTTTGCCTGGTCTACTTTTCCCCTCAAATACTCTGTCACTTCCTATAATAATAGCTAAAATTATTGAGCATACATTTTGTGTCAAGCATTGTTTTATGAACTTTATATGTAATAACTTTTAAAAATGAAAATATGGAATCAATTATTAAATATAAAAAAGTACATTTCCAATTATAAATGGACATTGATGTCAATATACAGGGTCTTACTGGGATGAATGGGCAAATTTATGAATTGTTTTCACATTGGTTTTCTTTATCACACCCAGAAGTCATTTTAAGCATAAATATTTCCATATGCATATGAATTATTCCACATCCTCATTTCCTTTCATGTTCTAAAAATAATAATGTATAACTGTATGCTATAATTGAAAGACTTTTCATCTCAGGTTTTCTAACATACCCAGGGTTCCATTGACTCTTGAGTGATAGAATAGAATGGATTTGAGTTCTGGCTCCATTATCAATTCACCAAGTCATTTGGATAAGCTATGTAAGATGCCCTTGTGAAACATGGGTGGTAGAACTCATGCCACAGGCAGCTTTGAAGAGTGTATAAGATAGTTCAGGTGAAGCATTAGCACATGCTAATGATTTAAAAATGTTAGATACACATACACATATACATATATACACACATATATAATTACTCTCATAATACTATCTTTCTTCTTGATGGTTGTTTTGTAAATTGTGGTCCATTGAATTCATGCTGGCTGCTACCATGTAAGCATTAGGAGCATCTAATTGTACGAAACTGTTATTGGATGTTTTTGAGTCAAGGAGGAAGTTTTCATGATCCTAGAAGTAATAGCATATTTCCAGAGCTTTTGATAAAAAATTAATCATTTAAAAATAGCTCAATTTAAATAAAATGTCAGCAAGCACTATTGTTTTAAATTTGATATTTCTTTAGAGCAAATGCTGTGGGTTAAGTATAAATTCAAAGGTATAATTAGGTATACTTAACTAGATTTACTTGATATTAAGTTACATTAATTTTGCAGTGAAAATACATTCTTTTCTTTTTCAATTCTGAGCTAAGCTTTAGAGAGACATTCTCATTTCTCAGTTACTTATAATTTTACAGTCTAAAATACCTACTGAGTTATTAGCTTCACCTATCAGTATCTGCTTAAGGTTCTTAATGTGGGACTTTTTTGTGAAAACATGATTGAACTAATTCTTATAGTTCAGCCCTAAACACAAGAATTTCTAATCCTTGTATGACTCCTGGATCCAATTAGATGTAGAGTCCTTTTACAAAGTGTTAAATTCAGAGTATTTCTGCTGCAAAACAGAACATTTATTCTTTAAGTTATTCTTCAAATACACTTTTCTGAAGATGCAAGTTTGACCTGATTTAAGTAAATGGCTCAAGAAAACAAACTTTTTTTGGCCTGGAGATTTCTGCTTCTAGTACGGCTAAGTAAAGGAACAGCATGAAAGTAAATGAATGGAAAAATAACACAAAAGAGAGCACAAGAAGTCCAGAATGACTATATTAATATCAAACAAAATAGACTCCAAAATAAAGAACATCACTAGACATAAAGTTGTTCACTTCATAATGATAAAAGATTCAATTCACCAGCAAAATATAAAAAATTATAAATATTTGTGTATCTAATAAAAGAGGTTTAAATTACATGAAACAAAATTAAAGGAAAAAATGAACATCTCCATAATATTTGGAGATTTTAACACCCATTCCTTAGAAAGTGACATAATAATTAACCAAAAAGTGGAGAAATTAGGACAACATGATTACCTCCCTTGAAGTAATTTATCTTTATAGAACACTCTATTTCACATCCACAGAATACACATTCTTTTCCAGTGTTCATGTTACATTTACCAAGATGGATCATATTCTGGGTTATATAATACATTTTAATACATTTAAAATAAATTAAACCATAAAATATTTTGTGTGACCACAATGGAATTAAACCAGAAATCAATGACAATGATATATCTAGAGTATCATATTTGGACATTAAATACCATACTTTTAATATTTAGATATACTTGGAAATAAAAAAAATAAATGCATAGGCCAATGAAAATAACCAGTAATCACATGGGATATGAGAAAAATTTGAAACAAAGAAAACACAACATTTCAAAATTTGAGTGTTGCAGCTAAAGCAACACTTTCAGGAAAATTTGTATGTTTAAATGCTTGTATCAGAAAAGAGGATGTAAGATCAATAACCTAGTATTTCAACTTAAGACGCTAGAAAAAAGAAGAGAATAGCAAACTCAAAGTAAGTGAAAGGGAGGAATAAATGTAAGAAGAGACATAAATGAAATAGAACCCAAAAATTGGTTCTTTGAAAGCATCTAAAAAATTGTTAAATCTCTAGTTATCTTGATCAAGTAAGCAGGAGACAGGAGAGAGCACATACATTGTTTATATTAGAAATGAAATTTAAAAGTTGATATGTTCATTTTATGAATGACATTATACCAGGAAACTAAACAACAGAGATTAAATAAACATTTTTTGAAAAATAGAACATTAAAATGGACTAAAAATCAAACAAAAATATAAACAGTTCTATATTTATTAAACAAAATTGAACCTGTAAACCTTTCCATAATGTAAACTCCAGACTCTGATAATTTAACTATGAATTATATAAAATATTTACAGATGAAATAATATAAATTCTTTGCAAAGTCTCTTACCAAATAGAGGAAGAAGAAAGACACTCCAACTTATAAGGCCAGCATCACTCTAATGCCATGACATCACAAGAACGATAACTTTTACAAAAATAAGTGCAAAATATTTGGCAAATTATTAGTTAATCAAATCTAACAATACCTAAAAATGATAATGCATCATGATCACTGATGTTTATACAAGTAATGTAAGATTTATTTAACATTTACATTTATCATTTATAAACCAATTGATGTAAGTCACCATGTTCAAAGAATAAAGGGAAAATAAAGGGCATATAATTATAATAGTTTTAAGCAAAGCATTTGTCAAAATCTAACACAATTATGATAAAAAAAACTTAAAAAATAAAATATAACTTCTTCAATCTGATATGAGACATTTAGAAAAGTCTGATAGCTAAATAGTAATTAGTTGTTAAATATTGAAAACTTTTCTTTGAAGACCAGTAACATGACAAAGCTTTCCCTTCTTGCCACTTTTAGTACTTATTTTACTGGAGGACATAGGTACTACAATAAAGCAATCATCATCATCAGCATCATCATCATCATCTAAAAGGTCAAAAGACAGGAAGAAGTTACACCATACTGACTTGCAAATGACCTGGTTGTTTATGCAGAAGGTTCTAAGAAATTTACAAACTACTGAAACTGATGATTGAATTTAGCAAGGTTATAGGATATAAGATTAATATTTAAAAATTCATTTTTATATTCTATCTTCAAACAATGAAATTAAAACAATCCATTTATGATAGCATTAATGACAAAACACAAATAAATTTAACAAAATAATCTGCAAGGTATCTACACAGAAAAATATAAACTGCTGTGAAGAGAAATTAAAGAATATATAAATAAATGTACTAGAAGGCTAAATCTGGCTACGTTCTCAATTCTACCAGAAGTCCAGAAAAGACTTCTTTCAAGGGGGAGTTATACATTGAGAAGTTAGTTTCAAAACCTATATTGAAATAAAAATCACCAGCAATATCCAAATCAATCTTGAAAAACACAAAGCTGGAAAACTTAACTCTATCTAGTGTTATGACTTACTGTAAAGCTACAATAACCTAGATTCAGAGTGTCATACTGGCACAGAAATAAATAGATCAAACAAGCAAAATAGAGTGCCCAGATATGAAGCAACCTTTTTATGGTAATTGATTTTGGAGGAAAAAAAAGCACCAAATTAATCTAATGGGAAAAAATCTTTAACAATTAATGCTAGAATCACTTGGTTTTGCTATGGGAGACAAAATGATATTGACACCTAACACCATACATAAAAATTTATTCAAAAAGGAACATACACTTAATGTGAGAGGTAAAATTATAAAACTTTTAGTGAAAAAGACAATATTTTTATGATTTGGGGTTTGGTGTTGTTTAGACAGGTCACTGAAAGTGATAAACACAAATTTTGCTATGGGCGACAAAATGAAATTAACACCTAACACTATAAAAAAAAATTCAAAAAGGAGCATACACTTAGTGTAAGGGGTGAAATCATAAAACTTTTAGTGAAAAAGACAATATTTTCATGATTTGGGGGTTGGTGCTGTTTAGACAGGTCACTGAAAGTGATAACCATAAATGAAGAAAAGATAAATTAGATTTTACCAAAATTTAAAACTTTTGCTCATCAAAAAAATACCATAAAGAAAATGAATAGCAAGCCACAAACTCAAAATTATTTGTGAAACATGTATTTGACAAAGGACAGCAACCAAGAATATAAAATCATCCACTCTTAGGTATTTACTCAGGACAAATATACATAAAAGCATACATTTATAAAAGACGTGTATAAGAATTTTTATAGCACTTTTATTCATTATAGTTCAATATTGGCAACAGCACCAGTAACCTTCAATAGGAGAATGGATAAACAAACTCTTACTTAATTGAATACCACTCATGAATAAAATTACTAATGCATTCAGCAACATGGATAAATCTCAGAAACATTTTACTGAATGAATGAAGTCTTACACAAGACAGAACATACTGTATAAGAACATTTATATGAAATTCTAAAACAGGGTAAAAAAATTACGCCTGGTATTATACATGGTAAAAAATTTAGAATATTGTTTGCCTTTGGAAAGGGAGGGATAGTAATATCTCACATCTTGATAGGTGTTTAGGTTACCCAGGTGTGTGCAATTGTTGATACTCAGTGAATGTATACTTAATAATTGTACATTTTATTGACTGCAAATTTTTTTTTTTTTTTTTTGAGTTGGAGTCTCACTCTGTCACCCAGACTGGAGTGCAGTGTCCGCTCCCGGCCACTGCAGCCTCAACCTGCTGGGCTTCGGCGATCCTTCCACCTCAGCCTTCCAAGTGGCCAGAATTACAGGCAAGCGCTACCACGCCCGGCTGATTTTTTGATTTATTATAGAGATGAGGTCTTGCTGCCCAGGCGGGTCTCGAACCCACGGGCTCAGGCAATCCACTCACCTCAGCTTCCCAAAGGCACGGGATTACAGGCTGAGCCACCGAGCCTGGCTGACTGCAAATTTTACATTAAAAACTGTAAACAAATATTGAACTCTATTTAGTGAAAATCATCCTGAATTACTTAGGGAGAAAAGTGTTGGGGAGAAGCGGCAAGATGGTGATGGGGCAACTGGGTCTGTGAAACCCTCTGCAAAGGAGAGCTGAAGTGGGCCTCTGACTCTTACCCAGGGGGCTACGGACCCCAACATCGCAGCCTGCTCTTCATACGAAGCTTGGCCGTTGCCACTGGACAGTCACTGCAGTGCAAACGGTGCTGCCGCCGTGGCCCCCCCACTCCATCGCCGCCACTGCACCAGTGGCTGGAGGCGATCCACTTCAGTCCTTCAGGCCCCTCCAGGGAAGATTTACTGGGATCGCTGCCACCTCTCCTGCGACCGGGACGTCCTGCCTGCCGTGGGTCTCTGGCTGTCTGCCCTGAGGCAGGCAGCCATCTTCAGCCTTTGCTGTTCATGTCTGCCCCGCCTCCTCTGAGGCAAGCAGCTGAGATAGTACCACCAGCTGGCGATTCAAGGTAACAACACCGAAACGGGAGAAACAAGCTTGATAAAGACATAGGCCAGAGTGGTGAATGGAGAGTAATCTGAACTGTCCTTCACAGCCGACCAGGGGCAACTGACCCTAACTGCAAACTAATTTACCAGTTTGAAAAGAAAGCTAGAAATCAGAGCTAAAAAGACATTGGACTTAAACAAAATGTCTCAGAGTGTGTTTCATTGATTCTGTTAGTTTAATGACTTAATTCTATTCCTACTGTATTGTTCCCTTTTTTTTCTTTTTTCCTCTTCCTTTTCTTCTCTTTTCTTCTCTCTGTAAACCATATCTTTGTATAGAGGAACAGCACACTAATAAGGTGGTTGGTTAGCTTGTATGCTAGCATCACTATATATTTTATTTTTTACTTTTTTGTATGAAAGTTGGTTAATCTGTAGCTGTAGTCTATTGTTTCTATCTGTTTCAGTACAGGCCTCTCTCTATTTGTTGGCACACTCATTTATTTCCCCCCTTACTCCTCTATCTCTCCACCCCCCTCTTCAACCCACTGTCTGCTCCATTCTCTCCCCTCTGTTAACCACATTTTATTTCAGGGAGTAAACCTACAGCCCCACTGCACGGACAGACTCCAAGGCAGTGGGAAGTGGGTTCCAGATTATTCACACACCTGTCAGCGAATACCGGGACCTGCAGATAGATTTTGAATCACAGTTCCCCCCTTAAGTAAATCTCAAAACTGCAAGAAGGACCACCCCCAACCTACAGTGCAACTCCAGAATTGAACAAAGGAAGAGGGCATACATAAAGAATAGGAGATTGAACAAACAGAAGTAAAACCAATCCCTATAATCCTGAATAATAGAATTAAAGAAGATGGTGACGTGGAGGGAAGGAAAAAGTAGGGAGGGGGAAAAACCGCACAAATGAAGAAAAACCAAAAGAAGAATATAGGCAGCACACAGACCTCTAGGAGATCAGACACCGAGAAAACAGATTCTGGAACACAAACAATGAAGAGCCCCCAGAATGACTGGTTACATGCAACAAACCCAGACATCAAGACATTAATGGAGAGAATTAAAAAAATTGAGGAGAGACAAGAGGAAAATAGGAAGGAGCCGATGTCAGAAATGACAGCAGTAAAGAATACTGTGATGGAAATGAACAACAGACTAATAAGCATGGAAAGCAGAATCAGCCAAGCAGAAGATAGAATCTCAGAACTCGAAGACCAAAACACAGAACTAACCCAAACTGTCAAAAGCATAGAAAAGAAGCTCAAAAAGACAGAACAAAACCTGCAAGAGATGAATGATCACTTCAAGAGACCAAACCTAAGAGAATTGGGCTTCCTGAGGCAGAGAGAGAAACAGAAGCCACACTGGAACAAACATTTCATGAAATCATACAAGAAAATTTCCCTCATCTCATCAAGGATGAAAAAATTCAAACACAAGAGATTCAGAGAATCCCTGCAAGACAACAAATGAGAAGACCAACTCCCAGACACATAATAATTCGCCTAAACAAAGTAGCTATAAAAGAAAAAAACCCTAAAGGCAGCAAGAGAAAAAGGCCAGACTACCTACCAGGGAAAACGAATTAGAATAGCAGCAGATTTATCCACAGAACCCCTTCAGGCTAGGAGAGCCTGGAGCCCTATCTTCAAAGTTCTAAAAGAGAAACAATTTCAACCAAGAATAACCTACCCAGCCAAACTAAGCTTCATTAGTAAGGGAGAATTGAAATCTTTTCCAGATATCCAATCCCTAAGAACCTATGCTGCCACCAGACCACCTCTACAAGAAACACTTAAGGAAGTACTGAACCCAGAAGAAAAAGAAAAAAGAAAAACAACATTCTTCACAAGAGTACAGGTAAAAGATTAAAAACACACATGAACCAACTCCAAAACCCAAAGAAAGACAACAAACAAACAGGAAAAACTCTGTAAGAACCTTATGACAGGGATCAACTCTTGCATTTCAATTATTAACCTAAATGTGAATGGACTAAATGCACCACTGAAAAGACGTAGAATGGCAAAATGGATAAAATATCATCAGGCAACAATCTATTGCCTTTAAGAGACTCACCTCACTAAAAAGGACACCCACAGACTCAAAGTAAGAGGATGGGAAACAAACTTTCAGGCGAACGGAATACAAAAGAAAGGAGGAGTAGCAATCTTAATTTCAGACAAAATACCCTTCAAGCTATTAAAAATCAAAAAAGATACAGAAGGCCACTACATAATGATAAAAGTTTCAATCCATCAACAAGAAATATCTATCCTAAACATATATGCACACAACATAGGTGCGCCAACTTTCATAAAGCAACTTCTAGGAAAACTAAAGAAAGATATTGTCTCTAACACCATCATAACTGGGGACTTTAATACCCCACTCACAACCCTAGACAGATTATCAGGACAAAAAATCAGTAAGGAGAACCAGAACCTCAATGTGACTTGGACCAAATGTACTTAATTGATACCTACAGAACACTCCATCCAAAGACCACAGAATACACATTCTACTCATCACCACATGGAACATATTTTAAGATCAACCACATAGTCGGCCATAAATCAAGCATAAGTAAATTTAAAGGGACTGAAACTCTACCATGCACCTTTTCAGACCACAGTGGAATAAAAATAAACAATGACACCAACAAAGTCCCCGCAAAACCCACAAAGACATGGACACTAAACAGCATGATGCTAAACAATTCCTGGGTCAATGATGAAATCAAAACAGAGATCAAAAGATACCTGGAAACAAATGAAAATGAAGAAACATCTTACCAAAATCTCTGGAATGCCCCGAAAGCTGTAGTAAGAGGGGAATTTATATCCCTACAAACACACATGAAGAAAATGGAAGGAACAGAAATTCACAACCTAAAAAGCCACCTAAAGAAGTTGGAAAAGCAAGACCACAAAAACCTTAATTTCAGCAGAAGAATCCAGATCACCAAAATAAATGCCCAAAACCAGGACATAGAAGACAAAAAGATAATACAAAAAATCAATGAAACAAAAAGCTGGTTCTTCAAAAGGATAAACAAGATTGATGGTCCCCTAGCTAGACTGACCAAGAAAAAATGAGGAAAAAACCAAATAAGCACAATCAGAAACACAAAAGATAAAGTCACATCTGACCCTGAAGAAATACAAAAGATCATTAGAGACTACTACATACACTTGTATGGAAACAAACTTGAAATGGAGGACTTTCTGACATCACACAACCTACCTTGGTTGGAACAAGAAGAAATTGAGACCCTAAATAGACCAATAACAATCAAGGAAATCAACTACATAATAAGAAAACTTCCTACAAAAAAAAAGCCCTGATCCAGATGGCTTTCCAGCAGAATTCTACAAGACATTTAAGGAAGAGCTGATACCAATCTTACTGAAGGTATTCCAGGTGATTGAAAAAGATGGAACTCTCCCCAAATCATTTTACGAAGCCAACATCACATTGATACCCAAGCCAGGTAAAGATCCAACAAAGAAAGAGAACTACAGGCCAATATCTTTGATGAACATGGATGCTAAAATTCTCAACAAGATTCTAGCAAACTGGATTCAGCAATACATCTCAAAAATCATCCACTATGACCAAAGTAGGCTTCATTCCTGGGACGCAAGGCTGGTTCAACATTCGTAAAACCATAAATGTAATTAAATACATCAACAGATGTCAAAACAAAAACCACATGATTATATCATTAGATGCAGAAAAAGCTTTTGATAAAACCCAGCAACCCTTCTTGATAAAAACCCTCGAACATCTAGGCATACGGGGAACATACCTCAAAATAGTAAAAGGCATCTACGAGAAACCCACAGCCAGCATACTCCTAAATGGACAATAATTGGAACCAATTCCCCTGAAAACTGGAACTAGACAAGGATGCCCACTCTCACCCCTCCTGTTAAACATAGTATTGGAAGTCCTGGCTAAAGCAATCAGAGAAGAGGAGGCAATCAGGGGTACCCAAATAGGAAAAGAGGAAGTCAAGTTATCTCTCTTTGCAGATGATATGATTGTGTACCTTGAAAACCCAAGAGAATCTGTCAAAAGCCTCCTTACATTGATAAAGGCTTTTGGTAAAGTCTCAGGATACAAAATAAATGTACAAAAGACAATCGCATTTCTCTACACCAATAATAAACAAACAGAAGCCCAAATAAAAAACACAATTCCATTCACAATAGCCACAAAAAAAATGAAATACCTTGGTATCTTCCTAACCAGAGACGTGAAAGACCTTTACAATGAAAATTACAAAACACTGCTCAAAGAAATCAAAGATAACACAAACAAGTGGAAAAATATTCCATGCCCATGGTTTGGAAGAATCAACATTGTGAAGATGTCTATCTTACCTAAGGCAATCTACAAATTCAATGCAATATCCATCAAATTACCAGCAACATTCTTCTCAGACCTGGAAAAAACAACACAGGAATTCATATGGAAACACAAACATCCAAGAATAGCCAGAACAATCTTCAGCAAAAAAAAAAAACAAAGCAGGTGGCATCACATTACCAGACTTCAGACTTTACTATAAAGCTACAATCATCAAAACAGCTTGGTATTTGTACAGGAACAGGCATATAGATCTATGGAACAGAATTGAGATTCCAGAAGCAAAACCTCAATTTCTCAACCAAGTCATCTTCGATAAAGCCCCCACCACCTACCACTGGGGAGAGGAGAACCTATTCAGTGAATGGTGCTGGGAAAACTGGCTGACCACATGCAGAAGATTGAAACAGAACCCCTATCTATCCCCATGCACAAAGGTTAACTCCAAATGGATCAGAGACCTAAATGTAAAACCTCAAATCATAAGAACCTTAGAAAAGGAAGGACATACCCTCATGGAAATCGGAACTGGCATCTAGTTCCTGAACAAAAGCCGAAACCCACAGGTCATAAGACAGAAGATAGACAAGTGGGACCTTATTAAACTGACAAGCTTCTGCAAAGCCAAAGAAGCCATCAAGAGAGCAGGGAGACAGCCTACAGACTGGGAAAAAGGATTTGCCATCTCCAGGTCTGACAAAGGCTTAACATCCTGGATCTACAAAGAACTCAAACGTGCTGAAAAGAAAAAAACAAACAACCCCATTATAAAATGGGCAAAAGATATGAACAGACACTTCACAAAAGAAGACATCCTAGCAGTCAACAAACACATGAAGAAATGCTCAACCTCACTAACCATCAGGGAGATGCAAGTCAAAACCACACTGAGATACCACCTAACTCCAGTCAGAATGTCCATTAGCAACAACTCAAGAAATAACAGCTGCTGGAGAGGGTGTGGTGAAAAGGGAACACTTCTATACTTTTGGTGGGAGTGTAAACTAGTGCAACCTCTGTGGAAAGCAGTGTGGCGATTCCTAAAACCTCTAAAAATTGACCTTCCATACGACCCCGTAATCCCCCTACTGGGAATATACCCTGAAGAACTCAAATCACTGTATAAAAAAGACACCTGCACACGTATGTTTATCGCAGCATTGCTCACAATAGCAAGAACCTGGAACCAACCATGCTGCCCATCAAAAGAGGACTGGATTAAAAAAATGTGGTACATATACACAATGGAATACTACGCAGCCATAAAAAAGAACAAAATCATGAATTTTGTAGCTACCTGGGTGGAACTAGAGTCTGTAATACTGAGTGACCTCTCACAGAAACAAAGATCCAAATAACACATATTCTCACTCATATAATGGACCTTGAACATCCAATGTAATACTATAAGAAAATGACTGACGGTACTGGGAAACTATGGGGGGGCAGGGGGATGGGATTAACAGTATCATATATCTGTCTGGGGATTGGGAAACACCTCTTATCAACAGGGTGCCTGAATGAAACGTAATTGTACACCTAACCCTTAACTGTACCCCAGAAAACCATAATAAAAAATATTGATTAAACAACAACAAAAAAAAGAAAAGTGTTCATGTTTGCAATTAGCTTTGAAATGCACTGACAGTCAGGTGGATTAATGGATAAAGAAACAGTAGATATAGAGGTACATAAAAAATAAAAACAATAAAAATATGTAGGTGGTAGTTATATAGGTATTTACCATAAGGTCTTTTTCAATTACAATGTGTGTTTGAAAGTTTTTATTAACGTATTTTGAGGAAAAAAATCTCTTGTTGGTCTTTTGAATCCTAGCAACTTAAAGTTCCAAATAAGACAATTAGTTCATGTTCAGAAACATCTAATAAATAAAATAGAATGCTTATACAATTCCAACTGGTTTACTCACGTTTTACAGACTATTTTTGGTGTTATTCTGCCTCTTCTCCATCTTTATTTCATTGATTCTCTGAAGTGTTTGCCAAAACCTCTTCTTTAAATTTTACTCTGTGCTCATTTTTTCTTTCTCCTGCTCATGTTATCCTTATTTCATTTGCTGTCTCCTCTTTCTTCTCATCTCACTAAAAATACTTTTTTCTCAAGTTTCTGCCATTAGCTTTCTTTATTTGCTCCACTAACATTTCTCAAAATTTGTCTTAGGATGACTCATATCAGAATCAACATTGATTGCTCTTAGATGTTAGATGTTCTGACTCACTGACCTTCCAGGGGACATTTCAGACTCTGGAATCTATATAGTTAAAACCTTGACAGGTGATCTTCATGCACCCTGGGAACAGCTTTTCCTGCACAAGCTCACCTGGGGCAAGCCTATCAACGTGTGCAGCTGCATCGGCCCCTTTTGGTGCTGCTGTTTCCTTTAGATGATTTGCATTCCCCTCTGCCTCCTTACTTCCACTTTTATCCTTTTTAGTTTGTTTGCTTGTTCTGTTTTTTTAACCATGAGATTAACATCCTCATCTAGTGCTTTAATGGTGTCACTCCCCTTCACCAGCTTGATGAAGAGATGAATTAGAAACTCCCCATTTGAGAGATTAGCTGACTAGCTCAAATCTATTTCTACAGTATCAAATGCCTTCGCTTTCTTCTCTTTTATTCTCCATATTTCAGAAACATTCAGCCACTTACTTTTCCCGTAAGTGCCTTGCACATTTGTGATTAGTTCCCAAAGGTGGAAGATTGGTTTTATCCATTCAGAATAGCTATAGCTTTTCAGCTTGCAATAACAAAATAGTTTATATCTACAAAACAATGTTATTATTATGTTCTGCAGGGAAAGTAAATTTTTCTTATAAACTTAAAACTTTCTAATTTGTAACCCTCTTTTCACATCAAAATAATTGTTTTAAGTTAGCATAATTTTCAAAAAAATGGGAACTTTATTAGAAACAAATCTACAGCAGAACCACTTAATTATAATGTTCCTGAGGGCAAGAACAGAATCTATACAGATCACCATTGCATCCTCAGCACTAGGTTGATGCCTGAGACCCCATGGGCTCTCCAACTGTGCTATTTATAGCATATCCCTCAATATACAGAAGCATATCATAGTATCAACATCACAGAATTTTGCAAAAAAAAAATTGTTAGATCACAATACAAAGTTTTTTGGCGTAAGATCTTGTGCATAGTATGTTCTCAATAAATATTAATGCCAATGTTTTTATGACCAGAGACACAGAGAATTCCTGTATTTTTATAGTTAACAAGTGCAGCTAGGCCCTTTAATCAGGGCAAGAAAATTTGAGAGTAGGATCGGGTGGGAACAGCCTGTACCAAATGTTAGAGAAGATAGAGCAGACACAAATGGTTTCCCCCAGTGTTTCCTCCTCCAGTGTTTCCGAGTCACTACTTCCCTTTAATTTTACAACAGTCTTAACAACCACCAGGTCAATATCTTGCTTGAAAAACATTTGTTGAATGGTGACTATGTTTGGAGGAGGACAATACTCCCCTGTTTACCTTCAAGCTAGATTTTGCTACAACTAAACAAAGAGTGTGTAAGAACAGACATATGTACACCTAATTTCTATTGTTCTCGGAATCTATGGAGATCAGGGATCACGTAAAATGATAGCATAAAGATTTGTATTGATTCGACAGACGTCAATAACTGAGAACTTATAGGCCCTCAATCAGGGTCTTTGTTTAAATGCATGCAGGTTAAGAGATGCCTATTAAGGCTCTTTGATACCTCCTGGCTTTAACAAGCTCAGTTTCTGTAAACCAATATAGTCAATTGTTGGCAGGTTCAAAATGCTGAGATTGGAGTTTTCAAAGAACTGCAAGAAAAACAGAATTGACTTCACCCACCTAGTCTATTTTGCTTCATCTTCAGTTAAATTTAAATCCATAAATATTTACTAACATTTCTGTGTCCAAAGCACTGGAATAAATGCCAAATATCTAAAGTAAGAGAAGGTATCTGTTCTTAAACAATTGGAGGAGCAGACTATACAGAACTAGTCATGCCATCAAATAGACTATGACAGGTACAGTGATGATAATGATGATGATGAGGAGGAGGATGATGATGGTTTTCATTTCTACAGTGCTTCCTATGTGATAGACATTGTTATAGGTGTTTGATGGGGATTAAGCACATAGCATGTAGTCATCTCAGTACCCTACAGAAAATGTCATTAATTACTTCATTTCATTGAAGGGGAAACCGAGGCACCAGATGGTTAAGTAACTTGTTTGAGGTCACATAGCTAACAAGTGCAGAGGTAGGATTTCAGCTCAGACTTTCTATCTTTAAAGCCTAGAATGCTGAGGGGACACAACAGAGAGAGTGATTAGCTCTACTACAGGGTAGTGCATAAAAGTTTTGCAGTGGAAATGATACTTGGGCAACAATAATTTTCAAAAAAATGGGAACTTGATTAGAATTTAGATCTGTGGAGAACTAAAGTTTTTATACTATAATTCCACAGGGGAAAGAATGTGAAAGGTGGCATAGATGACATGAGCACAGTCATGGATCCACATAAGTATACAGCATGCATGCTGGATAGTTTTCATTTGCCACCCCCCCCATTCAATTTCTATTCTTCTCTGTCCTGCTCTCTTCCCTGATTTTTACAAATCTAATTCCTTGAACTTCCTTGTCCTCTGGTTTCCAGTTGTGTTTGGCCTAGAGGAGGCACCAATAGACAAGAAAAGGGTACGAAGATAGAGTCTAGGGCTTGTTTTTTTTCTGCTGGATGAGGGTTTGGCAATGTCTTTGCTCCTGTCCCCAACTCCACAATTCTGAAAGGCAGCCTGTTTCCCACAGCTACAACTTCAAGTTCTCTACCCATACTTCTGTTACCTGCTCGTTCACAAAATTCTCTTCAGTTTCCCCTTGAAGAGTCCTCCTTTCTGCTGTAGGTTGTCCAACTGAGCATACTTAGGGAATAGTGCATGGTCAGATGTGCTATTTGGATTGATGACTCTGGCCGCCATAATGTGAAAAATGTACCAGAGGCTTCCCAGCTCTGAGGCAGGGTGGAGGTTCATGCTCCAAAAGGCTCAGTAGAGAGAAATGGAGACCTGGACTGAGTCAGGAGTGGTGAGTGAGGTTAGAGGGAGGCGAGGATGCTTCACTAATGGGATGTTGTGATGGCCTGGGTCTGCAAGTTGAGGAAGTGAGGAAATCAGGGAAGACTTTGTGTAATACAGCTAGACAGCCTCACTGCTGCAGAAGTTACACAGCAGACCAGCCAACAGGAAGCCTAGAAAAAGGATCTTACTGCTGAGAGAATTTGGGCAACACTGACACCCTGTTTTGCTTCATTTTCTTCATCTAGAACATAGGGGTCGTACTGTTTTTCTTCCACGATTTCTAGAAATTTTGCAGTTTTCAGTACTTTAACATAGTATTGCATCCTAACACTGACCTTGTTAAATGGACAGGCAGGTATTAGCACATTCATTTCAGAATTGGGAAAAATTGAGTTTTGAAATGGTAACATGACTTGCTTACTCATGATGATACAGTCAATAGATCACATAACCAGGATGAGAATTAAGAGACCCCAGGTTTTGCTTCTGCCACCTCCAAGATGCCTGTTTCTCAGGGTTCATCAGAATCTTCCAGAAAATGTTGAGTGCTTTGCAAAAGTGTGAGGACTTTTCTACAAAGGTGTCAAATGTGAAGAGGGTGCCCTGTCTCCCTGCCTACAATAAGATGGCACTCCTATCTCCTTAATGACCACCTTAAAATGATGATCAGATCTTGAAAGGGATGAGTTCCAAGGAGAATTTGTCTCTGAATCTCAATTCAAAAAAAAGAATCTCTGAGAATACACAGCTAAAAACAACAACAGCAATTAAAGTCAATCCATAATATTAAGAAAGGTAACTCAGCTCTAAGAAATTACCACAATAGTGAATTAGGTTAGTAGGACAGAAAATATGCCAGAACTTCGTAAGAGAGGCAGGGTCAAAAAAACTGTGTTAGAGTCTTTTCTTTACTATTGTAACAGATTCATATCAGGGTTAGGGTGTGGCATTATTTTCCCCAGTTTCACGGAATTCGTTTAATTAACAAAACAAGCAAATAAATAAGTGAAAAACTATAGGGTGATGTGACAAAGAGATGCTAATAAATATTCAATGATAAAAGCTTTTAGTGATCAAAAAATACAGAAACCAAAGAGAAAACAAACTTGAAAAGGCTTCTGTAATGCACATTTTCTAGAACCATTATATGCTGATGTCCACTGTGACTCTTCAAGGAGCGGGAGCATAGGTATACAATGATTTCCAAACATGTTTGCCCTCAGAACCCTTGTTTTATAGAATGCAGTTTAGGAAATGCTAAGTAGAGACTCTTCTGGGTCCCTGGTGGCCAATTTTTCAATGCATACTAGAAATGGGGGTGATGTTTAACATTTGGTGAGCAATTCCTTTGTGTCAAGCAACGTGTTGATACATTTGCACACATGATCATTATTAATTCTCACTAAAGCTCTTTAAAATAGAAGTCATTGGCCCCAGTTTTCAGATGAGAACTCTTGGGCACTGGGTAACAAATTAGTACAAGGTCACATATTAAATTGAAAGAACTGAAATGGAATGATGTTTTCTCTATAAAGCCCTTACTCTTTATGAGGCATCAGAGTCATATACATTGTTAAATTTATAGAGCAGAGCTGGAATTTTGATTTCTTTCTGGTATAATTTTCTTAAAAATGTAGATGCCAGAGTATTTTATATGCCAGCTCTTCTTGTCCCACCCCTAGCCCCCAGGTTGCACTCAACCCAGAAATGATGAAATAGAGAGAAACACATCCTTAAGTCCCAACATCTTTCTGGGCTTCTCTCTTTACCTGTCCACTCTTAGGTGTGAGCTCCTTGAGAACAGTGACCATGGCATATTCTTCTTGAAGCCCTAATGTTAGTACAGTGCTTGTTGCCATTTGCAAAATGAATGCCCAGATTTTGTAGGTCAAACTACAGGGTCAGTGTTGTTTCTTTCATCTACCCAAACTGCCTCTGCTTCCCTTTACAGATTAGTCTCATTTTATTTTTTGTAAGAGTCTTAGATGGTTGGTTGCTCGCTTCCTTATGGTGGCCATTTCTCGAGCAAAAGAGCTTTATTATTTCTATGCCATTGGTTCCAAATAAGAAATATATATGGCTTCAATTTAGTTCAATTCAATTCAATTCAAGTCCAATTCCTTCCAATGTAATCTAATAAAATTCAGCGCAATCCAATATCACCTCATGTCTTATTGTAATCCATGCTAATCTATAGGCTCCCAGAAAGCAAGAATTTTGTCACTGTCTTCCCAGCTCTGAGCACATAGTGGGCCCTCCTGTTGCTTAATGAATGAGTAAATGCAGGAATAGATGAATATAGCATGTACTTAGATAAGGAGCAAGCACTGAAGTAAAACAAAACAAAACAAAAAACTTGATTCCATTTCTGGATCTGCCAGTTACTAGCTGTATGACATTGGATGAGACATTGACATTCTCTGAGTTTTAGTTTCCTTATCAGTAAAGTGGGGAAAATAATACCACCCACCTCAGATAGTGATTCTTTGGATTAAATGAGATAATCCAGGGAAAGCACTGAGTGTGGTGCTTGATGCATTGAGATTAGTTTTTGTTATTGCTATTGAGATTGCTTGTACAAATTATATTTTAATGGAAGAATAGGTGAATGAACAAATGAGTAAATATTTATTAAGTGACTAAGTCTAGTTCAGTTGACAGCCATGGACTTCAGGACTAACTCTTCCAGTGCTGCTGCTGCATTTCTGTGCTTAGGACCATCCATTACTATGTCTGAGAGAGTTGTCTGAGACACAGAAATATAAACAGGCTCACTCACGTGGCTTGAGCATAGATGTGAAGCATAACCTCTTAAGTTACTGTTTAAAACAGATATAAAAAAGTATGCCTTTTCTTTCCTTCAGTATTCATAACATTTGTGATGTTTTGCATAGTTCAAAACATCATGGCTGATGTTACAGGAAATGAAATATTGGTAAGTTATATGGAATAAAAGTTGTAGAGTTTTGTTATTGTTCCATGGTTTTTGCCTTATGCAGTACAACTGGCCACCTATAGCCTGTTGTCATCTCCTCCTGCAGTTGTTCAGCTTTGGGTACCAAGGAAAAAATTGACATTGACTTTTAGGATTTCTCTTCCAAATATTGATTTCTTTTGAACAAAGAAGGTCTAAAAATGAAGCCCAATAATGAATGTGTTTGCACCATTTCCAATATTACAATTACAGAAGGCAAATATAATTAATTTTTATAGTGTCTTGTATTCAACTGGTGTTGAACTAATGTAAGAGACTTTGATATTAATCAAGACTTGATTTTTTTGTGTAATTACACGCAAGCTACCTTGTGTTGGTTACTTCTCTTTTAATAGAAATTTCCTACCTCCTTTCTTGGCTCCAATTTTTCCACTGACAAAATGGGTATAGTACATTTAACTCTATGTGCCCCATGAAAATAGGGAGATATTTATACTCATATAGCACTGCAATGCTTTACAAATATTAACTCAATTTGTCTAATAAGCTTATCGGGCAGATACTCTTTATATTCCCACTTTATGAGTGAGGAAATTGACTTGAAGAGACTTACTAACTGACCCAAGTTCACATACTTAGCATGAGTAAAGCAACTAGTGAAGTTCTTGGTAGATACTAGACCAGTTATAAGGAACTGTGTTCTTGCCATGCCCATGGATGATATCCTAAAGTCCCTCATTTTATGTGGTTGTATCTTCATCATAAAAGAACAAGAACATAAGTACCACCTAGATGCCCAGGAAAATGGCAAAACCCAGATTTTTGTTTCAATTACAGTACTATTTCTTGGATTAACTCAGCAGCTCCTCATGTTTGACTGGAGCAGCTACAAATGAACAGACTATTTTTCCTGCTTGGTGTTGGCTGTCTCAAAAGCCCAGCAAGCAGCAGACGCCCTGAGAACAAGGTTCAGGGAGGTTAATGATGATGACCAAGACTTGAACTCATGACTGTTTGGCTACAAATCTCATAGCCTTTCCATTATAGCACAATAAATTATAAAAGGGGCCAAATAGGCCATTTAGTGGCTTTTAATGTCCCAACATATGGATTTCTACAATCCCCACTTGACAAATAGTGTGAACCTACTTGTTTCAGATTTTGCTATAGATGTAAGGACACAAAGATGAATAAGATATAGTCCTCCAGAGATACATTTTCAAGTTACACTCTGGTGGGGGTGGTGGTGCAGAGATCGTCAGTCTCTCCCTTTCTCAGCCTTCCCCAATCTGTAAAACTGAGGACATTTACACAACAGACTCAGCCAAGAGCAGACCTGAACTGGAAGAGAGAGAAGACCTCCGTGTTTTTAGCTGGTGGGTTCTGGCATTAGTTTGGCTGCTCTAACCTGATTTTCCTATGTCTAAAAGAATCCTGAACACTTCTATACCCAACAAGTGAAATCCTCCTCATTTATCATTCCTCAACTCCTCAACTTCTATTCAGCTTTAATTTCCTGAATGCATTCTAAGTCTCAAAATAGCTAGAGGCCAGGTCAAAGCTCTATTCCTCATGACTCAGGCCACTCCCTCTTCCTCCTCATATGACATTTTCTAGACCCTCCATTGCTAGTTCAGGATTATACCAATCTAGTTAAATTGTGGAGACTGACAAAATTCCTACCATACAGGGCTACAAATACCACATTGCATTTGTTTTCTGTTACTGCATAACAGTTTACCACAAATCAGGGGATTAAAACAACATATTTATTAGCTCACCATTTCATGTTAAGAGTTTGGCAGGTTTTAGCTGGATCCTTTTTTAAGGTCTCATGGGCTACAATCAAGGTGTCAACAAGCTGTTTCCTTATTTAGAAGTTCTACTAGTGAAAAATTCACTATCAGACTTACTCAGGTTGTTAGAATTTATTTTCTTGCAGTTATAGAACTGAGGTCCCCATTGTCTTACTAACTGTCAATCAAGTAACACTCCCAGCACCTAGAGGCCACTCTCATGCCCTTGCCATGTAGGCTCCTTCAATTCAGCAATGGGAAACCTCCCTCATATAGAATCACTCTCATTATTCCAATCTCTCTGACATTCCCTTTTGTGGTCAGTCACTGAAATCTCCCTGCTTTCAAAGGGTTCACGTGATTAGGTCAGGCCCACTCAGGTAACCTTCTTATTTTAAAGCTGACTTTGCCATGTAATTTAAATCAATCATGAGCATAAAACTTATCATATTCACAGTCTGGGGGGTTATGCTGGGCATGTACAACAGAGGGGTGGGCAGTCATGGGGGGCCTTTCAGAATTCTGCCCACCACACACCTCCACCTAGAGATCCTGTCTACCATATCCCATGTCCTACCCTCCAAGAATGATGCCAAAGCTCATTAAGACCAAAGTCCTATCCTTGCCACCTAAACTTGGAACCTGAGATTTGGGCAGGTGGCTCCCATCAGGAAGTCAGCTTCTTTAGCCAGCTCAGTCTCTTTAACCTAGTGCAGATTGTCCCCAGTTTCTTCCTCTTTCCTGTAATTGCCACATGCCCTATAGCTGAGCCAATGTATGCAATGACAGTGAGGTATATAGCCAGCTAAATATACTGCAGTGTGACAAAGGCTACATGATTTATATAAGTGAGGACTTGAATATATATGGTGCAGGGAATTGAGGATTCTGCCTTACAGAAAGGGAGTTGGGTAGGATAAGTTTTGATGGAGGAATGACAGTTGTCATAGACTTGACATAGGATTAGTGTTTTGTAAGCGAATAGAAAGAAAATGCATGGAATAGTCAGGGAAAACCAAAAGTACATGAAACAGTGGGGCAGGGCTAGTCTAGAATAAATGGAAGGGAGTATTTGGACTTAAGACTAAGCAATCAGGTGGAAGTTAACCAAGAGGCTTACATATCATGGTTGGATTGAATTTAACTGACAAGTGAAATGTAGTTATTACAGGTTCTCAAGTAGGGGATGGCATGACCAGATATGTTTTGAAAATAATTATTTTGGGGACAGGGTGGGAAATTGGAGGATAGAAGAATGGTTAAAATACTCATTTTGCAGGTAAAATTGAGATGGAACACGAAGGCTTTGAGTATGGAGGCTGAAAGCATCCTGCTAACATTCTGCACAATTTCATATGCCACATCACATAAATCATTTCATTTTCATCTGTAAGCTTTGCATCTGTCTGTCTGCTTTCTTTAATAATCTACATGAACCTCCATGCTTTCTTCCTTCAGGTGTCAGATACAATTTTTCACTAAGGCTTGGCTTACTTCCACATGGATTCAGAGCAAGGTGAATGCCTTTTCTCGTGATGGACCCAGCATTATTACCCCTCCTCTCACTGCTAAGATCTCCCAGGATGATTTAAGCAACCTCAAATGTGTTACTGATTCCAGATATTTTTTTCCAAGCTCTCCAATGGGGTCATTGTTTAAGAGGCATCTGCTCATAGTTTAGTGACATTTGCCTGGCCCTGTGTCATAAAAATGACATTGATATTTATATATATAAAAAAACATGAGCTGGAAACATAATATCTGGTGACAGAAGTCAGAAGGGTGGTTACCTTTAAGGGTTAGTGACTACAAAGGGACGCAAGAGAACTTTCTGAAATACCAGAAATGTTTTATCTTTGACTAGATGGTGGCTTCATAGTTATTTATTGTGCAAAACTTATTGAACTATGCCCTTAAGACATGTGCACTTTACTGTATGTGAGTTATACCTCAATAAAAACACATGTAGAAAATAAAAAAATGCCATCCACAAAACATATGTATAATTCTTGGAAGGTGGATTTTATGATCTCATTATTAAATAATTGAGGTTCAAGTTTATGTGACATTCCAAATGCTGTACACTTTCAACTATAAGATCAGGGGTTTTCAAGACATATGTATCCTGGATATTTTTATTTCTTTCTGGAATACAATGACCTCTGGCTACATATGTGCTCCTCTGGTGTACATGTTAGATTTACTGAATTCAGATATGGTTGATTTATGGAGAGCACAATGAGTTCACACCCCTTGCACAAGGGCAAAGTATTATCTTTATATTAGTTATCCAAGGGAAAAGAGAGCTTTCAGAAAGGAACCAGGAATCAGAAGTATGGGTCTTGGAATGTCAAAAATGGTTGGCTTCACTTTGCTTTTCGTTGCACCTTTTAGGCTGAATTCTGAGAGGTGAAGAAAGGTGGCTTCCCACAGATGAAGTTGGGAAGACTGCTTCCTGGAGTCCACAGCATTCTGATCATTGTACTGTATTTCATAAGATCATTTAGTTTATTTCCCTTTGTATCCCTGGGTAAAGCATCTCTAAGTGTGTAAAAACTTCTTCATTTTTATTCAAAAACATAGATTTCTGGGTCTCCCTCCAAACCTATGTAATCTCAATACTTAATAACTTACTCCAGGCGTTTCTTCTGATACATACCAAGTATAAAAATGACTACCTAGACCTTAGGACAGTGATTTGAAACATGCCAGCTTCTACAGAGAGTCTATCTTAAAAGAGACTTATCTCCCCTCTGAGATCAAAATGGAGGTGACTACAGTCAGAAATTCCTGAGGAAAACAGTCTCATCACTACCCCCAAATTTCCCTGTGACCTTTTGTAATCTACCTCTATCCCCACTGGCAGTGCCTGGCAACCATTGATCTGTTTCTTGTCTGTTTAGTTTTGCATTATTCAGAATAATAAATTTCTGTGTGAATGTAATCATGCAGCCTTTTGAGTCTGGTTTCTCTCCTTCATAGCATAATACATTTGCTAACATGGAATCCATATTGCTGTGTATTTTGGTAGCTCATTCATTTTTATTGCTGAGTAGTAGTCCATCATCTGAATGTACCACAGTTTGTGTGATAAAAGTAGAGCTACCCTGGCTCAGATGTGTGTGAGGCTAGAGGTGGTGGGATGAGGCAATGACAGAGGCGTGTGTTTAAGATTCCCCAGTTTGTTTGTGGCAATATGACACTGAACTACCTCTGTGATGCTACCCTGCAACATCAGGAATAGAGGCTAGTTTTTTACATGTAAACATCTATAAGTTAAGGACAAGTTTTATAAATAAAAAATAGACTTATAGATTGCTTTCCTTTCTTTTCTTTTTCTTTTTTTTTTTTTTTTTTGACTTGGAGTCTCATTCTGTCACCCAGGCTAGAGGGCATTGGCACCATCACTGTTCACTGCAGCCTCCATCTTCTGGGCTCAGGGGATCCTTCAGCCTCAGTCTCCCAAGTTACTGGGACTACAGGTATGTGCTACCACACCCAGATAATTTTTTGTAGAGATGAGGTCTTGTTATGTTGCTTAGGCTAGTCTTGAACCCCTGGTCTCAAACAATCCTTTGACCTGTCCCCCCCACCCCAAAGTGCTAGGATTATAGGTATGAGCCACCATGCCTGGACTATAGGTATCTTTTTATTAATTATGACTGCTTATTTACAGCCAAATCTAATTTTGAAGAGAGTGAGGAAGAAATATCTGAATGTCTGCTTTTACAACAGGTTACCTTGTTATAGTTTAGAGAAAGTGAAAAGTGCTAAAACTGTAGTGCAAGTACAAGAGTCTGCTACTTTCCAGCTTGGGAATTTGGGTAACCTCTGCCACATGTTGGAGTCCTAGTTTACCTCATCTAACTCCTTTTTGTTCTGTTTCTCTTTCCCAGGTCCTAGAGATTCTGGTAAAATACTAGAGGTCAGACTCTGTAAAAACTGAATTTATTATACACATTAATTACTTTCAGAGATGTTTATGCATGTGTTGTATCTTCACTACAAACTTTGTGGCTCAAAGGTAAGGTCGTATAACTCCCACAGTGCTTCCAACAAAGGTAGGAACTCAAACAACATTTAAAGGAATGAAGGAAAATCTATATAACATTCAAATTAAATTTAGGTAGTTAAGTTTGAGAGTGATTATGTAGTAAATATTTTCCTAGGCAATTTAGTTATAAGCAATGAGTATTTTGATTCTGGTGAGTTTGGACAAGTTAAAATTCCTTAATATTCTTAAAAAAAAACTTTCTTATTTGGTATTCACCCTAAAAACTATCAAGTTAAATTGTTAATTATAAAGTAAAAGATAATCTCAAAACCAACTTCTAGTGTCAGTATAAAATATCACTTTGTTATAATTAAAGTTTACATATTACATTCCTAATTTGGTAGAGTCAAATGCCTTAGTGTGCTAACCATCAAATCTTCTAGAATTCTGATGGGGTTGAAATACAATTAACCCTTTTAAAGTTAAAGGTTAGACAAACCATGTTGGAGTCACTGTGCTCCTTAGTGAAATGAGAATAGCTACATGGTAGTTGTGAGGTTAGAATATTACATATATACAAAGGTTAGGAGAGGGCTTCCCATGGAGGGTTTACTTGGGATACATTTTGGGGATAATATGCATTGATAAAATAAAACCTCTGTCTTCAAGGGACTCAGTCTGATGTGTGTGTGCCTGTGTGGCAGTGGTTGGGGGGGAGACAGAAAAATGAAAGGATAATGATTAGTCTACAAGATAATATTCTGTATGACAGATGTAGACACAGCTACATCAAAATATAGAAGACAGAACACTGAACCTTGAGTGGTGGTGAGAAAAGTGACTTGGTGAAGTTTTCTTTAGGACCTAATACTATATAGGCTAACTTTTAAAAATTAAGCAGCACCTAGACAGACAGCAACTCACAAGATGAGTGATTTTCCAACAGACTGCCTGAGCTCAAGATTTTGGCTCTACCACTTGCTATATAATAATAGTGCTGATGAAGGTACTTAGTACCGCTTCTTTGTGCCCCTGGTTCCTGCGAAATTATTTCGTAGTGTAGTTATGAGGATTAAATGAACTAATGTTTGTGAAATACCTTGCACACAGTGTATACCATTTAAACATTTTAAATCAAGAAACAAATAGGCTGAGGGATCTGCGTATAGTGACATCTGGAGATGATCATATTTGGAGCTGTGCTCAGGTTCTCTTTTTGCAAGAGGATAAGGTGTGAAGAGAGCAGCTGCAAGCTTTGCAGTGGAGAATTAAATTGTGGAGAAACTTGTAAACCCTTCTAAAGGTGTTGTGTTTTTCCTTAAGGGTAATGAGAAGTAATTAGAGGAATTTCAGTCAGGTGGTGACCTGTAAAGACCAGAATAAAAAAATCCCAGTGGAACCACTTCTATTCAGCATTGCACTGGAAGTTCTAGCAAGAGCAGTCAAACAGGAGAAGGAAATAGGAAATAAAAGGCATCCAAATTGGCAAGCAGGAAGTTAGACTATCTCTGTTTGCTGATGACATGATTGTATACCTAGAAAATCCTAAAGACTCCTCCAAGAGACTCCTAGACTTGATAAATAATGTCAGTGAGGTTTCAGGTTACAAAATGAATACAAAAATTAGTAATATTTCTATACATCAATAACAATAAAGTTGAGAGCTATATGAAAAGCTTGATTGCATTTACAATAGAAACAACAAATAAACAATAGAACCTAGGAATACATTTAACCAAGGAAGTGGAAAATTTCTTCAAAGAAAACTATAAAACACTGATGAAATAAATTGCAGATGACACAAACAAATGGAAGAACATCCCATGCTCATGGATTGAAGTAATCGATATTGTTAGAATGAACACACTGCTCTTTACATTGAATTACAGATTCTGTGCAATCCCTATCAAAATATCAACATCATTTTTCATATAACTAGAAACAACAATCCCAAAGTTTAAATGGAACAAAAAAGCACCAGAATAGCCAAAGCAATCCTAAGTAAAAAGAACAAATTTGAATATATCACATTGTCTGAATTCAAATTATACTTCAAGGCTACAGTAACCAAAACAGTATAGTATTGGTACAAAACAGACAGATAAATCAATAGAACAGAACAGAGAACCTGGAAATATAGCCACATATCTCCAACCAACTGATTTTCTACAAAACTAACAAAATAGGGAAAGGACACACTATTTAATAAATGATCCTGGGAAAACTGGCTAGTCGTATGCAGAATAATGAAACCAGATCCCTGCCTCTCACCATATATAAAAACTATCTTAAGATGGATTAAAGAATTAAACATAAGATCTGAAAATATAAAAATCCTAGAGGAAAACCTAGAAAAAAAGCTTTTCTAGACATTGGCTTAGGCAATTAATTTATGACAAAGACCCTAAAACCAAAAATAGACAAATGGAACTTAATTAAAAAGTTTCTGCACAGCAAAAGGGATAACCAACAGAGTGAACAGAAAACCTATGGAATGGGAGAAAATATTTGCAAATTATGCCTCCGACAAAAGACTAATATCCAGAATCTACAAGGAACTCACACAACTTACAATTTAAAAAAATAAACAACCCCATCAAAAAGTGTGCAAAGGACGTGAATACACTCTTCACACAAGAAGACATACAAGTGGCCAATAAACATATGAAAAAATGCTCCAAATCACTAATCATCAAAGAAATGCAAATCAAAACCACAATAAGATATTACTTTCCACCAGTCAAAATGGCTACTATTGCAAAGTCAAATAACAACTGATGTTGATGTGGATACAGAGAAAAGGAAATGTTCTCATGCTGTTGGTGGGATTGTGAACTAGTTCAGCCTCTATGGAAAACAGTATGGAGATTTCTCAAAGAACTAAAAATAGAACTACCATTTGACTCAGCAATCCTACTTCTAGGTATCCACTCAAAGAAAAGTAATCATTAGACAAGGAAAACATCTATATTCAAATGTTCACTGCAGCACTATTCACAATACCAAAATCATGGAACATATCTAAATGCCCATTAATGACTGACTTGATTAAAAAAACGTGGTATACATATAGCGTAGAATACCATGCAGCCATAAAATAGAATGAAATCATGTCCTTTCCAGGAACATGAATGGAGCCTGAGAACAACCTAAGTGAACTAACTCAGAAACAGAAAACCAAATAATATATGTTCTCACTTTTATGTGGGAGTTCATAAAGTCATAAAGATGGAAATAATAGACATTGGAGACACTAAAAGGAGAGAGGTGGAAAAGGGGATTCGAATTCAGAAGTTGCCTGTTGGGTACAATACTCAGTATTTGGCGAATGGGTCACCTGAAGCCCAGTCCCCATCATTACACAATATGTCCATGTAAAAAATGTGCATCTGTACCCCCTGAAACTAAAATAAATACATAAAATAAAAAGAAACCCACTGAAGATTTCTGGTGATCTTAAAACTGATCAGCTGGTGTCCCGAACTGGAGAGGTAAAGAAGTGTTAAGAGATAGAATCAACCAGTCTTCATGACAGGAATTAAGTATGATCCCCAAGCATCTTCTTGTGTGACTCAGGAGCTGGAGGAGCCATTCACTGGAGAAGAGAACAAAAGATGAGAAGTAGGGAGCTATGGCAAAGATGGATGTTACAGACAGGACCTTGTCTGTCTGGGAAGTCTGGGATGCCCAGCTGGTGAGTGCCGACTCACGACCTGAATGGATGGTATAATTTTGGGCTCAATAAAAGCAGTGGAGAAGTGATAGGCCATTGAATGTCTTTGACTTGGGGTGTAAACCTGAGAGTTAACTCTGGAAGTTGTGTCCTGGTTCAGGGAATAAACCCAACATGGAGCAAATTGAATGGAGCCATGGAAAGGGGGGCTAGAGAATGAGGAAAGGTGGGGGTCCTGGAGGGTCTGTGCTGCCAGTGCTTGCCACAGTCACAGGTCCCTTTGGAAGATACCATGAGGTTCTTTCCTAGGAGTCATTTGGGACATGGGTCTCAAACAAAAAGAAGCCAGCTACCTGTTTTAGATTGATTAGACATGTGTCTGATAAATGAACCAGTGATGCACGAGGAGGAGAGGAGGTCACTACTGCTTCCTATCCCCACCAGCATCCAACACAGCTTAGAATGAAAAACAAAAAGACCTTGAGAACATTTGATATTGGATAGTGACATCTGTATCCACTCATGCCATCACTGGGAAAGAATAAATAGACAGTGTCCACAGATAGGGTACTGGGAGCTGCTGGGGTCCTCTTTCGGCAGTGAAAGAGTTGACACCCTGTCTTGCTTTGTGCCTCCTAGTATGCTTGCAATTAACCCCATCATTATCCACTCTTGTCAGAGGAGGAAACTGAAGCTCAACCTATAATAACATTAAAAAAACGTAAAACTAGCAAACTCAGTTACTAAGTAACTAGAACTCAGATTCTGAGGCTAAATTGCTGATTTTTCCCCTATTCTAAATGGCCTTGCCAATACTTTGACAAATATAATTCAATCAGCAGTCTATGATAAGTTTTATTAAAATGTCAAGAGGCTTAACAGTCAGAAAAAAATGCAGGATAAAAAACATATTTGTGGATTTTACTAAACCCCACACTGTTGGAATATAATTCCCACTGTTCAGCAAATCCAGGCTCACTCATCTCTATTCTATTGTGCTACGAACAGAGTGATAGGAGGAATAATGTTTTCCCTTTTCTCTGTTCAAGCTTTGAGCTTAAAACTGGACACAGCATGCCACTTTTGGTTCCAAAGTCAGGGAATTTGATAGCTACTGCACAGATGTATTTTTCTTTATCTAAAATCTTATTTCCTGAGTTTGGAACAACTGGCTACCCTCTGCACTAAAAGTTTATTTGCCTGTTTTTGCTTTTCTTCAAAACCCACAAATCATAATAAACAGTTATTTTATTTTATCTTTTTTTTTAGTGGAACCACAATAACTTCTAATCTCTGGTAAAAACACATGAAAGGGAAGCCAGACAGACTGAAATTGGTTCCTGTGTTATCCTATTTTATTCTGCACTGAAGCTTTCAGGAGGAAAAGTTGGCATTATCAGAGGCCCCAATGGCACACCAGTTGCCGGGATGAACATCAAGGAACAAAGTGAAATCTTTCCTGAATAAGTGATTATCAAATTACAGACCTGTCACCAGTACTTCCTGGGAAGGGTCAGCACCTTCCCTTGTTCCCAACAGACAAAGAATGTGTGACAGACAGATCGATACTCCAGTTAACTAAACAGCTGGCTAATCACAGAACTGACAGCACACAAAGGTTGGTTTGAAGACAATGAAATAAAAGTGCCTTTTTATAGATTTTTTTTTTGGCCTATTCAACAGCTTGGTTAGTCTTGCTTTTTCTAAAATCCTTTTTTCTTCTTTTTCTTTATTTTTTTTCCCAATCAGTTGATGCTGATGGTGATTATTCTAAGCTCAAATTTAAAAGAGGGGACATACCTCCCAGCTAATGATGTACATATGGGGTGAGATTCGTTATGAATAAGGGGTGGCAAAGCTGGGAACAGAAGCCGGCTGATTGATCAGCTTCCTGGGAATGGTGGCGGGCCCAAATAAATTGTCATTAACTAATTACTCTTCTCCTTTTGTCAGGTTAAATTGGTTCATCTGATGTGTTTTCTAAGTGTGTCCAGTGAATTGCATTAAAAAGGATAAACAGCACTCTTTTTCGTACACTCTGTCGAAAATCTTAACAGCTTAATTGTTGTTCTGCTGATTAGAGAGGCAGTGCTGTATAGTAATTAAGGGTAAGGTCTGGGGTTGCTCTGATTTAAAGTTTTCTCTATCACTTCCTAGTGCTGGGGACTCGAGCAAGTTACTTAAATTCTCTGTGCCAGTTTCCTTACCTGCAAAATGGAGATGACAAGAGCGTCTCTGGGATGATTTAAAAAAATGATAACACAGTTTTTAAAAGGTCAAATAAAACACAGTCGTGTAAGGTGCTAGATGTGGTGACTGATAGAATAATGTAGTAAACGTGCGATAATGTACTTTTCAATGTTTCTTTTTTTTTTCAGTGACATGGGAGAACCATATAAATGTACGGACTGCATTCTTTTAATGTGAAATATTCAGACCATCCAAAGAAAATCTCACCTAATCAGTTATCTCTATAATTTTAGCACCTTGCATCTATAAAGTGCTTTATGGTTATAAAGTTTTCCTATCCATCAGGCATTTTAAATTGTTACACAATTCTGCAAGGGAAATATGGTTGGAATTTTTATTATAGAAGAGAAAATGGAAGCTGAAAGAGGTTATTTAATGCATTAATATATTCAGCCATAAGTTGTAGATCCAGCAAGCTGGGAAAAATATTCAGATCCTGTAATTAGTTAATCTTTGCTTCAGCACTTCTTAGCTGTGTGACAATGGGCAACTTGCTTAACTTCTCTGAGCTTCTATCTCTTCATCGACAAAATGGACACTAATCTATGCCTGTCTCATAGGGCTGTGGTGAGGATAGAATGGTAGTTCTATTTTTAGTTCTTTGAGAAATCTCCATACTATTTTCCATAGAGGCTGAACTAGTTCACAATCCCACCTGAAGCCCAGTCCCCATCATTAGGCAATATGTCCATGTAAAAAATGTGCATCTGTACCCCCTGAAACTAAAATAAATACATAAAATAAAAAGAAACCCACTGAAGATTTCTGGTGATCTTAAAACTGATCAGCTGGTGTCCCGAACTGGAGAGGTAAAGAAGTGTTAAGAGATAGAATCAACCAGTCTTCATGACAGGAATTAAGTATGATCCCCAAGCATCTTCTTGTGTGACTCAGGAGCTGGAGGAGCCATTCACTGGAGAAGAGAACAAAAGATGAGAAGTAGGGAGCTATGGCAAAGATGGATGTTACAGACAGGACCTTGTCTGTCTGGGAAGTCTGGGATGCCCAGCTGGTGAGTGCCGACTCACGACCTGAATGGATGGTATAATTTTGGGCTCAATAAAAGCAGTGGAGAAGTGATAGGCCATTGAATGTCTTTGACTTGGGGTGTAAACCTGAGAGTTAACTCTGGAAGTTGTGTCCTGGTTCAGGGAATAAATCCAACACGGAGCAAATTGAATGGAGCCATGGAAAGTGAAGTGTTTAGCAGAAAACTTGGTACTTGGTAAGCATTCGGTGAGTATTAGTTGCTAAGTGTATTATTATTGTTGTATTCATTATCACCCTCATTCTCATTATTATTAATGGATAAAGTACATAATAGGACCATGACCACAAACATACCCACAACAACAGCTACTACTACATTGTAATTATCACAAAATATCTTTCCACTTGGTCATCACCTTTCCCCCCTTCTTCTCAGTGTCTGCTTTAACCACTTTTCAAATACAATTAGCATACAGAATACACAGTATGAACAACAGTCCTCTTATTAAGGATGAGCATTTTGACATTTGGCCTGTGTTATTCAGTCTTTTGTGAATCAACCCCCTTGATCATGGCTCCACATGCCTTATGCTGACAAAGTGGAGTCTCTCTACCTGCAAAGGAAAATTCCAACATCTGACCTGGAACCACTGCCTCCTGAAATACCATCTCTCTTTACTGTTTTTTAATTTTCTTTGAAAAACCTATCTATGAGAAAGAATGAATCTATCCCTTAATGAACATCATTCCTGAAGCACATGTTTATTGAATCCCCACTATGCACTGGGCACGACACCAGCAGTGAGGCCTAAAATGGCAAACAAAACAAACATGGTGGCTCCCTGATGGACCTCCTACAGAAGGCCCCAACTTACCATGGTTTGACTTACAATTTTCGACATTCTGATGGAGCAAAAGTGTTGTGCATTCAGTAGGAATTCAGTAGAACCCATACCTCCCATTTGGAATTTTGATCTTTTTCCAGGCTAGTGATACATGGTACAGTACTGATTTACAATGCATGCCGGGTAGCACAGCGAACCACAGCAACCAGTTAGCCACGCCGCTGCGAGGGCAAAACAGATACTTGATATCTTCCTGAAGAGCACCATGTCTGCCACAAGTGTGGGTGCCCCGATGCCTTCTTTCAGTATTCCCAAGACTCATCAGAAGATAGAGAGATTGATAACCTTGTCGCTGTGGCGTCCTCAGCATTCAACAATTAATTTTATTAATAGTTCAACGCTTCAAATATTCTTCTGACTTCATATGCTTTCGGCTCTGTACATTAAAGGTGAGCACCCATATAGCTATCCTATTTTTCATTTTCAGTATAGTAATCAATAAATTATATGAGATATTCAATACCTTGTTATGCAATAGGCTTTGTGTTAGATGATTTTTCCCATCTGTAGGCTAATACAAGTGTTCTGACCATGTTTAAGGGAGGGTAGTCTAAGCTCTGGTGTTGGGTAGGTTAGGTGTATTAAAAGTATTTTTGACTTAGGGTGTTTTCAACTTATGATGGGTTTAATCAGAACTTAGCCCTATTGTAAGTCAAGGAGCACCTGTAAACGGTGAGAGGACAGAACTCATTGTATAAAAATCTGATCACAACCATGATCAGGGCTATGAGAAAGATGATGTGGTGGTGCCACATAAACACTTAGGAGATTCCTATGGACCTCCAGGGAGATTTCTCTCCTCATGTTCATGGCCTCTGTGAGATGACCAGGAACTAAGAAGAGGTGCAAAGGTCTTTGTGGTGTGAAGAACACGGAGCATTTAAGGAACTGATATGGGTGTGGTGAGAGTGCAGTGTCTGAGCCTGGTCCTCTGTCAGGCATGCAGGGAAATCAGCTAAGATAACAGGATCCATGGAAACATTAGGCATGTAAAGGGGAGGGGGAAAGGTAATTCATTCGATTTTCATTTCAAAAGATGACTTTCGGTGGCTCAGCCTGTAATCCTGTGCCTTTGGGAGGCTGAGGTGAGTGGATTTCCTGAGCCCGTGGGTTCGAGACCCGCCTGGGCAACTTGGTGAGAACTCATCTCTACAATAAATCAAAAATCAGCTTGGCGTCGTAGCGTGCGCCTGTAGTTCCAGCTACTTGGAAGGCTGAGGTGGAAGGATCGCCGGAGTCCAGCAGGTCAAGGCTGGGGTGGCCAGGAGCGGCCACTGCACTCCAGTCTGGTCAACTGAGTGAGACTCCAACTCAAAAAAAAAAAAAAAAAAGACTGTGGGGGTGAAGAACAGATCAGATCAGAGGAGTGTAGGTGTGAGTGCAGGGAGGTGAATGAGGAAGCTCTTGCTGTGTGCAATTGTTTCCTAAATCCTCACAGAAATGTTGTGAGGTAGTATTTATTGTTCAAGTTTTACAAATGAGAAGTTTGCACTTCAGAGGCATTAATTCACTTCCACCCAGATTCCAGAACTGGCCATTGTCAACTGGAAGAATGGGTTTTTAGAGACAGAAAGATGCAACATCAAATCCTGACAAGGCACAGTCTATCTGGTCCTACTTGCTTACTGTGTGTCTCACAATAAGTTGACAAATGAGAAGTGGACTTTTCTCATCCCAAAGGGAAATGGGTAAAGTCAGGTGACTTAGGACATATACTCGCACATATGCATGCACACATGAATTCACAAAAAATAAATAGGCACATTTTCTAAAAAGAAAAAATATATGTACAATGAAAATGGCCTAAAGGCAAAGTTGTTCCCCTTCAGGGTAAGCAGGATGAAGAGACACAGCCCTTGTGACAAAGTTCAGCTAGCTCCTCCAGCCTGCCCTCTGTCTGTGCTTCCTGTGTAGTGGTCCAGCCTTTGTGCCTTTTTGCATGCTGAAATTTCTTCCTGGACAGCCTTCCCTACCCCTACTATGCCTGTCATTCATCAGGCAAACACTCCTCCCCCTCATATTATAACCATCTCAATATTCCAGTTGTCCCCAAAACTCTCCAGACCATCCCTCCTTTAGTTCCTGCCACAAAAGTAACACTGTCCTCTTCCATACCAGCGCAGACAGTGGTCAGTGGATACTTCTTCCTGTTCCAAACCTCTCCCACACTAGACGCAGAGCTCTTGGAAAGCAGGGACTATAGTATCTGGATCTCCACCCTGGGAAATTTTTGAGAATAATGAATAGAAGGGAATAAGAAAGAGAGAAAGCAGAAAGAGAGAAAGGTAAAGAAGATGGATAGAAGGAAGGAAGAAAAGGAACTTTAAACTGTAACTTTGCGATATTTTAAAAATGATGCCACACCATGCTCAGATAACAAATATTGAGTTATACTTTAGCTCCTCTTGACTGTAGCAAAAAGTGAGAAAACTCAAAGTTATTATAAAGACCAGATGGCTATGTCTGGGGAGGCAGGAAGAAATATTCACATAACACAGACCAATTTTTTTTGCTCATGGAAGAGAGGAGATAGAAGATTCTAACTGGTAGCCTGACAAAGACTTCCCTTTTCTGAAGCAATAACATTATTTCCAGAGGAGCATCCAACCATGGTGAAAAGGGGTTAGGGGAGGGGGCTACAGCACAGTCCTAGCTGGTCTTAATTCTGTTCTTGATTTGAAGAATTAGAGAATGACCAGGGCTATCAAAATAATAAATTATGAATGTTTCTAAAGATCACAACTATAAACACTCTTATTGCATAAGCAATCACTGAAAACCAGAAAGGGTAAGTGATTTGCTCAATGTCACATTACCGGTTAGTAACAGGCAAGGGTCTCATATTGCATAAGCAATCACTGAAAACCAAAAAGGGTAAGTGATTTGCTCAATGTCATACTACCAGTTAGTAACAGACAAAGGTTTGCACATTTTTCCCCAGGAACAAGAATGGAACCTAACTCATCTGCTCATTCATCATTCATGAAAAATTATTGGTATTTCTATTACTCAGATATTTTACTCTAAGAAACATAAAACTATTAAATCAACATTGATTGCATGACTCTGTGTAAGGCACTGAACTATAAAGGCAGCTTGGTCGGTAAGCAAGAATACAGTTTTAGAGCTAAATGAACCTTGTTTCATATTCCTGGCATTCCTACTGTTCCTCAGTGCTTTGAAGCAACTTATTGAGCTTGCATTTCATTTTTTTAACTCTGCACTCTTACCCAATGTGTATTTGATGTGAATGAAGGTGAAAGGGTTGAGGCTGGGGTTGATCAAACTAATGTGACATCCTAGTGACAGAACAGCACTTTGAGGCTTCAGGGGAATCTAGAATCTATTCTAGAACAGGGAATTGTCACATGAAGGGCAGGTTGGCGAGTAATCTGTAGAGGAGTAAACAGCAACCCCCTGAGGAACTTTTTATCAAGCCAGGGTCCTGAACTAGGCAGACAAGAGCTAGTTTTGTACTAGCAGGCAGAGTTTATACACATTGGGTGTGGGAGGGAGGGTGGTGGGATGGTCAGGGAGGTGGTTCTTATATGCTTATTAGTATCAAGATTTAATATTTTGAGTACAACATTTATGGTACATTTAGAAGATCAGTTAGAAAGTGAATTCAGGCCAGGCGCAGTGACTTAGCCTGTAAACCCAGCACTTTGGGAGACTGAGGAGACAGGATTGTCTGAGCCTGGAGGTTCAAGACCAGCCTGGGCAACTTGGTGAGACCTCATCTCTACAATAAATCACATAAATATTAGCCAGACATGGTGGCATGCATCTGTAATTCCAGCTACTTGGAAGGCTTAGGCAGAAGCATTGCCTAAGCCCAGCAGGTCAAGGCTGTGGTGGACGTGAGCATGCCACCATACTCCAGCCTGGGTGACAAAGTGAGACTCCAACTGAAAAAAAAAGGTGTACTCAAATAATTTATTAATAATAAATTTTAGTGTATATTAACAGAAGGAAGGGCAAAAACCATATGATCATCTCAATAGATTCAGAAAAAGCATTTGGCAATATTCAACATCTTTTCATAAAGACTGGGAAGGGAAGAGGAGATGGAGAATTAAGATAAGTTCATTAATGTCTAAAAAATACATTTAGATACAAAGAATAAGTTCTAGTATTCAATACAACTGCAGGGAAATTATAGTTAATAATAATTTGTCATACATTTCAAAATAGCTAGAAAGAAGAATAATGTTTTCAATACAAATCAAAGATAAATGTTTGAGTTTATGGATACTGTAAGTTTCTTGATTTGATCATTACACAATATATACATGTTTAAAAATCACATGTACTTTAGAATATGTAAAGTTGTGATATATCAATAAAAAATAAATACAAATATTTTATAATAAAACTCTCAACAAATTAGATAAGAAGAATAAAGGCCATATATCACAAATCCCCAGCTAATATCATATTTAACTATGAAAACTTGTAAACTTTTCTTCTAAGATCAATATATAATATTATAAGTCCTAGCCAGAGCAATTAGGCAAGAAAAATAAAGAAAATCCATGTGACTAGGACATGAAGAAGTGAAAATGTCTCTGTTTACTAATGATATGACCATATATAGAAAACCCTCATGATGCCACCAAGAAACTATTAGACCCGATTAAAAAAATTCAGTAATGTTGCAGAATATAAAATCTTCATACACAAATCAAATGTATTTCTTTACACTAAAAATAAACCATTGAAAAAAGAAATTAAGGAAACAATTCTATTGCATAAAAAAACCAAAAATTCAGGAGTAAACTTAAACAAGAAGGTGAAAGATCTCAATACTGAAAACTATAAAAAATTCATGAAAGAAATTGAAGGAGACAATAAGTGGAAAGATATTTTGTGAATTGAAATAATTAATATTGTTAAAATGTCTATACTACTCAAAGTGACATACACATTGAGTGCAATCCTTATCAAAATCACAATGTCATTCTTTACAGAAATGTGCATTATTCACAGAAAACCAGTTCTAAAATTTGTATGGAACTACAAAAGACCCAAAATAGTCATAGCAGTCTCAAGCAGAAAGAACAAAGCTGGAGGCATCATGCAGCATAATTTCAAAATGTATTACCAAGTTATAGTAATCAAAACAATGTGTTATAGCACAAAAACAGACACACAGATCAATGAAACAGGATAGAGAGCATAGAAATTAATCTATACTTTACAGTCTGTTGATATTCAACAAAGGTGTCAAGAATACACAATGAAGAAATAACAGTCTCTTCAATAAGCAGTGTGGGAACAACTGGATCTCCACATGCAGAAAAATCAAGTCAGACCAAATGAAAAAATCAACTCAAAAGAGATTAAAGACTGAAATATAAAACCTGGTACTGTAAAAGCACTAAAAGAAAAGATGGGAGAAAACACCATGACAATGATTGCTTGGATATGACCCCAAAATCACGAGCAACAAAAGCACAAATAGACAAATGCAATTGCATTAAACTAAAAAAAAAAAATCTGCACACCAAATAAAATAATCAACAGTATGAGTAGAAAATCCACAAACTGGAAAAAAAATGCAAAGTATATATCTGATGAGGGGCTAATAATCAAAATATATGTATAAAAAACTCAACCAACCCAATAGCAAGAAAATAATTCAATTAAAAAACAGGAGACTGGGCATGGTGGCTCACACCTATAATTCTAGCACTTTGGGAATCCGAGGTGGGAGGATTGCTTGATGCCAGGAGTTCGAGACCAGACTAGGCAACATAATAAGACCCCTGTCTCTACAGAAAATTTAAAAACTAGCCAGGTATGATGGTGTGCACTTGTAGTCCCAGGTACTTGGGCAACTGAGGAAAAATGATTTCCTGAGCTCAGGAGGTCAAAGCTGTGATGAACCATGATCGTGCCACTGCCTGTGTGATGGAGTGAGACTCTGACTCAGAGAGAGAGAGAGAGAGAGAGAGAGAGAGAGAGAGAGAGAGAGAGAGACAAGGACCTGAATAGAAACTTTTCAAAAGAAGAAATGCAGATAGCCAACAGGTTTATGAAAAAAGTTCAACATCACTAATTATCAGGAAATGCATATTAAAACCACAATAAGTTATTATCTCACATCTATTAGAATGACTATCATAAAAAAGACAAACTACAACAAGTGTTGGTAAGGATGTGGGGAAAAAAAAAACCTGGCACACTATTGACCAGGAATGTAAATTAGTACAGACATTACGAAGAACTGTATGGTGATCCCTCAAAAAACTAAAAATAGAATTACTATATGAGCCAATAATTTCACTTCTGGATATATTCAAAAACATTAAAATTAGTATGTTGAATAGTTTTCTGCACTCTCATGTTCATACAGCATAATTCACAATAGAATAGCCAACATCTGAAATTAACTTGTGTCCATCAATGAATAAATGAATAAAGAGAATGCAGTATTCATGTAAACTGGACTATTACTAAACCTTAAAAATAACAGAATTCTGTCCTATATGACAACATGGATGAACCTGGAAGACATTGTGCTTATACAACTTGGATGGATTTGGAGTCTATCATACTCAGTGACCTATCACAGAAACAAAGAACTGAGTACTACATGTTCTCACTCATAAGTGGACCTTGAACACCTATCATAATACTACAAAAAAGGGATTGACAGTAGTGGGACACTGTGCTGGTAGGAGTGGGCAGGGGATAGAACATCAATAAGAGTGCCTAATTCTAATCCAGGTGAAGTGAGGCCCAATGAGAGGCCTAAAACTTTACCTGTATCTAAACCACTTATGTACACACTCCTGACTTGTACCCCACAACTTTACAATAAATTAAAATTAAAAAAAAAGAAATAAGCTAAGCACAGAAAGACAGTACTACATGATTTCACTTATATGTGGAATCTAGAAGACTCAAACTTAACAAGTTGAGAGTAGAATAGTAATTACCAGAGGCTGGGAAAGGGGGTGGAAATGGAGAGAATTTGACGAAAGGACACAAAGTTCCAGTTAGACGGGAGGAATAAGTTTTCAAAATCTTTTGTACAGAAAGGTGATCACAATGAATGATTATGTATTCTATATTTCAAAACTGCTAAAAAATAGATTTTAAGTATTTTCACTACAAAAAACTAATATGTGAGGTGATGAATTTGTTATTAGTGTGATATAATCATTCTACAATGTGTACATATATCAAAACATCATATTTGCCCCATAAATATATAATTATTACTTGTCAGTTAAGAATAAAATATTAAATTAATAAAAGAATACATTTTGGCATATATAAATGTGTACTAAACACACAGCTCAAGTGCACAAAAAATGTCACACCACTTAATTTTTGAAAATAAAATCAAGCACAACTTTGAACACTGAACCCACAGAGCTGATGGAAATTTCAATCTCAGTAAACATTAGAGATTTTTGCCCTCAGGGCTTCTTATTCAGAGTACAGCCTCTGGAGAGGGTCCTCAAAACTTCAGTTATATCTACCTGCTTTAAAAAAGGATCTCATGGCATTTTGGATTCTTTTCTTTTATGTCATTTTGGTCATCAGGCCCTTTGCCAATCAGTAATCCTGGTACCCAGAGTCCAGTCTTCTTGGTCTCCCAACCTTAGCAAAGGTTCTGCTGCCTTCATGGGGTGCGGATTTGCAAGAAAGCAAGTTTCCCAGGTGCCTATGACTTGCAGACCCAAGTTCTGTGTCCTTCCTTCCTGGCCTTCAGAATCTTCTCTTGTCTCTGACACTGTAATTTTATCTCTGACTCTTTTAAAAAAAATCTATTCCTTGTAAAACCCTAAACAGCTTTTGATTCTTTCCCTGTCTAAACAATGAATATAATCACCTTAAAGAACTGGCTTTCATAAAAGCCAGGAAAAGCTGGTTCCTCTAGGGCAAGGGAACAAAATATTTTGTCCCCCCCCCAATGAAAGGGGATAGAAACAGAGAGAGACAGTCACTGTCAGCCCCGATTCTTTCTGTCAATTTTCCACTTCAGGGGAAACAAAACATAAATGGTATCTCACTAAATGATTTTTACACAATAAAGTGCCAAAGTTTTGAATGATTTATTATTATTTTTTACATTGTGGCAAAATACACATGACATATACTTTACCATCTTAACCATTTTTAAGTGGATGGTTCAGTAATGTTAAGTATATTCATGTTGTACAACCTATCTCCAGAACTCATTCATCTTGCAAAACAAAACTCTCTACCCATTAAATAACTCCCCATTACCTCCTGCCCCCAATCCTTGGTAGCCACCATTATACCCTCAATGAATTTGACTACTCTAGGTACCTCACTTAAGTGGAGACATCCAGCATCGATTCATTTATGACTGCTTATTTCACTTAATCAGGGTTCTTCCACGTAGCTGCACATATCAGAAATTCCTTCCTTTTAAAGACTGAATAACATCCCATTGTATGGGTATACTGTATTTTGCTTCTCTATTCTTCTATCAATGGACACTGGAGTTGCTTCTACCCTTTGGTTTTTGTGAATAATACTGCTATGACCAAAACAAGATTTAGGTTTATTTTTATGATAACATAAATTTCAGACATTCATGTTCCAATATACCTTTTTTGGGTTAAGAACAGGCAAGTTCAGGTGTTCTGAAAGAGTCCAGGGGGGTATGTCATGAGGTGACATCTAAGGAGTTGTGGCAGGAGAAAGCCCAGAGATGAAGCTCAGAGCCTGCCTCCCAGGACTGCCAGTAGGATTGAGGGAATTCGGTGTGGGAGAGCACCAGGCACACAGTAGACGTTTAATACACTTGCCATCTTCTTCCTGTCCCTTCTAACTTGTCCCAGTCTCAGGGAAGATGGGCCTTGGTACAGGTCCCATGTTGCCTACAGCACATCAAGTATTCTGAAAATGATTAGGCTGCAGATTCTGCCTTCTGTATAGTCAAAACATTTAAAATACCATTAAACCTCTGCTTTCCCAGCACTGTGGGTTTCTGCAACCTACTGCTCACAAAGTTTCTGTGTCTGCAGGGGTTCATAATATACTCCAGGCTCGACGCAGTGCTGCACATGTTTCCATGATGTGATTATGGGGAAGAATGCAGTGTGGCTTGCCTTTTATTTTGAGACGACAATTTTGCATGACATTTATCTCTCCCCTTGATTATGTATTTTTCTTTTTTGTGATCTTTTTTTCATGGGGATGAAGAGGGTCTGCTACAGTTCTGAAATCTAGTTTATTCAGATTTTAGATTTTTAGATTTTTATCCCACAGTCATCCAGTGTAGCAGAAAAATATAAGCTCTCTTGTTGCAAGGGGCAAAGAAGAGAGAAGAAAAAGAAAGGGCATTTAATACTAGATACCATTTGTGGAGCATCCACCATGTCCTAGAAACTGGGCTGGGTACTTTACTGCCATGATCTCTAACCTGCCAAAACTGCTTGAGAATCAGAGCTAATTCAGAATCACTAAATGACTTAGTGTTAACACTCAGGACATGTTTGGAGCAGAGTTCAAACCTAGCGCTGACTAGCTCTTGAATCTGTGCTTAGGTCACTGCACAGTTATTTTACAGCTACCAAAAGCCAATTACTATTCAGGTCCAGGAGATGCGGTGGTGGTGACTCTGGTGCTTGGCGTCTGTGTTCCAGGCAAGACTATCCCCTCTATTACATACAACTGCATCTCCAGGCAAAAGTGACTTCCACGGGGTCAAGTGTTTTGAGAGCTTAAAGAAGAGCACAATCACATCCTTTAGACTTCTTGTGAAACTTTTTACTTGGGTCTGAAGAATATGCAGGAAGAAGGGAATTCCAAAGGGAGAGAGTCACTTGATCAAAAACAGAGGCGTGAGAGCATTCTAATAGGATTTTAAGACAGAAGATATTTAGTCCTCATAAAAGTTAGGGTGAGGACCCAGCTTCATTTTTTTACTCTTCACCTGTGTGTTCCTGTGTCTAAAAGAGATAATGGTTTGTTCTTAATGCAGATGCCACAGCTACCAGGGTTGAGTTTGTGAATCTTGCCTTGGCTGGCTGCCCTCCAAAGTACGTACCACGTAACTGACAGGGAGCAGGAATTGCAGATAAAAGAAAAATACGATAGGGAATTGCCTGTCTCCAGTATGTTCCTTCAAAGAACTCCTGTTTAGCACTTCAGGCACATATCATGCCTGAAACTCTGATGCTTCTCCTCTATTTACGGGGGCGTGTTCAGTCACTGCATCCTAGCATTGAGCTGCTTTCGCAAATATTGTCTCCAATCTCACTTCCTGCCCTTACACAGGGTAGAGGAGGGTTCCCGATTAGCCCAGCCTCTCTCTAACCTCCGTGCCTGACTGCACAAAACATCAATTGCCTCTCCCATCTGCACAGGGGTATCTCTAATTCATTTCTTAAAACGAACTGGAAAATCTCTTCCTCAGTAATACCTTCCTCCTCTCCACCAGGCAGGGCTTGCTGTTTTCTGCCAAGTGTTCCCATGTCCTGTACAATTACTTTGTGATGATTCTTGGAATGTGGTATTGTAATTATCTGTGTCCAAGTTTGCCTGCTCCACTGGCACTATGCACCTTTAGGGCTTAGAAAAAGTTGACGGGACAAACGAATGAATGGATGAGGGAGCATTGGAATGAATGGCTGATTTTTCCATCCTTACTGTCTACTGCAAGATCTACACCAATGGGCAAGTAAGTTGGGGAGAGAATGAGTGAGCGTGAGAGTGAAGAGATGAATAAAAGCATCAACAGTGGGATGGGCACCAGTCTGCGACCACAGGCAAATGTGGGAGTGACAGGCGTTTGGGAACAACTTCCTGAGGCAGCTGCTCTGGACCTGCTGTAGAATCCAGTGAGAGACAGACAGTACTCAGGCAGTTTCTCAGGAGGAAAATATCAATTGACCCCCCCAAAACACCTGAAACTCTTTTTTAAAAAAAAATCTTTTAGATTCAGGAGGTACACATGCATATTCATTACATAGACATACTGTGTAGTGGTGGGGTTGGGTCTCAGGTGGCCAGTTCCCCAGACAGTGAACATTGTACCCCATAGGTTTTTTATGGACCCTAACACCCCTCCCCACTTCCCCCCTAATTGGTGCCCCCAGTGTCTATTGTTTCCATCCTTTTGACCATTTGGCTCCCACATATGAGTGACAGCATGCGGTGTTTCGTTTTCTGTTTCTGAGTCAGTTCACTTAGGATGATGATCTCCAGCTCCATCCATGTTGCCACAAAGGACCCAATTTCATTCTTTTTTCTGCTTAAAAGACAGGGCGTACCTGTACACTTCTGTTTTTGAGGTTTTTAGAGACTACCTGGTAGAAATCTCTGATATTTCCTATAGAATGTCATTTTCCAAAAAAGTATCCCCTGCCCAGTAATATCTACTCAGCCAGTCATATCACTCTCCTCAGCTGCACAGGTAAATCACTTCACTGTGCATTTTGGTAAAGGCAGCCTGGAGCAGGGGTGAGGGAGAACTCTGAGCTTTGCAGAGATCTGGGTGCAAATCCAAATTGGACCATTTACTAGTTGGGGAATCTTGGACAAATGTTCTTAATGTCTCTTTATCTATAAATGTCTCTTCATCTATCAAGTGGGGAGAAGAACATCTCCAGTCATTACTGAGATAAGGACCGAAAAGTCCCAAGGTGTCCATCCCCTGCCAGCCCCCTGCCCTCCTTACTCCAGGACCAGCAGAGAAGGCAATCTGGGGGAGGGGGCAGGGTTTGAATTACAGTTTTATCCTTTTGGAAAGTTCTCAAAACTTTCAAAAAGGGGTTTCATATTTCCCACTTGTTCTTTCAAACAGACCTATGATACAGGCCTCTGGGTCAGGATTTTAAAGCATGAGCAGAAACAGTCTCAGGCTTGGAACCTCCCTGTTGTGAATTATTTTTTGTTTGTTTGTTTTTTAGTTGGAATATCACTCTGTTACCTAGGCTGGAGTGCAGTGGCACACTCACAGCCTCACCAGTGTCGATCTGCTGGGCTTTGGCGATCCTTTGGTCTCAGCCTTCCAAGTAGCCAGAACTACAGGCATGCGCTACCACACCTGATTGATTTTTTAAATTATTATTTATTGTAGAGATGAAGTCTCGCCAAGTTGCCCGGGCTGGTCTCAACTCGGCCTCCCAAAGTGCTGGGATTACAGACTGAGCCACGCAGCCCGGCCCTTGCTGTGAATTCTTTAGATGCCATGCACTCCTCTGTCTTCTCTTTTAATTTCCTTCCTTGAATTTCATTCACTTATTCATCCATTCCTTCACTCCTCTTATATTAGTTACTAAGCACATTAGTCAGTCATTTATTTGTCATTGCCTTCATTTATAATGAATGTCCTCTCTGGGGTAATAGGATCATGGGATACAGACATAATCCCAACGTTCAAGGGGGTTACATTTCACTGGTTGATAAGATGCATACCCTTGCACATACACACATACACACAATGATAATAAGTATCAGGTGCTACAACAGAAGCGTGGACAGTGAATTGCAGTAGTATAGATGGGAATGTGATTAAACACCATCTCTGATTAAACACTGTCTGGGTCAAGAAGGAGGTGACAGCTGACCAGTTTATCAGTTTATCAGGTCCCTTAAAAGAGCTGTTGGCTGGTGGCCTCCCTCCCTTAGTTATGCAATGATGAGGCTATAGCCCAACTTAGTGTCATGTTTATGTAGTGGAGATGAGCATCTACATGTGGGAAATGAAAGCTGTAACCTTGGAGCTAATATAGGAGACACCCACAGTACTGATGGGGATACAGCAAATTGTCTCAGAACACCAGAAACCACTGCCAGTCTTTATGACAGAGGAAATTTAATGAGACTTTGTTATGTAGATGATGATGTAGTTAAAATGTCAGGTGGAGGATTGTGGGATGACCCAGAGATTAGAAATATCAGGAAAAACAAGGAAGAAAATAAGAAGTATTATCTGACCCAGGAGCCTGAGCAGAGAGAAAGGGGCAGAAACACACTCGGACTTATTTTTTTTTTCTTTTCACCTTCTAATCTCCTACCAGTACCTTCCATTGGCTGAAGCCAGGTGACACAGAGATTTTGAAACTGCCACCTGCATCCCCTCCCAACTGAGAGGAGAGTAGGGGCAACAGGAGTATGCAATTGCAGGCAAACAAGCTCAAGACCTGCTCACAAGGACATCTGTCCTCATAGCATTGGGCAATCTCAGGTTGTGCAAAACCAGTCTTCCACAGCAACACCAAGTGGCAGTCAGAAACCATGACAGTGACTAATCTTGACTTCTTGTATCCCACATACCTATAATAATTAAAAGAAGAAGAAGCCATGACAGATAGGTACCAATCAGAGTTTCATTCTCTTTCTTGAATTTTTTTTTTTTTTTTTTTTTGAGTTGGAGTCTCACTCTGTCGCCCAGACTGGAGTGCAGTGGCCGCTTCCGGCCACCGCAGCCTCGACCTGCTGGGCTCCGGCGATCCTTCCACCTCAGCCTTCCGAGTGGCCGGAATTACAGGCATGTGCTACCACGCCCGGCTGATTTTTTGATTTATTGTAGAGATGAGGTCTCGCTGCCCAGGCGGGTCTCGAACCCGCGGGCTCAAGCAATCCACTCACCTCAGCCTCCCAAAGGCGCGGGATTACAGGCTGAGCCACCGAGCCCGGCTTCTTTCTTGAATTTTATACACTCTAAAGTTCTTGGACAATTTATAGGAGAGATGTGGGATATCAGAAAATTACTCAAGACATAATGTCAGACTTTGTGTCAAGAAGGTATATGTGTAATCACAATTAATTGACAAAGTAAACTGGACCTGAATATAAGTACATCTCAGGAGGAGAATAAGATCATATAGATTACACGATAATACAGTCAGATTTATACCTGCTAATATTGACCTCTTACTATGTGCCAGGCACTGTATTAAATACTTTACATAAATTAGGTCACTCAATATTCACTACAAACCTGTGAGCATATATATTATTAGCCTATTTTACATAAAATGAAACTAGTTTAGAGACTTGTGGAAGGTCATATAACTAATAAATAGTAAAGACAGATTTCAATCTCAAATCCTTTGGAATCCAAGATATATACTTTTAATCATTATGATATATGGCTGCAAAGTAACAAAAACGTCCTTCCCATCACACAGTCAGAATGCAGCTCTTTGGTTCCACCATAAGGGACAGAGAGCATTGAGTGCCAGGCAGTGCAGAAAAGACTTCATATTGCTAATGCAATGTGACATCCCAGAAATTAGTATCAGGACCCTGATCAAAATATATTTGTACCATGTATGGAAGTGATAGCCTTCTTAGCTTTTGTAACTGGATGATCTAGAACTAGTCTTGCTCTTTCCACTGCTGGAGACAGTTTGGTCCCAGGGAACATGGCAGGGGGAAATGGGCTGAAACCAACCAGAAGAGAATTTGAGCTGATTATCATGCAAAATATATCCAGATCTGAGTTGTTACACGATGAGCATGCCCCCAGAGATGATGCAGAAGAAAAGCTCCATTGCTTTCATCTCCTCTGTTTAAAGCCTGTGTAAACATAAAGTATCCAGATGATAGTTATGACAGTATCCCATCAACCAAGGATTAGAAAGGGCTCTTGTGAGCTGGGGACCAGGAACCACTGCAGAAACAGACAGAAATGGTTCAAGATTACAACAGCCTCTAATGCAACACCACGGCAGTACTGCATCCATCATCTCCTTTGAGCCTTAAGTGACTTTACAAAGGAAGCAGAACAGATATTGTCATCCCTGTTTTCTAAACTAGGAAACCAAGGCTCAGAGAACAGAGATGATTCATTGAAAATCATCCACACTTCAGAAGAAGAGCTGGAACTGGAGTCCCAGTCTTGAGGTATAGGTTTAGAACTCTATTGCCTTGCACTACATTGAGGAGATATGCAAAGGGTGCCAAAAATGATACATATTTTAAGAAAGAAAAAACTGTATTAAAATTGTGGATGAATATAAGTAATGTTTGACTTCTGCACTTACAAGAGGTGCTTAAAATGGTTACCGCAGCATCCAGACACTTCTGATTATGGCAAACTAAAAGTAATACATAGATAACATATCTTAAAATGTGTCTACATTTTTTTGGCACCCCAGTAGTTATGCTTTCTTGTCCCTTTCACACCTATCTGAGTGTTGGTCAGTTACAATGTAAGATCCTCAAGCAATTCCTCTAACACAAATATCCTAAACACAAATCAAGGTTTCTATAGCAAAAATGTTTGATTAAGCATCAAATAAGATTATCCCAGAGAAGGGTCACTCATTCATAAGACAGATCCATGTGACCAGTAAGAAGAGACCTGTCAAATGCCACCAGGTGGCATTCATGGGATCCAGGTCACTCGTAGATTCCCAGCCTCTAAACAACACTTGCAGTATGATGTGGATTCTTGGGAAACTACAACCACCTGTGTGTTTTCTGTAAGCATCATTGGACAACTGCATGGTCCAATGATTTGAAAGGTCTTCAATAGAAGACTGTAATCTTTTACAGAGGTGTCTGCCAGCCTGGAGAAGTCAGAAAAGACTTCGTGCAAGAGAAGCTTCTGCTTCAGCTGAGGTGTTGGACCAATGTGCAGGGGTCCCTCAGGGATACTGTGGGTGGCTAGTTACAACATTGGAATTTTTCAGGTCCAATTCACTTCTACTCAACAGACACTTATCAAATGTGTGTTTACCAACTTTCTGAGGAAACTTGGACCCAGAGAAGTCGGGGTATTTTCACAATATACTAATGGCAGAACCAGGTTTACAAGACAAGTCTCCTAATCCTTAGGGCAGCAAGTTGTCTGTTACATCCCCATGGGCCATCCCCCTACCTTGGAGCAAAGCAGCACCAAGGGACCTTAATCACTTTAAATTTCTTTGTTGTTAATGCTAGTTGTGAAAATGCCTAACACTGAGTTCTGTCACATTTCATGTGCAGGTAGAATAGTGACTAATGGTCTATCTTATCATCATTGAGATTTTGCCTAAAAAATTAACTGATTGGATTTGTCAGATCTGACTGTGGTTTTATGAACCACAGTGAAATCACAATTTTATTTGACATAAATGAATACTGGAATAGCTATTTAACCTCAGGCAAGGCTAGTCTATCTAATCTTGGTGCTGCAGTAGGTTGGCTCCTTCAACCTGGAACAGAGAGAGGGTTTGCCAGTCATCAGCAGTACTTCCAATTTTGAGCACCTCTTTGTTGTATGTCCTCTTGCGTATATCACCACATATAGCCCTCACAACAAAATTAGGATTGTAATATTCATTTTACATGTCAGAAAACTGGAGTATAGAAATGTTGTTAAGTGACTTATTCAAAATTGTACAACCAATTAAATACGGGAGGTACAATTCATATTCGGTTTGTCCAGTTCCAAGCTCCTATTCTTTTCCTTACATTGGGATATCAGAAAAAGAAAGTTTTAAAGGAAAATCAATTGAGAAGCATAATTTCACATTTTATGTGTAAGTATATTGGGGGTGGTCATGGGACACAGTTGACCTTAAATCATAGAGGTTGTCAGAGAAACAGGAAAATTTGAGGCTGAGATGAAGGGGAGACCAGGAAATCAAGCAGGCTCTGGTGTCCTACTGTCAAGGGCCATGACTAAGAACTGTTCACGTCATCACTGTCATCAATGCCACAAGGAGGTATGAGTTCACACTCATCTAGCTGCAGAAATTTTAAAAGCCTTTCAATATTATGCTAAGTCATGGAGAAGTTGTGGATCAATAACAGTTATGCTTTGCTGGCAAGAATGTAAATTGATATAACTACTTTGGAAAACAATTTGGCATTACTTCACAACATTGAATGTTCACAATGTCACTCCCAGACATACCCAAGGGAAAGACTTGCACATGTATAACAGAAGACACGTTCAAGAATGTTCATAGTAGTACTGTCTGTAGTATCAAAAATTTGGACATGACTCAAATACCATCCTCAGGTGATAGGATAGATAAAATGAGATATATTTATTTAATAGACTACAATACGGGGAACGGGAACAAGATGGCGACAGCATAGGTGAACTTGTGAGATTCTCTGAACGTGAGTTCCCCAAAAGACTCTTACCTCTCTTCCCCAACCCCCCAGCACACTACCAGCCATGCTGGTGCGAGGCCCGGGGACCTTCGGTCCCACGCAGGGCCAGATATTGCGGCCCCCTGCCGCTGCTGCTCCACTGCGTGCGTGGGAGTCTCGGGTCCCAGCCCCCTCCCAGCTTCCTCCCTGGCTACATCGTCTCCAGCCCGGCACCCAGCACCAAGCCACCGGTCACACAGGGAGGCTCTGGGCGCCCGCCCCTCAGAGACAGCGGTCCCATTCCTGGCTGAAGTACCCTGTGGGGGGCCCAGGGCCACCCTCGCCACTCACCGCCTGCCCTTTGGAGCTTTGGAGCTCTGGAACTCTGGGCCCACACTGGCTGAGGCACTCAGTATGAGACCCCAAGCTGGGGGGCCCACACAAGTGGAGAAAAACAGATCTGCATAAACTGCCTCACCATTCTCCAGGCAGAGACTTCCATTGCCCCGCCCATCTATCAACAAACTTTACCTCAGTTCCTAAGGCCAGATATTGCGGCCCCCTGCTGCTGCTGTTCCACTGTGTGTGTGGGAGTCTCAGGAACCAGTCCCTTCCCAGCTCCCTCCCTGGCTACATCGTCTCCAGCCCGGGACCCGGCACCAAGCCGCCGGTCACTCAGGGAGGTTCTGGGCGCCCACGCCTCAGAGACACCAGTCCCATTCCTGGCTGAAGTAGCCTGTGGGGGGCCCAGGGCCACTGTCACCGCTCACTGCCTGCCCTTTGGAGCTTTGGAGTTCTGGAACTCTGGGCCCACCCTGACTGAGGCACTCAGCACAAGACCCCAAGCTGGGGGATCCAGACAAGTGGAGAAAAACAGATCTATATAAACTGCCTTGCCATTCTCCAGGCAGAGACTTCCATTGCCCCGCCCACCTATCAACAAACTTTACCTCAGTTCCTAAGGCAACGGTGTGAAACAGGAGACAAAGCTCCACCCCTACGCTGCAACAAAAAACAAAAGGGAGAGGCCGGAATCGGAGATCAGAGAAGTGACTTTAGTCTGATCGCTTATTCTGACTTATGATTTTATCATTGTAACTGTTGGTTTTGATCACATTTGTTGTTTACCTTCTGACCTACACTGGTTCTTGATTTTATTGGCCTGTCTCTGTGTACCTATCAGTACTCTTTAGGGAATCTTTCTTATATGTCTTCCTTCACTTCTTCCTGTCCTTGTGTCTCTTTCTCACCTGATAGTTGGTATGTATATCTGTTTTCCCTCTCACTCATCTCTCTTTCTAACCCCCTATTGATCTCCCCCTCCATTATTTTCCTCTTTTATACCCCCCTTTTTAATCTAGGGACCAAGACTACATACTGCTGAATGGAAAGATTGTAAGGCAGAGGGAAATAGGTTACAGTGTGCTCATACACCTGTTCGAGGATGCTAGAATCAGCATTCTGAACCACAGCTTCCCTCTCAATTACACCTCAAAACTGCAAAAAGTACAGATTGCAGCGTATGCTCCAACCTGAAAAGTGAACAAAGCCAGAAGACCCTCATAAGGAAGAACAGGATATTGCAGAAGAGAAATAAAAGCAACCCCACCTTCCCTCAAAAACGGAATTAAAGAAGGGGAGGGAAAGGAAGAGAGAGAGAGAAATCTACACAAATGAAGAAAAACCAAAAGAAGAGTATGGGTCTCTCCCAGACCCCTGGGAGGGCAGACATTGAGAAAACTGACTTTGGAATGCAAACAAATGAAGAGCCCCCAGAATGAAGGGTCTCAAACTACAAACGTAAATATTAAGAAAATAATAGAGAGATTAAAAAGAATTGAGGAGACACCAGAAGAAACTAGGAAGGAGCTGATATCTGAGATAATAGTAATAAAGAATACTGTGAATGAAATAAATAACAAACTGATAAGCATGGAAAGCAGAATTACCCAAGCAGAAGAAAGAATCTCAGAGCTTGAGGATCAAAATATAGAACTAACCCAAACTCTTAAAAACACAGAAAATAAGCTCAAAAAGAGAACAAAACCTTCAAGAGATGAGTGATTACCTCAAGAGGCCTAACCTATCAGTAATTGGACTACCTGAGGCAGAAAAAGAGACAGAGACCACACTGGAACAAACTTTCCATGAGATCATTCAAGAAAACTTCCCTTATCTAATCAGTGATGCAAAAATTCAAACACAAGAGATTCAGAGAATCCCTGCAAGACAACAAATGAGAAGACCAACTCCTAGACACATAATAATTCACCTAAACAAAGTAGGCATCAAAGAAAAAATCCTAAAGGCAGAAAGAGAAAAAGGCCAGATCACCTACCATGGAAGACCAATCAGAATAGCAGCAGATTTATCTACAGAAACCCTGCAGGCTATAGGAGCTTGGAGCCCTATCTTCAAAGTCCTAAAAGATAAACAATTTCAACCAAGAATAATGTACCCGGCCAAGCTAAGCTTCATCAGTGAGGGAGAATTAAAATCTTTTCCAGATATCCAATCTCTAAGAACTTATGCTGTCACCAAACCATCCCTACATGAAACACTTAAGAAAGTACTAAACACAGAAGAAAAGGAAAAAAGAACAACATTCTTCACAAGAGTACAGGGAAAAGAATAAAATATACCATAAACCAACCCCCAAATCAAAAGAAAGACAAAAAAACCCAACCAAACAAGCAAAAAAAAAAAAAAAAAAACCAAGAGGAAGAAAGAACAACAACTCTATGAACTCTATGATAGGGATGAATGCTCACATTTCAATAATTAGCCTGAATGTGAATGAACTAAGAGCACCACTGAAAAGACATAGAATGGCAAAATGGATAAAATATCACCAGGAAACAATATAGTGCCTTCAAGAGACCCATCTAACTAGAAGGGACATACACAGACTCAAAGTAAGAGGATGGGAAACAAATTTTCAGGTGAATGGAACACAAAAGAAAGGAGGAGTCATGATCCTAATTTCAGGCAAAATACCATTTAAGCTATCAAAAATTAAAAAAGATACAGAGGGCCACTGCATAATGATAAAAGGTTCACTCCATCAACAAGAAATATCTATCCTAAACAAATATGCACCCAACATAGGTGCATCAACTTTCATAAAGCAACTTCTAGGAAAACTAAAGAACGATATTGACTAACACTATCATAACTGGGGACTTTAATATCCCACTCACAACCCTAGACAGATCATCAGGACAAAAAATCAGCAAGGAGATCCAGAACCTCCATGACACTCTGGACCAAATGGACTTAATTGATACCTACAGAACACTCCATCCAAAGACTAAAGAATATACATTCTACTTATCACCGCATGGAACGTATTCTAAGATCGACCACATTATTGGACATAAATCAAGCATAACCAATTTTAAAAGGTCTGAAATTCTACCATGCACCTTCTCAGACCACAGTAGAATAAAAATAAACATTGACACCAACAAGGTCCCCTCAAAATGCACGAAGACATGAACACTAAACAGCATGATGCTAAACAATTCCTGGGTCAATGATGAAATCAAAACAGAGATCAAAAGATACCTGGAAACAAATGAAAATGAAGAAACATCTTATCAAAATCTCTGGGACACCTTGAAAGCTGTAGTAAGAGGGGAATTTATATCCCTACAAACACACATGAAGAAAATGGAAAGAACACAAATTAACAGCCTAACAAGCCACCTAAGGAAGCTGGAAAAGCAAGACCACAAAAACCCTAATTTCAGAAGAAGAATCCAGATCACCAAAATAAAAGCCCAAAACCAGGACATAGAAGACAAAAAGATAATACAAAAAATCAATGAAACTAAAAGCTGGTTCTTCGAAAGGATAAACAAGATCGATGGTCCCCTAGCTAGACTGACCAAGAAAAAACGAGAAAAAAAAGCAAATAAGCACAATCAGAAACACAAAAGATGAAGTCACATCTGACCCTGAAGAAATACAAAAGATCATTAGAGACTACTATTTACACTTGTATTGAAACAAACTCGAAAATCTTAAGGAAATGGAGAACTTTCTGACATCACACAACCTACCTTGGTTGGAACAAGAAGAAATTGAGACCCTAAATAGACCAATAACAATCAAGGAAATCGATTACGTAATAAGAAAACTACCTACAAAAAAAAGCCCTGGTCCAGATGGCTTTCCAGCAGAATTCCACAAGACATTTAAGGAGGAGCTGATTCCAATCCTACTGAAGGTATTCCAGGCGATTGAAAAAGATGGAACTCTCCCCAAATCATTTTACGAAGTCAACATCACATTGATACCCAAGCCAGGTAAAGATACAACAAAGAAAGAGAACCACAGGCCAATATCTTTGATGAACATAGATGCTAAAATTCTCAAGATCCTAGCAAACCGGATTCAGCAATACATCTCAAAAATCATCCATCATGACCAAGTAGGCTTCATTCCTGGGATGCAAGGCTATTTCAACATCCATAAAACAATAAATGTAATTAAATACATCAACAGATGTCAAAACAAAAACCACATGATTATATCATTAGATGCAGAAAAAGCTTTTGATAAACTCCAGAACCCCTTATTGATAAAAACCCTTGAACATCTAGGCATACGGGGAATATACCTCAAAATAGTAAAAGCCATCTACATGAAACCCATAGCCAGCATACTCCTGAATGGACAAAAATTGGAACCATTTTCCCTGAAAACTGGAAGAAGACAAGGATGCCCACTCTCACCACTCCTGTTCATCATAGTATTGGAAGTCCTGGCTCAAGCAATCAGAGAAGAGAAGGCAATCAGGAGTATCCAAATAGGAAAAGAGGAAGTCAAGTTATCTCTCTTTGCAGATGATATGATTGTGTACCTTGAAAATCCAACAGACTCTGTCAAAACCTTCTTACACTAATAAAGGCCTTTGGTAAAGTCTCAGGATACAAAATAAATGTGCAAAAGACAATCGCATTTCTCTACACCAATAATAAACAAACAGAAAGTCAAATAAAAAACACAATTCCATTCACAATAGCCACAAAAAAATGAAATACCTTGGCATCTTCCTAACCAGAGACGTGAAAGACCTTTATAATGAAAACTACAAAACACTGCTCAAAGAAATCAAAGATGACATGAACAAGCGGAAAAATATCCCATGCTCATGGATTGGAAGAATCAACATTGTTAAGATGTCCATCTTACCTAAGGCAATCTACAAATTCAATGCAATACCCATCAAATTACCAGCAACATTCTTCTCAGACCTAGAAAACACAACACAGGAATTCATATGGAAACACAAACGTCCAAGAATAGCCAGAACAATCTTCAGCAAAAACAAAAGCAAAGCAGGCAGTATCACATTACCAGACTTCAAACTTTACTATATGTCGCTTTCAATAACGACTCTCACACGATTCTTCTGCAAGCTGCTTTAATCCCAGGTTACTACATCGTTCTTCCTCAACTTCAGCTTCAGCTTCAGCTTCAGCTGTTTGTTTCTCTTTCCCGTGACCTTAAATCTAGTATCTCTGCCAATCAATTAAGGTAACGCAGCACACACCGATAGGCCTGTGAGAGAGGAATGTATGCTAACATCCTCCAGCTGCCTAATTAGGGCTTGTTTTGTCTTGAGGTCTGGCCGCTTCGGGCGCCATGTTAGGGCGGAGGTGCTCCACAGCTCCCTCTTTTTTATTTATTTTGGCAGGAGAGGGTAGTGGTCACAGCCCCCATATAACAAGGACCATGTAAGACAGTCTATCTCGCGCGTGTAATTGCCAGACTGACTGCCCACCTGTCCGACACCGATTTTCTGGGGATGGGAGAGGCGGTGTCAACCCATATGCAGCTGGACATGCCCTCCACGGGATAACTCCTCCTGGGCCCCCGTGTGCAGTACTATTCTCACATCCTGCCCTGTTCTTATTGCCCTAACGCGGCAACCCAGACCTGAGGGAATTGATCCACCTCCATGGCAGCAAAGGCCTGCGCTAGTAGCGCACGGTCACATGCATTGCGTTGATGCATACGGCAGAGACAATAGAGGCACAGGACACAACAAGAGAATAACAAAAAGGCCATTGAACCCATTCCCGCCAACTCTTTAAGGTGGTATGCCACCTGGGCGATCCAGGAGGCCAAGGTTTGAGCGACTACTGGATCTACTCTGATGGAGTTGACACTGATGATTTCACAACGTAGAGCCTCCGTCAGGTTGTCGAACTCTTGGGACCAATTACCTAAAAGATGGAGGGAAAGCTCTCGAGAGGTTAGCAGCAATAGTCATATTGTGGTATGGGATGCCGGTTACGCATAAAGCAATAGTGTGCCATTCACACCCTATTTGCACCATGCGCCAGAGAATGTCTACTTGTTCTTAGGAGAGTTTTAAGAGCCTGAAAAAGCGGGTGAGAGGAAGTAGTGCCCATGTTAGCAAAAAGGGGATCACCTCTACACCGAGGGCCCTTTTAGATCACCTCTTTACCGAGGACCTTCCCAAATCGCCTCTTTGCCGAGGACCTTCCCAAATCGCCTCTTTGCCAAGGACCTTCCCAAATCGCCTCTTTGCCGAGGACCTTCCCAAATCGCCTCTTTGCTGAGGACCTTCCCAAATCGCCTCTTTGCCGAGGACCTTCTTAAATCGCCTCTTTGCCGAGGACCTTCCCAAATCGCCTCTTTACCGAGGACCTTCCCAAATCGCCTCTTTGCCGAGGACCTTCCCAAATTGCCTCTTTGCCGAGGACCTTCCCAAATCGCCTCTTTACCGAGGACCTTCTTAAATCGCCTCTTTACCGAGGACCTTCCCAAATCGCCTCTTTACCGAGGACCTTCTTAAATCGCCTCTTTACCGAGGACCTTTCTAGTTTTTTCCCTCCCTTGTGGGATCTACATACCAGTCGACTGCCCTGAGCAGCTGCAGTTCTGAATCCAAGGATTTCGGCTTCTTCGAGTTCCCCGTACGGGCCACCACTTGTCGCTTTCAATAACGACTCTCACACGATTCTTCTGCAAGCTGCTTTAATCCCAGGTTACTACATCGTTCTTCTTCAGCTTCAGCTTCAGCTTCAGCTGTTTGTTTCTCTTTCCCGTGACCTTAAATCTAGTATCTCTGCCAATCAATTAAGGTAACGCGGCACACACCGATAGGCCTGCGAGAGAGGAATGTATGCTAACATCCTCCAGCTGCCTAATTAGGGCTTGTTTTGTCTTGAGGTCTGGCCGCTTCGGGTGCCATGTTAGGGCGGAGGCGCTCCACAACTATAAAGCTACAATTATCAAAACAGCTTGGTATTGGTATAGGAACAGGGATATAGATCAATGGAATAGAATTGAGATTCCAGAAACAAAACCTCTATTTCTCAACCAACTCATCTTCGACAAAGCCTCCACCACCTACCACTGGGGAGAGGAGAACCTATTCAGTAAATGGTAAATGGTGCTGGGAAAACTGGCTGACCACATGCAGAAGATTGAAACAGGAACCCTATCTATCCCCATGCACAATGGTTAACTCCAAATGGATCAGAGACCTAAATGTAAAACCTCAAAGCATAAGAATCTTAGAAAAGGAAGGAAATACCCTCATGGAAATCAGAACTGGCATCCAGTTCCTGAACAAAATCCGAAACCCACAGGTCGTAAGAGAGAAGATAGACAAGTGGGACCTTATTAAACTGACAAGCTTCTGCAAGGCCGAAGAAACCATTAAGAGAGCAGGGAGACAGCCTACAGACTGGGAAAAAGTATTTGCCAACACCAGGTCTGACAAAGACTTAACATCTTGGATCTAAAAGGAACTCAAACGTGCTGAAAAGAAAAAAACAAACAACCCCATTATAAAATGGGCAAAAGTTATGAACAGACACTTCACAAAGGAAGACATCCGAGCAGCCAACAGACACATGAAGAAATGTTCAACCTCACTAATCATCAGGGAGATGCAAATCAAAACCACACTGAGATACCACCTAACCCCAGTCAGAATGGCAATTATCAACAACTCAAAAAATAACAGTTGCTGGAGAGGGTGTGGCGAAAAGGGAACACTTCTACACTGTTGGTGGGAGTATAAACTAGTGCAACCTCTGCAGAAAGCGGTGTAGTGATTCTTACAAGCCCTAAACATCAACCTACCATATGACCCTGCAATCCCCCTACTGGAAATATACCCTGAAGAACTCAAATCATCCTATAAAAAAGATACCTGCGCAAGTATGTTTATCACAGCATTATTTATAATAGCAAGAACCTGGAAGCAACCATGCTGGCATCAAAAGAGGACTGGATTAAAAAAATGTGGTACATATACATGATGGAATACTACGCAGCCATAAAAAAGAACAAAATCATGAATTTCGCAGCAACCTGGATGGAACTAGAGTCTATAATATTGAGTGACCTCTCACAGAAACAAAGATCCGAGTATCACATGTTCTCATTCATATAATGGATCTTGAACATCCAATGTAATACTATAAGAAAATGACTGACGGTACTGGGAAACTATGGGGTGGGAGGGAGATGCGATTAACAGTAGCAAATATCTGTCTGGGGATGGGGAAACACTTCTTATCAACAGGGTGCCTGAATGAAACATAATTGTATACCTAACCCTTAACTGTACCCCACAATATCATAATAAAATATATTAAAAAAAAAATTAGACTACAATGCAGCAAATTGAATAACTGGTGGTTATGCATAACAATGTATTATTTGGGCAATTTGATATATAACAAGTAATCCCCAAACATTATGTAGTTAATGATACCCTTTTCTATAAAATAAAACCTAATAAGTTGGGCTCGGTGGCTCAGCCTGTAATCCTGTGCCTTTGGGAGGCTGAGGTGAGTGAATTGCCTGAGCCCACGGGTTCGAAACCCACCTGGGCTAGCGAGACCTCATCTCTACAATAAATAAAAAAATCAGCCAGGCATGGTAGCGCATGCCTGTAACTCCGGCTACTTGGAAGGCTGAGGCAGAAGGATCACTGGAGCCCAGCAGGTCGAGGTTGCGGTTGCCGGGAACGGCCACTGCACTCCAGTCTGGGCAACAGAATGAGACTCCAACACACACACACACACACACACAAAATTAAACCAAAAAAAAACACAAAAAAAAGGAATTAAAAAAGCATGGGATTGATGAACAAACATTTCAGAATTTATGTTATCTTAAGATGTGGAAAGGCATGGAGATTGGATGAGGTGGAACCACTATGTAGATGCAGGTTTTTCTACTATGGTAGATTGCTGTACTGTGGCCTTAAGATGTCCACACTGCCCTGTATCCACATTCTTGGGTAGTCTTCTCCCATACTGACTATAGACTTGGTAAATGACTCCCTTTGGCCAATGGAATAAGAACAAACATGATGGGCGTTAATTTGGAATGTGCTCTCACATGGAGCTTGCCCTCTCTTGTGGCCCCTGGAAACACTACAGCTGCTGCCATGTAAGTACATTTGACCTAGCCTGGTAGAGATAATGGCCCAGTCGCCCCCATAACCCCAGCTGACAACCAGTACTAACTGACAGCACCAAATACCAGATGGCTGTCAGTGAGGTTATTTTAGACTGTCCGTCCAAATTTGCCCAGATTGAAGGAATGAACCAGGTAAGACTACAGAATTACGCACTAGTAAATTTTAATTATTTGAAGTCACAGGGTTCGGGGTAATTTATTATGTGGCAAAATGCAACTATTTTTTTATGTAGGATAGCAATTTATTTCATAATAAACAAACAAATGAGAGCCCTGTATAAACCAATGATGAGAGTATATATTGTGAAAAAAGGATTACAATTAATCCAATTCTATGCACCTGAGGCTCATTGAAAACAAACAATAACAACAAAAGCAAAAACCCATCTCTTCGCTTGATAAGTATATTAACCTGCAAAACCATCTCTCCATTTAGAGTTATTTGCTCCTTGTGGCAGATTGCTGATTGACAGTCCTTCTTACAACCTTCAATTAATTCAATAACTAGTTCTTCTTAATGAGACCAAAGAGGAAGTGATATGTACAGCTTCCAAGTCATCTTATCAAAGGATCTTGCTCTGGACTCTCCCTTTTCCTTCCTGTTTTCTGGAAATGGCAAGAGCTAGAAAATCTGATACCAATTTTGGGGATAGCACACCTGCTCTTCTAGCTTGGGTCTCTGGTAGCTTTGTGAACTCAGCACTGTATTACTTACTTGAGTTGCTACATGAGAGGGAAATCAATTTATATCTGCCTGAAACACTATAATTTGGGTACCTTTGTTACAATGCCTCTCAGTTTTTGCTCCAATTAATAAACTCTTCTATGCCAATCTCTACAATATACTACACTGATCTTTCTGATATAAAATTCTTTTTCAGAATGAAGATGTTCTAATTGTTTTGGTTCACTGTAAAAACTTAAGACCAAACAGAAATATATAAAAATATATATAATTCCTGAGGATGTCAAATGGTTTGGATTTTTTTTTTGAGTTGGAGTCTCACTCTGTCACCCAGACTGTAGTGCAGTGGCCGCTCCCAGGCACCACAACCTCCACCTGCTGGGCTCTGGCGATCCTACCGCCTTAGCCTTCTGCGTAGCTGGAATTACAGGCATGCGCTACCACGCCTGGCTGATTTTTTGATTTATTGTAGAGATGAGGTCTCGCCAGGTTGCCCAGGCGGGTCTCGAACCTGCAGTCTCAGGCAATCCACTCACCTCAGCCTCCCAAAGGCACGGGATTACAGGCTGAGCCACCGAGCCCGGGTGGTTTGGATTTTTTAATTTCATATTTTTAATACATATAAAATTAAACATGGCTAGCCTGATGAGATTATACTCTTCATACTGTTATATAATCTGCTTTATTATTTAATGATGTATTACAGATATCTTTCCATGTCATCACAAGTTCTATATAGCAGTTCATCCAATGGATATACTATATACTATATTTTATTTTAAAACTCTTCGATGTGGTTTGTTTAGACTTTTCACTTTTTCATTTATAAGAAAGTCAGGAACATTCTTACATCAACCTCTTTATGAATTTATCTAAATTTTTTTTATTTAAATAATTTTTAGAAGGGGATTTCGGGCAAGATGGTGATGGAACAGGTTGGATTGTGAGAGTTTCTGCAAAAGTGAGTGTCCATGAAGACTTTCTGCATGAATGGATGTGTACTGGTGGGTGAGTGAAAATCTGTCTGAGGGAAAACTTGGGTTCATGTACCAGGGGTTGTCCTCCGGAGGTGACTGCAACCCCCCCACTGCTCTGAGATTGGAGCTGCTGGCATGCAGGATTGACTGCTGTTCTCGGGGCTTTCCTGAGAAAAGGTTGTGGAATACAGCTGATCCTCACCACCTGGTACCTGGCCCACACCATCACCTGTGACAACAGAGCAGCAAGAGCCCCAGGATCTGTGGAGAGTGCTGGTCAGTGAGAGCTGGAGAGAAGCCCCACCACTGGTGAAGCAACACTGACCAGAGCCATTTTATCTGCTGCGGGACCAGGTAGAGATCCGCATTGCCTCACCCAGCTCCACCCAGCCTCCCACCTGGGACCTAGCGTTTATCTCATCAAACTTGGAGAGACAGACACCCTTACTCCATGCTGGAACAGGCACAGACATATTAGATCTGAATGTGTGACTTGAAAATAGTGATAGCAAACCAGGTGAGTTCAGATGTGATCCACACATCTCCAACAACAGTCCATGGGGCATCTGACCCACTCTGAGAGCAACTCTATCAGCCTGCACTGAGAGCAGAGGGGAGGGGCTGAAGACCAGAGCTGAAAGGAAGTTGAAATTACAGGACCAGTCTCAGAGTGAGTTTTGTTTGTTTGTTGTTTGTTTTGCTTGTTTTTAGTTTTTAGTTTTAGTTTAGTTTTTGTTTTTTTCTCTTCTGTCTTGCAGTTTTTGATTACATTTTTGTACTTGCTTTATGTTATTTTATTGCTTTTTTTTAGACTTCCTGATGTTGTATGGGTATTTTTAAGGGAGAGTACTTCAATAGGGGGTTTTTATCAGTTTGTGTGTTTGTATGATTGTATTTTTAAAAATCTTTTCTGTCTTTGTGTCTCTTTTCATTTGGTTTGCCTGTCTTCCCTCTTTTTCTTCTCTCTCTCCACCTTCCTCTTGACCAACTACTTCCTTTTTCCATTCTTTTCCTTTTTTTTTTTACCTCATTTTGTTTTCAGGGGACAAACCTATACCCATACTGCATGTGTACTGGGAAGTGGGTTCCATGGGGCCCATACTCCTGTCAGCAGATACTGGGATCTTCAGATAGTTTCTGAATCATAGCTCCCCCCTCAATTAAATCTCAAAACTGCAAAACTTGCAGCCCCCCACTCACAATCCAGCTTCAGAATTGAACAAAGCCAGAAGATCCACATAAAGAAGAATAGGAGATTGAGCAAACAGAAGTAAAAGCTACCCACTCCTATCCCTGAACAGAATTAAAGAAGAGGTTAAAAAGGGGGGGGAATCTACATGAATGAAGAAAAACCAAAGGAAGAATATGGGTCTCAAACAGACCCCTGGGAGGTCAGCCACTGAAAATACGGACTTCAAAATACAAACAATGAAGAGTCCCTAGAATGGCTGGTCTCAAACTATAAACCTAGGTATCAAGACATTAGTAGAGAGAATAAATAGAGTTGAGGAGAGACAAGAGGAAAGAATGAAGGAGTTGATAACTGAGATAATAGCAATAAAGAATACAGTGAATGAAATAAAAAACAAATTATAAGCATGGAAAGCAGAATTAACCAAGCAGAAGAATCTCAGAGCTTGAGAACCAAAATATGGAACTAACATAAACTATTAAAAACACAGAAAAGAAGCCTAAAAAGACAGAACAAAACCTCTGAGAGATGAGTGATTATTTCAAGAGGCCAAACCTAAGGTTAATTGAATTCCTGAGGCAGATAGCGAGAAACAGACCACTATGGAAAAAAAATTCCATGAAATTATCCAAGAAAACTTTCCTCATCTCATCAGTGATGTGACCATTCAAACACAAGAGATTCGGAGAACCCCTGTAAGACAACAAATGAGAAGCCCAATTCCTAGACACATAGTAATTCATCTAACAATGTAGTATAAAAGAAAATATCCTAAAGGTAGCGAGAGAAAAAGGTCAGCTACCTACCAGAGAATACCAATTAGAATAGCAGCAAACTTATCTACAGAAACACTTCAGGCTAGGAGAGCTTGAAGTCCACTCTCAAAGTTCTTAAAAATAAACAATTTCAACCAAGAATTACCAACTCTCATAAAGTAGCTTCTAGGTAAACTTAAAAAAGATATTGACTCTAACATTATTATAGTTGAATACTTAAATACTCTCCCACTCACAATGCTAGGCAGATCATCAAGACCAAAAAACAAGGAGATCAGTACCTCAACACGACACTTGAACAAATGAACTTAGTTGATACCTACAGAACACTCCACCCAATGACCACAGAATGTACATTCTATTCATCACCACATGGAATGTACTCTAAGATTGACCACATCTTCGGTCATAAATCAAGCATAAGCAAATTCCATAAGACTGAAATACTGTCATGCACCTTTTCAGACCACAGTGGAATAAAAATAAATACCAACACCAACAAAGTTCCCCCAAACCCACAAAAAGATGGACACTAAACAGCTAAACAACTTCTGGGTCAACATGGAAATCAAAAAAGAGACTAAAAGATACTTAGAAACAAATGAAAATGAAGAAACATCTTACCAAAAACTTCTGGGATGCCATGAAAGCAGTACTAAGAGGGGAATTCATATGTCTACAAACACACATGAAGAAAATGGAAAGATCACAAGTTAACAGCCTAACAAATCATCTAAGGAAGCTGGGAAAGAAAGACTACCAAAAGCCTAATTTCAGCAGAAGAATTAAGATCACCAAAATAAAAGCCCAAATACGACACATAGAAGACAAAAATATAATTAAAAACTCAACAAAACAAAAAACTGGTTATTTGAAAGGATAAATAAGATTGATGGACCCCCTAGCTAGATTGACCAAGAAAAAGAGACAAAAAGCCCAAATAAACACAATCAGAAATGCAAATGATCAAGTCACAACTGACCCCAAATAAATACAAAAGATTATCAGAGACTATTATGTACACTTGTATGGATACAAATTTGAAAACCTAAAGGAAACGGAGGTCTTTCTGACATCACACAACCTCTCCAGGTTGAAACAAGAAGAAATTGAGATCCTAAATAGATCAACAAAATCCAGGAAATCGACTATATCATAGAAAAACTTCCTACAAAAAAAAAAAAAAAAAAAAAAAAAGCACTGGACCAGATGACTTTCCAGCAGAATTCTACAAAACATACAAGGAAAAACTGATACCAATCCTATTGAAAGTATTCCAGGCAATTGAGAAAGATAGAACTCTCCCCAAATCATTTTATGAAGCTACCATCACATTGATATGCAAACTAGGTTAAGGTTCAATAAAGAAAAAGAACTACAGGCCAATATCATTGATGAACATAAATGCTAAAATTTTCAACAAGAGTCTAGCAAACCAGATCCAACAACACATCTCAAAAATCATCCACCATGACCAAGTAGGTTTCATTCCTGGGATGCAGGGTTGGCTCAATATTCACAAGACCAAAAATGTAATTAAATACATCAACAGATGTAAAAACTAAAGCCAAAAGATTATGTCATTAGATGCGGAAAATGGTTTTCATAAAAAAATCCATCATCCAATCTTGACAAAAACCCTCAAACATCTAGGCATAGATGGAATGTACCTCAAAATTGTTAGAGCCATCTACAAGAAACCCATAGTCAGCATACTGCTAAACAGACAGAAATTGGAACCATGTCTCCTAAAAAACCAGAACAAGACAAGGATGCCCACTCTCATGCCTCCTTTTCAGCATAGTTTGGGAAGTCCTAGTTAGAGCAATCAGACAAGAGAGGGAAATCACGGGTATAGGAAAAGAGGAAGTCAAATTATCCCTCTTTGCAGACGACATGATTCAATACCTCAAAAACCCAAGAGAATCTGTCAAGAACCTCTTTGCACTGATAAAGGACTTTGGCAAAGTCTCAAGGTATAAAATAAATGTGCAAAAGACAGTCACATTTCTATACACCAACATAAACAAAGAGAAACTCAAATAAAAAGCACAACCCCATTCACAATAGCCACCAAAAAAGTGGAATATCTTGGCATCATCCAAACCAGAGACATGTAAGACTTTTACAATGAAAACTACAAAATACTGCTCAAAGAAATAAAAAATGACACAAACAAATGGAAAAACATTCCATGCTCATGGATTAGAAGAATCAACACTGTCAAGATGTCCATCCTGTCCAAGGCAATCTATGGATTTAACACAATACCCATTAAATTACCAGCAACATTCTTCTCACACCTAGAAACAACAATGTAGGAATTCATATAAAAACATAAATGACCATGAATAGCCAAAACAACCCAACAAAAACAAAAACCAAAAACAAGGCGGAAGGTATCACACTCCCAGACTTTAAACTTTATTATAAGGCTACAATAATCAAAACAGTCTGGTATTGGTACAAGAACAGGCATATAGACCAATGGAACAGGATAAAGATTCCAGAAGCAGAACCTCAATTTCTCAGTCAACTCATCTTTGACAAAGCCTTCACCACCAACCACTGGGGAGAGGAGAACCTTTTCAGTAAATGGTGCTGGAAAAACTGGCTGACCACATGCAGAATATTAAAACAAGACCCTTACTTATCCCTATACATAAAATTCAACTCTAAATGGATCAAAGACCTAAACGTAAAACATCAAACTTTAAGAACCTTAGAAAATGCAGGCGGTACCCTTATGGAACTTGGAACTGGCAACCAATTCCTATCAAAACCCCAACTGTCCATGACATAAGAAAGAAGACAGAAAAGTAAGACTTCATGAAACTGATAAGTTTTTATAAAGCCAAAGAAACCATCAAAAAGGCACAGTCTGGGGAAAAGTATTTGCCAACTGTATGTCTGACAAAAGCCTAATATCTAGGATCTACAAGGAACTCAAACATGCCAAAAAAAAAAAAAAAAAGCCCCATTACAAAGTGTGCAAAAGAAGACATACAAACAGCTTATAGATACATGACAATATGCTCAACCTCACTAGTCACCAAATAAATGCAAATTAAAACTACACTGAGACGCCAACTAACTCCAGTCAGGATGGCCTTCATCAGTAACTCAAAAAACAACAGATGCTGGAAAACTCTGTGGAAAACAGTTTTGTGATTCCTAAAAATCTAAAAATCGACCTTCCATATGACCCGGCAATCCCCCTATTGGGAATATATCCAGAGGAACTCAAATCACTCTGTGAAAAAGATACCTGCACCTGTATGCTTATTGCAACTTTTTTCACAATAACAAAAACATGGAACCAACTGAGCTGTCCATTGAAAGAGGACTGGATTAAAAAAATGTGGTACATATACACAATGACATATTACACAGTCATAACTAACAAAATTGTGAACATCACACCAACTTGTATGGACTTATAGTTTGTAATACTCAGTGATCTATCACAGGAACAAAGAACTGAGTATCACATGTTCTCACTCATAAGCAGACCTTGAGCAATTATTGTAATACTATAAGAAAAGAATTGTCAGTGGTAGGAAACTGCGGGGGAGTGGGGTTGGAATTGGCTGTAGTGGGAATCTGCTGGGGGGGGGGGACACCTAATCAACAAGGGTACTGCATAATGAACATTTGTATATCTAACCCTGAATTGTACCCCACATCCTTAAGATAAAAAATTTTAAGAAAAGAAAAGAATCTTAGAAAATGAAGGAAGGGAAACAATTAGAGCCAAATTTCCAGAGCTGAAGAAAGAAAGAAGCCAGGAGATTGAACCAGAGTGCCTCACAAGTGGCCTTAAGAAGAATCACCTCCTAGTGAAAACCCAGTGAGATGCCAATCACCAAGGATAATATGATATTCCCCAAATTGTCACCACGAAAGGGCAGGTTACCTACAAGGAAAGAAAAACACATGGCATCAGACTTCTCATCAGCACCATTTGTTGCTTGAAGGCATTGGAGATATCCTTTGAAGTTATGAGTATAAATTATTTTGAACCTAGTATTCTCTCCATGCCAAAATTATAACAAGTAGAGGTAAAATAAAAACAATTGCAGACAAAAGATTTGTCACCATAAATCCTTTGAAAAAAAGTAACTTGAGGCTGTAATCAGAAACACAAGAAACAGGAGGACATGGAATTTTAGAAATACTCTTTATAAAGCAGGAATTCAGTGAATACATCTTCTAGGAGGAAGCCGTATATCGGGACCAGAGAACCGCTGCTCTTAAACCGAATGGAAGTCAGGAGGATCCAAGAAAAATACCTTCAAGAAGAAAGTCTATTCCATTGAATTCATTTAAAAATAAAGATACAGGTTCAGTTCAGCAGTTAAAATAATTTTTAGGAGAGGAATTTCTGAGAGAAAGGATATTTAATGCATACAGGACAAACCTCATCTGGGGAAATGTTTGAAGGATTCCTCCATTCCCCTGAATATAAATTCCAGACCCAATGGCATGGCATATGCTGGCAGGACTGCTCCTTGATTAGCTGTCACTGACCTTTCAAACCTTATTGCCCACTCCCTAGAGTACTCTGCATTTGAGCCACGTTGATCATAGTTTTTCACTGAAGGCATCAAATTATTTTACCACTCTGTTCATCTTGTGTTACTCCTTCTGTCTTTAGTTATTTTATATTTGCCTGTTCCATATGTGAGACACATATACTCATACATGCACACACAGGCACACACATACACACCTCTGCCTTTTATGGTGAGCCAATGTCTTCCTGTTGCTGAAAAATCTAGCCCAATATTAGCTTTTCTAGGAAACCTTTTATTGTGGTTGCTGTTGTTTTGTCACATCTCCCTTCTCTCTGTTTCTATAGCAATTTTACTTTCTTTCATCATAGCACTTATCACATTCTGATATGCTATTGTGTTTACTTATTTACTTTCCTGTCTAGACAAAGTTGTCCTGAGAGAAGAATGTATTCGTCTTTGAATTCTACTTCTCAGAATGATAGCTGGCACCTAGTAGGCATTCATGAGATTCCACATACATCTTGGTTTTCCCCAGGCATTCTGGGCCATGTCATCATCACAATTTATTCTAAGCTCCTCTAAATAATATTTCATATTTGAGAGTTTCGCTGATTCTCATTCATCACTCTGTACTAGTTCCTGGGAGTGGACAGACTAAGATGAGCCCATGATCTTCTCCTCCTGATATTAATGTCTTTGTATAATCCTCTCCCCTTGAGTGAACAGAACATGTGAATTGCTTCTGACCAGTAGAATATGACAAAGATCATGAAATGTCATTCCCTTGACTAAGTTACATTTTTGTAAGACTTTTTCTTGTTACAGACTCACTCGCAATTTTGCAACAACCTGAGTGAACTTGAAGAAGATTCTTTCCCATTCAAGTCACCAGATAACTGCAGTCTGGTCAACACCTTATTTTAGCCTTGTGGGCCCTGGAGAGAAGACACAGCTAAGCTGTGCCTGGAGTCCTGATACATGTAAACTATGAGACAATAAATGTATAATGTTTTAAGCTGCTAGATTTATAGCAAGTTTTTTTTCAGCACAGAAAACACTGGGTCTTTAAAAGAAATATCTGAGATAAATAAATAAAAATATCAAAAGTATAATCTTTCCTAGCAAGTCACATGAGTGTTGTCATATAGTAAAAGAAAAAATAAAAAATTAGGTGACATTTATATATTGTGTATTTGAGAACTATTTGCACATAGAGAAAGAAAGTCAAATGTTAGAGCATTCTGTCTGTTGCTAAGCATGGAGGTATGAGTGAATAAGGTTAGCGAGGACTGAATTTCAATAATTTAACAGAATTAAGGCATTATTGCTAATGTATTAGAAGGTTATTGTTAGGTTCGGAGGAAAGCAGCCCCCACCCACCAACGCCTCAAGTCCACATCCGCATGTCTCACTTAAAGCCTTCAGGGACTCGCCGCCAACTGCCAAAAGGGGCCAGAAAGGAACTTTTCAGCCCAGACTGGATACACCTGCCAACAACACTGCCAGCAGCCCCAACAACAGCCACACGGGGCCAGATATCACTGGACACTTTGCCTCCCCAACCCGCTGCTAGCCCCGATATCCTCCCAGACGCAGCACCCTTAAAAACCCAAGTCGCCTTTCCTTGGGCGTAACTCCCCTGGCCCATTTTTCCGGACCACGGGACCTCACCCGGGAGCTCCCCACAATAAACCCTTGGTTTGTACTAGCCCCTTGTCCTGAACCTCTTTCGGTATCTCCTCCAAACGTTACATCTTGGTGCTGAAACCCGGGGGGGGATTGGGCCGCACAGGCCTCACCTCCCGGCTCAGGGGCCTCCAGCCTAGACTGCTGACCTCTGACCCAACCCTTTGTTGCAATCTTCAGTGTGAGGTAAGTTCCCTCCTCGTGTCTGCCTCCTTCCTCTGTTCCAGGTTCTCCCTATCAGAAGTCACCGCTGTGCTAGGAATCACCCCCCGTGCCAGTCAGAGGTTGAGCCTGGGGACGCCCACTCTACCCTGACCTTCTCTCTGTCCAATCTGTCTTAGTCAGAATTGGGATGCCTTTTCAGGCTCAGACAGACTCCGGAAGGGAGCCGACATGGGTAATCAGTCTTCCAAATTTGACTCTAAGACACCTGTGGGCCATCTCCTCAGTAATCTCGACTAATTGGCTAATCCATTTCAGTACTGTGGCCTGGCCTCAGTATGTGCTGAATTACGGGCCTCAATGGCCACCCGAGGGAACCTTTGATTTTAACACCGTCACAGACTTAGATAATTTCTGTAAACGCAATGGAAAATGGTCGGAGATTCCCTACATCCAGGCTTTTTGGTATTTGCGCTCCCGCCCCCTCCTTGTGCCACTACTGCAGTACCACTCAAATCCTACCGACAAAAGGAAGGCCCCTCTCCCATCCCTGTTCCCAACCCCTCCCTCCTCCCATCCACCCCAGCCCCTCCACCCTTAAACAACAAGTTTCCCCCACCTGATCCGGAGCCTTCCCCCTCATAAATCTTCTGTAAGACTTAACTGCGCTGATCCTTCATCCTCCAAATCCTCCTCCTTCTTCCAACCCGCCCACGTACAACCCACCCTCTCTCTACCCCATCTTCCTCCTTTGCCTTCCGACTCTCCCCTTCCACCGCTCCCCCTCCCCTCTCCGGTCAGTGCACATACCCCGTTCACATTGCATGGACCACCCTTCCCATCCCCTTGCTCCTGTGGCCATTTGTCCTCTCCAAGAGGTTGCTGGTCTGGATAGCATTGTTTGGGTACACATCCCTTTTTCCTTGGCCGACATATCTACCATCAAAAAACGATTGGGGTCATTTTCTGCCAACTCTACTGCCTTTGCCAAAGAGTTCCATTAGGGTGACAGAAAAGGTTGCAAATTATGGTAAACTTAGGGAAATAACCCGAGGCCCGGATAAAAACCCGGCCGTTTTTCTAAACTGCCTTACTGAGGCTATGACTCTCCATACTCGCCTCAGCCCGGACAATCCTGCCGGGGCTACTGTTCTCGCTATCCATTTCATTACCCAATCCATCCCTAATATCTGCAGAAAGCTGAAAAAGGCGGAGAATGGCCCTTAAACCTCTGTCCGTGACCTGGTAAACGTGGCCTTTAAAGTTTTTAATGCCTGCGAGGAAAATGCAGAAACCGCTAGGCAGCAGCGCCTCCAGGAGGCCACTAAAGCGCAAGCCGGCACCCTGGTTGCCGCCCTGCGGCTAATGCAACAGGGTACGGGGGTCTCTCAGCATCCGGAGACGGGTAATAAACCTCCCCCCGGGAGCCTGTTTCAAGTGTGGCCAGGAGGGCCACCGAGCCAAGCAGTACCCTAACCCGCATCTGCCGAGTAAGCCATGTCCTATATGAAAGCAAATGGGCCATTAAAAGTCGAATTGCACTTGGCCTGGCCAAACCCCAATACCTCCACACGGGAGTATGGCTAAGCCACCTGCTCCTCTCCATAAGCTGCTCGGACTGGCAGAAAGCTGAGGATACCCGGACTCGAGGACACCAATTACCCTCGCCGAGCCCAGGGTCTTCAGGTATCGGGTAAGTTAATCTCGTTCCTGGTGAACACGGGGGCTACCTATTCGGTTCTGCCTTCCTTTTCAGGGCCTCTATCTCCGTCCCAGGTCTCGGTCATAGGTATCCACGGCCAACCTTCTGTCCCCCTACAAACTTTGCCTCTGCCTTGTTCTCTCAATGATTGGATGTTTAGTCACTCCTTCCTCATTGTCCTGTCCTGCCCCATCCTATTGCTTGGCAGGGATATCCTTTCAAAACTAGGGGCGACTTTAATGCTGCTAGTTCAATCGGCTCCTTGCCAGTATTGCTCTAGTCTCTGTTTTTCCCAATTCAGACCTGCTGCCTCCCCTCCCACCCCACCTAGTCAACCCCGATGTGTAAAACATTTCCACCCCAGTCATAGCCTGACACCACACCCTGGTTTCCATAGTTTTAAAAAAACCCCGCTCACTTCCCTTCTAGACCCCAGTTCCCCATTTCAGTCACACACCATAAGGGCCTTAAACCCATCATCACTCGCTTGCTCTCTCAGGGCCTCCTCATACCCATTAACTCTCCATGTAACACCCCCATTCTTCCGGTTTGTAAGCCCTCTGGAGACAAACGCTTGGTCCAGGACCTCCGTCTCATTAATAAGGCAGGGGTCCCTCTCCACCCAGTATTTTCTAACCCCTACACTCTTCTATCTCGAATACCGCCTCAGACAACACATTTCACTGTCATTAACCTCAAGGATGCTTTCTTTACTATCCCCCTACACCCAGACTCCTACCTTCTTTTTGTTTTCACTTAGGAGGACCGAGACACGCAACAGGCTCACCACCTTACGTAAACGGTCTCGCCACAGGGGTTCCGGGACAGCCCCCATATCTTTGGCCAGGCTCTCGCAACTGACCTAGCTAGTTGCCCTCTCCAACCTAGCCACCTCATCCAGTACGTGAATAATCTTTTACTTTGCAGGCCATCTGAGAAACTGTCGCGCACGCACACAGCCGCCCTTCTCAACTTTCTGGCCTCTAGGGAATACTGGGTGTCCCCCCATAAAACTCAGCTCATGCAACCTGAGGTAATCTACCTTGGCATCTGCCTTACTCCCACCACTAAAGCCCTAACAGCAGACTGCCTCCATGCTGTGTGGCAGCTGTTGCCCCCCCAAAATGGTAACCAAATCTTGTCCTTTTTGGGCTTCGTGGGGTACTTCAGGCAATAAATCCCTAACTTCGTCCTGCTAGCCAAACCTCTGTATGTGGCCACCAAACAAACACCTACGGGGCCCCTCACCTCCCCTGCTAAAGTTCGCATCTATCAGTCATACCGCCGTGCTTTCCCTTCTCTTGGCAAAATTCCCAATCTTCTTGCAGAAGCAGAAACCTCTTTAAATGCCCAGTTTACCCCCTCTCCCCCCGAGTGCTGCCCACCCTTCTCCATTCTCTTGGCTCCGTTTAATACAACAAGGTATCATGTTGCTCAACCACTCTTCTGTTAAAAATGTAAGTAACTGCTTCCTTTGTGCCGCTTTAAACCGCTCCCCTTTGGCAGCAGTTCCTGTCACACAGTTATTTAATGCCTCTAGGGTGCCAAGTAGCCAGCCTCTTCCAATCCCAGGAGTCCCTTTCTTCCTGCCTTTCAATAACCTTTCTAATACCTGTTATGGCAGCTCCTGCACATGCAACAATTCCAAATCTACACCATCTACCCTATCTGCTCCAAGTGTGGGTTCTTTTGGTATAATGGCACCCTCTACAAATCTATTAATAGTTCTTACCCTTGTTGCTACCCGGTAACACTTATTCCGCAGCTTACATTCTATTCTAAGGAAAAGCTCTTGCTCAAAGCCTTTCCTGCTCCTCCTCGCACTTGCCGTGCAGCATTTCTCCCCCTCATGCTCAGTCTCACGTTTGCTATGTCCTTGGCAGCCAGAGGACTCGGGGGGACACTGGGACATAGCATCCTCTTCTCCCGGAAACTAGAGGAAAAGCTCCAGATAGCTCTGGAGGCATCCGCAAGCTCCCTGGCATCGCTGCAGCAACAAATAACCTCTCTAGCCCAGGTTACTTTGCAGAACCGCAGAGCCCTTAATCTCCTCATAGCCGGTCAGAGTGGAACCTGCATGTTTCTCCACAAGGAGTGTTGTTTCTACATCAACGAAACTGGGCTAGTGAAAAAAATGTTAACGTTCTCCGAAAGCTGGGAGATGAGCTCAGCCAAAAAAACACCGCTGAGTCGCCCTTCTCTGCCTGGTGAAACTCAAGGATCGCCCAATGGGTCTTGCCTTTCTTGGAACCCGTTCTCATTGTCTGTTTGTTACTCATGGTTGCCCCCCTGTTTGCTTAATTTTTTGCAGTCTCGCATGAAGAAAATTTCTCAAGTCGCAGTCAATCAGCTACTCCTGTACTCCTATCCGTATGCCCCACTTCCCTCCAAGCCACCCCATCCCAGGCTCCCATAAACTATGCCCCCTTCAGCTTGAAGCGGCCAGATCGAGTTGGCGCCCCTTATTCCAAAGAGGTCAGGATGTTAGATTTGGAGGGAAGCAGCACTCACCCACCAACGCCTCAAGCCCACATCCGCATGTCTCGCTTAAAGCCTTCAGGTACTCATCGCCAACTGCCAAAAGGGGCCAGAATTGGACTTTCCAGCCCAGACCGAATACACCTTCCAACAACCCTGCCAGCAGCCCCAACCACAGCCACACAGGGCCAGAGAGAATTGGACACTTTGCCTCCCCACCCCGCTGCTACCCCCGATATCCCCCCAGACGCAGCACCCTTAAAAAACCAAGCCGCCCTTCCTTGGGCATGACTTCCCTGGCCCATTTTTCCAGACCACGGGACCTCACCGGGAGCTCCCCCCAATAAATGCTTGGTTTGTACCAGCCCCTTGTCCTGTGCTTCTTTCAGTATCTCCAAACATTACAGTTATTAAAAGGATCATAGGGATATACAGCATCTTCCTGAATTATGCCATTATGTGAATAATAATAAAATCCATACTCTTTGGTGTCAGCCAAAATGTGGTCAAAAGTTGAATGTTTATACTCCAAGTTTATACACCCTTTCATGGCAATGATGCCAACAGGGTTTCATCTTGCATGCCAGTTGTAATTGATTAATATTGGCAGCTTGTATTGAATTAGGCATCACAATGAGACAGGAGATAGCTAGAGAAAGGCTAGGCAGGTAGACAGGCAGGTCCTCTGGTAACTATGTAGCAAACTTCCAGCAGGCCTCTCAGGCTCAGCATTGGCAAATAAGCTCCCTGTGAGACTCCCAAGTTAGAGTCTCAAAAAACAACCTATCAGCTCTCTGCCAAGTACCGACCAATCAGCTCACCATTAGGCCTCTACCTCCTGCTGATTTGTCCTTAGTGCTGACCAATCAGCTCACAGCTAGTGCTAGCTGATTGGCTTGGTCTTAGCTATACAAGCACCAGGTTTCAGCCCCAAACTGGCAAAACCCTTCAGGTGCCCTCCCACTGTCCTCTTTTCTGTCCTCTCAGTATATCCTACTTTCTCACTTTATGGCTGTCCGTGTTCTTCATTCTTCCTGGAACAAGACAAGAACCTCGACCTGAAGAGCTGCAGAAGGTCACTGGACTCGAAGAACCATGCACCCCAGAGGCTGGCTTGCCAGCCGACAGAGTCGGCTGAACCAGAAGAGCTGCTGGAAGAAGACGAGACTCTGAAGTTGAGACACTCTGGGGGATGCGATTGCCAGCACACCAAACCAGCAACACTTTCAGGGCTTGGCTTGCCAGCCCATCAGAGCCAATACTCTGAGGGCTAGGCTTGCCAGCCCACCAAATCGGCAACACTCTCAAGGCATGGCTTGCCAGCCCATTAGAGCCAATGCTTCTAGGCTTACCAGCCCCTCAAGACGACCCTCTCTGGGGCTTGGCTGGCCGACCCATTGAACTGACACTCTCGAAGCCCAGGCTAACCTGAAAAATCCGTATCAACAAGAAAGTATATCATAGTCAACCCATAATGTCAGCCATGAGCAAGGGTATGGCAGAGTGGTATGCATGCCATCCCTGGGCAGTTGATGGAGTTATGGAGTTTATGTTAAAATATATGTAATTTGAGTCTTGACAGTTGTATTAACAACTTGGTGATTTGGGACATGTCACTTAACTTCTCCAAGACTTAACTTCTCCAAACAGTTATTATCTTGAGCAGCTCTGAGAATCACTTAGGTAATTTATGCAAGAATACTCAGTAGAGTACTGTGTTCTTAACAGATGTTTTTAAAAAGTTTTCATTCATAATTGCCAAACTTGGAAGCAGTCAAGACGACCTTCAAGAGATGAATGGAGACACAAACTTGGTATATCTCGACAATGGAATATTATCTAGTGATAAAAATAAATGAGCTATGAAGTCATGAAAAAATATGGAAGATCCCCCAATGCATATTATTAAGTGAAAGGAGCCAATCAGAAAAGACTGCATACTGTTTGCTTCTATTTATGGGACAGTTTAGAAGAGGCACAATTATGGAGACAGTAAAAAGATCAGTGGCTGCCAGGGGTTGGGAGGAAGGGAGGAATGAGTAGGTAGAGTACAGAGGATTTTTAGGGAAATGAAACTATTCTTTTCAATATTACAATGGTAGATACATGTCATTAGATGTTTACAACACTAAGAATGAGCCCTAATGTAAACTGTGGGCTTAAGGTGGTAATGGTGTGTCAGTGTAGGTTCATTGATTGTAACAAATGTACTATTGTAGTGCAGGATGTTGATAGGTGAGGAGGTTGTGTGTGGGGGAGTTTATGTGATACGTGAGTAACCTCTTATGCTCAATTTGTTGTGAACTTAAAACTTCTTTAGAAATAAAGCTTACTAAGTTTTACAAAGTCGATTCCCCCCGAATTTATTGAAGTAAAATTGACAAAAATTGTATATATTTCAGTTGCACAACATGTTGATTTGATATACATTGCAAAATGATTAGCATAATGAAACTAATTGACATATTCTTTATTCCACATAGTTACGTGTGTGTGTGTGATGAGAACACTTGAGATCTATTCTCTCAACTAATGTCAAGCATACAAGTATTGGTAACTATAGTTACCATGCTATACATTAGATCCCCAGAATTTATGTCTTTTATAACTAACACTGTATCTTTTGACCAACATCTCCCCATTCCTACCTGTTCTAACCCATCTGTCACTGGAAACTACCATTCTACTCTCTGCTTCTATAAATTTGACTTTTTAAGATTTCTCATATAAGTGAGATCATGCAATATTTGTCTATCTGTATCTCATTTCATTTGTATAATGTTCTCCAGGTTCATTATGTTGTCAAAATTACACAATTTCCTACATTTTTTATGACTGAATACTATACCAATTTTTGTGTGTATAATCACACTTTAAAAATTAACTTATCCATCAATGAACACTTACGTTGTGTCCATATTTTGGCTATTGTGATTAGTACTGCAATGAACATAGAAGTGCAGCTATCTCTTCAACATACTGATTTCATTTCCTTTGGATATATACCTGGAAGTTGAATTGCTGAATATATTATAATTCTATATTTTATTTTTTGAGGAACCTCCAAATTGTTTTTCATAACGACTATACCAACGTACAACACACCAATAGTATACAAAGGTTACTTTTTCTCCATATCCTCATCAACAAATATCTCTCTCCTTTTAAAAAATATATATATATTTCCATTTTTATTTTAGATTTGGAGGATATATGTTTGTTACATAGACATATTGTGTGGTTGTGGAGATTGGGTCTCAGTTGGCCCATTCCCCAGATAATGAACATTGTACCCCAAAGGCAATTATGAACTTTAACCTTTCTCTCCACCTCCCCCCTTATTGGTGTCCCCAGTGCCTATTATTTCTATCTTTGTGGTCATTTGGCTCCCACATATGAGTGAGAACATGCATTGTCTGGTTTTCTGTTTCTGAGTCAGTTCAATTAGGACGATGATTTCCACCTCCATTCATGTTGCTACAAAGGAGATGACTTCATTTTTTTTTTATGACTGCATAGTATTCCATGGTGTATGTATAACACTTTTCTTTATCCAGTCAATTGTTTTTGGACACTTAGAAGGGCATTATATGCTGAAACTATTTTGAACCTTTGAATATATCTAAGTAGGTGAATGAATCAATCAACAGAGTTCAGGGAATAAAAGTGAATTACATTAGAGATGAGTTGTGGATATCAGTGGACTGTGCATAAATGGATTTAATAACTAGGTAGAGATATTAGATAGGGAATCAAATGGAAAATGATCCAGAGATGAATGTATCAGGAAGAGACAGCCAAACTGCCAGGTGTTGGAACGGGCTGCTGTTTGGATGGTTAAAGGATACAGTAGAAGATACCACCTCTGAGTTTACCTCTTTCTTTGTATAACAGCCCCGAGATTCACATCACTTAGAACATGTGAAAATGTGTCGGCTATCAGAGCCCTTCCACCATAGTTCCATCTACAATTCAACTAACCTGTATAATTCCAAAAGCAACATAAATAATGTAAATATGTTTATTCTTGAAGTAATTAATAGAACAGGAACCTAGTTATGGAGCCTAGTTATGGAGAAGAGTCAATAAGGAGGCAGACAAAGCTTACCTTGCCCCTGGTGAAAGATATGAAAACTCAGGAAGAGGAGCCTTCAGCTTTGAAATAGGTATGAGACTCAGAATCCTGAGTGTGAGATGATGCTCAGGTCAGGACGAGGTCTATTGACTGGAGGGGCTCAGGCTGTAAACTGTCTACTAAAATAGAGGAAATATCTGCTTCTGTCTGGATACCATCTTTAAGCTAAGAGGAGAATTAGAAATTAGCATATAAGATCTTGTAATTGGAACACAATGATAAACTGCTTGGTCCTTACCCTCAAGGAGAGAGATGGGTTAAATGTACTACATGCTATTCTACACTGGGTGCTATACAATAGAGAAATGAATAATAAACTATGGTAACACAGAAAAGCACTCAATTTTGAAAAGTGTCATATGCCATTTTGATTCACAAAAGAAAAGACTTTTCCTGACTTCCAGGCTTTCCCTGCCAACCAGAGCAGTGAAATTTAACAATTCCATTGTTCAATGGAGTCAATACCATGCTCTTATTGAAGTTGGATGAATTCAAGTTTAAGCTGTACCACTTATAAGCATAAATGTGGGCAAATCATCTGATCTCTTGGAAACTCCTTCAAAAATTTTTGTAGGTAAAATGGAGCTAATAAAAATATCTACTTCATTAGTCCTGTCCTGGCAGAGTAGTGTCTACTTAAATTCTATTTAACAATGTTGGTGGGAGGATCACTTGGAACAATGGCTGTAAGAGCACTTTGAAAATGATAAAGCACTATAAAAATGTAAGTCATTGATGCTATTAAATTATATTATTTAATTTTCAGCATAAGTAATTAGGTTTTCTGATTCTTAAGTTCTAGAAGAGAAAATTTTTATTTCTGCCATTTCTGTTTTTTTAATAAAAATATGATGCCTAATGCTATGCTCTGAACAAGGAATCTATTTAGTAAACATCTTGGACTGAGGAATGATTTCCTTTGTCTTTACCTCTCTGAGATCAATAGGACAACAGATTGCAGACTGTTTACAGACATGAGCTACTTCTATGTCACATGTCAATATACAGACACTGACCAGGCACAGTAGCTCATGCCTATAATCCCAGTACTTTGGTAGACCGAGGTGAGAGGATTGCCTGAGTCCATGGGTTCGAGACCAGCCTGGGCAACTTGGAGAGGTCTCATCTCTACAATAAATAATAATAAAAAAATTAACCAGATGTGGTGGCACATGCCTGTAATTCCACCTACTTGAAAGGCTGAGGCGGGAGGATCACCTGAGCTCAGCAGACTGAGGCTGTGGTGGCCTTGAGCATGCCACTGCACTCCAGTCTGGGCGACAGAGTGAGACTCTGATTCAAATGTGTACACACACACACACACACACACACACACACACACACGCACGCACACGCGCGCAGACACAATCTAGTGTTTTTAGTCAAGAGTGAAAAATTGGTATAATATATATTATACATAGCATGCAATATATACAAACATATTTGAATAAAACTCTGATGTCTTCTCTACAGTGCTATATAGTGCAAAAAATGATCCAAGTTATGCCAAACTATATGTAGTCTTGAACAGAGCCAACTTGAATCTTTTTCTTGATCATATTTGTTTTTGTGAACATATTTCTTCATATTATATGCATGGACTATATTTCTTAATTTGCCAGTCAATTAAAATGTGCTTTGATAAAGAGTAAAAAAGAGTCAGCATTATCTCTGAGGACAAATGTGCATTCCTTAATGTAGCAGTCTATTTTAAACGTGGTTTGATTAACGCCAAATCCTCAGAAGATACATTTAAGGAAAAAACAGGCAGGGTGATCAGACTAGAAATTCTTGTTAAAAAAGATCAGTTCCTGTTTTATTTCAACCATCTATCTTTGTAGTTGGTAATGTTTTCATACCTTTACAAGATTTTATAAATGAAGCACTTCTGATATCTTTTCAAAAGATGTTTAATAAAGTGGTGGAAACAACAATTTTTTTGCTATTAATGATAACTGGGAATAGTTTGCAGAGAATAGGAAAATTACTGCCCTTCAAATTTGCTAAGTAGGGATAAATGGTTAAATTCAATTTTTTTCATAACTGTATTTCATTTGAACACAAATCTCTCCCTTCCCCCATTCTTGCCTTTCATAAAATAAATATGAGTCAAGACTGGTGCTACAAAGAGCAGCACACTAAAGAAAGAACAGTGAGGCATTATTTTTGGTTGTAGGGAGTCCCTTACAGTGGGAAAACAATAAACTCTGAATCTGAAAACCAGGATCAAATTTCTATCTTCATGTTGTAATTGGATCCTAGGGAAAGTTACTTAAGCATTAGAAGTTTAATGATCTTAATTTTTCTATCTTCAAGGTAGAGAATAATAAAATCTTCCATTCTTTTACAAGCGTGTGTGTAAAATTGAAAAGAGATCATTATAAATATCATCGTTAACATTTTTGAGTGCTTCCTGTTCCTCAAAAATAAATGCAACATATGTAGTATGTATTAGAGATCCACTAATGAATACAACAGCCCATGTATAGTAAGGTATGCACTATCTGCTTTTTGTGGTCAAGGAAACAGACTGTCAGGGAAGTTGATAGATTTGCCCAAGGCTAAAAGACAATAAATGGTACAGCCGCAATGAGAATTCAAGCAAATTCTAAAGTCTGTGCCATTAACCACTACACAATACTACCTCATATGATCATAGATATAAATACACTCAGAAAAATCATAAAACACTAAGCAAATGAATGTGGATGACTATTCACAATTTGAGTAGGAGCTTAGGATGAGATAAACTACCTAGCAATATGACTTGCTAGATAGTGTTTAGAATGTTAGTGTCGATCTTGATATTTGTCATTGTTAAAATCTCACAAGAAAGGAGACCTCTTTGCCAGTTCCAACCCCATAAAGTTATAGAGAGATGTGTAATACTATCTTCTTACCTCATTTGTCTCTTTATTTCCCTGTTCCCTTTCCACCTTCTCTGTGCCAGGCACTACACTAAGTTTTCAGAGCATGATGAGATAGCTATTATTTCTGGAATGGCTCATAGTCCAATGAGGCTCATTCCCTTTGGAGGTGATAATGCTAAGTCTTTAACTGATGACACATACTCCTCAATTCTGGATTTTTATTGACCATATACTTTTTCATTTTTTATCACACATTCCTAAGATATTTGTAATAAAATGTAAGATGGATAAATACAATGAAATTAAATATTTCATAATCTATATTTGATCAAAATCCATACACCCATTTGAACAAATAATGTTCAAAAGTCATGCTTAAGAAATAATTTTTAACAGGAATGAATTCATTGATTCTAATGCTAAGAACTTTTTGAAGAAAACCTGTCTCAAAGTGGTAGTCATTGACTATAGAATTTTTTTTCTACTTTTTCTGATAGAAGGTTTCTGCAAATGTCACTGAAAAAACAATATCAGAGCAATGAAGGGTTAGCTGTCAATTCAAATTAATAATAATTTTCAAAAATCCAGTAAAGCCATCAGTTGATAGAAACACAATATATGATGCATCATATATTTATGGAGTGAGATTCAATGTAAGGGTGGATAACATAGCTTTTTACATAAACAGCATGTTGATTTAATAAGCATGTACAGTGGGTGAATCTCCTATGAAACCATACTATATATTTTCCATCCAGGCATTATACTTAGCAGAGTAGAAAAACGGTTATGGGGCAACGCCTTTGAGTCCCCTTCCACTGTGGGAGCTTTTCGGTCCTCTTAATAAATCCTGCTTTAAAAAAAAAAATTGGGGAAAGCTTCTTCTATCTTTAAAGTAAATACATTCTGTTAAATTTGTCTAAGAGAAAAAGGTTGAGGTGCAATTTACAGGTTGCTTTTAGAGACTGATGATGAATTTCCTGGAGTTGTCTACCTACTATAAATAATAATAAGTTATAATGTTAGCCCTTTAGAGTCATGAAGTCTTAATAAAAAGGAAAGCCACTGGAGATGAGAGTGTTGACAAGGAAGGGTCATACAGAAATTTCTTGTGTGATAGCAATGTCCTATGCCTTGATAGGGCTGGAATGTATGTATGCATTTGTCAAAAATGATTGGACTATGCATTTAAGTTCTGTACATTTCACTTGATATAATTATAACTCAATAAAAATTTAAGTAAATTTTTAAATGTGTAAATGATAGTGAAGGGAAATAATTCTTGCTTCCTTCTCAAGACCATTGTTTGTACCTTATTTAGACCCTCTGTCTCACACTGTGTTAAGTCACTTCAAGACAACTGAATATCAGTCTGTTGCTCTGAACAGTGGCCCAATGTCTTATGTCATACCATATTTTACAGTTGAGATGGCATGTGTGCTCACATGTGTTCACATTGTTTGTATGTACATGAATGTTCCCCATTTCGACCCTGAGCCTCAATTTCTCCTTCTACATAAAGGGAATAGTAATATTTGCTTTCTCAATAAAAAATAAAATAAAATAAAATAAAATAACAACAACAACAACAACAGCAAAAATGTTGGTTTGGTTCAGTAAGACCATGGATTTGAAAGAGCTTCAAACACTATTTCACTAATGATCTGCATTCAAATTATTTTTTATCTGACTCAAGGAGGAGGATGGAAGTGAGGAGTCACGCACCCCTAGATTATCTATTAACTTTCTTTTCCTCAAAACTCCCAGGGTTTCTCAGTTACTTCTTTAGTAAGTAATGCCATTTCTGGATGTTGCGTCTTTCTTCACAATCATTCAAAAGGAGGAGCCCTATCACCTCCTGAATACATATTAATCAACTATCTACAATGTCCCATTTCCCACAAAGACTCTGGAGACATAATATTTTTTTTTTCTGAGTCAATAATATAGTTTGGTTCTTGAGGAAACTAGGCTAAAAATCAACCCTACTGAGATGAGCTGTGTGGTCACTTTATACTAGCTCCAAGTGTCTTTTCTGCACTGCACATGTGCCCCAAACCTTTATAAGATGAATGAGTTCCTCATCTATGGAAAGGAAAGAATTTCCAAAACTTTTGTCTTCTAAGTCTGATCTCAGTCTGCTAAAAGGGGTGGAGTAAATGCTTTCAAACAAAGAGAGCACTGGGGGTCGTACCCCAGTTCTCCAGAAGTATTTGAGTTTCTAGCATGTGGGAATTTCATTTGGAATATCCTTTCCAGTAACAACTTTCTCTCCATGAATATATATTCTGTAAAGGATTTTCTTTTGTATACCTGTACAGCAACTCTGATAGTTTTAGACTGGTACGTGGAAATTTAGTGCACTTACTCTTGGGGGGTAATTGGAAGAGAGTAATATAGGGATTGGAAATATCAAAAAGGGGATCAACATAGAAAAAGAGCAGAAGTGTTTTGCTTGTTCATTTTTTACAACAAAATCTTGGGTGAGCTAAAGGTTGCAGAAACATCTTAGAGAGAGAGCCCTAAGGCTAAGAACAGAAACTGACTTGAACTTCTCAGTAACTGAGCTCAAAATATAACTCTGGGTTTCTAAAGTGTGCCCAGCTACTTACCAGTCACCCATAATTTTTTCCACTTAAAGTATCCATAGTTCCTAGGTGTTTTTGAAGAATCATACAAATAATCTAGTAATAAAAACAGAAATACATTAACATTTGTAAGAAGGTAAGACACATAAACAAATGCCTCTTGCTCTGTATCATGCACACAAAATAAATGTACAAGGCTATCCTAGAAGCTGCAAGGGAGTTAGACCTTGAAAACTTTCAAGAGGTAGTAACTGAAAATTAATTGCACAAAAGCCATTAATTTTAACTTAAGATGTATCAAATATCATTGGTACTATCTATATTGAGTGTTCTGTTATTACTGCTTTATTTTAGTAAATATAAAAATTAAGCTTTTCATAGGTCTTACACCTGATCTCATTCCCTCTAAGTCTTTATTTTATGTAATGTCTTAAGTTCTTAAAATATGCACCGTCCTTCTAGGACACTTTCCAGAAACCTAATATGAATATTTGGAAAGTAAGGATTGTGTTGCATTATGAAAAATATGTCTTATTGTTATTGTGTGGGCAGAAGCAAGAATTCCATAGTATGATGAATATGAAAGAAATTATAGGATATACTTCTCTTTGCCCTCAGTTTCCTTATCTGTGAAATCTGTGCATATGAAGAAAGGTGATGACTTTAATAGTTCTTAAGCCTCTTCTACCTCTACCTTCTCACTATTCATATTTCTCACGGCTCCAAGCACAAGGAGGCAACTTTAGGGACAAGATTTCCAGTTCTTTCTTAGAAAGATTAAGTTACATCTAAAAGGTGTGAAATCATTTGGAAAAATAAATAATTGTTAGAAAAACAGAAAAAGCAATCCTATTTTTATCTTACTCCATTTACTTTCTTTTTATGAAATCAAATAGTTATGAACTCCTTAGGAAAACATTCAAGACTTCCATGCTATTGCTCTATATAACCTTTCCAACACCCCTCTGTCAACTCATCTTGCAGCAGACAAGTAGCTGGTCCTGATAATATGCTCATCTGTTCTGGTAATATGCCCTACTAGTTACTTATTCACTTTTTCCTCCCATCTAAGAAAGCCCTTTCCTTCTGCCCATAGAAATTGCATCCACTCTTTATGGTCAGGGCTCAAACATCCACTTTCTTAGATCTTTCTAATTAGAACCAATCTTCCTTCTCTTTTATTCTCTAACCATCTTGGGAGCACAACGTATTAAAGTTAAAAGGATTATTTAATTCTTTTTAAAATTAAAACTAAAATAGCATACTTAGCTCTCCATTTTTGCCAAGGGATATGTTACAAGACCTCCAATGGATGCCTAAAATCTTGGATAGTACCGAAGGCCTATGTATATGCTTTTGCTATACATATGTACTTATGATAAAGTTTAATTTATAAATTATGCAAAAAAACTTGTAAATTAGGCACAGTAAGAGATTAACAACAATAACTACTAACAAAATAGGACAATTATGATAATATACTGTAATAAAGTTATGTAAATGTAGTCTCGCTCTTTCTCAAAATATCTTACTTGTACTGTACTCAACTATTTTTTGACTGTGGTTGACCTTAAGTAACTGAGACCACAGAAAATGAAGTCACAGATAAGGCAGAACTATTGTACTTTACTTCTTCTTATGTGGAGAAATTTTTGAGGACACAAATTATGTCCTTTTGTTTATGCTTGTTTGTATTTATTCTTTGCACAAGCATCTAGCAAAATGCTTTCATAATGTCTTAAAAATAGTACCAAAGTAAGGTCAAGAATTTTGAGTTTCTGTTTTAGAATCTTTATCAACTAATTATGTGGTCAAAGACATATTATTTAAACTCTATTAACCTCAATTATCTTGTGTAATATGAGAATCACAACATCCACTCCACATGGAGGATTAAATGCTAAAGAGCTTTTAAAATTCTAAAATACTGTGTTACTTTAAGAATAAAAGTTATTAATGTTGTTCCTATAATTTTATTATTATGGCAGTCATTCGATGATTATTAAATGTGTCTTAAAGAATAAAAAAGCAAAGCTACGCAGATAATAAATGTCATATTTGAGTTCAGTTATAACAGAATGAAATGATTATATACATTTACTTTCTCTCTCCCCAACCTTTATTAAACTAAAATTTAAATAATTTTTTAGTAGCTAAAAGAGCAACATTACAAAGAGAAGCAAGAGCAGACAAGGGATTTCTATAAACTTTCTGAAATTTGAAAGTAAATGAGGGAGTAAGAACTGCCATAGCAGAGCATGGGTCATTATAACCTTTAAACCTGGGGAAGGATATATCAGGAAGAAACCAGAGAATCCTCCCTAGGGTTCCAGGAAGAATCTGCAACTTACAGCAGCTAGGAAGTTATCAGTGAAGAGAAGACAATTTTATAATAAAGAATAAGGACAGTTGGTTAAAATTTGTGTGTAGAGCAGTTATTCTTCATATGCCCTTTATCATCTGTACTCCTGTGGTCAGGAATTAATTCCTTTCCATCCCATTCTCCCTCTATTCCTCTACTTCCAGGAAACCAGATATTTAGACTCTAGGACAGGTCCAGTACTGGTTCGTGGCCTGTTAGAAACCTGTTAGGTGAGAGATGGGCGAGATGAGTTCTGTCTCCTGTCAGATCTTTAGTGACATTAAATGCTCATAGGAGAGCGAATCCTATTGTGAACTAAATATATGAGGGATCTAGGTTGCACACTCCTTCTGAGAATCTAATACCTGATGGCCTCCCCCATCTGTAGAAAAATAGTCTTTCACAAAACTGGTTCCTGATGCCAAAAAGTTTTGGGGCTGCTGCTATAGGGAAACTCTAGACAAAGTCTGCATTTTGTATGGTCATGTAGAACTCCCAGCTTTTTTTTCCTTCCCCGTTCCTGAATGCAAGGAATAAGGCATATATTTTCAAAGTCAGAGGCTGTAGGATTCCTCTCTGGAAAAAATAAAGGAGAGAACCGAATGACAAAACACACAGATAACGGCATATGAAAGTGCTTTAATTGGAGGTGAGGTGAGATGATGGCGGTGTTAAACACACACACACACACACACACACACACACACACACACACACACACACACACAGAAAGAGAGAGAGAGAGAGAGAAATAGCAAAACAAAATGAAGCAGGCAAAAAGTAAACTGTTTGTCATCTCATTTCTTCAAAATGAAGCTCAGAAGTCAAGACCAATTCTTCCCATTTGCCCTCTCCCCACTCAGAGAATCTACAATTTTCTTTTTATTGACTCACACTTAAATAAAAAATGGCGCTTAATGAAGGAGTACCTTCAATTTTAGGAGAAAGGGAGAAAGGAAGAGAGGGAGGGAAGAAGGGGGAAGAGAGAGAGACACTAAAGGAATGTAAAATCTCGAGAAAATTTCAAGTAAAACCATAACTAACATGTTCAGAGAGATAAAAGATAAGATTGAAGTTTTGAAATAAGTATAGGATATAATAAAAGGCCATAATAAGAAAAAGTAAAAACAGTTTTAGTAAATTAAAATTATGATTGCTAAAATAAAAAAAGATGGATTTTTAAAATAAGGTTTTGATAATTCTTCTAAAATTTGAATTAAAAAGTAAATTTGGAAAGTTAGTACAGGAAATAAGAAAATGAGATCACTTGAGGAGATCTAACAACCAACAAATAGGAGTTTAATTGAGATTAGATGTCTGTTTCCCTGAAACTAGGTAGTCACAAAAATAAACATTCCCAGTTAAGGTGACTGACTGAGACTTCTGCTGATTGCAAGACAGTCTCAACTGTAAATCACACATCTGTAACTTGTCGACTCCCTATAAAATCATAAAGCAAAAAACACCCTTCCAAGATCTCGTGATCTAAGACACTCTTCCCATTGTTATAACATGAATAAAACAAATGTTCTCACTTGCTCATTTTTTTTCTGTATCTATGAAGACAAACAAATTAGAAGCGATTAAAGAAGTTGTCATAAAAGTGAGGAATTCAAGTCTCCAGGCCATGTGGACTCCAAGGTGAAAAACCATCTCAATAGGTTAAAAAAAATCCACATTAAGGTTACTGGGAATAAAAAGAAGATCCTAAAAGGCTTCCTCAGAAAACAAAAATCAAGTCACCTACTGTATTTGCTCATTTTGTGCTGTTATCACAAAATTTTTGAGACAGGTTAATTTATAAAGAACAGAAATTTGTTTTTTCTTGGAGGCTATGAAGTCCAAGATCAAGGCACCAACAGGCATCTTGTTTGACAAGGGCCAGATCTCTACTTCCAAGATGATACCTTGAACACTGCATCCTCTGGCAGGGAGGAACATTGTGTCTTCACATGGCAGAAAGCAGAAGGTCAAAAATGTCTGAACTCCATCAAACTATTTTAGAAGGGCATCAGATCTCATTCACAAAAGAGTAGTCCTCATGATCTAATTACCTCTTATTGGCCCCATCTCTTTCTTGAATATTAAAACAGATACACTCAAACCATAGCATCTGCTGAGGACCAAGAGTGATAATGGAATCAGATTTTCAACAGCAACAATGAACTCTAAAAAATAACCAAGAAATGTTTTCAAACTTGTAAAGTAACATACATTTTAACCTGGATATATATACTCAAATTTTTCAGTCAGCTATAAAAGTAGAATTAAAGTGACCGTATTTTTAACACACTATTTAATAGCTACGAGCATTCACTAGTAATTAGAGAGTGCAATTCAGAAAAATAAGGAACTAAATAAAGAAGAATGTGTATGATTCAGGAAATAGGGTATCTCCCCCAGAAAAGCGGTAACAAGAAGGCTTAGAATGACAGAAATATAGTCAGTTAGTTATACGGGAGCAGGAAAACAGAGAGCTCTGAAGAAGGACCACTGTATAGAAAAATAAAATCATAGATTATCTATCTATTTATTTATTTTTGAGTCAGTCTAACTCTGTCGCCTAGGCTGGAGTGCAGCGGCACGCACACGGCCACCCCAGCATCGACCTGCTGGGTTCAGACGATCCTTCTGCTTCAGCCTTCAAAACAGCCAGAATTACAGGCATGCGCTACACGCATGGCTAATTATTTGATATATTATAGAGGCAAGGTCTCACCAAGTTACCCAGACTGGTCTCGAATCCCCGGGCTCAAGCAATCCTCTTGTCTCAGCTACCCAAAGTGCTGGGATTACAGGCTTGAGCCACCGCACCTGGTCAGATTGTTTAGTTAAAAAATAAATGTGGTAGTTGAAAAAGCCTGTTTAAGCATTTCTGAAGAATTGGTGATAAATATATAGAAAATATATTTACTCATTAGTAAAAATGACAATTTATTAAAATAATATATGAGAAATTAATCATAGTTTCAGCTATCAGGATGGCTGAGGCAGAAGGATCGCCAAAGCCCAGCAGGTGAATGCTGGGGTGGCTATCAGTGCATCACCGCACTCCAGACTGGGCGACAAAGTGAGACTTCAACTCAAATGTATATATATATATATACTATTTGAGATAAAAGTGAACGGTACCTACTTTTCTACTTATTGTATTTTTATTAAACTCTTGACTTGATTTAACCAAAGGCTGTGACAAGATAGGCAAGGAAAAATATATATGGAAGTTAGCCAGAACCACATCTATGATAACAGAAGTAAAAAATGAAAGTAAATAGAAGTAAAAAATGTCTAAAATGGATAAATCAAGAAATGGTAACAGAAGCAATTTGTTTAGATATAGAGAGATCAATATTGGGAAAAACAGGAGAATAGTTCCAATATGTGCAAGTCTGAAAGTTGGGGGAGAGATGAGGCAGGGTATAACTTCTTTTTTCTTTTTTTCCACTTTTCATCTTTTCAGTACTGTTTAACTTCTTAAATCATGTCATGTGGCAATTCTATGATAATAAAAATGAATTCAGAAAAATTGAAATAAAAATGTTCCATATTTGGAAGCAAAAAATATATAGCTGCAAAACTTGGTCATTAAACTAGGGCTTCCTTCAGCCTCTTCACACTACACGAGCCGTGGATTATGTGCACAGAAGCAATGACTGCACAGGCCATTAAGCATTTTTGAGTTTAAATAAATCTTCCACAATTGGAAACTCCATGCAGTGGGAAGTAAATTGTTAAAGGTTATTGCATCAAAGAACCTGAAAGTTCTAATTAGTACAGTTCATCCTGGGTATGTGGCAAGAGTTTCTCCCTTTTGTATTTTTTCTATTTTGATTTTTAGAAAATTAGAAGACAATTAAATGCTCAAAAATAATAATACTGCCGTAAGTCAAAATAACATGACAGTTTGGAAATGGTTAAAAAAACCTCTTGGCTGTGCTTATATCTGGGAGAGAAGAACAGTGAAGGAAACTGCTATTTACTGAGCATTTACTATGCATCAGGCTTATTCATGCAACTCATTCTGTCATCACAACAGTTTTGTAAGAAAAATTACCATACTCTTTTTAGAGATGAAGTCACAGAGCACCAGAGAGGTTAATGACCTGCCTCAATTCACAAACTGTCCGTGATAGTGCTGGTATTGTTTTCAGACCTCAAAGTACTCTCAACCACCCGGTAATGCTAGCTAACTTTCAGCTGTGTGTGTGTGTGTGTGTGTGTGTGTGTGTGTGTGTGTGTGTGTGTGTGTGTGTGTGTGTGTGTGTGTTTTCTTTCATTCTTTAACCCAATATGCTCTAACTGGGGTCCAGCAGCCACAGTGGTGCCTCAAATGGGCTACTGCTATGCCAAGATACTGATCTCCTGAGACGTCCAAGATGCAGGGAAAGTGGAGAGCCTGGCCCCTGTTGCTCAAGTGCTCCACACAAGTGTCATTATATATTTACATCATAATGTGAACAAATTTGAAGATACAGCTTTATGAAACAGCAAATCAGTCCCCTCCACTTCAATTTTCAAGATATCTCTGCTCAAAATTTCAGAAACCACTTGGAAAGAGCATTGTATTGGTCAGGTAATTATTTATTGAAATAAAAATTTCTGATTTAAGGAGGGCCATACATATCAACTATTTCAATACTCTCATTTTTCAGACAACACAGTGGGTCTAGACAGACAAGATAACCTAACCTAGAGAGGAAGTGCTCCTCCTTCAGTTGGTTTTCCTCTGAGGAAGTAGGAGTCAGTGGTGTTGAAGTTGTGCTCCAATCTGCTCACTATGGCTCTGACCACATGGCATCACAGTGGATGGTTGCTGGTATCTTTCCTCTTAAACAGGGAGCTTTATGAGAAGAACCAACTCTTATTTATATTTGTGTACCCAGCACTAGAACAGAGTCTGATACATAGCAGGCACTTGATATTGGTTAAATAACTAACTAACTAACTAAATGTTGTGTTCATGGGATCCGAACTCAACTTTTATTTCCCCAACTTGCTAGCTGTCTGATCTCAAACAAGTCATTGGCAAATTGGGATAAAGGACCTATATCTCAGGGAAGTATGAGGATTACATGAGGTTATAACAATAGTGATACAACAACAATAGCAGCTAGTATTTAGTGATAATTTCCTATGTGCCAGACAAAGTCACAAATGTTTTTGCAAGTCTTAGCTCATTTAATTAAAATACATTTATATTACTGCATTCATATAAATAGTCCATGTATGTGGCCAACGATTTGAGTTCCTTCTCTAGTGTATTTTCTACTGCATTAGAATTCAGTGTGGGGTATATTTGGTTTCCATTTCTGGTACTGCTCTGGAAGCAGGTGGAAAGGAGCAGATGAATTAGACCAAGACCAAGAGTTAGACTTTTATCCTGGAATTCTGTGAAAAGAGCACTGGAGGATAGAAGAAGTAATGGGAGATCACATTTCTTATAATGGTTGGCTCTATCTGCCTTAAGAAAGAGAGAAAATTAGTATTCTCCTAATAGACAGAATGTCACAGAAAAGTTCAACCTTCTTCATAATACTGTAATTAGTATTTCATATACTATAATTTTACTCTTGATGAGATAAGCACTTTCTGAAGAAATTTCAATATCTATATTGCTAGTGCTAGCAAAAAAAGCAATTTAAAATGACACATTTTAATACATAATAGCTGCCCCAACCTTTTGATGTAGCAGCATGAATATCAAATTCTCTGGGAGAGAATGAGGTTTGAGGTGCCTTCAAGGGGTTGGTGTCTTTATATGAAGGCAGCACGTGTCCACTGAATGGAGCCAACCTGAGCCCGCTGGGTCTTTTGCTGATCAGACTGGTGAGAAAGTTCCCTTAAGCTAATCTTGTCATAACTCAAACAGACTTAACCACAGGACATGTCAAGAGCCCAGTGGCATTGCTTGTAGGTAAGCAAGAAGAAGAGCACTAATAATTTTGAGTCACCTACTGTGTGCTAGGTGTTGTGCTTTACAGATAGTATATCATGAATCCTCATTCTAGAGGTGAGCATGAAAATCAGTGCTCAAAAGGGCAAAGTTACCACTGCATATGTAAGACCAGTAGGTGTTAACCCACATCTCCTAATAGAAAATCCATTTTCTGAACATTGCAATAAGCTACCCCCTTAAACATGTTGTTTATCAAATAATTCCTTGCTAAGTGATGTGGTCCCCTAGCTACATTCACTGAGGATAAGTCACTGAAAAGAAAAAGAGCAGACACCAGAATTTTCCAGTGTATTCAAATAGCACTGATAAGGATACATGCTCCCTGAAAATATCCTAGCTGATAAGGCAGCCAGCGGCTGGAATAAAGAAATGTTATCTTTGACATGTTATCTTTTCTGTGGCCTTCGGGTTAAGACTGCCTGCAGTGACCATGGCAGAAGAAGTTGGTAATTACAAATGCTCACAAACATCCTCAACACATAACTTTTTTGAAAAGAAAAGCATAATGATATTGCTTTGGCATTGTATTATCTTCCTATGTGTTGTTATTTCAACAGATAACTTTGATCATTTTCCAAACAGCCATCAGAAATGTACAAATTGAGGTATCTACTGAGAACCGCATGTTGGGGGTAATTAAACTAGGTTTCCTCCACTTGGATGGTGCCCCTGACCATTGCTCATGATTACTATCCCTGCCTGGACAGCACAAATACCACTATTATTTTTGAGGTTTGTATGAGGAGGAAGAAGAAGAATGAGAAGAAAAGAGAACTGGGAAAAGGATGAGGAAGGAAGATGAAGTTATATGTTAGCTACTATGTTTTGTTCATTTATGTGCCCAGTGTGTAGCACGTTTGCTGGCAAATATTTGATTCCCAATAAGGAATTATCAAATGCATGGAAGAGTTTATGAGTGGGCGGAGGGCCGAAAATTAAGAACTACCCACATGTATTAGTTTGTTAGGGCTGCCACAACAAAATACTAGAGACGGGCAACTTAAACAACAGAAATGCATTTTCTCACAGTTCTGAAAACTGCAAGTTTAAGCTCAAGATTCCAGTTAGGTTGGTTTCTCCTGAGGCCACTCTCCTGGGTTTGTAGATGCCCTACCTCTTGATACTCATATGGACTCTTTCTCTGTGTGCACACATCACTGATGTCTCCACTTCTTTCAAGGACACAGGGCCTCTTGGATTATGACCCCACACTTATGACTTCATTGAACCTTATTTACCGCCTTAAAGTCCTTATCTCCAAGTACAATCACATTGGGGGGCATGAATCCAATTCATGAATTTTTGGGAAAAAAATTCAGACCACAATACCACATAATTCAATTCTAATATAAATTCTTTCTTTGTCATGAATTATTTCCTAAAGTTACTATCTCTTTCCTTTGGGCTTCCCTAGCACATTTTAAATATCTATGGTAGAGCTTTATCAGTTTGCTTTTTTATATATATATATATAGCAGAAACCTCTTAGTTGATCTCTTTGCCTTTGTTATTACTCTCATTCTCTCTCTCTCATTCTGCATAGCTATCAACGTGAACTTTCTAAAATGCTCAAGAAATATTGTTACTCCTCAGCTTTAAACTTATCAATGAGTTTGTGAATGTAAGTACAACTTAGGATGGGTTTAAATTTACTGCACAATCTGCAGCCCTGTCTACATAATAAAAGTTGTCTTCCAAATCTCTCATTATATATCGCCCTTTGGCCCTTCCCTGCCAAAGGAGCCTCTACTGTTTCAGATGTTTTGACTGTAACTATATCGTCCTTGATATCCATGAATTCCTGGTTCAGAGTTCTACCTGTTTTGCTGCAGGGACCCATGGACATATACATACTCCTCAAACTCATCAAGGTTATAAACATCCTCTGCTCTCTCCACTGTTATTCTTTTCTTTGTGCTTTCAAATGTTCATTCTATTTTAAAGCATGCCTTATATGGGGATCATAATAAGATATATCTATGAATAATTATACACATTAAGTCACTGACAGAGCAGTTACAATAGACAATAATCATGGTGTAGCTCCAATCAGACAAATGTTATTAGATAACAATGGTAAACTCTGGAAAAGAAAATGCTGAAGGCACATGAAAGCAACCAAAAGGAATCAGAAATGATTGGGTAATATTTATTTTTGAGCCAACTTTTTTGGTTTTTTAATCTAATTCAGGCCCCAGTTGCCCCACAATAAATAGGTAAAAAGTTGGAAAACATTGAAGAACCAGTAGAGAGATGTAAATGTGATGACTAGTGTAAAAGCAAAGGAGAAAATAGAAGGAAGGAGAAAGCCAGTGAAGGGAAATGCTAAATTATACACATAAACTAAGCCCAAATTTCTGTCTAACCTTTGAACTGTGCAGGCATAGGGTGAATCCAAGCATCCTAAATGAGTAAAAGAAGCATTAAGAGAAACTTCAGTTGATGCATACTAGAGGAATGCCAAAGTTTGGAGTTTAGTTCAGCCAAGTTAATTGTCTGTCAAAGAAATAAATGAACACACTTTAAATAAATATATTCAAAGAAACATAACAGAATCCACAGTGTCTATGATATATGAACCATAATATTTGAGGCACATTGCTGGGAAGCAAGGGAAGACCAAAATACAGCATCGAAAAAACAACAACTACAGCCTCCTCAAAATAAGTCTGAAAACAAAGAAATACTAGGTAAATAAAAATTGTCAAGATTTGTCTCCAGCAGACCAACACTGCAGGAAATATTAAAGCGAGACTTTCAAGACAGAAGTAACACTACAACAGATGGAAAACTCATGAAGGTATGCAAAACACTGTAAATGGCAAAATGTGAGTAAATATAAAAGACTGCATTTCCTTTAAAATGTAAGTAACTGCTTAAATAAAGACATGATAACATTGGATTATGGAGTTTATAACATATATAGATTCAATACATATCCCTATATGGGAATCATAATAAGATGCATACAAGAGGAAAGTCAAAGTTTGGAGTTTTTGTCCAGTCAAGTTAATTGTCTATCAAATAAATAAATAAACTCTAAATAAATATATTCAAAGAAATAACAGAATTTACAGCCTCTACAATATATGAACTCTAGCATGGAGAAATGAAAGTATTCAATAGAATTACAGGGTTTTTACATTATGTGGTACAAGTTTAACTCTAACTAGACTGTAAAATGTGAAGGATGCATATTTTAATTTCTAGAGCAATCATTAAAAAACAAAGTGATCTAGTTAATAAGTTAATAAATTAATTAAAATTAAGTTCTAAAATAATATTTAATTAACACAACAGAAGATAGAAAAGAAAAATAAACAAAAAATACATGGGGTAAATAATAAAATGGTAGACATAAATTCAAACATATCGGTGTTATTTTAAATTAAAATCATGGTATATTAAATAGATAAGTAATATGTTTAAATTTTATTTACTATATGTTCAAAACCAGTATAGCATTGTATCCCATAAACATACACAATTATTACTTGTCAACTAAAAATACATTAATAAAACTATAAATCAATAAAAAAACTAAAAACTGAAAATAAAAGAGAGTGGTATTGGTGGGGCACAAGACAAGGTCTAATCATTTAAGAAAACAGGGTTCCTTTGACACATGATAATTATTCCATCAGCAAAACACTCTATGGCTCAATAAAATTGGAATTCCAGCTAAATTCAAGTAAATGTTTGTTTATTGGAAAGGTTTCAGCTTGTAATTTTAAATGTGCTAATATTGATAAACCAAACTTATTTGGTCATTGTCTCTTTATATTTTTAATTTAATATAGTATTAATAGAACGTATGACAAGCCTAATGTCCTCCAGAGCACATTTGGAGAATTGGTGTCTAAGACTCCTCACCATCTGTCTCTGTGCTGTGGAGATTTGTACCACCTGTAAGTTGGCAGGTGTCATGCTGAAGAATGGAAGGACTTTATCTAGCTCTTTGGAGGAGATATGACTAAATATAGTGACAGAAAACTTTTCATTGTTATAGATGTTTAATAATTTTGAAACCCTGCTAGTTATTATCATCGTTTCATCTTCCCAATGACCTGCTGAAGAAAAGGAAGATATCTCTTGTGCTTCTACCACTACTAACATCCAGCCCCAAGTGGGATTTCAAGAGGTCGGGCTGCAGGAATTATGTGGGAGCACCAATCTGAGTGACTTTGAATGTTTGAATAGACATGACTTCCCTAAGAATTATTTGCCTGATGCTCCTGCCCACCCCAGGAATAGCTCTGTCTAATCAATAAAAACAGTATTTATTATTCAGGCATGGGCAAGTTAGTCAAATGTCCTAAGGAATCTTGGATTCTTTCTCTTTTAGAAGTGGAATTTAAAATATGCCAGTATTCTTTAGAACGAAATTAATTTAAATTACATATATAAAGAAAGGGATAGAATACACATATCTTGATCTCTTCCTAACGTTCATCATACTACATATTTCTCTTTTTGAAAACCTATTGCAAAATAAACTTAAGATATAAATATACTTTTTAATACAGTAAAACTAAGACTTACAAACTTTAAATATCTGGACCAATAAAATTGGGAACAGCTGCAGTTGGCATTGGAGCTCAGGTCTTGATGCCAAAGCCCACACAGCTTGACGCAGAGCAGGTGAGGAACACATTTAAGTTTTTTTCTCGTCTCCTTCCCTTTGGCGAAACTTCTTTTTAATAGCCCTTCATCTGTCTCTGCCTCTCTATGTAGGAATATTCACCACTGTGTCAAAGCATGTGTGCATTTACTTTTCTGGAAAGAAGGGTAGGACCCTTAAAAACTAAATTATGTCAAGATGTCTTATCGGGCACACGGTTGTTAAGACAGACTTGCCCAGCCTGTTGAGCCTTTCACAACTGCCCTATAATTCAACATTAAATGCCTTCAGGAGCCTGGGAATTGCATAGACTATGCAAATTAAAACTCCCATGAAAAATCACACTGTCCTCCATTGTAATGGTTTCATTACTGATGATAATGGCAATTGTATGTCTATGAGCTCCAGTGAAACCTTACAGCAGCTTGTAAAAATACGTACCTTCTATCCTGAGATGGGAGGGAGTCTACAGTAGGCATATTACATGCAATTCCTTTTTCTGTCTTCTTTTTCATGAACCTGGAAGTCACTGTAAATTTATTTCAGGGAGTTAAAGAAATTTATTTTATAATACCACTTTTGCCTTTGTTTAATTCCCCTTGTACCCAGTTGCTTGATATGTGAAATTAATAATTAGGGCAAAAAATTACAATCACTCCCAATGAAAGGCATCATTTACTGGGTTATCAGAGGTATTCCCTGGTGCCAGGATTCCATGTGGTGAGGGCTTTGAGGTGCTGGTTTTGATTTCCCCAGTGTGCATCTTGCCTCTGGGCCCCCAGAGTTCCCTTAGAAGTCCATAGATAGATAGGGAATACAGAAAGAATTGCACACTGAGAAGATTAGGCTTCTATACACATTTTTTTTTCTGAGTGGGGTAGTTTTGGAGGAAAAGCCATCTTCACTCCAACACATCATTTCTTCCCTATGTCAGGCAATATTGGAATATCACCCCTGCAGTGTCAGCCCATTGGACATCATGATGGGGTGCTAGTTCTTTAAGCTTAGAAACATATGGAAATGAGCTTGTACTTGTTTCAGGCTTTGTAGACTGGACCCAGGTTAAATTGGATTTAAGTTATAGATTGTTATGGGCAGAGTACAGGCCCTGCAGTCTGATAAACTGCTAGTGATTACCTACGAGTTGTGTGGCGTCAGGCAGATCTTTCCACTTTTTCTTGATAGTAGTTTATGCATTTATTTGTCAAACAGGTATGCCAAATATACTTTTTGAAGTAGTTCTCAGTATTAAATAAGGAATGTGGAAAAAGTGCTTACATTGTGTACCTTGTAGCTGCTCAGTGAACAATAATTTCCTTTCATTGCATACAGATATTGACAAATGCTCCTTAAGTTTTCTTTTTATTTTTCTTTCAATTTACAAGCATCTATGATCCTATAAATGGGATCCAATTAGTAGGAAATAGAGACCAGGGCTTGCCACATGTATATATTTTCATCCACGAGACTGCCATGTTCATGCAAGGCTGCATCCAGCCCAGAAGCTGTGTTTATAGGAAATTCAGAATTTAGTTTGATGGAAACAAGTAGTAATGTGATCTTTCAGAGAAAAGTAATATTAATACAGAGACATCCTAATATGACATGATGTGAAATTGCTAACATAATAAAGCTGTTTGACATTTCTCTGTGAGAGCTGTGTTTGAGAGTCAGGTAGCTTAATGACTGAGGTTTTCCCTCCACCTCAGAGAGTGGTCCATGATGACCAGTATAGAGGATGACAATGTCCTCCACTACTGAAGCTGCCTTACAAATTCTACCTCTACCCTTATTAGCCAAGGGACTGACCAAGACAGGGGAAAATATTACCTGCAAACTCAGGATGTTGCTTAACACACATGAGAAGCAGTGGAGTATAGCAGCTAAGACTGCACTTTCTGGAGCAAATTTGTCTAGTTCAAATCCTGGCTGTGGTATTTAGAGGTCATGTGGCTTTGAGCAAGTCACTTAACTGCTCTCAGATTCAGCTTTCTATTTTGTAAATTTGGAAAAAATATAGTACCTAATCTTTAGGCTTGCTGCAAAGTTAACATTGTAAAGTGCTTTGAACAAAGCTTGGCAATTCCAAGTGCTCAATAAATATAAGCAAGTATGTTGCAGACATGTTAGACTCTACTATTCTTACACACAATAATACATTTTGTCTTGCCAAATTGGAAATATTTTTTATTTAACCCAAATATGAATATCTGATCAATGTATTGAAAATATGAAGCAATGTTATTCTTACTGCAGCACTTAATTATGGTTAGTTTTTCTGCATATGCTTCTTTATTCTAAGGCTGAATTCCTTGAGAACTGTGACTGGTTTTCTTCTGTATTCAGAATGCTTAACAGTATGTTTGGTGCACAGTAGGTAGTCAGTAAAACTTGGTTGAAAGGTTGAATGAGAAATAGACCAGGTAATTTAATAAATGAAGCAAAGAATGCCTGGAAGATCCACACCAGTTGCAATGTATTCACATCTTTTCTCTTTCCTTATGTCTCCATGGCTGTGCGTTGTCTTTTAGAGCGAATTCATTCTGTATTGGGGCTAATGATAAAAGAGGTTGTTGCGAGAAGGGGCCAATTCTTAAGCCTAAAAACTCCCTTTCTCATTGCATCTGCTTGTGTTTATGTAAGCAAAAAAAAAAAAAAAGCATGCATTATGTTTTTATGAGCCTTGCGATTTATTCTGTTTTGTTGTCAGACCTTTGGGAATGCATTCTATAAACTTTATTGAGACAAGATATCTAGAGACGTTTGCATATGTCTTAGCTCAGCACAATATTACTTTTTAATGCACTTTTGACTTTGCAGGCAGAGGATACAGTAAAAAATGTAAAACAGCAGTCGTTGGGTCTTTTTTATTACCTGCATTTTCCCTTCCTGGTTGAAACAAACAAGCGCCTCATTCAAAAGAAATAAACGAATAAACATTAGTTTGGCACAGTTATAAATAGGCTATTTCTGTCATTGAGTCAGAAATAGAGCTTTATTTCATGACAATAGGTACAGGGCATGGGGTGGATAGCATTCTTGTCATTTGGGATCACTGCCAGCTTCACTTCCTATATGTCAAAAAACAACCATGTGCTATCTGGCAACAAGTAGGATGATTGCAAATCCAGACTTACAGCATTCTAGAGATAGAAGGAACCTGCTTCCATCTTGGGGAGGAGACAGTCCCAGGGAGATTTAGGGATGTGATAAGGATAGGCATATTCAGTGTCCTGTCCTTAGCACATAGTGTAAAAGACATAGAGTCTGGGCAGAAATTAAAGTTTAAAACCCAAACATGGGACCAGGGCTGGGAGAGTAAAACTAAGCACCAAAAGGGTCAGATGTGGCTATGCAAAAAGAAAAATGCACTAAGATGATGATAAATTCGAACAACCCTGTATGAGAGCCAAAACCTGCTTGTTAGTCTGGGGTCAAGCAGGACAGGTGTCAATATAATGGACACAAGGCCTGGAGGAGAAGCACTGGGAAGAAAGTTGGCATGGGGCAATTCTAAGACACAGGATCTGCTGGGCTCAGGTTTCTCTCCTTGGCAAAGGCAGCTCTACCAGCAAAAGAAGGAGCTAGTACACTTGGGCTTTGGGCACCAGCACTTACCTGCTGTCTCCAGCTCTAGACCTTTCTGTATAGACCAGACCACCCCACCACAATGTGAAAAGTTACATCCATCTATCATCTATCTATCTATCTATCTATCTATCTATCTATCTATCTATCTATCTATCTATCTATATCTACTTTTTCCTGGAAGGCACCCAGAGGTGAGAGGCCAATTGCAGGTTAACAGAATAAACATTTCCAAGAGAACGGATCCTCAGAAAACATTTCAGGAAAGTTACAGCAGAATTTTCACTTTAAGATTTCTAATCATAGACAAACCCTGGGCCTCAAAGAATCATATGATCAGTGTTTTGACTCAGATGGTTTTATGGCAAAATAAAATAAATTGAGGCATTAAAATTAGGACTTTTAGGAACTTCAAGTACAAGGGGAAAAAAAATCTTTGAATACTAATTTTATCTCTACATGTAAAGTACTTTAAAGTTTACAGAGCGCTTTTTCATACTTTACAATAAACTTTAATAAGAACAAGGGAATTTAATTGATTTACCCTTTATTATAAAGTTGGAGAGTAGCATAACTAGGATTTGAATCTAGGGTTCTTCTAATTTGGAGGCCTTTCCTTCCCATTGGATGGCCCCTAAAAACATTTGTGCTTATGTTAGGATACAGACATGAGGATGGAGGAGGGCATGAGGAAATCTTGTAACTCATAAAAATAAGTTGATGTGACCTTCCCTCACATTTGATGAATATGTTTATATCTCAAAAAGTCCATTTGTCCTAGGAATGTAGTAGAAATCGGATTTGGTTTGTGAACATAATTTGCTAGCCCAGACTGCTGAGGTGAAGGTGGGGTGGGGGAGAAGGGCCAAAATTACAGTGATGGATATAGCTCTGACTTTAGAATTAGACCATCAGGGTTAGTATTTGGGCTCCACCAATTGTTTATTGTATGTTTTCATATTTAGCATCAGGAAACCTTCCCTGACCTTTCCTATCCTTCCTGTGCACTTGTCATGGCTGGATTAGGAGGCTTCTTCTGCTGCTCATAAAGCATCCTGAATTACCTTTGACATATGATTTATCACAACACAAAAAAGTAAATTTGTTGACAACAGGAACTGGGAAGGCTGTCTTACCAAAACTTAGTGCCATGCTTAATAAAAATTGGTCTATATGCCAGTTATCTTCCACCTACCTTTCTAAGTCTAACCTTCCAGCTTTTCCCAACCCACTTCCTTTCCTAGAAGGAAGCATCATATAGACTGCATTCATAAGGATCTTATGTCCTTTGGCTTCCAATGGGCTCAGTCAATGGGGATCCCAGAGGGGAGATTGGTGGGAGGGAGAGAGTGAGGTCAGAGTGCTTATTTTCCTGGTTTTTTCCTGAAAAGTCCACCAGGGGTGGCTGTGACCCTTGACTAAGAGTCATTGTTCTTTCCAAGATGGTCTCTACATGCCTCTCTCTCATTCTAGGCTCTAGGAATCTCTCCCTTCCCTCTACCTTTTAGAACTAGAGTGATAATAGCTCTCCTTCTGATACCCCCCCATGTTTGTACATTGTCATTGTTGGTCCCTCTACATTCTATTTGTTAAAAAAACAATCCCCTTTGGATTCATGTAAACTAATTTATGAACTGATATATTTGACTACTGAATACATTTTTGTTCTTAATCTACCCTCAGTTATGTTTTCCTCATCTGTAAAATGGGGATAAAACACCTTAGACACAGTTTTTTGGGTGATTAAACCAAATAACATACATACCATACTTTGCACAGTGCATCACATAAAATAAATACCTAACAAGTGTTCAATTATAATAGTAGTAATGGCAATAATAATAAGGATAGCTGATTTCATATAGTCACCCAAGCTAATTACAAAGATACATAGAGAGGTGAGAGCTGACAAGCTTATTGAGACCTTAAAATGCATCATTAACTTATTCATTTATTTAGCAAATGCTGGATGTGCTACCAATACTAACTGCTGAGAATATAGGGGTAAACAAGGCAAATCTGTCCATCCTTCTTACCATCACATTAGAAGAAGCCACTGTCATCTCACCTGGACCATGGCAATACCCTTCTAACTTGTTTCCCAGCCTCCACTTTGCCAACTCCCAGACCCCACCAGTTTTCCATGTAATGGTCTTTTAAAAAATATACATCAGATCATGTTCCTCCCTTGTTTAAAATACTACAATGGTTCCTGAATAGGCTTGATATTATGATCACCCTCCTGAACTTTACATGAGCTGGCTCTTGTCTGTGTCTTCTCAAATCTTGAGAAACTCCAATTTACTTTCTAAGCTGTGGCCGCTCTGGCCTTGCTTTGTTCTTACAACTGCCCAGTTCTCACTTCATCTACCATTCCATGTGTTTGAGAGCTTATCTTCTCCCAATCCATCTATTTGACCCTCTCATTTAGTCAGGATCTCCTGTCTTATAGTACTGATTCCATTTTGCAACTGAAATTTTTGCATTCATTGATTAATCCATCTGTCCCACTGGAGACTTAGAGAGTAAGACTAATAATGGGATACTGACTTTTGGTCACCATCATATCCTCTGTTACCACAAAATAAGTGCTCAGTGGCCAAGACGTGGTCCTGACCACAGCAAAACTCATCATTTTGTTCTAGTGGCCTGACCCCTATGAGCAATGGAAAGACGTAAGTGCTTTGCTTTATTTCTAGTGCCTAAGTAAGAAGTCCTCATAAAATATGAAGAAGGTAAGAGACAATTGTGGGGATACTGAAGAAACTTGACACCTAGAATTAAATTACATAGATTAAATCCCACCTCTTCTCCTGTAAGGCCAATTCAGTATAAACAAGTAACAACTTTTCAGAACCTTGAATTTTGACATTAAAATGAAAATAATAATTACTACTTCACAAGAGTTCTGGAGGAATAAGTGACATAAAATATTAAAAGCACCTGGTACAGTACCTAGCACAGAGTAAAAGTTCAGTAACTTTTATATTTTTACTTGTTATGATCACTAGTATTATCATCTTCATCACAATACTCACCTTATTCCATGAAATGAAAGGCTTATAGAAATCTGTATAAAAATAAGTGAATAAGATTGTTATATATGAGGCAGCCACCCACTATCTATCTCAATGAAATGTCAAAAACAGAATTTAAGAAGTTTATATATAGTATGGTTAGAAACTAGCTTTTCAGAAATTTCTCAGCATCCTCCAGCATGAATCTAAAGAACAAGTTTAGAATTAGACATAGTGTCATTAACTACTAGAGTGGGAATGGATGTCATGGAAGTGTTGGAGTCACAGAGCTGAAAGAAGGCTATAGAGAGAGCTGTAGGCTTTTGAGTGGTGGGCTCTCAGTGATGCCGAAACCCACAGTGTGGCCCAGAGCAGGTGGTTAAAGAAGGGCTTGGAACTAGGGGAAAAACTGTGCATGTACATATGTATAAAATTTTATGTGTGTGTATATATAAACACATATACATACATATGTATATATGTACATTATATAGATAAAATGTTCAGGTCATGTACCCTAAAGCCAGTATTCCTACAATGAAAGTCATCAGTAGGACTTTAGTCTGGAAGTGGTTCCTTGGACTTTGCAAAATGTTCAGGTGAGAAAGCCATGGCATTGAGATCACTTGGTAGAAGCCAGAAACCTCCCAGTGGTCTCTGATCCATTTACCCAATTACAACAAGAATCATGGATTTTTAATTGAATAATTATTTTATTGTCGGAGAAGTGTAATGGGACTCAGAGTATGACTTATTCAATGAGATTGATGCTTAAAGATTTCTCATTGTAATAATACATCCACATATGAATCAAACCTAAGTCCTAAATTATTGAAGGTCATTCAAACACCCAAGTAGGTGTGAATAATACAAGAGAAACATACAGAACATGGTGCCAGACATCAGGAGCATGAACATAAAGAAGGGAAGATACTTAACCTGAAGAAATTAAGTCCCTTTGTGAGAAACAAAAATATGCAGTTATTTAGTGACATGTATTGTCATAGGGCTATCACAATATATACAGTATATAAACACAAAAAAAGGCTTGATCTGGAGAAGACATGTGGGCAGGTTCTTAAATGTTGCTCCTACAGATTATCTGTTATCCATGACCACTTCTTTTTAGACTCAGAGCAAGTGGTTTTGTATTAGAGGAAAGACACATCTAAGGCTGACTGAATTCTGGACTCAGGCTCTCTTCTTCTTCATAAATGACCAAATCCTCCTAGTAAGTGGATGTTTGTAGATTTGTCCTCAACTTGGCAAGAGGAAGACTTGAGTGGCCCTCCAAGGAAAATAGATGACTTGATGCTGAGAGTCTGCCTTATGCCCCACCCACCTGCTAGGTACTTGGAGAACCAGGGATTGCTGGAAAGCAATTCCCCCTCCTCCTCCCTCCTCTCTTTAGTAATATTCAGTGCTTTCTTCGTAATCAGAGAGGAAGTTAGCTTTGAAGATACTGCAATCTGCAATATTTGAAAAAAGATCAGATCGCTATTATTTATTGGAACTGTTCTTTCCTCCCACGTAAGTCCTTGTGATATAATCTAAATAATGAATGTTTTACTGCTTGCATTTCCACATTTATTCAAAAGACTTCTTGCCAGACACTGGCCCCTTTGAAAAGAAGGTGTATATTACATTGTAACATCTTTATTGACACAGGAATTGAGAGGCTTAGGAACATATAGACGATAAATCTGTATTTTGGCTTTGCACTTTTTGGTCCTTTGCAATCAAAAGTCTTATCCACAGATGTAGTTGAGCATCATATACATGGACATTGTCTACATTGATATCCTTGTCTATATCTGCTTCATTTACACATCTCTCTTTGGATATCAGCATGCTATTTGTTTGAAAAATGTTCCTTTTGTCTATGAAAACCATATGGTCCTAGTGGGAATAGTGAATCTCACAACTCTGCCTTCTTGATAGAACTGTGTGCATTTTATCCAGGCTGGCCAGTTACAAAATTTCTCAAGGATTTCTCAAGTTAGAAATAAGGAAAAAGTCTGTTTTTTCATGGTGATCTCATGTGGCAGAATGTGAGGCCAATTATTTCTCAGTTGGTCTAAGAGATAAAGCCAAGGTACAAAGGAAAGTAGGAATGGAAGATGGGGAGAGGAACTCGGTGGGTTCCAAGTCCTGGTTCCTGTCATACTGGAGTCATTCCTGCATCTCTACACCTCTTCTAGTTGGTAAAAAGAGCCAATGCATTCTCCCTTTTAAATATTTTAGCTTAAGCTGAATACTGCACAACGCAACCCAAATCATACTGAAATATATCCCCTTCTCATTGCTACATTTATTTTTTTCAGGAATCAGATGGTATTGTTGAACGTTAAAAGTGAAAAGTAAGAGATTACCCTAAAGTCCTAGGACAGATTAGAGTCTGAAGTGGGAAGAAACATAAGGAAAATAAAACAAAACATGGGTTTTATGGCCACATTAGTTCATGAGGGCTGCCCTAACAAAGTACCATAAATTAGGTAGCTTAAAACAATGGAAATCTGTTCTCTTAGAGTACGGGAGGCAAGAAATATAAAATCAAGGTGTCACCAGAGCTACAACCCTTCTGAAGTCTCTAGAGGACAATCGTCCCTTGTCTTTTCCAGCTTCTGGTGGATACTGGAGTTCCTTGGGTTATTGCAGCGTAATTGCAGTCTCTGCCTCCACATTCACATGGCCTTCACCCTTCTGTGTGCTCTTTTCTGACCCTTATAAGGAAACTCTCACGAATTTTGGACTCATCCTAATCCAATATGATTTTATCTCAATCCTTATTTATTTATCTATTTATTTATTTTATCTATCTATCTATCTATCTATCTATCTATCTATCTAACTTAGAGTTGTAGAGTACAAGTGAGGGTTTGCTACATAAGTAGGCTGCATGCAGGTAAAATTTGGTCTTCTTGCTGTCCCTCACTCTCCTGGTATTAGACCAGATTCCCATTGTATTACCATGTGCCTCCTCCTTCCTCCTTCCTTTCCTCTCCTAGCAGTGCCGATCCCATCTTTGGGTGAATGTAACTAGTGTTCAGAGTCTACTTATGAGTAAGAACATGTGGTATTCAGTTATTTGTTTCTGCAATAGTTCACTTAGTATGACTGGTCTCTTGATCCTTATTCTAATTGTATCTGCAAAGAACAGTTTCCAGATAAGATTATATTCTAAAAGTCCAAGAGGACATGAATTTTGGGAGGACGCTATTCAAGGCACTACAAGGGCCAAACTGAATTAAGGTCCTATATTAAACTGTTAACTGTGTACCTGTAGGTAAAATAATTTAAACTCTCTGAACCTAGTTTTCCTCACCTACAAAATGTGTGTAATATTATCTATCTCTAAGGAAATGTATAATCCTCACTTTCCCCAGTGCCTGACACAGATGGTGCTTAAAAATTATAACTCTTATTAATATTTGACATTGATAAAAACAATAACTAAATACATGCTAAACAGAGATATAAACAAGCTATTGTGGGAGTTTGAGGAGGATTTAAAAAGACTTTTGGGGGGGAGATGCCATGTTTAGCTGAACCTTAAAGAATCAATAATTTCACTAAGTGAAGAAACTTTGGATGTGCAAATAAAGTGCAATTCAGGGGGTCTAGTCTCATATAGCCAAAGTGTCATGTTGGCTCCTAGTGGTTTAATTCCCTCCACATAATTACTCTAGGAGTGAAGGAACACCACACATTTTAAACACATCACTAGTATGCTAACTTGGGTTTTCCTAAATTTCAGTATAGAATAATTTAAAGATTACAATCTATGCAGAGAATCTGGAAAGTATATATTCAATATTATGAAAATGGGTAGATTTTTGTATTTTGGAAATAAGCGGATAATCAGGTTGATATTTCACAATGAATATTGAGGAATCTGATTTAAAATCTGATTAACACTACACCAGTTAGAAAGCATGCTGCAATTTGCATGTTATTTATTTCTTTTCCCCTTAGATGGCAGGTTTCTAGAAGATGGGGCTATGGCTGTTCATCAGTGCCACCAGTCCTAGCACATAATAGGTGCTTATAAAGTATTTGGTGAATGAGTGAATGAAATGACATCACACATTATTTCCGATATGAAAAAATCAACCAATGAGAAATCCTGGGCCAGGTGTTATGAGTCATGTTATCTTTCCCCCATAAGTCTCCTAATAAGAGTCAAGAAGTCTAAAAATTGGAAGCAAATTGGGATTAAATATGGACAATTGATCTTTCTGTTTCCATCTTTGCACCCTCCCCTCCTCTGCTGATAATATACATCACAGACAGAGTGATTCTTTTAAAATGTTAGATCATGACTTCCTCTGCTCATGCCTTCTAAAGGTATCTGTGGTAGATTTAAGAAGAGTATACATTCTTGCCACTCCTCCCTTTAAAAGGTGGACTCTAAATCTGTTTCTTTTTTCCTTAAATTTTTTCTGGCCTTAATAACTTGCTTGGCCAATAGAATGTGACATAAATAACTTTGTGAGATTTCTGAGCCTAGATTTTTTTTTTCTCACATGTATCACTACTGACATGACACTCTACATATGTATTTATTTAATATCTGTTTCCTGGACTATAGTATAAGCTTCATAAAGACAGCGACTATGCCTGGCTGTTCATGGCTGTATTCCCAGTGCCTAGAACAGTTTCTACTACATAGTGAACACTTAATAAATTTCTGTTAAATGAATGAATTGAATGAGACTTACAGAATTGGATTGTTAACACTGGTGACAAGGTAGTACTCTAAAATGATCCCTTTTCCTGTCAGAAGATAGGCTGATCAACTTAATTGTTATTTCCTCTGCTTGAAGATTTAACCTAATCTTCCATCATTGCCCTTCAAACCTATGTGCTCTTGATTTAATCAGCAGGATCAAAACTATTGCACTTCTCTTTGCCCCTCAGCTACTAACAGAAAAATGATTGACAGTTAATCATGTCTGAAGAGAAACTCTTCCTCCCTTTTGCTTTCTTTAAAGTAGGGTTGAACTAGGTTGTCCACTTGAATAAAATAACACGTTTAATATATGTATTTTAAACTAATTTCTCACAGCTTTTTGTGTATATGTGTTTTATAGTATTTTTCTAAGACTTAATTTAAGTTGCAGTCTTCATACCTTTACGATAAAAAGTATACAATAAGAGAAGAAAGGAGGCAAATTGACATTGATGGAATATTTACTATATGTTGGCCCTGTGCTTAAACATTTACCTTACAAAATATCTAGTCCTTATTTCTAGATCCTCAGGACAAAAGTCACTTCTGAAATTTAAATCTGTAGCACTCTCATGTCACACAGAATTGCAGCTATTGGTTAACACTTGTCATTGCCAATATTAAAGAAAGTCAAATTTTCAATGTTTATCCATGAAAATATATAATAATATACCTCTTTTTGTCATGTGAATGTCAGGTAGCCTAGGAGCTTCATAGTTCCAACAAATCAACCCACTCTCTAGAATGAAAACTTCATACAGATAGGAGATTTTGCTTTGTGAATACACTATCCCATGTGCCAAGACTGTTGCCAGATCCAGAGTGAGCACTCAACAAGTATTGCTGCTAAATGAACACTGTTAATTCATTGGAGGAACCACCTATCGACACTGGTTGAATAAAAGCATTCAAACATACAGCATAATTTTTATTATCCTAAAAGAAAAATTCTCCCCAATACTTTGAGTTGTCTAACCCAGTGATTAAACTCTACATGAATTCACTTATCAAATGAGGTACTTGATAAGTACTCCACATTCAGTACAAGTACTTCTGCATTAAATTCAAAGTATGTTTTTAATGTTCAACATAGTATTAACTACTCAGAAGAATAACCTATTCCCTAGGTATCCTTTTCATAGCCTCTTAACTTACTGCCTTCTTATTTTTTATTATTGATGTTCTCTTCCCCATTCCCATTTTTATTAAAGTATAATTGACAATCAAAAATTGTATACATTTTTTGGTGTACAATGTGATGTTTTGATAAAGGCGAACACTGTGAAATGATTAAATCATAATTAACGCATAAGGAAGAACAGGAAATTGCACAAGCAAAACAAAAGCAACCCCACCTTCCCTGAAAAAACAGAATTAAAGAAGGGGAGGAAAAGGGAGAGAGAGAGAAAAATCTACACAAATGAAGAAAAACCGAAAGAAGAATATGGGTCTCTCCCAGAACCCTGGGAGGGCAGACACTGAGAAAACTGACTTCAGAATGCAAACAATAAAGAGCCCCCAGAATGACAGGTCCCAAACTACAGACCTAGATATCAAGACATTAATGGAGAGATTAAAAAGAATTGAGGAGAGACAAGAAGAAACTAGGAAGGAGCTGATATCTGAGATAACAGTAATAAAGAATACTGTGAATGAAATAAATAACAAACTGATAAACATGAAAAGCAGAATTACCCAAGCAGAAGAAAGAATCTCCGAGCTTGAGGACCAAAATATAGAACTAACCCAAACTCTTAAAAACACAGCAAATAGGCTCAAAAAGACAGAACAAAACCTTCAAGAGATGAGCGATTACTTAAAGAGACTGAACCTAAGAGTGATTGGCCTTCCTGAGGCAGAAAAAGAGAAAGAGACCACACTGGAACAAACTTTCCATGAGATCATTCAAGAAAACTTCCCTTATCTAATCAGTGATGCAAAAATTCAACACAAGAGATCCAGAGAACCCCTGCAAGACAACAAATGAGAAAACCAACTCCAAGACACATAATAATTCACCTAAACAAAGTAGACATAGAAGAAAAAATCCTAAAGGCAGAAAGAGAAAAAGCCCAGATCACCTACCATGGAAGACCAATTAGAATAGCAGCAGATTTATCTACAGAAACCCTGCAGGCTATGCGAGCTTGGAGCCCTATCTTCAAAGTCCTAAGAGATAAACAATTTCAACCAAGAATAACCTACCCAGCCAAGTTAAGCTTCATCAGTGAGGGAGAACTAAAATCTTTCCCAGATATCCAATCCCTAAGAACTTACGCTGCAACAAAAGCACCTCTACATAAAACACTTAAGAAGGCACTAAACACAGAAGAAAAGGAAAAAAGAACAACATTCTTCACAAGAGTACAGGAAAAAGAATAAAATACACACGAACCAACCACAAAACCAAAAGAAAGACAAAAAAACCAAGTGGAAGAACAACAACTCTAAAGAACTCTATGATAGGACAAACTCTCACATTTCAATAATTAGTCTGAATGTGAATGGACTAAATGCACCACTGAAAAGACATAGAATGGCAAAATGGATAAAATATCACATGCAACAATATACTGCCTTCAAGAGACCCATCTCACTAGAAAGGACATGCACAGACTCAAAGTAAGAGGATGGGAAACAAGTTTTCAGACAAATGGAACACAAAAGAAAGGAGGAGTCATGATCCTAATTTCAGACAAAATACTATTTAAGCTATCAAAAATTAAAAAAGATACAGACAGTCACTACATAATAATAAAAGGTTCACTCCATCAACAAGAAATATCTATCCTAAGCAAATGTGCACCCAACATAGGTGTGCCAACTTTCATAAAGCAACTTCTAGGAAAACTAAAGAAAGATATTGACTCAAACACCATCATAACTGGGGAATTTAATACCCCACTCACAACCCTAGACAGATCATCAGGACAAAAAATCAGCAAGGAGATCCAGAACCTCCATGACACTCTGGACCAAATGGACTTAATTGATACCTACAGAACACTCCATCCAAAGACCAAAGAATATACATTCTATTCATCACCGCATGGAATGTATTCTAAGATCGACCACATAATTGGACATAAATCAAGCATAAGCAAATTTAAAGAAACCAAAATTTAATCATGCACCTTCTCAGATGACAGTGGAATAAAAATAAACATTAACACCAACAAGCTCCCCCCAAACCCAAAAAGACATGGACACTAATCAGCATGATGCTAAACAACTCCTGGGTCAATGATGAAATCAAAACAGTGATCAAAAGATACCTGGAAACAAATGAAAATGAAGAAACATCTTACCAAAATCTCTGGGATCCCATGAAAGCTGTAGTAAGAGGGGAATTTATATCCCGACAAACGCACATGAAGAAAATGGAAGGATCACAAATTAACAGCCTAACAAGCCAACTAAGGAAGCTGGAAAAGCAAGATCACAAAAACCCTAATTTCAGCAAAAGAATCCAGATCACCAAAATAAAAGCCCAAATCCAGGACATAGAAGACAAAAAGATAATACAAAAAAATCAAACAAAGAAACAAAGAAACAAAAAGCTGATTCTTTGAAAGGATAAACAAGATCAGTGGTCCCCTAGCTGGAATGACCAAGAAAAAGAGAGAAAAAAACCAAATAAGCACAATCAGAAACACAAAAGATGAAGTCACATCTGACCCTGAAGAAATACAAAAGATCTTTAGAGACTGCTATGTACACTTGTATGGAAACAAACTTGAAAACCTTTTGGAAATGGAGGACTTTCTGTCATCACACAACCTGCCTAGGTTGAAACAAGAAGAAATTGAGATCCTAAATAGACCAATAACAATCAAGGAAATCAACTACGTAATAAGAAAACTACCTACAAAAAGAAGCCCTGGACCAGATGGCTTTCCAGCAGAATTCTACAAGACATTTAAGACGGAGCTGATTCCAATCCTACTGAAGGTATTTCAGGCGATTGAGAAGATGGAACTCTCCCCAAATCATTTTACACAGCTAACATCACATTGATACCCAAGCCAGGTAAAGACCCAACAAAGAAAGAGAACTATAGGCCAATATCTTTGATGAACATAGATGCTAAAATTCTCAACAAGATCCTACCAAACTGGATTCTACAGCACATCTCAAAAGTCATCCATCATGACCAAGTAGGTTTCATACCTGGGATGCAAGACTGGTTCAACATTTGTAAAACCATAAATGTAATTAAATACATCAATAGATGTCAAAGCAAATACCACATGATTATATCATTAGATGCAGAAAAAGCTTTTGATAAAATCTAGCACCCCTTCTTGATAAAAGCCCTCGAACACTTAGGTATAAGGGGAGCATACCTCAAAGTAGTAAAAGCCATCTACGAGAAACCCACAGCCAGCATACTCCTGAATGGACAAAAATTGGAACCATTTCCCCTGAAAACTGGAACAAGACTAAGATGCCCACTCTCACCCCTCCTGTTTAATATAGTATTGGAAGTCCTGGCTAGAGCAATCAGAGAAGAGAAGGCAATCAGGGGTATCCAAATAGGAAAAGAGGAAGTCAAGTATTCTCTCTTTGCAGATGACATGATTGTGTACCTTGAAAACCCAAGAGAATCTGTCAAAAACCTCCTTACACTGATAAAGGACTTTGGCAAAGTCTCAGGATATAAAATAAATGTCCAAAAGACAATTGCATTTCTTTACACCAATAATAAACAAACAGAAACCCAAATAAAAAGCACAATTCCATTCACAATAGCCACAAAAAAAATGAAATACCTTGGCATCTTCCTAACCAGAGACGTGAAAGACCTTTACAGTGAAAACTACAAAACTCTGCTCAAAGAAGTCAAACATGACACAAACAAGTGGAAAAATATCCCATGCTCATGGATTGGAAGAATCAACATTGTGAAGATGTCCATCTTACCTAAGGCAATCTACAGATTCAATGCAATACTCATCAAATTATCAGCAACATTCTTCTCAGACATAGAAAAAACAACACAGGAATTCATATGGAAACACAAATGACCAAGAATAGCCAGAACAATCCTCAGCAAAAAAAAAAAACAAAAACAAAAACAGAGCAGGCAGTATCAAACTTTACTATAAAGCTACAATCATCAAAACAGCTTGGTACTGGTATAGGAGCAGGCATATAGATCAATGGAATAGAATTGGGTTTCCAGAAGCAAAACCTCAATTTCTCAACCAACTCATCTTCAACAAAGCCTCCATCACGTACCACAGGGAGAGGAGAACCTCTTTGGTAAATGGTGCAGGAAAAACTAGCTGACCACATGCAGAAGATTGAAACAGGACCCCTATCTATCCCCATGCACAAAAATTAACTCTAAATGGATCAGAGACCTAAATGTAAAATCTCAAACCATAAGAACCTTAGAAAATGAAGGACTTACCCTCATGGAAATTGGAACTGGCATCCAATTCCTGAACAAAACCCAAAACTCATTAGGCCATAAGAGATAAGATAGAGAAGTGGGACCTCATTAAACTGACAAACTTCTGCAAAGCCAAAGAAACCATCAAGAGAGGAGGGAGATAGCCTACAGACTGGGAGAAAGTATTTGCCAACTCCAGGTCTGACAAGGGTTTAACATCTTGAATCTACAAGGAACTCAAACGTGCTGAAAAGAAAAGAAAGAAACAACCCCGTTATAAAATGGGCAAAAGATATGAACAGACACTTCATAAAGGAAGACATCTGAGCAGCCCACAGACACATGAAGAAATGTTCAACCTCACTAATGATCAGGGAGATGCAAATCAAAACCACACTGAGATACCACCTAACTCCAGTCAGAATGGCAATTATCAATAACAAAAAATAACAGTTGCTGGAGAGGGTGTGGTGAAAAGGGAACACTTCTACATTGTTGGTGGGAGTGTAAACTAGTGCAACCTCTGTGGAAAGTAGTGGGGCGATTCCTAAAAGCTCTAAATATCAACCTCTCATATGACCTTGCAATCCCCCTACTGGGAATATACTCTGAAGAACTCAAATCAGTCTATCAAAAAGATACCTGCACACAAATGTTTATTGCCGCATTGTTCACAATAGCAAGAACCTGGAAGCAACCATGCTGCCCATCAAAAGAGGACTAGATTTAAAAAAATGTGGTACATACATGATGGAATACTATGCAGCCATAAAAAAAGAACAAAATCATGAATTTTGCAGCAAACTGGATGGAACTAGAGTCTATAATACTGAGTGATGTCTCACAGAAACGAAGATCTGAGTATCACATGTTCTCACTCATATAGTGGACCTTGATCACCCAATGTATTACCATAAGAAAATGACTGATAGTGGGGAAACTATGGGGGGGAGGGGAAGGGAGATGGGATAATGGTAGTAAACATCTGTCTGGGGACAGGGAGACACCTTTTATCAACAAGGGTGCCTGAATGAGGTATTTGTATACCTAACCCTTAACTGTACTCCACAATATCATAATAAAAATATCGATTATAAAAAAAAAGGAAAATTCCTCAAAAAACTAAAAATAGGACTATAATATGACTTAGAAATTCCACTACTAAATATATATCTAAAAGAATGCAAATGAATATATCAAAGAGATAACAGCATTCTTGGGTTTATTGTGGCACTAGTCACAATATTTAAAATTTGGAATCAATGTAAATGTTGATCATTGGATAAATGGATAAAGAAAATGTAATATATACACACAATGGAATATTATTCAGGCATAATAAAGAATGAAATCTTGTTATTTCCATCATGATCTGGAAGTCATTATATTAAGTGAAGTAAACCAAGCACAGAAAGGCCAATATTGTACATTCTCACTCACACATGTAAGTTAAAAAAGTGGGTTTTGTGAAGACAGAGTAAACTGGTGGTTACCAGAGGCTGGGAAGGGTAAGAGGAAGGGGAAATGAGGAGAGGTTCATTAATGGGTACAATTATGAAGTTTGATAAGAGAAATAAGAATTAGTATTTGATAGATCAGTGGGGTGATTCTCGTTTACAATCATCATTTCAAAAGAGCTAGAAAATAATAATTTGAATGTTTCTAGCATAAAGAAAAGACAGATATTTAAGGTGATGGATATTTCAATTACACTGATTTGATTTTTACAAATTATATCAATGTATTAAATTATCACATGTACCCTAAAAATATGTACCTCTATTATGCATCAATAAAAGTCCAATAAGACTGAGTGATTGGGGCTATAAAATGTGAGCTCTGGCACACCCACACCCATTTCTTCCTTTGTACATGTTGTTTGTCATGCCCGAAACCTCTTCTCCAGGTTCTCACTGGCCAGTTTATCTTATCTCTAAGGAATTTCCTTAAATGTAATCTCTCCAAGAGAGGTTCACCCTCACCATCCTTTTAGAGTATTTGCTTCTCACCCTCAGTTACTCTCTTGTACAGCACTCTGTTTTTTGTTGCTTTTTTTCAAACTTGTATTTTATTTTTAATCATCTTTAATAATTTGGTTGCTGGTCTATTGCCTGTTTTATCACTACACGATAAGCCCCAAAGTGTTGAGTGCCTTGTTTATTTTATTACATGTTTTGTTCCCTCTGCTTTGAATTGTGCCTAGGAAATTGTCAATGCTCACAACTTCATGTTGGGTAAATGAACAATTCTCTTTGTCAAAGTTCTGGGTCAAGGAACCTTTGTAAGTATTGAAATGTGTTTTTTCACATGATATACACTCTCTGAAGTACAGGTCAGTCCAGCGCACTTATAAGCAGCTCATGTTACACAATTCTAAGTTCATTTGTTAGGACTAAAGTTACACATTACCCTAAGAATATGAAACTCATTAAGTAACTTGCAGGTTTCTATCATTGTTCTTTTAGCCAAAAAAGAAGTTTCTCAACACATAAATGTCATAGTAAAAAATACAAGGGCCTGGTTGTTTGGAGTCAGAAGATTATAATTTAAGTCCCAGATATATCTTTTTAAAACTTTGTGACCACTGACAAAGTAACTTAACATATCTCAGCAGAAGTTTCTCCTCTGTGAGGTAAAAAGAGCAATACCCAACCCCACAGAGGGATTAAGTAAGATAGAAAATGAAAAGTGAGTACTCATGAGTTAATCAATCAATGTGCGATCATTCAAATTGCTGAATTTGCTCTTGACTTGTTGCTTGTTGAGTTCTGCAGGATGAAGACTCTCAGATGAATATTATCCTGCTGGGATGTTTTAAGGAATACCCTTGGGAACAACACCCATGAAAAGGAAAGGAGGGGGACACTATCTGGGAGAAAGAGAAGGCCTCAATGCTTTGCAACAAAAGTCTCAACAACTCCACCAAGTTATCTGAAGCTGGAATAGCACTTCAGAATTGTCCCTATTGGAGCAAAAGGGCCAGATTGTTTTACCCTTACGTAGACCTGTCAATGGATACGACTGCCCATAGGATGCATCAAGGCTTTGGAATAACTGATTCTCTTGAACTCAGGAATTCCCTGCGGGAAGTCGAAATCTGATGACTATCTGCCAGTCACATCCCCAGCAACTAGGAAGTGAGTCCTTCAGTCCTGAAGAAGAATCTAGAAGATGAACCACAGAGTCCATAATGTACTGGGTTTTAATATGAGTCCATCATTTATTCAACAAAGAGTTATTGAATGTTGTCTGATAGACATGGTGTTGGGCACTATGATGACTCAAATTCGGTTTCTGCCCCTGAGGTGTTCAGAGTGAAGCATGAGAAACAAATATAGACAATGAATGTATACATCTTCTATGCTCTGTCAGCTGAATACAAGTCAAGGAAGGCATAGCAGTAATAACACCAACCTCAGGTAGAAGTGTTGGAATTATTTCTAAACTTTATCTTGCCAGATCTTTTTTGTGTCCTATGGCAGTTTGAAATTTCATATCTTCTTTTAATTTTCTATAATAGTCAATGACATACCGTTTCCCATTTAAAAATAATTCACCACTTCAATGTTAGTTCAATAATCTTTACAAAAAATAGGAAACTGCAGGCTAAGAATGCATTGATCTAAATATCCATTCAGTTGCTAAAAGGAGCACAAATAGATTCATAAGTAATGAGATGATTGACCTTGTGCCACTAACAGTAAATACATTCAGCTGGAGATTTCCCTGCAGTTGTTGCAATTAAGAACACTTTTTGGAGCTTATATTTTCTGGGTGTGTGGAAGTCATATATGTGCTATGAACCCAGAGCAATGGGCATTTGTCAATCTCTGTCATCACAGCATTTCTGGGATGCGTGTTCCAATTGCAGCAGATATGGCCAACTTAAAAAAAAAAAAGGAACATTCTGTGCTTTTGAAATATAAGTGGATATAAAAAACAGCAGGTGGCTGAAATTGGATGGAACATTCAAATTTTAATTAAACCATCAATGCAACTGCTAATTATATGAATATTAACAGTTTGTTGAAGGAATAAATGACTGAGGTCAGAGAGGAAATGGAATAAGTGAACAGATTTTTTTGAGACTGTTAGACAACTCAGAAGCCTAAAAATTGAAGCTTAAGTCAATCATCTTCACTCTGAGCAAGACTTTCTTCTATCTCTATTTTATGTTATCCTCTTCTAGAGAATGTGCCTATAAAAAGGGGGAGCAACCCTGAGTCTTTATGGAGACCTAATACATGGAGTGAGGAGGGAAATTTTATTAAGGATCTCAGTGATCCTTTCAGATTATATGATTACAAATGGACATTGTATATTACAAAGGCACAATAATAGTATTCATCAGGTCATTTCCTTACTAGACCCTGGTGTGGCCATGTTCTCTCTGAGCTATGACTGTTACCATACCTCCTGGCTTTGGATCCCTCCCCTACCTTACGGAGGAGACTCTCCTCTTTCTCTCTCTCTAATTTACTTTCTAAATAAACTATCTAAAAAAATGTAAAACAACAGTATTCGTCAGGAGCCAGCTATGTATCAGACACTTTAGGGCTATAAACATATTACTTAATTCAATCTGTGAACAGAGCTCCAAGGTAGGTATTATCATTTTTTAAAATGTGCTTAAATAATTTTACAGGTAGAAAACTGAAGATCAGACAAGTGAAGTACCTGCTTAAGATTACATAGCTAAACCAGGCTCGGTGGCTCAGCCTGTAATCCCGCGCCTTTGGGAGGCTGAGGTGAGTGGATTGCCTGAGCCCGCGGGTTCGAGACCTGCCTGGGCAGCGAGACCTCATCTTTACAATAAATCAAAAAAATCAGCCGGGCATGGTAGCACATGCCTGTAATTCCGGCCGCTCGGAAGGCTGAGGCGGAAGTATCGCCGGAGCCCAGCAGGTCGAGGCTGCGGTGGCCGGCAGCGGCCACTGCACTCCAGTCTGGGCAACAGAGTGAGACTCCAACTCAAAAAAAAAAAAAAAGATTACATAGCTAAAATATGGTTGCACTAGTATTTATACTTAGGCTCTACGTATCCAAGGACATCCAACATTGGTCATGTGCTCTTCATGGCTAGAAAATAAATTGAAGAGCCGGGCTCGGTGGCTCAGCCTGTAATCCCGTGCCTTTGGGAGGCTGAGGTGAGTGAATTGCCTGAGCCCGCGGGTTCGAGACCCGCCTGGGCAGCGAGACCTCATCTCTACAATAAATAAATAAAAAAAAATCAGCCGGGCGTGGTGGCGCATGCCTGTAATTCTGGCTACTCGGAAGGCTGAGGCGGAAGGATCGCCAGAGCCCAGCAGGTCGAGGCTGCGGTGGCCGGGAGCGGCCACTGCACTCCAGTCTGGGCGACAGAGTGAGACTCCAACTCAAAAAAAAAAAAAAAAAGAAAATAAATTGATGGAAGGTTGGTACTAGTTTTTTCAGAGGTGGTCCATACAGTCTTAGTAGCAGAGTCATTGATAAAACACTTTCTCTTTAGTCTACACCAAGGTTTCTTAACTTTAGCCTGTTGACAAATGGGGCTTGGATAGTTCTTTGTTGGGGGAACATTCTTGTGCATTATAGAATTTTTAGCACCATCACTGGCCTTTGTCCATTGTATTCCAGTAGCACCCCCTCAGTGGTAATGGCCTAAAATGTCTCAGACAACACTAAATGTCCCGGGGGTAGAAGGAGAGAAAAATTGCCCTACCTTGAGAACCTCTGGTTTATACATAGAAAACAAATTCTGTCTCATGTCTCTTGCAAAAAGAGAAATGTGTGTGTGTGTTTAGAACAGGACTCGCAACAGTTTGATTATAATGAACTCCACCTGCGAGTGAAGTGGGAAAAAGAGATTTAATGAGTTGCTAAAATGTTCTAAAGTTAATATTTTAAGTCAAATGGGATCAGCACTTTATGAAACAAAATATGCAACTGAAAGACAAAAATAAAAGTCTTTGCAAAGGGGTTTCTCTGTTGTGTGAATCAGGCCCTGGAGTCCCACTCCACTAAACTTTATGGTGCACGTTTTCTTAATGGCAACCAGGGAAGCTAGACACTAATACTGCCCCTTGTACACAAAATTCCAGATCTTTTAACAATGTAGAAAGGAGCCATTGTGCGCTTCACACCGGTGTAAGTGATACCATAAATATTCATTAAAACACATGTCTGGAAATACATGCTACTTTTACAAGTGATGAGGCAGAAAGCAATCAGAGGGCAGCTGAGATGAGGTCACAGGGAGCACACTACAATGAAGAGGGAGTACAGACAAATCTTCTGAAGTGTCCTGAGGGAGTGAATATTAACCCCTTATCAGACGTATGGCTTACAAATATTTTCTCCCATTCTGTAGGTTGCCTTTTCATTGTGCTGATTGTTTTCTTTGCTGTACAAAAGCTTTTTAGTTGGATTTAATTCCGCTTGTCTATTTCAGGTTTTGTTGCCTGTGCTTTGGGTGTCGCATTTAAAAACTCATTGCTGAGACAAATGTCAATGAGCTTTTTATTCTGTTTTCTTCCAGAAGTTTTATGGTTTCAGGTTTTGCATTTAAGTCTGCAATACATTTTGAGTTGATTTTTTGAGTATGATATGTAAGTTAAAGTCTCGGTTTTATTTTTCTACATATGGATATCCACTTTCCCCAATATCATTTATTAAAAAGAATATCCTTTCCTTATTGTGTATTCTAGACACCTTTTCCCTTTTCAAAAATTAGTTGACTGCATATATCTCAGTTTATTTTAGGGTTCTCTTTTCTGGTCCATTGGTGTTTGTGTCTGTTTTTATGCTAGTATCCTACTGTTTTGATTACTATATCTTTGTGGTATATTTTGAAATCAGATAATGTGATGCTTCAATCTTTGTCCTTTTTGCTCAAGATTACTTTGACTATTCAGGATTTTTTGTGGTCAGTATGCACTTTAGACTTTTTTTCTACTTCTGTAAAATATGCCACTGAAATTTTGATGGGGATTGCATTGAATCTGTAGATTGCTTCGGGTAGAATAAACATTTTAACAATATGGATTCTTCAAATATATGAACATGGGATATTTTTCCATTATTTGTGTCTACTTTACTTTCTTTCATCAATGCTCTAAAATAAAAAATATACAAGAAACTCATATAACTGAATAGCAAACTAACATCACATTGATACCCAAACCAGGTAAAGATCTAACAAAGAAAGAGAACTACAGACCAATATCCTTGACGAACATAGATGCTGAAATTCTCAACAAGATTCTAGAAAATCGGATCCAAAAACACATCTCAAAAATCATCCACCATGACGAAGCAGGCTTCAACCCCGGGATGCAGGGCTGATTCAACATCCGCAAGATCAAAGGAGAAACTATTCAGTAAATGGTGTTGGGAAAACTGGCTGAAGATTTAAAAAAGACCCCTACCTATCCCCATACACACAAATCAACTCTAAATGAATCAAAGACCTAAATATAAAACCCCAAACTATAAGAACCTTAAAAAATGCAGGAGACACCCTTATGGAAATTGGAACTGGCAACCAATTCCTGATCAAAACCCCAAGTGCCCATGCCATAAGAGATAAGACAGAGAAGTGGGACCTCATCAAACTGACAAGCTTCTGCAAAGCTAAAAAATCATCAAGAGAACAGGGAGACAGCTCACTGTCTGGGAAATATATTTGCCAACTGTATATCTGACAAAGGCCTAACATCTAAGATCTACAAGGAACACAAATGTGCCAAAAAGAAAAAAAACAAACAACCCCATTACAAAGTGGGCAAAAGATATGAATAGACGCTTCTCAAGAGAAGACATATGAGCAGCCAACAGATATATGAAAAAATGCTCAGCCTCACTAGTCATCAAAGAAGTACAAATTAAAACCACACTGAGATACCACCTAACTCCAGCCAGGCTAGCTATCATCAATAACACAAAAAACAACAGATGCTGGAGAGGATGCGGGAAAATGGAACACTTCTACACTGTTGGTCGGAATGTAAACTAGTACAACCTCTGTGGAAAACAGTTTGGCTATCCCTCTCCTGGGAATATACCTGGAGGAACTCAAATCACTCTATGAAAAGGATACCTGCACATGCATGTTTATTGCAGCATTATTTACAATAGAAAAAGCATGGAATCAACTGTGGTGCCCACTGAAAAAGGACTGGATAAAGAAAATGTGGTACATATACATGATAGAATATTACACAGTCATAAAGAAGGATAAAATTTTGAACTTTGCAGCAACTTGGATAAACTTAGAGTCTGTAATACTGAGTGATCTATCACAGAAAAAAAGAACTGAGTACCACATGTTCTCACTCCTAAATGAACAATTATTATATTATTATTATTATAATATTATTATTATACTGTAAGAAAGGGATTGGCAGTAGCTGGAACCTGCTAGGGGTGGGAGGGGGGTTGGGATTGGCAGTAGTGGGAAATTGCCGGGGGGAGCACAACTTATCAACAAGGGTACCTGCGTAATGAACATTTGTATACCTAACCTTGAATTGTGCCCCACATCTTCAAAATAAAAATTTTTTAAAAGGAAATAATAAGCAATAGAACAGAAATCAATGAATAGAAAACAAAAATAAAGAAAATAATGAAACAGCAACGAAAAAACCTGAATAGCAAAAATACCACAAGCAGTTTAATTTAAAAATGAACATGGTATCTAAATAAACATTTCTCAAAATAAGACATACAAATAATCAACAGGTATTTAAAAAGTGCTCAACATCACTAATTATTAAGAAAATATCAATCAACACCATAATGAGATATCACCTTAAACCTGTTAGAAAACCAGAAGATGACAGGTATGGTAAAGATGTGGAGAAAAGAGAACACTTGCATACTATTAGTGGGAATGTAAATTGGTATAGTCATCATAGAAAACATCATGGAGATTCCTCAAAAAAGAAATAAACACAAGCCGGGCTCGGTGGCTTAGCCTGTAATCCCGCGCCTTTGGGAGGCTGAGGTGAGTGGATTGCCTGAGCCCGCGGGTTCGAGACCCGCCTGGGCAGCGAGACCTCATCTCTACAATAAACCAAAAAATTAGCCGGGCATGGTAACATGTGCCTGTAATTCCAGCTACTTGGAAGGCTGAGGCGGAAGGATCGCCGGAGCCCAGCAGGTCGAGGCTGCGGTGGCTGGAAGCGGCCACTACACTCCAGTCTGGGTGACAGAGTGAGACTCCAACTCAAAAAAAAAAAAAAAAGAAATAAACACAGAACTGCCACATGATCCAGAAATCTTACTTTGGATATATATCCAAAAGAATTAGAACTAAGAATCTTGAAGAGATATTTGCATTCTCATTTTCAGTGGAGCATTAATTTACAATAGCCAAGATATAGAGATATAGAAATAACCTATTTCTATATCCATTGATAGCTGAATGGATAAAGAAATTGTGGTATATACACACAATGAACTATTATTCAGCCTTAAGAAAGAAAGAAATACTGCCATTTCTTACAACATGGGTAAACTTGGAGGGAATTTTGTGAAGTAAAATATGACAGATAGAGAAACATAAATATCATATAATATCACTTACATGTGGAATCTAAAATAGACTCATGGAGGTAGAGATAGAATAGCAGTTGTCAGTGGTTGAGGAGAGGAAGAAGTGGAGAGGTGGTGGTTAAAGGGTATAAAGTTTCAATTATGCAGGATAAATAAGTTCTGGAGATCTACTATAAAACATAGTGCCTATAGCTTACAATACTGTATGACATACTTAAAATATGCTAAGAGAGTCAAGCTTACCGTCAGTGTTCTTACCACAAAAGCAACAACAAAAAACAGTAATAATGCAGGCAGGAGGAAAGTTTGGGAGGTGATGAACATGTTTATGACCTTGACGATTGTGATAATTTTACAGGTACATATTTACTCTCGAACTCATCCAGATGTATGTATTATATATGTATGGATTTTTATGTATCAATAATAGACCAATACAGATTTTTAAAAAAGGAGTGGGAGTGAAGAAGTGAGGGAGCTATATTTATTGAGTTTTTCTGTATGAGATACGCACATAGTAGGCACACAAGAAATGTTAACCACAGCCGTGTTACATTTAAAGAAACTAAAGTGTTCACTGGTTGATTAACTATTGACAATGACCACACAAGCCACTCTACATAAAAAGAGATGGCATTTAGTCCTTGCCTACCTATATGTGCTCAGCACTGCTTTTTAGCTAATTACATGCTTTAAACTCATTTATGGTTATCATAACCCCAAAAGTCAGTATAATTTTTCTTATTATACAGATGAGAAAGGTAAGGCAGAATGACTTGCCCAAGGCCATAAAACCAATAAAAAGGGGCTAATATTTGAATGCGAGTCTGTGAGCTCCCAACTCAATGTTCTTTTCGTTATATTACAGCATAGAAATTGTAAAATGTAATATACTTTATGGTAGCTCACATTAGCTTAATTGATGTTCAAAATAATTCTTTTTGATAGGAGGAATAAGTGTTATGATCTCTAATTATAGATTAGCAACCTGATCCTTACTGCTATTCCAAAATAAGTGAATGCTTTTTCATTAGATATTATTAAGGTTCATACTAGAAGAAAAGAGAGTGGACAGAATTTCTAAGGTCTATTTTTTCTGGCTCACAATGGCTGGGGTCAAATCCTGGTCTCACCAGGTTTTAGCAGCATGACATACCTGTGTCTCATTTCCTTTATCTGCACAATGGGAATAATAAAACTGCCTGCCTCAGTGTGAATAAAAAAAATAAGTGAGACTACACATACAAAGAGCTTAAAAGAGTAAACTACCTATAATAAAGGCTTGATAAGTGTTAGTCACAGTTATTATTCTTATTTAATTCCACAAACATTCATTGAAGACTTGCCATATGCAAGATAACATTGGGAAAATCAGACAGTGTTTACTGAGTAGTTACTGCATGCTAGGCATTATTTCAGGCTCCTGAGTTATATTAATAAACTAAACAAAGGTGAAGTCATTACTGTCTTTCTGAACATCTTACAGTCTAACTCATATACTGAGAGTGGAGTACTGCCTGGCTAATCCTCAAGTTAGTTGTCAATGCCAAACCTCTCCCCCAACCTCCCCTTTTATCATTCTTTCATCCCTTCTAAGTGTGCTGGGTCCAAGCAAAGGCAGACACAGAGTATGAAACACACACACACACACACACACACACACACACACACACACACACACACACAATCTTTAATCTATGGAGGTACTGAGTTAATATACTCACACACTGTCTCTCATTCAATCCTCATAGCACTCTGTGAGATACCTTCTTTTATAATGCTCACTGAACAGATGAGAAAAATGAGTCTCAGGGAGGCTACGTCACTTTTCTGAAGTCATATAGACAGTGAGTATCCCGTCTGTCACTGGAAATAAGTCATCTGACTCTAGAGACCTCTCATATGACCTTCTGGTATTTACTTTCTTGCCCTGGTCAGGTACTGTTGTCAGTATTCCATCCATACTTTCTTCTTGGGAAAGATTAATCCTTGGGAATGATAATATAACTTTATCTTTTCAAAGGTAAGAGAGTGCTCTTTGAAAGCTCATTGCTCACCTAAGAACAAAAAACTAAAAAGTCAAAGTGCCAGAGTTTGAATCCTGGTTTGACACAAAATATTTCCAAGTGTATTTTTCTCTCTTTGATCTTTATTGTCACAGTGAGCTCAGGTCATTAGGAAAATTTGGTGTGAGCTATACTTTTATAAGTAATCTCAAAATGAAGGCATTTTTATGTACTCTCTAAATGAGGTTACACAACCAGACACAGAGATACATGGAGTATATTGAAGAAAAATGGTATTCAACATGTGTGTCACCACCATAACACATTGCCTATGGTGTACTATAATGAGGATTTTTATAAATTCTGTAATTATTCTTACAAAACATTTATGTTTTCGTCTTAAGTGGGTTTATTCATAAAAGGTAAAACTTAAAATATATCACAAATTCTATAATACTATTTTGACATTTAAAAAAATTTAAAATTAGAAACAAATCTCAGAATTGCAAAGTTTCAGATGGCTACCTCTTAATGAGGATATGGGCCAAGGGAAAATTATTGAGTTTTCCAAAGTCACAGAGTAAGTTACAAAATAGAGATTCCAGAGGTACTGGGCTAATTGTTGGGAAAATAATGATGAGGGCTGAGATGACACTTGGCTTCTTAAATTTGAGGGGAGGGAAAGAAGAGTTAGGTAACCAGTTTTAGCAAAAGAAGAGGAGGAAGAGAAAATGAGATGATCCCACATGGACAGAATGTTAGGGAAAGTGAAGATTGGGAAGAGAAAAGCTTGCGTGGCTACTAGGTATGAGATATTGGGAAAAGTGAAAAATATCTGCATGACATGCCATTGGCTCAACTAAATCTCACTTACTATCTCTTCAGGTGCTAGTAAATTTAGGATGAGTTTTGCTTTTAATAGGTGTACTTTTATTTTCTATACCTTTTGATAATGCACTGCCACAACTAGCCTGGATCACATGGAACCTCTAAGTTTATGTGTTACATAAATATTTCTTGAATGGAGATTAATTATGTGTAATGAATTCAGAAAAGAAACAGATAACCTCAATAATATTCAGTACACATTTAATTCAACTTTATTCAACATGCATTTATTAAGCATGTACTATGGGCTAGATGCTGTCTCTAACAATACAAAGATAGGACTCATTTCCTTCCTTCAAGAAACTCATAGACTGGTTGGTAAAAAGAAAAGCACTACTCACATTACAAGATGGTGTAATCAGTGGACATATTACAAGTATGTTAAAATATGGAGGATAGGGTAAATAACTGTCTTTTGGTATTAGAAAATTCTTCAGAGAACTTGTTAGATTTCAGAGAAATGTTAGACATTTGCCAGACAAACATATACTAGAAATATATTCACAAAGAGCCCCAGAAATGTGTCCCAAACTATAAAATAGCATGCAATATTTGAGGATATTCTAGTGCATTCTTTCTTATCTGAGAATGACCATAAAAACGACCTGTGTATATGCTCAAAATAGAAACTCCAAAGCACTACCTCAATCACATCAGAATTTGAGTGTATGTATTTTGAAACAAAGCTTTTAAATAAATGTGATACATACTCCTTTTTAGTAGTCAATTATTCGAGTTTTCCAAAAGCTAGAATATAAATTCTTGAGCAGGCACAGTAATTAGAAATCATTGAAGAATAGCAAAGTAAACATAGACAATAGCTACAGAAATCTTTACACTTTTCTTTTGCTTTAAAACGATGCGGTTACATTTCTATGTGTGTTACATATTCTGACTCTGTGGTAATTTCATCAAAAGCTTTAAGACTTCTAATATAAGGAGATTGCACTAGTAAATAGACTTTTACTTTTTAATTTGACTAAGTTCTGCAATAATATTTTTTTGTGGGGTTCACAGCCTCACATTAACGTGGAAATGATATAGTCATTTAGAAGTGACAGCCAGGTATACGAATAACCCTCCCCAAAACCCACTAACCTAATTATTCTCCTTCCCTATGAAGCTTCTCTTCCCTTACTTCTCACTTTAGTATTATTTATACAATTAACCTTCAGCCTTGTATATTCTTCTTTCAAGTATGGTTCTCTAGGAAAATGGGAGTAAGGGATAAATTAATATGAAAACTGTTTTCAAGCTGTTATGTTAGATAGATTTCAAGAAATGCAGAGAGAGTTAGAAATATATTTTCATTTCTCTTGTCTGAGTGCTTAGCATTCTCAAATTGACAGTATAAAGAGACTGAAAATAAGGCCTCTAGCTGATGGAGGTGACATCATTTTAATAGGTATTAAATGTTACATACAAAAAGTTGACAACTCTAATTGAGTTTTCTCTGATATTAATCAAATTAACTGACATGGAAAGTTTCTAAGCCTAATGAACACAGGCTGCTGTCCAAACCAGTTACCATCCAAATACATGTAAAAATGGACAGATCTAATAGTGCTTTATGAGCTGGGCGTTTGGATACCTGGAAAGGTTTCCTTGAGGAAAGACCTGGAAGTTTTGTGTTCTGTAGTTCATTACTTCCAATGTCTTTTGAAAATAAATAATAAGTTCATAAATGGTCAGGATTGCATCCAATATACACCCCTATTAGCCAAGATCCTCAGAGTCCATGTCTACTTGTCAGAGGAGGCCTTCAGGAAAGATCTAATGAAGGAACAGATAAATGGAAATAAATTCCTTGCAACATTCTTAGGGTTAGGAACCCTTTATGACTTACTTTTATTCAAACTCTTCAATGACTGTAGCTCCCTCTGGAGTGGAAACATTTGCATTCCCTTGTGTTTCCAGCATACAGGGTTTGTGCTGGACATCTTCTGCTTGTTCTTGAAAATGCACTCTACGTGACTTTTCACTCTGCCCTGCTCTCTGTTCAGGTGACTGGCTTTTGTTAACTACGTCGATAGTTTCCATAAGCTCTGGTTTCTGGTTGGTTTGGCCTATGGATGCCCCAGCAGGATATGGGAGAGAGGAAGAGAAGATAGAAAGCTGTATTAGGTACTCCCAGGCTCCCTTTCAGAAGGGACATCTTCGACAGGTTTTATCCTTCTACCAATGTCACTGATCCTCTGAGAACGTCAGCTCTACACTACTTTTCCTTGCTCATTCTGTAATTGTTCTCTTTCTCCTTCCTCCAGAAGTAAGGATAGCAAAGTTTGGCTATCCTTAGCCTGGTTTGCTACACAGTCATTCTCACCATACAATTTTAAAGAGTCTCCTTACTTAATCCACTTCGAATTATCTGATTTTAACATGCCACTTGCTTCCTGTTGAGAATGTTACTGACAACAATAAAATGCTCCTACCTGGTGGACAATGTAGGATGTGCTTAGGGAGAATAAGGTTATTAGTAAGAAAACCAGCGGTTGGGCTATTATACCAATTTTGGAAAGAGAAAAAGATTACTTGGTCTAATGCAGGACTTACTTCATTTTTGGAATCACTTTTTATTTTTGACAAGTATGTTGTTCCCTTTAGCCTGTGAGCAACTCCTTATAAGCTAGAACTTTATCTTATGTCTTTGAAAGGATATAACATGAAGCCTATGTATTCAATGAACAGCCATTTTAACATTACCTATATCTGTCATGCTTCTCTAGCAGTTCACTTTTACCCTCTAATCACTAGCCAAGGACAGAACGGGTTTCTCAGAGGTAGTTATTGATAATTGCTTTACAGCCCCCTCCCCAGCTTGTTTTGTACTAGTTAGTTTTTCTATTTCAAGTATCTGCCACCACTCATAAGATCCAAGTTAACCTAACCAGCCCTTCATGACCTTCGTGACACAGACCCCATCACCATGGCAGCAATCTTGTGACTTACCCATTCATCTGCCTGTTGTCCATCACCTGACATCAGCACCTGTGCTTATCTGCTCCTTTGTGATGATGTGGAGTAGACCATCACCCAACCACCATAATTACCTGCCCCTGTCAAAGGGGAATGTTTAAAAGCATTCAACCTTGAGTTGCCATTCACCATTACTTCAATAAACTCTGTTGTGTCCACATGGCTCCTTGAGCTATGACCGCTATGTTTCTTGGCTTCACCCTCCTCCCCTGTATTGAGGAAGTGAAAGTCCTCTCTCTCTCTCTCTCATTTACTTTCTAAACAAACTATATTTTCGAATCCAACTTCGGTGCAGTTCTTTGCATCTTTCCCATGGCACCAGATTGCACAGCACTACCCCGGCAAGTCTGGCCTAACATTTGGAGACCCCACTGGAATATATTTTTTAACTTAATATTTTTGGAGGCCCCAGTGAGATATGCAACACTCTTGCTCTCTTCTCTTTCTCAGCCTGAGTCATTCTCTGTGGAGAGAGATCAGGTGTTTTGATCCTTTTCTCTGATGCTTGCTCTTACTCTGATTGCCCATGATGAGCTACATTGAACCGACCTCTCCCTGTTGCCTCCCTGTTGCCTTGTCCAGTATGAAACTTACATTCCTCACTAGATAGTTGGAAAGTGAGCCCGAGGAGGCTACCGTTTTGCCTGTGTAAAAGCATCCCTGCAGATGCCTGTGTAAAAGCCCGCCTGTGTCTCATCTGCCAGCCTCCTCAGAGCTGTGCTCTAGACCAATCCCTCTTTCCATGCGCCATCCTATTCCTTGCTAGGAGGCCTTTGAACCTGACCTGAGCGGACACTGCTCCTTGTTTGGTAGCTTCGCTGGGGTCTAGGACCCTCGGTGGAATCTTGGTGCCACGTCTCCAAATGTGTGTTGTAAGAGCCCCACTGCAGGCCAGAAGTGCTGCCTCCAAAGAGATGGGGAGCAAAGGGGGATGCCTTTTCTCCCAATTCTCACACCTCCAGACTGATTCTACTGACTCCCTGTCTGGGACTGCTGACTGAGAGAGTGGTTCATTGTTTTCTCTTTCAAGCCTCACAGAGATTGTTTTAGAGACCAATCCCTTTCTCCTTTTAGGACTCCTCATGGGAAACCCTCACCATGGGGTGGCTAAGGGCCCTCCCTACCATTGAAACACATTCTGGAAAATCGCAGGACCCACTCACTAAAAAGGAGCATCTGCCCTAGCATCTCCTCAATACTGGCTAGACAACCAGGAGATGGGTCCAACGCAGGTCTCTTGCCTCTGATAATGTCCTTCAACTTGACCTCTATTGCTGCCACAAAAGCAAATGGTCCAAGGTCTTCAAAATGGCATGCTGCCCAGACCCCTTTTCTTCCTGTGGCACTCTTAACTCCTTCTTTAGTTACTTTACCTCCTTCCTCTAACAACATAGATGTTGACCCAGTTGGTTTAACTTCTCCTATCTCTCATAATCTGCTCTTGCCAATCTACCCTCCATCAGTTTCCCCATTTGCTCTTCCTCCCGGCTCTCCACCTTTCCCTGTGGAGGAGGGGCTAGCATCTATGGCTGTGACACCCAACCCTCCAGCCTCCAGCCTCCCTCTTCTCCCTTTCCCCGCTGCCTGATGACTGCCAGCAGCAGCCTCTACTTAGCCACAGCAAATCAAAGCACATGTGCTGCCTCCCCCCTTCTCTGCCACGTGTTCTTGAGACGCCCTCTCAGGTTTCCACTACGGTTTAACTGGTCTCCCCTCAGGGACGTGGCTGAGACAAAAATATATTAAAGTTCATGTTCCTTTTTCTATGTTAAATCTCTCTTGAATTAGATCTAAACTAGAACTATCAGTCCTCCTCCTGGACAAAATAAGTAAAGTTATCATATGCTAATTAATCTTGTTAACTGACTAAAAAGGATCTATTGTCTTTTTAATCTGCTTTTCCAACCAAACTTGCAAGTTTTTTAGTAAGGAAGGATATAAAGGAAAGAGAAATAATTTTGTATAAGAAAGGATCTGTATGATACATTTTTGTCCTATAATAAAATGGTTGGCATAGGACAAAAATGTACTATACAAGATCCTTTCTTATACAAAGGAAGGAAAATATAAGACAAAAATAAAAGGTTCAAGCATGTCAAAAATGGTATGAGCATGTCATGCATATCATAGAACAGTATGTGGAAGGTTTGTGGAAAGAAATGTGTGAAAGGAATTCTGTGAACAATCAAGGCTATAAAAAATTTAGTTATTTCTATGAATTTACCGTTAATATCAATTACACTAATGTTAGGCCACAATGTTACTCAGAGACCATAACACAAGCTTCTTAATTAACCCAAAAGAATTTTCTCCTATAAACAACAGAGGGGGCAGGAAGAGACAAATTCTTAGCTCCCCCTCCCATGTATTTGTCTGTTTTCATTATTTAAAATCTCCTCTGTTAAAAAGTACAGGTTTTAGTTAGTTAGTTTGTTTTCTTTTACTTTTCAAGATCTTTGGACTATCATTTTGGCTAAATAAGTAATTTTTACAATGACCTGTAATCCTGTGTTATAACAGTATGCTTTTCTTTTTTTTTTTGAGTCGAAGTCTCACTCTGTCTCCCACACTGGAGTGCAGAGGCATGCTCCCAGCCACCGCAGCCTCAACCTGCTGGACTCCAGCAATCTTCCCACCTCAGCCTTCCAAGTAGCCGGAACTACAGGTGTGCACTACCATGCCCGGCTAATGTTTTTTGATTTATTGTAGAGATGAGGTCTCACCAAGTTGCCCAGGTGGGTCTCGAACCAGCAGGCTCAGGCAATCCACTCGCTTCGGCCTCCCAAAGTGCTGGGATTACAGGCTGAGCCACGGAGCCCGGTCACATTATGCTATTTAAAACTTCTCTGTTCAGTCTCTCTAGGGTGTAGTAAGTTTCAAAAGCTTCAAGAGCCATACTTACCCCACACCCTTCTCCTAAACTGCCTGCAGACCAGGTAAATTGTCTTTGTAAACAACATTCATTGTAAAAACCTAAAATGGTATCTCAGTCACTCACAGTGGTTTGTGATCAGCTATAGAGCTTTTCAATGCCACATTGCTAACAACTTTAAACTCTTCCAGACATAAGGATTACTAATCCAACATAGGGTAGATAACAAAATGACTTTCTGTTTAAAGTATTATTAATTATTTTGTTAAACTTTAAGGGCAAAAGGACAATACCACCTCTCCTCCCATTCCTCCCATCAAAAGCAGAGAGATGTCAATCTCCAGAGTGGAGGTTACTTGGGATCCACCCTTTAACATATCAATCATTGTGAAGGTATATCAGACCTAGTAGAAAAACCAAAAGGCACTGCTTTTTCTTGCCCAAGTTACCTGTTGTAAATTCTCTTGTTCATTATATCTTATAAATTAGACTATAACCTAACTACATGTCACCAAACTAATGCTTTCAATTTGTTTTCCTTCAGACTTTCTCAAAGTAGCTCTATTTCCCTGTTAAAGTCATTATTGAACCCTTTATAACTGTCTATAAATCCTTATCACAAAACCCAAGGAAACTTAAAGACAAATGGTAGGGATATTCACATATACACTCAGGAATTCACTTGTGCAACATTAAAAACTGCCTGGACTCCTATAGTAAGTGTCGAAGCCACTAAGGTAGTTATTAACACATTTTACCAGGTGTCAAAGCCTCAATATGTCTTAACAGTGGCTATAATGACCTTTGTTATAGTAGTATTAATTCTAATAGTCTATGCTTGTACACAGTGCTTTGTATAGAGATACTAAAGATACTTAGCAACTCTATTGGACTTCTGTCCTCTCATCACCCACTCTTACTCTAGATAGGTAGGGAAATCTCTACACACCTATCCAGCAGGAAGAAATTACAGGAGCCTGAGCTTTGTCCCTGTTCCCAGGTACAAATAAGAATATTTAAAAATAACAAAGGGGGAAATGAAAGATATAACATGGAGTTAATATAGCCAAAGAGCAGTCATTTTAACACTGCCTAGAACTATCATGTTTTTCTAGCAGATCACCTTACTTTACTCTCTAATCACTAGCCAAGGATATAACCAGTTTCTCAGAGGTAGCTATTGAAAATTGTTTCACAAAGCCCTCTCCAGCTTGCTTTGTACTAATTGAAAGGATTTAGTCTTTTTGCCTCAGTATAACCATTAGAAAGCATTCAAACATTCTACTGCAGGACAAACAGCAGCCTATCCCATCCCCCTCAGCAAATCTCCTTCAGATGCAAGACCAGGACAGCCCCACCATACATGGTTTAGCATAATAATCTCAGTAAACTTTTAGGCTCCTTGTCAAGGCTGAAGATCAAAGATCACCTTTTGGCTGGCCAAAGTCATAAAAGTAATAATACAATCACCCCACTTTTGGTCAAGGAGTTTGTGAGTTGCAAATGTCTATTTACGAATTGCAAATGTCTAACAAGTCTCTTGCAGGAAAAACCCCTCTGGGCCCAACTCTCCCCAAGTTAACCTAATCAGCAGTCATGTGACTAACCTACCCATCTGCCTACTGTCCATCACCTGACATCAGTACCTGTGCTTGCCTGCCCCTTCTTGATGACATGGAAGCAGACCACCACCCAATCACCTTAATGACCTTCCCCCATCAAGGGGAATGGTTAAAAGGACTCAACCACAAGCAACCAGTGGTATTGCCTTGCTAGACTCTGTTGTTGCCATGTGCTTTTTGAGCTATGGTTGTTGCCATGCTTTCTGGTTTTGGTCCCCTCCCCCACCTTAGGGAGGTGAATCTTCTTTTTCCCTTTTCTCTCTAACTTACTTTTAAATAAACTTTTCTTTCTTTGCCTCTATTTGTGTTGTAACTCTTTACATTTACTTGGATCTCTGAGTTACCAGTTCTGCGCCTCCCTTCACCTCCACCTCTCCATCTGCCCTCACCCTGTCTGAACCCTAACACTAATTATTGTTTCAATTTCAAGTATTTGCCTATACCCATAAGGCCCAGGTTAACCTAATCAGCCCTTGTTACCTTCATGAGACAAATCCTATCAACATGGCAACTGTCATGTGACTAACCCACCCATCTGCCTGCTGTCCATCACTTGACAGCAGTACCTGTGTGTACCTGCCTTCTGTAATGACATGGAGCAGACCACAACCCAATTACCTTAATGACCTTTCCCCATCAAAGGGAAAGTTTAAAAAGGATTCTGCTTTGAGCACCTGGCTGCCATTTCTTTGCTTAGCCATGGTCTGATCATGTGGTTCCTTGAGCCATGGTCACCATGTTTCTTAGCCTTGGCCCTCTCCCCTACCTTGGGGTGGTGAATCTCTTCTCCCTCTCTAATTTACTTTCTAAATAAACTATATTTAGTTTATTTAACTTCTAACTTCTATTGTTATTTAACAATCTAACTTCTGTTCAATTCTTTGCATCTTTGTCTTGGCACCGGATTGCACACCAGACACCCACAGCCCTGGCAGGTCTGACCTAACATTTTGGAGGTCCCGGTGGGACTGTGACCTAACAGTTTTCTAACTCTACACCACTTTCTTTGTCTCTTCTCTTCTCCTCTACTGCTCCACTTCCCCCACTCCACCCACACAGATGAGGGCCTAGCTGACCCAAGACCTGACCAGGAGAATAAGGAAACCCTAAAATAATGCAAATGTGGCTATGACATCATAAATAATTCACTTCTATCCTCTGAAGCAGACTTACCCTGGCCCAATCATTAACCGTGTAGTACAAAACTGCATTTTATGAGGTAGATTTAGTTTTGAATGAACAAAGGCAGGACTGAATATTGGAGTGGGTAGAGATAGTAAAAAATGTAAACAAAACTATATCAACTGGAAAAACAAGGACTGTAATGTTTTATACGAAAAACGATCTTTTTACCAGTAGGAAGGTCAAATGATTTATAGAATAAGGCTTATTTTATCAGTGACCACAACTTGGAGAAACATAATCACTCCATAAGCTCCCTTCACCTTTTTAGTTTATAAGGTTTTGTTTATACCCTTTATCTTATTCTTAATTTTATACTTGACTTCTTCCAGAGAGGAACTAGAACTCAGACCCAGGTCTTCTGAGTTCGTCCTATCCTTCTAGAACACCCAGGAGATCACTCTTTCCAAGTCCTTCTTTCCAAGACTCTCAAAATTACATTCTACTTAACTAAATTGACAAACTCTAGAAATGAATGCTTTTCAGTTGATTGATAAACTTAGCCCTCAACAGGAAGGCAACTTGAATTATGCCATCATCAAGCCATTATGAGACACAACGTATTAACATAACATCAATAGCTCATTTTAAAAAGCTTGTATTTAATAGTCTTGCATTTAACAAGCTTCGCTCACTCAAATTCAATCTTTTTTTTTTCTAGTTATAGAAAGTGACAAACTATCTTTGGCATACCAAAAAGCGGGGAGGGCTCCTTGGGAGGAGGTGGTGAAAAAGGGGGAGCTACAGAGAGACAGAGACAAAGACAGAAACCAGAGTGAAGTGAATTTGATTCTAAGAGTACAAACCAGGACCCACTGCATCTGAAACAGCTCTCTTTGAACAGTATTTCTACATATAAATATCTTTGGGTTTCTTAAGGGGACATAGCACTTCTAAAGCCAGCACTCTAAGCTTTATGTAATATTGGTTTATTTATTTGTTGTTTTAGGACTATGAGGATATAAACAGGGCAGAGATGGAACCAAATTCTTGCTTCATTATATACAAGCTAGTGACTTCTCTGAGATTCAGATTCCTTATTTGTAAAATAAAAATAAAAATGATGTACCTCATATAAGGATGTTCAAATAACATTTGAAAGTTTTTGACCCACGGCTGTTTCTTGTGTGTACCCCAGCATTTATCTTAAAGAGCCTCTGAAATATCTCATGTATTATACTCCCTCAACAGGTATGCAGAGTTCGTCAAAGGTGGATGAGTTGGGGAAACTCTTCTAACATGACCTGTGAACATCAAAACCTTCCTTGCACTGGTCCCACCCCAGTCTCTGCTTAATCCTTGGCACTTAAATAGTCTTTTATTGGAACACATACATATGGATTTAAAATATGTTTTTGATATTTTTTCCCAGGATGGGTCCCAGAGAGCTCTGTAAGATTGAGGCTTTGGCTCTTCCAGCCTCTAGCTGCTTCAGGTAGGCAAACATGACCCCATTGTCAGCTGTTTGAAACCAATTCTCTATGACAATTGCTTTTCAAGTCAGACAATTCTCTGGAGGTAAGAGGACATTCAGCATTCAGCATTTCAGCATTCTGCATTTACTTGATGCCTCTATCAATAGCATTTCCATTTTACTGTCTGTGTGGTTTCTGACCTCATACTGCTCCTCAGTGTTCTCTGAGCATTCAGAGCTCATAAAACTTGCTGTTTAATTCAATCATGGAGAGGGGATAGGGCTCCAGCAGTGGGAACTTTCTAGATATGTATTTAATACACCCTAGAAGTTACTACTTTTTAACCTTAGCTCAAAGATAAATTTAATGCTGTTTGGAGACAGTCTTAGCTCTACTGAATGTGACCATTAACTGTGCCAGCTTAGTTGAATTTCTTAATTCACCTGGGACTCTGCTTCCTTATACATAAATGGGGGAAATAAAATCTACCTCCTGGGATTGTTGTCAAGATTAAAAAAGTAATTCTTTTATATAATAAACTTTATTATATCACTTCACCATGCCTGGGTCTGAGCTCAGTCCTCATGATCTCATATAATGGGAAAAATCAGGAACCCCGGGATAAGTGTTGTTATGGAAGTCAACTCACCTAGGCCTGGGAGGGTGTGGGAATGCTTCCTGCATGAAAATCCTCCCCAGAGGACCCTTGAGTCAATATGTAGAACTTTTTCAGGAGGCAATGAGCTTGACTCAGGATCAAGGCTGTACTCTTTGGAGGGAAGTAGAGTTTATGAATGCAGTGAATGGCTGACATTTTATACCTTCCACACTCAGCCTCATTGATATGCACAGATCCTGGTGTTAGCACGCCAGCCAGGATTGGAATACATGTGCTACTGATGTGTCTGTACAAAGTGTTTGCACAGCTTTTACCTTTCTGTGTCTAGTTTCCTCAGCTATAAAAGTGGTATAACAGTAGCTTCTGTCTCAGAGACTACTGAGGAGATTTAATATAAAATGTCTAGTATATTAGACGGCACATAGTAAGCGCTACTAATATAGCTATTATCATGTGTAATGATTGCTAATCATTAATTAGCAATGATAATAAGAATAGCTAATACCAATATAGTACATTCTATGTATCAGGCACTATTCTGAGCATTTGACACATATGCATTCATTTAATCTTCACACTATAAAATTGGTATTACTATTATCCCCATTGTACAGAGAAGGAATCATTTTAAAAATTACTCAGCTAATAAGAGGCAGAGCCAAGGTGTGATCACCAGAAGTTTGGCTTCAACCTCTATGCTCTTAACTACTATCCTAAACTATAAAAAGCACAATAATAAAAGAGATGTCTCACTAAATACTTTGTAAGTTGTTTGTGAAGTGAAAACAGAAGCAATCCTCTTTCAGGCTCTTATTTATAAAAAATAACACAAAGGAAAGAAAGCAAGCAAGTTCCCTCACTCTGCCAGACATCCCTGCACAGTTGTGGATGTCAGAGGCAATGCTCAATAAAAGAATAGCAATGGTTATCTAGATTAAAACGGCAAAACAGCATAAGGGGGTATAGGTCGAATTTTCCAGAAAAACTTGTAGGGCTTTGTAGGAAACAGGAGGCTTCGCACTAATAAATTAGAGCAAACAGCAGTGGCACTTAAGCCATTGCAGTTCCTGTAACCCCACCTGTACTGGTAAGTCACTTGGCCAGGCATGTGCCATGGTTCCTGGTTCTGTGCAAACCCCTTGATTTGCTAGCAATTCTCTCCTGGGTAGGTCCTCTATGAGAGCATGTGCTGTGTGGATCTTTTCACTCGCTCCCTCCTGCCCTACTGCTTTCCAGCTTAACCAGAAGGGCTGTTCAATAAATACATTTTTAATTAAATTATATTGAAAAACTAAAGAAAAGCTCAAGTTTATAACTATGAAATATTTGTAACAACCAGTCACCAGATACTATGGGGCCCTGTTTGATCTCTTAAAGAGCTGTCATGGAATAAGTATAATTTATAATTTGCTTCCAAAATAACTTTATGTAGTTTGGAAATGGCACAAACCAAATTACAATGTGTGAACAGTTTGAAACTAATGTTTGCCTTTCAGCCTTGAATTTGGCTAGAAATCAATCTAATCCCATCCCTCCAGTCTTTTTTTTTTTTAATACTGCTTTCTTCTCTTTAAAACTGAGAGAAATGGTGAGATCGCTGGATCTCTTGGGAAGTGGCAAACCTTCAAGCTGAGAGACTAATGGAAATAACAGCTCTATTTTGGACAGGATTTGGTGCCTAAACACCTTTGCTATTGCTCACTTTTCTCTGATTTATGACTTGATTTTAGCTAGGAAAGCAGTCTGGTGCAAAGAAGAGCTGTGCCCTGCTGGTGGGTATGCTACCATACTGCCATTTACTGTGCAGCCACCATATCTTACACACTGTGAGTTCAACAGTGGACAAGGCTTATCTGGCGTGGTCCCAGTCCTGGCAGAGTTCACCTTCTTGCAGACTATAAGTAAGCCAGTTGACATCTCTAAAGCTGCACTTTCCTTCCCAGAAAATCAGTATAACTCTATATTTTGAGGGTGTGTACAGGACAATCCACATCACACTGCATGTGAATTCTGTTTGAATCCTCCTTTCCCATTCAATCTTCCACCCATTTGGCCCTACATCTGAGAACCTTCTCTTTCCTCTCCAGTCCACTTGGCCCTGGTTTGCCTCCATACTTGATACATCTCAGACACCCAGACCCTGAATCCATCTCATCAGTTTCTTCCTGATGCCTGCCTCCTCTCAGCGGCCCAGATTCTCCCTCTTTCACAAGCCCCAGTGGTTCTCAGCACATTAGATTCACACTTTTCCTGGATTGCTCCCGAAATTGACAGTCTCAACATGAGGGCTGCTACTCTTTTTTCGCCCTCCTCCTATTATTTAGGGCTGAAATGAGCCTCCGGTGTCTAATTTTTATGTTCGATTCCCTGAGGGACTTCAATTCCACAAGGTGCTTGACTCTGAAGTTTCCAGCCTATGGAATCAAGTGGCACCTTTAGCTAGTAAGTATCCAGACCTGAACCACGAATGAGGGGAATCTTAGAACAAGTGGTTAGTTATGAAAACCAGAGAGTTGCATTCAGGCTCAATGAAACTATTTGGATCTGTGAAGCTGCCCAGAAAAATTTAAAGTATAAAGAATTCCAGGGCAAATATGTGGTGCTTAATGGCTTGTAGCCAGGGCAGCCTATCCAAGTCTAAAGCACATTTTGTGAGAGATAGAGCTGTGGTCTCTGTATTCAGTTTTAAGGGTGAAGTGGCTTGTTTTAACTGTCCAAACTATGACTGTTCATTCATTTGCTGTCAACAAATATTTATCCAGTCTCTACTTGCCATGGTCTAGAATGTACTGTAGACAGACTCTGGACAGGCAGGCCTAGTCCTAACCCTCATGGAGCTTACACCTCAGTCAGATAAACAGACACTACCCATGTGGGGACCAGGAGGTGCTATTTTAACTAAGATGAACAGGTAAACATTGCTTACTTATTTCCTACCAGGTGCCTGGTATCAATCTAGAGGAGGGTTTCTCAACCTCAACACTTGACATTTTGGGCCAGACAATTCTTCGTTGTGGGGGAATGTCCTATGCATTGCAGAATGTTTAGCAATATCCTAAATGCCAAAAAAAAAAAACAACAAAAAAACAGATAAATATCCCTTGAGCAGCTGATTCTAAGGAAATTTTGGCTTATTTTTTTTTTGTCATTCCAAATGTGAAGCACCAAATGCAGCAGGATAATGTCCTTTTGATTCAATCATCATAATAATGAAATTTCATCATATCTGCTCCCAGAAGAGAAAAAGCTAAATGCCTAAGCTATAATACCTCAGGTATAGAGCAGATCTGGATCTTTACTCTCATTTATCAGAAAGAAGTCAGAACAGAATGATTTGATGACAATGGGCTTCAGATAGGGCGCAAGAACGAGAACTTCACTTACTAACTTGTGACTTTTGGTGAGGACTAAGCCTTATTCCACAGTTTCCCCATTTGTAAATGAGCCTTACAGTGTCTACAGGTAACAGCAGTAGAAACCTTTGCCATGAAACTTAAATGAGGTGGCAAATGTGAAGGACCTGAATCATAAGTGCTCAATAAATGATAGTTTTATGATGGTTATTGTCTTTTGTGGGGTTATTGTCATTTTGATCAGTAACTTGGGTTTTATAATTTAATCTGTTCTCTAGTGTGAGCTCAGTCTTAGAGCTATTGGGTTTCCAGGAATATTAAAATGAAGTTCAATTGTTTTTACTTAAAATCTAAAGATTTTGTTTTTTCTCAACTATCTAAAAGTCTCTTATAAGAACCCAATTTCCCCCACCTTTGTGTACTGTGGATGCTGATGGCTTTTGGGGACCTGTAGCACAGAGAGCACCACAAGCTCAGGTCAGAGGCTGAGCAGGGTGGATTACAGCACAGAGCTCTGGGGAGCTGCTTGTGGTTTTGGGCTTCCAGCCTAAAAAAAGTAAAGGGAAATGCAAATGTGCTGTTATGGAATAATCCTGGCTTAATCCTGAAAAACTCTGTGCTCAGATCCTAGCACTGCTGCTTATTCTCCAGGTGGCCCTGTGCAAGTCGCTCTACCCTAGGTCTCAGTGGCCTTGTCAGGAGAATGGGGATGATGATGGTGACTCTCATGTTCTGGACCTCACAAAATGCAATAACCAATATAATGGTGCTCCTGGAATATTTTATACCTTCATTAACAGTTTTAGTGCCATTGAAACTTTATAGTGTAAAGATGTTTTATAAGCTAAGGCAGAGCTAAAGGAAATGTTGCAGAACACAGAGAAACATCTGTTGAATTCTGATAACCTTAATTCCATCAAAGAATTCAGTTGGCTCTCAAGAAGGGGTCTTGAGGAGGTGAGGTAGCCCAGCTGGCAGAGGCAATTTTATGTGATGGTAGTCACTCCTTCTAGAGCCCTCACAAATGATACACGTTTCTAAGCTAGAATCTTAGCAGTTAAGTGCCTCAAATATCCTTAGACATTACCTATTTTAAAAAAATTTGTTAACGCTTTTAGCTGTGAAGCAATGAGCCTTTACTTGGAAATTCCATATAGAAAAATGAGACTGAGGCAAATGAGATTGGTGGGAGGAGCCAACCAGGTGAAGAAAAGAAGATCTAGGTAATATATGGGTTAAATCGAAGGCTAAGCACAGGTTAAACTTGCTTTGTCCTCAGGGCTAGTTTCAACATACCAGGCTGCCTTCCATGGTCTTCAAATGTGTGATTTTACAACTCAGGGGGGATTAAGGCTCACTAAAATAATTTTGCAAGTAGCAAATATTACCATTATCATCTTTGCAGAGGCATAGTAGATTGGAGAGTCTTAAGTGAATTGCTTTTACATGCCTCACTTCTCTTCACCGTCTCTCACTTTTGTGTAAGTAGAAGAAAGCCTTCTCAATTTCCTGAAATAGCCTCTCTACATACAAATACCCATCCCATTCACCAACGTGCTTAAGCATTCAACAAAAGGGGAAAATAATCAATAGAATTTCTTTCTCACACCATTTCCCTTCTTCAACTATCTTCTTCCACTTAAAAAATTTGTCTAGGAGACCCAGAGTTGTTTTTCTCAGTAAAGTACCCGGCAACGGTCCCTCCAACAAAGCCTAAGCATTTGCTAAAGCCATCATGCTGCAAGTATGTCCTCTTCCCTGAATTCTGAGTACTGTTTCAAAATGCTTGCTAAGTGAGTGTGAATAAGATAATTACTGACTTTCATTTCTAAAAAGGTTTTATGGCAGGTGGAGTTGGTAGACAAAGCTCTTGCATTTAATAATAACTGTGTAAATATTGTTTTCTCCTGTTTGGATGAAATAACAAGTAATTTCCAGTTTTCAGATAAATGCTATCAAAGAGGATGTTAATTGGCATGACAATATCTTATCATTTACTATCCTGGTAGTAAATTTTAAAAATAGCTTATTCAAACAAGAATCATTTCAAGAAGCACTGTTGTGACCAAGTTGCTTTACTTCTCTGAACCTATCATTTCAAAACACACTAAGCGTGTTGTTCTGAATCTGGGGTTTCCAGAAACTGAGATGTAGACCAGACACTCACAGACAAGGTGAGATATCACTCTTGTGAAGATAGAGATACTATCTGATCCCCGTCTAGCATGCTTCATTCTCTGAATCAGGGTGACATCGTTCTGTTGCCGTTCTAATCCTGCCTCAGCAGAAGCTGTCAGCTGAACTATAAGAAACAAAGAACAAACAAAAAACAAAGATGTCCCAGAGGTGAGGGTGGGCTGCAGACCTGATTAATCCAACTGTGCAATTTCTTTCTTTTGAACTTTTGCTCCTTTGTTAAGGGCAGGGGATTAGAATACTCATCAGCATCATTCTTTTGTGTCTTTTTCTCTTGAACTCTGGGTCTAATCTGTATTTGAGAGCATCATAATAATGTCACAACCAAATCAAATTTGCTTCTTCCTGTTAAAGACAGGAAAAGTGAGGTCAACCTCAGGTGAGTGTCTTGTACTACTCAGACAGTAAGTTAGTGAAGAGAGCAGGAATGAAAGCTCTACCTTCTTTTTCCAGTGCTCCTTCAGCCTGGCTGTATCTCACCTTGGATTCCAAAGTGCATGGCTCTACTGTGGTGTTTTCTTTCTCCAGGATATCTATAAATATCCTCTCATATTCTCTTGCTTACTGCAGAGAAGTGAATCTTGAGGCAAGGCTGAGGTCTGTGCCATGACCTCTGAATCCCCAAATGAAGACTGATGTGAGGAAGGGGAAGATCTAGCGACAGGTCATTGTGACTGCTCTAGAAGATTATTTCACTTAAAAGTATTATGGGTTCCGGAAACAAAATACATTCATATTTCCTTATCAATTGAATTATTTAGAAACTATAGTAAGTTTCTCGTCTGATATTTTGGATGACTCACATGGCCCCTCCACCAAAAATATATAAACTATATAGTCATTTTGCTTCATCCCAGATTTGAAACGCAGTCAGTTTTTCTGTTTGTTTTGTTGTTGTTCATTAGTCTGTGTGCCTGTGTTATTTGTTTTATTCCAGAGATGCCTGCCTGAAACATAGCAGGCCTTAATGAGTATTTGTGGAATCAATCAATCAATGGTCGACATATGTGGCAATTTTTGCAACGTGCATGAGTGTGAGGTGGTGAAGTAAATAGACAAGGAGGGAAGAGTTAATTGAAATTGGAAGTGGAAAGTCAGAAGTAGACGTTTTATAATGGAATGGAGTTAAGTGCCCAGGTTCTAGATTCCATCTGCATTGCCTCAAATTCTGGTCTAGCTTGCTCTAGTTATTTGATACCATTGAGCTTGATACCAATGAACTTTTTGTTATCCGCAAAAAGCAGATTATAATAGTACCTACCTTATTGTTTGTGTTAGGATTAAGCAAGACAACATGTGGAAAACACTTATTATGGTGCCAAACACATAGTGAGATACCAATAAATATTATCATTTATTACTTATTATTAATTGATATGCAGAAAATACCTCAATTTTGTTTTTCTTCCCACAAAACAAAACAAAACAAAATCTAGAGACTTGGCTTAGAGCAAGGCCTCACAAGATAATTTTGGAAGATGGAGGTAGATCACATATGGATGAAGGGTGCATGGATATGTGTATGTATAGAAGAATGACTACTGAATGGCTGTTTACATTAATAACTACAGTCCAGGAGGCTCGCATAGATTATGTTATTTGAGAAAGATAGGATTGGGTATTTAATCTTCTCACTTTATAGATTAGAATAACAAAGCTCAATTTTACATGGACAGTGAGTGTTGAAATAGAAAGTTTATCCAGTGTTTTAGTGTCTCCATAATCCTGTACACTATTCATTGTCTTCTCAGACATGAGGGAACAATGAGGATAAAGAAAACTGAAGGAACAGGATGGGAGGGATAAGGAAAACCAAAGGAACAGAATGTGGATAGTCTCTATCTTCTCAGGAAATGAGAGAAAATCATTTGTTCAGAGTGCAAATTAAGGGATCAGCTGGACAGGAGTGAGGACAGAGGAAAGTTGTTGGAATTCAGAATAGGTGTGAAGGGAAATCTGAGAGGAAGTTAACATAAGACAGGAGATGGACAGTCTTCTCTAGAACTTTCTTTGAGATCTCTTCAGAAGCTTCTTTTCTCCCTGAAATAACCTTACTTCTCATGAGATGGGCATATTTTCCAGCTGTACTTCCAAGTGTCATTTTAAGTTGAGTCAGTGAAAGGTCTTGGTTTAGTAGTGACTGAACTCCCTAGTTCTAAGAACTAGAGAGGAAGACACCTTGTAAGCTAGGTTTCTTGGCTGGGGGAAGACTGCAAGCCATGGTGAACTTTCTCAGGGTGCCTCGCCCACATCACAGAGCCTTGACTCCAGTCAGGTTAGATACCTTTGCTAAAGCGGATGCTCTCCCCATGATTCTATTTCTTTCTTTTCTGGTCTTGGGGGGTTGGGGTAAAATAGTTTTGATGTCATTAATTTATTCTTTCATTCAGTTGTTCAGAAAATGCTTGTTTGGCCTTGACTACTTACAAAATTTATATTTTCGATATGCCACCTCAAACCAGTAAGATGGTATGAATTTTCTTCTCATATTTTACAGGTTAGGCAGTAGGTTCAGAGAAGTAAAGTGACTTGGTCAGCAGTGCTTAGTGTTCAAGCTGAATTGACCTCAGGATTGTCCACCTGAATTCTGCCTGCCGTCTGTAATGAGCTACTCTCCCCATTTTACATGGCCCCTGGGACTAACAGGACCTATGCAGACTCATTCTACTTAACTCATTCTTGGAAGCCAGAGATCCATAATGCCAATGGTGGGACCAGCCACATCCTTTTGTGACTTTGGCCTTCATCTTACAGTTTTGTCTCGTTGCCAAAATAATTTCCACATTCTAAACCCTGTGAGAACCTCCAGGACACAGATTTGTGTAGTTCCCAACCCTGAGAAGTATTACAGTATTCAATTAATTTCTATTCCATTAATTCAGCATCCATTTACTACTTAATAACCTGAGTCTTGCTGTGGGGCTTTTGAATAAACTTTAATATTATGGTATGGGACTTTTATCCACAAGTCAGTTTTTCACTGGGTCAAAAATACTACATGCTTGGGAAATAAGAAGGCAAGATGGAAAATATTGGCTTCCTTTAATTCTTCTTTTCTAAGTCTTTTTTTTTTTTTGCTAAGTTTAGAGCTATCTCATAAATGCCTATTATTTAAGTTTTGGCTACTCCTGAGATGAAGAACCCAGAATAATTTATAAGAGACTGACTATTCCAGTAAATCCTAACTCTGTGTGTGTGTGTGGGAGGCGTCTGTGTGTGTGTGCGTGTGTGTGTGTGTGTGTGTGTGTGTGTGTGTGTGTGAGAGAGAGAGAGAGAGAGAGAGAGAGAGAGAGAGAGGAACCCAGACAAAAAAAAAAAGGAAAGTAGGAGGGAAAGGGGAAATGGTTCTGTGAGAGCCTTAAAGTACCTTTCTGACTCTGGCCTTTCTACAATACTCAATGTTTCAAAGGGATCTTACCTAAAACACAAAGGAGGTTAATCATATTCTTCCCCTGCTTTGTGGTTTCCCATTGCCCACTGGTAAGAGCCCAGGCTCCTACATGTGATAGATAAGCCCCTTTCAATCCTGATATCTCTACCTGATTAGCCTTCCTGTCCCTCCTCAGGCACTTTCTATTCCCTCCTGCCCACTAGTATCTTCCCCACCCCCATCCCATACTTTATCCACACCAAAGGGTCTATATATTTCCCAGGAAAGGCTTTTGTGACCATGTACCCTGGAGGGCTTTCCTCTCCCTTCATCTGCCCGGAAAGCTCTGATATATCCATAAAGCTTCATTTCAAACACTGCTTGCTCAGTAGGTTCCCTTGATTCTTCCAAGCAGAACTTGGTCTTCTCCCTTTACAAAATCAGTGCATTGTACATACATTGCCATGCTGGTGAGATCTTTTTGTAATATGACCCTTGTCTGGTGCCTTCCTATTTCCCCCACAAGCTGTGAATTACAGAAGGTAGGATGTTTCTATTTATTTGTGCACTTGTGTTGTGCCCCCAGTCTTAGGATAGTATGTAGGATGAAAAGCCATCCACTAACTCTTCAAAAATGGGTTTTTGGGAGGGAGGGAGGAGGAAAGGAAAGAAAAAGAAAAGGAAGAAGAACAATAGGGGACAGATAGATGAGTGAAAGTCAGAGATATATATATTTTCCAGGGCTGTGTGTCAGGCAGTATTACTCAAGGTGTATTAGAGTAATATCATCTTCTGTCCTCACAATAACCCTTCAAGGAATTTGTTTTTACTTCCCATCTCAGATGAAGAAATGAATGCTCATGTAGGTGGAGCTTATTGTCCACGGTCATAATTGGAAATTTTACAATTGAAATTAGAACTCAGATCTGTCGGGATCCAAGGTGTTATTTAGTTCCATTAATTCAGTTGGTCTTTAAGATGTATATCATTATTAATACTGAACATAAATGGTTCCAATGCCCCACTAAAAAGATTAAACACAAACAAACAAAAAAACAGAACCCAAATATTTGCTGCCTTCAAGAGACCCACTTAACATGCAAAGACTCCTACAGACTCAAGGTAAAGGGGTGAAAAAAAAAAAAATTCCATGCAAATAGAAACCCAAAACAAGCAAAGGTAGCCGTTTTATATCAGGTAAAACAGAATTTAAATGAATAACAATAAAAAAAAAGACAGAAATTGTTACTCTATGATGATAAGGTGATCAATCCAACAGGAAGACATAACAATTTAAAATATATATATAAATGTTATATATTTTAAATATATTTATGTATATATATCTAACACCAGAGTTTCCAGCTTTATAAAACAAATTCTACTAGATCTAAAAAAACCAGATAGATACCAATACAATAATAGTGGGAGACTTCAACACTCCACTGGCAGAAACAGACAGAAAAAGGCAGAAAATCAACAAAGAGACATTGGGGTTAAACCAACGTTTAATTTGACCCTAGTGCAAATGAAACTAACAGACATTTATAGAACACTCCACCCAAAAACTACGGAATATACATTTTTCTCATCAGCACATGGCACATTCTCCATGATAGACCATATGATAGGTAACAAATCAAGTCTCAGTAAATTCAAAAAAAATCCAAATCATTTCAAGCACCTACTCAGAAAACAGTGGAATAAAACAAGAAATTAACTCTAAGAACGATTATGAAAACAAATGAAAACATGGAAGTTAAACAATCTGCTCCTGAGTGATCCTTGGGTCAACAACGAAATCAAGATGGAAACTAAAAACTTCCTTCAAATTAATAACAACAATAAAACAAGTTATCAAAGCCTGTGAAACACAGCCAAAGCTGCACTCAGAAAAATCTACCGCACTTGAGGCCTACCATTAAAAAGACTGAAAGATCACACACTGACAACCTAGTGTCACACTTCAAGAAACTACAAAAACATGAACAAATGAAACCCAAAACTAGCAGAAGAAAAGAAATAATGAAGTTTTGAACAGAACTAAATAAAATTAAAATAAGAAAAATACACAGGCTTAATAAACAAAAATTTGGTGTTTGAAAAGATAAACATAATTGATAGACCATTAGATAGACTAATTAAGAAATAAAGAGAGAAGATTGAAATGAACGCAATCAAAAATGAAAATCAAAACATTACAACTGATATGACAGAAATACAAAAGATTATCTAAAACTATTATGAACACTTTGGCATAAACATACTAGACAATCTAGAGCACATGAATAAATTAATGGAAACAAAACATACAATCTCCCCAACCTTGAATCAGGAAGAAATAGAAACTCAGAACAGACCAATAATGAGTAACCAGATTTAAACAGTAATTAAAAAATCTCAAAAGAAAAAAAAAAAAAAGTCCAGGACTTCATAGACTCAAAACTGAATTCTACCAGAATTTCAGAGGAGAACTGGCACCAATTTTGCTGACACTGTTCCATAAGATTGAAGAGGATGGAATTCTCCCTAACTCATTCTATAAAGTCAGCATCACCCTGATATCAAAGCAAGGAAAAGACATAACAAAAACAAAGAAAACTACAGACCAATATCCCTGATGCACACAGGCATAAAATTCCTTAACAAAATATTAACAAACTGATTTCAACAGCACATTTAAAAAAATTCCACAACAATCAAGTGGGTTTTTATCCCAGGGATGCAAGGGTGGTTCAGTATGTGCAAGACAATAAATGTGACTCGTTACATTAACAAAATTAAAAGCAAAAATTATATGATCATTTCACTTCAATAGATACAGAAAAAACATTTGGTAAAATCCAGCATCCTTCTTGATAAAACTCCTCAGCAAAATAAGCATAGAGGAAACATTCCTCAAAATGAGAGACTAGGAGGAAGATGGCAGCTGAACCAGACAGACTATGGGAGTCCCAGTGCGAGTGAGTGTATGGAAAATATTGTGTATGTGTTGGTGGTGAGTAAGTGGGCCTGTGAGTGGCTGACTGAGTAAGGGCTCAGGAGCAAGTGGCCAGGGCTCTCCTGGTGAAGTGACTGGTGCCACAGCTGCTCAGCTTGGACCAGCTTGGACTCTAGTGATTCCTGAGATGCAGAAGCTGAGCGCCATTTTTTCCCCTTCTTTTTTAAATCAACAAAACCCTTCCCGGGAAGAAGATGCTGGGAGAGACTAAGTAGGGCTCGTGAGCAAGCAGCCAGTGCTCTCCTGGTGAAGCAGCTGCACTGTTTGGTTCCTAGCACTTCCTGGGGGCAGAAGTCGGGCACTTTTTTTTAAAAACTGATGAAGGCCTTCCTGGGAAGAAAGTGGGGAGAGACTACCAGCTCTAGGCTTTGCCTCACCACTGCAATGCCTGGCTGGAAACTGGCAGCAAGGGCTAGGGAGAGAGGGAGAGGCAGAGCCCCACTGTGGAAGATGAAAGAGGCACCCTGCCACCATCTTGAAAATGGGGCAGGAAAGTGCTCTTACTTGCTCACCATGGAGCAACAGACCTGATCGCTGTGACCAACAGATCAACTACTCAGTGGTTGATCATGACTCAGAGGGAATATCCTGAAAGCACAAAGTCCAGAGGGACAGGATGAGTGCTGAGTTTCTGGTGCACCACCTCCTACCTTGATTGAGCCTTGGGTCAAAGGATGTTGCCAGAAAAGGAGGAAGACCTCCAAGGAGATCAGTGGTGAGTCTGCAGCTGACCCATCCCCTCCTCCCCAGCAATCCTCTGAATGTCAGATCCACACACTAGGGCATGACTGAGAGGGATGAACGCAGGTAGAGCCTGGACATCAGCCACAATAGGAGGACTCCACTCCAGGATAGGTCTGGTTGAGGCACCGCCCACCAGTACCTGGGGAAGAGATAATCCCACATCTCCCCACCAGAGGGGATCCCCCTGACCATACGAGGTGGGGGGGGACTGCAGCTCCACCCACCCCCACTGTCCTCTCCTTCTTCCCTGGTCTGGACCCTGGGGTGAAAGTGGATGAGGCCAAACTCCACAGGAGACAGCAGAGGGGAAACTGAGAGGAACATTTACGGAACCTGCTACAAGAGGGCAGGTTTTTAAAAATGTTTTTAAATTAAAAAAAAATTTGTCCATTTGTTAGTTTTTCTAATTTTTCTATATTTTTCCTTTGTTCATGAGTGTGTATTTGAGGGTTCAATTTGCATTTACCCCCTCCTTTGTTTTCTCTTTTTTTGTTTTCTGTTTATGTGTGTATGTGAATGAATGAGTGCTCATCCTTAAGCTTTTTTTGTTGTTTGTGGTTTGTTTTTGCTCTTTTGTTCTTTTCTTTTTTTAGTTGAATGTATATGTGAATTTATGTGTGAGGGTTCAACCTGAATGCCTATTTTTTTCTTTATTTCTCTTTTTTCCCCCTGTATTTTGTGCTGGGCATGTGTGTGTGTGTGTGTGTGTGTGTGTGTGTTTGGTTTTCCTAACCTTTTTTGGCTGTTGTTTTTTGTTTTATTTTGCTTTGCTGTTATTCCAGTTTATTTTGGTGTGTGTGTGTGTGTGTGTGTGTGTGTGTGTGTGTGTGTGTGTTAGAAACACAATCTGAAAACTCATATGGAACCAGAAAATAAAATTAAAATAAAGCCAGAATATCCAAAGCAATCCTAAGCAAAAAGAACAAAGTTAGAGACGTCACATTACCTGACTTCAATTCATACTACAAAGCTGTAGTAACCAAAACAAAATGGTACTGGTACAAGAACAGACATGTAGACCAATGGAACAGAATAGAGGATCCAGAAATAAACTCAAATACCTACAATCAACTGATTGTTGATAAAGCAAACACGATCATACACTGGGATAATAATATGAAAAACATATTAACAAATGGTGCTGGGAAAATTGGGTAACTACATGCAGAAAAATGAAACTAGATCCCTATTTCTCACCATATACAAACATTAACACAAGAGATATTAAAGACTTAAAAGTAAGACCAGAAATCATAAAAATTCTAGATGAAAACCTAAAAAAACTCTTCCAGACATTGGTTCAGCCAAATAATTTATGGCTAAAACCCCAAAAGCAAATGCAACAAAAACAAAAATAAATAATTAGTACTTATTTAAACTAAAAGGCACAGAAAAAAAATCAATCAAGCAACTAGGAAACCTACAGAATGGGAGAAGATATTCACAAACTATCATCTGAAAAAGGACTATCATACAGAATCTCCAAAAACTCAAACACATTAGCAAGAAAAAAATCAAATGACACCATTAAAAAGTTAGCAAATGACTTGAACAGATATCTATCAAAAGAAGATATGCAAATGGTTAACAAACATGAAAAATGCTCAACATCACTAATCATCAGGGGAATGCAAATTATAACCACAATGAGATATCATCTTACAACAGTGAAATGACCATGATTAAAAAAAAACAACAATAGATGTTGACACAGATGTAGTGAAAAGGGAACACTTATACATTGTCATTGGGTGTGTAAATTAATACGAGCACTATGGAAATTGGTATGGTGATTTCTCAAAGCGTTAAAAGTAGATCTACCATTTGTTCTAGCAATCCCACTACTAGGTATCTACCCAAAGGAACAGAGGTTGTTATATTAAAAAGATACCTGCATGTACTTGTTCATTGCAGCACTATTCACATTTGCCAAGGTGTGGAATCAGCCTAATTTCCCATCAACTGATCAGTGGATAAAGAAAAATGTGATATATGTAATGGAGCACTATTCAGTCATCAAAAAGAATTGAATAATGTCTTTTGCAGCAACTTAGATGAAATTGGAGAACATCATCCCATGTCAACTAACTCGAACAGAAAACTAGACACTGCATGTCATCACTTATAAGTGGGAGCTAAACTAAAGATCTGCAAAGGCATAGAGAATGGTATAATGGACACTGGAGACTCGGAAGGGGGGTTGATGGGGGGACAATAAATCACCTCTCAGGTACAGTGTGTGCAGGTTGGAGTGGTGGGTACACTTGAAGCCCAGACCTCTTCGCTACTATACAATGTATCCATGCAACCAAAAACTATTTGTACCTATTAAAGTTATCAAAGAGGAAGGGAGGAAGGCAAAGAAAGGGAAGGGAAGGGAGGTAGGTAGGTAGGTAAGGAAGCAAGGAATAGAGGGAGAGAAGAAGGGAAGGAAGAGGGAGGAAGGAAGGAAGAAATGAAGGAAAGAAAGGAGGGAGGGAGGGAGGGGGAGGAAAGGAGAAAGACAAAGAAACCAAAAGGTTATCAGACACTGAAGCAATAGGGAAAGAATATTTCTAGGTATGGAAAAAAAATAAAGCTATTGAAATAATAAAAAAAATCTAAAAAGAGCTGAAAGCACACATACATATATACATACATACATACATACATAAACAATTAAATAAAGGACTTTGAGTAAAGTTTTTCTGTAATGTGGGTGGCCACATCTGATCAGGTGAAGGCCTGAATAGAACAAACAGTGACCTCTCTCAAAAAGAAAAGAATTATGTTAGCAGACTGCCTTTAGACTCTAATTGTACCTCTTACCTGGGTCTCCAAATTGCCAGCCCATCTTACAGATTTTGAAGTTGTACCTCCATAATTTTCACAATTGTGTGAGCCAATTCTTTAAAAATACATCAGTAGGGAACAGACAGATGAGTAAGAGTTAGTTTTTTTTAAATGAAAGGCTCAGGGCTCTATGCCAGTGTCAGGTGCATTAGAATGACATCATCTTCCGTCCTCACAATCACCCTTCAGGGTATTTGTTTTTACTTCCCATCTCAGATGAAGAAATGGATGCTCATGTAAGTGGAGCACATTGTCCATGGTCATCATTGGAAACTTTAGAGTCTCAGTCTCTCTCTCTCTCTGTTGTATGCGTGCACTCTCCCTCTCTCTTTCACACACACACACACACACACACACACACACACACACAACACACACACACAAAGTTTGTTGTTTCTCTGGAGAGCACTGACTAGTATAAGCACTTACTATATTTCAGAAATGATGCATTTTTTTATATCAGCATCTCCAAAATTTTAATGAATATGTGAATCACTGAGTTCTCGTTAAAATGAAGGTTCTGGTTCAGTTCATCTGGGGTGAGACTTGAGATTATTAATTTCCTGCAAGCACTGATTATGGGGACATATGACCTAAGTTCATCCCTGACACTGGTAAAGTTAACCTTTTTATGTTTCAGGCTCTCCTTCTATAATACAAGATGGTAAGAGTATGCACCTCATCAAATCTTACCTTAGGGTTGTTGTGAGGAAGAAATGATAGGGGGTGTGTGAAGCCTCTGAACAGTGTCTGGCATACTGTATACACATAAAAATAAAAACCTATCACAATTTTCTATTATTGTTGTTGTCTTTATTACATCCCAGTTGTTCTTCTCAATAGGGAGGTTGGAAAATGAAGAGTGGGCATGACTTTTGTCCTCTAGGGGACATTTGACAATGTCTAGATATCTCCATTGGTGGGTGGGTGGTGCTATTGGCATCTAGTGAGTGGAGAGAAGTATGCTACTATGCATCCTATGAAGTGCAGAGTACCCTCCACAATGAATAATTACTCAGCCCAAAATATCAATAGTACCTACATTGAGAAATCCTGCAATAACCCTAAAAGTTAGGGATTATCACTTCCAGTTTCCAAATGAAGGCACACAAATCCAGAGATACGGCCAAGCACATGCATTTGGTAACATGAAAATATGAAACTACAGATCCAAGGTGGATGCTATTGGGACCTCTGGAGACAGTGTGTATAAGTGTCACACATCCGTTCTTTTTTCTTTCTTTTTTTTTTTTTCAGTAGAAGTCTCACTCTGTTGCCCAGGCTGGAGTGCAATGGCACACTCATGACCACTGCAGCCTTGACCTGTTGGACTCAGGTGATCTTTTCCCCTTAGCCTTCCAAGTAGCTGGAACTACAGGCATGTACCACCATACCCAGCTGATTTTTTTATTTATTGTAGAGAAGAGGCCTTGCCAAGTTGCCCAGGCTGGTCTCAAACCTGTGGCTTCAGGCAGTCCTCACCTCGACCTCCCAAAGTGCTGGGATTATAGGCATGAACCATTGTGCCCAGCCTCCACATCTGTACTTTCATGTAGTTGAACACCTTTTTAACTTCTAGGATTATAAGTGAGTTTTGAGTTAGTGTTGCTCTTAAGTTTTAATCAGAAGTAGAGTCCCAGAGGAGGTCATTCAGTTCTGAACTATTCTTCGCAGAACCAGTGGAGTCACACAGTACTCGTGACATTCAAATCCTCTCAGACAAAGCCAGGGCGATTATTGTCATTTGAGAAAATGGAAATTCATATAGATTAGAACATGGTCTTCAAAGTGTGTTTTAAGCCTTGCACAAGTGAACAGCAGGGGTTTATTTTTATTATTTTGTCCATCACAGCATGGCACATATAACACCCTCTGCAACCATCTTCTCTTTTTTCTTTTGATTCTATAAATACCTCTAAACTCTCCTATCCCTTTGAAAAAGTTAGCTAGTTAGAAAATTTACAGAGATAAAAACAAAAACTTCTCAGACCAGTTCACTCAATTCAAACTAACCAGTCGACCAAACGACTAAAAACATAAAGAAAACATAAAAACTATAACAAAATAAATTCCTGTGACTATTTTTTAGCATGATGAAAAAGGTTGGGCTTTTTGTCAAGGCATGGTTGGCTTTACCACTAATGGACTGTGCGTAAAATATAGATGCTGTAACTGTCATGGGAATCATGGAAAAAAGGGTCAAAAGAGAAATGGCCATGCTAGAATGTTTACTATCTAAGATTGGAAAACTTACCATCTAGTTTAAGTTCTCATTTGCTGAGATGAAAATGAATGCTCAGATTATGGTGATACCAGCATTGTTGAGAAGTTCAGTAATAGCTATTTCCTGAAGACTTGTCTGTTATTAGCAGATGCTGTTAGAGAACTGGACAGTTTAGTAAGAATTGGGATAATAAAATCACTGAATAGCAGAGACCAGGTAGAGCTCTGAACTTCCAGAAGCAAGTAAGGATATCCACAGTAAGGGGAAGCACAGTCAGAATGGCTGCCAGGGGAGCCTCACTTGCAGAGATGGAGGTGACGAACATGGCATAGTGTTCCTTGGGGAACAAGAGATGGGGGACTGACAGGAGTTCTCCTTTGTATATACAACCAAAGGATCAGGAATAAATGAGCAGATGACTGATGTCAGCTGAACCAATGGAATTCACAACGCCTTGACAAATTTCTAGATATGGTCCAGTTTTTGAACCCGGGTTCCAACAACTGAGTGAGAGGTAGGGTCCTTGTGTGGAAGAATACTAAATCATCATGGCAAAATTAGAATTAGAGGACTCCCCAGTCCTTCCTCAATGGGACTTATAATCATTTACTGGGTAAACTTTAGGTGGGTAAAGATGGATATCTTTTAAAGAATGTTGGATATAAAATCCAAGGTGCTGATGATATTTGGGGATTCAAAATGCTCTCACAACTCTTGCTAGATTGGGGAATAGTGGAGTAAAGTAATAAAGGGAGTCCTACTGCAATGTTATTTCACAGTGACTTATCCACCTAGTAAGGCTGTTGGTAGAATGTTTCATAAATGCCAATTTGGTTAAGTAGGCCGATCTTCTATATTTTGTACGATTGTTCTATTAATCACCAAGGGGGAGGTATTTAAAAACTCCAAACATGATTGTGGATTTATTTATGTTCCCTTTTTGTTATATAAGTTTTGATGTTTTATATTTTGAAGTTCTGATATGATGTGCATTTATAGTTATCACTTTATGTTTTCCTGGGATATTCACCCTTTTATCATTATGAAATGTTCCTGCTTGCCCCTAATGAAATTCTTCAACTCTTTGACTTGAACTCTATTTTGTCTAATATTAATATAGTCACTCTGGCTATCTTCTGCTTACTATTTGTGTGATAAATTTATTTTCCAGTCTTTTATTTCCCATCTATTTGTCTTTGTATTTAAAGTGTGTCTTTTATTGACATGATATAGTTCATTCTTGATTTGTTATGCTACTTGACAATTACTCTTTGAATGGAGTGTTTAGTCTATTATTATACCATACACTTTTGTATGGTTGCACTTTGCCTGCTGTGTTTCCACTTTTTATAAATTTGTCTATTGTATTTTTGTTTCTTTGTTCTTTCTTTCTGCCTTCTTTCAGTATTAATAGAATGTTTTTTAGTATTCCATTTTTGTTATTTTGTTGGCTTTTTATCCATGTCGCTTTTATATTTTTTTCCTAGTCTAGGGATTACATATAAATCTTAAACCTATGCCAATCTATTTAGTTAAATTTAATATCTTCAGTTAAAATATAAGAACCTTTCCTAAGTGTACTTACTTTAACTCCCCCATTCTTAGTACAATTATTAGTTTTTGCCCTTTAAACAGTCATATGTACATTAAAGGAATTAAGAGAAAGGATTTGTCTGCATTGAGAGGGGTTGGAATGAAGCAGTGGTGGCAATGGTGGCAGCAGTTTATGTAGCAAGCCTACCCTGTGCACACATGGGCCCTCCAACCCACCCACAGCCTACCCTGGGCACTCCTGGGCCTTCCAACCCACCACAGCCTACGTGGGCACACACGGGCCCTCCAACCTAGTATAGTCTACCTTGAGCACATCCAGGCCTTTCAATCCACCACAGTCTATCCCAAGCATACCTAGGCCCTCGAACCCACCACTACCTACCCCGAGCACACCCAAGCCTTCTGACCTACCATAGTCTACCCTGAGTACATCATGGCCTTCCATCCCACCACTGCCTACCCTGGGCACACCTGGACCTTCCAACCCACGATGGCCTAACCTGGGCATGCCCAGGCCTTCCAATTTACCACTGCCTACCCTGGGTATGCCCAGGTCTTCCAACCCACCACTGTCTACCCTGGGCACACCCAGACCTTTCAACTCACCACGGCCTCACCCTGGGCACACCCTGGCCTTTCAACCTACCACAACCTGGAATCTCTTGCTTTGTTATCCAGTTGTACTTTATTCTTTAAAAATGTATTTCTAGTGCTGTCAATTGCCTGAAGTATATTTGCTTACAGAAATACTTCTTCTGCTCAACCACAACATACCAAGAAACTCTAAAGAAGGCTTGTTTTGCCGCAGTGAACAGCTGAGGAAACTAAGAGTAAAGGGGAAGTAACTTGCTTAGTGCCACAGACTGTTCTGTATGCAGTGAAGCTAAGACTTAAACTTAGGTCTGCTACTTAACCCAATAAATATTTAGGATGAGCCAGTAGGCAGAATGGTAATAAGCACTAGACCACGAGCTCCTCAAATACAGGGATTTTTGTATTTTTGGCAATGATGCTATTCCAAGGGTCTGAAACAATGGTAGCTATAACGTAAATATTCACTGAATTTGAAATTGTATTAGAGCCTTACTGCTGCATTTGGTGGATACATGATAGGGTGTCACAACGAAGTGAGGTCCCTTAAGAACTTAGCATAAGGTCTGCCTTTACCACCTGTGTATTCTAGGACCCTTCAGAGTTGTACATTAATAGTTATATGGAAATGAAAATGATAAGCTCTACTCTCTAAAATAATATGAAGTTCGATTCTTTGTTTCTGTGATAGGCTGCTAAGAATGATTGCCTCCAATTCCATCCACTTTGCTAAAAAGTCCAGAATATTGTCTTTCTTTATGGCTGCATAATATTCCATCATGCATATGTACCACAGTTTCTTTATCCAGTATACTTTTGATGGGCAGTAGGATTGGTTCCATGTTTTTGCTATTGTGAATAGTGTGGCAATAAAATGTGCTTGCAGATGTCTTTTTTGTAGAATGATTTGTGTTCCTCCTGGTATAGTCCCAGAAGGGGGATTGAAGGATCATATGGAAGTGGGACCTGAACATTAACCACAATAGCACAAGGGAGGGATTGGAAATTGTGGATACTACCGGGGAGAGAGGAAGTGGGGAGGCATGTAATAACACAAAGAGTACATGATTCTAAACCAGGGGAAATGAGTACCAGTCGGAGGCACAAACTTTACCTGTGCATACATTACTTATATACCTAATCCTGACTTGTACCCCACATCCTTATAATAAAATAAAGTTTTAAAAATGTGTGAAGTTATGTTGAAGTATATGAATATGGTAACACACTATTGGAACTTGATAAAACTTACCTTTATTCTTTTCCAGCTTCTTTCCTAGCACCATCTAGCTAGGACTGTCTTGCACAGGTAGGCAGGTTTTGTGTACACAATCCAGGAGATGCTATTTACATTGCAATCTCTAGAAATAGTGACCCCTAAAATCATCCAAGGAGCAATATGAATGGCTATAGCAGCTCTGAATCTAGCATGTAACTACAGTGACTAGAGTGCAATGAGGAAATGACACCATAGGTAGTTTTCAAGTGAATCATTTGTCATTCAATAAATTCATGGCATATAGATCCAAATGGATTTATTTTACCCTAAAATTTGACCAATTCCAGAAACAGTTTTTAATGCACAAATGTTGATTAGGAGCCAATTCAACAAATCCACTATCAAATATATGTCAATTTCTATACTAAGTATTAAAGAAAGGGAAAAAACTAAGTTAAAAACATGGTTCACATTCACCCACCATAGAAATTTCCTTTGTACTGTCCATCAGGTCTTCTGTGTCAACTTGTCCATTAGTTACTTCCCTATTCTGATTTTACTTGGCCTCTCACTAGCTTTGAACAGTCTTTCCATATTGAAACCCATTTTGGTTTTTTCTCTCAAATTCTGTATTTTTTCTTTTGCTTCTAAGACAGCTCTTTTCCAGTATCCTTTGTTGGCTTCTCTTTCTCTGATGGATTCTAGATATTGGGAGTATTTCAGGCTCAGTTCTTAAATCTCTTCTATCTGTGTTTTCTCTCTAAGTCACTGCTTCACAACCTAGCCTGGATATTAGAAATATGCAAGAAGCTTTTAATGATACAGCTGTTCAGGCCACACCTGAGACCAATTACATAAGAATTTCTGAGGGTTGGATTGAAGCATCACTATTTTTTAAAAGCTTCCCAGGTGGTTCCCATGTGTAGCCAGAGTTGAGAACCATTTCCTGGGTGATCCCATTCAGTCTATGGCATTAAATGCCATCCATATGTTGCTGATTCCCAAATTTATGATTGTAGCCCTAGAATTCCTAACTCTGACACCAGCACTGACATCTGTCCCTGGCTCACTTCATACACTCCTGGCCTTTTTGGCTTTAGTACTTGCACAAGATTTTCAACTCTGAATAGGACCTCTCTGGACCCCCCAGATCACCACCAGGGAGCTAGTTTGTCTTCTCATTTGCACCATTTGCCCATAGACACACCCTCATCCACACCAGGAGAGACATTCATATAGGTTGTTAATATCATAATAAAGGTTCATTTGCATCACAAATCTACCATGTTACAGGTGCTGTTCATGGGGTTTTATTTTTATTATTTTTCCTTTAATGCTCATGACAATCCCTTGAGGAAAGTTTTTTTTTTTTTTTGGTGGGAAAGCTCCTGTGGCCAGAGGGGACCCAAAAGAGGGTTGTCTGAGGCAAGTTTTATATACAAACTTAGAGATGAGAAAATCGAGTCTTAAAAAGGTGAACAAATTTATCCAAAATCCCCTGACCAATAAGTGGCAGGACAAGGACTCAAGGCCAGGTCAGTTTTACTCCGAAGTTAATGTATCATCATTAAGCACACTGCTGCTTGAGTCCCTTGATTTTCATTCAAATGAACCACATTTCCCTCTGAGAACGTGTTCTTGTTTCCAATCATTATGTGACATAAAATCTTTGGAATTCCAGAAAGTTAGGTTCAGATGAGACTGTAGAGCTCTTAGAATTCAATTCTTTCATTTTATGGATTATGATACCAAGGACTTTTGAAGAAAAGTTACTTTTCCAAGGTCAATCAATTAATTAGTGGCCAGGCAAGGATTTAAATTAGGTCTCTTATGAATCCAATGCTTTTCTCAGAACATAATGTCTCCTCCCATTAAAATGGAGTGTTTCTAATAATTTATTTTTCTCTTCAACTTAGTCAAGAGTCCTTCATAAAGCAGGCTATGTGTTGTTCAGCTGCATAAAATAATTATTTGTTACATTTGCTGCACTTCTTTTACCTTTAATTTCAGTCAATTGAAATAGCCATTGCTCGCCAAGCTACTTTAACCACAGAGCCCTTATGAGGTTTACTTGTCGCTGAAGTCTTATTTTCTGAGGTAAATTAATGATGTGTTATTCCCAGAGACTTTATGGTGCTTATCACTGTATTAACTCACATCAAAAAAATCACAGGGAGCTATTTTTCAAAGCCTGACAAAAACAGCCTAAAGAAATCCTTGTGAATTGGGGGCTTTGAAATATAAATGCACATATGGATTGCATATTTCTCATAAAGAAAATGTTTTCATTTCACATTAGTTAAAAGCTTTCTTTAAAAAGTTGTCACTTAGCACAGGAAAAGATTCATTCCTTCTCAGCCTCATTTCCAAGAGTGGCAGGAATGGTCGTTCCTTTGCAAGCAAGAATCATAAATTGTAGGTCATAGTGTGGTGTGGAGTCACCACAGAGACCTTGATTAAAGCTCTGCACCCTTGAGTATGTGACTTGAAGTCTCAGTGCCTCAGTTCTTTATCTGTAAAATGGGATGGAAATATTACATACAAGTTGAAAGAATTAAGTTAAGGCATGTAAGTAAAACACTCTCAGTGTTTCTAGACCATAGCGGAAGTTAAATAAATGTTGTTTGTCTTTCCTAAGAAGATTTAGTTTGTTCCTATTCTAGCTTAATGACCCTCTGTCACCTTTCCAAACTATCTAGGCAAGTCCTGCCCTTCTTCTGTCACAACATTCATTTACTCATCAAACACTCTTCATCATGCACCAGCTTTACCAGACACTGCAAAGAAGTACCCCCTTCCAGGAGCCTGGGATACAGTGTGGAGGCTGACTAGGAAACAAGAGATTGTATTAGAGTTCACTAAGAGCACTGATGGGTAAGTCCCGGGCACTGTATAGCTGCAACTAGGGCTCTGACTAGAGCTTCTTATTCACAGAGGTTTCCTGGAGGAAGTAGTATCTAGGTTGAACATTCAATAAAATCCTTCAGTTGTCAAACATGCTGACTTACCCAACTGGTTTCTTTAAGGCTCGGCCAGGTGGACAGAGTATTTCTTACTGAAACCAAAGATAACAATTAAGAGATATTCTTCATGTGAGGAATAGCAGTATGTGTGTTTAAAAAGTTCTTTTGAAGTAAGATGCTAACTAAGCAGTAGCAGCTGAGGAAGCAGAAAGCAGTGTCTAGCCTCCTTATGGAGGAAGACGGGAAAGGGGAAATGGAGGCCATGAACTTTTATTTATCAGCAACGAAGTGTCAGGAATGCTGGCATTCATTTTCCTCTTGCTTTCTCACTCCTGCTCCCACTCTCTCTCTTTTTTCTTTTCTTTTCTTTTCTTTTTTAAGTTCAATCATCATCATCATAAATTGTGAAAGCTGTCTTATCCTCATTTTTACATGAGAAAAACTAGGTGTCAGAAAGCATATGTCACTTTTCCCAAGGCCATATACTGGTAAGTGTCCGGGCAAGGATTTGAATTCACTCTGGCTGGCTGTGAAGACTGTGATACATATGCCTTCACTAAGTCAGGACATTGGGGTGGTGATTAGGCAGGTTGAGTTCAAAATAGCTGGTCACAGAATTCAGAATGGCGATAGGGGGAGACCCTGCCACATCAGGTTGGAGTGCATAGACCAATAATTTGCCCAGAGCACATTGCAAATTATTCCAGCAGCAAGATCAACTCAGGACTCTGCATTCTGCTGAGTGGTGGGGAACTTCACAAAGGGCAGGCAGGTTGTAACTGTCTTGGGAATGGGTGGGCCCTTAGGTAGGCAGAGCCGACCCAGTCTCATGTTGGGGACTCTGAAGAACCACTGCAGTGGACCTGGTCTGACATCGTGGGCCCATTTAGGGCAACCTTATTCAAACTGTCAGTCAGTCATTGGTAGTAAAAGAGATCAAAAGGGTTGTTCTTTACTTAAAAGAGGAGTGTAAAGTTGCTGACTAAGATATGTTGTGGATAATGAGAACAGTGCCTGAAATAAAGGGAGGGAAATGGAGTTGGGATGGAGAAGGTGACGAGCTGCTGAATCAGCTCTCTGGCAGAAAATGGAATTCAAGGATTTTCTTTCTTTCTGACAAAATGGATGTTGAGGACTTTTCCCCCTCTTATTTATCTAAAAGTTTCTCTTTAGAAACACAGTAAAATGGCAACGCAAACCAGGAAATCCGGACAAAAATTCATTTGACAAGAAGAAAGGTAAGATGGAAGTGGTAACTGATACTGAACTTGGTCCAGAGAGATGCAAAGTGTCTTTCTCTCACTAGAAAGGCGACATTTTCCCATCTCCTGTGCCAAGTCTTAGTTGCTGCTGTAAAATGGAAAGGGAGGTAAAGAAGGAAGAAACACATTAATAATCATTGAACAGGTACTCAGTAATATACTATATTTAAACCTTATAAAAACCTTACTGGATATACAGTATTATACCCATTTTTACAGAGACAAAACATTAGGTGAAAAGAAGTTATCCCAGGTCACCCAGCTAATAAGTTGCAGACCTGGGACACAGGACCAGGGTAGTCCTGCTCCAAAGTCCAGGTTCCTGTCACTGTGCCATACCAGGAGGATGAGATCTTTCCTGCACTACCCTCATAGAGCATTTCAGACAGTAGGTGACCTTCAGGTCTCTATCTGATCCAGAAGAGAGTCAGTAATTTTTGTTTTGTTCCTGATTTATAAAGAAGAAATTTGAAGACAGGAAGAACAATCCTAAAATGGATTTTTGATTGATATCATCTGAGCTCCCTAAGTTTGAAGTTCTATTTCTGGAGTCACCAATCTCTGTATTTCTCCCTCAACCTAAGGCTAATGACAATGGAGCCTTTCCTATCCACTCATTTATCCACTCAGCCATCCATCTATCTGACAAATATTTGGTATCTACTATGAGACTGACCTCATCTTAAGGGGTTGAAAGATGTTTCTTCCTTCTTTTGTAGAATGTTCCTATAAAGCAGGAAGATCAGACAAAGGCACACTTTCCATTACAATAGAGTATAAAAAGATGAACTACATAATGGAAGATTATAAATGAGCTGTTTGAACCAAAAGGAAGAAGGGACTCACACAGTCTGGAGCCACAATGAATGTTCAAGGAAGCTTCTCCAGAGGGACATTAGACTAGAACTAACGGATGACTTGGAGTTGGCCAGACAAGAAAAGAGGTCAGTAGAAGTAACAAAGATGGAAGAGCAGAAGGAAATATTTGGTGTGTTACAAGAGTAATGAATGAATGGTGTGAGGAGAGCCTTGGTGCTGTTTGGGGGACATATATATGGACAAAATGAGGAGAGGCAGACAGCGAGCATGTCCAGAGAGACCCCGTGGGGCTTCCTAAAGAAGCTTAACTCTTCTATTGTCAATGATGAGCCACTGAGGAACCTTGTTTAGGGAATAACCTGATTAGATTTGTATTTGAACCAACATTGAGCAAGATGAGAGACTAAGGAATGAGTTAAGTAGTCCAGTTTTTTACTGACAATTCTAAGTGACGTTCACAGATTCATTTCTTTATTTTGCCTCATTCATTACATATTTATGGTCATGTACTGAGCTAAACTCAGGGGATACAAAGGTGAGTAAAAACAGATGTGATTCCTGCCTACATATAACACTGAATCTAGTTGACAAACCAGAGTTTATTTAAATAATTATATAAATAGCATTGCAGCTGTGACAAGAGATCTGGTGGAGAGTATGTAGTATCAGGAGACCTTGTTAGAGAGTTATTTGTATTGGTCAACTTTCATGAGCAAATGACACATAACCTGGGATTTGCAGGAGCAGTGGCAATAAGCAAAGAACTGTAAGCTGAGAAGAGTGTTCTAGGCAAGTTGACAGTGTACAATAGTCCTGTTCTGAGGGGGAGTATGGAGTGGATGGGGGTGACTGCAACCAAGGAGGTGAAGGATCCAGGGTGTAACATAAGACAGGAGGTCATGAGTAGGTGATGAGCTTTCAACTCTGGGCTTGAGCTCCTGACTCTGACCTTGAGCTTCTGTGGGTGGATCAAGTGGAGCAAAACTGAATCGCCCTGGCCATCACAGTCAAGGCAATTCTATATTAGCTAATAGCCAGACATGTGAGAGCCCAACCAAGGCAAGTTGAAACACCTAGACAAACACAGTCTTAAATTATCAATCTTCACACTCAGGTGTGAAATTAATGGTTATTGTTTTAAGCCACTGAGTTTAAGGGTGATTTGCTATGTGTGCATGTATAGTGGGGGGTGGGGAAGCAAAGAGGTGTCAAGAGTGATTCTCAGGTTTCTGGCTTGCAGATCTGAACACGTATTGAAACCATTATCTAAAGTAGGACCAAGATTTAAATTGTCAAGTAAGAGATTCCCATAAAGGAGACAGGGAAGGAACATTTTAATACTGGCTAGGAAAACCAGAGGGGCACTTTGCCATGAGAATGAAGATGACTGTCTGAAGCACCAGTTCAGCCAGTTTATATTGCATATAATTATTGGGTAGTTCTTTTGATCTTGAGTCTAATTGACCAAAATTCCAACTCTAACCCTCAATTTTTGTGTGACTGTGGCAAACTTTCCTATATTTAAACTGGAAAATAAAAACAATAATATCTATTTGCAAAGTTTTTATAAGGATTATATAAATGACAGTTGAAGCATGAACCACATTGCCTGGCCTTTATTTTATAACCAAAGCATAGTTGCTATTATAATTATACAAATCTTCATTCAGGCTGTTCTCCATCTGCTGAAATACTTTTTTTTTTTTCCTCTGCAAGTCCTTTTTATGGTTTAAACTTGACTCTAAATTTACAAAATTATGCCTTCCCAAACTTTGGTAAAACACCACCAACTCTCACTTTTCTGAATTTCTGGATCTCTGTATTCTTGCATACATTTATTTGTTGTAGATTTATGAAGCACTTACTATGTGCTAATCACAGAGGGAAATAATAAGACTCTGCTTTGTCCTACTTATAGGGGACAAACAGCACACATTCTTATTTTTTCATTTAAAAGTGAGTATCCATTTTATTTTCCAAGTCACTTGAACACACATAATTTCATTTGATAGTCACAAAAGCCCTGTGGAGAGGCAGTGCAAATGTTAGCAGCCTTATCTCCCATCATAAGTGTGTCTAAGCTCTTGGGGTCATGCTCTTCACCCCTCATCACTTGGTAGACAACTTCAGTATAGACATTATCTAACTGTACTTATTTCATAATGCATTTGTCTTCCTCATGTGTATGGTGGCTCCTGAGCTCACGGACAATGGCTTATTTATCTCTAGTGCCTGGCTAGATGCCTGGCAAAGGATAGGTATTTAATACATATTTGCTGCATGAGTTAGGGTCAGAGATTTTGAGGGGCTTGCTCAAATCCACGTGATAAATCAATGGCAGATCTGGGTTTAGAACACAGTTTTCCTTTCTCTCAATTCCATGCTCTCTACATTACAAGTTGTCTTTGATTAATTTCATGTTTCTGTGGCTGGTTTTATAAAGCAGATTTGAAATGTCTCAAAATGAGGACAATGTATTAACAGCATAGTAAGTGTATTAGGGTTCTTCAGAGAAATAGAACTGATAGAAGACGTATATATAACTCTCCATATATGTGTATGTGTATATGTAGATTTATTACAGGAATTTGGTTTACACAATTATGGAGGCCAAAAATTCCCACGATCTGCTGTCAGCAAAGTGGAGAACCAGGAAGGTAGGTGGTATAATTAAATCTGAGTCTGAAGGACTGAAATCCAGGGTTAGGGAGCAGGAATGGGGGAAATTGTATAAGTCTCAGGCCAAAGGCCAGAGAACCTTGAGCCCCGACATTTGAGTGCTGAAGAAGATGGGTAAATGGATGTCCTAGCTCAAACAGAACACATTTGTTCTTTCTCTAACTTTTTGTTCTTTTGGAGCCTCCAACAGATTGGATGATACTTACCTACATTGATGAGGGAGACTATCTTTATTCAGTCTACCAAATCAAATACTAATCTCTTGCAAAAACACTGCCACAGATGCATACATAAATAATGTTTTACAAGATACTTGGGCATCCTTTTGCCCAATCAAATTGGCACATAAAATTAACCATCAGAGTAAATGTTCATAAAAAATTCTGTTAATGAATGAAAGGAGGCAGAGGTCAAGGAAATGATATTTATGAGCATCTACTATTCACATAAGACATGTTACCTTATGTAATATTCATAGCAACTAAATTAATCAGCTTTATACCTGTATACAAATGGGAAAGCTAAAACTCACAAAGGTAAAATCACTTGCGTAGGTAAGTTGTAAGGTTGGCATCATAACCTAAATTGGTCTAAATTAAATTCCTGTTCACTTTTCATTATAACCTACAGAAAAGAAATAAAGTTTATCAGTGAACAAACTGATGAACACATGCATGAATGAGTGCTGCATTTTATTTTATTTTATTTTTTTACTATCTTTTAGTTGAGAGAATGGGCTTAAGTATGACAACTTGTCAAATTCAGAGACTGAGCCTACTAATTCTCATACTGTAGTCTCCACTCTTGTGGCTTTGTAAATAATGTTTTTTCATTTCATAAAATGATTCTTATTAGGAAAGGATTGATCATTTCCTAAGACTGTTTTGTAAGAAATGCCCAGAGCCATTTGGCGTCCCCTGTTGGTGCTTATTTCTTTGTGTTTTTGATAAAATATAATTGTCTTAAGTCTCTCAGGGTTGATTAAATGGAATGTTCAAAAAGAAAGCTGTCTTATTACTGACCCTGCATCCTTTAGTTAATAAGTTTTTTTCTAATTTTACTTCAAAGATGAAAGTTTCTTAATTAACCATCAGAGGTTCTCTGAAGCAAAGTATATTAAAATCATATTATGCCTTCCTGAGGCTCTCCTTGGATTTTTTATTAAGCAAAGCTATTGGAAGTAAAGATATGAGGGTAATTGTATCTATATATAATAAAGAAAGATATACTTATGAGTTTTCTATTCTAATCAACATAACTGCCACACTGAAAAAGTCAATTATTTCATAATGTTTAAGAATGCTAATAAAAATGAATGTTATTTAGCCAAATATTGTTAGCTCTGGAAATGAGAAACAAAATATCAAGGATTTAAAAAAAAGGATCACAACTTAATTCCAAATGCAATTTAGCAAATGTGTGTCAGAACAACTTGATCTATTTTAACAAGTATATATTGATCACCTGCCATATGGCAGACTTAATTTTACTATGTTCTGAAAGGTAGGAAAATTAAGACATTGATCCTGCCCTCAGTGAGCTAACAAACTTCATAGGAGAGATTGATGCTTTACTTGTTGAACAGGTGGAATTCAATTTGTACTCTAATAAAGGTATGTTTAAAGCAAAGATGCACTGGAAAATTGGTTCTCTGAGAGAAAAAGTCCTGTTTTGCCAATTTTCGTAGTGTAAATATTTCTACCACAGTTAATTTCTTTTCTTTTTTCTTTACAATTAATTTCAAGTTGCCAATTCAAAAGCTCCCAACAATGTATAAATTGGCTTGCAAAATTCCTGACAACTGGCTACTTAGGTATTAATACTTAGGTATTAAACTATTTAACAATCGACTCTCACAAGAGGGTGTTAGCCAGCTTCAACACATCACTGGAAATAGTAGAACACATGAGAGAGCAGCAGTGGGCTTGGCCTAGAATGGGACTAGAAAAGATTCCAAGCCAAAGGAATTTGAGCTAGGCCTTGAGGATGAGTAAGACAGCAGGAATAAAATAGGGTACAAGAATGTTCCAGGCAAAAGGAACATCATATGCAAATCTTAAAAGGCTGAGAATTTATGGTGTGTTGGGAAATACATGGTCAGACCGAACTGAGTCTGGAGCTCTTGAAGCTGAGGTTTACACTGGGGCCAGATTGTTAAAGAATCTTGAATGCCACACTAGGAGTTATGGTTCTTTTCTGTAGAAATGGGGGTCTCTGCAGGGGGTTCACAAAACTCATTTGAAGAATAGCTACTGAAATAGCCCAGGCACAGATGGATTCTGCCAAATGGCCAGGCATTCTGCAAACACAGTTATTTTCAAAATGACTGATTTCTTGGATGAATTTTATTGTTTTTCAAAGAACTGGGTTTATTTAAAAACATAGGGGAGATAAAGTGAATGAAAGAAATATGAAGATAAGAAATTAAAATGCAGCTGTATTCTAGTTTAGGAGTATTAATAAAAGTGACGTATATGCTCATTATAGAAAATATAGGTATGAAAAGAAGAAAATAAGAATTATCTGTTATCCTATCACTCATGTATAGTAGCTTTGATCATTTTGATTTACATCTTTCTAGTGTCTTGATGTATTTATTATGTACACATTTTCAAAGTTGAAAATCATTTTATATTATATATGTTTTATTCAAATTGCTCAATATCAACACCCAGATCAATATGCATTTGTCTATAACTTCATTTCTAATGTTTGCATAGTATTCCACTGAATGGAGTTAACCTAATTTGTTTCTCAAATCCACCATTTGTGGACACTAAGGCTGTTTGTAATTTTTTTACTATTCCAGCTGGTGCTTTAACAAAAAACTTATTTTTGTTCTTGGCACACATTTGTCAGGGCAATTAAATTGATATAAATATAAAATCTTTCTTTACATGTTTTTTAAAAGCAAATTTTAGAGAAATAAGAACATAAAACACTACGTTGGAGTTATTTCACTATTCATCATTGTCTTTCACAACTCCTTATCCTCTAATAGAATTCATTGTCGAGAGTTCTGTATTGTACAAGTGAGACCAAGTTTTCACATGTTTCAGGACACATATAAGCTTTCTGTGATGACAGTTAAACACTGTATTCTGCCACTCACTTCTTCTATTCCATGCTGGCAGAACAAGTTTTATATTGTAAATATCTGTATAGTCAAATATCCTCCACTGAAAATTAAATATATTTGGATTGTTCATTGGTCTCACATGTGTGAAGGGGTTGTCTTGTAATTTTGTATCTAGTGCATCAGCTAGAGGTTACCACACAGTAAGTTACAGTTTACTACAGCAGATAGCCAATGCTTTCTTTAGGGACATAATGGAAAATAAAGGTCTCATAACACATTCTCATTAAGGGTTTATTATGTGCCAAGCAGGGCTTGCAACACTGAACATTCAATTTTAGACCTGACTGTGGATAACCTTAAACTTCAGTTTAGGTATTTGGATTTTATCCTATGGCTTACATTAGGATAAAACTGTATGTGAATGGGGGTGGGGTGTGGGGGCGTGGGGAGGGAGAGAAACTATGCTGAAACTAGGTATGAGAGAAGAAATCATTTCTTATAAATGGCCACTTCTTGCTTTTCTTTTCTTCAAATGGTATATTGTATATACTGAAATAATGCAGCAAATTTGGGAAATCTCCGTAAACCTGTTATATACCTGACACATCACTAGAGACAGAAGAGAAGCAAAATAAAATAACTGGCTTTACTGAAAGAAATGCATTTGGGAGTAAAATATATGAGTGTGTAGTCACAAAGCAACACAGTAAGTACCATCATAGAGCATGCAAAAAGTCGAGACATGACGGAGCAGAGACTAACTTGGAGGGGTGATGTGGCAGAGTGGGCAAGAACTGCTTCTTGCAGTGATGATGCTTAGAGTGGACTTGAAGGTATGTATAGAATCTGTTTAGCAGACAGAAGGAAGAGCATTTCTGAGAGAAGCAGTATGAGCAAAGGCAGTAGAAATGGCAGATTAATATTTATTATGATAGATATTATGTGTTATCCCAAAGCTGGATTTTATTTGTAGATTGAATATAAGGAGTTAGGATACATAGTTAGGATCTGTGTTGTAGTAAACAACTTGGAGAACTCTGTGGAGGATAGACTATAAGGTAACAAGACTCAAAATAGGAAACTATGGGGAATAAAATGGTGGCCTGGATCAAGGTAACAGCAATGTGGGTAAAACAGGTAAGACAGATCTGAGAGGAATTTAGTTGACACAAATGGAAAGAACCTGGTGACTAGTCAGATGTGGGGATGGTGAGGGGGATGGTGTATGCCTCCCTAATTTCTTGCTAGGAGAGCTTAGTGGACAATGGTGATACTAAAAAGGTAGAAAATAAGAGAAGCAAGTCTCATGAGTTCAGCTTTGGACATAATCCTTTTAAGATACTGTGAGAAATCCAAGTGAGAATGTCTGGGTAGCAATGACTTATGTTGCTAGGTCTTGCAGAAAATTATTGGGATACTGTGAATCCTGAGACAGTAACAGGTTAACATTTTTTAATGCTCCGAATTTTTATCAAGATCACAGCTTGTGTCTTCTACCATGTACAAATCAGAGGCTAAAGGACTTTGCAACTTCACAGTTGGAATCTATGGCTTTTCTTATCTATAGTAGAGACCCATAGAGTATCTGGAATAACTGCTGAGAACTCCATGTATGACATCTCCTAATTAAAGATCACTACCAAGTTAGGAATCACTGGAAGCAGTGAAGAGGGAAAGTGCATTTATTATCAAACAAAAACCCACATAAATTCTAGTAGTGATTCTGATTGAAGTGGTAGCATTTGTTGTGACTGGCTTTCATTTTTTCTTTGTAGAACTGTATTTTGTGGAAAAACATCAATAGTTGTGTTTTTAGCTTGGATGTTCAGGTAAAATAGATTCACATGATAAATTCACTCATTCATTAAATAATGGGCACATTTTATTGAGTGCTCATTATTTAAGGTTCTTTTTTTAAATTTGGAAAATCGGAGATAAATAAGATATAATGTCACATAAGACGTGGCATTACTCTCCAGGAACGTACAATAGTTGTCTTTCATTATTATTGTTGTTGATGTAGTTATCATGATTGTCATTAATTAATAAAGATAATGGCTATAATTTGTGGTTTTGATAAATAACATCTTGGTCTCTTTCACCACCAGGAGAGGGGCATATGCTGCTAAATTAAATTATTTTCTTTTTGCTCTTCTTTAACTTTGAGGAAATACAACATAATGAAAAGTTTCCTCCTGATTGTACCTAGGACCAGGCATGGGCACTTGCCTTTGTGTAGACACCCAAACTCAAGTTCTAGAAATTCTGATTCATTAGGTTTGAGGTATAAAATTGGCAAGTTTTTGTTTTTATAAGAACCTCCAGAAAATTCTGAAGTGCATGGTTTATCAGGCACACTTGGATAAATCCTGTTTTGTTAGACATAATAAAGGCTGGGACATCTAGCAGATTAGAATGCTGATTCCAGCTTTATCAGTGGCAAGCAGTATGACCTTGGGTAGGATTTTATACAAACTGGCAGAATCATCTTTAAAAAATTGTCCCTTTAGAGCATTTTTGTAGAAAAAAATGAAATTGTATATGTTAAATAGTTGATATTTAATTGATGCTTAATTTTAGGGCTTATTTTCTCCTTTTCCTTTTTAACCCTAATTAGCACTTTGTTTTGTGTCTCTAACCTATCATTTACCTTTTATTTTTTCAAAATTCCTTGTGTACCCTTTTTCTTTCTTACTGAACTTTGCTCTCTTTGAGAACAGGGGTTTGGCCTCACTTTATTTCTATATTCCCAAAACCTGTACACCGAGTGTGTATTAAAGTGCTTTCCTAGGAAGTTATCCTTATGGCTTAATACCTGCCTTTATTTTATGCTCTTGTGCCAAAATTATCATTAATTTGTTTGCAAGATTCACAGTTCTCAAAACTCATTAATTATTTTTTGTCTTTTTATAGCATAAGGCATTTGACAAGAAATAAGATTATACTTTTCTTAATTCCCTAATTAGGATGAAATGCCTAATTTAATTCAAGAATGATAGAATCAAATGCTTACTTTGACAAGTCACCAGACTCATGCATTTGTTGGCCCAAGAATGACTTGGTGACTTGATAGTCTATAAGTCAGTAAATGCATTTACTATGTCTAATTTTGTTTACTGGTTCAGTGAATACTTACTGAGCTCACATTGTGTTTCAGACACAGTGTTGAGTGGTGAGGAAATGTAATCAACAGAGCAGTACTTATGTTCAAGGAAGTCCTTGGGTTAGTAATGATGACAAACCAATAAATAGATCATTTTAACACGATATGGTACATCCTATGCTAGAGGAAAGCATGTGGTATTTTGGGACTCCTGACTCACTGTGAAGGGGAGGTGGGAACTTTTCTGAAAGTGATTGTATGCAAATTGGAAACTGAAGGAGTAAAGAGTGGTGCTATGATCTGAATGTTTGTGTCTCTTCAAAATCATGTGTTGATATCCTAACCCCCAAGGTGGTGATACTGGGAGCTGGAACCTTGTGGGAGGTTATTAAATCATGTAGGTGGAACCCTCTTGAATGAGATTAGTGCCCTTATAAAAAAGAACCTTTGCCCCTTCTGCCACATGAGGACACAGCAAAACAGTGCCATCTATGAACCCAGAAAGCCAGAAAGTGACTACTCATCAGACACCAAATCAGCTATTACCTTGATCTTGGACTTCCCAGCCTCTAGAACTGTGAGAAATAAATATCTTTTGTTTATAAACCACTCAGTCTATGCTTTTGTTGTTGTTGTTGTTGTTGTTGCTATTGTTGTTATAGCAGCCTGAAGGGACTAACAGAAGTGGTAAGGAAAGGAGGAAAAATGTGCTCCAGTGAGAAGCAACAGCATGTGATGTGTAAAGATAGGAGATGAGTGGACACTTCATGCTCATGAACAACAAGTGGCTCAGTCTGGTGGTGAGAAGAAATTGGAGCAATAAGTGGGGAGCTCTATCATGGAGAGACTTATTTTGCTCAGGCTAAGAAATAAGCTTTGTCATGAATATGAAGAAAAGTCATTAAAAAGTTTTAAATACAGGTGTGACAACATCATAACTGTAATTCTTGTTTGATACCCACCACATACTTTGCCTTTACTGAAGGATTTTAAAAAAAATCCTCAATAAATGCATTTATATATTTCCTATGAAAATTGAACTTAACTTTCACAATCACCTGTGGAGCGAATGGCTAATAAGAACTAATAATACTCAATAATTTAACATAATAAAAATATCATTTCAGCTTAGAGGGCTTGTATTTATTCTTTTGTTTTCAATTATTTTATTTTTTATTGATACATAATATTTGTACACATTTATGGAGTACATGTGATGTTTTGTTAGATGGATAGAATGTGTGATGATAAAGTCAGGATATTTAGAACCACCACCTCAAGTATTTATTATTTCTATGTGTTGGAAACATTAAAAGAAATCTCTTCTATATTTTGAAATATATAATACCTTGTTAGCTATAGTCACCATACTCTGCTATGGAACATCAGCACTATTGCTTCTATTTAACTGTATGTTTTACTTATTAACCAACCTCTCTTCATTCCCCTGTCTCACCTACTCTCTTTAATAAATGGTGCTGGGAAAACTGGATATCTTTATTTATTTATTTTTAAAATAGAATATTGTCTTTAAAATTTCATTAGGAACTTCTGGTATAAAGTAACTTCTGGCTGGTATTAACCTCATTCAGCCTCCCCTAATTATCCATTTTTATCATTCAGCATAGGCTAGGTTATGCTGCAGTAATAAACGATTCCTAACTCTCAGTGGTTGTAAAGAAAACACAATAATATTCACTCCATAAGTCCTTTCTGAGTGTTTGGTAGTAGAATGGGCTGTGCTTACTGTAGTCACTCAGGCCCCCAGGTTAATGGAGAGGTCACCTTATTGAAAGCTGTTGGTCAGTAAATGAAAAAGAAGACAGAGCTCTGTAAAGTCCCTCCTACAGTGCAGCTCTCAGCACATTGTCCAGAGCTGTTCTCATTCAAATGTAAGAGAGAAAAATCAACCCTATCACATATGCTGAAAAGGCAGAGACCAAACATATTTGAAAAGCAATTAATTACTATCACACCAATAGTATAGCTACCCAAACCAAGGGGGGGGGGGCAGATTAAAAACTCATACTACTACTTAAATCCCAAAATGATCAGTATCCTTTTGCTAGAATCTTGGAGATTTTACCACCTACAAGGCCAATGGTAGTTTTACACATCATGGGTAATTTTCACAGAGATTTTCATGAAACTGAGAAGTCCCACATGCCTTCAGTCATCTGAGGTCTCCTCATCATCCCCACACTGTCTTTCCTTCACCACACAGCCCGAAAGACTGTAGCAAATTAAAACTTAATAACTGTCTATCTCAGGGAATTTTTTTTGTTTGTTTTCTGTTTATGTTTTTGTGTAGATGTAGGGTCCAGCTCTGTTGCCCAAACTGGAGTGCAGTGGTGCAATTATAGCTCACTGTAACCTCGAGTTCCTAAACTCAAGTAATCTTCCTGCCTCAGTCTCTTGAGTAGCTAGGACTACAGGCATGAGCTGACCATGCCCAGCTAATTTTTAAATTTTTTTGTAGAGATGGGGTCTTGTTTTGTTTCCAGTCTGGTCTCAAACTCCTGACCTCAAGCAGTTCTCCCTCCTTGCTCCTTCCAAAGCACTGAAATTATAGGCATGAACCATTGTACCCAGCCATTTTTGAAGTATCTAGTGTCTTCCCTCTCACATTCTCAATTTTTCAATTTATAATTAGAGGCTGCAATCACTAGAAAACAACAGGACAAAGCGTGTTATGCTGTGTGGGATAGATCTTCAATTCTTTTGGCCCCAACCTTCCTCTGATGAAACAATAACTGGTAGCATTCACCAGACTCTCATTCCCTTTGTCATAGCCCATGAAGTGTGGTCCTAGAATGTATAGTAAAAAGGTAAAGCTGCAATTTTGTGATTTCCACCCATTCTCATAGGAACACTTTCTTCTATGCAGAAAACTGAAGAGGACGTTGAAGTGGAGTAGTCACAAGGCTGTGGAAACATACAGACTTGCATCTAAATCCCAGCCAATCGCTTACAAACTGTGTGGACTTGAAAATGCTAATCTCTAGTGCCTCAATTTCTTCATCTGGTCAAATGAAAATAATATTAAGCCCACACACCATGAGATTATTGTAATAAGATTGTAAGTGTAAAATTTATTGAAAACATATGGCTAGAATTATCAGTGGTATTATTGTAGTTCACAAGCAGTCAGAGAGTGAATTTCCTAAGCTCTGGTCTATCCATATGAGAGATTTTGGTAAAAACTAAAGTTCTTCCAATGAAATCACATTTCTTGTTCATCTATGGAAGCCACATGTGCTATCCCTGATAATCCTGTGTAAAGGGAGTGTTTGTTGTCCCCTGGCCTTGATTCCTATAAAAGCTATTTCAAGCTACTGCTATAATAATCAGCAGTTCAAAGACATGAAACTCAAAATAGTAAAATAACATTTAAAAGTATTAAAAATATAGTAATTTTTTGTTTTCTTAAGGCCTAAGTGTTCAGGGAACTAATTGCCAGTGAGCATTTATCGTGTGCCATGTAATTTCTGAGCTTTCTCCCACTACATTGTAAATTCCAGAAATGCAGATATCATGTCCCAACTTGTAAAGTCAGGAACTAAAAGTGGGTCTGGCATGTAATAGGTGCATGATAAGTATCTGACTAAATGCTTTATTGAGTCATCCAGACCCATGCTGGGTACATGATTGACCTGAAGGAAGTGGTAATGTTAAATTTTCTGAACTTGAGATTTCTCATCTGCAAAACAAAGGAGTTTCAGGGCTTGCAAACTGCAATGCTTTGAGTGGTTTGGTAATGTTAAAATAAGCATGTAAAGGCAGCTAGTATAGAATAAGAAAAAGTGATGGGGACTGTGGCTGATTGGAGAAGGGCTCCAAGGGATTTATATACTACCTTAAAAAAAAACAAACAAACAACTAAGCGTATCAAAGACAATCCATTCCCTGAAGAATTAACTCCTGAAATCTGCTTGGTTGTGACCCCTGGTAGTGAAATTTAAGATAATTTAAAGCCTTTTCTTAACTGACATTCTGTGGTTGTCTGAGCCAAAGTGTTCTTGGAATATTGCTGTCTGTCCACAGCTTGGCTGCTGCCAGCCTTGTTAATGCTTGATTTTCTTTTTCTTTTTTTTTATGAGATGCTTAGAAAGGTCTGCATGTGATTCCAGATGACTTTGTCACCTTATTTATCAAGGATGTCTGTCTCACCAGTAACTGATTTTGAATTCCAGATAATACTATTTATGTCCAATCCTGGCTATTAGGTCAAATGGCTGAACTGTTGCTTATTCACTTATGTTCCAGACATGAAATATCACTAGATCTAGAAATGAATGATCCCTGGTGGGGTCTCTTTGACACATGGCTCCAGGAACTTATCATTTAGGTGTCAGTCATTCCCTCCCCCTGGCTCTGATGTCTCACAGGTTTCCTGACAACAATTAGGGTGACTAAAATCACTCATAATCACAATCACACCTGCCTTCCTTATTGGCTCACAGGCAATTTACTTCTCTCAGCTCTTCTGTCACATTGTAGATCAGGGTGTTACTTTTCCAAGCTTCAATTATAGACATTCAATCTGACAACTTCCCTGAAGTCATTATCCTGCCCCCTATTTTCTGATATTGATCCCAAATGTTAGTGTAAAAGTATAAAAATATGCAGTCAGCCTTTCAGATGTTTAGGAATATACAGATGTGTAGTATACATATAGACATGCCTCTGGGTGATGGTTGTGATTCTATTAAGCTTTGAAGTTATACTGAATCAGAATAGAAAATTTCTACTGCCTGTTTCCCTTTGTGTATCTGAAACTCACTAATATCTTTGCTAACATGAAGATCCATCGAAAACTGAGTCACCCTTCAGCCGCTCAGAAACATTGCAGAAGGTTTAAAATTTCAAGCTTCTGTCTTCTCCTTCACTGTTTTCTGGAAAAGGACTGGAATAGATTTGAGATTTATTTTTTCACTGATATGACTCATACTATCACTCCTCTTAAAAGTCAAAAACAGTATATGTCAGTATTATTTGAAACACCAATATTCTTTCCCAATTATAACAATAACAACATCGATTACTAAATATTTACACTGTTTTAAGCATTCAGCCAGTGGCTACAGATATTTATGACACTTTTTAAAAATTAGTGTGTTGGTCTTTTATTTTCATTTCCCAGATTTAAAAAACCTAACTTGAATCAAAACTCACTTTCCTAAGATCACACATAAATGACACATATGAAATTCAAATTTAGTTATGTCTGATTCCAAATAAAAATACTAAGAACCATAGCTGTATGTGTTACTTTGCTATAGGTCAGGACTTCAGCACACACTCTTTCATTTAACCCTTGCAGCAAACTCATTGTGAGTTACATATGATTCTTTTGTGGATAAGCTATTATTCACCTGTTTTTATTTTAGTTTCTAATTCTTTGCCTCTGTGAGGTTTTTCTCAATATTTATAGTTCTTTTTTAATTCTCCCCCAATTTTTTTTTTTGAGTTGGAGTCTCACTCTGTCACCCAGACTGGAGTGCAGTGGCACACTCCTGGCCACTGCAGCCTCGACCTGCTGAGCTCTAGTGATCTTTCCACCTCAGCCTTCTAAGTAGCCGGAATTATAGGCGCGTACTACCACGTCCGGCTAATTTTTGATTTATTGTAGAGATGAGATCTCAGCAAGGTCTTGAACACGCAGGCTCAGGCAATCCACTCGCCTCGGCTTCCCCGAGATGCTGGGATTACACGCTGAGCCACTGAGCCCGGTCAATTCTCCCCAATTTAAATACTGGTTTTGTTGGTGTCTCTACCTCCATATTTTAAAAAAATTTGATGAAGTACTCAATACATACAATATTGCTTGTGTATATATGTTTTATATGTAGGTTTATATGTATTATTTGTATAGGTTAAACGGATTAAACCTCTTACGTATATTTATGCTTCAAATCTTTCCCTCTTTAGCATCCTTATAAAGCTTCACTTTTTGTGTGAGAATTTCTCCCCTTGAAGACTTCTATTTTCCATACTATACAAAAGAAGTGTAATAAAAAGAACAGGCCACTGGGAATCTGAATCCTAGCTCATCTTGTAACTGTATGATGTCAGAAAATCAACTTAAGTTTTCTAAATTTTTGTTTATTTACTCACTTGTAACAACAACATGATTCTCTCTCTCTAATGCATGATGTATGTACACATGCATGCATGCACATGAATGACTATAATGTAAAAATTCAAAAAAAATAATATAGTGAAAATGCTTGTCATGTAACCATTATTCAGTAAATGCTACTTCTCACCGTAGAGGACGTCTCTGTGTATTCAATCTAGGTTTAGGGGGAATCTGCTCCATTGCAGACATGTCTCTTGTTCAGTTACTTCTGTTCCAAAAACAAATGGTTTAGTAAAGCACCTGACACAGTGTCTGGCACACAATCCAAATTAGTGCCGCCTTTATTTCCTTTCTTTTTTTCACATTTTTAAATATTTTGCACATGACACTTGATATATAATGAGTGCTTCATAAAAGTTGACTAGGTAGATAAATGAATCTAGGAACTATTTTCTATGTGTCTCTAACCCTTATAACAGTTCTGTGAGATGGGGGCTGTTGTTTCCATTTTAATAATGAGGAAATTAAAGCCAAGAGTAGTTAATGAAAACCCTCAAGCAAACACAGCTAATGATTTCTAGAGCCAGGGCTTTAACCATGGGCTTGCTGTCATATTCAAAATGCCCTTACCATTCTAACACATAAATACCTATCTATTCATTATAAATGTATCTCAACTGACTCTGTCTTGTTTTAAATTTGTATATTTTATCATAAACTTTTGCAATAATTTTTTTCAGGGTTTTAAAATTTTTTTTCTTAGTCACAAACTCATGAGACTTTAAGATTCTCAGTAGAAAAAATTGCTGTAGGATCACAACAGGGTGCTTATAGTTCATTTAATTGTCCAATTTAAAGTATATTTGAAAATTAAACATTTCCTTTTTCTTGCTGAATCGTATTTTTGATCTGCAGTTGGATGACTGTTAAATATGGGCTTATTATCTCTATCCAGAACTCCAACTCACTAAGGAAGTAAAGCATTATTAATTTCATGATTGTACAGAAAGTTCACTAGTAGAAATAAATACCTGCTGTAATTCAGGTATCGCATTGAGTATTCTGAGGTTTTGCATTAACTTAATTTAAAATTGCATTAAAATATTTATCTTGATACCTGAGATTTTTGAAACTCCTTTAGATTAGGCACCTGAGGTAAGTGTCTCGCTCATCTCACCTTGGTCCTGATTCTTTACTCCATTACTTTTGTCAATTGTCAACTATTGTGTCTTCATGTATGGTTTCATGTATTCATTCATTCATTCAGAAAATTATGTACAAATCCATCTTTCTAATTAGTCTGGGTTGTTGATCTCCTTGTAACCTGGTTATAAATAAGTTCTCACAGTGATGGAGCCTGGGGCAGGCTCAGGAGCCCACACTCGCATATTAATGAGTGGGAAATGGATGATTTTATGATTCCTGACCTTTCTGCTTTAATCCATTAGAGAGTATAGATTAGTTAGTAGTTAGCACAACTGGGCAAAAGCTGTCTAAGTGGAAAATTGATCCTGGTAAGTGCACACATGGTGGTTCCACCCATTAATGCTTCCCATTTTAGCACTGTGAACTTTCACTTACAAATATCTCAAGTTCGTGCCCCAATGTACCAAGATGAAGATGCAGGTGACTTGAAACGAATGAACAGAGCTGTCATTTTTTTTTCTACATGTTAATTCAAATAATACCTTGTTAAAAGAAATAGTATAAAATCAGATTAGAACCAGGTTTAGGAAGCACTCCCTGGGGGCTCTTCATTCCAGGTCAATAGGTCTTCTTATCCATGAGTGCTTTGCAGGTACTTGAAGATATCAGTGCAGGTCTATTTTCTTTGACTTCATCAAAATCCCACTTCACTACAGAGGACATTTCAGTCAGAGAGCACACACTGTGGTATGGTGGAAAGGTCATGGGGAACCTGAGATCGTGACCTAATTATGTCTCTTTGACTACTTTTTTCCGGGGCTTTAATTTTCCCATTAGAAAAGTTAGGCGGTTGGACTAAAAACAGGCCTTGAAACTCTAGGATTCCCCTGAGGGCCCCCTCTTACTCATATCTACCTCCATGTCTGCCTTTTCACTATATCAAGGTGGCAAACAGGCCCCATTTCAAATACTAAATCCATTTAATTAGTGGTATATGACCAGAACTTTGTGTTGAGGGATTTCTGAAGTTGTACCTGACCCCAGAAGGACAAGTCCCCGTGTTGTGGCATGGGACTGAAGATGGGGTCGTCCTGGTTCCTTGCATTGTATTTGTTCCATATATCATAATTGTCTTCCTTGTACTAGTTTAGCAACTCATTGAGACTGGGCTTCTGATTTTTTATCTTTATATCTTGGCATCTAACCCAGGGCCTTAAAAATAACTGATATTCAATAAATGTTGAAGGATCCAATGAAGGAATAAAAGAATACCATTCGTGTAGCTCTGATTCTATGTATCTTGAAGATTAGGGTGTTTTTATAAAGTCTGCATGTTCTTTGCTCAACACAATGCTTGACCTATTGTAGTTCTTAATAACAGTAGGATGACAATTTTGGTGAATGGTACATTCTATAGAAAAAAAAAGTGTACAAAGAAGGGATAATGACATAATTTCTGAAGTCAAAGTGCTTGTATTCAAATCCAAGGTCCACTATCTACTAAACCTTATTCTTGGGCAGTTTCCTTCACTTTACTAATTCAAAATTGCTTCATCTATAACATGGGGATAATGATAGTACCTACATTGTTAATGGTTAAAAGGACTGAATAAAGTGGGAGTCCACAGCAGAGTACCTGGTACATATAAAGTGTTAAGAATATATCAGCTAATAATTAATTTGTGCTTGACTATAAACGTGTATTTTATACTATACTGGAACCGAGGATATTTTATGTTTTCATAGTACTTCTAAGAAAATCAAAGCTATTTTGAGGAGGTAAAGCAAAAAAATATCCTTTGGGGAGGGTATGGAGTATCTGAGGGTATGAAGTGGGCTGGAGGGAAGAACACAGAGAAATGGGAGTTAAGAGCCCATAACTTTCAGATTATCTTCAGATGATCTTCCAAAGCTCTTCAGCCTAACTCATAGCTCTATAGCATTTCCTCTTCACAACCTAGTTCAGGATGAGACGCACTAAGTCAACCCTTTGCTCAGTCTTGGATCCAGGCTGGACTGTCCCTCAAAGTTATATATGTGCTTATTTAATTGATTGCAGTCACATGCCACACAACAACATTCCCATCGATGACAAACTGCATATACAAGGGTGGTCCTATAAGATTATAAAACCAGCTTTTAATTCTACCTTTCCTATGTTTATGTATGTTTAGATACACAAACACTTACCATTGTGTTACAATTGTCTATGGAATTTAGTATAGTAACGTGATGTACAAGTTTGCAGCCTAGGAGCAGTAAGGTATACAACAGAACCTAGGTGTACAATTGGCTATACCATCTAGGTTTATGTATGCGTAAGTATACCCTATGATGTTCACACAGTGAAGAAATTGCCTAACAATACATTTCTCAGAACATATTCCCTTGTTAAGCAATATATTATTCTACTTTTAAAAATTTCTTTGTACACATCAGCTTTTTAAAAGACCCCACAAAGAAAAATCACCAGATGCTGGATTATGACCTGGTAAGATTATGGATCACTTTTGCATTCTATGATCATTATCTATGTATACTAGGTGACATATAAACATAAATATGGGACATGTGAAGGGAGCTATTCAAAAATGCTGTACTAGTACATTAGTACAGCTAATATTAGAAGGAAAGGAAAATATCATGGCCCCAGTCATAAAGTGGATTTGTTGACTAAGTTATTGTATGTCAAATTGACTAGTAGAGAATCTGAAACATAGTGGATGATCAGTTTTTGACTCATCTCCTTCTATTCTACATCTTATAATTGCTACCCATCCTCATAATACCTTTGGTTCTTATACTTAATTCAAAAATATTTTCATGACCCTCTCTCTTACTCCTTTCTGTTTCGAAGTAAAAGTTCTCTCCTCACTTTACTAACAAACACATATTCAGCACTGTCTTGGTCCACTTAATGTCACTGTAACAGAATACCACAGAAAGGTAATTTATAATCAATAGAAATTTATTTCTCACAATTTTAGAGGCTGACATGTCCAAGATCAAGGTATTGGCATCTGGAGAGAGCCTTCTTGTTCCATCATAACATAGCAAAAAGTATCACATGGCAGAAGGGTAAAGAGAGGATGACAGAGAGACAAAAAGGGACCAAACTCATCCTTTCATAAGGGACCCACTCCAAAGTTAATGACATTAATCCATTTATGAGGGCATAGCTCTCATAACCAAAGCACCTTTCAAAGATCCCACCTCCCAGGGCTGCCAAAATGACAATTAAATTTTGACATGAGTTTGGGAGGGGATAACAATTCATATTATAGCAAATACAGATTTATAGCATATCTTCTAAGTACCAGGTGCTTAGTAGGTGCTGTGAAGAATACAAAATGAACTAAACATTTGTTCTATTTCAAAGGATGTTTGAGTCTAATTAGTCTAGTGTGAATAATTGTAATACAGAGTAAAATAACCTGAATAATTATAACCTGAATAATTATAATACAGAGTAAAATGTTATGTAAGTCTGAGAAAATAGAGTATGATAAGATAGGTGAGAAGGAGAGGAGGAAGAAAGAAGGGATAAAAAGAAAACTAACATATATTTAGTAGCCACTATATACCAGGCACTGTTCTAGCCACTTAACCATGCTTACGTCTACAAGTTTATGTGTATGATTATACCTATACTTATATCTACATAATTATATCAATATCTATCATCAATGTCTACTTTATGAAATACATATGTATCAGCAAGTTATTATTGTTTCTGTTTTACAAATGAGGAATCTGAGGGCCGGGAGTTAAACAGCACATCTGAAAGGTATTCTTAGAAAAAGGAAGGAAATGACAGTCAGTCTCTTATTTGCTTCCCAGGCCTCCATATCCTTCTCCTGAGTAATAACTTCTATTTATTAAATGCCAAGTCTCTGCTAAACTCTTTATACATATTACTTAATGATAACAAGAGCACAATTGAGTAATTGTGATTGTCATCCCTCAGGGAACTTATATAGAAGAGATTTTAAAACAGCACTCCAAATTCAGGCATTCTCTGTTACATCATGCTCCTATTCCACTATCTAAAACATATACATATGCAATGCATATATGTGCATATGTGTATGTGGATATGTATGCATATTCATGCATATATGTATTTATATATATGATGATGTTAGTGTCTAACATGTATTGAGCTCTCATTATGGGTTAGATATTAAGTCAACTGCTTTCCACGTATGATAAAACTGTATTCACTTCAAAGCCCCATGACTAAGGTGTTGTCATTATTTTCATGTTATAGCTAGGAAAACTGAGGTTCAGAAGAGTTAAATTTTAATAAAGGTCATATAGCAGGTAAATGGCAGAGCAGGGATGAATTTTGAGCTTTCACTCTTAAGTAGTTGAATAGAAAAGGGAGCTAAATGCAACAATAAGGTCTATATCTCTTCAGAAGTAGAGATGGAGAACCAAAAACTTCATGAGTAAATGGCTTTATTCTACCATTAATCCCTTCAGGGTTAAAGATACCTACACATGCATATTTTTTGCAGCTCTATTCACAATAGGAAAAACATGGAACCAACCATGCTGCCCATCAAAGCTGGACTGGATAAAAAAAAATGTGGTACATATACACAGTGGAATATTATGCAGCCATAAAGGAGGACAAACATATGGACTTTGCAGCAACTTGGATAGATTTAGAGTCTATCATACTCAGTGATCTATCACAGAAAGAACAGAGTACCATATGTTCTCACTCAAAAGCAGACATTGAACAATTATCATAATACTTTAAGAAAAGGATTGGCAGTAGTGGGAAACTGCCAGGGGAGGAAGGGGGCACACCTCATCAACAAGATGAACATTTGTATACCTAACCCTGAATTGTACCCCACATCTTTAAAATAAAAAAAATTTTTTAAATCCCTTCAGGAGCCGGGCTCGGTGGCTCAGCCTGTAATCCCGCGCCTTTGGGAGGCTGAGGTGAGTGAATTGCCTGAGCCCGCGGGTTCGAGACCCGCCTGGGCAGCAAGACCTCATCTCAACAATAAATCAAAAAATCATCCGGGCGTGGTAGCACATGCCTGTAATTCTGGCTACTTGGAAGGCTGAAGCGGAAGGATCACCGGAGCCCAGCAGGTTGAGGCTGCGGTGGCCGGGAGCGGCCACTGCGCTCCAGTCTGGGCGACTGAGTGAGACTCCAACTCAAAAAAAAAAAAAATTCCCTTCAGGGTCTAGATATAATGTCAGTGCATGGGTTTCAGTTCACAGTTAAACAGCATGGGCGCCTGCTTTGAATCTCCTTTACAGATTTCTTTTTCTAAGGTTCATTAACATGAAGCCAGGATGTCCGAGCCTCCCACTCCAGTTAGCCTAGTCTGACACGTTAAACCCACATTTCTGTGAGTGACAGACAATGTCATTTTGTTTGTTCTTGTGTAAGCCCCTGTCACTTTCTACTTAGAGAGATCTGCTCAATGTATTGACAGCCACAATCAGGAAAATCCACATTAGTGTGGGCAAGGCCAGAGTGCTCAGGGAAAGTATTTTCTGCCTGAGAATAAGGCTGAGTCTTCACTTGGTAAGACCAGGAATTAGGGAAAGAGAGATATCTGTGCACTTGATCCTTCTGCCAAAGAACAATGAGTATAAAATTTAGAACCAAGGCTGGGGTCAAATCTCTGTTTTATATTTTACTAGCTGGAAGATTTTAAACAGGTTACTTAAAGTTTTTGAGCCTCAGTTTTCTGAACTGCAAAATTCTCATAATACTGAGCATCATTCTAAGTCTTAAATAAAACAATTAATGTACAAAAAGTTTTTGTACATTAGCAAATTTCCTGTCACAGAATAGGTGTTAAAATATGGTAGATGTGATGATTACCAGAGTCACCTTTATTATCATCTTCATCGTCCCCAGTATTATTAATAACATAGGGTACAAGTCAAGATTCCTATATGCCCCTTCAGAATATCAGGATCTACCACCAGTGAATAATTTGGCCAAAAACTTGTAGGTTGCAGAAAAGATCCTCTTTCTCAAGTTCAAATATTTGCTCATCTGGAGGCAAAGGAGAGCTTGCTTTAGAGATTAGCATGAGATCAAATTTTAAATTTCCCATGTTGAAACTGGGGAATCTAAATAATGACCCGAAGATTTGAATATCAACATTCCCTAGAGAAGAAGTAGCCAAATGGCATTCTCTATTGCTTTCAGCAAATCCAATTAGTGAAAAGCTCAATTTACAATGAATCATGGGAGGAGTGTGTGGAAAGAACACTGACTAGGAATAAAGAGCTATGATCTAGTTGAAATAACACTCATAATTAATATTTGTATTACTCTCTGCAGTTTAAAATACATTTCATATTAATGACCTTTACAACAACCCTTTGGGTACATATTATTATTCTCCCTGATTCCAGTCCCTCACTAAGTCCTGCTGACTATGCCTTAATTATATCTGGATTCTAATCCTTCCTCTCCATAGCCACAAATACAGTCCTAGATTAGGCCTCATCACCTCTTACCTGAAGTTTTTCAATAGCATCCTAACTAATTTTTCTTCCTCATTTTTACCCCTTCCATTTCATTTTCTACCCTAATGCCAGAAGGTGCTTTCTAAATTACAACCATGATCATTTGATTCTCCAGTATAAAACCTTTCCAATTATTTGCCTCCAAATTTCTATGGTACCCTTCCTTCCTCACTCTTTCCCTCCCTCCTTTCTTCTTTTCCTGTCTTTCTTTCTTCCGTCTATCCATCCTTCTTTCCACTGTTCTTTGTTGGGCACATTCTACCCCAGAAGTTCTACTTTAAAGCAGCAATAAGCACAGCTACTTCAGCAGAAGCAGAGAAGAGAATGAAAATAGCACTTGTGTGTCTCTTGCACCTTGCTTCATCGCCCCCACTCCCACCCAAGAAGTCTATGGAACACAGCTTAAGATGTCACTAGGCTGGAGAATAAACTTTAACCTCCTTACCTGGAAAAAAGAGCCCGGGTTTGACCCACCAGTCTCCTCAGTGAGGAATTAGCCCAAGTTACAAAGGGAATCCGGAGAAACAGGCCCCTCATGACACACAGCAGAACTGATTCTTTTTTGTGGGGGTGGGGGGAGGAGGTCAAAAGGAGAATGACTGACACATCCACCTCCCAACCTACTTTTTGATCAAATGGAACCTTTTGCAATTACTTAAGAGAAATATGCATGCTCATACCTTAGACCATTTTATGAGCTGGATTGTTTTTTCAACCTGAAACCATAAATATCATGCCTCTGAGTAAACTCTCTGACTTCCTATCTTTCATTTAGGTTTTCTGTTTTATTTTGTGCATCCATTTTTATCCCATTTTGTGTTTAACTCTATGATACCACATAGTATTCTGTATTGACAACACATTTTTATGTCTATCTCTCCCACTAGATTTTAAGAAAAGGGAGCTTTCCCTATTCATGTTTTGGTCACACTACAGTGACTGGCACAGGTTATGTGCTCAATATATATTTGTTGAACTGAATGTAAGGCTTGATAGCACAAATAAACAAAAGTACCAATAGCATACAATCACTTGTTAAATGGAGTAATTGAGACTATAACCTGTAGGACATGATTATTTGCTTTACAAAAATATTTGATTGACAAGAACTGAATTAGCAAATGACTCTTCTCAAGATACAGCTATTGCTTTATAAGAGGTGCACCATTATCTCTCCAATAAAATAGATTGACTAAATTGAGGGCTGTAAACTAATTTTGACCTGCATGGAATGAGATGATGAATATGGGGAGAGGAAGATAATAAAAGAGAAGAAATATATAGGCAGGATACAGGGCTTTCTGGCAACTATAAACTGTGCCCTCAGTAATCTGAGCTTTTGGCCAAGAAAATCAATGCGTAACAGCAGAGAGCTCATATACGGGCAATCACCATAGAAACAGCATGGCTCCCAGAATAGGTCAAGACTTGACTGTAGCCAAATCAGTATATTATCATATCTTGAGAAAGAATATAGAGAACTAAAGAGGAAGGGTTCCTTTACTATGGGAAACAAAGAGAAAGAAAACTAACAGAGTGATGCAGTGATACCCAAGGGGAGAGACACGGAATCTAGAAAGCATGACCACTGCGATTGCTAGAAAAGTGTTCTCTTTGGGGACAGCTTCATCAGATCCAATCTTAGCTCTCATGAAAAATTATTCATGGTAATCTTCATTTCATTTATTTTTTATTCTTGTTTATTTATTTAATGTATGTGTATGAAGACAGTCATTAAAACATATGCTTTGGAGTGAAACAGACTCAGGTTCATGCCTCAGCATTGTCTTCAACTAGAATGGAACTTGAATGTGTAATCCTGGCTGCTGTTGTTTTCCTCAATCCCTCTTACTCAAGGGCACCATGCCCACCTTCCAACTGCCTTGGGGCTCTCTCAAAGGCCTAAAGTCTGCTCTGTGGGTATCCACACAGCAGGCCAGAAGATCTGGAGAATAATGGCTCTGAAATTCACCCTTAGCAGAATTCAACCAATGACTGATGGAAGGTGGTGAATAAATACCCTGACTCCCCAGCTCATCTGATGGGATAGCTCTCAGGGAAGTGTTTTGCACTGGCAGTCATAATTTCCTGGTGGTATAAAATCCTAGTTGCCCAGTGGTATCTGACAGGACAATGCACCCTTTGCTGGTTGCTTTCTCTTTCCTGTCTCACTTCCCTATTTCCCCTTGGACGTTTCCTGAGATCATCTCTCAAATAAACTACTTGCACTCGAATCCTATTTTCAGAGTCTGTTTCTGGGGTACACAAACTAAGAAAGTGACTTAATCTGTGATTATCGTTTTCTTTTTTTGAAAATGCTGACCATGGCATATAAATGCAAGTTGTGAAGATTATATAAGATAATACATGCAAAGTGCTTAGCCTAGTGCCTAGCATATCTGAATGCTTCAAATATGTTAGCTATAATTTGTATTCTTGTTGTTAAGAGTTCAATATGTAATAGATACGCCAGATACCTAGAGGGTCCTATGGATAGGCTGGTGAACAAAATACTACCTATCTCTACCTGCATGGATCTTAGAGTCCCATGAAAAATATAAGTTAACTATAATGTCGTGTGATAAGCGTTACAAGGGAGAGAAATGATGGTACTGTGGGACATGTAATAGAAATTAACTTGGTATGAAGACCTCAGAAAATACTTCATAGGAAGCTAACGTTTAGGAATGATAGGAGCTGGCCAGGCAATCTGTGCATATCAGTGTGCCTGTGTTTATGTGTGTGTGTGTGTGTGTGTGTGTGTGTGTGTGTGTGTGTGTGTGTGTGTACGCACATAGGTACACAAAGACAGTATCATAGGTGGAAAAAACTGCATGTCAAAAGACTTATAGATATGAGAAAGACAAATAGTGCAAGATAGAAGGGAAGTAGAGAAGAAAAGAGTGATAAAGATGATCTAAAATTGCCTTCAAATAAACAAAGTGATTTTTAGTCTGACTCTGTATTCATCAAACAATCACTACTTCAGTTTCCAAATTTTTGTTTGGTTTTGTTTTGGTACGGGGAAACCAGATAGGTATCAGTGAGCAAACATTGCCATTTGGTCACTAAAAGAAATATTCTCTCCTTTTAAGTGAATACATTGGTTTCATTTGAATTTGTGTGTTTTAGTTGGGTAAAGATCAGGCAAGTCCCTTGAGTTATGTCAGTCCTAGGCCACCAGCAATGGAATTTATGGAGCTGTAAGAAGAAAAATGCCACACTGGCTGGGCAGTTCATAGGATGATGCCTTCCATGCATCTTATTGCACAGCTATCTTCTTTTCGGGGCAGCCTCATCTTGACAACGTGCCTGATTCTATGTCAGTACCAATATCTGTCTCTTCGCCCCATTCTTGATTTTAGATCTCTCTCTTTGAATGCCAGGAAATGTATACCCTCAGCAATTTAAACAGTGAAGACCATCCCATGGTTGAAAGCTTTGCAATCGTCCTTACTCAAGTCCTGGGCCCTGGAGAAGTTATAAATCAGATGGTTGTGGTGGGGGTGAATTAAATATTACTTGATGCATCTCTTTGATCACTTAGAAGGGAAAGTGCTCATTAAATGTATGTTATTATTATTGCTTCTGGCTGTAGACACTGGGGCATCTGAGACCTCTTACTTTTTAAATGTTTTCCTTTCTTCCTTCCTTCATTTCTTCCTTCATTTCTTCCTTCCTTCCTTCCTTCTCCTTCCTTCCTTCCTTCCTTCCTTCCTTCCTTCCTTCTTTCTTTCTTTCTTTCTTTCTTTCTTTCTTTCTTTCTTTCTTTCTTTCTTTTTCTTTAAGAGACTGCAATGAAACTTATCTGCTTGTAGGTATACTCTGGTAGTCTATCTTGACTTTAATGTTGGGTAACTTTAAGAGACAACAACCACTGGAATTGCCACCACTCAGACATCATCAAGAAGACATATGTTTTATTCTTAATTGGGTGGTATGGATTATTTTTCTTTTCAGTATTACTGGAAAGGAGTATGAGTGGATTTTCCAGAATGGTGCAATAAAAATAAAATTTGATTGATTAATTCAATAACTATGGCTAGTAAGCATCTTGTGCTGCAGTGAAGAGGAAATGCACAATCCCCTGCAGATAGAGGCTGTATAACTCACATTTGTTTGAAAGAAAGACTCCTGGCTACATGCTGGCTTCTTGGGGAATAGCTCACTCTTGGAAGTACAAGTCAAGGTAAATGGCTTGCTTTCCTCATGAGCTTCATCTAGTGAGTTATAACTTTGAGACATGAGGGTATAGATGGCAAATCATATTTGCAAAACTGTTTAACAAGCCACCATTCATTTTCCATAGTTCTTCTGGCAGAAAACACTTTAGCCTGCCTGTGGATAGGATTCAGAGGAGTCCTGACCCTATGAAGAGGCCTGTAGAGGGGGTCAGTTGTTCATTGTGCATGGCGGGAAATTTTAGTTAGGGGTCATAGAATTCATGACATCTGAAAAATTCTGTATGTGCATATATTATTTTCTGTGGGAAGTACTATACTAGTTTCTGCAAGATGTCTATGAATCTCAAAAAGTTAAGAACCACTTCAGTGAAGAATAAAGTCATGGACAGATGGCATTGGAAGACATATTGTTTTTTTAACGTTAGTTGTGAGCCTAAAATGACTATATGACCAAGATATCATTCCCCCCCTGAGAATATTATCTAACGCTTTGGTTAGATTTCCAAAAGTATTAAAGTTGCAAATTTAAAAGGAAGTATACGTGAACAAATCAGAGATGGCACGGACTCCTACTTATCCTTCAGGTATCATTTCAAATTTAACTCCTTCTGGTTCCCCACACTTTGTACATATTAATACATATGGTTATATCTATTTTATGTCTGCTTTCTGACTAATACTGGACATTTTAAAAGCAGCAACTCAGTATTTTGCAACACCACACTCCTGGATCTGTGTCAGGTATGCTCTCAATAAATGTGTATGGACTAAATACACAGAAAGGGCTTCTGCTCATGCGTGGTGAGAACTGCATCATCAGGGCTCTATGGAGGTCAATGCAGAGAGCTCTGTGTCAGTCATGCGACCTTCAATTGTGAGCAACAGCTACTCTGCCAGTTTTAAGTTAAATAGAAAAATTTACTATTTGCAAATGGTAGCAAAGGAAAGATCATGGATGGATTCAGAAATGGTTGGACCCTGACACTCAACCAGCATCAAGACTTTCTCATTGTCTGTCTTCTCTGCCTCTCTGTATTAGCTTCATGTGCTCTCACTGAAAGTGGATTTTCTTCCCTGTAGTGGTGAACATGGTAAGTCTTCATGCTCAGTGTTTCATACTTGTTGCTTCCTCTAAATGGGCAGTAACTTTAAAAAAAAATAAGTAGACTAACTATGCTTCTCTTTATATTAAACACGAGGAAACAAATTCAGTTGTGCCAACTAATTTGAATAATGTCACACAGCTAGAACCCAGTGAAGCTCAAAACAAAACCTTTCAAAATGTGTACATGGATGTGGAAAAGGTTGAACTTTGGTATTATTTACACTCTTATTTAAATACACAAGTAATCTCATCTTTCTGAGTTTTAGTCTTCTTAGCTGTTCTCCTTTACAAAGAGAGATATCAATCCTTTAGAGTTGTTGAACATACGTGTGTGTATGTGTGTGTGTGTGTATGCATATATATATATATACACACAAATATATAAATTAGTATGTGCAGACTAAATAATATTTACGTGTATGTGTATATGCAAAATAATGTCTTAAAAAATTTCTGGCACTTATTGACAAAGTCAAGTATATGCCCATCAACCAAGTGTACAAAACATGACTATGAAATTAATTTCATGGAAACCCCTTCTTACTACCTTTATTTGTATTTGCCCACAAATTTTTCTCTAATCTCTAACATTGTTATCTACTTATTTTGTTGTACTTTATTGTGTTATATTTGGTATGCTATTCAAGATACAAACATACATCCTTAGAAAGATCTTTCTATTCCCTCACTCATGCAAACCTATTTGTCGAGTTCCTAACTGCATGCCAGTCACTGTTCTAATCCCTGAAGCAATGATGGATGAGATAAATCAAATCCTTGCCCTTGTGAACTTTACATTCTTTGGGAGTCACAGGCTATACACTAGAAAAAAATACACGTGTCATAAAATTTCAGGTTGAAAAGATATGCACTGTGATGAAAATAGAAAGTAATAAGGAGTTAGAGAATGCAGAGAATGTAGAATTTTGGATAAGACCATCAGAGTAATCTTCTCTAAGGAGCTTTGAGTTGAATGAAATCTTGAAGAGCAGAACAGTCTGGAACATGGAACTATATTTTACAAGAACATTTTTGGCAGAGGACAAAGCAAGTACAAAGGGTCTGGTATAAGAGCTAGTTTGGCTTTCTCTAAGATCTGCAAGAGAAGTAGAGTACGTTAAGGGGAGTTCGTAGGAGAGGAAGTTGGAAAGTTGGCTAGCTAGGGGCCAGATCATATGAGAACCTTGCAGGTCACAGTAATGAGTACGTATAACCTTCTATGTGCATTGGGGAGCCATAAGGGAGCATCTGAGGCAGCGTCTTATACTGGGTGATGAATGTACTGCAGGGACCAACAGTGGGAAAAGAGACACCTAGTTTTAAAAAGATGATGACAATTTGAACAATGAATCTTGGAAGTAGTGTGAACTGATTAGATTTGAAAGATACTTTCAAAGTATTAGCTGACAGAATTTGATGATGGAAAAGAAGAGCATGTGAGGGTTATTTGACCTTTAAAGTAAAAGAGAGAGACATTTTTAAAATCTTCTCTAATAATAGCCAATATTTATTGAGCATTCTATCAGGCCTTGTACTAAGTACAATACATTCGCTATGTAATTTAATATATATCTTTCACCCATTATGTTTCTATGTAATTTGTTTATTTTTTAAACTCTGACTCTGTTTACGTAGATATCGTTGACTCTCCTGTCCTCTTCTCAACACTGAAAACTGATGTCAAATCAAATTTTTAAAACTTTAATCTGAGTTTCCCAAGGGATGGCTTTCCTACACTTACACTTTGCTTTGCTTTTGTATCCTTCAGATAATCACTCTGCTTTTCCAAGCTTTGGCCTGCTTGGCTGTGCCAGTCTAGACCCCTGGGATAGCAGTTCAGAACCTCTACTCCTGGCATTCCTGATCTTCACCATCATGCATTTAATTATTTCATGTTTATTTGTTATGCATAAAGGAACTGGAAAAATGATTTGTACTCTCAGAAAAACTTAAAACACAAAAGTTCTTTAATCAGGTCTCAAGTGGATGGTATGGAAATAATAGAAGCTTCATTAAGTCTATCTCTTGAAGAAAGAATCAGATGAATTCACTGAAAGGTTTTCTATACCTGCGTATTCATACAGTTAAGTACCTTCCTTGTCATGTTTATTGATATAGGTGAGGAGTAAGTATCAGAAGTCACATTTCCTTTGGCCATGACATAATGTCATGGTTAGTCTATAGGATGGCAGACATTGAGCATCTAGTATTACAGAAACAGACACCTTAAAAATCAATGCAATCTATCTTTATCTAGGCATAATGCAGCGCTCACTCCTTAAAATCAAAGTCAAAGATTTATTGTTTGATGTTTTGGTGATTTTCATATGAACAATACAATCAGTATGTAACACCCTCAGCTGAGTTTTAGGCAATTCTTCATAATGAGTAGGAGAGGATAGAAATTGAAGGAAGAATTAAGGGTCACTGATATGACTTGCTCCTGTCTTTCTTTCAATAGCCTACCCATGTCTAGAAAGCATATTGATTTGATGACATATCCCTGGAGACTAGAGCTGAAAGTCTAGCAGCCACATCTACTTGGCTGCTGGACACCACCATGTGGTGTGCACCAACTCACATGTGGGGCACGATACTTGAGAATCAAGAGCAGGCAAAGTTTTGAGGTTAGCAAGAAAGAGAAATATATGTGTGATGTTTCATAGCTGTGTTTATTTTTAAATGGCATTCCATTTTCTAGACTGAACTTGATTTTGTTCCTGACATTATAACTTGTATAAACTATTTCACCAGTTAAGATCTCTCAGTTTCACCAATTCCAACATTAGTAGACTAGACCTGATGAATGTGGTCGTTCTTAAAAACATTATTTCAAAGACAACACAGTAAAAGATAAATAGATGAACCTTTGGGCCCAAATCAAAATTCTTATAATGACGTCTCAAGTTAAAAAAAAGACGGCAATTAAAGGAACAAATAAAAACTCTCATAAATTCAATGACACAAAGACGTACACATTCACAACTGGGCAGGGTGAAAACACCTTCTCCTTTAACTTCTGATCTTCTCAATATAATAAAAGACTCAAGCTTTGAAAGTTACAGAAGAAATAGAAAATCGGAACAGACCAATAACTTAGGAAGAATCATAGTATGCTCTTAAAGAACCATCTGCCCAAAAGACATTCGATCCTGAGAGATTTAAAAGTGATGTAATTCAAGCATTCAAGAAATACATAAATATATTTATTATAATATATTTTGGAGAGTAGAAAATGTGAAAACTATTAAATTTGTTTCAAAAGGAAGATTTGATCTGGATCCCCACAGGTGATAAAACATTATGCAAAAAAGAAGGAAAACAAGCAATCTAAACTATGAATATAGATTCAAAACCTTAAATTAACTACTTCAAAATAACTTTAACAACCTAATATTACTGATTCAATAATCCAGTAGGAATACATCCAGTTTCAATATAAGGAAATTGAATAATGCAATAGAAGCTTACCAGTAGGCTAGTAATAAAAAAGTAGATGATTATTTCAATATCCTCTAAATTCATTTTATCAAATTTAATAATATTTTCTTTTTTCAAGTTGGAATAAAATAATTCTTCCTTAATATGATGAATATTCTTATTGTAAACCTCCAACCAAATGACTTTTTATTAGGGGGTATCAGATACAAATTAGGACTAAAACAAGTTTGCCTACTCTGCCCACTATTACTTAACATTATTTCAGTTGGTGTAGTTTGTACAATAAGGAAAATGAAGAAATAAAATTAATACATATTAAAAATTTTAAAAAGACCATATGACTTGTCTACAATTCTGAAATTCAAAATATTCTGAAAGCTGAATGTTTGCATCACTCGTTTGATGCAAAAACTTATATGAGCTAATGTTAAAGTAACTTATTATGAATATTTATACTGCTGCAGGAATTTTAATATGCTTGATTATGGGCTTTTCCCCAGATCCTGATAAGGCTGTTATGTAATATATGGAATATGCACCATATTACCATTCAAATTCTGAATTACAATAAATATATATAGCCCTGAAGATTTTAGATAAAATCTTGTGAATCTCTATTATGTGCAGATGGTATGTTTATTCACCAAGGACATTTTATAAATCAGATAATATTTATTAAAATTAATAAAAATGTTTAATATAACTGGTTGTAGTCAACAAAGCATATGTTAAAATTATCTATTTATATATCTGTCTACCCCTTACATTAGTGAGGTGCTTTAGAGTATAGGTTACATTTTGTTCATTTCTCTTTTGTTTGTACCCAGCATATTACTTGGCATAAAAAAGTAAACAGAAATATTGTTTTAAAGAATAAGAGATAAATGTACAAATGAGAAAATTGTTATTAAGTTTTCTCATATTTTATTTTAACATATACATTTTAAATTTCCAATCAATATTCCAACTGCAATTTAAATTTTGTTTTTTTCCTCTTAGCTTCAAAACCCAAGAGGAGGTTGATAAAAAATGTATTTGGAAAAGTAAAAAAAAGCAGAAATAACAAAGCACATTCTTTAAAAGACAAGCAACTAAAAGAGAAACCAGGTTCATGCTGGGCTCTTCCACATACTCTCACAGTGGTTTTTGGCAAGTTACTTACTTCTTCTAAGTACCAACTTCCTTGTGTATAAAACAATAATAATAATAAGGCTGAAAAGCTTTGATTCACTATTGGCCATGTTTCCCCCCATGTGTTCCCTTGTTTAATATCCCCCTTGGCCATTTTCTTCATCAAGGTCTCTTTTGTAAATTGATTGGTTTATTTTAAATGTCATGCATGTCATATATGTTGAGTCACTGACCTTTAGATCCTGTTACAGATTTTAGGTCTACGCTGGAGTGTTCCCTTCTGTTGCATTGATCTTTATAGCTTTCTCTTCCCTAATACCAAGATGTTTTTATTTGGTAAACTTATAATATACATTAATGTGTGGTAAAGATTTAAGGTAATATTATTGGCATGAGCATAGTATAAAAAATAAAGAGGCAACAGATTCAAATGGTATTTTGTTTAATCCTTATAGTAGTCTCTTGAAATAAGTATTGTTATTTCCATTTTATTCATAAGAAATCTGGGGGCACCAAGAGGCTAAGTACCCGGAATCTCATGGCTTATAAAATGGCAAGGTAAGGGTTCATGTCTAGAATTCACCTTCTTACCTAGTCAGTAAAGAAGTGTTTTCCTTCAGTTGTTAACACAAATTGCTTACACAAAATAGTGCTAGCGCAACACCCTAGGCCCTTACATATAAGACACTCTTGATATTTTTTCAGCTATGAACCTATGAACAGAGAGACTGAGATTTCAGATTTGGAAAAGCAGCCAAGAGGAATGATCCTAAAGGAAACAGGGACTAAGGAAGCCAGCCCTGGGCTCAGTAGGTGAAATTCATGTAGGAGAAGAAGTAGCATCTCTCCCCCTCTCTTTTCTTAATGCAAATTTTGCATAACTGGGTGGAACTCAGGTTTATATCTTCTTGCCACAAATACCAAGCAGAATCTTAAGAATTCAGTGTTGGTTTTAGTTACTTAAGATGTTTCCCCAAATGGTGTGGAGCTTGGAGGAGAAGGCTTGTTCAGAAGATTGTACTTCTGCAAAGAACCTGAAGGGTTAAAGTGGGCTCAGCAGGTACCTTTAACAAGTACTTTTTAAAAAATGATAGAGCATCACTCTTCTCTACCCAGTGGTAGATTATCTAATTTGCAAGATTGGAATCCCTTCTCACCTAGGATGCCCTGCATCCCACGTTGCACAGTATGCATGCAAATAATTTATTCTGCATAGCACACAGCCCCTCCTTTCAGATGAAGCCCTTCCCTGGTCCAAATAATTTACTCTGTGTAGCACACAGCCCCTCCTTTCAGATGAAGACCTTCCTTTTCCAGAACCGGGTATAATCATCCACATCCTGTTTCCTCCAACCAACCTTCAGTTCCATTTAACTAGAAATTACTGAGTGACTGCAGTCATTCTGAAATTATTGAGACCAGCACTATGTTAGTTTCTAGAAAGATAGAGACAATTAAACAAAGCCAGGATAATTAAACTCAAAGGTCTCACAGGCTACAGGGAGAATGACCGACAGCCCTGTATTGTTTCAATCCTCAGAAACATGGTCAGGGATTTAAATATATGTAAACTATGAATGTTTAAGTTTCACAGAGAAACAGTTTAAAAAGAAATGTGAAGGGTAAAATTACTTAGACAAAATGTTAGCAAAGCACCATAGGCCCTTACATAGAGGAAGCTCTCGATACTTTTTCCTCTGAAGCTCAGAACAGAGAAACTATGATTACAAATTTGGAAAAGTAGCTCAAGTTTGTTAAGCAGGCAAGGTAGCAGAGAGCAAAGAACATTCCTAGCAGAAGAATCAGCATATGCAAAGCCATGGCATATGCAGAAAAATAAATGTAACACATAAGGAGAGGATATGAGGAGAAGCTAGAGACAGGATCATGACGACCATCATAGTTAAGCTGAAGAATTTGGACTTTAACGCAAGGACCATCAGAAGCCATTGAGGTTTTACACAAGGAATTATTATATAGGTCTACCTGCTTCAAGGTCATCTCAAGAGCAGAATCACCCCAATCATGTCCCACAAATAGGATGAATGGAATCTGTCCACTCCCCACCTGGTTTATCTGGATATAACCTAGGACATTGTCCTTTTAATTATCCATCTTACACTTGCAGGCCATTTTTACTCTCTGGCATTACACATTCTTGGCCAGTTCTTACTACTAAAATGTGGTCCATGTATCAGCAACATCTATATCATCTAGGGGCAAGTTAAAAATGCAGAATCTCAGGTACTACTCAAGAATCTAAAATTTAACAAGATCCCTAGGGAGTTGTGCACACACCAGTGTGTACTTTTCATGAACTGCTCTAGGTTTCATTACTGAGCTTGTTTGCACTGGGACAGAACTGCTATCTCTCATGCACCTGATCTTTACAGAGGACAGAACAGGGCTGTAGAATGAAGCTGATATCCCTAAGGGTCATGCCCTAGGTTAATACCTGAAGCAACATGCCACTTTGTTTCTTTTCATCTTAGAACAACCATGCAAGGTGAGTAGTCCTAAGCTCATCTCACAGACAAAGAAACTGCAGCTCAGGGTCAGAAAGTCCCACAGCCAGAAGAATTTAACCTCATTATGTGACCCCTTCTCTGGAGTTCTTTATGAGACCCAGGAAGAATGAATCCACCATCTCTACCATGAAAAAACCAGACCTCCAACCCAGAAGGGAAAGCAACTTGCCAATTTTTCCATAACTAACTCTTTATTCCTATCAGCCTTGAATGGTCTCTTCTCCATCTCAGCCAGTTCAGCATCCAGCTCAAATGCAAGCACTGTCTTACAGAGTTACAGTTTCCCCAGGGTCCTCCTTCACCTCCCAGCTTGTCCTTTCTTCCCATAAACTTACTAAAGGCAGATTTAGCATTCCAAGTCTCACACCTGAGTTCCAGATTCTCCGTTAACACAATCCTATCTGACAGAGAGAAATCAGACAGCTAAAAGACAGACTGTCTTTTAAAAGTAGATGGATTCGACATAACTGCCTAACAAAGTGTATTTATGAACAACATTGGAACAAATGTTTCCCATAACTGCAGCCATCGCCTCCTAATGTCACATCACAGAGACACTGGAAAACAAATAGGGCTTACAACCTGATTTCCTATCACCTGGTAATGGCATCAGCACCTCCAGTCTCCCTAGCTAGGCAGCATATGACTCATACCTTTCTTCTAACTTCTAAAGCAAGTTGGGACACAAAAAAAGAAAAGAAATAACATTTAAAAAATATGAATTCCATTTGTAGTGTTTTTCTTAATGCATCAGGCAATGGATTACCACAGATGGTCTAAAAGGTGCTGGAATGAATAACCAGGGACTCAACCTCCTTGGAAATTGATCTGGCAGGGAAAAAAATGCAGCCATTTTGATATGGGAGATTTAAAACTACTCTTTTCTTAGAGCATTGACTTTTTGAGTTTCTCTGCTATTCTCTTCCCTACACCTTCCCTGTGCCCCCAACTCAAGTGATCCCTCTCTCTGTCCCTTTCTCTCCGTCTTGATTACCAGTGCCCTTGCCCAGCATCTTCCCCACACTTTCTCTTTGGAAATGTTGTAGAAGCTTTCTGCTGGTCTCCTTGACTTGAAGCTCCTTTCTCTCCAACCTGCCCTCCCTTCTGGATTATCACTGTGTGCACTGTGTTTTTCCATCTAAACTATGAACTCTTTGGGACTAGGGACCAGTCATGTCTTTTTTACTTTTCTGCCTTCAGAACCTATCGCAAAACACAGCACAGCACTATGGAACAGAATTAAGACCACTAAAATCAGAAAAGCCCAGAATATTTAGTTTGAGAACCAGACACAGAAAAACTAAATAACTCCTAGCATGTACTTAATACAACAAAGCAAGGCAAATACATAAGCTGAAAGTTCCTTCTGAGCAAGAGATGGTAAATGGAACTGAATTGTTCAAGTTTCTTATTTTAAATTGGATATGTGTAAAATGTCACCAACATTCTTTTTATTGGGTATATCATTTTTATTGATTTATTTTATTGAATATGAAAATGCATTTAGTGTTTTCTGAGGGTCGCTTCAAACTCAGTCCCTTAAACCTTTTTTTCTTATACTGGCTTAAGATCCTTAACCTTCTTCAGATAAGAAGACAAGAATGGCCACAGGTATTTCCTGGAACCTACCTAACCTTGAAGTTAGGAACAGCCTGCTGCCCTTGTATATCTTTTGATAAAGAAATTCACCCTGAAGAGCTCTGATGCTGTGCAGGTTCCCAGCAGGCAGCATCTTAAACCCAGCTCCAGGGAAGCTAGACCACATCCCTGCTACGCCCTGTCAAGCTGCATCCATCGAATTAGGTTAGGAGTTAAGATGTTACACAATGTGACCAATGGGATCAGAAGCAATAACATGACCTGTCAGCCGGTGCTTTCCTGACAATTCTAGGGTAAAGAGATTGCCTTCTAGAGAGCTAGGGGGGATGTGAGGGGAGAGCTGGTGGGTGAGTGGGGGAAAGGGCTACTTAATCCCTTATTTATAAAGGGGGTGTTTGGTGGAGAGAGAGTGGTAAATTGGTTTTATTTCCCTAGTCTTATTTTAGAGTTTTGTTTGCAAGTTGCAATACCAAAAGCCCTTTCCCATAGGGCAAGAGTTGCAAAACGTTGCATGCAGTATTTCAGGAGTTTGACAGTCTCTCAGGAACAGGGCCAGAGAGAAAGATTTGTGAGGCCTTCTGTTTCATTAGGGTGAGAGAAGGTCACCTCAACCAACCCTGTGCACAGACAAGGCCAGGAAATGCAATTGAAGGTCGAGGACACCTGGCGCCAACTGGGAGGTGATTGAATCCTGGCTTCTGTTTGTTGTTGGCCTGGAGACCCAAGACTGGCCTCAGCTTGGAGCAGATGAATCCCTTGACGCTGGTGGTCAGGAAACAAATGCAACTCAGCTCCTGCCTGAACCATGTAGAAGTCACTCCTGAGGGTGCCTGCTAGGACTGATTTACAGACGCACCACCTACAGATATCTCAGTGGCAGGAAATGCCAATGAGTACGAACTCTTCAGCGAGAGCAACCTCATCCACTCAGAACTGTGATAATCTTCACATTTGCAATAGTTCACTGCTAGATAATTCCTAAGCACTAGCTTCCTAAGGCTTCCTGCCCCACTGCACCAACACTAATCCTTCCTAACATATACTGACCATATACACAGGACAATAAAAACAACTAAAGACCTGATTTTGTCTGGGTAAGTTATCCTGGATTATCTTCATTTGTGCAAGGCCAGGTTTGAGCTAGCTCCATGGAAATAGCAGAGGCAATATAGTATGGCCATTGGGAGAATGGGTTCTGGAACCATATTACCTGAGTTCAAATCTCAGCTCCATGACTTCCTGGTTGTACAAACCTGAAAAAGTTACTTGAACTTGCTATGCCTTAGTTTTCTCATCAGAACAATGATATGATAATATTACCAAATAATGCATAACATATGGTAAGTGTTCCATATATTTTCGATATTTTATTTCTAATTATTGGCTCTGCCTCATCTTTCTGCCTTTTTAAGGAAAGCTTGCTTAATAGAGTTTATATTTAGTCTCTATGTTGCTTAACCCTGGGCAACTCTCAAGGACTTTGGCTTAGCACTTCATGGTTTGGCTACCTAGATAAAATTTCTCTCTCTAGGCAGCCTCTGCAAACCTGATTTGTGGCTTCACCTTTTAGGCAAACTGGATCCCCGAATTCAGACATGGATATCACTTTCCAGATCTCTGTGTTGAAGAACTCTTACCCAAGTCTATTAATTTGGAAGCTTCTCGACATAGTCTATATCTTGGATTTTTCTTTCTACAGACTAGTTCTTCTGATTCAAAAGATCAGCTCTGAGGCTCTCCTCCTCAGCTGACCCTATTCCTAAAACACACAATAGATACTCAATAAATATTTTTGACCAACTTCTCAGGTTCTTTTATAGACCTAGTCATGGGATTGTGAAGTGTTTTTAGTTTCCTGATTCGGTAAGGGCAGTATCAAGTCATGCCATTTGCCCTCTTGCTGAGGACAGTTTTCCTAGAAGGGAGAACAATATCTTAAGGTTACTGGTCATCAAGCCTATATTGACTTCAGTTTACCATGTGTCTGATCAGGCGTGGATTATCTATAGGTTATCACATTGCAAGTCTCAATTTTTGTCTGGTAAAAATGAACAAAGTACTTTCCTGCACATGAGAACTTTTAATTACGTGCTTTAGAAAGAGCTTCTGAAAAGTATAATTAACAATAATAAATATTGTATCCATGTGTTGGAATCGCATATGGAAATTATGACCCTGAACAGCGGTTCTGCACGTCATCCAGGTGGCAGAACACCTGGAAGTCCTGGAACACCATGCTCATTAGAACACCTCAATCATTGCACAGTCTGAGTAAAAAAGATACAGTTAATCCTGATATCTGAAATAAGTATGATTTTTATGAACAGAAAGTATGACTAGATTTCTGCCTATAAATGCAACAGAAAACCAGAGCAAAGTATTCAAGCCTATTTAAAAAATACATCGTGACCTAACATGGTCAGCTATTTCTGAGTCTTTCCATTAACATCATTCACTACTTTTTCATTAATTTGATCATTGGCAAGTGCACGTGGGAAGTCAAATAACAGCTAGACCCAAGAACTCTGGTGGAAGAAAACTGTAAAATGAGAAAATTATATCCATTAACTTATTTTTTCTGTCAAAGAAAAATTCTGACATGATTTGATTTTTACAGAAGAATACCTTAGAAAAAAGTGAAGAAATAGTAATTCTTTCATCCTTAATTTAAGAAAGTGCTTCACAAAGAAGAAAACCAATCCACCTACCCAAGCCAAAGAGACCGGCACATCTAATGCTAGTCAACTCTTCCAGCCCCACTGAAGCCTATTGCCAGAGATCTGTTGAGAATGCCACTTACTAATCCAGTCTTTTGCTCAAGACAAGAACAAAAAGACAATCATTTCTTAGTTATTGCTCTTCCTCTCCTACTTTGCCAATCAACATGTTTCTGTAAATTACAGCACTTGAGCTTAGAAAAAGCATAAGAACATTTTGTTATATATATAAATGTATGTGTTTATATATGTTTACCTTAGACATGACCATCAATGTCGAGGAACAACAATGTTACTCATGGCTGTCTTGTGAGCAGCAATACTGCTTATCCTGAAAACGAGAAAAAAAAAACAGAAAAATTCATAAACTCGAAGACTGTTTTTAAATCTCGTGATTCATAGTTTATAAAAAGGAAGAAGATGATGGGAAAATGGATGAGGGTTCTTCACAGTAGTTAGTCTGAAAACTAAGAACACCAGTAACAGACAATTTTTTTTGTTCTTTTTCTAAAAATATTTCTGGGAATATATGCTGATTCTTTTGGAATTAGACTTGTGTCTAATACATTCCTGCTGGGTAAGGATGGTATCATAGAAGAGGGAGGAAAGAGACTATGGTAGCAGAAATGCCTTGGCCAAATTATTTCATTGCTCAGAGTTTCACTTTCTTCATCAGTAACATAGGGACAATAATACCTACCCCATAGGTTCACGACAAAGATTTAGCAGGATGTGCAAAGCTCCCCACAGTGTCCTACAAACAGTAGGTACTGCATACATATTAGATACATATTAGTGTCAGTTCCTCCCTGGTGTCCCCCTCCCCCTGAGCTTGCTTCTCTTGTAATTATTTCCAACACCGTATCACAGTGTTAGCGCCATAGTGTTTAACTGAGTAAACATAAAATATCTCAGTGACTTCAAAACAACTACTTTTGAACAAAAGAGAGGATAGTCAACTTCACATTCAGTGTTAAGAGCTGAATGTATTGAATGTTTCCTATGTGCTAGGACTATGCACTAATAATTGCCCATGCACTAATAATTCTATATCAGTCATCTCTTTAGCCTTCACAACAATCATGCAGAGAAGGTGATATTAGGAAACTGAGGGATGGAGAAGTTAAGCTCCTCCTTTAGGCTGCACAGCTCCTGGGAGCTGAGATTTGTGTCCTTGCAGCCACACCTCCCATCCTGCTCTCTTCACTAGCCATCCTGTTGGCTTTGCAGTACTTCTGTGTTTGGTACCATCTGTGCTCCATGTGACACCACAGACACCATTTGATTGTTCTCTTTCCTTTCCCTCTTCTCTTTGTTTCCATCAACCTTTATCTTAAATTTGAATTCACTGCTTTACCTACGCAGTTCCTCTTCAACAGACTAGGACAGAATACTGGTCACTGCAGAATAGCTGGGTTCTCCTCTTAGGCTCAGCCTTTATCTAGTTGTGTCATCTCAAATGAGTCACTTCATTTGACCCGATGCTCAGAGTTTTTTTTTTTTCTTTGTAAAATGAATGCACTGGACAAGATGATGCCAAAAGACTTTTCCCAGTTTTTTGGTACTATGACTGGCTACTTTGAAAACAATTTGAGATTATACTAGTGTTGAGATCTTCATGGAAACATGACTGTGGACTCCAACAGCTATTTTGCTTGCTTTAGCTAAAGCTAACTTTTAACATTTCTGTGAGGAGATGTTTATGTTTACATACATTTTTTAAAAGGGCTTACAAGTGAGAAAACTGAAGTTCAAAGACATTGGATAATTTACCCAAAGTCCACTCAGAAGTGGCAAAGCCAAAATTTGAATTCAAGTTTCTCTGTCTCTAAAATCCATATCTTTTGCAGTATCCAAGTCTATCAGAAAGTATTATACAGAAAATTAATTGATCTGAATTACTCTCATTTTTGGTATTTGACATAAAATTTAGGATGAAAATAATAATCATGTTTTGTGAACTTACTATGTGCCAACCAGTAACATCAGAGTTTTACAGATATACTCTTACCTAGTCTTCCTACTAAACCGTATACCAGGTACTGTAATCTCTCTCTTTTGGATAGATAAGGAAACTGAAGCACTAGGACTAACATTACTTGCCCAAGTCATGGAGCTAACAAATAAAAGGTCTTGAACTAGGATTTGAACTAAGAGCAACTGAAACTTGCAGAGGTTACAGTTTATTATACTTACGGGCATAGGGTAGTTATGATGTGTTTTTAAGTTAATAAGCTGCAGTTGTGAATACTAGAAGAGAAAGTTGGAGGTTAGTGTGTGTGAGGGTGAATGACCAGACAGCCTTGTCATTCAGTTGTTCACAGACTCCAATAAAGGAAAAGAGAAGGATTTTTTAAAAAAGATTTCCAGGGACTGTAGAGAATCTGCTTCCTGAACTGTTTCCCCATTAAAATCACCAGCTATTGTCATTCTGTCTGACAATGAGAAAATAAATGACAAAGTGAATTTCAAGGGACAGTGTTTGTCAGTGAGGTATGCAGCGTCCTTCACACTCAGGGAGTCAGGCCTACGTGCTGTCCTACCCTTGGGCGGAGGGAAACTGAGCTCCAAGGAGAAAGCAAACAGCAAGCGAGGAAAAGAAGCCCTGTTTATTTAGCTGGGCCCGGATTCACCGAGAAAAATGACTTCCAGATGCATTTCAAACACGGCAACATGATTAGGATGGAGAAGGCAGTCAAGTCTATTTGGCTTCTGCAGGGGATTTGTTTGTATATTCTAATTGCATCATCGTTTAGCTTTATTTCATCTGGAACCTGGCTGCCAAATGAGCGTATTGATTACCTGTCACGGATGCATATTTCTCAATTAAAAGCCATCAAGGCTTGTAAAATCTCAACCACGTCAAGACCAACGAGTGGATTTTAGTACTGCTGTGAGTAGTCACATTAGCCACCTTCCACTGAATGTCAGCTCTAAGCCTGGCACCTTACATATTCTGGTTTGTTTAAATGTCACAACCCCTTTCAAAGTAGTTATCAGTACTTCCCATGAGGAAGCAGAGGCTCAGAAAGATTAAAAACCTTGCCCAAGGCCACACAGCTAGTAAGCAGTGAAGTAGGACTTTGGACCCACATACATCATATTTCCGTTCCAGGGGGTTTTTTGCTACACACAGGCAGGACAGAGCGCTGGTTGAGAGCACGAACTGTCATGCTACATGAAGAGTCAGCTCTGTTACTCACTAGCTCTGTAATCTTGAGCAAGTTTCTTAACATTTCTGTGTCTCCGTTTCCTCATCTGTGAGCCAGGAAAAGAAAAGTTCATAGAATTGTTTGAATTAAATAAGCTACTATATGTACAGCCTAAACACTAGTGCCTGAAGTGGGGAGTAACCATTATTTTTACATCTTCGGAATACTATGAAAGAGAAACGATAAATCTTTGACCTTCAAAACTTGCTGTAGGCACTTTGTTCTTCCAAAGACTTTGCAACAATTCAATTTTCCTCACAGCAGCCCAGTGCTTCAGGTCAGGCCATCGTCTCTCACTCTCAGACTGAGACGTAAAGAGCAACTGTGCTGAAATATTTTAGTGCACTCAATTCACGATGCTCCTGCTCACATCTGAATATCACAGAATTTTATTTATTTCAGTTTATCCACATGCTTTGCAAGTCTTAGGCCTACTCTTCACAACAAGCCCACAATTAGGTGCTATTATCTCCATTTCACAAATAAAAATGATTGAACCATGAAACAGATGATTTATCAAGTACATATAGCTGGTGAGTAGCAAGGCTTGGATATGAACCCCAATCTGAATGTCTCCCAAATGCGTGCTTGCATGCAAATTGTGGTACTTGAAAACAAATTTCTCCTTGTCTCCCTGATGAACTCTTACTCATCCGTTGAAATCCAACTCAAATATCTATCACTTTCCTATATTTTTATTTATTGAACACATAGTTTAGGGTAATCTAAACACGAGGTATTGTGTGAACAGTACTGATCACAACAAGGCATGGTCTCTGTTTGTATGAAGCGTATAGCTTGAAAGGGATATACACTTGACATGTCCTGAGAAGAAAATAATGAGAATGCTAGGGGCTCTCTGAGGAAGTGACATTTAAGTGGAAATGAAGGATGAGAAAGAAGGCAACATGTAAAGAGTGAAGGAGGGAGGGGTTCTTTGCAGCAAAAGGAGCATGTACACAGAGTCTGAGACAAAACACAAAGTGGAAGAGGCTGGACGAATGAGCTGGGGTCAGACGAGTCAGGTTCCAGTGGACCACAGTGAAGTGTTTGGGTTCCCAGTTCTACAGAGCATTGTATAGCCCTTGCTGGTAATTATTATCATATTGCATTCATATTCTATGCTAATTTGTCTGTTCTTCCTCCAGACCATAACTTCTTAGGGCCTAGGAGAGTGTTCAGTACAAAGTGGGCATTCAACGAATTAAAGGAACAAATGAGTGAATTTTGCACAATAACACTGTGATTCTGTAAGATTCTTATTAAAAGATAAACAAAATAAGCCTGAAGGAAACTAACACTTTTGTTCACAGCTAAGAAAACCATCCTGGCTAAGAATAAATGATATATTTACATATATATTTACTTTTTTTACAAAATTCAACAGACATGATACATTAATAATGATGGCCACCATTAGGTTTGACAGTAGGCTCACTGCCTTATGTGCAATTTATTTAATTTTCATGACAGTAAACATGAAGTAGTTACTGTTAATCTCCATTTAGCAGGAAAAACAAAAAACAAAAAGCAAAATCGTGGCAGAGTTCAAATAAATTTCACTGAGTGACAAAGATAATACTTGCAGTACTGCTATTTGAATCCCAGTATTTTATTCAAATCAACTTCATAATGTAGCTCTCAAGATAGTTATTTTTGGAAGTTTCTAAGATATAAAAATTTAAAATACAATAAACCAAAGTAAACCATTGAAGCAAAATGAGTATTAGTAAAAATAAAAACCAATTGGAGTTTAATAATAGCAAATGGTTAATAAAAAGATACAGTTAGATAAAATCTCACTAATAATGATTAGGAAGCAATAAAGAAAAAGGAAATCACTCAATGCATTATGATGGTGTTTTGCAAATGCCTTTGTTTTCATTTTCATTATTTCCATTATGTTGCAAAAATATTACACAAAAATTAGCAGGAAAAAGGAAGCAATAGGAGTTATGATTTTCTAGGAGTAGTCGACCAACACGATAGATAAACAAGCCAATGTTTGTATTCGTCACACTTTTTCTATTACTATTCCCAGTTGACTGTGCCAAAAAGGCCTTGTTCTTCTCCTGGCTGTCTGAATAACTCCTATTCATTCTTCACCACCTGGCTAAAATTTCTCTCAGTCTGGGAAGCCCTACCTGGCCTTCTGGACCGCCACCACACCATATCCATTTCCTTTATACAGTTTATAAAATATTACAGTGTAACAATCATTCTGCCCAATCATTTTTTATAATGAAAATACTCCTTGGCAATGAGGGAAGAGAACTATTCAGATGTGCCAGATACTGACCTGGACACTGGCTGAATCACTACATTTAGTTTTCATAACAGTCTTGTTGATTATGTGTCTCTATTTCTATTTTATAGGTAGAGAAACAGTTCCAAAGAAAGCAATTTGTAGGGATTGATTATTAAGCATTCTCAAGGAAGACAGGACAAGTCATAAGAAACACAGAGTGCTGGGGACTGGGGGAAAGATAACAAACATAAGAGGAAATAATATGGAGCAGCATTTGGAATGAGAGTCATGGAAGTCAGAGATGAGTCTCCTGCTCTTGTGTTCCTAGGCTGCTTTTTGACAGAGTACAGCATGTAGGCTAAGGTCATCACTGCAGGAAACATCCTGCCTGGGTTCAAACTCCAGCTCAATTATTACCTACCTATATGACTTGTGCAAATCACAAAACCCTTCTGAGATTTGGTTTCACCATCTGTAAAATAGGGGTGATAATGACAGCAGTCCCCTCATAAGAATATTATGAGGATGAAGTGAGGTAATACATGTGATAAGCTTAAAATATCCGTGCAACTTAGAAGGCATAAAGGTGAGAGTTATTGTTATTGAAAGTTTTCAAAGAAACAAGAAAGTTACAAGTTCAGAAATGAGTATTGCCTTGTGGGACACAGACAAATGGGGGCCTGATCAGAGTAGTATGAACAAAAAAGAGGAAAACTTGCCATGCTGTTGAAGGGGTCCCTAAATTCGTTATTTACCATGGAGAAGCAATGCTTGGGAACAATATGATGGTTACAATTAGACAGCACTTCTCTCCACAAAGCCAAGCTCTCATCAGCATTACTTTGGCTATCCTAATGGCAATAGCATCTCACAGTTTTTATTTATACTGATTGTTTTACATCCCAGAAAAATAAGGGTCACAGAACTGATAGGACTTAACCATGGTTACAAAGTCAGTGAGTGCAAGAGCTGGAATTCAAACCCAGCTTTATCTTGTGCCAGAATGTATGTCCACAGACCCCCATTGTGCTGCCTCCACAGGTTCACCTCTTCCTCTTCATGAGTTTGTCAGCTGCTACATTATCCTGACTGTGACTAATGCCCTCCAACAGCTAAAGGCAGGAAGAGAGAAAGTCAATTTATTCTGTGATTTTTTGGGTTATTTTTTAGCATGAAATTTTGTCATGTTTATTGAACTACATTAATGCTGTTCAGTTTATGCTTATATCTAGAGTATTTTAAATTCTAGTTAATTTTTTTAACCTTTATGAATTTTATTTTATTTTTTTGAAACATATTTTTAATTTTAAAATTGTGGGATACAGTTAAAGGTTAGGTATTCCAGAGGGCAGAATGAACATAGCATATAAGAAAAAAATGTAGTTCAACATTAGAAAAGATCTTAAGCTATAATGAGGCACCCGTGGCATCAAAGAACTATCACTAGATTTAAAAGTCAGAATGGCAATACATTTTAACACCACTTCTTATCAGCTGGGGAAACATGTATATTAATATTCTTTAATCCTCAGTTTTCTCATCTGTAAAGTTAAGGAAGAATTCTTACTACCCTTGGGTGTTTGGAGAGTAAGATTATATATACTAATAGTTGGTGAGCAAGTGTTTGCTCCTTTTATTCGCCTGACTTTTTTCATCAGCAAGAGCTATTCAATAACTCAGTGGGAGATATGGATTCCCATTCCCATTCCCTGTCACTGGAAGTTCACAGGCAGAGGGTGGATAGTTACATGATGGAGCCCTATGGTGCCAACTCAAACCTCAGTGTATAGAAGAATGTCAATTACTCTCTAATCCTACAATTCTTGACTTTAGGAAGAACTGGCAACATGGTAGTTGTTAAAACCGGGATCCAAGACAACCTCAGTGGTTTGATTGAGGTGTTAAAATTAAGGTGATGAAAATTGAACAGAAGTAAGTATTATGTTTTACCTTTGAAACAGAAAAAACTATAAGAAAGGGATTGGCAGTACTGGAAAACCGCCAAGGGAGGTGGGGGGTACACTTCATCAATAAGGATAACTGATCTCAAACCAGGTGAAGTGGGGACCAAAGTGAGGCCCAAACTTTACCTGTACAATGACCATATATGTATTTAATCCTTAATTGTACCCATCTTTAAAATTAAAATTAAATAAACAATGACACTAGTAACATAAACAAAAAAAGAATTGAACAACAATAATAATAACATAATCTTGAATGGGAGAAGTATGGTTTGGTCATCATGCATTGTGGATATTGTGCTAGAGTGTTTTCTCCATGACCAGCTTAATGTGTGACTTGATTTCTAAAACAAACAGATAACAACAGATAACCTTGACTAATCTAGGTTGCATTCATTTTTAGAGACTCAGGATCTAGGTCAAGGAACTTATTATCCCTCTATAAGAACACCTTACTGGGGGAAATAGACAAAAGTAACTTTGACAAATCTTTATATTACACACAAGAAACAGTATACAAGGTTTGGTGTATACACTGCGGTCCACAACTCTTATGCATAACAGATTTTGAACATTACAGGACTAAACTATGCCCCAAATAAAAGTCTGACTGTTTTACCTGTAAAAAAGAACAAATCTTTGAATGGAAAATGGATGTGGAAATTCTTTTTTTAAAAAATTTATTTATTTATTATAAGGATGTGGAGTACAATTCAGGGCTAGGCATACAAACATTGATCATGCAGGTACCCTTGTTGATGAGGTATGCCCCTTCCTCCTCTAGCAGTTTCCCTCAACTGCCAGTCCCACCCCCTGTCCCCTGACAGTTTTCCACTACTGCCAATCGCTTTCTTATAGCATTATAATTGTTCAAGGTCACTTTATGAGTGAGAACATATGGAACTCAGTTCTTTGTTTCTGTAATAAATCACTGAGTATAATCGACTCCAAATCCATCCAATTTGCTGCAAAGTTCATATATTTGTCCTTCTTCATGGCTGCATAATATTCCATTGTGTATATGTACCACTTTTTTTATCCAGTTCAGCTTTGGTGGGCAACACAGTTGGTTCTATATTTTTGCTATTGTGAATAGAACTGCAACAAACATACATGTGCAGGTATCTTTTTTGTAGAATAATTTGAGTTCCTCCGGGTATATTCCCAATTGGGGAATTGCTGGGTCATATGGAAGATCGATTTATAGTTCTTTCAGAAATCGTCACTCTGTCTTCCAAGGAGGTTGTAGTAGTCTGCATTCCCACCAGCAGTGCAGAAGTGTTCCTGTTTCTCCACATCTTCGCCAGCATCTGTTGTTGTTTGTTTTATTAATGATGGCCATTCTTACAGAGGTTAGGTGGTATCTCAATGTGATTTTGATTTGCATTTCTCTGATGATGAGTGAGGCTGAGCACTTTTTCATGTGTCTGTTGGCTGCCTGTATATCTTCTTTTGAGAAAGGTCTATTCATGTCTTTTGCCCACTTTTTAAAGGGGCTGCTTGTTTTTTTCCTTTCAGAGCATTTGAATTCCTTGTAGATCCTAGATGTTAGGACTTTGTCAGATATACAGTTGGCAAATATTTTTTCCCATTCTATAGGCTATCTCCCTGCTCTCTTGATGGTTTCTTTTGCTTTGAAGAAGCTCGTTAATTTGATGAGGTTCTACTTGTCTATCTGATTTCTTAAGGTATTGGCCTTTAGGGTTCTGAATAGGAATTGGTTCCCAGTTCCAATTGCTCTAAGGGTGTCTCCTGCGCTTTCTAAGATTCTTATGGTTTGAGGTGTTACGTTTAGGTCTTTGATCCATTTAGAGTTAATTTTTGTGTATGGTGATAGGTAGGGATCCTGTTTCAATCTTCTGTATGTGGTCAGTCAGTTTTCCCAGCACCATTTACTGAATAGGTTCTCCTCTCCCCAGTGGTTGTTGTTGGAAGCTTTGTCAAAGATGAGTTGGTTGAGTAATTGAGGCTTTGCTTCCAGAATCTCTATCCTGTTCCATTGGTCTATGTGCCTGTTCTTGTACCAATACCAGGCTGTTTTGATTACTGTAGACTTATAGTAAAGTTTGAAGTCTGGAAGTGTGATACCTCCTGCTTTGTTTATTTTGCTAAGGATTGTTTTGGCTATTTGTGGTCACTTATGTTTCCATATAAATTTCTGTATTGTCATTTTCAGGCCTGAGAAGAATGATGTTGGTAACTTCATGGGTATTGCGTTGAATCTGGTGATGGACATCTTAATAATGTTGATTCTTCCTATCTGTGAGCATGGGATATTTTTCCATTTGTTTGTGTCTTCTTGGATTTCTTTGAGCAGTATTTTGCAATTCTCATTGTAAAGTTCTTTCACTTCTCTTGTTAGGAAGATGCTGAGTATTTCATTTTTTTGGTGGTTATTGTGAATGGAATTGTGCTTTTTATTTGAGTCTCTGCCTGCTTGTTGTTGTGTATAGGAATGCAACTGTCTTTTGCACATGTATTGTGTACCTTGAGACTTTGCCGAAGTCCTTTATCAGTGCAATCAGGTTTTTGACAGATTCTCTTGGATTTTCAAGGTATAGGATCATATCATTAGCAAAGAGGGATAACTTGACTTCCTCTTTTCCTATTTGGATACCCCTGATGTCCTTCCCTTGTCCAATTGCTTGAGCTAGGATTTCCAACACAATATTGAACAAGAGGGGTGAGAATGAGCAGCCTTCTCTTGTTCCAGTTTTCAAGAGAAATGTTTCTAGTTTCTGTTCTTTAGCAGTATGTTAGCTGTGGGTTTGTTGTAGATGGCGCTTACTATTTTGAGGTATGTTCCTTCTGTACCTAGGTGTTTGAGGGTTTTTAACAGGAAGGGATGCTGAATTTTATCAAAAGCTTTTTCTGCATCTAATGAGATAATCATGTGGTTGTTGTTTTTACATCTGTTGATGTATTTAATGACAATTATGGTCTTGCAGATGTTAAACCAGACCTGCATCCTGGGGATGAAGCCTACTTGGTCATGGTGGATGATTTTTGAGACGTGCTTTTGGATCTGATTTGCTAGAACCTTGTTGAGGATTTTTGCGTCTATGTTCATAAGGGGTATTGGCCTGTAGTTCTCTTTCTTTGTTGGATCTTTACCCTGTTTGGGTATCAGTGTGATGTGAGCTTCGTAAAATGATTTGGGGGAGAATACCCTCTTTTTCAATTGCCTGAAATACTTTCAGTAGGATTGGTATCAGCTCTTCCTTGTACATTTTGTAGAATTCTGCTGGAAAGCCATCTGGTCCAATTGAAAATGGATGTGGGAATTCTTAAAGTACTTTTGCTTGTGTTAAGGATCTACTCTATTTTTTTAAATAACTAATTCTTTATAATTTAAATATAGGTTCTAGTGCAGAGAAAATGAGGTAATATATATTGCTCTTAACAAAGCATTCAATTTTAAGAAGAAAACTGACGAATCAAAGATTGATGACCAAAATTGTGACAGATTGGAGACCATGCCATAAAACAGGATTGGCAAACTATGTATGACCTTGGGCCATATATGATCTGCAGCCTGTTTTTGTTTACTTACTAGTGAAGACACACACACACACACACACACACACACACACACACACACACACACAAACGTATTTGATTTTATATTATTAATATGTTTTATATGATCAAAAGCTGTAGAAATTTTAGAAAAGAAGAAGAATGTGTAGTAGAGACCTATGTAGTGTGTGTAACCTAAAATATTTACTCTCTGACCTTTTATAGAGAAAGTTTTCCAACCTCTGCAATGAAATAATTTAATTGGGGATTTGTCACCGGCAGAGTGGGCAGCCTCCTTCTCCCATCTCTGGGTTTATGTCCATGCTCCTTAACACATCTTAAAATCCTCCTTCTCTAGTGTCTCCAATATCACCTTGCTCTTGAAATACCAAAATGATCTGTAGTTCTCCACTTGTGTTGTGATGTTTTACACCTCTGAGTCTTTGCTAGTGCTGGTTTCCAGTAACAGTCATCAGCCTTTGGCACTTCAGCTTTCCCTAGACGTCCTCACTGAACACTCTTCTTCCTTTGTATTCAAGAGTACACATGCAGATTCCTCCTTTCTAATGGAATCGTTCTAAATGACTACCTTCACTTCTTTGTGGTCTCTTCTGGAATCTAAAGTCTAGATGTAAGCTCCTTTAAAAGAGTCACGTAGATTACTCATTTGTCTCTTCGGCACCTAACATTGTCCCTGGCACCAGTAAGCTCTTAGTAAATGTTTTCTAAACTGAAGTAAATATGCGTAAACAGAGATGCTGGTTCAGGAAGAAATAGATGACATTTGGGAAGTCTTCAGACAGCAAAAATGAGATAACTATGAGGGGAAATCACTATTAGGAAGGAAGTGACTTGTTCAAATTTCCATAGGGATCTAGGAATGGATAAGGAAACAGATTTCATCCTTAGGAAGACTGGAGTCTGAATGCTGGCAACATGTCTTAATTTCACTCTGAGACTGTAAATAAGGGAATATACCTTTAGAGCCAATTTTTACATCTCTATCCTGGATGCATTAATACCTGCCTCACAGGGATGTTGGGAAGATTAAGACCATGTATATTAAAGAGGCCAACATGATGTCTGGCACATAATAGGTGATCAGTTTTGCCCCTTCCTAATTTCTCATGCCCAAACATTACAATAAAACTCCAAATCTCTTCTCACTTTACCTGAAGAAAACAAGTGAATTACCACCAAACTGCTCCAAATATTTTATCAAAGTTTTCCCTGACTTAATACGCCACCCCGAGAAGATAAACGCTAGGGTTCTGTCAACAAAGGCAGGATATGCATCCAGCGAAGACAGTTCATAGTAATTTTGTCAGCAAAATTGTAACAATAAAGGCCCAAACAACACTTCATCTCCCTGTCAGTTGTCTTGAAAGGGCAGATTACTTTTTCTTCAATCTTGGCACATCCAATTAAGGTAGACTTACAAGCTAGGCAGGTGTAAAGTGCAAGCCAGCACTTGTTCACATTAGCAATTATCAATGGAAAACTACATGAATACAAAGGGTTGGCACTGCGTTGCCCTGGCAACCATTAGCCTGCAGAAGCAAGAGAGATACTAGCATGACAGCTTGACATCACTGCCCAGAAAAAAGATGGCTTCTCTTTCTCCATTTTCTTCAGTCACTTTTTATGTTTTGTCATTGTAACCCCCAAAAGAAAATTCTTCTTATCTGCTTGGCATTTGGTAATCTGTGCAAGACTCAAACTGTTAATTACGTGTCTTTGATTAATAAGTATTGAGCATCTACTATGTGCCATGCACTGTAAGTCATTTTCATTCTAGAAAAGTAATTTATTTTCATGTCCTCCCTCTCAGCCTGACTCTCTCCCTCCTTCCCTCCCTCTCTCCCTCCTACCTTCCTTCCCTTTTTCCTTCCTTTCTTTCTTCCTTCACTCAAAAATATTATTGAGATAATCTTGTATGCACAGGACTGTGCTTGAAACAGCTGATTTGGAGTTGAATACAACCAGTCCTTGCCCTCAGGAAGTTCTCAGATATGTTGATAAGCCAGAAGAATACAAGAACCATAGATAGCCAGGCTCAGTGCCTCAACCTATAATCCCGCGCTTTGGGAAGCCGAGGTGAGTGAATTGCCTGAGCCCGCGGGTTCAAGACCCACCTGGGCAACTTGGCGAGACCTCATCTCTACAATAAAAAAAAATTTTTAAAAATTAGCTGGGTGTGGTAGCGCGCGCCTGTAGTTCCAGCTCCTTGGAAGGCTGAGGGGGAAGGATTGCCAGAGTCCAGCAGGTCTGGGCGACTAAGTGAGACTCCAGTCTGGGCGACTGAGTGAGACTCCAACTCAAAAAAAAAAAAAAAAAGAACCATAGATAAAGCAAATGTGTTCATTAAAAAGACTAAAAGAAAAATAAAGAGCATAAGGATATTAAGAAGCCAAAATAAGAAAATGTTTCAGAGATTTGAAAAGTTAGAACTAGAATACCAAAGTTTAAATGTGACATATTATCTTTATAACTCACATTGCTAGTCCATTCTTCTATCATTCATTTATTCATTTCTCTACATATATTTTCAGATGAGGTAGGGTAAAAGAAATCTAACAAAGAATAATTTTGGGAAGACAGAGTGAATAAGAAATAGATGTCCATGCTTTAAGAGATAAGATAGACCAATAAACCTCATTAAACTGAAAAACATCTGCAAAGCAAAAGAAACAATCAGGAGAGTGGGGAGACAACACACAGGATAGTTAAAAAATATTTGGCAACTGTATATCTGACAAAGGCCTAACATCCAGGATATACAAGGACCTCACACATGCCAAAAGGAAAAAACAAACAGCTCCTTTAAAAAGTGGGCAAAAGACATGAATAAACACTTCTCAAAGAAGATAACTGGGCAGCCAACAGACACATGTAAAAGTGTTCAGCCTCACTCATCATCAGAGAAATGCAAATCAAAACCACATTGAGATACCACATAACCCCAGAAGGAATGACCATCATTAATAAAACAAAAAACAGCAGCTGCTGGCGAGGATGTGGAGAAAAGGAAACACTTTTACACTTCTGGTGGGAATGCAAACTACTTCAAACTCTATGGAAAACTGTGTGATTATTTCTAAAAGACCTAGAAATTGACCTTCCATATGATCCAACAATTCCCCTATTGAGAATATACCTGGAGGAATTCAAATCATTCTACCAAAAAGATACCTGCCCATACATGTTTATTGCTGCACTATTCACAATAGCAAAAATATGGAACTAACTGTGCTGCTCATTGAAACTGAACTAGATTTTAAAAAGTGGTACATATATATGATGGAATATTATGCAATCATAAATAAGGAGAAACATATAGACTTCACAGAAACATGGATGGATTTAGAATCTATAATACTTAGTGATCTATCACAGAAAGAAAGAACTGAATACCAAATGTTCTAACTTATAAGAGGACCCTGAACATTTATTGTAATTCTATAAGAAAGGGATGGCCGTAGAGGGATTCTGCCAGGGGAGGCGGGGGGGACACAACATCAATAAGGGTAACAGGTGAAGTGGGGACCAAAGGAAGACCCAAACTTTACCTGTACAATAACCACTTGTATACCTAATCCTAAACTGTACACCACATCTTTAAAATAAAATAATAATAATTCTTTAAAAAGAAACAGAGAAAGGATGGCTAAAGATAGGCTGGGAAGGAATTAACATTTATGAAGCACCAACTACAAAACAGACATTATATCTGATTTCATTTGACTTTTTCACAACTTAGGAAGACGATTTTTTCCTTTTCTTTCTCTACCTCCTCCTCCTCCTCCTCTTTCTTCTCCTCCTTCTTCTTATTAATTTCATTTTACAGATTATCAGATTAGAAAATTTTTGTTTTAGGGAAGCTAAATAACTTGGATTAACAATACCTGCATTCAGTCAAGTGTCCGACTTCAAAGATTGTGCTCTTGTTACTGTGCCATGAAGGAGATAGAAAATGTAAATTTATGAAACATAGAAATACATGCACCAAAAGTATGGCACTTGAGGAAAAGGTAATAATCGTCCATGGCACTCAGGCATTATTTCCTTTATAATGCCTTGATTCTGGAATATTTAGCCTTTTACTTAGCAGATACTCTGACAACCAAAAAACACTGATTGCCTCTTGACACTGTTTTTAGTTCACTAATAATCCCTGTGGAAAGAGCTTTCAAAGAGACCTGGAAATAAAAGAAAGGTAAAATCAGTGAAAATAAAGTAATTATTTTAAAATAGTGCTGTATAGCAGTTAGACATGTGGTATGCTAAAACTCCTCACAATGAATGGGCACAGTGCTTGCTTTATGGACAAGAAAACTGGGCTCAAAGAGGCTAAGTGATTTGTCTAAGCTCACCTGTCACTTGATTAAAACCACTAGGCCCTTCTCCTTTCATGTGTATTAGCAGAAAGCAATCTGCCAGTACGTTTTAATTTAAGAAAATATGGTTATGTATTATTGGCAACAAATAGTTTAGGCCTAGAATTAGTATTCTAGGATTTTGCTGCTCAAAGTGTGGTTCAAATACTGGCAGCATTAGCATCATTTGGGAGTTTGTTAAAAATGCAGACTCTCAGAATCGCACATTAACAAAATCCCCAAGTGACTTGTGTGCATATTAAAGTTTGAGAAGTCCTGAAAATAAGTGCCATATATTGTAGAAAGAAGATGGGCTTTGGAGCTGTCTTCTTGTGTTTATACCTCAATACAAATATATGAGCCATGAGCATGGTTTGGAGAGTTAAAAAAGAGAAGAAAAAGCATTCAGGGGTAAACAACAGCATGGGCAAAAGTTCAGTGGTATGACCGGGTTTGGCACATTCAAGAACAAGTGGCCTCATGTGGCTGAAATGTGAAGATAGACTAGAAATAGGATTCAGATGCCAGGATGAGTATTTAATTGTTATTCTGCGGTCAATAGAAAACAATTTCTAATATCATAATCACAACAAAAATTAATTATGTTTGTAGGTATTTTAGAGTTTAACTGTATCTGGCACATAGGTACTTAATCAATAGGTTGAACATAAAACCTTTTCCTATCATGGGGTGTTTACAACAACTATGAGAGTTTTTTAAAAAGCGCTATTTTCCCTACATTTTTATTGTTCTCTTCCTCCATTTTATAGAAATCAAAAGTTTAGATGGGAAATTAATTTGTGTAAAGTGATACTGCTAGTAACTGCTGGATCCAGATCTCAGATTCAAGTCTTTTTACTTCAAATGTGCTCTTTTAGTTAGTAAGTCCTAAATTCTTTGGCTTCCTACTTTGGGAGTTTTCAATTGAGACTTCATACTGGGGACTAAGCATGCATAGAGAATGAAGTAGTTAAAGATGCCTAGCGTGTAATAGTAAACAGTTCATTCCTTTGCAGAAATCTACTGTGAAGTTCTCAGTGCTATCAATACTTTTATCTTCCAAAGGTGGGCTATTGACCTTTGCTAATTGGAGTCAACAAGTTTCCTTCATACAACTTGCTCTGCTGTCATGATGGCAATGTACCTCATATAATCCAGGAACTAGTCTCCTTTCCCCAGTTCTAAGTGATAGTTACTGTATTACTTTCCTACTCAGAGAGAATGGCATAGATTACATTTGCAGAACTTAAAAAAATTCAACCCATAAAAAAACTCACCACGAGAGAATAAAGCAAGCACCTTGGTAATCGAGGATTTAACAGATTTAATATGAGGCCATATGTCACCTTTCTAAGCCTATCTCCAATTAATGATGATTAAGTTGCCTCGGACAAGTTAATAAAATAGTGCATAAAAAAATAAATTCCCAGAATGAGTAATGATTGTTCCAGAGACTGTTTGGTGTCAAGGAAGACCTTGGACTTGGAAATTAAACTGAAATAAATCCTGGTTGTGTCACTAATGCCAACACCACTCCCGTGTACTAATTAGTTAACACTTACCAAACACTTATGATGTGCCAGGAAAAGTGTTAAGTGCTTTCACAGGCATTATTTCATTCAATCCACACAACCTCCCTGTTATTTATTCTACTTTGTAGCTAAAGATGTGGGATCAAGGGATTTCAGAACTTTCTCAGGTCACACTGTTGTAAAGAGGTAGGGTATTGTTCCCAATCATTCCTGGCTAACTCTGGAGCAGCATCCAGAGCCCACTCACTTGACCCTATGTGACTTCATGACTTCTGACTTCGAACAAGTAATTGGACCTCCCAAAGATATGGTTGCCTCAATTTAAAAAGACAAAACAAAACAAAACACGGCCGGGTATGGTGGCTCAGGTTGTAATACCAGCACTTTGGGAGGCTAAGGCGAGAGGATGGCCTGAGCCCGGGGGTTTGAGACCAGCCTGGGCAACTTGGTGAAACCTCATCTCTACCATAAATTAAAAAAACCAGGCATGGTAGCACGCACTTGTAGTTCCAGCTATGTAGAAAGCTGAGGAGGAAGGACTGCCTAAGCCCAGCAGGTTGAGGCTGCGGTGGCCATGAGAATGCCACTGCACTCTAGCCTGGGAGACAGAGTGGGACTCCAGCTCAAAAACAACAACAACAACAAGATAATAACTACCTACAAAGATCAATGGATAATACATATGAAAATGCCAAAGGAGTATGTGGCACACAGTAGGTACTCAATAAATATCAATATAATTTTCTTCCTTTTTGTTTTAAGAAATCTTGAAAAAGAAACATCTGCTACCCAAATATCAGCTTTGTAAGACCTACGATTGTTTTGATCACAAATAACATCATTTTTACTGGAGCTAATCTATCACATTTTGAGCTCCCAGACTAGCTTTGTAGGTAGCTTTGATGAGATCATGAGATCTGTTATAGAGCACAGGGACTTTCTCTCTTTTTCTCTCTCTTTTTTTTCCAAAGTGGGAGTCAATAGTGATTCTGTGCTCAGAAGGCTCTGTGGTGCCACATGTGTGCTAAGTAACACCAAAAATACTACCGACAGGCTTGGCAAAGCAACTTCGATTTGGAGTGCCTCCGATGTTTATTCTTGGCACTAGATTTGAGTGGTCTGTGGCAAAGGTTTCCGTTTCTTCATGACTCTTTTCCTTTCAATTTACTTCATTTTGGGAGAGAGATGTAACACAAATGAACCACTGCCAGAGCTTTTTCATTTTCAGCGGTAAAAGAGGAGGAACACCACCTATTTTCCAGCTTTTCTTTGAGAAGCAAATGAGATAAATGCTGTCACAGGCTTAACTCATTGTAGGTGGTGACTAGTTTTTAGTTTCTAGTTTGAAGGGTTTGAAATCACAAGAGGGCTGTGAATCAGCTCTTTCTCTGCCTTTAGAAAAGTCTAGCAAATGACCGTTCTGAATAAAATGTCTATGTAAATGATTTTCTGGGGATGTCTTTTGTGCTGTGCAAATGAAATTGTCGAAAGATAGCTTTTATATTTGAAGATAAGCGCTGATAGGTGAGATGATGGCCAGTTCACTTTTGGAAAGTTTGGAAGTCTCATAAGAGCCAGCGTTCATAAACAGAATTTAACAGGAAGAAGAGATTCGAGCAGCAAAAAGCACTAAGTTTGGAGAAAGAGTACCAGTGATTTGTCTGCTATCATTAAATAAATAGCCAGTTATTTTAAGAAGCCCAAATTTGGAATGTAGTTCTCTATAGTAGGAAGAGGTAGAGAGAACTGAGTCAACAAAGCAGGGTCCTAGGGAATGAGACAAGGGGAAATGATATTCTGAGTAATGTGCTCATACTCTAACATAACTTAATACAAAATGTCAAAGCTCAGATATTCTTGAACCTCACCTACTAGGATACAACCATCGTCTAGGAATTTTAAGGTTTAGCAGTAAACCACAGCTCTGTTATTTTGTAATTATATGAACTTTTAGTCACCATGAAATTCACTTTACTTCTCATTTGTTAATGTAGATAATGCCTAATGTAACCTTTTATTTGGCACTTATTAGAGTGTTTTTTTTCAAGTATTTTACTAAATTTTCTAAATAAATTTCTGAGATATCTGTCTCTAATTCTGTATTTTTAATCACGTAACTTAAAAGTCCCACAGTTAGCAGGTGGCAGAGCCTAGATGGACACCCCAGACTTGTTTGATTCTAAAGCTAGTCCTTTTTACACTATGTGACGCTAACTCCCTCATATAATTGCATGAAACGATGAACATGGGATCAAGTAGCATAGTATCCAACATACAATTGACACTCAACAAATGTTGGCTGATTCTGAAGACTGAATAACAAAGGACCACCAATCTTGTATGACATACCACATATAAACGATTTTAAAATGTTGTAAGAGATGATTTGGAAAACATACTATATACTATGAATGAAAAGTAGTCACCATGACAAACTGTACCCTTGCTCAAGGTATTTCTAAACTCTTCCTAGCGAATCATAGTTGGAGTTTGAAATACAGACAGACCACTATTTACTTACACCAGAGTAAGTTGTTACGTTTTGGAAGGGAGCTTGGAAGTGTAAAATGATCATTTTGGCAATTACTGTAATTTAGGGATGGGCCACAGAGTGGATAGGAGAGACAGGAAGGAGCAGTTCAAATAAAGATGTCTGCTCCACTGTCACCAAAGGAGCTGTTTTTGTGTATTAGAGTTCTTAAAACTTTGACATCAAAAAGCTTTTCTTTTAAGAAGACATTTAGAGTCAATTTGCATAACAAAAAGCTTGGGCTTGTATATCAGAAAGGTCTGCAGGTGAAACCAGTCTCCATCTCCATGCTAGGTTGTATAACCTTTCTCACCTGCTAAGTCAATTATTGTCAAAGGGGACACCAGTTCCTTCCTTATTGGATTTTTGTGAATGTTAAATGAGGTGATGCACACGATAGCACCCCAACACAGTGCCTGCATGGTAATGATGCAAACAATATCTGTGCTCTGACTTTTTTCTTAGGTTCCGAGATTACTGCTTGTAAAAACAATGATTCTGAGGCTCTGACAGATGTTATGACCTTTCTACCGCTCTGCTTCTTTTTGTGATATGAGTTACTCATCATTTTGTAACATAATTTAATTTTAAAAATATGATAGTGTGAGCACTTGAGACCCAGTTGAAATCATTCAATCAGAAAAAGGTCATATTAACACATAAATATTGAAAAGAATGATAATTAGGCAGGGAAAACGGCAAAACACATTTAAAAGGCAAGAAACAATTTTTAAATGTTAACATCCCAACTTAGTAATGTTTACACTACATTTAATAGTCTTATTTTATGCTAGACTTCTGGTGTAAAGCAGAAGAAAAGAATTTACTTAGAACAATTCCAAACACACACAAGCACACACACACACACACAATCATATGTGCATATGTACACAAATGAGAGACTCCTATTTTTGGATCCGGTTTCTATGAATAATTTTCACACTCCTCAGAACTATTTACGTGATAAATATTTAACAAGTAATAATTCTAAAAGGGCAGCACAGGGAAGAAAACAGGACATCACGATAAGCAGTATTTCATTTGGTGTCTGGCAAATCTCAAAAGTTCAACAATCTGATCTAGATATATGTATGAAGTCCTTTACTCTCACAAAAAAAATTTGGAAAAAAGTTCAAAGCACAGAATTTGAGGTCAACAAATTGGGCTTTGAATCTATCATTTGTTAGCTGTGCAAATAAATTTAATCCTTCTGAGCCCCTGTTTCTTCATCTATAAAATGGGAATACAATTAACATGTGTATTATAGAGTTGTTGAAATTAATAAAGCCACAGCATGTGACATGACACACAGTAATTAATTATAAATGTATTTCTCAGCTCGGCTCGGTGGCTCAGTCTGTAATCCCGCGCTTTGGGAGGCTAAGGTGAGTGGATTGCCTGAGCCCGTGGGTTCAAGATCCGTCTGGGCAACTTGGCAAGACCTCATCTCTACAATAAATAAAAAAATCAGCCTGGCGTGGTAGCACGTGCCTGTAATTCCAGCTACTCGGAAGGCTGAGGTGGAAGGATCACCGGGGCCCAGCAGGTTGAGGTTGCAATAGCTGGGAGCAGCCACTGCACTCCAGTCTGGGCAACAGAGTGAGACTCCAGCTAAAAAAAAAAAATGTATTTCTCTGCTCCTATCTCTTCTTCTGAGGTGCCAGAAAATACTAATTTCATCACGCACATTGACTAATTCTTTTAAGTATCTGTGCTTAGTGAGTAATATTCATGTTTAATGTTACATGATTTTTATATAATACATTTTTAAGTGGCAAAACACTTCCACAACTATTATCTAAATTGGTCTTCACTAAGACTCTGTGAGCAAATTAAATGAAGATGCTAGTACCAATTGGGCAAATAAACAAACTATGGCACAAGATATAAATTAGAGCAGATCTGTAACTAGACCCTAAGTCTTCCAGTTCTCAAAAACACAGTGGTTCTTCTGCTTTTAAACATGACAAACTATATGGTACTAAACTTGCCTTTCCACTGAAAAATAAAAAACTGTGAAACCACAAAATATGTGAGGAAATCTTTTTCAGACACTGAAAAATAGCAATGCAGTGTTCCCCTAAGAGATGATCACCAAATTATCCTAAGCCAAATATTTGCCCCATCTTTCTGCTTAGGGGTATTTTCTGGGCTGTAGCACAGCAAAGTGGACCCCTACACTTTATGTTGTCAAGGAGGCAAAAACCAGAATTAGGACTACTGATGTGGATGGTACTTGAGGGACAGAGTACTGGAAAATATGAGTATTTAGGTGGTGGGTCATAGAAGTCTGAGTGGCGTTTACAACACGTTATCAAGTGTTGGGTCATGAATGACCAAGGCAAGTGTGTAGTAAGCCTCACAGAGAGAAGTTGCCACCGGGCTAAGCACTAAGCAGAAGTACTAATGATTGCACAGGGCAGTGGGTGTTTGAGTTTTATCCCATCAAGAGTGTAAGGAACTTGCTGAGCATCTCAGGCACTCAGTTAAGACCCCAAATATGCAGAACCAAAAAAAAAAAAAAAGCATAAAGTAAAAATAAATGAAATAAAAAAATAGATCAATTAACTAAGCCAAAATTCAGTTCTTTGCAAACATGAATAAAATTGATAACCTCCAAGCAAAACTAATCAAGAAATAGAAAACTAAAATAAGTCAGTAAGTCAGTTTTACACTCCTTAATCTTTCAACTATACTATTCACTCTCATTAATGGGGATGAAGCCCTAGAGACAGGCTTTTCCTTTATAGCTTGTGATTTTTTTCCAAAAGACTAAAAGCCCCTACATTAGAAAAAGTACTAATACGATCATATATTTCTATGTCATCATATATCCTAAAGCACACTCTTTCACATCACCTTTTGTGAGTCTCATACAACTTTTTATGGAAAAAGCAAAGCAGGTTTCTATGTAACAAAGCAAGCAGAGGCTGGGAGATGCCAAGTCACAGTGCTGAGTTCACACACCTGATGAGTGACTGAGGTAACATGGAAGTCAATATTTTAACTCTAGTCCTATTTTCATAATGAAAACAAAAATTAAAAACGTATTTAGTTCTGAATATTTTTCTCCCCACTACTTATCAAGGATAATACGTGACCAAGAATGATTCTATTTCTTTGATGTTAATGTGTTTCTTATTAAGGGAAACAAAAAAAATTCCATTATTTTAAACAGTCAACATGGACCAACAAACAAGGCCCTATGTCTCAGCTAGACTGCAAGTTATTTTCTTCTCATTGTCTTTTTAGTTTCAAATTAAATAGAACGTAGTAGTAAACTTTAGGGGTTGCTTAACAACTAAAATGAAATGTAAACATATATAAAACCCTAAAGAAAATTAAAATTCCATCTAAATTCATCTCTTTATTTCAGTGAGCTCATTAGTCAACAAGAAATGAATGAAACTGTACCAGGTAACATGAGTCACTAACAAAATAACATATCAATCATTTTTAATTAGCAGAGTTTTGTAATCTAAAATAGTTTCCTTTCCATTTTAAAGGAATCCTTTTCAGGTGCTTTTTAATTTTTGTTTTGAATTCAAGAGATAAGGATACTAATTACAGTTTGTTTTTTAATTTAGCTTAGTTTTTTTTTGTCTTGTTTTAAGAGAGAGGAAATAAGGAAGAGAGAATCATATTTCTGACCTAAGATAGACTCACAGTAGAAAGGATGTTAGAACTCTTGACTCCTGTTCTGTTGTTACCGTTCCTGTAATACTTTGGCTTATCTAAATGATGGCAATCCCTCATCATATTTAATTCCCCTTCTCTAGCTTTATTTTCAAAACATATGCTGGAGCTAGATTACTTGGGCTCAAATCCTTATCAGTTGTGTGACCTTGAGCAAATTGTTTAACCTACCTGGGCTTCAGTTTTCTTCCCTTATAAAATGGGGCTGTTGTGAAGACTGCATGAACTGATATATGCAAAGTGCTTATAAGAGTGTGTGGCTCTACAAGTATTTGCTATTGGTACTATTGTTATTGCCAAAGTTGGCTTTGCCCCCTAAATGGGATTCTTTCCTGTCTGGTGTCCTGAAACCAATATACAAAACTAAAAGTGGGGTTCAAATAGGGCAAGCCTTAATTTTATGGTCATAAAATGGAGAAAGAGGAACACAGTTCATGAACAACCGTCTCACTGGGTGGGAGGTGATGGGGTTAAAATGTAGAGTTTCTTTAATGAAGGGTTTGGACATTAAAAGCAAGGGGAGAAATGTCTTTTCCGGAAATAGGAGGGGATTTCTCAGAATTCTGATCATGCCCTTTTTCTCTTCTTTTTTGGCCCTAGGTTTTCTGACATGGCTGCTTAGGGGCGTGGCATTTTGTATGGAAAACATATCATAACGAGGAGGTTAGAGGTTCTTCAGAGGTAAAGTGGACTGCCATCTTGAATTTTATTAGTTTAACTGGTTTGGTTAAGAGGGGAACTTCTGCCGACAGGCCTTTTTGTTTCTTCAAAATAAACTGGGTTTGTTTGGAGCAGAAATTCATCTATGCCACATAGGCACTACACTAGGTAATACTATTACTATACAATTTCATCCCAGTTGACCCTTCTTCTCTACTCCTCAATACTGCCTAAATTCAAGGAAGCCACTGGTAAAATTTTTAAGACCTTGGATTTCACATCAGACAATTTAAGCTTGAATTCTGACTATATAACTCATCTGCTGCATGATTTTAGGCAATTTACTCTACCTTTTTGAACTTCAGCTTGATTATCTGTAAATTAAGGGTAATATTTACTTCCATTTTTTTCTTTTACTTTATTTTTATCTTAAAGATGTGGGGTATAATTCAGAATTAGGTCTACAAATGTTCATTATGCTGATATCCTTGTTGATGAGGAGTCCCCTCCCTGTCCTGGCAGTTTTCCTCAACTGCCTATCCCACACCCCATCCCTTGACAGTTTCCCACTACTGCCAATCCCTTACTTATAGTATTATGACAACTGTTCAAGGTTCGCTTATAAGTGAGAACATATGGTTCTCTGTTCTTTGTTTCTGAGATAGATCACTGAGTATGATAGACTCTAAATCCATCCAAGTTGCTGTGAAGTTCATATGTCTGTCCTTCTTTATGGGTGAATAATATTCCATTGTGTATATGTACCACATTTTAAAAATCCAGTCCAGCTTCAATGGGCAGCATGGTTGGTTCCATATTTTTGCTATTGTGAATAGAGCCTCAGTAAACATGCGTGTGTAGGTATCTTTTTGGTTCCTCCAGGTATATTCCCAATAGTGGAATTGCTGGGTCATATGGAGGATCAATTTCTAGTTCTTTCAGAAATCATCACACTGCCCTCCAAACAGGTTGCACTAGTTTGCATTCCCACTAGCTGTGTAGAAGTGTTCCTTTTTCTCTGCATCCTCACCAGAATCCGTTGTTGTTTTATTAATGATGGCTATTCTTACTGGAGTTAGGTGGTATCTCAATGTGGTTTTGGTTTGCATTTCTCTGACGATTAGCGAGGTTGAGCACTTTTTCATGTGTCTGTTGGCTGCCTGTATATCAACTTGAGAAGTGACTATTCATATCTTTTGCCCATTTTTACATGGGGCTGTTTGTTTTTTTCCGTTCGGTACAATTGAGTTCCTTATAGATCCTAGATGTTAGGTCTTTGTCAGATATACATTTGACAAATATTTTTTCCCATTCTGTGGTCTGTCTTCCCTCTCTCTTTTCTTTTGCTTTGCAGAAGCTTGTCAGTTTGACAAGTTCTCACTTGTCCACCTTATCTCTTATGGTATGGGCACTTGGGTTTTGATGAGGAATTGGTTGCCAGTTCCAATTTCCATAAGGGTGTCTCCTGCATTTTCTAAGATTCTCATAGCTTGAAGTTTTGTGTTTATGTCTTTGATCCATTTAGAGTTAATTTTTATGTATGGTGATGGGTAGGGGTCCTGTTTCCATCTTCTGCATGTGATCAGTCAGTTTTCCCAGCACCATTTACTGAACAGGTTTTCCTCTCCCCAGTGGTTGTTTCTGGAGGCTTTGCCAAAGATGAGTTGGTTGAGAAATAGAGACTTTGCTTCTGAAATCTCTATCCTGTTCCATTGGTCTATATGCCTGTTCTTGTACCAATACCAGGCTGTTTTGATTATTGTAGTCTTGTGGTAAAGTTTGAAGTCTGGAAGTGTGATACCTCCTGCTTTGTTTCTTCTGTTAAGTATTGTTTTGGCTATTCGTGGTTGTTTATGTTGACATATGAATTTCTGTATTGTCATTTCCAGGTCCGAGAAGAATGATGTTGGTAATTTAATGGGTATTGCACTGAATATGTAGATTGTTTTTGGTAAGATGGACACTTTAACAATGCTGATTCTTCCTATCCATGAGCATGAAATATTTTTCCATTTGTTTCTGTCGCCTTGGGTTTCTTTGAGCAGTGTTTTGTAGCTCTCATTGTAAAGGTCTTTCATTTCTCTGGTTGGGAAGATGTTGAGGTATTTCATTTTTTGTGTGGTTATTATGAATGGGATTGTGCTTTTTATTTGGGTCTCTGTCTGCTTGTTGTTGGTGTGTGAGAATGCAACTGTCTTTTGCGCATTTGTTTTGTACCCTGAAACTTTGCCAAAGTCCTTTATCAGTGCAAGCAGGTTTTTGACAGATTCTTTTGGATTTTCGAGGTATGGAATCATATCCTCAGCAAAGAGGGATAACTTAACTTTCTCTTTTCCTGTTTGGATACTCCTGGTTTCCTTCTCTTGTCTAATTGCTTTAGATAAGACCTTCAACAAAATGTTGAACAAGAGGAATAAGGGTGGGCAGCCTTGTCTTGTTCCAGTTTTCAGCAAAATGTTTCCAGTTTCTGTCTTTTTTTTTTTTTTTTTTTTTTGAGTTGGAGTCTCACTCTGTCGCCCAGACTGGAGTGCAGTGGTCTCCTGGCCACCGCAGCCTCGACCTGCTGGGCTCCGGTGATCCTTCTGCCTCAGCCTTCCAAGTAGCCAGAATTACAGGCATGCACTACCACGCCCGGCTGATTTTTTGATTTATTGTAGAGATGAGGTCTCACTGCCCAGGTGGGTCTCAAATCCGTGGGCTCGGGCAATCCACTTACCTCAGCCTCCCAAAGGCGCGGGATTACAGGCTGAGCCACCAGCCCGGCTCAGTTTCTGTCATTTAACAATATGCTAGCTATGGGTTTGTTGAGACCAGCACTTAATATTTTGAGGTATGTTCCTTCTATACTTAGGTGTTTGAGGGTTTTTAATCAAGAAGCAATACTGTATTTTATCAAAAGCTTCTCCTGCATCTAATAAGATAATCATGTGGTTCTTGTTTTTACATCTGCTGATGTATTAAATTACATATGTGGTCTTGCCTATATTGAACCAGTCCTGCATCCTGGGAATAAAGCCTACCTGGTCATGGTGGATGATTCTTGAGATGTGTTTTTGGATCTGATTTGCTAGAATCTTGTGAGGATTTTTGCATCTATGTTCATAAGAGATATTGGCTTGTAGTCCTCTTTCTTTGTTGGATCTTTACCTGACAATTCTATCTTTCTCAATTGCCTGGAATACTTTCAATAGGATTGGTATCACCTCCTCTTTGGATGTTTTGTAGTGTTCTGCTGGAAAGCCACTCAGTCTAGGGCTTTTTTTTTTTTTTTTGTAGGTAGTTTACTTATGACAGTCAATTTTCTGGGTTGTTATTGGTCTATTTAGTGTCGCAATGTCTTCTTCTTTCAACTTGGGAGGTTGTGAAATGCCAATAAGTCCTCCATTTCATTAAGGCTATCAAGTTTGTTTCCATATAGGTGTGCATAGTAATCTCTGATAATCTTTTTTATTTGCTCGGGGATCAGTTGTGCTTTGATCTTTTGTATTTCTGATTGTGTTTATTTGGGCTTTTCCTCTCATTTTCTTGGTTATTCCTGCTAGGAGTCCACCAATCTTGTTAATTCTTTCAAAGAACTTTTTGTTTTTTTGACGCTGTCTGTGATTTTTTTGTCTTCTATATCCCGTATTTGGGCTCTTACTTTGGTGATCTGGATTCTACTTTGGTGATTTAGATTTTTCAGCTAAAAAGTTATGGGTTTAGTGGTTTTAGTGGTCTTCTTCTATTTCCCTTAGGTGATTTGTTAGGCTGTCAACTTGTGATTTTTCCACTTTCTTTTCTTTTTTTTTAAGTTGGATTCTCACTGTGTCACCCAGACTGGAGTTCAGAGGCATGCTTCCGGCCACCACAGCCTTGACCTGCTGGGCTCCGGCAATCCTTCTACCTCAGCCTTCCAGGTAGCCGGAACTACAGGCACGCACTCTCATGCCTGGCTAATTTTTGAATTATTGTATAAATGAGGTCTCACCAAGTTGCCTGGGTGGGTTCCGAAACCACAGGCTAAGGCAATCCACTAACCTCGGCCTCCTAAAGTATTGGGATTACAGGCTGAGCCACTGAGTTCGGCTCTTTCCATTTTCTTAATATGTGTTCACAGAGATATAAATTCCCCTCTTAAAACTGCTTCCATGGCATCCCAGAGGTATTGGTAAGATGTTTCTTCATTTTCCTTTGTTTCCAGGAATCTTTTAATTTCTGTTTTGATTTCAGTGTTGACTCAGTAGCTGTTCAGCAACATGCTGTTTAGTGTCCATGTCTTTGTGGGCTTTGGGGAAATTTTGTTGGTTTGATATTTATTTTTATTCCACTGTGATTTGAGAATGTACATGGCAAGATTTCTACCTTATGGAATTTGTTTATGCTTGATTTATGGCCAAGGATGTGATTGATGAATAGAATGTATATTCTACAGTTGTTGGATGGAATATTATGTAGGTATCTATTAAGTCCATTTGGTCAAGTGTCAAGTTTAGGTTCTGGATCTCCTTGTTGATTTTTTGCCTTGATGATCTACCTAGGGCTGCTAGTAGGTGTATTCAAGTTCCCTGCTGTAATAGTGTTAGAGTCAATATCTTTTTTTAGTTTACTTAGTAGTTGTCTTATAAATGCTGGTGCTCCTGTGTTTGATGCATATATGTTTAGGATGGATATTTCTTGTTGATGAATTGAAAGTTTTATCACTGTGTAGTGTCTTTTTGTATCTTTTAAAATTTTTGATAGCTTAAAGGGTGTTTTATCTGATATTAAGATCATAACACCTGCCTTATTTTGTGATTCATTTGCCTGGAAACTCATTTTTCATCCCATAACTTTGAATCTTTGTACATCCCTTGTGGTGAGATGAGTCTCCTGGATGCAGCAAATAATTGGGTCATGGTTTCCTATCCAGTTTGCCATTCTATGTCTTTTCAGTGGTGCATTTAGTCCATTCACATTCAGGCTGATCACTGAAATAGGATTGCTTATTCCTGTCATGAAGTTCTTATACAGTTTCGTTGTTGTTGTTGTTTGCTTGTTTTCTTTCAGTTTTGGGGTTGATGTATGTGTATGTTTTCAAGTTTGTTGCTGCGATGTATTCTTTGTTGATTCTGTGCTCTGCTGTTCTTTTGGTAAGTGAGTGGTCATTCTTTTTTTTCTCTCTTCTGTGCTTAATACCTTTTTAAGTGTCTCCTGTAGAGCTGGTCTGGAAGCTGCATAATCTCTGAGGGATTGGATGTCTGGGAAGGATTTCATTCTCCATCACTGATGAAGCTTCTGGCTGGGTAGGAAATTATTGGCTGAAATTGTTTGTCATTGAGGACTTTGAATATTGGACTCCAGTCCCTTCTTGTTTGTAGTGTTTCTGCCAATAGGTCTGCTGCTATTCTGATTGATTTTCCCCTGTAGGTAGTCTGACCTTTCTCTCTTGCTGCCTTTAAGGTTTTTTCTTTTGTGCCTACTTTTTGTAGGATAATTACTATGTGTCTAGGGTTTGGTCGTCTCATTTGATGTCTTCTGTGGGTTCTTTGTATCTCTTATGTTTGGCTGGTCACATCAGTGATGAGATGGGGAAAATTTTTTGAAAAGTCTCATAGAATACTTGCTCCAAGTTGTTCTCCATTTCTCTTTATTTTTCTGGGATACCAATCAGGTGTAGGTTTGACGTCTTAATATAACCACACATCTCTTGTAGGCTTTGTATTTTCTTTCTGAGTCTTCCTTCTGTGTTTTTTACAGATTGGGTTGATTCCATGTTCTGGTCTTCAAGTTCTAAGATTCTTTCTTCAGCTAGATTAATTCTACTTTCCATGCTTGTCATCTTGTTATTTATTTTCTGAATGAAATTTTTAATGGCCCAAATCTCTGTTACAAGTACTTTCAGTGCTGCATCTTGTCTTTCTTAAGTCTCATTCTCTCTTTCCATCCATTCCTTAATCCCTGGGGCCAGTCAGGCTCCAGGATCTGATTCTTCAGGCATTTTCTCTTTGTTACACTTGAAATTACCTGTGGTCTTCTGCTGATTTCCTCATTTGTGACAGATCTCTTCCATCCCTTTAGTTCTATTATTCAGTGGCAGTAGGAGAGACTTTCACCTCTGATGCTTGCTCAGCCCTCTATTCCTCCCTGGTCTAGGCTCTGGATTTGTTCTATTTTGAAATGGGATTGTGGGTGGGAAGCTTTGCTGTCTCTTGTAGTTTTGAAAGTCAAATAAGGTAGAGGATGGGAAGCTAGGATTCAGAAACTATTTGCAAATCACAGTGTTCACTGATTGTGGTATATGTTCCCTGAGACCTACTCCCCACCACCACTCTATATAATGATGCAATGTGTATGTGTGTGTATTCCCTGAGTCCAAGATACAGTAGCAGCAGTGAGGAGAACAGAGAAAGATAGAATGAAACAAGATGGGCAAATTTTTTTAAAGAAATGAAAAAAAGAAAAATCACACAAAAAATGAAAACAGAAACCAAAGCAAAAATTAATCAAACACACACACACACACACACACACACACACACACACACACACACACACACAAAACCCAAAACAAACTGGAATAACAACAAAGCAAAATAAGATATAAAACAACAATAACAAAAACCTGGGAAAAATAAACACACACACACGCCTAGCACAAAATGAATGGAGTAGAAAAAGATAATAAGTGGAAGAAAAAATAAATAAATTGAATCCTCACACAGATATGCACACACACCTTAAAGTAAAAAAATAGAGAAAAAAAACAAAAAGAACAAAAACCAACAAAAAACCCCCCAAAACAAAACAAAAAATACCTGAAAGAAGAGCACTCAGTCATTCACTTATGAACATAAACAGAAAGCTAAAACAAAAGAAGAAATAAAAAGAAATGAAAAAGGGGAGGAGTAGAGCAAACCCTCACATACACATTCGTGCACAAAGAAAAAAATATTTTAAAATATTTAAAAAATAGAAAAACTAAAAATTAAAGAAAAACCTCTGCCCTCTTGTGGTAGGTTCTGCAATTGTTCCTCTCATCTGCTTCTCTGCTAATCTCCTTCAGAGCTTCTATCTCTTTCACTCTCTCCCCAGTGTCCAGACCAGAGAAGAAGGAAGGACAGTGTGGGTGGGTGGGGCTGCAGTCCTCCTCTCCCACTCTCATATGGTCTGGGGAATCCCCTCCTGTGGGGAGGTGCAGGTTGTCTCTTCCCCAGGTATGTACTTGTGGGGGGTGCTCCAGCCAGTCTTATCCTGGAATGGAGTTCTCCTATCGTGACTGATGTCCAGATTCTACCTGGGTTTGTCCCTCTCAGTCATGCCCCAGCTGGGTGGATCTGATGTTCAGAGGATTGCTGTGGAGAATGGGGACTGGGTCAACCCCAGACTCACCACTGATCTTTTTGGAGGTCTTTCTCATCCTTTTCTGGCCACACCTTTTGTCCCACTGCTGAATCAGGGTAAGGGCTTGGGATCCTGAGACTCAACACTTGTTCTGTCCCTTCAAAGTTTGCGCTTTCAGGATATTCCCTCTGGGTCATGATCAATCCCCGAGTAGTTGATTTGCTGATCACAGAGATTGGGTCTGTTGCTTCATGGTGAGTAAGTCAAAGCACTTTCCTGCCCTGTTTTCAAGATGGTAGGGGGGTTCCTCTTTCATCATCTCTGATGGGACTCTGCCTTCTTGGCTCCCTCTGCAGCCCTTGCTGCCAGTTTCTGGCCAGGCACTGCAGTGGTGAGGCAAAGCCTGTAGCCAGCAGTCTTTCCTGCTGCGGTGGTGAGGCAGAGCCTGGAGCCGATAGTCTCTCCCTGCTGCTTCTTTGAAGGAAAACTTTTGTCAGTTAAACAAATAAGACACTCAGATTCTGCAGCCTGGGAAGCACTAGGGGCCAAGCAGAGCAGCTGCAGCACCAGCTGCTTCACCAGGAGGGCCCTGGTCACTTGCTCACGAGCCCTCACTTAGTCAGTCTCTCCCAGCATCTTCTTCCCAAGAAGGGTTTTGTTGATTTAAAAAAATGGTGCTCAGCTTCTGCATCCTGGGAATCACTAGGGTCCAACCCGAGCAACTGTGGCACCAGCTGCTGCACCAGTTGCTACACCAACTCAAGTCATATTATCCTCATTCAAGTTATGATTGCTGATTAAATTGATTTGACTCCATGAGATATGGCCTCCAATGGAGAAGTTGTGAATGCTGTCATAGAAATAAAGTGACCACAAGTAATTCTAAAAATGAAAGGATATACCATGGCACCTCATGTTATAGTTACATACATCACTTCCCAGACTTCTTGTTTCAATCTAAACTGTATCATAGAAAAAGCAACCTTCTTCTAATGTTTCACTTACTTACTCAATTGCAAAATATTTTCCTATTGTTAGTATCTCTTTTTTTGCCTCATGTTTCCCCTTTACCTCCAAATTCTATAAAATAATTTTTGCTAATTTATGTTCTAGATGAGCTTATTTACAGACATTGACATCCAGCACTGAGCCAGATAGTTATCTTTTAAGGTTCTTATTTGAATTAGAGCTAGGTTCTAAGGATGCTCATCTCCTCAATGAACTGTGCTTTCTAGTACTCATGTCACTGTATAGTTCCTTACCTTTAAATCTAGTCTGGCTCTATGATTTGTCCTTGGCCAATAGACTACAGGTGGGGTGATGCTCTGAATTCTATAGCTAGAATGTGAGAAACCTTAACTTCTTCTGTTTTCTTAGAATTCTTGTTCATATGAAGGTTTATACAACCTGCATTCAATCCTCATCAAATCCTTTTTTTTTTTTTTTTGAGTTGGAGTCTCACTCTGTCACCCAGACTGGAGTGCAGTGTCCGCTCCCGGCCACCACAGCCTCGACCTGCTGGGCTCTGGCGATCCTTCCTCCTCAGCCTTGCAAGTAGCCAGAATTACAGGCGCGCGCTACCACGCCCGGCTAATTTTTTGATTTTATTGTAGAGATGAGGTCTCGCCTGCCCAGGCGGGTCTCGAACCCGCGGGCTCAAGCAATCCACTCACCTTAGCCTCCCAAAGGCGCAGGATTACAGGCTGAGCCACTGAGCCCGGCTGTCATCAAATTCTTCTGAGGTGAGAAATAGGCAATGTCCTAGACACAATGTATATAATGATGAATAAAACAAATAAGATTGATTCCCTCAGAGAACTCACAGTTGACTTCCTTTACACCATCTTTCTTGGGCATCATCTTGTACCTCCCTGTTTTATTATCACTTCTAGGTTTAGGCAGGAACTTATCAACCCGTATCTCAACTTGTACATAGCCAGCCAGTGTTCTCCCTAACTCTGGCCTCTTTATCTTCCAGTCCACTCTGCATGTAACCACTCACCAGCAGAATCATTACCTTAAAATATCATTCAATCTTGTCTCTTGTCAAGATACCAAAGTGATACATGAGATGAGTCTATAAACAACACAAGAAATATATTAAGGCAGTGAGGTAGAGGAGTTGATTAAGAACTACTGGAATGTCTTGAGGTTAGAATAGTGGGAATTATTCTGCAGAAGAATTGAAAGGTTAGAAGGCAGACAGTACAATGTCTGGATTTGAAATAGCAGGTAGAGAAGTCCCAGTGATGATCGGGTCCAGGGAATAGCCAAGTAATATGTGGCTGAAGTTGAGTGGGACCTAAGTCATTGAAATTTGGAGGTTTTTGGAGGTGAGATTCCAACATATTGTGTGGGTCATCCACAATGGCATGTATATTTATATTTATAAAGCACCCTATATGAAAACAAGTCTTGGAGTAGAGAGTAAGTTTATGAGTCAAATACCTGATATCTCTGATGAATGTGGGAAAATAACCAGGAAGACAGTGAATGACTTTGAAATGATATCCCAAATGGTAGAGTATAATTATTTCTGAAGGACAGTGAAGTAATAATTTTGGAGGAGCTCTGTAATTCAAAGAGAATTTGAACCTCTTTACTTCCAGGCCTATGCTTAGGGGGATGTTCATTCATTCATTCCATATGCTCATATCCACATAAGCTCATTATGTGCAAAGAACTGTATTAGGATATGGGAGGAAAATATCAGCCTTCATTAGTGGTGTCCTTGGGACTTCCTGAGGGAATACAAGAGTTTCCTCAGAATGAGACCCCATAAAGCAGGGCTTGTGGGTATATTCTTCCTCATCCAAAACAGTTTTTCACTGTTACTTTCTTTCTTTTTCTTTTTTTTCTTTATGAATTGGAGTCTCACTCTATTACCCAGGCAAGAGTGCAATGGCACGCTCATGGCCACCGCAGCCTCGACCTGCTGGGCTCAGGCGATCCTTTTGCCTCAGCCTTCCAAGTAGCTGGAACTACATGTATGCACTACCACACCTGGCTAATTTTTTTGATTTGTTGTAGAGATGAGGTCTCACCAAGTGCCAGGTTGGTCTCAAACCCTTGAGCTCAGGCAATCCTCTCACCTCAGCCTCCCAAAGTGCTGGGATTACAGGCTTGAGCCACTGTGCCCGGCCCACTGTTACTTTCTTAATAATACTTATGGGAATTCAATTTTACAATCACTGTTTATATGGAAAAAATATCCAGAACCATTTGAGGAAAACAAGGTAATCATTATTATTACCAAGCCATTGATTCTAGGTATTTTTAGTAGCTAGTTATTAAGGTGGCCACCTTTTGACTTTGCTCATTGTCCTACCACCTGTCAATTTTGCTGGTATTTTACTCTTCAATATTTTCTCTCTCAGAGGCCAAATAACAAAAAAGAGAGTAAAGAAACAATGCTGCTATGCTTTGATTGTTCCTTGGTATAATTCCTTCAGATCTGTGGTTTTGTTTGTATCTCATTTCTTGTCTCTTTTGTTTCATTTTCCTGAAACTTCATAAACCTTAATGTCATGAGTGGAATGGTTGAGGTATGGAGAGCTAGGCTCCAGACCCATAGGTTTTGTTCCATTAGGTCTGGGGTAGGGCCAGATAATTTTTATTTCTAACAAGTTTTCAGGTGATGTTGAGTCTGCTGGTCCAGGACCCCTACTTTGGAAAGCATTGGCATAGAATGCAGAGAATAAAGGTTTGATTTCTGGAGCAAATATAATTATATAGGCTTATGTACTTATTATTATGCACTTAAGCTTCTTGACTCAGTTTCCTTGTCAACAAAAGAGGAATAAAAAAAATGTTCCCCTGGAGATGGTTGTAATTATTAAGGAATACCTATCAACCTTTGAAGAATGTTAATGCATATGAAGTATCTTTGTAAATCTAAAGGGCTACAATATATAAAATATATAAACTTCTTGCATCTTAAAATGGAAAATCTAAGACAGAAGAAAGTTCAATTAATTTATAAGTGTAAATTATGTATTAGTTGAGAGAGGTGGGAAATGGGTGCTGAAATTAGATCCCGATTTTCTGAGTATAAATTTAATGATTATTCCCCACAATCCCTCTATAAACATGGCTGAACATAGTGGCTCATTTGAAAAGATGTGAAGCTATTACTACTCTTCTCTTTATTTATCCACTCCGTATACTTTCCCAGCTGACTGAAGACTTCTGTATTTTAAATCTCTAGACTATTCTCTTTATGGAAGTTCAAAATTCATATAACCAACTGTCCCACTTGATCCAACTGCCTACTCTTAAATATTTCCCATGCACCTTAAAATAATTTGAAAAAAAGCAGGTTCTTGTTTTCTTTCCCACTTATACTCCTAGACTTTCCCATCTCATTAACACCACTCCTTTTTTAACTGCTAAAGTCAATTTCCTTTCCCTCATCTCTCACATTCATCCATTAATCAGCAAGTACCTGCCACCAACCATCTTTTCTCCCCCTGCCAAACTACAGCAGGCTCCAAATGGGGTCCATGCTTCTGTTTATTGTCCATGTAGCAGCCACAATTATCTTTTGAAATAATACATTGGGTGATGTTCCTCTCTTTAATGTTTTTCAAAGGCTTCCCATTGAAGATAGAACATAATCCACACTCTTTCCAGTGGTCCTAAGTTCCTCCCTGTTCACCAACTCCTTGCTGCACCACTCTTTTTTTTGTAAACATATTTTTTACTTTAAAATTGTGGGGTACAGTTCAGGGTTAGGTATACAAATATGCATTGTGCAGGTACCCTTGTTGATGAGGTGTGCCCCCGTCCGCAGACAGATATTGACTACTGTTAATCCCACCTCCTTTCCTTCCCTGCCCCCACCTTAGTTTCCCGCCACTGTCAATCCTTTTCTTATAGTATTATGATAGTTGTTCAAGGTCCACTTATGAGTGAGAACATGCGGTACTCAGATCTTTGTTTCTGTGAGAGATCACTCAGTATTATAAACTCCAATTCCATCCAGGTGCTGCACCACTCTTGATCACAACAACCCAGTCATTCTGCCTTTCTCTTTGTCTCTCATTCTCTTTTCTCTGAAAATATTATTTTTACTATGTTTTTGAAATTTTAATAATGTATAGATACAAAAGAAAAACAATGCCAAGTCTGTAAGTCATAAAGTAATAAAATAAACACCAATGAACCCACCCCCCCCATTTGAGGAATAGAACCTCTATTCTAACTATATGTTCTTCCCATCCAAATTGTTGGTCCCTAGACCACTACTCTTACAGTAAATATTTTTCTAAACTTTCAGAAATAACTCCACTGCTTAAAAAATATTTGTATATGTTGTTTGCTCAACTTTAAGCTTTATAAAAATGGCATAGTAAGCCTTATAAAAATTTGCTTTTTTTTCAACATGTTACTAAGATATGTCTATTTGTAGTCTAAATTGCTCATTTCTTCTGCCTAAATATTACACCACTGCGTGAGTGCAGTGCAGTATATTACATAACTCATTTTCTTGTTGATAGACATTTGGGTTGTTTCTATTTGGTTGTTAGTATCAGCAATGCACTATAACCTTGTGTTGTGTGTGTGTGTGTGTGTGTGTGTGTGTGTGTGTGTGTGTGTGTACAAGTCTCCTGGCACATATAGCAAAGAATATATGCCTAGAATTAGAATTGCTGGATTATAGAGAATGCCAAAGTTTTCTGTATAATGATGCCAAATTGTCAAATGTTTGTATCAATGTACACTTCCATAGCAGCATATCTGTCTCCTTTGAATTCCATCTACTTCAAATCTTGGTATATCAGATTTCTCAATTTTTGCCAGTTTGACAGGGTGGTCTTAATTTATATTTTTCTAATTACTCATAGGGTCTTTTTCATGGTAAATAACATGTGACATAAGTTCTAACCTCTTAACTAATTTTTAAAAGTACAGAATAGTATTAACCGTGTGTACATTGCTGTTCAGCAGATCTCTAGAACCTTTTCTTTTTGTGTGACTGAAATGCTATACCCATTGAACAAAAAACTTCTCATTTCCCCACTTCCCAAGGTCCTGGCATCACCATTCTAGTCTCTATATCTATGAATTGAAGTATTTTAGATGCTTCATGGAAGTCGAGTACGTAGTATTTGTCCTTCTGTGACTGATTCATTTCACTTCATTTCACTTAGCATAATGTCTTCAAAGTTTATCCATCTTATCATATATGTGAAGAGTGTTCTTTTTAAAAATTTATTTATCTATCTATCCATCTATATATCTATTTATTTATTATAAAGATGTGGGGTACAATTCAGGGTTAGGAATACAAACACTGATTATGCAGGTACCCTTGGTGATGAGGTGTGCCCCTCCCTCCCCTAGCAGTTTCACTCCCAGGAAGAGTGGTCTTTCTTAAGACTGAATAATATTTCATTGTATGTACTTATACATTTATACATGTTTTAAATCAACTCATCTGCTGATGGGCTTTTAGGGTGTCACCACATTTTGGCTATTATAAATAGTGCTGTAGTGAACATGGGATAGCTAACATCTCCTCAAGATTCTGATTTTGATTCTCTTGAATAAATAGCAAAACTGGAATTATTGGATTAAGTTACAGATCTAGGTTTTAATTTTTTAAAGACCCTCCATACCATTTTCTGTAGTGGCTGCACCATTTAACACTCCCACGAATAGCACAGGAAGGTTCCAATTTTTTTTGCATCCTTGCCAACATCCCTGCAACCTTTCTGGTTTTGTTTATTAATTCTAACAGCATTTTTGTGGAAACTTTGGGGTTTTCTACATACAAGGTTATATCATTTGCAAAAATAAATTATTTTATTTTTGTTTTGATTTAGATTTCTTTTATTTTTTTTATCTTGTCTAACTGCTCATGCTTGGACTTGCAGTATTATGTTTCATAGAAGTGGTGAAAGCGGGCATATTTGCCTTGTTGCTGATCTTAGGGAGAAAACTTATAGTTTTCACCACTGTGTGTGGTGTTTGCTATGAACTTTTCATATATATGTCTTTTATTATGTTATTATTTTTACTGTTATTTTTATTATTTCATTTCTTATATTAACTTCGGGGTTAGTTTGTTCTTTTTTAAGTTACTTTAGTTTCTTTTTTAGTTATTTGAATAAAGCTAGGTTGTTTATTTGAGATATTTCTTCTTTCTTGATGTAGACATTATGATTGCTATAAACATCCCACTCAGTATTGTCTTTGCTGTATACATTTTGGTATGTCATGCTTTTATTTGTCCAAAAATATATTCTAATTTATCTTTTCCTTCTTTGACCCATTGGTTGTTTAAAATTATGTTGTTTAATTTTCACATATTTTCAAATTTTCTAGTTTTTCTACTTTTATTGGTTTATAATTTCATTCACTGTGGTCAGAAAAGATATTTGGTATGATTTTATTCTTCTGAAAGTTTTTGTTAATGCTTTTTTTGACCTAACATGTGACCGACTCTGAAGAATGTTCTTTGCATTCTTAAGATAAATATGCATTCTGCTGCTGTTGTGTGAAATATTCTGTATATGTCTGTGAGGTAAATTTTATCTATATTGCAGTTAAAGTTATCTTTCTGAATGTTCTATGCAATATAGAAAGTGGGACATTACAATTTGCTATTATTATTGTGTTGTTATCTATTTCTCTCTTTAGTGATACAAATGTTTGCTTCATATATTTGGGTGATCTAAAGTTGGATATATAGATATTGTTATAGCTTCCTGGTAAATTACACTGTTGTTATTATATAATGTCCTTCTTTGTCTCTTGTGACCATTTTTGACTTAAGGTATATTTTATCTAAGTGTGGCTGCCTGTGCTCTCTTTTGCTTACCATTTGTAAGAAATATCTTTTTCCTTTTCTTCACTTTTATCTCATGTAGGTCCTTTAATCTAAAGCCTCTTATAGACATCATGTAGGTAGATATTGTTTTAATTCCATTCAGCCACTCTATATATTTTGATAGGGGAATTTAAATTAAATTAAATTTAAATTAGTTGCAAATATGGAAGGACTTCCTATTGCCATTTAAATATTGTATTCTGTCTTACAGATTTTTGTTCCTCTTTTTTTTTACCTCGCTGTCTTCTTGTTTTGTTGACTTTTTGGTAGTAACATACTTTGATTTTTTTGGTCATTTTTTGTGTATTTTCTTTAGGTATTTGGGTGTGTGTGTGTGTGTTGTGTGCACGCACGCATATGTGTGTTTGCTATGAGGCTTGCATATAGCATCTTATAGTTATAAAATACATATTTTAAGCTATCAACTTAGCTTCAATCTCACCAAAAAGACTATTCTTTTACCTCACTTCCTCCCACACTCTTTATGTTATTGATGCCACAAATTATGTATTTCCATATTCGTGTACAACCATTAATGTATTTTATAATTAGTTATTTTTATATTTTTTCTATGTTTTATACCAGTATTAAAAGTGATTTATACACAATAATTACAGCTTTACAGTATTCTGTACTTGCCCATATATTTACTTTTACCACTGATTCTCGTAAGGCAGGTCTAGTGTTAATGAATTCCCCCAGCTTTTGTTTATCTGGAAGTCTTTTTGTCACTTTCATTTTTGAAACACAGTTTTGCCAGATGCAGTATTCTTGGTTAGCACCTTTTTTTGTCTTTTAGAACTTTGAATATATTTTCCCACTCCATTCTGGTCTGAAATGTATCTTCTGAGAAATTCACTGTTTGTCTTATGAGGGGGCTCTCTGATAATAATGAAATGCTTTTCCCTTCTTACATTCAAAATGTTCTCTGTTTTTGACTTTTGATAATTTGATTATACTGTGTCTCTAAACAAATTTATTTAGGTTCAACCTGGTAAGATCCTTTGAACTTCTGGAATTTGGATCAATTTTATTTCCCATATTTGGAAAGTATTTGGCCATTATTTATTCAAATAAGCTTTCTGTCACTTTCTTTCCTTCTCCTCTGATACTCCCACAAGTATGGTTGACCTGCCTGATGTAGGTTGGTCTGCTTGAGGGTCTTTCATAAGTCCCATAGGCTTTCCTCACTCTTTCATATTTTTTTCTCCTTTGGAGAATTCCAAGTGAGCTGTCTTTGAGTTCAATAATTCTTATTTTCTGCTGATCAAGTCTCTGGTTTAACCCCTCTAGTGAATTTTTCAAGTCAGTTATTATATTCTTAAGCACTGAAATTTTTGTTGGTTTATATTTTTTATTGATATTATAATTTTCTTAATGCATCATTTTTCCGACCTCTCTGGGCACTTTTATGATGGCCATTTTGAATCATTTGTCAATTTATTCATATACCTTAATTATTTAGGGTCAGTTTCTGGATATTTACTTTATTTCTTTGATTGGGCCATATTTTCCTGTTTTTTAGTGTGTCTTGTAAATTTGTGTGGAGATTTCATACATTTGATAAAACATTATGTCTCCCAGTCCATGGACTGGTTTAGCACAAGAAAAAATTTCACTAATCAGGCAAGTTATAAATTCTGGGAACCTCTCAAACCTTTTCTATAGTTGTCAAACTTCTCGGGATATGTGTGTAAATTATCTTCTGACATTTCTAATTACTTTCCTTCCAGTGTTTGTCTGTGATACCATAGTTCTCTTGTTTCAGGGGCCCGTGGGCTTCTAGAGTATACCAGGCATGATACAACCTGTTTCTTGAGCAGCTCCCTGAAAAGCCAGCATGGCAGACACACACTCTACTCTTATCTTTCCCCCACCCAGGGGAAACTGTTAAACCACATTGGCCTCTGTTTGCTGTACCATAGGTCCTCTAGAGCAGCAGCAAACTACTAACTCTCTTTGTAGTCAATGGCCTTTAGACACCTAGAGGTATGCTGGGTGCCATCAGTGAACTAAAACAGGTAAGACGGAAACCAGTTTCTCAGGTAGTCTTCCCAAAAGCTTAAAGATTAGATTCATGTTTTTAATACTTTTCCTCCTCAGGAAGAGTCAGAATTGAGGTTTTCTCCCATTTGTTTCTTGTTGAGTGAGGGAGAGAGGCTATGAAATATGAGTATGTACAAGTCCAAACCTCTGTCTTTATTTCTAGCAGTTCCCAACCTGGGTTCCTTTTAGTCAGTAGCCTAGATTGAGAGAGACAAAACCAATTCCTTGGTTGGTCCTTTAGAAGTCTGAATTCTAGATGTGTCAGTCCTCTTTTTCTCTCTCTGAAAAGAAGTTGGGAGCTGAGTTTTCTCCCAGATGTGCCATGATAAACCAGTTGGAGGGACTATGGTGAATGAGTGCCACAAATTTTTATATTGGCTTTGATGCAGTTTATTTTATGCTCACATAGAATGAAAGAGTCTTTTACGGATTTCTCACAAAGAAAATTGTTTCACATATTGCTGTTGAATTGGCATCTCCATGGGGGAAGAATGGACTAAGACTTTATGCCTCCATTTTGCTGACATTCAGGAGTAAGCATCTTTTAATATGTTTATTCAACCTTAATAGTTATACTTCTGCAAAATGTATGTGTGTGTGTGTGTGTGTGTGTGTGTGTTTCTCCCAATTGACTTAGCATTTTGGAACTTCCATGTCTTCATCTATTAAATGAAGGAAAATGTTTTATTTTTTCTCACAAGGATTCTTTATAACTAAAATTGTTCTTTCTTTCTTTCTTTTTTTTTGTTTTGAGTTGGAGTCTTATTCTGTCGCCCAGACTGGAGTGCAGTGGCCGCTCTCGGCCACCGCAGCCTTGCCTGCTGGGCTCCAGTGATCCTTCCACCTCAGCCTTCCGAGTAGCCGGAATTACAGGCATGTGCTACCACACCCAGATGATTTTTTGATTTATTGTAGAGATGAGGTCTCGCTGCCCAGGCGGGTCTCAAACCCGCGGGCTCAGGCAATCCACTCGCCTCAGCCTCCCAAAAGTGCGGGATTACAGGCTGAGCCACCGAGCCTGGCAAAATTGTTCTTTCAAACAATGTTTCTTGAACACCAATTCCTGGACAAACGCCTAGTTAGAATAGTCAAAATTGAGTGATGGTAGCAAGAGAGAAGTGATAAAATTCAAATAATCCAACACTCTAAACTCAAATGCCCATCCAACAGGTCTAGGGTGGAGGTGAAGACTATTTTAACAACAAAAAAAAATCTACATTTCATAGCTCCTTATGTGATTTTTGTACAGCCAGCAAAGTTTTTCTCTCAGCTATATATGGGTATAAATTGCACTTAAGTTGAGGCTACTATCAATACTATTAAAAACAAATAATTAACTGCAGTGCTTATGGAAATCAGTGTGGAGGGACTATTCAAGGAATGTTCTGAGGACCCTATGTATTTCTGCAGAGGTGATACTGAAAATTCAAATTAAAAAGAACTATCATTATAAATTTGTAGTACAAATAAATATGTACTTTTTATCTGCATATTTTTTATGACCATGAAATAATTAGCACAATTCAATTCCTGGCACATAGTAGGTCCTCCAGAAATGTTAGTTGAATTAATAAGCATGATATTAAAAATGTGGAGACAGTTGTCTGTTAATAGCCGTCTAAGAGATATCACTGAAATTTAGCAATTTATCCATTCTTCCAATCAACAAATATTTCCTGAATGCCTCGCATGTGCAAAGCACTCTTTTGACTTTTGTTGAAAGGCAAATCCTGAAGGCATGCAACTAGACTTCTAATTAACAAGGGCTTGCATCTAGATAATTAAGGAAGATAAGATGTGTGCCAAACAAAAAGTCATACCAAGTAGAAATAAGCATCATGATAAAGTTTGAGAAAAGAGCCGTGGGAGTCTAGAGGAAGAAAAGATTGCTTCTGGCTGGTAGATTTGGCAACATTTCCTTCAGAAGGTGGCATTGAAGGAGGATTTAGAAGAATGAGGGATTTAGACAGAAATGGAGGCTCAAAGGGCATTCCAGCTGAAGAGTGAGCATTAACAAAGATGTGTAAGTAGTAAGAAAACAAGAAAGCAGATCTGTCCACAGACACACCTAACTTGAGATGAGCAGAATAAATACCATTATTAGCTAGCAAGGTGAACATAAATTTGGCTGAGATTGTGTGTTAGTGTCCTGGCAGAAAACAGTCTTGCAAATTGGGGAATCTGAGGAGAGTTTAATAAGGTAGTTGTTTACAGAGGTTTGGGCAGGGGATAGTGATAGTATAGTACTTAGAGGCTCATAACAGCTGGTGGCCATTATCACCACTCTGGACTTAAAAGAGTATAAGGGGAAAGTGGTTTCCCCAACCCAGAAAGAGAAAAAGAGATGAGAAAGCACTTCAATGAGAGACACAGAAAATCTGAGGTTCCCCTACAGGAACATATGTGGGTGCATACATATCCAAGTCTCATTTCCTTTCCTCTCCCAGCTCCTGTCAGTGCTTTCTTTTGACTGAAGTCATAAGACATGTGCACATTGATGCAGCCCTTCCTTAAAAGCAGATGGTCATTTGACTAAAATCACCAAAATGTAAGAAACATGCTTTGAATTCTTATCATCTCATTATAGATCTATGCCTATTGCCTCCAGAATATCTCACAAAAATCCCTTTGCCACGTATCATGCATTTTTGCCTTTTTCTCTTAGATTACTTTTCAATTGTAATTACTATAATCATCAAAATAATCATGTTTAAGATTAACTTGCGCATTATTGAATACTTTGTGTATACTTGTGGTCTACTCTTCAGTTGTTTGAAATATCATAGCGTTTCCTAATGACAACAAAAGGGATGTAATTATAGCCCACCACTCGGCATCATAAACATGAAGCATTTTAGATTATGGGATCATTATATGCATATGACAATGAACAGAATGCCCTCTGTAAAGATGAGGGAAACCACAAAACATCTTTTGGGAATCAGCAAGAACAGAGAATCAGCAAATTAACTAGGATGCCAATAATTTATGATAGTATAGAAGGAGGCAGCCTATGCTTTTGACATTTATGAACTGTTTTTCTTGGAGCAAGTAATTTACTTTGAAGAGGACTTTTGATGGTTACGGTCTTAATAATCTCAGCTCACTTTACCTCCTTTTGAGGACAGATTTTGCTAACCAAATAACAAAACTAGGCCCATGACCCAGGCTGAGACAAGTATATAATGTCCCATTCCATATCTATAGTGATCTTTGTGCCTGGGTATTTTCTATGCAAGAGCAGGTAGGGGAAGTATATCTGTCACCTTCCTTGGGCTATAAAGCTACACGAATGTAACTGCAGAACTCCTGAGTTGGTTGCTTTTGTGCATCTCATTTTCAGATTCTATGAACCACCTAAGTCTCCTTCCTGTAAATCTCTTTTGCTTAATCTATTTTGATTTGAGTTTCTGTTGTTTTCAATTGAGAGTCTTGCCTAATACCAAGTGGACTCTGCCAGGCCCATACCATCTTTGGTCTTTGTGTTTGTTCTTTCTATATGGAATACTATTTCTTCAGAATATTCATGTCTCCCTCTCTCACTTCCTTTAGGTCTGGATGCAGATATCATCTCAGTGAGACTTCTCCTGGCCATTCTCTCTATACCACTCTCAGCATTCTTTCCCACCTTTCCACTATCAATATCTAAAAGGCATATATTTCAGTGAGTGATCCTGTTAATAATCTCTCTCCTCAACTAGAAGGTAGGTAGGAATTTTTGACTGCTTTGTCCACTGCAGACAAGCATAGGCATTGATATCATAGGTTAACACATACTTGTTAAAAAAGTGAACAAGTGAATATTAAACCCCTGTGTGCCAGACACTGTGCTCAGAGCTTGACAAGTAGCATTTAATTTAGCTCATGGGGTCTTTGTATGCTTTTTTGGTAAAGATAATATCATGAAAGTGAGGCATCATATTCATATGTTCTCCTCATAAAGATTATCACCTCTATGAAAGTAAGGGTTAGGATTGCCTTTTCTACACTGAACTCCATTGCCTAGCGCTGTACCTAGAACCTGGAACATGTACAAGTATACGTTATATCTTAGGTATAGGAACATGAAATACATTCTATTTTTAAACATAGCCATGTTCCCATTTTATCATGGGTTTGTTATAAACCCATGAATATAGCAAACAATATGTCTGCCCAGGTTGCCCTTTTAGAGTTAGCGACTAGACAACTTTGAGCAAAACAGGTCACCTATTCTTAACCATTGCATTGTATTGACTCTCCTTTCTGTGTGTCTTGTTCTTATTTCTTTTCTCCCCATTCTTAAATTATATTAGTGTGTCCTTGTAAGCCACCTTGAAGCCTTTCTGGAACAAGGCAGAGAATAAATTAATTAATTCACAGATTCATTTAATTCTCACAGCAACCCAGTTCAGTAGGTATTAGTTGCCTTATTACATGGAAGAGGAAACTGAGCCTCAGAGATATTAAGCAATTTGTTCAAGGTCACACAACTGACAAATATCAGAGTCAGGATCAGATCCAAGACGATCTGTCTCCATAGCAGGTATTCCCCCACCTTCTTTCAGACCTGTAACATCTCTTTGAGCTGAGGATGAATGGAAGTGATATTGGAAAAGATGACAGAAGTCTGGGGACCAACTCCAGGCCTTTCAGTTTTTAAGTCAGTTTGACCTTGGGTTGTTACATATTTTCTGAATGTTGGTTTCCCCACTGGAGTGGTGATGAATCTCCCTCTGCAGTGTTGGAGTCTCATATAGGCCCTTCGACTGAAGAATAGGCCTCCTCTGAAACACCCTAGTCAGAAGTCTAGAACAAGGACCCAATTCAGAACCGGCAAGGCATTTCCAGAGGATAGCACTTCCATATGCATTATAATTTGGTATTCACAACAAGTGAAATTAGATGTAATCATCGTCCTTCTCTGGCATGATTCTAATTACTTTCTATACCAGAGGCCTAGAAAGACCAGTGTTTCATAAAGCTGGAGGTTTTGGGCATAATGGACAGAGAGACTGTGCTCTGTGTCATACTTTGGGTAAAACCCTAACTTGTCTGCTATGCTCTATAATTTTGAATTGCTTAAACTCTTGGCATGTTTCCCTCTTCTATAAATCAAGAAGCATAGGAAAACAAATCACAATATTTACTATGAAAATATTCACATTTTGAATGCATTTGAAAGCAATGCTTTAAGAATAGTCTAGCACATATAATAACTAGACTTTTTGGCTGTGTGCTTTTTCTTCCCAAATTTCTTCTGCAAAGGTCATCTTATTCTTAGGACCTCTTGGGGGTTGGCTAGGTTCTTGCAAAGGCAAATTCTTCAGCATGCTTAATTCAGAAATGGTGTTCCAAATATTCTTCCCAAAAACATGTAGTTCCATGAAAAAGCCTACATGGGACTGGGGCTAAAATTCACATCTCCTATTTCATTCATTCATTCTGCAAACATTTACTGAGTCCTGCTCTGTGCCAATAACCATGTCTGATGTGAATAAAATAAAGTTTTGTTCTAGAACAGCCACATTCTAATGGGGGAGGGCATTAGTCAGGCAGATAAGAAACTGTGTAACCCATGGCATAGTGAAGGGATAAAGAAGGCCTTATAGGAGCACAGAGAAGACCCAGCTGAAGATGCATAATAGGAGGCATCCTTTGACACCACAGGGCCTTCTTGCTTTCAGACTCCAGAGAGCAGTTGGTGTCTGTGTGGGGTCTCTGAATCTCAAGCACGAACTTGGCTATTGGGCTCTGCCTTCCCAAAGACCCTGTTCATGAGCTCTCTGGACTCCCTTGCCATAGCCATTAGAACCAAGCCAAGTAATTTATCAGGGCTTGGTACTTTGTCATTTTTAATGGTCTTAATTGTCTTGTTACCTGCTTCTTTGCAATAGTGATGCCTTTTAAATGTCATCTTCCTTCCGGGGTGGGGGGAACTCTTCACAAAATCATTACTATCTTCTTCCTTTGTATTAAAGGACAGATAAAACAGAGAAATTGCCTCATTCCACGGAGGCCCAGACACACCTACTGTGTACTGTGCACTGGCCCAGCAATTATATTGCTAAAATCTAATTGGTTCTTTAAGCCAAATTCTCATTTTTGACATGAGGAACCTGAGATCCAGAGAAGGGGTCACTCAGTCAGATTAATGACTTCTGCCTCCCACTCCACTGGCCCCCTTTCTCTGATACACCAGGGCTAAGCACAACTGTTCTCTTCAGTCACTGTGTCAGCTGTGACCAGTGGTCCTCAGGTTGCCCCATCCGTTCTTATTAATTCTTACTGAACATGGAGGGGGTTGGGGATGCTAAGCACGGTGATAACTACTTTATGTCATTTCCCTTGGATCACAAAGGTACTTTTGGGACTTGCTGGAATAACACAATTGCAAGGGAATAATTTTCAAAAACTACATTGAAGTACCCACTGATACCTGCTTGGACAAATGAATGAATTGAGTCTTTCAAGAGAAGGCTATTATTGTGTGATTTGCACAACAGTGACACCATGGAGCCTACAACTCTTGCTTGTTCTCTTCTAGCCTTAGATTCAAAAGACCAATTGCCTTTGGGCAACTCCATATTCCCTTCTTCTATGGAAAGAATCACTATTCACACACTTGACCAAGCCAGAAGGCAAATGTTCCAATATTTGCCTTATCGCAATATTAAGTGTGTTTCCAAGTATGAGTATTATAACTTTTAATCACCTCTATTCTAATTTTTAGGCATACCTACTTGGAAAAATTATCCATATGCCAGGCTTTACACAGAAGCGAAGAAGGGCAGTGAGGATTCAATCCCAGGCATTAACTCATTTTCTCTTACTATGACATGCAGGAAAAGAAAGAAGATGAAATAGGGTGGCAGCCTCCTTCTGTTGGTAACTCATTTAATATCTCTGATTTAGTCTCTCTGAACTGCAAGTTCTCGTCTATTAAAAAAAACAAAGAAAGATATCTTCTCTGCTTACTTTGGACTAAAAATAAAAGCAAAGATTAAATGGGAAAAAATGACTTGTATATTTTAAAAATAACTTTTCTCTATTAATTCTAAATTAACATCTATTTATTTTCACTGTGAAAGAAAGGGAATCTCCTATTTTAAATCAAACATTGAGCCTCAAAGTGCTGACAGCTGGCACTTGGGGAACAGATTAGAGCCCAGAATCAAAGATAAATGGGAAGCATTTACAAGCTACATGATCTGGAAAATGGGAAGAGAGTCGACTTTTAAAAAGGAGGGAAGAAACAATCGACTGAATAATTAGAATACAGAAATGACACATTAACAATCTCAGCATACCACAGACAGTGGGGACTCTGGTGGATTCACCAGACGATTATTTTTTTCTTTTAACACAGCCTCAGTGGACAGATGTGAAGGGGAAGGGTCAGACTGTTCATAAAGGCAGCAGAGCTACTGAATAGGAAAAACACAAACACAAACAAAATTATATTACTTTGCATTGCAAATTCACAGTTGCAGGATTCCAGATGCAGAGTCAAACTGATGGTCTTAGAATGGCCTTGCTGGGAAGGAAAAGTACTAAAAAAGACTAAGAAGACTAGAGAGGAAACAGTAGGTATCGTGGTTAAAGGGATGGTTTCTGTTGCAGGATTGCCTGGGTTTGAATCTCAGCTTCACCAACTGTACAACCTTCAACGGGTGACATACATTCTCTGGCCTCAGTTTTTTCATCTGTAAATTGAGGATAACTATAACACCTCTTTCATTGAGGTGTTACAGCGATTGAGTTAATACAGTTAAATACAGATTGAATAATTAAGAGACAGAAATGACACATTAGTAGTCTCAGCACACCACAGAGCACAGGGACATGGGTGGATTCATCAGAGGATTATTTTTTCTTTAAAACCACCTCAGTGGACAGATGTGAAGGGGCAGGGTCAGCTTGTTAAGAAAGGCAGCAGAGCCTTTCTACTGAATAGAAAAAAAAAATACCAACGAAAACAAAACTATATGATTTTGCATTACAAATTCAGTCAAAAGATTACAGGCCATTTGCTCAGAAGAGTGTCTGGTACTTCTCAAACAGATAAGTAAAATTATTGTGCACATGTGAAAGAAATTTAAAGGTATTAAAACCCCTGTCAAACATGAGATAGTGAAGAAAAAAAAATCCTCAGATCAGTGATCTTTAATATATGCCAACATCACTGATGAAGTTGCACAGAGCTCCTAAGTATCACCAGTTGATCAAGGAATAAATTCCACAGAGAGGAAAAAAACACAAAGATGGAGATTATGAGAGGAAAATCGACCTGAAACAGTAAATAAGAATGGGCACCTGGCAGAATTTTTTTTTTTCTAAACCCAACTCAGGCATTACTGTCTGAAGGAAGCATTGAAAGAAAAAAGGAAAAAAAGAAAAGGAAAGAAGAAAAGAACGAAAGAAGGAAGGACGGAAGGAAGGAAGAAAAAGAAGGAGGAGAGGCGGGGGAAGAAAAGGAAGGAGGGAAAGATGGGAGGGGTGAAGAGGGAGGGGAGACAGAGGGAAGGAAGGAAGGGGGGCAGGAAGTGAGGGAAGGAGGGGAGAAAGGAAGGTGATGACAAAAAGAAGGAAGGAGGGAAGGAGGGAAGGAAGGAAGGAAGGAAGGAAGGAAGGAAGGAAGGAAGGAAGAGCAAAAGATTGATTAGGCTGTGACTTTAGACTGCCTGGGTTTATATCATCTGCTATGCCATTTACAGGCTCTGTGGGCTTAATCAAGTTACTCAACCTCTCTGAGACTATTTGCTATTCCATAAAATGGAGATGATAAAAAACAAATCATACGATTTTGTGAGGAGTCAATGAAATAACTACTGTACTTAAGGCCATTTAGAACACTGCCAAGCACTGGCTAATCACACAGAAACTGTCAGTAGATAGCATTCCTGACACTTGAAATATGCTAAGTACTATATAGGTAAAATGTTAAGGCTCTGAACAACCAACTGGAGAGAGTAGAGTTCAAGAGTATAGCGATTTGCTCAGAACCTGTCAGCTAGTGAGTAGCAAAGCTAGGGCAGAACCAGACTTTCTGGCTCCTGTGTCCCATGCTCCCTTTCCTAACTGATGAATCCCTGAGTGTACATCACCTTCATTTCATTGCACAGCACATCACTTACCCCAAAATAGAACTTGTGCATACATGAAAGAAATGTATCATTTTTGCATAACCCAAGTTTTTATTTTAAAGCCAAATTTGAACAGCTAATGAAAAGTATAGTAACTATGAGTTATTCTACATGAGGTACTTGACATACATCACATTATTATAGTCATTGCCATTATTATTTTACTGATTGCCTGTTAGGCATCTAGTGCTGTGCTTATGCTTTATATCTGTGCTTCTCAGACTTTAAACTGAATATGGGAATCTTTTGTTGAAATGCTGATTCTGGGTTCGGTGGCTCAGCCTGTAATCCCAGCACTTTGGGAGGCCTAGGCAAGTGGATTGCATGAGCCTGTGGGTTTCAGAACAGCCTAGACAACTTGGAAAGATCTCATTTCTACAATAAATAAAACATTAGCTGGGCATGGTAGCATGCCCGCAGTTCCGCCTACTTGGAAGACTGAGGTAGAAGGATTGCTAGAGACCAGCAGTTGATGCTGGGGTAGCCATGAGTGTGCCACAGAACTCCAGCCTGGGTGACAGAGTGAGACTCCAACTAAAAAACATAAATAAATAAAAAATAAATAAAAATAAAAATAAATAAATAAAATAAAATAATAAAAATAAAATAAAATGCTGATTCTGATTCAGTAGTTCTGGGGATAGTCTCAGACTCTGCATTTTTAACCAGCTTTCAGGGGATTCTAATGCTGCTGTTTCTGTAAAGTTTAAAGTAGCAAGATTGCATAGGCTTTTCTTTCTCTCATTAATTCTGCTATAAGAATTGTACGGGCGGAGATGGGAACAAGATGGTGATGGCATAGGTGGACTTGTGAGATTCTCTGAACGTGAGTTCCCAAAAAGACTCTTACTTTTCTTCCTCCATCCCCCAGCCCACCACCAGCCATGCTGGTCTGAGGCCCGGGGACCTTCGGTTCCACGCAGGGCCAGATATTGCGGCCCCTGGCTGCTGCTGCTCCACTATATGTGACTCCTGCCTGTGCAGGAGTCCCAGGTCTCGGCTCCCTCCCTGGCTACATCATCTCTCCCAGCACCCAGCACCAAGCTGCTGATCACCCAGGAAGGCTCTGGGTGCCTGCCCTCAGAGATACCAGTCCCATTTCTGGCTGAAGTACCCTGTGAGGGACCCAGGGCCACTCTCGCTGCCCACCGCCTGCCCTTTAGAGGTTTGGAGTTCTGAAGCTCTGGGCCCACCTTGGCTGAGACACTCAGCGCGTGACCCCAAGCTGGGGGACCCAGACAAGCGGAGAGAAACGGATCTGCAAAAACTGCCTCGGCCATTCTCCAGGCAGAGACTTCCATTGTCCCACCCACCTATCAACAAACCCTACCTCAGTTCCTAAGGTAACATCGCAAAACAGGAGACAAAGTCCCACTCCTACACTGAATCAGACAAAAGCAACACCCAGGCAGCCGACTGAAAAACAAACAAACAAACAAAAAAACAAACTGTGAGTAAATCTAGCTGTTTGCAACAAAAAGCAAAAGGGAGAGGCCAGAGATCAGAGCTGAAGTGACTTTAGTCTGATCACTTATTTTGACTTACGGTTTTATCATTTTGACTGTTTGTTTTGGCCACGTTTGTTGTTTGCCTTCTGTACACTGTTTCTTGATTTTATTGGTCTGTCTCTGTGTAGCTATCAGTATTCTTTAGAGAATCTTTCTTATGTGTCTTTTTTCACTTCTTTCCGGTCTTGTGTCTCTTTCTCACCTGATAGTTGGTATGCATGGCTGCTTTTCCTCTCACTCTCCTCTCTTTATAACTTCCTATTGATCCCCCTTCCTCCATTATTTTCCTCTTTTATACCCCCCTTTTTAATCTAGGGACCAAGACTAATACTGCTGAACGGACAGACTGTAAGGCAGAGGGAAATAGGTTCCAGTGTGCTCATACACCTGATTGTGGACGTTCAGCATATACATTCTGAACCACAGCTTCTCCCTCAATTAAGCCTCAAAACTGCAAAAAGTACAGATTGCAGCCTACACTCCAACCTCAAAAGTGAACAAAGCCAGAAGACCCTCAAAAGAAGAACAGGATATTGGACAAGAGGAATAAAGGCAACCCCACCTTCTCTCAAAAACAGAATTAAACAAGGGGAGAGAAAGGGGGAGAGAGAGCAAAATCTACACAAATGAAGAAAAACCAAAAGAAGAGTATGGGTCTCTCCCAGACCCCCGGGAGGGAAGACACTGAGAAAACTGACTTCAGAGTGCAAACAATGAAGAGCCCCTAGAATGAAGGGTCTCAAACTACAAACCTAGATATCAAGACATTAATGGAGAGATTAAAAAGAATTGAGGAGACACACGAAGAAACTAGGAAGGAGCTGATATCTGAGATAACAGTAATAAAGAATACTGTGAATGAAATAAATAACGAACTGATAAGCATGGAAAGCAGAATTACCAAAGCAGAAGAAAGAATCTCAGAGCTTGAGGACCAAAATATAGAACTAACCCAAACTCTTAAAAACACGGAAAATAAGCTCAAAAAGACAAAACCAAACCTTCAAGAGATGAGTGATTACTTCAAGAGACCGAACCTAAGAGTAATTGGCCTTCCTGAGGCAGAAAGAGAGACAGAGACCACACAGGAACAAACTTTCCATGAGATCATTCAAGAAAACTTCCCTTATCTAATCAGTGATGCAAAAATTCAAACACAAGATATTCAGAGAACCCCTGCAAGACAACAAATGAGAAGACCAACTCCCAGATACATAACAATTCACCTAAACAAAGTAGGCATAAAAGAAAAATTCCTAAAGGCAGCAAGAGAAAAAGGACAGATCACCTACCATGGAAGACCAATCAGAATAGCAGCAGATTTATCTACATAAACCCAGCAGGCTAGAAGAGCTTGGAGCCCTATCTTCAAAGTCCTAAAAGATAAACAATTTTAACCAAGAATAACCTACCCAGTCAAGCTAAGCTTCATCAGTGAGGGAGGATTAAAATCTTTCCCAGATATCCAATCCCTAAGAACTTATGCTGCCACCAAACCACCTCTACATGAAACACTTAAGAAAGTACTAAACACAGAAGAAAAGGAAAAAAGAACAACGTTCTTCATAAGAGTACAGGAAAAACAATAAAATATACATGAACCAACCCCAAAACCAAAAGAAAGATTAAAAAAAAGTGGAAGAAAAACAACTCTATAAGAACTCTATGATAGGGATGAACAGTCACATTTCAATAATTAGCCTGAATGTGAATGGACTAAACGCACCACTGAAAAGACATAGAATGGCAAAATGGATAAAATATCACCAGGCAATAATATACTGCCTTCAAGAGACCCACCTCACTAGAAAGGACATACACAGACTCAAAGTAAGAGGATGGGAAACAAATTTTCAGGCGAATGGAACACAAAAGAAAGGAGGAGTCACGATCCTAATTTCAGACAAAATACCATTTAAGTTATCAAAAATTAAAAAAGGTACAGAGGGCCACAACATAATGATAAAAGGTTCACTCCATCAACAAGGAATATCTGTCCTAAACATATATGCACCCAACATAGGTGCGCCAACTTTCATAAAGCAACTTCTAGGAAAACTAAAGAAAGATATTGACTCTAACACCATCATAACTGGGGACTTTAATAACCCACTCACAACCCTAGACAGATCATCAGGACAAAAAAATCAGCAAGGAGATCAGGAACTTCAATGTGATTCTGGATCAAATGGACTTAATTGATACCTACAGAACACTCCATCCAAAGACCACAGAATGCACATTCTACTCATCACCGATGTATTCTAAGATCGACCACATAATTGGACATAAATCAAGCATAGGCAAATTTGAAAGGACCGAAATTCTACCATGCACCTTCTTGGACCACAGTGGAATAAAAATAAACATTGATACCAAAACTTCCCCCAAAACCCACAAAGACATGGACACTAAACAGCATGATGCTAAACAACATCTGGGTCAATGATGAAATAAAAAAGAGATCAAAAGATACCTGGAAACAAATGAAATGAAGAAACATCTTACAAAAATCTCTGGGACGCCTAAAAGCTGTAGTAAGAGGGGAGTTTATATCCCTACAAACACACATGAAGAGAATGGAAGGAACAGAAATTAACAGCCTAACAAGCCACCTAAGGAAACTGGCAAAGCAAGACCACAAAAACCCTAATTTTAGCAGAGGAATCCAGATCACCAAAACAAAAGCCCAAATCCAGGACATAGAAGACAAAAAGATAATACAAAAAAATCAATGAAACAAAAAGCTGGTTCTTCGAAAGGGTAAACAAGATCGATGGTCCCCTAGCTAGACTGACCAAGAAATAATGAGAAAAAACCCAAATAAGCACAATCAGAAACACAAAAGATGAAGTCAGGTCTGACCCTGAAGAAATACAAAAGATCATTAGAGACTACTATGTACACTTGTATGGAAACAAACTTGAAAGCCTTAAGTAAATGGAAGACTTTCTGACATCACACAACCTATCTAGGTTTGAACAAGAAGAAATTGAGACCCTAAATAGACCAATAACAATCAAGGAAATCGACTACGTTATAAGAAAACTACCTACAAAAAAAAGCCCTGGTCCAGATGACTTTCCAGCAGAATTCTACAAGACATTTAAGGATGAGCTGATACCAATCCTACTGAAGGTATTCCAGGTGATTGAAAAAGATGGAACTCTCCCTAAATCATTTTACGAAGTCAACATCACATTGATACCCAAGCCAGGTAAAGACCCAAAAAAGAAAGAGAACTACAGGCCAATATCTTTGATGCACATAGATGCTAAAATTCTCAACAAGATCCTAGCAAACCGGATTCAGCAATACATCTCAAAAATCATCCATCATGACCAAGTAGGCTTCATTCCTGGGATGCAAGTCTGGTTCAACGTTCATAAAACCATAAATGTAATTAAATACATCGACAGATGTCAAAACAAATACCACATGATTATATCATTAGATTCAGAAAAAACTTTTGATAAAATCCAGCACCCTTCTTGATAAAAACCCTTGAACATCTAGGCATACAGGGAACATACCTCAAAATAGTAAAAGCCATCTACGAGAAACCCACAGCCAGCATACTCCTAAATGGACAAAAATTGGAACCATTTCCCCTGAAAACTGGAACAAGACAAGGATGCCCACTCTCACCCCTCCTGTTCAACATGGTATTGGAAGTCCTGGCTCGAGCAATCAGAGAAGAGAAGGCAATCAGGGGTATCCAAATAGGAAAAGAGGAAGTCAAGTTATCTCTCTTTGCAGATGATATGACTGTGTACCTTGAAAACACAAGAGAATCTGTCAGAAACCTCCTTATACTGATAAAAGCCTTTGGTAAAGTCTCAGGATACAAAATAAATGTGCAAAAGACAATTGCATTTCTCTATACCAATAATAAACAAACAGTAACCCAAATAAAAAGCACAATTCCATTCACAATAGCCACAAAAAAAATGAAATACCTTGACATCTCCCTAACCAGAGATGTGAAAGACCTTTACAATGAAAACTACAAAACACTGCTCAAAGAAATCAAAGATGACACAAACAAGTGGAAATGTATCCCATGCTCATGGGTTAGAAGAATCAACATTGTGAAGATATCTATCTTACCTAAGGCAATCTACAAATTCAATGTAATACCCATCAAATTACCAGCAACATTCTTCTCAGAACTAGAAAAAACAACACAGAAATTCATATGGCAACACAAACGTCCAAGAATAGCCAGAACAATCCTCAGCAAAAAAAAAAATAAAGCAGGTGGTATCACATCACCAGACTTCAAACTTTACTATAAAGCTACAATCATCAAGACAGCTTGGTATTGGTATAGGAACAGGCATATAGGTCAGTGGAATAGAATTGAGACTCCAGAAGCAAAACCTCAATTTCTCAACCAACGAATCTTTGACAAAGCCTCCACCACCTACCACTGGGGAGAGGAGAACCTATTCAGTAAATGGTGCTTGGAAAACTGGCCGACCACATGCAGAAGATTGAAACAGGAACCCTATCTATCCCCATGCACAAAAATTAACTCCAAATGGATCAGAGACCTAAATGTAAAACCTCAAACCATAAGAACCTTAGAAAATGAAGGACATACCCTCATGGAAATCGGAACTGGCATCCAATTCCTGAACAAAATCCAAAACCCACATGTCATAAGAGAGAAGATACACAGGTGGGACCTTATTAAACTGACAAGCTTCTGCAAAGCCAAAGAAACCATCAAGAGAGCAGGGAGACAGCCTACAGAATGGGAAAAAGTATTTGCCAACACCAGATCTGACAAAGGCTTAACATTTTGAATCTACAAGGAACTCAAATGTGCTGAAAAGAAAAAAACAAACAGCCCCATTATAAAATGGACAAAAGATATGAACAGACACTTCACAAAGGAAGACATCCGAGCAGCCAACAGACACATGAAGAAATGTTCAACCTCACTAATCATCAGGGAGATGCAAATCAAAACCACACTGAGATACCACCTAACTCCAGTCAGAATGACAATTATCAACAACTCAAAAAATAACAGCTGCTGGAGAGGGTGTGATGTAAAGGTGTAAACACTTCTACACTGTTGGTGGGAGTACAAACTAGTGCAACCTCTGTGGAAAGCAGTGTGGTGATTCCTAAAAGCTCTAAATATCAACCTACCATATGACCCAGCAATCCCCCTACTGGGAATGTACCCTGAAGAACTCAAATCACTCTATAAAAAAGACAACTGCACACGTATGTTTATTGCAGCATTGTTCACAATAGCAAGAACCTGGAAGCAACCATGCTGTCCATCAAAAGAGGACTGGATTAAAAAATGTGGTACATATACACGATGGAATATTACACAGCTATAAAAAAGAACAAAATCATGAATTTCACAGCAAACTGGATGGAACTAGAGTCTATAATACTGAGTGACCTCTCACAGAAACAAAGATCTGAGTATCACATGTTCTCACTCATATAATGGACCTTGAACATCGAATGTAATACTATAAGAAAATGACTGACAGTAGTGGGAAACTATGGGGGGGGAGAGGGAGATGGGATTAACGGTAGCAAATATCTCTCTGGGGATGGGGAAACACCTCTTATCAACAGGGTGCCTGAATGAAACGTATTTGTATACCTAACCCTTAAGTGTACCCCACAACATCATAATAAAAAATACTGATTAAAAAAAAAAAGAAAGAAAACAAAAAAAAAGAATTGTGCAGGCACTATTATGGCCATTTTAATTAGGAAAAAACTGAGGCTCAAAGAGCATATGTACCCTGTCTCAGGAGACAGCAAGTAGGAGACAGAGCCAGAATCAAGCTACCATCCCTCTGAGTTCAATGTCCCTCAATACCCCCCTCAGATATATTACAGAGCATAATCAATCTAGCACTAGATCTAGATCTAAATATAGACCGATCTAGATATAAATGATCTAGTACTTTCAAATATTCACAATTATTTCTGAAACAAAAAAGTTTACATTGGTTAAGTATTTATATATTAAAAAAACTCATTGGGTATCAAAAGATGATAAATATACATCTTTGCCCTCTATGTAACCAGTGTAGTAGGAAGGCAGAGAAATAAACAAGCACTTAAAATATAACGTGAAGATAATCAGTGCTGGAAAGGCTACAGGAAATAAAGAAATTTTAACACAATCTTGTGGTAATTTTAACTTAATACAGCTTTTCTGGTGGGCAATGTGGTTTTATATCAAAATGCAAAATATGTGTATTGATTGACACAACAATTTTATTTATAGATATTTGCCTTAGATAAAATAAACTGGGAATAAGTATGCATGTGTATATATATGTGTGTGTGTGTGTATTACATATATTGATGTTCATTGCAGTATTATTTAAAATAGTTTATAATTGAATTCAAAATCCACTGGAGGAAAATTAGCTGACTTGTTGTGAACTCAGAGAGTGAACTACTATAGATCTATTTAGAAGGATAAACTAAATCTATACAAATTGACATGGATAATTATCCATAGTATATTTTTACGTGAGGAAAAGAAAGCATATCACTTAACTATGTTTGGTAAGATTTTCATGTAATGAATGTTTATGTAACTGGTAAAACTAGGACATATAAAGTATGCTTTATATACATGGTGCTTGTTGGGGGTGGAATAAATAAAAAGGCTTTTGCTTTCTCCTTCATCTAGCTCTAGTCAAGGTTTTTAACAAGTGGATATACTGTTTTAGTAATTGGCAATAACTGCAAGAATATTGCCATTGTAAAATGAAACACTCACGGTTAGAAACAAGAGTGTTCGGAGTGTTATTGCCAGTGAGAGGCAAGACTTCTACTCTGTGGATGACTCTTGGGGAACTCTACAGTGAAGTGACATGCCAGTTGGAGGCAGATGGTTGAGCAGAATTTCCTTAAAATGTGGAGAGGAAAAACCACTCATGATTGGAGGAACAAGCTGGGCAAGTCACCGTGAATTGGTGACACCAGAATGAACAGATCAGTATTGTGTCTGTTGTTGGGAAGTTCTCCAGCTTGTGAGTAGACCATGTACACACAAGACAATTCAAGATTCAAAGTGAGACAATGTAGGAATTTAGAGGGAAGATGCAGGTTTGGAAAAAGTTTTTTCTGGGTAGAGGGATTTAGTTCTTTCTACAGAGGTTCACAATTTTTCCCTAGCTCGAGAACATCTGAATTATCACATGATTCTTCATAATGGTGGTACAGAAGAGAAGCAATTCCTTCGGGAATTGGAAGATAGGAGTGTCAGTTTTTCCTTCATAACTGCTGGCACAGAAAGGCACTCATGGAGGGAATGGTTGAACGACAAGTAAAATGGCATAGTTAAAAAGCTACTTGGTTTGTAGAAGTTTAGAGCACCTGTGTTGCCTGAAGCTTTAGTACCAGGTCCTTCTCCAAGATAGGATCTCTCTGCAAGAGTAGTGTGGCTATACCTCATTCAGATGGCATCCTCTATTTGCTTCTCCATATTATTTACAAATTTTCATCTGGCATGCAAATAATAAGTAGTAATTTAAAATGAAAATACTAAATCTTCCACTAATTTAATTGTATACATTCTGTATTGATTATTAAGTCTTTGTCCACAGCATATATCATTTTAATAGCAATAGTAATACACGTATACTTTCTTCATTGATTTTTATTAACATCCTAGGTACACATTTTCCCAAACAAATACAGTCTTTAATTGAAATTTTAATGACTGCATTATATTTCGTTGCATTGGTGTATCATAATTTTTTTACCTTGTTGTCAGACATTTAAGCTGCCATGAGTAACATAGCTTATATCTTCTTATGTTTTAAAAAATATTTATTTACAATGAATTTCTTGAAGATATATTATTAAGTCAAAGATTAGGAATAATTTCTTGTCTCCCAAAAAGGCCAAATTTCCATGACCACTAAGCACATAAGTGTATGCAGTCTTATCACAATGTCATTAGTACTTGGTATTATTATTATTTTTAAAATTTCCTAATTTAAAAAAATGCAAAACTGAGACTTGTTATTATGTGATTATTTTTTAGGTTTTCAATAGCAAGTGCTAGTGAGCCTTTTACTTTGTGTTAATGTTGAGCTTATGGGAACTTATTGGGTTAGAGACCTCTGTATGTATGTGTTCCTGGGCAAGTTGTTTAATTAATTTGTACTTCTGTTTCTTACCACAAAATACGAATTATAATAGTCTTTACATGACTGGATTGTTGTAAGGATTAAATGAATTAATATACATAAAGTGCCTAGAATGATGTCTGGTACACAATCATCACTCAATTTGTGTAGAAGTTGTTATTGTTAGCCGGGCTTGGTGGCTCAGCCTGTAATCCCACGCCTTTGGGAGGCTGAGGTGAGTGGATTGCCTGAGCCCGCGGGGTCGAGACCCGCCTGGGCAGCGAGACCTCATCTCTACAATAAATCAAAAAATCAGCCGGGCGTGGTAGCGCATGCCTGTAATTCTGGCTACTCGGAAGGCTGAGGCGGAAGGCTCACCGGAGCCCAGTAGGTCGAGGCTGCGGTGGCCGGGAGCGGCCACTGCACTCCAGTCTGGGCGACAGAGTGAGACTCCAACTCAAAAAAAAAAAAAAAAAGAAGTTGTTATTGTTATTATCAGTAGGATAAGTGGTCACATTATTTTAATAGAAACAAAGGATTAGAATTTCTATTTTCCATTGTGAGTTCAAGTCATCTGAGATATATTTTCTATGATTTATATATATATATGTATATATATATATATATATATATTGCTTTAATCATTATTAAGATCACATAGCCACATATTAATGTATAATTTTGAGGAGGTGCTTCATTTCTCTCGTCTCCATTTCTGTATCCATAAATTATTGGACAATAGACACACCTTGCAAGACATTTTTGAGGATTTGAAATAATATACATAATCAGATTGAGAAAAGTTAATCCTCTTAAAGACTAATATAAGAATTACTTTAGGAAGAGAACCACCTTTTTTCAAATAGGGCCATCATTAACCCACTTGCGGTGGGCATCAAGGCTTTAGAAAAGGAAAGGAATTTGTTGCTGAGAAGGAGAGAGAAGAGGAGAGTGATGAAAGAGGAGAGGCCAAAAGGTAGCAAGGCCTTTGCAGTGACATTCTACAGCATCCTGTGACACTCCAAAATTCTCCATAAAGTTCCTATACTCATAATATATGTAGAGTGAGTTTATTTTAAGGAGAAGGGCTGAATTTGACATTGGGCAGGGCAAAGAGAGCCCCCAGGGAAACTCAGGTGCCCAGAGCTTATTAAGGGATGTGCAGAGAGGTCAACAGGATTTCCCTCATTTAGGTTTTCCTTATCCCAAATCCAGGAAATTAGGGGAATCTTAAAGCAGAGGGATACCCAAGTTAGTATATTGATGTAAAATTCAAGACAATGCCTGATGCACAAGAATTTATGGCTCAAAATTTTAACATAATCTTTAACATAAACATTCTTATGTTTTACAGGTGACTATACATTTTCACGTATGTTGTCTCATTTAATCTCATTTAATTTTCACAAGAATTTCCTTTGGCATATTTGGGGCAAATATTTTTCTCAATCTGTTGTTCTCCTTTTCATTTTTCTTATTTTTTTTATGGTTGCATACACTTTAAAATTGTATGTAATTGAAAATGTCAATCTTTTTTTGTGATTCCTTCTGTTGCTTCAAACCTTAGAAAGTTGTCAATTCTACAAGAGACTGATAAGAACTTGATTGTATTTTCTGCCAGTCATCTGATGATTTTTGTTTTTTAATTACTTTTTTTGAAAAATTTACACTGTGTTCATAAAAGCAAATACAGTGGAAGAGGAAGAGATTGCATTTAGTGGACTTCTAAGAAATTTTATAATAACTAGGTGATTCACATGTCATATATAGGTGTATTGTGTGTGGAAGCACAATGACCTTGTGAGGTAGGTTTTATTGCACCCATTTTACAGATAATAATGTCAACATTTACTAAGTTCTTACCTCCTACAAGATTCTTTTGAAAGCACCTTTCAGATCATCTTTACAACAGCCCTAACACAGAGATATGGTCATTGCCTTCATTTCACATGTGAGGAAACTAAGGCATAGAATAGTTAAATCACTTAACTAAAGTCACAGTTCTAGGAGGGGATAGTGTGGACATTTATATCCTGCCAGTTGGACTCCAGTACTTATTGCTTAACTACCAAATATAGAAACCTACCACTTGGAGTAGTGGAGCCAGTCACACACATTAGGTGAGTCTACCTGATGATACAGTTCAGGTTTTTTGTTTGTTTTGTTTTTTAACTATACTCACTGCTGCATTGTTTCCCATCCCCCTCCAGACTGGATAGTCAAGATGATGACACAATTAGCACACAGACATCCTGCTAATTGCACTCAACTTTTCAAGGTACATATATAAACCGATCAATCTATAAGGCAAAAGCAAGCAAAACACTCAGAAATGCAGGAACTGCAGTGAGTGCAAATTTGCTTCTCAGTGCTGTTTCCACTCAGGGGTTTATGTGCCTGGTAAAAATTAAATGGCTATGTGATAAATTGACCATGAGATAAAGCAATTTTCAAGGGAATAGTGAGAGGAGGAACAAAAACGATTAAGAAAATGGGACTAACTGGGTGAGAAAAGATTAAAGAAGTTAACTGCGTATAGCTGAGCTCGGCAAAGGCAGATGGGGAAGTGAAACGCCAACAAATACCCAGACCCCAGAAGGTCGAAGGTTAATTCCAAAGGGTGGGAGGTCAAGAGTTGTTTTCTAATGTCCAGTCATTACTCAACTCAAAGAAAAAAAATTAATAGAAAAAGAAGCCAAATCACTGAGCATGTGCAGTTTTCAAATATATACATTATAACCTGGCTGTATAATCATAAGCAAGAGCAGCCCAGGGCAGGATGAGAAATGGGAGTTACTGGTTATTAAGTGGTCATTTTATCGTTATATGCAGCTTCCAAAAAGCTTTTCAACTCTTATTATGCTCTCTTATATAGGATCCCAAATGGCCGCCCATTCCATATACCCTCTTGTTTTCCATGCTCCAGCCACACTGCTCTTCATTCAACTTCTTGACTAAGTCTAGCATATGCCTCTTTGAGGACTTTCTCAGCTGTTGTTCTGTCTTTCCAGAATAATAGTCGTCATCATCCCCATTATCAGACCAGGTCCTCTTCTAACTCCTTTTCCTCATTTATTCCCCGTAACACTCGATAAGTTTTATTACTGTTCCCTTTTTACAGATGTGGAAACAGATACAGAGAGTTGAATAGCATGCCCCTTCCTAGACAGCTGGATCATTTTTTCCCCATGTTCTCTTCATCTTTTCAAATCTTATTCATTCTTTCAGTTCCAGCTCTAAGGTGACTTCCTTAAGGAAGATGTATCTGACCACACATAACACATCCCACCTATTTCATACTCTCAAAGTAGCGTTCACAATATTTTCACTGCATACACATTTCCATTTCTTTCCATCAGATTGTAAACTTCTTGGAACGAGTGACAGTTGTCTGCTTGGCGAAGTACCTGACACATAGTAGACACTTAGCATATATTTGTTGAATGAATAGATGTGACTTAATGAATAGCAGCTAGAATAATAAAGATCGCCTGCTGTTTCCTGGAGTCAATCTGAATCTGAAAGTTTTAGATCATATCTGTATTCTACACATAAAAATCTACCAATATACCAAATCTACGAATAGAAATGTGTTCAGAGGAGAGTAAACAGGTACCTAAGGATGGCTCTGAGGGTTTCAGCTCAAAGCTGTGTCATATAAAGAATAACTGACGTATGCAAACTGTTTACCCTGGGGAAAACAAGTTACAAAAATATGTATAATTATTTCAAATACCTAAAGAATTCTATGTGTTGAATAAATAAAATGACCAACTTCCCTGATACATTAAATTTGCTTATCAATATCTAACACCTCCTCAAACCCTCCCAAAAAATGAAAAAACAAACAAACAATGCTATAAACAAATGATTATCTCTTATAGACCAAGTTTGTGGAATAATACAAGAAAAAAGGTTCCAGAGAACTGGGAGCCCGCATTTTACCCTGACTTTAGGGATACCAACTGGGTTACAACACAAAATGACATCTCACACAAAAAACCCCAATATTTTCAAATGATCAATATTCAAATGCATTATACTTCATCAAAACATAAATTCAAAATAGTTTCCCCAGGTTTTTCTGTAAATGGCTTCTACACACTGATCATATTTGATTACCTGGGCTTTCAATTATTTGTAAGCCCAGGGGCAGCCCGAGGGTATTTAAGAATCAGCAATTAGTTCAGTAGGTATGCGCTCTACCAGAGGGCTCTCAATTAGGAGGAGCTGCCTAATTTAACCTGAATTTTATGTAATAGTAACATTTATATAAGGAGTAGTAATTTTTTAGCCTTGCACTCAAGACTTCAGATTCTGACTCTGAATGCTCATGCTATACAACAAACGTTTTCTTAGGTTAATAGATTGTTCCCTAGGTAACAGGTAGGTCCTCATCTTTCTTCTCACCATTCCTTTGCCCTGATGCTTATCTAAATCCTCATGAGCCTTAGATCACACTTAAGCCATCTTCCACAGGAAGCCTTTTTGGATCTCTCCAGGTCAAGGATCTCTTTGAGTCTTTTACGATATCCTCACCTTAGCACTAAATTGTGAAAAACTTACATTAGTACTAAATTAAATAATACCATGCCTAGTGACTTAGCAACATATGGCCTATTTTACCTTTTTGACATTAGTTGATACTTGAAGGCTATGTGTATCTTTTGTTTTCACAAAACAAGTAGGGTACTGTGCAAAACTGTATAATTGTTGAATTAATCTATGTGACTTTAACTAGTTTACAAATTAAAGCATTTTAATACACTTTAAGTATTTTATTAGATTTTATTTATTAGTCTTTTAACTAATTTCAAAAAGGGCTTGAGGAAGAAAACCAAAAAAGGTCAAACACTTATTACAGTTTCTGGAAAAGAAATAGACTCAAACCATGAAAAGAGAGGTATCGGTGTATCCTAGCCATGAGAGTTAATACTGGAATGAACATCAAACTTGGTTGGCGTCACTTGGTTGCCAAAGAGATGCATGATATGTTACATGATCTCTTACAATCTGATAAAATTTAGTAGACCAATTCTTTATCATTTTTCTTTTAAAAGTCATAATGGAAACATGTATCTTGGGATGTTATATAAGAAGTCATCAAGTAAGACAATAAATAATGTCTTCAATATTTCACAACAAATATATAAGTGATCTTCACATAAATTTTTCTTCTAATGGTTACTAAAGATCCAAATATATCTAGAATTGACACTGTGTATATATATTAAATATGTTTGCAAAATGTATATAAAATATACATATTTCATATATACATATATATATATTTTCCTCAATTGGACTTTTGAGATTGACAATTTAAGGAGAGTTTTTCAATATCTCCATTCACTGTTATTGGTCTTTTTATTTTATGATTGACTTTTGGAGCTTAGCTGTTGGGATCATTACCAGCTACTGTCTCCATTCTTATAAATTTATACTCATTCTATTTTACATTTATTGGTAATAATTAGACAAGTTAATATCTACTCAGTTCTTTAGAGTCTATAGGATACCTTACATCCATTATTTGAGTATGATTCTTACAAGATCACTAAATCAGTGCTATTACTACCTCCATTTCTTATATGAGAAAATTGACAGGACGTGAGATGAAGAACAGATATCTGAGTTTAGTCTGTATGCATAATATATTCATTAAAAAGATGGAGGGTGGGGATGGTGGTGATGGTGATTCAATTTTTTCCCAAGATAATCCATTTTGAAATAGCAGTGCCATCTAGTGGTTGTTTTAGACACAAAAGGAATGAGGATGTTTCAAGATGGCCCCTGGACAGTGCAAATCAACATTTCATACAATCCTGACATGCATTATTCAACCTAAGAGCATTTCCTGATAGTTGACAGATTTTGACCTTTCAAATGGAAAGTGCACCGCATCTACCCAAAGAGAGTCAAAGTTATTGATTCTAATAAATAATTTGGCCTCAACCAGTGGTTCTCCTCTAGTTATTTAATGCTTAAGAAAGCCAACAATGTAACCCAAAGAGGTCAAGTGTGATTAGGAAGAACTGTAGACACAATATTATCAGAAAGAGGCTGACTTGTATGTTCATGTATCAGAGAAACACAAGACAAGGTTTTCTGTATGTTTCCTAATTAAAGAGACACTGAAATATTTGTCCCACAAACAAGATGGAGTCTGAGAATAACAATAATAATAACGAATGTAATGCCTCACATTTAAAAAGTTATCCCCCAAACTGGAATTTAATTATAAAAAAATTATGTAATCATTCCCACATGTTTAAATTTCAGTCACCTTCAAAGGACTCTCCATTTGATGCAATACACCTTTCAAGACAATTTCCATGGCTCAAAATAGTTTTAGAACTCATCAATTTTGATGCCTTTTAGTGCTTCTGCCATTTTTTGTTTCACCTCTTCCAAATCAGCAAAAATGTTTCTTTTTGAGAATTTTTTTCATCACAGGAAACAAAAAGTAGTTGCTCTGGGTGAGATTGGATGAATAGGGATGGTGGGACACAAGGTCACAGTTTTTGGTCAAAAACTGCTGCACAGTTCACTTGTTTGCCAAAACTTGGAACATGTCTTACACAAATTGTGATGCAACCTTCTCAAAACTTCCAGATTAAAAACTTTAGTTTACCATTTGATCCAAAGGAAAAAATTCCAGGTGTACTACAAGGGGGTTACCCTCCAAAAGATAATTCTGGGTTTTTTGGGGTCCTCCCACATACATGATTTCATGGCTCTCCTAAGAATATTTCCAGGTAGTACATATTTATCTTGGTTGGTGCATGTGGAATACATTTAAAATGCCCTCTCTCATCTACCTGTGTACTAAAGTCAACCAAAGTACCACCTTCTTCTTAAAGTTTTTATTGATCCTCTTTTTTTTTAATCAACATGAAGTGCTTGTTCTCTTCTTACTCCTGTCTTACTACACCCTGTTCTTATCTCTCTTAGAACACACCTTTTTTTTCCTGTTTATGCAATTTTTTTTTTTTTTTTTTGAGTTGGAGTCTCATCTGTCGCCCAGACTGGAGTGCAGTGGCCGCTTCCGGCCACCGCAGCCTCGACTGCTGGACTCGGTGATCCTTCCGCCTCAGCCTTCCGAGTAGCGGAATTACAGGCATGCACTACATGCCGGCTGGTTTTTTTGATTTATTGTAGAGATGAGGTCTCGCTGCCAGGCGGGTCTCGAACCCGCGGGCTCAGGCAATTCGCTCACCTCAGCCTCCCAAAGGCGCGGGATTACAGGCTGAGCCACCGAGCCCGGCCTGTTTATGCAATTTTTGCATATCCTTTTATCCTCTATTGTGTCAAATATATTTTGGGTATCTTAAGTAATTGTTTAGTCTCTAAAAGATAATATGCCCTACAACTGCCCTAATATGTTATCATGATACTCAGAGACTTTGGGGTAGCTGACCCTTGTTCTAGTTTTGCAGCTCAAAGTTTAGGAATGTATTTAGATCAGTGCTGTTAGCCTAAGGGGGCCAAGGGTAATAAATAAGAATAATTTTCAATGCTGAGGCTATCATGCTGTGCTATCATGTGAGACATTCTATAGTCATACTGTATATCGCATAGCCCAAAATTTGATATGGTTCACCTGTTTGATAGAAGATGACCCCAGTATATACTAGATCTCTGCTCTCATCTTATATACATACGGCTGAACGTGGGATATGGGTGGGGCAGAATGGAATGATCCATAGCTTTGATCTGACCTTTACTCACTCAGATATGATCAATTGCAACTGTGTATCCTTCTAGTGAGGATTTTGAGTCCGCAAAACTGAGACATCTGGCTATCTTGGGTGATGCTGCTGATCTAACATCTTTACTGTACTAATTTTCTTCTTATGCTATAGATAACTCAAGCTTGATTGATTTACCCAAGTGATGTCTGAAGTTGTCATTACATTAATCTGTTGGTAATGGCTGTGCCCTTAGATTAATATTTGGTCCAGGGTATGAATTTAATAGATGGTTGTTGAAGAAATACAAGAATAAGTTGAACAAATAAACACATGAATTACCAAATATATGCAAGCAGTGCATGAAATAATACTGTACAATAGACATTTCTAAGCACAAATTATATAAGATATTGGGAGGATATGTTTGGACACGTGTGTCAAGTGCAACAAAGTGGGATGAGAAAAGCTGACTGGGGTAGTATGTTTCTTCTCCCACTTCACAAGACACAGTAAATCTAACATCTGCAGATATAAGTACCAGGTAGTTAGAAGGTGGCCTAGGGCAATAGACAACAGTGACATTGATAGCACTGAAAAACACAGAGTAGAAACAGCAAGCAGCAATGGTCCCACCCTCAAGTAAAAGACATTTCAGTATATGTAAGTCCAAGCATGTTAATAAACCAGGAGCACATGCATGCTAATATCAACGAAGCTCTTAATAGGTGCCAGGCCCTAGGCACTATTTTTCTTTGCATATAACTTATTATTTAGCACCTGTCACAGATGTTGTGCAGCACCTTCCAGAGCTTCCCTTTGGCACTGAAAGACATATTTTCTGACTGCTATGAAGGTTAGTTCGCCGAGAGTGCATAGCTGTCAGCCCTCAATGAGAATTGCCTCTGATATAAAGAACTGTTTTCTCAAACTCTTGCCTTCTTACAGGGCCAGCCCGTAACTAATAACGTGCCCATGCGGAGGAATAAAGTCGTTCCCACGCACCCCTCAAAAGGGCATACTTTGTTTCAAAGCTCCTAGTGGGGGTGGTTGTATTATAACTCCTTTGTAGCCCAACTTCTAGCTCTGCTCAAAGCAGCTGCCTTCTTTCTTTCTTCCTTTTTTTTTTTTTACTTTTAATTTTTTTATTTTAAAGATGTGGGATACAATTCAGGTTTAGGTATACAAATGTTCATTATGCAGGTACACTTGTTGATGAGGTGTGCCCCTCCACTGGCAGATTTCCACTACTGCCAATCCCGCCCCCCCAGCAGTTTCCTGCTACTGCCAATCCTTTTCTTACAGTATTATGATAATTATACAAGGTCTGCTTATGAGTGAGAACATGTGATACTCAGTTCTTTGTTTCTGTGATAGATCACTCAGTATAGTAAACCCTAAGTTCATTCAGGTTGCTGTGAAGTTCATGATTTTGTTCTTCTTTATGACTGTGTAATATTCCATCGTGTATATGCACCACATTTTTTAAAATCCAGTCCTCTTTTAATGGGCAGCTCAGTTGGTTCCATGTTCTTGCTATTGTGAACAATGCTGCAGTGAACATACGTGTGCTGGTATCTTGCCTTCTTTCCTTCACAGGTATTGATCCAGAGAAGATCCCTTCAGTAAAGCTCCCACATGCAAACTTTTGTCTGACCTACTTCAGAAGTATTCTTAGATATTATTAGCTTATAGTTTAAATTTGCACCTTATAGATAAAGAAACTAAAACAGAAAGATGGAGGTAAGTGGCTCTGGGTCCTGGTGGAAGAAAAAGTCTGAGCAGGATTTCAAGATCATCTGATGATTGAGTTTCAGTGTGGAGCCAGCTGACTAAAGAGTAGGGTATTAGGAAAAGAACTGCTTTCAGCATCTCTTTTTTCTATCCAAAAAGGAACAGGCAGCATTCTGTCCCTTCAGGCATAAACTTCTCCCTCCTACCTTCTCCCACTTTCTCCCATCCCATAACTCTCAACAAACAGGGATTTTATTTTATTTTTTCCAATTTCAGAATCTCAGACTCAGTGTGGAAGTCTGTGAGGAAGATTTGAAGGTCATGGAGGCTAGTGTTTGGTGTTGAGAATGTGCTCAAGGTCCCAACCTGGGAAGACCAAGAGAGATACCCTGAGGCTGAGGAGGAGACTTGAGTCCCTTGATGCCAAGGATTTGAGTTCTGTTTCCATAAAGCTAATGTGAGCTGTGGCAAGGTCTCTGAGACAGTGGTATAGAGGTGCAGGAGGAAGTCTACACCCACAGTCATAATTTTAGCAGATGCAGCAAAATATCCTCATGATTGATGTGTGGAGCTACCAGTTTTAGAAGGGAAAAAAAATTATCTTGGAAGGTTAGCATCTTTGAAATGATACAAAGAACCAACATCTCGCCTCGATTATGGCAGCACATAAGCCTAGGGTTCCTGTAGAACCCAATGGAGGCCGCCCACTAATGTCTGAGAATGAATTTAGACCCAGCCACGTAGGTGGATGTTGGAACAGAGTTAATTTTATTTAGAGACATACAGAACTGTGATATGCCCTGCTCTTAAGTATGGTTGAATAAATTATAATCTCTTCCAATGACAAATATGGATAGATACAGCTAAAATAAATGATATATCGTACTTTTAAATTGATCATCTTTTTGTAATACCATTTTCAATGTTTGCATAGACACCCATTATGTTACTTTTAGTAATTGAGCTAATAATTAATTTATTAATTAATGTGATATCACTCTTACTAATTTAAATTGATTTTAATAGGCAACATTGTGTAAACATCTTTGCATAATATTATTACTTTTTTGTTTGTTTGTTTGTTTTCAGTTGTAGTCTCACTCCGTTGCCCAGGCTGGAGTGCAGTGGCACGCTCACGGCCACCCCAGCATCAACCTGCTGGGCTCCGGCGATACTTCTGCCTCAGCCTTACATGTAGCTGGAACTACAGGTGCACACTATCACGTCTGGCTAATTTTTTGATTTATTGTAGATACGAGGTCTTGCCAAGTTGTCTGGGCTGGTCTCAAACTTGTGGTAATATTATTTCTTTAAGATCAGCTTTTAAAAATGAAATTCCTGAGTCTTATAGTATATACATATTGTTTGGTTTGATACACACTGCCTGTTTGCTCTACTGAAATTACAATCAAATTTAAACATCCATTAGCCTATGTTCTCATACTCTTATCAACATTAGGTATTATTTTAACTTAATTATTGCCAATTTTTTGTGAAAAACTTGGTCTCTGATTGTTCTTAGGTGTTAATATTTACTCTTTCTTGGAATACTTTGATATTTATAAGGCGACCAGTATAGACTCCCAAGATAGGAGTATTTAAAAGGATCATATTTACAGAGATCCAGTGTTCTTTGTTAATGTTTAATTTCACCTGCCAAGTTTGACTCTTATCTAAGATTTCTCGGGTGGAACAGACAAGTTGAATGAAAACGATAAATACTGGCATCCAATTCCTGAACAAGACCCGAAACCCACAGGCCATAAGAGATAAGATAGACAAGTGGGACCTCATTAAACTGACAAGCTTCTGCAAAGCCAAAGAAACCATCAAGAGAGCAGGGAGACAGCCTACAGACTGGGAAAAAGTATTTGCCAACACCAGGTCTGACAAAGGCTTAACATCTTGGATCTACAAGGAACTCAAACATGCTGAAAAGAAAAAAACAAACAACCCCATTATAGGATGGGCAAAAGATATGAACAGACACTTCACAAGGGAAGACATCCGAGCAGCCAACAGACACATGAAGAAATGTTCAACCTCACTAATCATCAGGGAGATGCAAATCAAAACCACACTGAGATAGCACCTAACTCCAGTCAGAATGGCAATTATCAGTAACTCAAAAACTAACAGTTGCTGGAGAGGGTGTGGTGAAAAGGGAATGCTTCTACACTATTGGTGGGAGTACAAACTAGTGCAACCTCTGTGTAAAACAGTATGGCGATTCCTAAAAGCTCTAAATATTGACCTCCCATATGACCCCGCAATCCTCCTACTGGGAATATACTCTGAAGAACTCAAATCACTCTGTAGAAAAGATACCTGCACATGTATGTTTATCGCAGCATTGTTCACAATAGCAAGAACCTGGAACCAACCATGTTGTCCATCAAAAGAGGACTGGATTTAAAGAATGTGGTACATATACATGATGGAATACTACACAGCCATAAAAAAGAACAAAATCATGAATTTTGCAGCAACTTGGATGGAACTAGCATCTATAATACTGAGTGACCTCTCACAGAAACAAAGATCTGAGTATCACATGTTCTCACTCATATAGTGGACCTTGAACATCCAATGTAATACTGTAAGAAAATAACTGACATTGGTGGGAAACTATGGAGGGGGAGAGGGAGATGGGATTAACAGTAGTAAATATCTGTCTATGGGGGATGGGGAGACACCACTTATCAACAAAGGGTGCCTGAACGAAGCATATTTGTATACCTATCCCTTAACTTTACCCCACAATATCATAATAAAAAATATTGATTAAAAAAAAGAACATGATAAATACAACTAGGTTAGATAATAGAACTCAGCCTTTCTCTCTTCCTAAATCAAAGCTGCCTTTCCATGCACGATATACTTAAAATATAAAGACAACAAAAAACAATATCACAAGCATTAGTACTGGAGTATGGACAGTTCGGAGCAGAGCAATAATGTACATAGCAAACTCTTTTAGAGCCCCTGGGGATAGACTCTGGTCTTTACAGATATTGCCATACTTCTTGTTGGGGTAGACATCTGTTTTCCATAAAATTGTGGAGACACAATGAAAATACCCTTGCATTCATTTATTTCTATATTGATGTTTGCTTACGTATGTATGTATGTATGTCTGTATTTTTGAGTCAGGGTCTTACTTTGTTGCCCAGGTTGGAGTACAGTGGCATGATCATGGCTCATCACAGCCTTGACCTTCTGGGCTCAAGTGATCCTTCAACCTCAGTCTCCCAGGTAGCTAGGACATAGGTGTATACCACCACCTCCTTTTTTTTTTTTTTTTGGTATAGATGAAGTCTTGCTATGTTACCTAAGCTGGTCTTGAACTGGGCTGAAACAATTCTTTTGGCTAATCCTCTCAAAGTGCTGGGATTAAATGAGATACCCAAAATCATAATAAACAGACAAATAAAGAAACATAAAAATCCAAACAAAAACAACAAAAAACAAACAAAAAAATCAGACCCATGAATTTGACGTTAGCATCTGTATTCGTTTGCTAAGGTGGCTACAACAAAATACTACAAACTGAGTGGCTTAACAAACAAAATTGTATTGGTTCACAGTTCTCAAAACTGGAAATGCAAGATGAAGGTCTCTGTAGGGCCACTTCCTTCTGAGGGCTATAAAAATCTGCTTCATGCCTCTTCTTTAGTTTTTAGTGGTTTGTTGGCAATCATTGGTGCTCCTTGGCTTATAGAAGCATCATCCATTCTCTCCCTCCATCTTCACATGGAGATATGTCTGTATTCAAACCCTTTTCCCTGCATTTATAAGAACACCAGTCATATTGGATCAGAGGCCCATCCTATTCCATTATGACCTCATCTTAACATAAACGGTTACATATGCAATGACCCTCTTTCCAAATAACGTCACATTCTGAGATAGCAAGGGTTAGGATTTCAATATATGAATTTGGGGGGAATGCAGTTCAACTTGTATGGTATCCCATTTATAAACAGAAAACTGAGATTCAGAATATGTGACATCTGTGAAGGACACATAGAGTGTATTAACTGTACATGGGTCAGTAATTTTACTTGAGAGAACCAGGGTATGACGCTATCACATCTTTCTTCAAAACAGAAGATCCTGCAACTTCAAAATCATAGACATCTGATAGAGCAAAGCATGAGACTAAAAGTGCACATAAAAGCTAAAATGTCAGGGGAATATTAAGACTGAATTGAGTCTTTGTTATTATGAAGGGAGTCATAAAATGTGTATAAGCAAGTGAGTGAAATGATCAAAATTATGTACTCTAGGGTTAAATGTTGGACAAGGTCTATATTTCCAGGAAAAAAAATAGTTTTGCAGTAAACATTGTATCTCCCTAATACATACTTATCATCATCATGTTTTAGCTCATATTAGATAATAATTCCATTAGTGACCAGTTGGTGGTGATGCTAGGTGTAGCACCTAAGATGTCTGACTCCTAAGAAGCTTATCTTTCTCCTGTGCTTCACTGTAGTTCTCTAAGTCTCTGGCACTAACACGGCATAAAACAGTTCAATCCTATTCTGACAGTAGCTACCTGGAATTAGCAGCATACTGTGCAGATTTCAGGATTCAGTCTTATAAAACTGCCTTCACTTCAGACATCAGCTGCAAGTCCCTGGTCCTCAGGCTACCTGCACTTGTCCCCAACTTGGCTGCAGACTCCAGGGTTCCCTCAAACCCCTCTCAGTTTTAATGATTTGCCAAAATAACTCAAAGAACTCTTGAAAACACTTTATACACTTATTTATATTTACTGAGTCAGATCAGGGGCAGACAAATGTGAGTAATATGTAAAGTAGGGCTGGCGGCATGGTGCAAGTTTCTACTCCACCTTCCCAGCACCTCAATGTATTCATCAACACAGATGCTCTCTGCAATTGTTGTTCAAGAGTTTTTATAACTCAATTTCCATCTCTACTTTCCTCCCTGGCTGAGAGTGTCTTTTTTTCTTTTTTTTGAGATAGAATTTCACTCTATCACCTAGGCTACAGTGGTTTAATCATAGTTCACTACAGTCTCAAACTCCAAGGCTCAAGCGCTCCTTCTGCTTCAGCTTCCTGAATAGCTAGGACTATAGGTGCATGCCATCATTCACAGATAGTTATATTTATTTTTTTAGAGATGGGGATCTAATTATGTCTCCCAGGTTAGTCTCAAGTTCCTGGACTCAAATTATATATATGTATATGTACATATACACACACACATATATATACACACTCACACATATATACACACACATATATAAATTATATATATATATATTAACAAGCATTTTCATATCATAGTTATTCTTGATTCATCCTGGACATATTTGTATCTCCAATTAGGGGGAAAAAGGACAATGAGTTCTTTAAATGGTAGATATTCCTTATTAAATAGCTATTATGCACCAGGAAACATGCAAAGTATGGGAAATAACTGATAAATAACATGTTCAGAATGGCCATTAATAATTCCAGGTCTTTTGGTTTCTTAGATACCTTTCCTGAGCTTCAGTCTCAAGATGATAAAACCAACTGAGATTTGTCTAGCACTCCACAGTTTTCATACATTAACATTTATCCCATTTGAACACCTAGCCTAACTAATCTCCTTTTTGGAACCTAGACCTTTTCTCTTTAGCTCTATAGGATCTGTTTACTTCAGTTGGCTCGATGGAATCTAGATCTGAGTCCTCAGTGTTCTCAACCTTAAAAAACAAAAACAAAAAAATGTAAAAAAAAGAAGAAGAAAAATCTCTTTTCTGTTCGCTGAGATGTAGATGACACCCGTGGTTCTCCCTATGCCTGATCAACCAGCCTTAGAGAATCTTCTAGAGTCGTCTTTCTCACCAGATTCCCAATATCTAGCCATACTCCCAGCCCTGCTTTGTTCTGGCCAGCTATAATGATATCGTGTAAGAGTAGTAACAGTTAATGAACAATAACCTGCAAAAGTCCTTATTATAAGTAGAAACAATAAAACCATCCTCATCATATGACTGTAGCCTACAAAGACATACAAAGAAACAAACTAAAAACAGGTCCACGGGATAAACCACAGGTCTCTTGGCATAAACCACAGCAATTCTGATATGTTATTACCTGTCTCCTAGTGAGACAGGTAATGGTGGTGAGCTGTCATAGCACGTCATGATGGTGGGAAGTCTGACCTTTAAGACCAGCTGGAATACTTTGAGAGGAGGTCAAAGAGACCTTAAAGGAGCTAAAGCCACATCACACAAGAATTGCTTAACTTATGGAAAATAAATGGGAGAAAAAATTCTCTTTTGTCATCTTCATTTTTCAGAAAGTCTATTAGGTAGTAATCAGAAACAAGAGAAAGATAGAGATAATAGCTTTCTGTGGGCCAAAGATGCCTGGAAATAATCCTGGGTACATTTCTGGGTGATGAGTTCCCCATCCTGGATGCCTTTGAGATATATTGGGAGAATTTTTGAAAGAAATATTGTTGAAGAGATAGAAAAGGATGAGATTTTAGCATTTATAGCTGAAATACTCCCTTTGATCCAGAGTCTGTATTTCTTCTAGCATGCTCTCATCTACCTCCAATGCCAACTAGATAAGCATACAAAATACTCTACAAATTAAAACAAAAAGTCACCTAAACAATAGTATGTCTATGAATCCCATGTGACATAGACAGTTTTGCCCGTTTGAACCTGCTTTCTCCCTCTGGTCTCACCAACCTCTGTGACCCCAGAACAGAGGGGTCCCAAAGAACGCTGAGTGTGGTTTGCTTGGAACAAGCCCTGACTGGGCTTCTCTGAGTCAACTGATGTACAGGACACCTGCCTCCTTGTGCTATCCATCACCAGTTTCTATATTATGGAAAAAGTATACTAGAGAAGTGAAAAGGGAAACCCAAAGTGAAAACAGAAAATACATTTGCTCTTGGCTTGTAAATTTCAGGCTCTTTGGAAGGCAAGATAAGAGCTGGCAGAGAGGATTTTTTTCCTAGATGGGCAGAGTTACCTCACTAAGCTGAATTCAGGAGAGGACGTGCACCTGTTTTTGAGAGAATATGATAATCACTCAATCCACTCTTTTGTGAAAGAACAATCAGCATTACAAAATTCTTCAAAGTCAATGGTAGGCCATCTAAAATAAATTCTAGATTGTCCATGACATGATGAAAACTCTTGGGTAAACCAATGACAAAAACAACATTCCTATGTGACTAATGACATGAAATATGCCTAGCTGTTCTTGCAGGTTCTGGTCCCACTCAGTATCTCAGTCAGAGACAAAGTACTGACCTCTGTAGTCTCCGTTGGTTCAATGTCAATTCTGTCTACCTAGGGAAAATTTTGGATGGGCTAGACTTTTACCTCCTCTTCATGTCTGACCCAAGTTTTCTGAAAAAATTTTGATGAACTTTTCTAGAATTTTTTAATGAAATGACCAAGTGCTAACTTTTGGCCCTGTGCTAGGGTCATGGGATTATGAAAATGAACTGAACAAAATGCTTTCCCTCAAGAAGATCAATGCAGTCAGAGACAAAGACATGGAGAAAGACTAATCTAATATATAGTAGTGCACAATAAGCCTATGTGGGGTGATGCGGAGCTGGAAAAGATTGCCACCTCCAGTTTGGGGCTTGACAGAAGATTTCCTGGAGATGGCCCCTACAGAAGGATGAAACAAATAGGAGTCAGGCAACTCACAGATACTCTTGGTTGTGGAAAATTAACACTGTCAGTTCTACTACTTGTCTGTTGACATCAGCTTTCCATGTCATCTTCTTCCATAACTTTGTGTGTATGTGTGGATGCATGCATTTTTATTGACATATTTGATTAATGGTCATTAAGACTCAATGACCATCAGTGACATTCCCATAACAGTATTGGGGTTACACTGCAATCATTTGCTAGCATAAGTGTATTTGCAATAACAGATAATGCTAAAAAGAGCATAGCATCGTTTATTATTTGCAATTGCATAACTATATCTATATCTATCTATCATCTATCTATCTCACCTGTCTGTCTTTGAGAGATTCCTAGAATTGTAGTTAGTGAGTCACAGCATATGTGTATTTTAAAAATTTTAAAAATTGCAAAGGATTGCCCAATCAGATGCTAAGTCCAGAACATTGATACTAAAAATGGGAGTCTACATCAAAACAATCTACGGGCTATGTACTTGTTTGCATTTTTTTTTCCTTAGGAATGATCATTCTACCTTCTGCAATTTGAAGGTCTTTCTTCTTAACTACAAAGAAAGAAGTAGCTTTTCTATAAAACTGTCATAGGAAATGTATTAGAATACTGATTCTAGGACCCCTATATGGCTTTAAAAGAACGGTCACTCAATAATCAGTCCAACCTATTTTGCTCCTCTGTTTCTCCATTTGTGAAATATAAATTACTTAATTGGACTCAGTTCTAACCACTGACCAAGTTCCACTGCTTAGCAAAAGAGACCCTCAGTCCCTCAGAGGTGCAGTGCCTTCTCCATTCTATGTAGCTGCTTTGGCTATTTGTCATGTATCTTCTTTCCTGTTTTGGGAAAGATTTAGCCATTGCTCTAGAGCCACCATCCATTTGTCTGCTCGAGAGCCACTATCCATTTTCTCTATTCTCCACTAACGGGGAGTACACCTGCAGTTTTCACCCTGTATTGCTGGTGGATAGCCCTGTGCCTGATATGCAAGTGTCGACAGTTTATTGAGTAGTTCTGTATTAAGAGAAAGAAAGTAATATATTTTGAGGAAATATCAGAGTACAAATGCAAACTTTTATATTTCTAACTCATTTAATATTAGCACATTTTATCTGAGTAGAAACTCTATAGTTTATTAAAAATCTTGCTCTCTGGCGGAGATCCACAAAGCTTCCTTTGGCACCTATCCTGGCTTGTCTTTTCTATCACCTTTGCTTCCATTCTCTGAGGAATCTCTTTACTATTTCCTCTTTTGATTCTCTGCCATTTCTGTTAAACTTATCCTACTACAAATAGTTTTTCTATGACTTTCAGAGTATAACAGATATTTTGGATGGAGATATCAAGTACTCTCAGGTAACAAAAACCAGTCTTCCTTTCTCTCCCAAACCAGGCCTCTGAATGATGCACGTACATAAAAGCACCAACTCAGGAAAAATAGACACTCCTAGACTCTTGCCATTTTAACTGTTCAATTGGACCAAACTAGCATTAGAAAAAAAAAAGAAAAAAAATTTCCTTTGGGGATAAGAGCTTGGGCTTCATAACCAGGTAGTCATGGGGTTTAATCCTGGTTCTATCACACTCTAGTTTTATAACTTATTAAAAGTTTAAAGATAGGATGTGTGTGTGTGTGTGTGTGTGTGTGTGTGTGTGTGTGTGTGTGAGAGAGAGAGATATTGCTTCCAAGCTTGAGATATATAAGGAGCTCAAACAAATGTTCATTTTAAATTTATTTCTTGATCTCTTTGTCTCTCTCTTTCTTTCTCTCAGTTGTTCAGTTTTTCCATGCAGAAAATTTCTATGATAAATGGCAGCCATATATACAGAAAAATATTAATTCCTCCTGCAAGATATATTGCTATCTTGTTCAGAGCCTCTGCTTTTCTCTCCTTCTTTAGTTGCAGGTAATTTCACCTTAGATGTGTAATTAGATATCAATCCCCTTGTGTTTTGGTACTTCCCTCCTTCTTCACCTGTCTCTCCTTAGGGTACAACAGGTAAAATTTTCTGAACAACTACTGTGTACCAAGAACCATGCCCTGGGGTACACAATGACTAGGAAGAAATCACTGGGTCTTCAAATGACTGAGTCTACTTGGTGAAACAGCTATACATACATACAAACTTCATAGAGCCCTTTGCTAGAAAGAGAATATTGGAACAGGGAGATGCTGGAGTCAGCGATATCAATGGGCAGAATTTTGTGAAAGTTGGGGTAAAAGATTAGATGGTCTGAGCAAATATAATTACATGGGAAAGGAGATTGACTCCTGGAGTGTAATCTAAGGAAGAGGAGGATGCACACATGAGTTTCTAGATTCTAACTCAGGTAGCATTGCGAATGGTGATATGTCCAACAAAGCCTAAAGAAATTAAAGGAGACAGTATGGGAATTATTGTGATGAAGTCAGGTTTGGATACATGGCGTTGAAGACTCTTGAAATTCAAGTGGTGCTAGTTGGTGGGCACTTAGAGATTATAGTTCTGAATTCTAGGAAGCTCAGCCACTGGGGTAGAGAAAGCATCCATAAAGCTTATTATTTTTATAAATAAATTGTCAAATTAGTGATAAAAACCAATGTTCTCAATTTTGAATACATAACCTTCATCTTTTGTAACAAATATTTAGCATGCTCACACCTGAATGAAATAGAATCTAGATGATTTCTGGGTATATTTGTGAACAACCTTTTCATCTAGAATATCCAGAACTCAGGCAATTAACAGAAATAAGTGGATAATTTCCTCTATTATCAAGGAAACAAATCATAAGAAGCATGTTAAAGAATAATGGAAAATAATAAGACAGAATTAAAGAAGTGAGTGTGGTTTTACACTATTTTATCTAATTCTGGACATTCTGGTCAACCCTTCAAACTTGACTCAATCATCACATCCATTTTGACATCTTCTCTTATGCGAATTTTCCTTTCCTCCATTCCTCTCCAACCCATGCACACTCCTAAAAGAAACATACTCCTTCTTCTATACTTAGCATGGACTTGAAACCAGAAATATTCTGGATCTGCCATGTTTTTGCTCTATAACTAAAGGCCCTTAAGATCTTAGAGCAATGATACTTAATAATAATACCATGTACATGATACCTACTAGCCATTAAATAAATGCTGTCAGAATAAATAAATTTAATTTCATGGGGATATTATAAGGAATCAAACAGCATTCAGAAAGTTCCTGATACAAAGCAGGGGTTAATGACAGCTATAGATTATTATAGTGACTTATGTCTATTATTGTATTTATTCTTCTCTTTTATACTTATCTTGCTTTACTCTTTTGTCTCACTCTGAATTATGAGCTCCTCATGGAAAATACTGTTTATTCATCTGGGTTTATAGTGCTTGATACTTAGTAGGTGCTCAGCAAATATTGATTGGACTCAACCAGTGAGGAAGGGCCAGAAGTCCTTTGCCTGGTTGCCCTTACTTTCAAGATTCATAGTGCTGGGTATGAAAAGGTGAACCCCAACAAGACAAGCAGAAGGAGTGAAAAAGATGACGGAGAGAGGAGAGCTCTTAACACTAATAATGGAACTCATTAGAAAGAGACTGTTCCAAGGGCTTCCTTATCAAGAAACTCTGTGACTCCTGCACCCTTAGTTTTCCCCCTCCCCAGTCATCCAGGAAAGCTTGCTTATTAAGTCGCTGTGTGTCCTAATTCCATAATATAATGATCCATCTCAGTGGCCTGGCCTTGCCTCCTCCAGCGCTCTCTTGCTCTTGCTGTCTTCTCCTTTGAGCTCATGGCCACACTTTATATAACATAATTACAGATCAGATTGACTTCCCGGTTCCCAGAATGCAAGAGGTTACTCTTTTAATTGCAGTCAGTTCTTTTAAGTTCCTGCTTATTTTTAATTATGAATGCCTAAAGCTGGCTGGCTACAGTATAACTTTCAGTTCTAAAGAAAGAAATAAGCCCAAGAAACAGAATAGAAGTAATAGAAATACCATTTTCATGCAAATTGCCTCAATGACAAGGATATGTGGAGAGCTGAGACTCATTCCTGCATTCCTGAGAGGTGGCATTGGCCTTTGAAAATGTCTAACTCCACATTTAGAAGAGATTTAGCTAAAACTGGCTAATTACACAATAGTTGCAGGTCCTATAAACATGTCAGTAATTCAACTTCCTTGCCTGTGTTTATGTTTCATTTCTAATATTTTGACTGGCAGGACAGGCCTTAAGCAACACTTTTATTTTTTTTTTAATTTCTGCCTTCAGGAAACCAAATTCCTCGGCCTAGCACCTAAGATAATAATATCCTTTCAATAAAGAGTTCCAGTAGCTACTAACCTTAAGTGAGAATCTTCTTTCTCACTTTGTCTCTGTGGCTGCTGCAGGCAGACATTACTTATTTTACTTCCTATGTGCCTTGTGCAGCATTGATGACCAAAACTAAGTCATTATTATTATTATTATTATTGTTACCTAATAATAATTTTAAAGAATTATTAAAGTATTATTAAATTGAACTGTTTATTATTTTAAGCCAACTTTTAACCACCACAAGGCTGCTGTTACATTCCCCCATTACTGAAATCTATACTGTTTTCTGTAAGGCAAGAAGTCATCTTCTCAGTTTCTGCTGAGTAGGTGGCCCTTCCTGCTTCAGGCATTACCTATCTCTGGTATGAGGCATCCACAGGGAAGATGAAAGGAGAGGGACATTTCATGCTGACTTAGTGCCTACCTGTGCTAGGAAATATATTAGATGCTTTATTAATAGTCTTTCATTTAGATCTAAATGATCTTGTCAAAAAAAAAAAAGTATCACTAGCTCTAGTTTTCAGATGAGAAAACCAAAGCTCAGAAAATATAGGTAATTTACAAATCTACTGGTTTGGTTGGGTTTCCCCAGCTGACTGAGATGAGGAGTAGATTACAAGTAGATTACTTGGCAGAACCTGTAGAAGTGAGACTGAGAGGCAAAAAAGGAACAGCATGTACTAAGGTGTGCTTTTTAGTAAGTCAGCTATCACCACAGGTCACTGGGGCCCACTGGAGCTCAATCTAACGGTAAAATTTTGCTTTCACTCCATTTTTCCACCTGAGAGATAGGGAAACTCTGGTGTCAGCCACAACCTTCTATCAGTCATTGCTTAAGGACTACACCCAAGGACATCCATTCCCTGCCCTTCCAGTCTTCCAAGAGGTGGACAGAGTGACCCTTTTCTTGATTTAGAGAAATCACTCATTCAAAATAATGCTGATACAGGCATGTGAAGTCAGTGGCTGCCCATTGAAATGGTAGGGCCTGACAGATGTAAGAAGGAGGGATACCAACAGCATCTGTTGTAGCCACCTAGCCCATTAAGACTAGAAGAGAAATTCAAACCCTGGGTCCCTGACTTCAAAGCCTGTGATGATTCTGCTATAGTGTCCTCTATCACAAGCCTCTAGAAAAGATAAGATTAAATATAACTACAAGACTGTTTATCAGTTTGTATTCAGGATCTATATCATGCATACAGAACAGTGTATTAAAATTGCCAAATATACAGTATGCAATCTAAGGTCAAAGCCTGATAAAGACAGATAAGCTTCCTGCTCTCATACTACCACTCACTGTAGGATAAAGCATACCATCTCAATACTGTGTTCAGGATACCACCTTTACCCCACCCCAGGGTTCTAGGATAGCCTTGCGAAGCTGATAAATCTTTGAGTTGGCTAGAAAGCCCCCAAGTAGCTAGTGGTCCTAGTTTTCTAGGAAAATAGTGCACCAAAAAAGTCTCTCATCCTCCGGGCCATCACACCTGCAAGAGCTTCTGAAGGGAAGGGTTTTCTCATATATCCCATATTAGACGGTTATTCAACTTCTTCTAGGAGACTATCAGAATCAATGACAGCATCTATATATCTATCTACCCTTCATCTTCTAGTGCTAGAGTCTCTTCTAAGTCTTCTCCCATCATCCAGGTCTTTCTTTTCTCTTTTTTCTTTCTTTTCTCTTTTCTTTCTTTCTTTCTTTCTTTCTTTCTTTCTTTCTTTCTTTCTTTCTTTCTTTCTTTCTTTCTTTCTTTCTTTCCTTTCTCTCTCTCTCTCTCTCTCTCTCTCTCTCTCTCTTTCTTCTCTCTCTCTCTCTCTCTCTCTCTCTCTTTCTTTCTTTCTTCGAGAAAGCAGGATTTATTATGAGGACAGAAAATTTGCAGAGCAGGAGGGGACCCGAGGGGGTTGCCCACCCAGGTCTTTCAATGCACATCCTGGAACTCATGAACACCCATCAGCTCACTCTAATTTCTCAGCTGGCCTCTCAAAATTCCTGACTTCTACCTTTTGTCCTTCCTGTCCGACACCTATACTTGCTTTCCCTGTACCTATCTTGTGTGTGGCTATTTTGGCTTTTATTCCCACATCAGAAACTGGGTATGGGTTGGTTGTCCTTTATTCTCATCATTCTTCCAAACATTTTCAGTTGCCTCCTCCTTCAAAAACTTAACTCCTGTTAATTATCACCCAATCATCTTTCTAATTGCTGTCAACTACCTGCCTCCTCATCAATCTCATCATTCACTGATGATTTTAGCACCTGTTTTGCTATTTTTTCTCCACCTCTATTCTGTCAACATTCTTAGTGATTTCAGGATACATTTAGATGATCCATTTAACACACTTTTCATTCTGTTCTTTAAAATAAGCTCCACTGATTTTTTTCTTTCTACATCCCACCTGCTATAGACTGAATGTCCCCCACCCCTCAAAATTCATATTCTGAAACTCTAACCCCCAATATAGTGGTATTTGGATATGAGGACTATGAAAGGTAATTAGGGTTAGATTAGGTCATGAGGATTGGGCCCTAATAATGCTATTAGTGGCCTTATAAAAATAAAAAGATTCTCTCTCTTTCTCACTCATTCTCTTTCCACATTCACACTGAAAAAACTCCATGTGAGAAGGTGGCCACATGCAAATAAGGAAAAGTGCCCATACCAGACTCCAACAATCCTGGCTCCCTGATCTCCAACTTCCAGACTTTAGAACTGTGAGAAAATATATTTCTGTTTTTAAGCATCCAGTGTATGGTATTTTGCTACAGCAGCCTGAGCAAACTAATACACCATCTCAGATACACATTCAAAATGGGGGGACTCCTCCCCAAAATTTGTTGTTTGGAAGGCAGGCTCTTTTGTAGTATACAGACTTCCTTCTATAGGTAAGTGTTCTAGGAACCCATTGCCATCAGTGTACCAGTCAGCTTCATTATGAGAGGCTGCATTCAGTTTCAGTGAAATTGGTTTGGGAGATTCTTTCAGTTCATTTGCCCATTTTGTGATGGGTGATTTACAAGCACACTTGTCCACACTGCATTGAGTGTTCAGCAGTTTTTGATCAAAAACTGCATGAACCCCAAATCCTCACCCTCCCTATTTACCCGATCTCACCCTGAGTGACATTTTTTTGTTTCTTTCCCTGAATGAAAGAAGTTCTCAAAGGGCAATGTTTTGCCAATGTGGAAAAGGTGAAACAAAAAATGATAGAAGCACTGAAAGGCATCAAAATTGATGAGCTCAAGAACTGTTTTGAGCAGTGGGAAAAGCATCTTGATAGGGGCATTGCATCAAACAGAGAGTACTTTGAAGGTGACTGAGGCTTAAAAATGTAAGAATAAATATACAATTTTTTATAAATAAATTATGGAATTTTTTGACTCTTCCCCTCATACTCTTAAGAACCTGTAACCTTTGTCAACATCAATAATTGAATTGCATCCACAATTCTTTCATCAATTTCTTCATGACTGCTCACTTACTTTTATACCCCATTCTTGACTCCTTTATCTTAATTAAAATCTTTTGTTGTATGTCTTTTGTTTTCTATCCATTTCATCTCTTTTTTTTTTCTTACTTTCCTCCTTACTCAACTTAGGCCTCAAGGCTTAACACTCGACCCATTTTTTTGCAAATATAGTTAATTCTTTTCCCTCCATTCTACTTTCCCGGCAGAACCCTAAGCCTATTTAAAGCTCTGTTCCTTCACCAGAGCAACTAAACATTCTTGGAGATACATACAGCCTTGTTAACTGGTCTCACTTTAAAAGTATGACCAAAAATCAGAATGAGTATTTCAGAATTCCTGGTGATCCTACTACAATACATCCCTCTTTAATACTTCCATCTTTCTACTTGCCAGATGAATTTTACATTTTTGCATCTTTTCAGGTCCCTTCCCCTTCACTTTCATTCTCTGACACTTGAACTAGAGTATAAATACAATTAGACTTTCATGCATTAAGCCATCGTTGGTGTCTTCATTCTACAAATACTTTGCCTACTATATGTTGATCATTGTTCTATGCCATAGGACACAGTGGTTGGATAAATAGATGAAAACCTGTCTTGGAGCTTTCATTTTGTACAATATCTATCAGTCTTTGATGCACATTAGTACTTAAACTTGTTGTTCTTCTCTTGCTAATAGTCATGGTCCCATCTCTCATCTATGATCTATACCCTACCTCCTCTCACCCGCTCAGGGATTTTGCTCTTTCAATTATGCTCTGTGTTTCCTAGCAGCAGTTCTACCTCTCTACTGGATCATTTCTAACACTTTGCAAACATGCTGTAGATTGTCTGGCTAAAAAAATGAAACAAGCCAATAAAGATCCTTTTATGAACATGCACCCCTCTCTAATCATTGCCTCATTTATTTTGTTCCTCTTCATGAAAAAACTTCTTCAAAGAGCTATCTGTAGGCACTGTCTTCTCTTTCTAATATCACATTCTTTTTTCAGACCATTTTATCTGGATTTCTATTCAAGACCTTTGTTATATTAATCAGTGACCTCTGAGCTGTCAAATCTTATGGTCACTTCTCTGTCTTCATATGTTTTATAAGATTAATGCTGATTGGTTGAGCTCTGAAGATATACTTCCTGTTTTTGCTAACTTAACAGCTGTGTGACTTTGGGAAATTTAGTAAATCTTACAGTGTCTTGATTTTTTTCACGTAAAAAGTGAGCATAACAATTATATATACTTCTTGGATTTGTTATGAGAATTAAATGTTTAAACTCATATACTGTCTAACTGTATGCTAGATACAGAGTAAGTTTGCAATTACTATTAGCTATTATTATTACGATAATTACTACTATTATCAATACTACAGTATTAGTAGTACAAATGTTCTACAACTTATGCTGGAGTTACATCCCAATAAAGCCATCAGAAGTAGAAGCTATCAAGTCTAAAATGTATCTAATACACCTAAACTACTGAGCATCATAACTTAGCCTCGCCTACCTTACACATTCTCAGAACACTTACATTAGCCTACCTTTGGGAAAAATCATCTGCAACAGAGTACTTTGTAGAGTGTCAGTTATTTACCCGTGTGACTGCTTGAATGATTGGGAGCTGCACCTTGTGGACAATGACCAGAATGGTAAGAGAGTCTAATAGGGCGTCTCCCCTGCTTTCTGCTCCAGGCATCTCCTCCCTTGCTTTCTGAGCTCAGGCATACTTACCTTCTTTCCATTCAGCTTTTGAACTAGTGCACCAGCTTTCCATCCTGACAATCAGGACCCAGTTAAATCTCACCTCCTCAAAGAGGCCTTTCTTGATCACTTGAATAAAATATAATTTCCAGTCATTTTCTTAAGAGTCATCCTGTTATGTTTTAACTAGTGTCTTTCCTAAAGTTCCTTTGCACCTTTTTTTTTTAAAGATCACTGTAAAGTTTTTTTTTCAAATATTACTTTATTATAGAAATATGGGGTACATAAGTAGACTGCATAAGTAGACTGTATGCAGGTGAAGTTTGGGCTTCTAATTGACCCTCCCTCCCCTAGCTGCGCCCAGTGACTGCTGATCCCTCCCTTGTGCTAATGTGACTAATGTTCAAGACCCACTTATGAGTGAGAACATGAGATATTCAGATCTTTATTTCTGTAATAGTTCACTTAGTATGATGGTCTCCATCCCTTGCACCTTGCTTATGGCTTTACATCATCTTTTCTTTATGTTATTGATATGCTCATGTTTTCTTCCTCAATTTAATGTTTGTTAAGGCTTGGGTTTTCATCAGTTTTCACTATGGTATTCTTCACTACACATTAAACAGTACCTTGTACATGGTAGAGACAAAATAATATTTATAAAAGTTTTAAATGAAAAAAGTTAGGTATGTATGAAAATAAATTACTACAAACTAGGTATGAAAAATTCGATGTTTGAATGCAAGTTTTTCACTATCTACTATATATGGTCTTGGGTATAACATTTTTCCGGGACTCAGTGTCTCCTTTATAAAATTATAATGCAAAAGATAGAACTAGAAGACCAGTTTTTTTTTTTTTTCTAATTATGGCTCTGTCTAATACTGGGTATATGACTTTGGAGATGCTACTTAAACACACCCTATCTAGCCAGAGAGTCGTTAGAATTAAATAAAATAAATTATGGGAAAACCTAGCACGGAGCCCAGTATATGTGAGCACTCCAGAAATTCAAGTTCTTTTGTCTTTTCCTTTTTCTGTTATGAGCTATAACGAGCGATGTTCCTTGAACTCCACAGACCTTAGCTAAAGATGTATAGAATGAGTGAGGCACACGTAAACTCAGGATACAGAAATTCATTTTTACTTTGTCCTCATTTCCTGGCATAGCTAGGTGCAAAAAGACATTCCCAGCTTTGCTCAGTCCTGAGCTTGAATATATTAAGCTAATTAAAATAAAAGGTAAAAAGGACCTCACCAAGTATGCACATAATATTTACATTCAGGAGAAAGAGGTTTACACTAAACTTTGCAAGACTTGAGCCAGTCTTTGTTCCCAGCCTCATCTGTGCTGGGTGAAAGGAATCCAACAGGAGAAAAAAGGGGTAACAAGAGCTCAAGAGGCCCTTTCCACTCTTGCAGTCTGCAGACAATTCAGCACCTGGGGCAACGCCTGGGTGCTTTTGGAGGCATCCTATGCCTCAGGGAGCCTCAGATGCGCCACAGCTGCTCTAAGAGGCCCTGCCTGCCTCCTTGACATTGTCTCCCCAGGGGATAAAGGGAGCCTGCATTTAGTGAGTCTCAACATCTGTCAGCCACATTCCTAGGTGATACATAATCTTCACAACAAACCTTTGAGTAGGTAGCATTTTTGACATTTTACGTTTGTTGAGTTTCTACTACTTGCCAAGCCCTCTGACAGACATGTCTCAAACATCTCAGCTTTAACAATAATCCTGGCAGAAGACATAATTGTGCACTTTGTGTAGATGAGAAAATTAAGCTTTAGAGAGACTGAATATCTGCTAGAAGTCCCTTATCCAGAGAGTGGAAGAGCTGAGACTGAAAACTGGATCTATCTCACTCCAGGACCTAAAATGTGAACCAGATTAATGAAGCCAGAAGTGTTTACAAACCTCAGAATAGAGTCTATTCATGTGCTTGTGTGTACACTCCCACCTCATTTATTTTCAAGTTATTTTAATTAAAAATTATATGGCTTCCTAATACCTACAAACCTTTCTTCCTCTAAAGCCTTAATTCCCAGTTTTCAATGTACTAAAATGCCCCTTTTTTTTTCATTCCCAGATGTACATATGGTGTCTCGTTCTGTCAAAGCCCAGAGAGATGGTGGCAAGCAGTATCTCTTGGTGGGTAAGACACAAGGCTTTTGGGTTAAATAGCCAAAAAAAAGACTGGAGGATTAAGAGGTAATGTATGTAAAGAGCTTGGTGCATTGCAGCCTGCAAAAAGGTCAGTTATTATTTTGTTCTTATTATTTACTTAACTTCTATCTTTCCCTGGAAATAGTCTTTTCTTTTTAAGTGAGCTGTCCTATCTCACTAAAAAGATGTAGCTGGACTTTCCTCTGCGACTCAGAATTTTCTACCTTATTTATATTTCTTTTCTCTTATTTTCTATTGAAACTGTATTTTCTTTTTTTTTTTGAGTTGACATCTCACTCTGTCGCCCAGACTGGAGTGCAGTGGCCGCTCCCGGCCACCGCAGCCTCGACCTGCTGGGCTCCGGCAATCCTTCCGCCTCAGCCTTCCAAGTAGCTGGGATTACAGGCGCGCGCTACCACGCCCGGCTGATTTTTTGATTTATTGTAGAGATGAGGTCTTGCTGCCCAGGCGGGTCTCGAACCCGTGGGCTCAGGCAATCCAACTCACCTCAGCCTCCTAAAGGCGCGGATTACAGGCTGAGCCACCGAGCCCGGCTGAAACTGTATTTTCTTTAAGGATGAGAAGAGCTGGCTTATCTTTTATTTCTCACTATATGTTGAATACAGCTGTCTATGTAATTAGGAACAGGGCATGTTTGTGGGAGGAAGCAAGAAAGAAAGGGAGGAAAAGAGGAAGAAAAGAAGAAAGGAGAGAGAAGAAAGAAAGGGAGGAAGGAATAAAAGGAGGAAGGGGAAAAAGGAAAGAAGGATGCAGAGCACAAAACTGAAAGCATTGGACAGTTATGTCTAAATCCATTGGGTATCAGTAAATAATAATAATAACAAAAATAAATATCATTCAGGTTACTATATCAGCATGCATCTGCAATACAAATACAACATATGTTTGTGAATTGCTATCTTCTGCCAGACACTATTCTGAGTGCTTTCCTTGTGTTATCTTAGGTTATCATCATCATCTAAGATTTACAAATGATGACTCTGAAGCATAGGACCTTCAGTATCATATCTGGACTTTTGTAGTTGGTCTGAGTAGTCTGATCCCAGAGCCCAAAACTGTAGCATAATAATCTAGGTTCTTCTTCTTTTTCTTTAAGATTGTTTGGCAAGCTTTTTAAAAGTCGTTTCTTTGTACACTCACAATAATCTTACGACTTTACAATTATTAACCCAACTTTCCTGAGCCAGGGAAAAGAACCATAGAACCATAGAAAAGTCTAGTGATTTTTCTATACTCCCATAGCCAGTCAGTATGAGAGTATCACTAACTATATTCAGGTTCTATGATCACAATTCCAGTGGGCTTTCTCCAGTTGTCTATTTAGGGCAACAGAATATTCTCAGTGTCTGGAGAAGGAGTGGCAAAGGTGCTATGATGCAAGTATTCTTTGTCTGATTGATCAGGGCATTCAGTTTCTACTTATATCATAACAGCACTCATGGAGCCTTGGTTTGTTTTTGTTTTTCTTTGTTTTGTTGTTTTGTTTTAGGTTACTTTTTCAAATTAGTTTTTCTCCCCTACTACATTAAGAGTTTCCTGTGGGTAAGCAAAGGTGCTTTTTTCATTGCTGCATCCCTACTTTGTAGCACAAGTTTGGCTCCAGACTTCACACATAGTTAAGATAATGAAATGGAGTTTCTGAATGCATTTTCATATTGAATTAAGTAAGACGCTCATGTACATTGTATGGAGAAGGCAATGTCTGTACTGAACTTTGAAGGAAAAAGATAATGGAGGCCTGAAAAGGAGGATTATCATGGGTCAATGCTGTGGTCATGTTTAATACCCTCCAAATAATTTTATGTGAATTTTTATTTAACTGACATATATTATCTGGTCTTACACATGTCTGTACATTATCAACACTCCGGTGAGTTGGAGTAAGGCAACAAGTGGAACTATTGGGAAATAAGCTTGGCTATTCATGTTAGTTGTCCTGAACAATGAATCAGTGAGCCCATGAATACCCCCGCCCCTCATTTCTCCTAGTGATAGGGGCTGCACCTGAATTCAGCTCCTCACGGAACTGAAATTTTCCAGTTTGATGCTGGCTCACAAGGTCCCCTGTTATTTGACAGATGGTTCTATCAGACAAATGCTGAAAACAGCCTCTAAACTCAGACTAACCCCAGCAGTCTAATTGTCCCTCTTCCGTTAACAAGGTTGATCTCATACCTGCCCTATAGGAAAGAACAGCCACAGGGAGGCATTTTCTTATTCTGGAATGCAAACTCAGGTCACGTCTAGTAGAATATCCTGGCTCCAGAATACCTCCTTATGAACACAAAGAGAAAATAGAGGAAGACTTGTACTATGGTTGGCAGGAAAATGGTCCCCAAAGATGTCTATACCCTAATCTCCAGAGTATGATAATATGTTACCTTCCATGTAAGGAAGGGACTTTGCAGGTGTGATTAAGGTTATAGACCTTAAGGTGGAAAGATTATTGCGGGTTATCTTGTGAATCAAATCTAACGAATCCTGAAAAACTGAGGACATTTCTTAATTGTGGTCAGATAAAGAGGTTCAACAACAGGAAAAGTGTCAGAGAGTTATAAGGTGGGAAGAATTTAGCCTGCTAATTCTGGCTTTGAAGATGGATGATGACCCAAGGAATGTGGGTAGCTCCTAGAAGCTAGAAAAGACAAAGAAATGGAATCTCCCTGGAGACTTTAAAAGGAACACAGCCTTATTAACACTAAAAAAAAAAGTTATCTGTAGCTTTGTATGCAAATTCAGTAATGGTACGTTGGGTAATGCATATATATTCTCACCATATTTTCTCTTTCTATAAAGTTGCACTGAAAAATTTCTATTTTATTGCACTGGAACAGTACAAGGTTGAAGAAGAAGCACACATCAGAAGTTAGTGACAGAAAAATAGCAACAAGATACTGGACAGCATCAATAATCTAAGAAGAGGTTATGTTCAGGACTGTCACAAGCCAAGTGAAGAAGGAACATTATCAAGACAAAGCTGAAAACCAGGGTTTTATATTAGTGACAAGGGAAAAAAGTAAAAGTAATAAGAATAGACATTTGGGAAGCCATTCCCCAAATAATCCCAGTGTCCAAACCCACCAGAAAATGCCTTGGTGGGTTTTTCTAATTCAGCGCCATTTTGAAAATACCAATTATGCTTTCCTGTGCTGCCACTCCAAGACTCTGCTGCCTACCTGTCAACATTTACTATTTAGCAGCCACCAAGTTCTTGTTGTACAAAATGAAAAATGGAACCTACTTTGGGCCACTATTAGGGTTCAAAAATTGTATTTATACAGCTGGTGAGCAAGCAGTTAACACATGAAAATCAATCAGTCTTTGTACCTTGTCAGAGTTGGGCTATGAGTTATGAAGAGAATATTGGGGCATATTTTCTCTCTTGTTCCTCTGTAAATCAGTTCTACATTTTCTAAATTTAGACATTGTTGTGGTTTAAATGTGTCTTCCAAAACTCATTCATTAGAAACTTACTCCCCAGTGGTGAAAAGGGGAAAAATAATCTATCAGGTACAAAGTGCACAGGTAAGGGTGGTGGGTACATTTAATATCCAGACTTCTTCGCCTCTATGCAATGCATTCATATAACTAAAAACAGTTTGTACCCACGAAGGCTATTGAAATAAACAAATAAATGATAAGTTACAATGATTTTTTTTCTTAAAGAAACTTACTCCCCAATGCAACAGCATTGAGAGGTGGGACATTTAAGAGGTGATTGGGTCATGACAGCTCTGCCCTCATGAATGTATTAATGTTCTTATCATTGCAGTGAGTTAGTTATTGCCAGTATGGGTTTCTGATAAAAGAGTGAGTTCAGCACCCCTTCCCCTCTTACTTGCCCTCTCTTGTCCTTCTGCTTTCCATCATGGAATGACTCAGCAAAAACGCCTTTACCAGATGAATTCCCCTTGACCCTGGATTCCCCAGCCTTCATAACTGTAAAGAATACATTTATTTTCTTTATAAATTACCCAGTCTGTGGTATTCTGCTATAGCAACAAAAGAAAGACTAAAATAAGCATACATAAATATTTCCTCTTTAGAGTGTATTTATAAATTCATTTGTCATAACACAGTGGAACAAGGATGACCTTGAGGCAAAACACCTTATTCAAATTTGAGAATCGCCACTTACTAGATATATATTCTTAATCAAATTATTTAACTCTTTTACTCTTAGTTTCCTTATCTGAAAAATGGGGATGGTTACATAATAAACTAGTTGTTAAGAGGATTATCATGAGGGTTAAATAAAACAATAAGTAAAAAGTGCCTACTATTATTGGTATATAGTAAGAACTCAGTAACTATGCTTTGCTATTATTTTTTAACTATTAAACTTTAAGTAGCAGTAAAACTTAGATTGAAATAAGAAGTTTGATTTCTTGTTTTAAACTGGAGTTTTCCCTCCCCCCCTCCCTCCCTCCCTCCCTTCCTTCCTTCCTTCCTTCCTTCCTTCCTTCCTTCTCCCTCTCTCCCTTCCCTTATTTCTTCTTTTCATCCTTTCCTTTCCCTACTAAGCCAAGTTTTAAAGAAAACAGTGGACTTTGATTGTCTCAACAATTGTAGCATCACCAAAAATAATGTGTTAAATTAAACATTCTGAAGAATGAACTGAAGCAGAAAGAGACTGAAGGCAATAAAACCCATTAAGAGGCTGTGATTATCATCATTATTATTAGCATTTCCTAACATGGATGATGATTCTTTTATCTAACTGGTCTTCACAGCTAGATGCCTAAGCATCATAAGTTATCATCAACTTAATCCTTTCTTCCACTCCAGTCATCTAAGCATTTATTGAGTCCTGGCCATTTAACTTCTTAAATATCTATCTCCTCATCTCCATTCCATCGACCTTGTGCACCCTTGCATGGAGTCCTGTAAGAGCCTGCTAATTGTCTGCTGCTTCTTGTCTTACCTCCTCCCATCCAGTTTACATACTGTGATCTTTAGAAAGAAAAGATGTAATCAAGACTATTTTCTATAGATTTGATGACTTCCTATTCCCTGAAGAATTAAGGATGAGCTCTGTAATCTGGCATATGAATCTCTTTGTGATACACATTGTATGTCTCCACAGTTCAGTTTCATACTTTACTACACACTGCTTATCCTCACACTTGCTGTCTTAAATTTCCTATTCCACACCTTACATTCTGTGTTCATGTCAACCTTTACATATGTTGATGCCCCTACTTCGAATATGCTTACTCTACTTACTCTGTTTTATTTTTTGGTGAAGGCCTAGGTTATTTGTGACTACTCTCTTATGCAGAGTTAGGGAAGACTTTTTCTGTGTCCTCTTAGCATCTTATACTTCACTGCCTATGACATTAAATGTGCTACATCTCAGTACGTACACATAAAAGTCCAAAGGGCAGAAAGATAGTCTTCTCTGACACTTACATTCTTTTGACCTTGATTTCTTCATATCTTTTTTTTTTTTTTTTTTTTTTTTTTGAGTTGGAGTCTCACTCTGTCGCCCAGACTGGAGTGCAGTGGCCGCTCCCGGCCACCACAGCCTCGACCTGCTGGGCTCCGGCAATCCTTCCGCCTCAGCCTTCCAAGTAGCCGGAATTACAGGCACGCGCTACCATGCCCGGCTGATTTTTTGATTTATTGTAGAGATGAGGACTCACTGCCTAGGCAGGTCTCGAACCCGCGGGCTCAGGCAATTCACTCACCTCAGCCTCCCAAAGGCGCGGGATTACAGGCTGAGCCACTGAGCCCGGCTGACTTCTTCATATCTTAAACCTTTGCACCTAGATGTCCCCTTCAAGGGGACATTGTAAATCTAGCAAACCACTTAGATGTCCCCACCCAGGAGACATAAAGAAGTTGCTGGTAGCTGGGCTCGGTGGCTCAGCCTGTAATCCCGCGCCTTTGGGAGGCTGAGGTGAGTGGATTGCCTGAGCCCGTGGGTTCGAGACCCGTCTGGGCAGACGAGACCTCATCTCTACAATAAATCAAAAAATTAGCTGGGCGTGGTAGTGCACGCCTGTAGTTCCAGCTACTTGGAAGGCTGAGGTGGAAGGATCACCGGAGCCCAGCAGGTCGAGGCTGCGGTGGCCGGGAGCGGCCACTGCACTCCAGTCCGGGCGACAGAGTGAGACTCCAACTCAAAAAAAAAAAATAAGAAGTTGCTGGGGATGCTACAGGACAAACTTATGCCGGCACAGCATTTTTTAAAAAAATGTATGTCTTCTTGAAGTTTTCCATTTAAATTGCATGAAAAAGCAAATAAAAAGATGAAATATATACTGAGATATGATCAATCCGGTGAGAAGTGGTTTTTAGGAATCACAAGTGCATTCTTCCACAACTTCAAGCAACAGACCAGAAAATAAATTACATATTATTAATGTGGGAGTAAGAAAATGAAAATGAGGCTGCACTGTCTGCTGAAATAGAAAAACACCAGGTGGAAGACTTCAAACAAGTTACTCTTGCACAACATGTATCAATGAACCTACAGTGCATGTTGGTGACTGTTTTACACATTACCACATGTTAGGAAAATATAAGATATAAAATTTTGATTTGTTTGGACATAAGTTCCTCAGTGTCCTAAATTCCATTATAAGTCAGATATAATTACAATAAAATAATTGGTTCCAACAGTATACTACTATTTAATATGAAGTGATTTGTTTTTCACTATTTTGTAAAAAAGTGTGGATGAGTTGCTGGTAGTTGATCAGCGAGATGACTCCAAGTGTGAAGTCAAGATAATCATGATGTCTACTTCCTACAGTTGTGAGAGTTAGAGTAAATATACGTTAAATGCTTACAATATTGACTGAGAATAGTCAAGAAATATGTTTACTATTATGGTCTTTAGTTTCTTAAATCTAAGCACAAGCATGATCTAGAGCTGATGTCCAAGTTTTTCCTTCAAGTTATATATTCTTCTTCACTTCCCCTCACTTAAGTCTTAAATGTTCCCCATCCACAGGACTCAGTTCCAATGACTTCTCTTTTCCAGGAAGACTTCTCTAACCTCAGCAGGAATACTTCTCCCACTCTATGCTTTAGAAGCACTTTGTCCCTCTCTCTCCCTCTCTCCCAAATTTTGAGCCCTAAAATGAAGTTATATCATCCAAGTCTCATTTCCCCACAAAAACCTATGTTCCCAAGGATAAATTGTCATCTGGTCATCTGTGCCTACTGCCTTCCCCCATTACCCAGTGCAGAGCTAGGTATAAGGTCAAGGCTCGGAAAATGTGTGTAGGTGAAGGACTGCATTCACAGGTTTTCCTCTTTCCCTTTTTTCTTTGAATGCTGACAGTCCCTAAGGCCCATGACCTTAAACACTGAGAAAACACACCAGCATCAGTGAATAAATCTGCCTTGACATAAAGATCCTGTGTTTTATTTTCCTGCTTTGTGAAAGAGATAATGGGAGTCACTGATTCCAAAACCATTCACGGCTGTGGTCTGGGAGCTGAGGAGCTCAAGAACACCTCAAGAAGAATTGTTTCTGAAATAAGCAAAAAAAAAAAAAAAAAAAAAGCCTGAATTCAGTATATCCTGAATGCCTCCCACCCCTGCCCACGTCCACGTTGGCAACAGCAGAAGATAAACTCACCCCAGAGGTAGAGGAGCCAGGAAAAGCTGACAAGATTTCCTTTGAAAGGTGAAGCTGTGGGGTATACTGGTGCAAAAGGAGTGGAGACAATTCCTTCCCAGAGCAGTAGTGACACAGATTTTTGAAGATATCTCTATCCCCATCATGTCTTCTTCCCTGTCATCACCACAACCAGCATCTTGCCCTTGCATAACACTTTGCACTTGAATAAATAGTGCTTTTATAACCTCCATCTTACTTGTATTTAGTTAAAAATCCTGTGAAATAAACACAACCCATCACGTTGCATAGATTTGAAAATGGGGTCCAAAAACGTCAGAACACACGATTGTTAGAGCCAGGTTTCTTCCCTTTAGCTGGATCTTGAAGGATGGGTCAGCTTCTGGCAGGCAGAGATGCCCTCCTGCAATTCCAATTTGATGAAGCGCTTATTTATTTTTCCTGCTTCTATTTCTGTCTTTCTCTGCTCTCGGGAAGTCATTTACTCCATTCTTATTGCAGTTCTCTAGAGCAATGAGCTGGGGAGGGAATGAGCCCTTAAAGGCATTGTTTGGATGATGTCTTACACTTAGGAAACTGTTATTCAACCTTAATCATCATGGCATCTTTTGTTTCCTGATTTGCCCCAAATGCTCGGCAAATGATTAACAAGTGTATTAATACCTTAATGATTTATAAATCTCTCTCTTTTTTTTAATTTGGCAAGTGGAAACTTTTTAAACCAACAAACTAATATTACAATCTCACCCTTTTTCCCCTTAGAAAACATAGCAGAGAAGAATAGGGAGGTAAGTAGAGAAATTGTTAAATCATTCAGGCTTTATTAAGCAGTCAGTATACTAATTCCTGAGGATTATTCATATATTTAGTAACATCCTCTGTACGTGAGCCTGTGTATGAAGATTTGAATAAATGCAGAGAGGAGTGAAGACATGTGCACCAACAAGGTAGGCCCTGACTTCTTACAAATTCTGCAACATTTAAATAATCCTTTATGTAAGAAGACAGGGGTATAAGAATGAAAAATTGCTTTAATTTAAACCTCCAAAATTGAGCACATATTTGAAAGAATAGATCCCTCTCCCTCCCCAAATTTTAAGATTTAGCCATGGTCACATTCTGAAATATCGGTTTATAAAATAATATAAGGTAATTGGAAGAAAACAGTGATATTTACTATCTTAATAAAATAAAGGTATACCAGATTTGTTCCTCCACATTTTCCTCTTTCTTTCCTCCTTTCTTTTCCTTCCTTCTACTCCTCCCTGACTCCTTCACTATTTATTCAAAAAATTTGTATTGAACACTGCTTTAGTTTAAGGATGCCATAACAAAATACCACTGACTAGGTAGCTTAAATAGCAGAAACCTATTTTCTCACAGTTCTGGAGTCTAGAAGTCCAAGATCAAGGTGTTGGCAGGTTTGGCTCCTTCTGAGGCCTGTCTCCTTGGCCTCTCTCCTTGGCTGTTGTCATGTTGTGTCCTCACATGGTCTTTTTATTTCCCTGAGCATGCATTACTGGTGTTTCTTTGTATGCTTTAACCTTATTTTTTACAAATAAGGGTATAGTCAGATTTGATTAGAGCCCACCCTAAAAAAATAAAAAATAAAAATAAAACCTTATTTTAACTTAATCAACTCTCCAGATACAGTCATTTCCTAACATACCAGGGAGAGGTAGGTCATCAACATTTGAATTTTGGAAGGACACAATTTAGCTCACAGCTAACACCTAAAAAGAGTGTCCACAATTTGAAAGGTCACATCATTTTCTCTCTTACTGCTATTCTTACTCTTTTTTTTCTCTACTCAGTTTCCCAAGAGTTTCTTCCTCTCAGAAGTCTTGATAACTTTTAAGATCTTCCTAAGTAGCTTCTCAGTCTATCTTCTCTGTCTTAAATACACATTATAGTTTTTATCACACTTTTTTTCAGCCAGTGCCTATGAGTCTTTAGTCAAAATAGGTTTAAATGAATGATTTCTAGCTTTTATCACACTTTTTTCAGCCAGTGCCTATGAATCTTTAGTCAAAATAGGTTTGAATGCAAGATTTATTTATTTCTTATTTTTTGAGTTGGAGTCTCACTCTGTCGCCCAGGTTGGAGTGCAGTGGCATGCTCACGGCCACCGCAGCCTCAATCTACTGGACGCAGGCAATCCTTTTGCCTCAGCCTTCCAAGTAGCTGGAACTACAGACATGTGCTATCACGCCAGGCTTATTTTTTGATTTATTGTAGAGACGAGGTCTCACCAAGTTGCCCAGGCTGGTCTGGAACCCCATGGGCTTAAGAAATCCTCTTGCCCTGGCCTCCCAAAGTACTGAGATTATAGGCTTGAGCCACTGTGCCTGGCAAATGAATGATTTCAAACAACCATAAGCATAATTTGACCTGTTACTATCACCAGTACTACTCCAATGCTACCACCACTGTAAGTATTACTACTACTACTTCTTTCCTTCCTATTCTTTTCCCTCTCTCTTTCTATGATGATAGCATGTCTTAGGATGATGTCAGACCAATACGTGCAAAACATCTAATATTGTCTGGACGCAGTAGTCAAAATTGTTAGTGTCTTCCCTGTAAAATGAGAGGCAGAAAAAAGGAAACAATTTATTTCCCTTCGTTTTTTTCATCACTCGTTTGGTTTGGTTTAAGAAAAGGTTGTTTACTTTGGCTCCTAGGCCCCATGGGAAGGCTTGGTCAGGTCAGAGAAGCTAAGTTATTTTCAAGAGCCCTGCCCCTTTTCCTTATCCATACCTCTCCAAGACAATTACCAGTTGCATTCAGAAGCACAGCAGCACATTCCACCAGCTGGTGAGCTCAGATACTTGTGACCCTGATGGCCTTGATTGACTTGGCAAAGACCTGGTCACCTCACCAGCAGCCCCTACCACAAACCTCAGAGCTGTAGTCCTTTTATTCTCCTTTTTCATTATCTGCCTCCGTACTGATGGAGCCTGGGCTGAGTCAGAGCTTTTGTGTTTTAATAGACCTATCTGAATTGGAAGGAGATGCCACTTTCCAAGGAATCAAAACTGATTTTGTTCCTTAGAGAGTTTTATAACTAGGAAGGGAAAAAAGAAAGGTTGACTGTAGTTCTCCCCTCCCCCTTCTCTTTTCCTTCCTTCTGTCCTTCCTTCCTCCTTCCTCCCTCCTTCCCCCCTTCCCTCTCATCTTTTATACTCTCTTGCTTTCTCTCTCTTTATTTTTCTACCTCTGGTTTTTCTCTCTCCTTCTTTCATTTCCTCCTTCTACTTGTTCTTCATCCCCTTCCTTAATAGTTCTTCTATTAGTTTTTTCTCTCTTTGTCACGCTTGTCTTCTTGCATTATAATAATTGTTTCAACTTTAAGTTAATGGAACCATTCTAAGATATGGATCACATAAGGCTCCAGACTGAAATGAAGGGATGATTCTATACGTATTGTTTATGTTTGCTATATATGCTATAGTTATTGCATAGTTATGCTTAAGTATGTGCTATGCTTATTATGTATATTTGTATATGTGTGAGTTGCTAAGTCAATAATAAGCAGCAACTTCAGTCCATCTAATAAATAGTTTGAAACGTTTTCCCTAATCATATAGTATATATTTTTTCTCTTTTTAATTATACCATATTTGTTGTATCGATTTTTTATCTGCCCACCTCAACCACCTGAAGACAGAGTTCATATTTTTTTAACTGACCTATTAATATTATGTAATGAATTAATGGTGTTCCTACTACAGAACCACCCTTGTTTTTGCAAACCCCATTTGGGCCCCCCATCTGTAATGTGTGGATCAGTCTGTATTTGAAATGTGGATTGTCTGTTGTGTTTTGTGTGTGTGTGTGTGTGTGTGTGTGTGTGTGTGTTTTACCCTTTGCATTAATGTGCAAGAGAAAGACTGGTCTACAGTTTTGTGCACTTGATTTGTTTGTTATCAGGGCAGTATTTGGGAAGCTTCCTTTTCTTTCTGCTTTCTGGAACATTTTTCAAATTATTGAAATGACTTGTCTAAAATTTTGAGCAAATTCATCTGGACCTAGCATCTTTCAGAGGTACAATTAATAGTGTGCTGGTAAATGTTTAATAAATGACTGTTAGTGGGTGTGGGAATTCCTAATCTATAATATGTACTGTCTCCGATAGCATAAAGAATCTCACCTTGACTGATTTCAAGCTTACAAAGATGAAGTCATTGAACTTGGAGAGGGAGGATGAGATGCACACAATCAGCTCTACAAACCAGTGCCAACTAGCTCTAGCATACAGCTTGTTATAGAGTTCTATTTTGTCAAATGCTTAGATTCTCTGTCTCCTAGGATGTCAATTTTGGTAACATATTTTCTTTGAAAATTATTTATTTCACCCAGATTTACAAATGTACCATTTACATTGCAAAGTACTTTCTTAGGATCCTTGTTATTTCCTTGCTTTCTCTGATGCCCATCCTCCTTACCCTTTCTATTTCAAATATTGCATTCTTGTACTTTCTCTCCTTGTATTTATCAAGTTAACTAGAGTTTCTGTAATTTGGGATTGCTTTCTTGCTTTTCAAAGAAACCAATTAGACTTACTTGTCAATTTCATGTTCTGCTTTGTGTTATATGATTTTCTGTCTATTTTTATTAATACTTCATTTTCTTATGTTTGGGATTTATTTTTATAAAGTGTCAGGCATTAAGAATATACAATAAGTAAATGGTATTTATCGTTATTATGTAAATACATTTGCCTAACAAAATATTATTTACTGTATACTAGTTTCATATATTATGCTAACAATTTTATTAAAGCTTTGAATAAAGCTCATTAACTATTAAAAATACTCTATGCTTTTTATAATACAGTCAAAACTTGCTTCATGTCTGTATTTCTGCAATCCCACCAGAGTTGTTAGAAGGCATTACTTAGGTATTTCCTTTGTTTCATCTATGCCAGTAGCTGTTCCCTCCACCCATAGCTGCCTGTATCCACACTGAGTCTCCTGTGGTTTCCAACTCCCATGTTTCTAACCAACGTTATCACTGAAGACAGAATCCCTCTAACTCCCCTCTGTCTCATCTTGGGCTGCTTACAAGTTGTTACCCTGTGGGATAGACAGAAAACATGATTTCTGTATGGTCATGACCTGTACCAACTTTGATGGCCTGTATTAAGACTAAGCCATTTGGATATATTCTGCACCCCCTCCCGGGATGGAGAAACTCCATTTAAGATTAGGATTTGAAAAGAGCTATACTTACTGCAGATCATTTAATAAGTTGGTTAATGTCTTTTAGAACATATGGATAATGCAGAGATTTGTATTACATATTTGATGTTTGCTTTTTGAGCAACACATGTGAAAGATAACTTTGGGTCAGCCAAGAGAAGCAGATCATTGGTAGGTAGTTGACATGGGCTACTGTTCAGAGTTATAAATATGGTCCAAGCAAATAGTGACTAAGACAGAGAAGAAAGGAAGAATACATGCATTTTAATTGAGTGCCTACCATGTGCCACGATATATTTCACTGAATGTTTTGAACACCACTACAAGGTAGATATTATCTCAAAATGGAGGTTTAAAAAAGCAAAATTTGTCACCCAAAGCCATACAGCTAGAAAGTAAGGGAGGAAAAATTCAAAGTCTGTCTGATGTCAGAATTTGCACACTTTCACCAGACTCTACTGCCCTCTTTTGTTTACTGTAGTTCTAGGTAACTTATATTTTAACTCTTCTTGTTATGGAGTAGCCATGAACATCCTGATTTGTGTAATCCTCATAGTAATTAGGAATATAGTTGTATAATCCTCATAGTACTTAGGAATATAGTTGAATTTAAATAATTGTCATTCAGTGACTATGACTCATTACATGACAGTGATAGTAGTTGCTTTGTTCTGCTTGGCCTCTATTACTATTATTAGCATTGTTGATAGATGTCATTTAGAAACTGACCCACAGAACCTTATCTTTTTAAATGTTTGCAGCTTCAGTCACTATGGTTGCATAGATTAAAAATCTTACTCAAGCCCCTGTCCCAAAGTGTCTGATGTTGTTCTACCAATACTTAGGTACTATGGTTCTCCAACCGCTCTCAAGGCCTAAATATGTACTCTGATTCTAAGTCTTTGGATAATCACAGCTGCCTTGTCCAGGTTGATACCCATTCTTAGCTATATGCTCAGCTGAAATCCACAGTTCCCAGGCAGGGTGCCTGAAATCTCCATGGAAATTTCTGGGCAGAACTTCAGTGTCCTTTTCTAAGTTTCATTACATATTTTTCCTCAATGGGTCAACAAATAAACAAATGAAAAAAGGCAGAGAAAGACAATAATGAGGAAATAAAGAAAGGAAGGAAAATTAAGGAAAGGAGTAAAAATGAAAGAAAAGAATAAAAAGGAGTGAGGAAAGGAAGGCAGTGAGAAAGGAAGGAAGGGAGGGAGGGAGGGAGGGAAGAACTTAGCTGTTTTGTGAGTTACACACCAACATCTTCTGGACCTCTCTCTTCTATCTGGGACCTGTTGCTTTCATAGTTTTACTGTCATTTAATGTAGAGCTAGATCAGATAGATGCTGTCACATTTATCCTAAATTTCAAATCAAAGTGGAATATACAGTCCCTACCTTCATGGAACTTTCACAGATGAAATCTTTGAAAGTTATTTTTGGGTGATGATTAGCTTTCAAAGCCTCAACTCTTATTTATTTTTATGTTTTGTAATCATTGGAGCAAGCTCTGATCCCACTTCACCCAGAGACCATGGTTTATACTATATGATATAGCCCTCTGGCATAGTTGACTAGACTTAGTGAATATTTAAAAGAGAATAAACACAAATTTGTGTTTTATATGTGGATAAAACCAAATCACATGTAACTGAACTCTGCTAGTTTCCTACCCTGTGGAATGGTGAACAAGAGAAAAAAGAAGGATGAATAAGACATGCAGAGAAAGCCAGAAGTGTACATCCTAAGGGCTCCTCATAAATGGGCGTGGACCCTTCTTGAGGTTCTGTTGCATCCTTGCCCTTGAGTTTCATGAGGTACCTTACCTTACTTTTATTAGACTAGATTGAGTAGTGTCTTCTTTCTCTCATTTCTTGTTGTCTGCATCCATTATCTGAGAGAAGGCATGGCATACTGGCGATACAAGCAGCTGTTTCTTTACATTCTTTTTTTTTATATTTTAAAGATTGGGGTACACATCAGGATTAGGTACACAAGTGGTTTACATGCAGGTGAACCTTAAGTGGTCTACATGCAGGTGAAACTTGGGCCTCCCACTGGTCTTCACTTTCCCTGGTTTAGCATAAGGTACCCTTAGTGACGCTATGTGCCCTCTCCTCCCCCGACAGTGTCCTGCTGCTGCCAAGACCTCTCTTGTAGTATTGTGACAAGTGTTCAGGACCTACTCTGAATAAGAACATGCGATATTCAGTTCTGAATCCCAGCTCCAGCACTTAGTAGCTGTGGTGGTTGAACAGTATACACCAAGTGTATCCAGATCCTAATCACAGGAACCTATGGATGTTTCTTTACATTCTCTTTTTTATTTTAAAGATTGGTGTACACATCAGGATTAGGTACACAAGTGGTCTATATGCAGGTGAAATTTGGACCTCCCACTGGTCTTCACTTTCCCTAGTTTAGCATAAGGTACCCCTAGTGATGTTATGTACCCTCTCCTCCTCCGACAGTGTCCTGCTACTGCCAAGCCCTCTCTTGTAGTATCGTGATAAGTGTTCAGGACCCACTCTGAATAAGAACATGTGATATTCAGTTCTTTGTTTTTGTGAGAGATCACTGAGTATGATAGATTCCAAATTCATCCAACTTACATGACAAAAAAGATTTTACAGATGTGAGTAAATTAAGAGTCTTAAAATGGGGAGATTATTCTGGATTATCAGGATGGCCCTAAATGAAATAATTATAAGAAGGAAATAGGGAGATTTTACACAGAAGAGGAAGAAGGAGATAGGATGATAGAAACAGGAGGTTGGAATGATGCAAGGAAGAAGCCATAAGCCCTAGCCATAGGCAACTTCCAGAAGTCAGAAAAACCAAGGAAACTAAGGAATTATTTCACTAAGTATCCAGAAGGGGCCAGCTCTGCCAACATCTTGACTTAAGCCTTTGGAAATGGATTGCAGCCTTTTAGTCTCCAGAACCGTGAGATGATAAATTTTTGTTGTTTGAAGTCACCAACTTTGTGATAATTTGTTATAGCAGCAATAGGAAACTCATATATTAGTTTTGTGATTTGGGGCAAGTTTCTAATCATTATCTGCTTTCATTCATCATCTATAATGTGGGGAAATGCATGCCTCATCATCATTGTGAGGATCAACGTGTTAATATGTTGTCTGCCATGTGGCAGGCACCAAATAAGCATTTGATAGTTTAATGCTTGCATACAACACAGTTTTAGTCATACAGCTGGTTAGCAGTGGAGTCATGACTTCCACCCAAGTTTTTTCTGACTCCAAATCTACTACAAGCAAGCTGGAAAAAAAAACCCTAACAATTAATAGATCAAATATGATTTGAGTCAACATTTCTTGGACTTTCCTTTAAATGTGATCACTGAAAGAGAAAAATGTTATATTCTGTTTGTGTGAGCAAAAGTTCAATATTTTTTCTGCTGAAAGAGATGTAGGTATCCCAAAATTCTCTCAGTTCTGTTTTTCATGTTCAATGTGTACATTATTATTTTTAGCTTTCACATTTTACTTGTTAAAATAATCTAATGGGTAACCTTTCTAAAGACTTTTATTGTGCCCTATTTTACTTATTTTTATCTTGTATTTGGATATCAATTCAACTCACCAAACTTTTACTAAGTACCTACTTTGTACTGGTAACTTCCCATATACTTACAAAAAGCGACCCAGTTATTATGTGTCCATTCATCCACACACCTATCTACCCACCCAGTTATCAATTTAGCAGGTAAGTTTCTATGAACCACTAATATTTATATATGTGGTAGATTCCTGGTGCAGATAATGAGCTGTCTCTTCCTATGGAGGGCTTCCAGTTGGCTTTTGAAGCTATGTGTATGGTCAGAACTTTCAAATAAATTTGACAAGAACAGTGATTGAGGTTTGCCCAGAGAGTGAAAGAAAGAGGAGTGGAGAGGTGACTACGTCAGACAGAAAGCAGGGATTATAAGAAAGACTTCACAAAGGAAATGTGGGGCTGAGCTAGTGAGGTTTAGGGACGAGGAGATCAGGAAGAAAAAGAACCTTAAATAAAAGCTTTAGAAGCATTAAAGGGAAAAGATGATATAGATAGATTAAACATGGTATTTGAAAACACAGTCAAAGAAAATTTCTTTTCTTCTCTCAGACAAGAATGTAGATTGTCATTTGGTTGTCTGATGGAAATAATTTAGAAGAACATACTAGGATGTTATTTATCAGAGTGGACAGGTTTCTGAGATCTGATGTATGCATTCTGACTTTTTTTTTCTTTCTCTTTCTTTTCTCTGAAACATTACTGACAGTTACTGCTATAGTCCAGCACTCTCAAAGTTGACATATGCTGAGTGACAGATCTAAGATAAGAATAAAATACATTTGAATGTGCCGATAAAGGAAAAAGGGAAAAGGGATGAAATTACAAAGATATAAGGTGTATCTTGAAAGCTCTTAGGAGGACAAATTGCTAATCAGGAATTGAACTATAGAGAGGCTTGATAAGTTCGAATGCAGAAACCCTTCTGGGATGAAAACTCTTTCTAGTGTGTAGTGATTTCATAAGAAGTCAAATGAGATCCATTTGAAAGTGCTGGTTCCATTTAGTATGAAGGAGAATTGTCAAGAGATTTTCAGATGTCTGAATGAGCAGTAATAAGCTCAACAATGCCAAGGTGGCATGTCCAACTGGACAAATGACATAAAAGCTATCTTTGAAAACTCATCATCCACAATAGTGCTTTTTATTTCCATTAATTTCTGACAAATGGAAGTCATCTGCAAGGAAATAACACTGACACAGATCAACTCAAACATATCATGGATTTACTTATAACCTAAAATTCTAGTATAGTCACTTTATACTCATTTAGATACACTTGTATACACATGTGAGTACACACGCACATGCATACCCTCACACATGGGTATTTATAAGGCATATGTAATTTCAGTTCCTATTCATTAATCAACTTCCAGATAGTATTTATTTCTTCTAATAAAATGGAATTTCTTCAATTATTTCGTAGAAGCTCTAGTAACTACTACATGTAGTATTTGTCAGGCTGAAATATTTCTCCTTGGTGCATAAGAATGGAAAATTGCTAAGAATTTGCTTCTGCATTCCTGGTAATAACTGATTGATTTAGGGTGGTTGCCTGACTCAGTTGGGACAGCAAGAGGGTCTCTACTTGGAACTGGGAAAATCATAAGGAGAGACCCAGAGGAGAAGCTCATTTAAAGCATTGAAGTTGCTCAGAGTGCTTCCTCTTAGAATCCTGAAATCTCAGCACTCTGGTGACTCATTCTGCAGAACAGTTTGAAAACTGAAATTTGTTAAAAATGAAAACTCCAGTTGCCCTCACATTTCTAAAGGTAGTAACACAAATCCCTACTGATCATGTAGTCACCCAGACTACTCCATAAACATAATTAAACAAAATAAAACTTTCAATAAAGTGCTAAGATTATTTTCCTTGCCTCATAACTGCCTTTTCACACTTTTTTTTTTTTTACCAGCTTTAGAATTTAACCTGCCAGGTACCCCATTTCTGAAAGACAACATTTGCTGATATCAAAGTGACCAATATATGAGGGGGGACCCCCCCAAAACATAATTTATTTATGAAAATTATGTATTTGTTCCCACATGTTTAAGCTTCAGTCACCTTCTAAGTACTCTCCATTTGAAGCAATACACCTATTTTTTTTTTTATTTTTTTTTTATTGTGAAGTTGTGGGGTACAGTTAAGGGTTAGGTATACAATTGTGTTTCATTCAGGCACCCTGTTGATATAGGATGTTTCCCCGTACCCAGACAGATATTTGCTACTGTTAATCCCATCTCTCTCCCCCCACCATAGTTTCCCAGTACGGTCAGTCGCAATACACCTATTGAGACACTTTTTTCCACTGCTCAAAACAGTTTTGGAATTAATCAATTTGGATGCCTTTTAGTGCTTCTGCTCGTTTTTGTTTCACCTCTTTCACATTGGCAAAACATTTCCCTCTGGGAACTTTTTTCATCCAGATAAACAAAGAAACAACAACAACAAAAAAGTGGTTTGGGGCAAGATCCAGTGACCAGGAAGGTGAGGCACAGGGGTCATGCCATTTTGGTCACACTGCTGAACACTCAAAAATGGTATGGGCAGGTGCACTCATCGATCGCCCATCATGAAATGGGCAAACACGCTGAAAGAATCTCCAAAAAGATATTCACTGAAGCCAAATGCAGTCTCTCACTAAAACACTAGCTGGTACACCTGATGCCAATGGGTTCCTAGAACACTTGTCTAGCAGCAGAAGCCTGAACTATAAGGGGCCTTCCCTCCAAAAAGGAGTTCCCACTTGTGTAATATAATAAACACTGTGTTATCATGAGAACTATATTTTGTCTTTGTCTTTGGTTCCTGGTACAGAGCTACTAAAACCCTTGGGAATTTTGGGAATGATAGGAGGGTATTTTGTTATTCTTTTTCTCTCTTTTAATTTTAAAGATGTAGGGTACAATTCAGGATTAGGTATACAAGTGGTCATCGTACAAGTAAAGTTTGAGGCACCCTTTGGTTCCCACTTCTTCTGATTTGAGATCAGTTACCCTTATTGATGTTATCTGCCCCCCTCCTTCCCTGGCAGTGTCCCGCTACTGCCAATCCCTTTCTTATAGTATTATGGTAAATGTTCAGGGTCCATTTATGAGTGAGAATATGTGATACTCATTTATTTGTATCTGTGATAGATCACTGAGTATTATAGACTCTAAATCCATCCAAGTTGTTGTGAAGTCCATATGTTTGTCCTTCCTTATGACTGCATAATACTCCATTGTGTATATGTATCACATTTTTTTATCCAGTCCAGTTTTGATGGGCAGCACGGTTGGTTCCATATTTTTGCTATTGTGACTAGTGCTGCAATAAACATGCGTGGGCAGGTATCTTTTGGTAGAATGATTTGGGTTACCCTGGGCATATTCCCAGTAGAGGGATTGCTGAGTCATATGGAAAAGGTCAATTTCTAGTTATTTTAGAAATTGCCACACTGTTTTCCATAGAGGTTGAACTAGCCTGCATTCCCACCTACAGTGTAGAAGCATTCCCTTTTCTCCACATCCTTGCCAGCATCTGTTGTTTTTTGTTTAAATGATGGCCATTCTTACTGGGGTTAGGTGATATCTCAATGTGGTTTTGAATTTGCATTTCTCTGATGCACTTTTTCATGTGTCTGTTGGTTGCCCATATGTTTTCTTTTGAGTAGTGTCTATTTTATTATTCTTAAAGTATTATGAGCCTTTTCTTAGCATGCCTAAAATTATGCTAATAAGGTGACTTGGGAAGGGCCCTTAGATGCTCTGAGGATGGAGGCTAGTCATTAAAAAAACTAGGCATATGATTAGAAGATGGGAACTCTGAGCCTCAACCCTTGTCTGGGAGTAGAATGGGGCTGAAGATTGAGTTACCAAGGCTCTTGAACAAGGATGTTTGGAGAGCTTCTGGGCTGGTGAACACATGGAGTTACTGAGAAGGTGGTGCACCCAGAGAGGTCATGAAAACTCACAGGCTCCACCCCCATACCTAACCCTATGTATCTCTTCTATTTGGCTATTCCTGAGTTGTATCTTTTATCATAAACCAGTAAATGTAAGTTAAGTGTTTTCGTAAGTTATGTGAGCCCTTCTAGCAAATGCCAGAACCGAGGAGGAGGTCATGGAAACTTCTGATTTATAACTGGCTGGTCAGAAGTATAGCCAGGGACTTGTAACTGGTATCTGAAGTTAGGACAATATCACAAGTTGTGGAATAGAGTTTTCTAACTTGTAGAATCTGTTACTTCAAGTATATAGTTCTTGGAATTTAATGAAATTGTTGAACACCTAGTTAATGTTGGTGAATTGACTGGTGCCAATGAAAATATTCCAGAAACACTAATTACAGGCAAAGAGTTGATAGATTTAGATTCTGATTAAGTTAAAATTTATTCAGGTAAGAAGGATTCTTGAAATTTTGCAAAACACGTGGTTTTGCTTTTATGTTTTTCATCTTCATAACCATCTATCTCTGAGGCATATTATCCTCATACTATTGAGGATAATGAGTCTCAAAAAGTAAGAAGTATAGAAGGACAGTCTACCACCACCCCAGGAACTTTCTGACTACAACCCAGTTACTGGGGCAAATTACATATACAGGCACATCTCATTTTATTGTTCTTCACTTTATTACATTTCACAGATACTGTGTGTCTTAAAAATGGAAGGTTTAGTGAATATTTTAAACCCACTATTGAGATCTATTGCTCAGAAAATAATATTTCTTTCAAAATATTACCATTAATTGATAATACACCTGAGAGCTCTGATGAAGACATACAAAAAGATTAGTGTTGTTTTCATACCTACTAACATAACAACTAATCTTCAGCTTATAGATCAAGGAGTAATTTATACTTTAGAGTTTTATTACTTAAGAAATACATTTTGTAAGGCTATAGCTGCCACAGATAGTGATTCCTCTGATGGATCTGGATAAAGTCAATTCACCATTCTATATGCCATTTAGAATATTTTTGACTCATGGGATGAGGTCAAAATATCAATATTTATAGAAGTTTGAAAGAAAATGATTTCAAGACTTTAGCGGAGGAAATAACTGAACGCGAATCAGAAGTGAAGTCTGAAGATGTGACTAAATTGCTGCAACTTAATGATAAAACTTGAGAGAATGAGTTGCTTCTTATGGGTTAGCAAAGAAATTGGTTTCTTGAGATGGAATTTACTCCTGGTAAGAAAGCTGTGAGCATTGTTGAAATGACAACAAAGATTTTAGAATATTGCATACACTTAGTTGATAAAACAGTGGCAGGGTTTGAGAGGATTGACCTCAGTTTTAAAAGCAGTTCTACTGTGGATAAAATGCTAACAAACAGCATTGCACGCTACAGAGAAACTTTTCATAAAATAGTAAATCGATGTAGCAAACTTCATTATTGTTGTATTTTAAGAAAATGCCACTACCACCTTAACCTTTAGCAACCACCACCCTGATTAGTCAGAAGCCATCAACATTGAAGCAAGATCCTCAACCAGTAAAACAATGACACATCGAAGGCTCAGAAGATCATTAGAATTTTTAGCAATATATTTAAATTAAGCTATGTATATATGTTTGGACATAATGCTATTGCACACTTAATAGACTACAATACAATGTAAACATAATTTTTAAATGCACTGGTTAACCAAAAACTTTGTGTGACTCTCTTTATTGCAACATTTGCTTTATTGCAGTGGTCTAGAACGTTCACTGCAGTATCACCAAAGTATGACTATATATAGTATATGTGTGTGTGTATTTTTTGTGCATATATCTACATATACTCTATGTATATGACATACATTTTTATCATAAATATAGCACATGATGACATGCTTTCTCCGTTTTCATGGAGTTTTCAATCTTTGATAAATATTATTGTATATTATAATTTTTATAGTTTATCAAGGTTGTTCCTTGATAATATTTTGCATGATTTTCCCCATACACTATTTCACCCTCACAAATATACATTAGGCAGTAATTAAGATTGTACTTCTTAATAGATAAAAAGTAGAACTCAGAAAATGCAATTGACGTGGTCAAAGTTATATCACTGAAAGGACTGGAATTCAAATTGACAGTTGGAACTTTTTTTTCCCACTATGACTCTTCCTCTTAAACTGTATATTTTCTCCTAAATTATCTGTTGTCTATATTCACAATATATTACAAGAATATGACTAAAGTCAAGTTGCTAGTATTGACATAATAAATATGTCCATTAAGGGAAGTTCAGAACAGAATCTTACCTTATTAGAAAGAGTAATGATACCAAGTCAGTATGCTGTACTGGTTAAGGTCCTCTGGTGTGGAATCAGGTGGACTGGGATTAAATCTTGATTCTTCCATCAACTAGCTACTTAAACAAGTTTCTTAAGTTCTCTAAATCTTAGTTTCCTCATCAATAAAATTGCAATAATAGATATAACTTGCAGGGTTTTTGCAAGAAATAGATCATATTATGTGTGTGAAACATTTATGGCATTGTTGACCACAAGAGATTTTCTACTATTTTTTAGTCATAATCATTATATTATGATCATGCTGGGAAGTAATGTAAAAAATACGACCAGGTAACAGCCTTTGAATGGATCTTGATGGAAAATAGACATTTTACATGTATAATAATAATAATATCTAACGTTTACCAAGTGCTAATTAACTGTGAGGCATGTTAATACACTTTCATGTTTTTTGTTCTTTTTGTATTTCAATAGCTTTGAGGGATACAAATAGATTTTTTTGTCTGGGTTTTAAGAGTACGCACCATTTCCACCTGTGTACATTGCACCAAATAGGTGATATACACTGTCATATTTAATCCTCAATACAATCATTGATTTATTCACAACAATAAGTCATTTTTCCATTTTACAAGTTAAAAAATTGAAGGGTAAAGGGATTAACTAATTTTTCTGAGAACTGTAGCAGGAAAAGAAAATTATTCAGTTCAACCAAAGGGTAAATATATGTTGTTGACTATTCCAATAATATATTAATCTTAACTAGGGATTTCAGAAAAGATTCTGTCTTAATACAAATAAATACATATTTAATGATGAAATTTAAGATGCCTAAAGGATTGTAAGAATGAAAAATTGAGGTCGGTATGAAGAATATGGATTAAATGTTAATTAATTAATTAATTAATTCAACATAGTATTTAACTTTCTATTATGTGTCAAATTCCATAGATTTTTATTCTGGCTTATAATATTAAACCTTATTCACTTTTTTCCCTAAACTACTTATTTTAAATAATTTCAAATGCAGGGAATTGTTATAAAAATAGTACAATAAACAGCAACATTCTTTTTATCTAAATTAATCTATTATTAATATTTTGCCATTTTGTATGTTTGTTCTTTCTATATATATATTTATGTGTGCATGTATACATGCATACATATATAGGGATAAGTTTATGTACATTTTTTTTTGACTGAACCACTTAGAGTTCGTTACAGATAATGACATTCTACCTTTAAATACTTCAGCATATGTTTCCTTAGAACAAGAAGGCTTTACACAACCACAATACAATGATCACATTTAGGAAATTAAACAATGAAATTTCATTAGCTAATGTAGCCTCAGTGTTCAAATTATCTTCAAATTTTTCCAATTGTCTTAATAATGTTACATATGTATATTTCTAATCTTAGATTTAACAAAAAAGCACATTACATTTAGTCATCATGTCTTTTTAATTCCTTTTAATTTAGAAAAGTTGACCAAGGTTTCTTAAAAAAATTATTGACATTGATGTTTTTGAAGAGTCTAGTATATTTGTTTTGCAAAATATCCCTCAATTTGATTTGTTTAAATGTTTACTCATGATAGTCTTAGGTTAATTTTTTCCTTAACATTACATAGGTGATATTGTGTCCTCAGTGCATACATCAAGAACCTCATGACATCAACTTGTTTAATGTCTTTATTTATAAAGGAAAGATTGGAACTCTGAAAAGACAAATTTACCCCAATTCCTTGTGTTGCCTATGCTTGGAACACATATTTTGTAGTCCTACAGTAAAATCAGACGGTGGCAATGATGATGATTTCACTCTGCATTCATGCAAGTGAAATTATGTTCATTTAATCATTCATTCATGAATGGACGGCCCTTCTATAAAATGGTTTCTGCTTATGATGGTGAAAAATTATATTTCATAAATTAAGAATTTTTACATACAAGGCTGGAGTTTATACCCACATGGGAGTTTTGATTTATTACTCAATTATAGTATTCCCAAAGTAGGGAGGGGGACATCTTTGAAAATTACAAATAATAAGTTTAGGATGAAGAAGAGAAAATCTCACTTTCTGTAGCAGTTACAATCTGTAAAGTACATTACTTTAATTGGGTGACTGTAAGTTTAGTGACTTGAATTTTCCAGTCTAAGTTGACTTATTTTAAAATTAGAGGGATAAGTAGACGATTTCTAAGGTCTCTTCACTTTTGACGTTTAATTTCTGTCTACATTTGCTAACATATAAAAATATAATTTAAATGAATTCATTGAAGACACATGTATAGGAGGTTATTAAGGATAACTTTAATAATATGGAAACTTTCCTAATATCTTAAGCAGACATCACAGGAAAATCACCAGCGCAGGCTCAATGGTACCACTTACCCTGACTTACTTCTCTTTACTACACAATGTGTTGTGAAATTTTTTGACTGACAAACACCTGATTCATTTTAAAAAATATAATCAAACTTATTTATTTATTGTAGAGTGATGAGGTACAAGTGAGAATGTACTACATTCTGCATGTGGGTTAAGTTTGGGCTTCTAGGAGGCCCACACTTTCCCTGGCAGTAGACCAGGCATCCTTTGTGTTTTCACATGTCCCTACCTTTCTCCATCCTCCCTCCCATAGCAGGGTCTAGTGACTGCCAATCTCACTCTTGTGATGATGTGATTAGTGTTCAGGTACTTATAAGTGAGAACATGCAATATTCAGTTGTTTCTGTGACAGTTCACTTAGTATGATGGCCTTCAACTCCATCCAGTTTGCTGAAAACTCCATGATTCTGTGCTTCTTTATGGCTGCATATTATTTCATCATGTAAACGTAGCACATTTTCTTTATCCAGTCCATTTCTGTTGGGCAATAGGGATGGTTCCATGTTTTTGTTGTTGTGAATAGTGCAGCAATAAATATGTCTACGTAGGTGTCTTTTTGGTACAGCAATTTATGTTGTTCCAGGTATATTCCCAGGAGAGGGATTGATGGGTTGTATAGAAGATCAATTTTTAGTTATTTTAGAAATTGCCACACTGTTTTCCATAAAGGTTGAACTAACAGCTTACATTCCCACAAACAGTGCAGAAGTATTCCCCTTTCTCTGCAGCTGTGGTGCTAGATACTGTTGTTTTTTTAACTTATTAATGATTGCCATGCTTATAGGAGTTAGACAGTATCTCATAGTGGTTTTGATTTGCATTTCTCTGATGATTAGTGAGGCTGAGCATTTTTCATGTATTGCTGGCTGCTTGTATGTCATCTTTTGAGAAGTGTCTATTTATGTCCTTTGCCCACTTGTTTTTTTTTTTTTTTTTTGAGTTGGAGTCTCACTCTGTTGCCAGACTGGAGTTCTATGGCTGCTCCCGGCCACCGCAGCCTAGACCTGCTGGGCTCCGGCGATCCTTCCGCCTCAGCCTTCCAAGTAACTGGAACTACAGGCGTGCGCTACCACACCCGGCTAATTTTTGATTTATTTTAGAGATGAGGTCTCGCCCAGTTGCCCAGGTGGGTCTCGAACCTGTGGCCTCAGGCAATCCACTCACCTCAGCCTCCCAAAGGCGCGGGATTACAGGCTGAGCCACTGAGCCCGGCTTGTTTTTTTTTTTTTTTTTTTTACCTTTCACTTTGTTTGAGTTCCTTGTAGATCTTGGATGTTAGGTCTTTGCCAGAGGCATAATTTGCAAATGTTTGTTCCCATGTGGGTTGTCTCTTTACTTCTCAATGGTTACTTTTTCTGTGCAAAAAATTTTCAGTTTGATAAGGCCCCACCTGTCTATCTTAGCATCTACAGCATTCACTTCTAGGGACTTGGTCATGAATTCATTGAATACTCTGATATCCAGAAGGGTGCTTCCTACATTTTCTTATATGATTCTTATAGTTTGAGGTTTTACATTTAGTTATTGATCCATCTTGAGTTGATTTTAGTATATAGTGATAGATAGGGATTCAGTTTTATTCTTTCACATGTGGTTAACCAGTTTTCCCAGCACATTTGCTAAATATGGTCTCCTTTCCCCAGTGATTGTTATTGGGAGCTTTGTCGAAGATGAATTAGTTGAGAGACCATATTTTTACTTCTGGAATCTCTGTCTTTGTTACATTGGTCTATGCTGAACCTTGTGCCAATAACTTGCCATCTTGGTTACTGTAGCCTTGTAATAAAGTTTAATATCTTGAAGTGTATTACTCCTGCTTTATTTATTCATTTATTTGCTGAGAATTGTTTTGGCTATTTGTGCTTTGCTTGTTTGTTTCCATATGAATTTCTGTATTGTCATTTCTGGATCTATGAAAAATAATGGTAATTTGATGGGTATTGCATTGAATTTGTAGATTGCCTTGAGTAGAATGGACATCTTAACAATAACAATTCTTCCAGTGCATAAGCATGAGATGTTTTCCCATTTGTTTGTGTCATCCTTGATTACTTTGAGTAGTTATTTGATTCATCTTGAGTTGATTTTAGTATATAGTGATAGATAGAGATTCAGTTTTATTCTTCCACATGTGGTTAGCCAGTTTTCATTGGTTTTGTAGATCTCATTCTCATTGTAAAAGTCCTTCACTTTGGTTGGGTAGGTGAATGCCAACATGTTTCATTTTTGTGTGTGGCTGTTGTGAATAGAATTGTGTTTTTTATTTGGTTCTCTGCCTGTTTGTTGTTGTTGGATAGAAATGCAACTGTCTTGCAAATTGATTTTGTAACCCAAGACTTGATATTTAACAGTGTAAGCAGGCTTTTGACAGATTACTTTGCATTTTCAAGATATAGAATCATGTCCACAAAGAAGGATAGCTTAACTTCCTCTTTTCCTAGTTGGATACTGCTGATTTCCTTCTCTTGCCTGATTGCTCTGGCTAGGATTTTCTGCACTATGCTGAACAGGAAGGGTAAGAGTGGACATCCTTGTCTTGTTCAAGTTCTTTGGGGAAAGCTTCCAGCTTCTGCCCATTGAGCAAAATGTTGGCTGTGGGTTTATTATAGATGGCTCTAATTGTTTTGAGAAATGTTCCTTCTATGTTCAAGTATTTTTATCAAGAAGGGATACTAGGCTTAGTCAAATGCTTTTTCTGTGTCTAATGACATAATCATGTGGTTCTTGGCTTTACTTCTGTTGATATGCTGAATTACATTTATGGTCTTCAGAATGTTGAACCATCCCTGCATCCCAGGAAGAAATACATTTGGTGATGGTGGATGATCCTTCAGATGGGTTGTTGGATCCAATTTGGTAGAGAGTTATTGAAAATTTTTGAGTCTGTGTTTGTCAAGGAGATTGGCCTATAATTTTTTTTTTTCCTTGTTGGGTCTTTGGCAGGTTTGGCTATCAGTATGATGTTAGCTTCATAAAATGAATTCAGGAGAATTCCTTCATTCTTGATTGCCTGGAGTCCTTTCGGTATGATTGGACAGCTCCTCCTTGTATGTCTTGTAGAATTCTACTGGGATGTCATCTGGTCCATGGCTTTTTTGGCAGGGAGGTTTTTATGACTGAGTCAATTTCCTGGATTGTTATTGGTCTGTTTATAGTTTCAATTTCTTATTGTTTCAACCTTGAGAGATTATGTGAAGCCAGAAAAATCTTCAATTTTCTTTAGATTTTCTGGTTTATTTGCATATAGGTAACCATGGTAATCTCTGATAACCTTTTGAATTTCTCCAGAGTCAGTTCTAACATCAACTTTCTTGTTTCTAATTGTGTTTATCAGTACTTTCTCTTTCTTTTTTCTAGTCAGTCTGGTCAGAGGTCTGTCAATCTTATTTATCCTTTCAGAGAACCAGCTTTGTGACTTTTTGATCCTTTTAATGATATCTTTCTCTTCTATATCCTGTAATTGTGACCTTATCTTAGTGATCTGAATTTTTTTTACTGAAATTAGGATTTTGATGATCTTGCCTTTCCAGCTTCACTAGGTATGACATTAGGCTTTTTACTTGTGATCTTTCTATTTTTTTGATGTGTGTGTGCATTGCTATGAATTTTCTTCTTAACACTGTTTTCACAGCATTCCAGAAGGTCTGATAAAATGTGTTTTTGTTTTCATTTGGTTCCAGGAGTCTTTTTATTTCTATCTTGATTTCTGTGTTGACCCAAAAGTTATTTAGCAGCATGTTGTTTAGTGTCCATGTCTTTGTGTATTTTGGTGAGATCTTGTTGGTAGTGATATTTATTTTTATCCTACTGTGATATGAGAAAATACATGTTATTGATCCAACCTTTTGAAATTTGTTCACATTTGATTTGATTTATGTCTGAAAATGTGATTGATCTTGGAGTATATTCCACATGCTAATGAGTAGAATGTATGTTACTCTGTAGTTGTTAGGTGGAGTGTTCTGTAGATGTCTATTAAATCCATTTGATTGAGTGCTGATCCAGATCTCTTTGTTGATTTTTTTTTTTTTTTGCCTTGGTGATCTGTCTAGCAGGGTATTGAAGTATCCAATTATGATTGTGTGTTAATGACCTCTCTTACTTTACTTAGTAGTTTTATAAAATCTGGTGCTCCTGTGCTGAGTGAATATTTATTTAAAATGGACATTTCCTGCTGGTGGACTGAGTATTTTATCAGTAATGCAGTGTTCTTCCATGTCCTTTTAAAATTCAGGATTAGTTATACAAACGTTGATTATGCAGGTACCCTTGTTGATGAGGTATGCCCCTCCCTCCTCTAGCAGTTTCCCTCAACTGCCAATCCCCCCCTCTCCTGAGAGTTTCCCACTACTGCCAATCTCCTTCCTACAATATTATAATAATTATTCAAGGTCCACCTATGAGCAAAAACATATGGCACTCTGTTGTTTGTTTCTGTGACAGATCACTGAGTATAACTGACTCTAAATCCATCCAAGTTGCTGGGAAGTCCATGTGTTTGTTCTTCCTTATGACTGCGTAATATTCCATTGTGTATATGTTCCACTTTTTTTTTTAATCCAGTCCAGCTTCGATGGGCAGCGTGGTTGGTTCTATGTTTTTGCTATTGTGAATAGAACAACAACAAACATGTGTTTGCAGGTATATTTTTTGTAGAATTATTTGAGTTCCTGCAGGTAAGTTTCCAATAGGGGAATTGCTGGGTAATATGGAAGGTCAATTTCTAGTTCTTTCAGAAATCACCACACTGTCTTCCAAAAAGGCTGCACTAGTTTGCATTCCCACCAGCAGCATAGAAGGATTCCTTTTTTTCCTGCATCCTCACCAGCATCTGTTGTTGTTTGTTTTATTAATGATGGCCATTCTTACTGGGGTTAGGTGGTATCTCAATTTGGTTTTGATTTGCATTTCTCTGATTATTAGTAAAGCTGAGCACTTTTTCATGAGTCTGTTGGCTGCCCATGTATCTTCTTTTGAAAAGTGTCTATTCATGTGTTTTGCCCACTTTTTAATGGGGCTCTTTGTTTTTTTCCTTTCGGCATGTTTGAGTTCCTTGTAGATCTTAGATGTTAGGCCTTTGTCAGATATACAGTTGGCAAATATTTTTCTCATTCTATGAGCTGTCTCCCAAGCAGGAAATTCTTGGCCTGCTGAATTTGCTTATCTTTGAGAACATTTAAAATGGAACTCCAGTACATTCTAGTTTGTAGTGTTTCTGCAGATAAGTGTGGAGCAATCTTGATGGGTCTTTTCCAGCAGGCTGTCTGACCTTTCTTTCTTGCTGCTTTTATGATTGTTTCTTTCATGTTTAATTTGTGGGGGCAGATTAATATGTCTTGGGGACAGTGATAAATTCCAGGGTTTTTCTGAATCTCTTGTGTTTGAGTGGTTGCCTCTGTTGCAAGATGAGGGATATTTTCTTGGATGACCTCATGTAATGCTTGTTCCATGGTGTCCTCAGTTTCCCCATCTGCTTCAGGAATACTAATCAGGTGTAGATCTGACTTCTTGTCATAGTTTCACATCTCTCAGAGATGTTGCTTCTTTGCTTTTTAGCCTTTTTCTGGCTCAACTAAGTTCCATATTTTGGTCTCCAAGCTTTTAGATTTTTTCCTCTGCCTGATTGATCCTGCTCCCTAATTTTGTTGTTGCATTTTTAAACCTTAGGTTGAAGTTCTTCATTTCTAGTATTTCAGAATGTGCCTTTCTGAAATTGGCCAACTCCACTTTTACTTCTGTATGACTTCAGTGAATTTTACTTCTAGGTTCTCGTCATTCTCTTTATTCATTTTAGCCATCTAGTCTTTGAGTTCTGTGATTGTCATCTGAGGCAAGTCATTCTGGGAGATTTTCATTGTTTGTGTACTGTTAGTTGCTTTTCGGGTGCTATGTCTTTAAGATTCTTGGGATTCCCTATGTTTCTTCGTTGATTCTTCCTCATTTGTGAAAAGCAACTCTTCTCTATCTTTCCTTTTTGATTTTGCTATTATGAAGCTAGTCACTGACCCTCTGTTTTCAGGTCCTTTCTGTCAATCAATATAGATCACTCAGTGAGAAAGAGAGAGGAGTCCGCACTTCTCCTCCGTACTCCCCCCTTGAAAAGGTTCCTCTTCTGCAGAGCTTTTCTTGTGGTTTGTCAGGTCTGGATAGTTTTCAGACCCCATTGCAAGTACTCGCAAGGAATGGGTGGGTGGATGGGCCCCTTGTCTTTTGTTTTTGGTTTGCAGTCCAGAAACCTTCCCACCAGGAATGACTTTAAGTGTCTTTCATGTTGCTCCCTCCCTTTTCAAGTCCACGCTTAACACTTGAAAGAGAGCAAATTCCCTGTCACAGGAAGATACACCCTGTGGGTGCACAGGGTTGGCAGGTGAACCTTCCTGACCTGGGTTGGGGGCTGTGGTGGCCACCAGATATTGGTGGTGGGCACCAGTTGATTATAATTTTCAGTTAAGCTTTCACAGCCCGGAAGTCAATTGCTGGGCTCTGCTGGCAGAAGGAACATACTCAGAAGCCGTCCAAGCATGGGTTTATTCCCCATTCTGTTTAAGCTGTCACCTGCCACTGTGCCTAGGGTGCTAGGACACCTCTCTTGTGAGACCAATGACTCCCAAAAGGCTGGGAGGGGGAAAATCAACCCAGAGTGTGTCAGGATCACTCTCCCCTTCTCGTACACAGGACAGGGCTTCAGTTCTTATGCAAGCTGGGCACACAGTAGGCAATGGGGCACCCAGATTTCATCATTTGCCATCACAGCACTCTGTTTGTGGTCCTTATGTGTTCAAAGAGACCTCTGCTGGGGGCAGGGTGGTTCCCCCATCCAAAACTGTTCAGGGTGCCTGTGTCTATCAGTGGCTGTATCCCTACTCTCTGCTTCGTTTGACAAGAGAGGCACAGGTTTGCTGCTCTATGGTGGCCATTTTGCATTCCCCCTCATTTTTTCAAATATTGTTACACTTTGTTCTTCTTTTCGTTACTTTATGAACTTATTCTTTGGCTTTTAATTCCTACCATGTTTCAAATCTTCTGTTGGACTTTGCTGTTGTTGACTGATGTAGCTAAATCTTTCAGCAGGTCATCCTGACCCAGAGTCATACAGAACCTTAGAAGGTGATAGCTAGCTTTGCTCGCACTCTCACTCTTTATTGCTCTTCTGCCTTCCACCATGGGATGACTTAGCATGAAGGTCCTTACCAGGTGTGGTCCCCTTGATTTTAGACTTTCCAGCCTCCAGAACTGTACAAAATAAATCTCTGTTCTTTATAAATTAAAAAAAAACCCCAGAAGTAATAGCTTTGCTTGCCCATAAAGTGGACCCAGTTCAAAAGAGCAATCTGATCAAATACGCCAATCTATATATTCTTTTTTTTTTTGAGTTGGAGTCTCACTCTGTCGCCCAGACTGGAGTGCAGTGGCTGCTCCCAGCCACCTCAGCCTCGACCTGCTGGGATCCGGTGATCCTTCAGCCTCAGTCTTCCAAGTAGCCGGAATTACAGGCATGCGCTACCATATCCGGTTGATTTTTTTATTTATTGTAGAGATGAGGTCTCACTGCCCAGGCAGGTCTCAAACCCATGGGCTCAGGCAATCCACTCACCTCAGCCTCCCAAAGGTGCGGGATTACAGGCTGAGCCATCGAGCCTGGCATATATTCTTGATATATAAAAGACACATTGACTTTTTCAATTCTAGCATTACATTCCATATGACTCATTTCCACATCATGGTGTATTTATGTAAAAATTGAAAGTAGAAAAATTCAAATTGTTACAATGTTGTTTAAAATGAGGGGGTGAAAGAGATAGAGACAGATAGAAATAGAGATAGAGGTTGAGAGAGACTGACTGGAGAATTTTAAATAACAGGGAATTGGGAACAAGATATAAATTCATTTTCTGAAAATGTTTAACTGATGAGGTTTATTAATTTACTTAGCCATTTATGGTATTGCAATACTGTAAGTATAATGGTAAAGAAAACAGATATTTTTAGCTTGACTGCTAAGGTTTGAACTCCAGGTCTGCCATCTACTAGCAGGGTAAGTAATTTAAACTCTATGTACTTCAGTATTTTTTAAATCTACATTAGAATAATAATGGTAGCTATCTCAAAAATTGATGAGGATTAATCAGTTAATACTATTTAGAACATTGCTTAGCAAATACTACATATACATTAGCTATTGTTATTGTTGTTATTATTATTATTATTTTGAGTCAGCGTCTCATTCTGTCACCCAGACTGGAATGCAGTGACATGACTGTTACAATTATGGCTCATGGCAGCCTCCACCTCCTGGGTTCAGGCAATGTTTCCACCTCAGTATCCTGAGTAGCTGGGACTACAGGTGCATGCCACCACACCTGGTAATTTTTTGATTTTTTTTTTTTTTTTTTTTGGAGAGATGAGGTTTCACTCTGTTTCCCAAACTGATCTCAAACTCCTGGGCTCAAGTAAACCACCTGCCTCATGTCTCAAAGTGCTGGGGTTATAGGTGTGAACCACCAGGCCTTGACAGCTTTTATTATTGATCAGTACTTATTGATCTCCTATTACATGTATAACAAATAATTCTGTATACATTCTTGAAGTCAAAGAATAATTTAAAGTGATATTTAACATCCAATAGTTAGCAGAGGATATTCTTTTCCATTGACTTTCTTCCTCAAATAATAATAATAATTTATTGTATATTATTAAGCACTATATAATACATATTAATAAACACTAAATTTATTGAGTGTTTGCTCTGGGTCTGGAACACTTTGGGGTATTTTTCATGATTTTTCTTATTTAGTTTTTATTTCATTTACATTATACATAAAGGTTAACTACCTGCTAACTTGAAAATGATAAAGTCAGGCTCAAACTCCGACAGTCTGATGCCATTATTTTTATTCTTAATAACATTGCATGTCTACTGAGGTGTGACATGCAGTCTCTTCATTCAATTTACACACTTTTATTAAGAACATGGCATATGCTTATAGTGGCAGAGAGGAATCAGTCATAGCTCCTGCCATCAAGGAGATCAGAGTTTTATGATTTAGATACAAAATGAAAATGACAAAGTGTGGAGTTTGCTATTATAGTGTTATTTACAGGGCAAGCTCAAGAAACAGGGAGGGTCCAGGGAGGCTTGTGAAAGGAAGACACTCTTCTTCAGTATTAAGATAAGTAGATGTGGAACAGGAATTTGAGGTAGAACAACATGTGAGAAAAATATGATGCATTTGGAAAGTTACAGAAATTTGTGACTGAAGAAGTTTTCATAGGAATATGTAGGAGACATGAACAGAGAGTCAAATGAAGGGCATAACTTTACACTATCTGCTAAAGTAAGTAGTTTGACATTTATCAAGAAGATTGGGCATTCTTTGAAATTATTTAACCTGGAATCAAACTAGAGCAAATTTTCTTGGTAAAGATTACTATGCAATATGTATAAAGGATTATTTTTATTATGACTTTAAATTAATGATATATTTTATTGGACTCTATCTGTATTAAGCTCCTCTTGTTTTTTGTATTTGTACTCATACATTTCAGTAGGCAGTATTATTAACACTACTTATTACTATTAACATCTACTGCTATTCTAGTTTGTTTTTAAGTATACAGTATACTTTCAACTCTACTATCTACCATATCCTCTTACTGCCTTATTTTTATTTTAAATTTTCAGATAAAGAAAGTGATGCTTAAGAATGTTAGCCTTTACAAACTTGCCTCAGAATTCCAACCCTGGGAAGAAACCTGAACCCAGAACTCTTAAATGGATATCACATGAACATCCTTCTCTGCCCTTTGTACTGATTGAACCCTTTCTTTAATCCCCAATGGATGTTGGTCATCATGCCAGGGTCAGTTCTGATTCAGCCTACCCAATGGTCATCTTTCTTTTTCCATCATTGCAAACTTTGATGTGTTCTGGCAGTAGTTCTGGGCAAGATTACATAGGGAGAAGCATTCTGGTGATCCTTTGGAAGAGATTGTTCTACAAGAAAATAATGTGAGATGATATTCCCTTTCAGTCTTCTTCACTTGCTCCTGTTTTGTATACTCAGTTGAAAAATGTAATACTTGGAACTGGTAGATCCTGTGTTCTCTTAATAGAGATCTTTTGAGGATAAATGCCAACATGCAAGAGATAGTGGGAGAAATGAATGCAAAGATTTCAGATGTCTATGCCAGATCCTGTGATATGCTGCTCATATTTCATTATAGGAATGAAAGACAGTTATCCCCATTGCTGGGACTGCCTTAACACATAGTCTTCAACTGTAAGTCCTTTCAGGGGTTGGCTCAGCAGCACAGTTTCCCTATCAGTGACATGTCTTTTTGCTAGGGTGGCCAATATCTCATGACTGATAAGACTCAGGATCTCTAAAATCCCAGACTTTTTACCCCAACGGAAGACAGATCTGAAAGATCATTCAATCTTCAGACTGACTCATTGGGAGTCAGATGAAATTCTCATTGGGCCTTCGTAACAACTTGACTTCTCCCTCGGTCCAATGTTGCCTCTTACCTTTCCCTTCCATAGTGTTGATACCCAAAGCACTCTGCAGTATACCTTTCACAGGTTTCAATCTTAGAATCTGTTTATCAGGGAACCCAACCTGCAACAATCCCTGATGGCTGTTTTGGGCTGCTGAATTTACCATGAATTACCTATATCTAGATATTTTGCTTAGCTACCAAAAGCATATCTTGTTTTAAAAATTAGTTACCATGGATCACAATATTTTACATACTGTTTATTTATCCTTCTTTTTGACCAGACTGTGAAGGTTTCAAAAGTGTTCACCATGCTTTACTTATCACTGTGTTGCCTTCCAGGTTTATAGCAGTGAATTAAATCGAATGAATGTGTGTTAAATGAATGAATATAACCTATACTTACTTCAATGACTGATACTCATGGCCATGTTCTAGACACTGAACAATTTCTACAGACCTAAGCTTTGTACATAGTGAATTTTCTAAATCATGTGTTTTAGGAAAAGTGCTAAGCAAACTGAAAAGGATCACATGCCATATCTAATTTTTTCAAACAGTAGGATTAGTTCCCAACTGAAAGTCAACACTTAGATTCTTACAAGGAATTCTACTGTTATAGCATGATATATTTCAAAACATTGGGCCCCAATGAAAGGTACATCTACACTGAGCTCCATTGTCTAGAACCTAGTTCCCTGAGAACAAAGTTGATGAATTTATTTTTCTCTATGCAGCCACAGAGGTAAAACAAAACAAAACACTCAGAAAAAATAAAATAAAATAAAATATGATATGATTGTGTACCTTGAAAACCCAAGAGAATCTGTCAAAATCCTCCTTACACTGATAAAGGCCTTTGGCAAAGTCTCAGGATACAAAATAAATGTACAAAAGACAATCGTATTTCTCTACACCAATAATAAACAGAAACCCAAATAAAAAACACAATTCCATTCACAATAGCCACAAAAAAATGAAATATCTTGGCATCTTCCTAACTAGAGACGTGAAAGACTTTTACAATGAAAATTACAAAACACTGCTCAAAGAAATCAAAGATGACACAAACAAGTGGAAAAATATCCCATGCTCATGGATTGGAAGAACCAACATTGTGAAGATATCCATCTTACCTAAGACAATCTACAAATTCAATGCAATACCCATCAAATTACCAGCAACATTCTTCTCAGACCTAGAAAAGACGACACAGGAATTCATATGGAAACACAAACGTCCAAGGATAGCCAGAACAATCCTCAGCAAAAAAAAACAAAGCAGGTGGTATCACATCACCAGACTTCAAACTTTACTATAAAGCTACAAAACGGCTTGGTATTGGTATAGGAACAGGCATATAGATCAATGGAATAGAATTGAGATTCCAGAAGCAAAACCTCAATTTCTCAACCAACTCATCTTTGACAAGGCCTCCACCACCTACCACTGGGGAGAAGAGAACCTATTCAGTAAATGGTGCTGGGAAAACTGGCTGACCACATGCAGAAGACTGAAACAGGACCCCTATCTATCCCCATGCACAAAGGTTAACTCCAAATGGATCAGAGACCTAAATGTAAAACCTCAAACCATAAGAACCTTAGAAAATGAAGGAAATACCGTTACGGATATCGGAACTGGCATCCAATTCCTGAACAAAACCCGAAACCCACAGGTCATAAGAAAGAAGATAGACAAGTGGGACCTTATTAAACTGACAAGCTTCTGCAAGGCCAAAGAAACCATCAAGAGAGCAGGGAGATAGCCTACAGACTGGGAAAAAGTATTTGCCAACACCAGGTCTGACAAAGGCTTAACATCCTGGATCTGCAAGGAACTAAAACATGCTGAAAAGAAAAAAACAAACAACCCCATTATAAAATGGGCAAAAGAAAAAACCAAACAACCCCATTTTAAAATGGGCAAAAGATATGAACAGACACTTCACAAACACATGGAGCAGCCAACAAACACATGAAGAAATGTTCAACCTCACTAATCATCAGGGAGATGCAAATCAAAACCACACTGAGATACCACCTAACTCCAATCAGAATGACAATTATCAATAACTCAAAAAATAACAGTTGCTGGAGAGGGTGTGTTGAAAAGGGAACACTTCTACACTGTTGGTGGGAGAGTAAACTAGTGCAACCTCTGTGGAAAACAGTGTGGTGATTCCGAAAAGCTCTAAATATCAACCTTCCATATGACCCCACAATCCCCCTACTGGGAATATACCCTGAAGAACTCAAATCACTCTATAAAAAAGACACCTGCACACGTATGTTTATAGAAACATTGTTCACAATAGCAAGAACCTGGAAACAACCATGCTGCCCATCAAAATAGGACTGGATTAAAAAAATATGGTACATATACATGATAGAATACTATGCAGCCATAAAAAAGAACAAAATCATGAATTTCACAGCAACCTGGATGGAACTAGAGTCTATAATACTGAGTGACCTCTCACAGAAACAAAGATCCGAGTATCACATGTTCTCACTCATATAATGGACCTTGAACATCCAATGTAATACTATAAGAAAATGATTGACAGTACTGGGAAACTATGGGCGGGGGAGGGAGATGGGATTAACAGTAGCAAATATCTGTCTGGGGATGGGGAAACACCTTTTATCAACAGGGTGCCTGAATGAAACGTAATTGTACACCTAACCCTTAACTGTACTCTACAAAATCATAATAAAAAATATTGATTATGAAAAAAAATAATAAAATAAAAGAAAATAAAATAAACAAAAAGCCCTAGGTCCAAATGCCACTTCTGCTCCTTTCTAGAGTATAATCTTGGGCATAGTGCGTAAATTTTTGAGACTCAGTTCTTTTATCCATAAAATGGACAAAATCGAGTATCCTAAGAATGCTTCTTAGTTTCTTATAAAGCTATGATTCAGGCATTTATTTCTAAGTTTTTGTGTGCTCTCTTTCTGATTAAGAATCCACCTGCTGTATTTGTTCTACAATATTTTAGCAGGGAGTCATTTTTTTCTCTCTTTATTATTACATTCTCTTGTTAGTTCATAAAACTATTTGTTTTGCCCACCTAGAAACTAAAGGCTAGGTTTCACATTTTGTTCTTCTTGTTAGAATATTTTCCTTCTTCTAGATATTCTCTTACATTTCTTCCATACTAGCTGTACTTTATAACTATGTTTTACTGGAAAAAAAAAAACAACCTCTTCTAGGAGGTAGGTAGAAAAGTACACTTGTATGTAAAATTTAATGTAGGCAATGCTAGCAATAGCTCTTCCATTTATTAATTATTTTCTATAAGCAAGGTGTTTTAGATACTTCCAAATTGTTAATCTTCAAAGGAACTGACAAGGTAAGGAATTCTGTTCATTTTACAGATGGAGAAAGTTAGGCTTGGAATAATTAAATAACATGCCCAAGACTACTCAGTTAAGTGCGTATTATAGCCAGGATTCAAAGTCACACCTCCATGAATCCTAATTGCATTGTTTCCTATACACTTTTTAATTTTCCTATACACTACAGAGCAAGCAGACAGGCAGACAGTGGTTTCTGAAGTTTCTGAAGACAAAGATAACTGTTTGCAATTCCTTGCCAAAAGGTAAACTAGAGATAACTATCTTTATAAGAATCAGGGCTTGCATGGAGCATAATTAACACAGTGTTACATTTTAGAAATTATTTAACATAAACTTAATAGAAGAAGAATATTTACTTTACATCCACTTTTTAAAAAAAGGAATTATTCATTTTGGTAACCTTCTTAAAAAATAATTAGTACATGAACATTACTTGATCATTTAAGCTTAAAAAAAACTGGAGATAACTAGATATTTAAAAATTTGCCTTGTTTTATTCTTTTAAAAGCATAAGAATTTTGGAGATCCAGAAATGCATAATTTTATTTTATTCAATTTATTAATAAAATAAAATGTCAGCTACATAGAAGACATTTTTTATATAAATAAAATGATCTACATGGTCATTATTATCATATAATGGTCACTTTCATTTCTTTTCCTTGCATTTTCTTTAAGCCGCTCAGTATGAGGTTCTGAAATCTTTGTATTTGAAGTATTTGTAAGAATAGCATACTGATGGGAACACAAGATCTTAATAAATATGATTTGATGAGAAGACACCAAAGTTCAGTTTTGCTCCTGAGAATACAATGTAACCAGCTTTATTTAATAAAGAATCATTCACACAGACTGAAGTCTCTACTTAGAGCTCATAATGGCGGAAGGAAATATTGAATATGAGAAGAAAGATATATTTTCCAATGAGATATTAAATAGATGAAATAGGGTGAAAGATCAGGGAGGTAGGAGATTTGAGAGGCAAAAGATGAAAGAAAATTGTTTCTAGCATGTGGAGAGATAAGAATATCATTGTGGGTTTGTTTTCTTTTCTTTCTTTCTTTTCTTTTTTTTTTTTTTGAGAACATCTTCCAACCAAAAAGGGACATTCTTCCACCAATATCCATAATGTGTGTGTATATATTTTATAATTTACTATTCAATGAACTGTATATGTGATGTAGATACAATTTCCGTCTTTTTACTGATGAGAAAACTAAAACAGAGAGAGAGATTCAGTGACTTGCATGAGAGTTCCAGAGCTGAGGCGGTGGCCATAGGCTTTGACTCACGACACTCTGGCTCCAGACTCCCTATTACAAAGCACATTTTTGTCCACCATTTACAAAATCATACCTGGAATTCTCGAATGTGGTAGAAAGTTAAACTGGTTTGTGGATATCTGCTAGAGGTTTTACATATATTATCTTTCTTATTCAAGTTCTGAGAAGCAGCTAGTATCATCCATGTTTGATATGTGAAAGTTATATCCAAAGAGATGAACTATTTTGTGCAAAGTCACAAAGACAGTAAATTTTGGAGCTGTAATTCAAACTCAGACTGTATTCGAAAACTTAAGGCTTAAACATGCTGCCTTTCCTTGAGTCTCTGATTACCCCTCATCTTTATGACACAGTGGCAAAAAATAAGAATGAGGAGGACTGTCAAGCACATTTATCTCTATAAGGAAAAAAGAAAGATGAGAATGTAAAAGGACAGTCAATTCAGCAGAACAACTAACCTCTTAGGACATACTATGGGCAGGGTACTGTACTTGGTGCTTTAGTAAGTGTCTTCTCACAGAGAAGTCCTAATCTGTCAGTCACCACAGATGAGTACACAATGACTTATAGAACTGAGGATGTGAATAAGAAGTGGTGCAAATACGGATGTGGTACAGGTGTCCTCAAAAGGAAGCCAATCTCATTTTTAAATATATAGGAAGTTCTAAAAAATGTATACACATTTGCAAGCATCATACTTAAAATATGTATATATTTTGGCATCCCATATATGTAAAACATATAATTTACATAAAAATTATGAATATAAATAAATGTTATATAAAACATTATATATATATATGATGAAAATATAACATATAAATTATATCTACAGCTTGTAAGCCCTGGCCCTGGGATTCTAACCCATCATGACTCCAGAGATAGAGATAAAGACTTTCATCTATTATGTATATTCCAGAATTTTATTCTGGGCTAGAGACAATATCCAAAACCAATATCATGGGTTGAAAGAGATCTAACTAATATCTACAGAAGATCACAGTTAGAATCAGAAAGCTAAGCTTATTAATTCCTTCATTCATTTATTCAGTAAACATGTACTGAATTATTTCTATGTGCCAAATATTGTTCCAGCAGTTAGGGTTATTATGGTAAACCTGAAGTCTTATTCGGTTTAAACTAAAGTGGGAGATTGTAAATAGATAATATATGAGGCAGTGGTAAATGTTTTGGAGAAAAATAAGGTAAATATCATATTTATGTGAAATGGGGAAGGGGAGCCTTGTTAAGAAAGACTTTAAGAGGCAATGATACTTGGGGAAACCCCTGAAGGGAGACATCTGCCATTAGAAGTCTCACAATTAGGAGTAGACTGTGTGGGTAATGCAGCAAGAATGAGGTAGCAAGATAAGTGATGGAGAGGGGTAGGGGAAAGGATGCATAGATGGACAGGGGCTGATTGTGACAGAGGAGTTTGGAATTCATATTTAGCTTGAGTCATTGGAGCATTTTGAGTAGGATTGTAACATAATCTGAGTTAAGTTTTAAAAACTTTACTTTGACTAAGCAGGGACTCCAGTCAGGAGGCTGTTGTAGCTGCCTAGGTCAAAGTAGATGGGTGACATGGACTAGGGTGATAGCCAGTGAAATGAAGAGAAGAAAAGTTTGAAAAACAGAACATCCTTGAGATTAAAAAACTTATGCTGGAAAAATTCTTAACAAATTCTCTACCTCGATTGAAACGACATAGAAAACAAAATCATAATTAGAGACCCCATCAAAGCTCACCATGATTGATTACCTTGATTGGATCTGAACACTTGTGACCAGAACACTATTTCTTGAAGTCAAACTTGATGAGCCAAGAGATAATCAAGAGCGTGGCTTTGTGGGCATAGAATTTGAATAAGGGAGCTAGATAAATGGAATGCTGAATAGCATCAGGGAATATAGCTAGGTTCAGCATTCTCAGTAAAGTTGGTCTCGCTGAAGGGGTCAGAAATACATGCAACTCACTGGTCATACTTCTGCACCTCTTCCTCCAAACTAGGAATTATTTCACCTTTCAGATGGGCGAGTCTGCTACCTGAACCCTCAGATTCCTTCTCCCCAGTCACTGTTCAGACCATCCTTAGAAGATTTGCTTCCAAAATATTTCTTTTGCTGTATTCCCAGGGTTGGCAGACTCCCATTTTTATTGTTAATTTATTATCATATAATTGTGTAGTGAGGTCTAAAATTTATCCATTATTACCAAGGTATGCAAAAGAATGTAGCCATTTCCCTATAAATGATCATTTTTTCTTTAAATGATCAAAGCATTTTTTCCTTTTTTCTATAAATTATCCTTTTCCCAATAAATAATCAAAGTATTTCCATAAGCCTTTATTCCCATAAACCTTTATTCCCAGAGGTGGAGGGTGTCAAAGGTGGGATTAGCAATTACCACTTTACTCTTTAAGACATTTTGGATTATTTCACTTATCTCTATTTTTGGAGAAGTTGTGTCTTAGCTCTTACAGGCTGCTACATCAAAATGCCTTAGACTGGGTAATTTATAAGCAACAGAAATTTATTGCTCACAGTTCAGGAAGGTTGAGAAATCAAGATCAGGATACCAGTAGATTTGGTGTCTGATAAGAGACTATTTCTCATAGATGGTGTCTTCTTACATTGACCTCAAATGACAGAATAAGGGAACAAGCTCACTCAAGCCTCTTTAATAATGGCACTAAGTCCATTTTTGATGGCAGAGCCCTCAAGACCTAATCACCTCCCAAAGACTCCATTTCAGGTTTTAACATATACATTTTGTGGGAACACAAACATTCAGACTATAACAGACTGCATGATCAAACTCCAGGTTCAAACACTGAAATGGGGCTGTTTCTTCCCTTCTAAAGTGTATCTCCTCCTCATTCTCCTAAACATGACATCTTGGTGCAGAAAAAAGCTCATGCAACTTCATGGCAGCAGGAAGAGGAGTTGTAGCTCGTGTCCTGTGTCTTCACCAGTTTTTAGCAAGTGTGTTAGCTTGGTCTCTTTGCACTTTTTTACAGATTTACATTTTTAAAGAATGTGTATATATATGTTTTTATTTTAAGCATGTCATTGGCATCTACTTCTAAAATCTGTGCTAGATAATGGTCTCTTGTCTTGAGACATCCCATACTGAATAGTTTTCTTATTCTGGCAACAGACCTTTGGGATTCCACCATCTTTTCAACACCTGTGAGCTACCTCAGGTCACTTGTGAACACTTGGGTCATCTGCATTCTACACCAAATCTATCTTTATAAATGCATCTCTCCTTGCTGCTCTCCACCTCATGAGCCATACTAATGCAGCAAGGAAAAGTTGCTGCTGCAGCCTGCATCTACTTCTGTTCTCCCTTAGCCTCTCTGGGCACCTCTGCTACCGTCTCACTCCAGCCTCTCCTTTGGCCAGGACTCTTTGAGAAAGGCAGACAGTAACCTTAACTTGACTGAATCCCTTTCATATCTTTCTCCTTTTGGCATTATACCTAGAACCGAAAGGTTTTTCTTTCTCTCCTTTCTCCTAGATTCCATTCTTTCTCTCTTGTGGCCCCAGACCTCACCTTTCTTAGGAGATTTATGAAAAGTCTACTTATTAATAAAGGTAAAATACGAAAAGATACTCTTTAGATATTATACCCTGTAATCAGGCCAGCCAAGGAGCCAAGGTAGTGCTCATTGTTTACTTCTTCTCTGACATTTTACATGTGGTTGATTATAGAATTTTTCTCCCAGGCAGCAATCTCCCTTTTCTCAAAACTTTTAGGGAATATACACAGTAGTTCCTAAGGATCTTTAAAAAACATACAAACAGAACACTATAGGAATATGAAAAAAGGGCATAATTCATATTTTAGAAGAATATGTGTGCTCGACACTGCTAGAAGATTCACATATATTTTCAATATTAATAGTTACAAGAACAAAATGCAATCCCTCCAAAATAAATCTGGAAATGGAGGCTGCCAAAGCATCATATCAACATAGTTATTAGCTTACTGATACTAAACAGATACTCCAAACCCCAAAAGTCTATTCATCTCTACATTTCTTTTCATTTTTTATTTTAAATGTGGGGTAAAATTCAGGGTTAGGTATACAAATGTTCATTATGCAGGAAGGCTTGTTGATGAGGTTTTCCCCCTTCCCAGGCAGATTCCCACTACTGCCAATCCCGGCCCACCCCCACCCCTGGCAGTTTCCCTCTACTGCCAATCCTTTTCTTATAGTATTATGATAATTGTTCAAGGTCTGCTTATGAGTGAGAACATGTGTACTCAGTTCTTTGTTTCTGTGATAGATCACTCAGTATTATAGCCTCTAAGTCCATCTAAGTTGCTGTGAAGTTCATAATTTTGTCCTTCTTTATGACTGTGTAATATTCCATCATGTATATGCACCACATTTAAAAAAATCCAGTCCTCTTTCGATGGGCAGTGTGGTCAGTTCCATGTTTTTGCTATTGTGAACAATACCACAATAAACATATGTGTGCTGGTGTCTTTTTCATAGAGTGATTTGAGTTCCTCCAGGTATATTCCCAGTAGGGTGATTGCAAGGTGGTATGGAAGGTCGATTTTTAGATCTTTCAAGAATCACCCAACTGTTTTCCACAGAGGCTGTATTAGTTTACACTCCCACCAACAGTGTAGAAGTGTTCCCTTTTCCCCACATCCTCTCCAGCATCTGTTGTTTTTCGAGTTATTGATGATGGTCATCCTGATTGGATTTAGGTGGTATCTCAGTGTAGTTTTGATTTACATTTTTTTGATGACTAGTGCATCTCTACATTACGTATCCCCTATTTTGATGAGTGTCACTAAAATCCAAACAAATTCTAGATTCAAAAGGATTTAAATCACACTATACCATTTTCTTTTCCTAATTCTCTTTGTTTTTTATTTTGTTTTGTTTGAGTTGGAGTCTCACTCTTGTCGCCCAGGCTGGAGTGCTGTGGCATGCTCACAGCCACCGCAGCCTCAACCTACTGGACTGAGACAATCCTTCCACCTCAGCCTTCAAAGTAGCTGGAACTACAGATGCACACCACCATGCCCAGCTAGTTTTTGTGATTTATTGTAGAGAATGGGTCTCGCCTAGTTGCACAGGCTGGTCTCGAATCCCCAGGCTCAGGCAATTCTTTTACCTCCCAAAGTGCCGGAATTACAGGCTGAGCCACTGTGCCTGACCTGCTCATTCTCTTATCTAACCAAATAAAAAGTTTAAAAATCTCTGATACCTGAATTTTTTTTTCATTTTCTTTTTAAAAAATTTTATTTATTTTATTTTAAATATGTGGGGTACAATTCAGGATTAGTGGTCATCAGGTATCCTTATTGATGTTGTATTCTCCTCCCTACCCCCACATCCTATTTTCTTAATCTATTATTTGACTAACTTGCCTCATACATTTATCACCACTCATTTCCACAGTGCAATGGAATCCTAATTGGACTGTTTCATTTTTATGCTCAATGTATTATTTCTAAAATATAGGTTTGGTCACATCATTTCTTCACTTACAATCTTTTAGTGGCTCTCTACTCTCTTAATAATGTCCACTTATCTACCAAAATGAATTCAAGAGCAACAGTTCTCTCTTTGTGTCACCACCAGTGTCCTCACATGTTGCCTCAGTTAAGGTCACTCATCTCTGTGTGGTTTTGATTTGCATTTCTCTGATGATTAGTGAGGCTAAACACTTTTTCATGTATTTGTTGGCTGCTTTTGTATGTCTTCTTTTGAGAAGTGTCTACTCATGTATTCATGTCCTCTCCCCATTTTTTGATAGGGCTGTTTGTTGTTTTCCTTTCAGCTCTTTTGAGTTTCTTGTAGATCCTGGATGTCTTTTTTTTTTTTGTGAGTAGGAGTCTCACTCTGTCACCCAGGTTAGAGTTCAGTGGCACACTCACAGCCTCTGCAGTCTCGACCTGCTGGGCTCAGCTGAACCTTCAGCCTCAGCCTTCCAAGTAGCTGGAACTACAGGTGCACAACACCATGCCCAGCAATTTTTTTGATTTATTGTAGAGACAAGGTCTCACCAAGTTTCTCTGGCTGGATTCAAACCCCTGGGCTCAGGCAATCCTCTCACCTTATCTTCCCAAAGTGCTGGGATTACAGGCTTGAGACACCACACGTGGTCTGGATGTCAGATACATAAATAGCAAATATTTTTCCCCATTCTGTGAATTGTCTCTCCACTATCTTGGTGGTTTCTTTTGCTATGCAAAACTTTTCAGGGTGATGAGGTCCCACTTATCTGTCTTATCTTTTATGGCACATGCTTTTGGGGGTTTGATCAATAATTGATTGCCTATTCCACTATGCATAAGAGTGTCTCCTGCATTTTCTTCTAAGATTCTTATAGCTTGAGCTTTTACACTTAGAACTTTGATTCATTTAGCATTGATTCTTGTATGTGGTGATAGGTAGGGGTCCTGTTTCATTTTTCTGCATGTGGTCAGCTAGTTTTCTCAGCACTATTTGCTAAATAAGATCTCCTCTCCCCAGTGGTTGTTTCTGATTGCTTTGTCAAAGATGAATTGGTTGAGAGATACCATCTTACCCCAGTAAGGATGGCCATCATTAGTAAATCAAAAAACTATAGATGCTGGTGTGGGTGCAGAGAAAATGTGATGTTTCTACATTGTTGGTGGGAGTGCAAACTAATTTAGCCTCTATGGAAAATATTGTGATGATATCTAAAGAAACTAGAAATTGACCTTTCATACAATCCAGCAATCCCCCTCCTGGGAATTTACCCAGAAACACAAATCATTCTACAAAACAGACACCTGTACATCATGTTTATTGCCGTACTATTCATAATAGCAAAGACAAGGAACCAACCCTTATGCCCATTAAAAGTAGACTGAATAAAGAAAATGTGATATTTATACATGATGAAATATTACATATCCATAAAGAAGGACAAAATTATGGACTTCTTAGCAAATTGGATGGAATTGGAGATAATCATTCTTAGCATTCATATCACACGTTCTCACTCATAAGTGGGACCTGGACATTAACCACAATAACTCAAGGGAGAAATTGGCAGTCACGGGACACTGCTAAGGGAGGGGTTGCATATAGAACACAAAGAACAACCGATTCTAAATCAGGGGAAGTGAGGACCAGTTGGAGGCCCAAACTTCACCTGCACACACCTTACATATATACCTAATCTAATCCTGACTTGTACCCACAACTTTATAATAAAATAAAGTAAAAAAAAAAATCTGTTATGTTTGTAGATTGTAGAAGGAAATAAACTTAGAATATACTTTTTAAAAATTACTCATCTTCCTTTGTGCTTCTACAAAACCATATACCACAGGATACCTTCTTTCTTCTGTATGTGTAGTTATCCAGTGATATTTGTGTTTGTATGTCTTGTGTCAAGAAAACTCTCTGGTTTTTATTAGACACCCAATAAATATTCAAAACACATGTTTAAAGAGAGAGAAGGAGAAAGAGAAAAGGGAAAATGACATAGAACACAAAAAGGAAATGAGAGCAACTGGCCAGAATCAGATCAGAGCTAGAAGGGACTCCTCATTGTGCAGAAAGGTGAGAGAAAGAGGTCCCAACAGTCCACATTCTAACTACAGGTGTCTGCAATGTTAGCTATAGGAAAGCCTTTCACAGTCCATAAGCCTAGTATAGGGAGATTCCTAGAGTTCATGTGACTATGTTGTGTTAACATATTGTCTCAGAAAAGAAACTCATGCTGAGTCCCCACCCACATCTGGGTCCCAAGATGCTGTGGTATGGTGTCATTTTGAGAGCCAAGCCAGTGCCAGAGTTTATCCTGCATTAGACCCAATAACCCCTGCATTTCCAAATCCCTAGAGTTTCACTGTGATCCCCCATATCTACTTCAGAGGTCTGAAACACTTAGATACTACCTTCAACTAGTGAAGAGGTTACATTCTAGGTAGCACCTGAACCCAGAAAACACTTTATAACTGCTGACACTTGTGTGTGTCACCTGGAGGCCTGAGGACCAGTTTACCCAGGCTATCACTACCAGAGTTCTCACATGTTGCCTCAGGGATCAAATACAAGTCCCATCAAAGTCCACCACAACCACAGCCAGTTCCCATGCATGGCACACAGTGGCCTGAGAACTGATACACCTGGTAGTCCAATCCCCAGCAAAGCCTCACCACAGCCTCCACAAACAACTATGACCAAAGCCACCGAGAAATGTATGCATATCACTAACACTAATTATAGCTGAATAAATCATATATAGACACCAGTATGACATAGCCAGAAACAAAGCCAAAGTACTCCATTCAACTGACATTACAAATGCATAAGAGGAAATAGTCTTTCCATGAAAGCTACCCTGTAAAACTGGAAGAAGTAGCTGTTACAAAGATGTGAAGATATCAATGTAAGGAAACAAGAAACATAAAAACACAGGGAAACATGACAGCTCTAAAAAAACACAATAATTCTCCAGTATAAGACACCAAAGGGAAAAAATATCTATAACATGCTTAAAAAGGAACTCAAATATTTCAGGGAAACTCAGCAAGGTACAAGATAAACCATACAAATAAATCAGGAAAATAATTCATTATATGAATTATAATTCAACAAAGAGATAGATATTATTAAAAAGAAGAAAATAGAAATTCTGCAACTGAAAAATTCAATAAATGATTAGACATAATCAAGAGATTCTACAATAGATTACATAGAACAGAAGAAAAAAATCTGCATTCAAGATAGGTCCTTTGTAATAACTCAGTCATAGAGAAAAAAAGAATGAAAAAGAATTAAGAAAGCTTACATGGCATTTGGGGTTCCAGAAGAAGAAGAAGAAATGGAAAAAGGTATAGAAAACCTATTTAATACAAGAATAATTGAAGTCATTTAAAGTCTTGGAAGTGATATAAGTTTCCAGATTCATGAATTTCCAGATAAATTTCACCTGAAAAATTCTCTCAAGGCACATTATATTTAGACTGTCAAAAGACAAAGAGACAATTCCAAAACAACAAGGAAAAAAAGCTTCAAGTCACATTAAGTTAATCCCTATCAGACTAACAGCAGATTTCTTCAAAGAAACTTCCTAGGCCAGGAAAGAATGGGATAATAAATTCAAAGTGCTGAAAGTTTAAAATAAAATAAGATAAAATAAAAATTTAAAAAACCCTGCTAGTAAAGAATACTATATCAGCCAGGCTCGGTGGCTCAGCCTGTAATCCCGCGCCTTTGAGAGGCTGAGGTGAGTGGATTGCCTGAGCACACGGGTTCGAGACCTGCCTGGGCAACTTGGTGAGACCTTGTCTCTACAATACATCAAAATGAGCCAAGTGTGGTAGCGCGTGCCTGTAGTTCCAGCTACTTGGAAGGCTGAGGTGGAAGGATCGCCTGAGCCCAGCAGGTCGAGGCTGCGGTGGACGGGAGCGGCCACTGCACTCCAGTCTGGGTGACAGAGTGAGACTCCAACTGAAAAAAAAAAAAAAGAATACTATATCCATAAAAATGTTCTTTAGGAATGAAGGAGAAATTGTCTTTCCAGACAAGCAAAAACTGAGGAAATTCAACAACACTGGATCAGCCCTACATGAAATGTTTAAGGGAGTCCTACATCTGAAAGTGAAAGAATAATATTTACGATTATGAAAAACTCACCAATAGAGTAAATACACAAAAGAGATAAAGAATCAAATGTTAGCATTACAGAAAATGACCAAATCCCAAAGATTAAAAAAAGAGAGGAAGAAGGAAACAAATGATATCAGAACAATCCAAAACCAATTGGCAAAATCATTGGACTAAGCCCTCACTTATCAACCAGAACTTTAAATGTAAATTGTTTGAAATCCCCAATTAAAATATATAGACAGGTTGAATGGAGAATTCCCAGACCTAACTGTATGCTACCCACAAAAAAACTCAATTTATGTGTAAAGACACACATAGACCATTCGTGATGAAATAGAAAAAAGACATTTTGTGCAAATGGAAACAAAAAGCATGCAGGACATTTTGTCCAAATGGAAACAAAAAGCATGCAGCTATACTTCTATAAGAAAAAAAATGGAGTTTAAGCAAATTAATAAATAAAAATAAACATTAAAATATGCAAAGAAGATCATTATATAATGATAGAGGAATTAATTTACCAAGGGAATATAACAATTGGAAATATGCATGCACTTAGCACTGGGACACCTAGATATATAACAGAAATATTAGAGCTAAATAGAGAGATAGACTCCAATATAACAATAATAGCTGGGGACTTCAACACCCAAATTTTAGCATTGGACAGATACAGACAGAAAATCTACAATGACACATTGGACCTAAACTTCATTAAAGACCAAATAAATCTAACAGACATTTACAGAACATTTACAGAACATCTCATCCAACAACTTCAGAATACACATTTTTCTCAATAGCACATAAAATTTACTGAGGATAGACCATATGTTAGGCCACCAAAGATATCTCAACAGTTGTTTAAAAATCAAAATCATAGCTACATCTTCTTAGACCAAAATTAAATAAAACTAAAAAATCAATAACAAGAGATGCTCTGGAAACTATACAAATAAATACAAATTAAATACTTTTTTCTAAATAACCATTGAGTCAATGAAGAAATTAAGAAGAAAATTGAAATATTTATTGAAATAAAGAAAATTTAAACACAACATACCAAGACTGATGGGTTACAACAAAAGCATGACTAAGAGGAAAGTTCATAACAATAAATACTTACATCTTAAAAGTAGAAAGATTGTAAATATAGACCCTAGTAATATACCACATGGAACTAGAGAAGCAATCACAAATCAAACCCAAAATTAGTAGAAGAAAAGAAAAAGTAAAAATCAGAGCACAATTAATACAAAATAGAGACAAAAAATACAAAAAAATGAAAAAAAGTTGACTTTGAAAAGGATAAACAAAATCAACAAAGAGCTAGATAGACTAAGAAGACCAGAGTTAAGACCTAAATAAAAATATCAGAAATGAAAAGGAGACATTACAATGAATACCAGAGAAATAAAAAGGATAGTTAGAAACTATTATGAACAACTATATTCTAACAAATTAGGGAACCTAGAGGAAATTAATAAATTCTTAGACAAAAATAACCTCCCAAGATTGAACTTGAGAAAAATGGAAAATCTAAACAGACCTGTGACAAGTAACAAGATTGAATCCTCAATAAAAATATTTCCAAGCAATAGAAGTTCAAGATTAGCTGGCTTTACAGCTGAAGTCTTTGGAACTTATAAAGAAGAACACCAATTCTTCTCAAACTATGTCAAAAATGAACAATAAGAGAATTTCTCCTAACTCATTCTATGAGGTTTTACTCTGATAGCAAAAACAGGCAAGGACACAAGAAAAGAAACCTAAAGACCGATGTCCCTGATGAAAATAGACTTGAATATTCTCAGCAAAATACGAGCAAACTGGATCCCATAACACATCAAAAGACAAAACATCACGATCAAGTGAGATTTATCCCAGGATGCAGATAGTTTAACATATACAAATCAATAAATGCGATATATCACATCAACAGAATGAGGTACAAAAATGTGCATATGAATGGATGCAGAAAGAGTATTGGTTAAAATTCAACATTCATGAAAAATAAAAAACCTCGGAACAAATTTTTATATGAAGAACATATAACAACACAATAAAAGTCACACAGGACATACCCACAGTTAATGTCATACAGGACAAACCACAGTTAATATCATACCGAATGAAGAGAAGCTGAAAGCCTTTTCTCTAAGAACTAGAAAAGAAATGGATGTCCACTTTCACCATTCTTATTAAACATAATATTGGAAGCTCTAGCCAGAGTAATTATGCAAGATAAAGAAATAGAAGACTTCCAAACTGAAAAAGAGAAAGTAAATGTTTTTGTAGATTACATGCTTTTACATGTAGAAAAACCTAAAGATTCACCACACATTCTTAGAACTGATAAACAAATTTAGTAAAGATTTAGGATATAAAATCAGCATACAAAAATCAGTAACATTTCATCAAAAACAAATTAGCTGGAAAAAAAGAAAGAAAGTAGTCCCATTTACAATCGCCAAAAAAGATAAAATATCTAGGAATACATTTGACCAAAGAGCTAAAAGAACTTCATAGTGACAACTGTAAAAAACTGATGAAAAAAACTGAATAAGACACAAAAAAATGGAAAAAAAATTCATACTCATGTATTGGATGAATTAATATTGCTAACATGACCATGATACAAAAAGAAATCTAGAGATTCAATACAACTTCTACCAAAATATCAATGGCATTCTTCAAATAAGCAGAGAAAAAATTATAAAATTGCTATTGAACTATAAAAGTTTCAAAATAGCCAAAGCAATCTTTATTAAAAAGAACAAAGCTAGATGCATCACATTTTCTGACTTCAAAAATACTACAAAGGTCTAGTAACCAAAACAGCACATTACTGCCATAAAAAACAGATAGTAAATCAAAGGAACAGAATGGAGACCCCAGAAATAAATCCATGTATTTATAGATAAGCGATTTTCAACTAAGATGCCAAGAACGTAGACTGGGGAATAGAAGCCTTCTTCAGTAAATGGTGCTAGAAAAACTGGACAACAATATACAAAATGAAACCAGACCCTTATATTTCACCATATATAAAATCAACTTAAAACGGATTAAAGACTTAAACATAAGACCCCAAACTATAAAACTGCTAGAAGAAAACACGGGGCACAAATTTGAGGACATTGATCCAGGCAAAGCTTTTAAGAAGAACAATTTGAAAGCATATACATATATGCTTTCATATATATATCAATATATATAAATAATATTAATAATTCAATTAAAATAGAAAAAGATCTGAATAGAAAGTTATCAAAAGAAGACATACAAATGGCCAACAAGCACATGAAAAACTACTTATTACCACTAATTTTCAGAGGAATGCAAATCAAAACTATGAGTTATCATCTCATCCCAGTTAGAACGGCTATCATCAAAAAGACAAAAATAACAAATGGTTTTGAGGATGTGAAGAAATTAAACTCATAAACTATGTGTGGGAATGTAAATTAGTACAACTATATGGAAAATAGTACAGAGGTTTCTCAAAAAGCTAAAAACAGGAGTAACATATGATGGAGCAGTATCACTACTGGGTATGTATCCAAAGGAAAATAAATCACTGTATTGAAGTGATACTTGCACCCCATGTTTATTGCAGCACTATTCACAATAGCCAAGTTATAAAATAAACCTAAATGTTCATCAACAGATAAATGGATAAACAAAATGTAGTATAAATGTATACAATAGATTAGTATTCAGCCACAAAAATAATGAAATTCTGTCATCTGAGGAAACATAGGTAAGCCTAGAGGACATTATGTTAAGTAAAATGAGTCAGACATGGAAAGATCAATATTACATGTTCTCACTCAGACTAGGAATTTTTAAAAAATGAGCTCATAGAAATAGAGCAAAGCATTGTGATTATTAGAAACTGGGAAGGGTGTGGGGAAGAGAGAATAGGGAGAGGTTGGTTAACCAATACAAAGTTACAACTAGATGGGAGAAATAAAGTTTAGTTTTCTGTAGCACTGTAGGGTGAATACGGTTAAAAATAATTTAGTGTATACTTCCACAAAGCTAGAAGAAAGAATTTTGAATGTTCACAACACAAATAAATTATAAATGTTCAAAGTGATAGATATGTTAATTACTCTTATTTGATTATTCACATATTATATAAATATATCAAAATATCATTCTGTATTCCATAAATACATACGTTTATTTTGCATTAACTAAAACATTTAAAAAGAAAAAATAAAGTAATGAAAAAGTAGAAAGAAATGGAGGGAGAATTAACAGAAATGGAGAATGAGATAAAGGAAAACAGAGATGAAGGAAAGTAGAGAAAAAGGAAAAACAGGAACACTATAAGATTATTAGTCATTATGTTAATGTCAGGATTACTACATTCACATTTTAGATGCTGAAGCATTTGTTCTAAGAGTAAGATGAAGACAAACGTGAACTCTACAAAGTACATTTGGAAAATTATCACACCCAATATTCCCAGCTGACTTCTCTCTTTTTCCCACTTAACCAAGCCTTGCTGGGCATTCTCTGCACAAAACATAGTGAGAGTCAGTTGAAGTAAATGTATTGTGTTCCATCACTGATATTTTCAAGAGAGATGAGTTAAAATACCTGCTATCCACATTCAAGGACAGTCATCAGCCTTGGCAACTTCCAGAAGGCCATCCCAGATTGTGATCTGGGTGTTTGGCACACTCTGATAAGAAGCTCCCTGCCTAACTCTTGGATTTATGGGCCAGGAGATGCAAGCAAAGAATAATTCCAGGTCTAGGCACAACCTGACAGGATCTTCTAAGCTCAGAAGCTATGGTGTCCTGTGACTAGAACGTTAAATAACATATTTGAACAAAGAAAGATAAGGTTTATTTGATTCATGAAAATAAAATATTATTTGTGATACTGGAACTGCTTTTGTGCCTTATCTGCCTGTTTCTTCTGCTATCCTTTCTTCTTCCCAATAACTATTCCTGGAGTTCATTTAAATGGAATAATAATAATAAGGAGACAGTGTTAACAATACCAATAACACAGCCAGTAACAGGTAGCACATCTGTACTGGTCAAGTACTAAATATATGAAACAGAAGAGTGAATGTGAGTCTCAAAATGTTTTTAAGGTAAGTATCATTGTGTCCATTTTATAGAAGATGCAAATTTGAAGGTGAAGTAACTTGGGCAAGTTTACATCGTTAGTAATAGACTTGGGTTGAGCCCCTCAACGGCTTTCCATTGCCCTAGACTAAGTTTCCAACTCCCTTTATCATTTTTCATGAATGGGCCTGTGGACCTTGCTTATCTCTTTTCCTTCCTTGCACACTGTGCTCTGATTATACCAGTCAGCAGCATTTGATTTTTCATTCACATCTTGCTCATAAGTGCCTTGGGTCATTTGTTCTGGCCGGACACTTTGCCTAAAATATCTATACTCAAACGTTTACATGGTTGACTCCTTCTCCTCTTCAGAATTCCTCTCAAACATTCCCTCCTTGGAACGGTCTTTCTGGGCACTCATTCCAAAATAGTTAATGTCACTCTGCCACATACCTTTCCCAATTCAAATGACAGATAATGCCATTGGCTCCGAGATTTGAAACCATATGTTATTTTATTTATTTATTTATTTATTTATTTTGAGTTGGAGTCTCACTCTGTCGCCCAGACCGGAGTGCAGTGGCCACTCCCAGCCACTGTAGCCTCGACCTGTTGGGCTCCGGCAATCCTTCTGCCTCAGCCTTCCCAGTAGCCGGAATTACAGACATGCGCTACCACACCCAGCTGATTTTTGATTTATTGTAGAGAAGAGGTCTCGCTAAGTTGCCCAGGCGGGTCTCGAACCCTGGGGCTCAGGCAATCCACTCACCTCAGCCTCCCAGAGCACGGGATTACAGGCTGAGCCACCGAGCCCAGCTGAAACCATATTTTAAAACATGCACTATGTCATGAGTTTTATATAATCACTTGGAAAGTAGAGGGGATAGACATTATCTTCATTTTATTGATGAGAAAGTGAGGCTGAGAGGGAGGCCTTGGCAATAGATCCACTGCTATGGCCCCAACACCATACGGGGCACTTCCACATCATTACCACTCACACTTGTTATGTCAACCACAGACTCAAACCTAAGTTTTTAATTTCAAGTCCAACAGTTATTTCATCCTATATTCTTCTAAAAATCGTAATGTACATAATAGTTATATAAAACTTTAGGCTTTTCAAAATATTAAACATCTTAGTTGGCATATATATAACCAGTAAATGAAGAAAACTTGGTGAATATATGTACATGCAGTGTAGATAAATCAAAGGTTAGGTTGAGAGTGACACAACAACAAAAAGGGAGAGAAAGAGAAAATGTCCAATTTATTTGTGTTGTCTTGTTAGTTTCTCAGAAAGTGCTTCACTGACTTGATTTTAATTAAGCTTTCCTTAAGACTAAGAGTTCTGGGAGTCTAAGCGAGTGTGGGTGCCAGGTGGGAATATGTCAAGCACTCCCAGATCTAATTTTTAAAAATTCTTCTTCCTAGCAAACATCCATTACACAGATTCTGTTGACAAATGACTTGTATCCAGCTGAGGAGTATTGGTTGTACATTTGTGTTTGGTGGTGACAGAATAGTCTCTGCTACTAGGAATATTAAATCATCATTTGGCCCAGGGTTGAGGAGGCAGTGTTGAGAAAGGAAAGAACTGGACTGAGAGTTTGTAGACTAATTTAGCTACTAACAACCTGGATAGGTATACTAGTTCACTTTTCTGAATTTCATTTTTTGTCAGTTGTCTAAGTAGTAGTTCTATGGACAAAGACTCCTTCAGGGATTACAAGTCTATGTTTTCTGTTTTTATTTAAAAGATATGAAAAGCTTTAGTCATCTCTTTAAACAAAGCAAAATAAAAGTAATATTTGTAGTGATTGCACAAAATAAAAGTAATATTTGTAGTGATTGCACCATTTCTCCTGTCTGATATCATTCCACCCTTATTTGACTAATTTCTACTCATCTCTTAAGAATTACCTCAGATACTCTTTCACTTAGAAAGCATCTAGGACTACCTCAGGCTGTCCTAGATGGTCCCTTCTTTGTATCACAGTATTCTCTTTATGGTCCACCTTAAATTGTCATTGAGGTCACAAACTGTGTATTTGGTTATTACTTTAATGCTAGTACATCATATAGCATCATCTACAGAGTAGATGGACAATAAGCATTGTGAATAGATAAATAACAGGAAAGAATAGAAATAATATTTTATATTTACGTAACACTTTAAATTTCACACATTTTAAAATAAAATGTTTGTATATTTATTTGTTTTGGTTTCTTTTACTGAAAAAGAAATGGAGCGTCAGAGATATTGTTAGTCACCCAAGATCATATTCCAGACAGCAAAACCTGTTGGCAATTCCATGCAGCTAAGGTGGGATCTGCTCTTTTCCAACACCAGGCCACAGACATCCACAGTTCTTAGCTTAACACGAATGTCAAGTTACATAACTGTAAAGTGGGATGTCATCTGTCTCACAAGAGAAAAACAAAAGAAATACTAGAAGAGCTTCAAGCCTAGCTGCAGAAAGCTGGAAAGATCAGAGTCTACTTGGGAAGATGATGCAAAATGTCTGAAAACTTAAGCAACTACTCAAGACACTTTACAGTTTTGAATGTAAAGACTGACACCAGAAATGCCATTAGATTAAGGGCCTAAGTATAGTGTGGACACATTAGTGTTCCTTTTTTTTTTTTTTAACAAATGTTTCCAAAAATACCTGGTGTAGGGACATGCATGTATAGGGCATTTAATGCCTTGCAAACTAAGAACCTGGCGGTGAAAAATATTTTATGATAAAAGCATATATCTTGTAAAATTTTGACCTTAAAGAAGAAGTTCTAGGTTAGGTAGTTAAAGGAATAAATTATTTAAATTAAAATAGAAAAAAAATCAACCATTACTCTAATGGTACATGTGAAATAATTGCATTTATTCATGAAAATAATGTATTATATTTAGCGATCCATCTGTAACTTATGAGACACTGGAGAATCTAGATATTCATTCACTCAGTCATTTATTCTCTCTGTTATTCAAACTCACATTACTGAACTCTTATTATGTGCAGAGCCTTGGCCAGAGCTAGGGAATTCTCCCTACACAAGACATACTCTGTCCCAGAAAGGAGGCCAGAAAAAAACATGATTTAATGAACATATGTCAGATATTTTGTGCTGTACTCACCATTACATGCATCGTATTTCCTTTAAAAAAATCACAATAACCCTGTAAGGCAAGGTTTATTATACTATTCTTAGAGATGGGAAAACTAGAACTTAGAGAGCTGAAGTAAGTTGCCTAATTTTACTTATAGCTGGCTAATGGCAGAGCCAAGTTGGGAATCCAGCTTTCTGAGACCACAAGTCTTTAAGCCAAACCATGGATTAAGCAGTTGAGAATTCTGCTAACTTGCAAATTCAAATTCAGTTTATCTGATATAGGGCCTACGGTTCTGCTTTTCTAACAAGTTTTCATGCAATATCTATGCTTGTCATCTGTGCATACACACTTTGAGCGGCAAGTATATAGAAGACCTACCTGTTCAAATCTTTCTTCCAAGAGATCCCCTAAATTTGACTCACCTCTCTCCTCTTACCCAGGGGAATTTGACCCTATAGCCAGTTCCAGTGTGAGTCTTGATGACTCTGCTGCTCTATCTAATATGGTAGCCACCAGTCACATTTGCTATTTAAATGTAAAATAATTTAAATTAAGTAAAATAATACTTCTATTTCTTCAGTTGACCTTTTTGGTTTCAAGTACAAAATAGTCACGTCTGACTACTGGTCAAGTCTTGGCCAGTGTCAGATAGAGTGTATTCTTATTGCAGTAGTGGATGTTTATGTCAACCACAGTAATTTAATACTCACTATTTTAAAACTCCCTTTTTAAAAGCATGATATTTTCCTGGCAGGTGCTACTGGCCAACATAGGTATAGTTCAGCTAGACTGGCCCAACTTGATTGAAGGGCAGGTCTGCAATACTTGATTAGGGAAAAGATCGTTGTTTTCTTTGTGTGCTAAAAAAAACAAGAAAACGTGTCTTCAATTGCTGTTGGAAGTCTTTGTGGCCATCAGAGGAAGAGTAGGACTCCTGGAGGGCAATGTAGAAACTATGGTGGATTTACAGTATGGGTCCCCTCTTCCGTTATCTTCTGCTTCTGCTTGTGTAGGATAATACATTTGCTTATGATTTTAATCAGCTTCAGTTTTGTTTCTGTTACTTACTCATAAAGCTAAAAGATAATTGATAGACACCTGTAATCTCAGTATTTGCAATTCAGTGGTACAGGTGCAAGGCTAAAGATAAAACAAGACAAAAAAAGGTACAGTTACTGCTCTCAAGTACCATTTACTTTCATGTGAAAAAAATAACTCATGCAGAAAAATTTTTGTAACCAGGGCATGCTAAAAGATAGGAGGAAATTGATTCCAAGGGTATTTGAAGTAGAAAAAATGTTTTCATTGTGAAAGAAAATCCAGAGAGTCTTCCTAAAGGAGGTGATATTTCAGCAGGATATTAGGATAGATAGATTTGAGTCAAATGTAGGAGTGACAATATTCCAGATAGGGAAATTACATGAGAAAAGGTGAAGAGGTGGGAAGAAACAAGGAGTTTCTGAAAATTTCAAAGGTCTGGCCACTATGCTCAATGTTATAAAATATATTAAACTAAAAAAGTTAGAGTCAGGATGTCTCACTATTTAATGCATTAGTTTCCTTCAAAAACCCTCTTTAAAACCTGTTTAGCATTTTACAGTATTCAAAACACTTTACTAAGCATGTTTTTGTTTATTTTATTTTGTTTTGTTTATAATATTATAGTCACGTAGAGAAATTAGGCCTGAGTAGGTGATGTGGTTAGGGTCTCAAACTAATAAAAAACAGAGATAAACCTTGAACTCATACACATTCTGGTGCTTAAATTTGCAGCATTATGACAACAAAAAGTGCTGTGACCTGAGGATAATCATACTTCCTCATTATCTGGGGACAATTTCTCATGGTGCCTACTGTATAATCCTAAGTATTAGGAGAATCCCATTTTACTTTTTAAAGAGTCCTAAAAGCTTCTGGACTCAGGGTTTTCCCCTGAGGTGCTGTGTCAACCCTGGATCCCTCATAAGATTCACAGCAAGACTGAGTTTAGGGTGCCATCTAGTTCTGAGATGGCTAGAGTGGTCACAAGCTCTGACAACAGTTAGTCTGCTTATATTTCTGGACAGGCCCATTTAAGACAGGTACAAACAAAGCTGTATTGCAAACACTGGATTAAATCTCAAGTTCTTCAATGTGCAGACATTGACATACATTCACAAGTACAGAGAACAATCAGAAAATTATGATTTTATTAAAAGGACACAGCAAAACCTAATTGACCGACCTCAAAGAGGTGGAGATGTGTGTGTCAGACAAGAAATTCAAAATATCTGTGTTAAGGAAACTCAGTGAACAGAAAGAAAAAAAGAAACAATTCAGAAATTTGCCAGACAAATTTAACAGAGATTAAAATAATGTTTAAAAATCAAACAAAAATTCTAGAGCTGAAAAATATAACAAATGAAACAAAAATGCGGGCCGGGCTCGGTGGCTCAGCCTGTAATCCCGCGCCTTTGGGAGGCGGAGGTGAGTGGATTGTCTGAGCCCGCGGGTTCGAGACCCGCCTGGGCAGCAAGACCTCATCTCTATAATAAATCAAAAAATCAGCCGAGCGTGGTAGCACGCGCCTGTAATTCTGGCTCCTCAGAAGGCTGAGGTGGAAGGATCGCCGGAGCCCAGTAGGTCGAGGCTGCGGTGGCCGGGAGCGGCCACTGCACTCCAGTCTGGGCGACAGAGTGAGACTCCAACTCAAAAAAAAAATATGCAATAGAGGGCATCAATAGTATAATTGATCAAGTAGAATAAATAATTAGGAAGCTCAAAGACAGACTATTTGAGAATAGGAGAAAAAATAAGAACAAAAATAAGCCGGGCTTGGTGGATCAGTCTGTAATCCCGCGCCTTTGGGAGGCCGAGGTGAGTGAATTGCCTGAGCCTGCGGGTTCAAGACCCACCTTGGCAGTGAGACATCATCTCTACAATAAATAAAAAAATCAGCCGGGCGTGGTAGTGCGTGCCTGTAATTCTGGCTACTCGGAAGGCTGAGGCAGAAGGATCACCAGAGCCCAGCAGGCGAGGCTGTGGTGGCCAGGAGTGGCCACTGCACTCCAGTCTGGGTGACAGAGTGAGACTCCAACTCAAAAAAAACCAAAATAAAATAAAATAGAAAAATAATGAAAAAGAACAGAGGAAAACATAATAAATCAATGGGACACATTCAAATGAGCAAATTTCAGGTCATTGGAGTTTAAGAAAGATTAGAGAAAGACAAGGGAACTGCAGGATTATTTTTTTAAAAACCTATTAACAAATGACTTTTCAAACCTAGAAAACAGATACACATATCTAAATAAGAGAAAACTAAGATCATCAATCAGATTCAAGCCAAATAAGCCTTCGTTAAAATATCATAACCAAACGTTCAAATCTTAGAGACAAAGAGGGGCTTCTTAAAGCAGCAAGAGAAAAAAATAACATATTTAAAGTATCCAATATAACCAGCAGCAGGCTTCTCAGCAGAAACCTTGCAGGCCATGAGGGTGTGTCATTATATATTCAGAGTGCTAAAGGAAAAAACAAAAACAAAAACCTTCCAATGAAGAATATTGTACTCAGCAAAGCTATCCTTCAGAAATTAAGGAGAGAGAGATTTTCTCAGCTGAATAAAACCTGAAGAAACTCATCATCATGAGACCTGTTTTACAAGAAATGCTAAAGGAAGTTTTTCAAATTGAAAGAAGAAGATTCTAACATGTAACAAGAGAATATCAACAGTACAATACTCACTAGTAAAAGTAAGTATACAAACAGATTTAGAATGCTTGAGTACTGTAATACTGGTTTGTAAATCACTTATACCTTTAGTATGAAGACGAACTGCTAATAATAATAATAGCTAATAGCTACAAAACTTAAGATGTTAGCAATATAAAAAATGTAAATTTTGACAGCAAAAATTTAAAACGTGAAAGGAAAATGAAGTTAAAGAATATAGGTTTTTTGTTTACTTATTTGGTTTCTTTTCTTTTCAATAAAAGTTAAGTTGTTGTCACTTTAAAACACATTATTTTAACTATTTTTTGTAAGCCTCATGGTAGCCACATACAAAAAAACCTATAATAGATATATTAAAACAAAAAGATCAAATAATCAAAACATATTACAAATGAAAATGATTTAACAACAAAATACATCAAGAAGGGAAAAAAAGCAATCCATAAAACAACTAGAAATAGGTTCTTACCTATCAATAATCACCTTACATGTAATGAATTAGGTTATTCAATTAAGAGACACAGAATGGCTAAATGAATTTTTTAAAAAGACCTAACTCTATTCTGCCTATAAGAGACTCACTTTACTTGTAAAAACACACACACAAAATGAAAGTAAAGGGGTGAAAAAAGATATTTCGTGCAAAAAAGAACAAACGCAGCAATACTTATATCAAGCAAATTATACTTTAAACCAAAAACTGTTTAAAGAGACAAAGGAGCCCATTATATAATGATAAAAATGTCAATACAGCAAGAGAATATTACAATTGGAAATATATATTCAACGAATGTTGGAACACTTTAATAGTTAAAACAAATATTAATAAACATAAAGGGAGAAATAGACAATACAATAATAGTATTGTATTAGATGAGGGATTTTACCATCCCACTTCCAGCAATGAACATATAACTCAGTCAAAATAATCAACAAAGACATATTGGAACTAAACAGTACTCTAGATCTATTTACAGAACATTTTATCCAAAGCTGCAGAATACACATTCTTCTCAATATCAAATAAAACACTCTCCAGAATAGGTCATATGTTAGGGCACAAAACAAGTCTTAACAAATTTTTAAAAAATGAAATTATATTAAGTATCTTTTCTGACCACAGTGAAATGGAACAAGAAATCAATAACAGGGGTCATTTTGAAAATTGTACAAATAAATGGAAATTGAACAATATGCTTCTGAAAAACCAATAGGTCAATAAAGAAATTAAAAATGGAAATTTTAAAATTTCTTGAGACAAATAAAAATGAAAGCAGAATATACAAAATTGTAAGGGATACAGCAGAATCAGAGCTGTGAGGGAAGTTTATAGCATCAAAAATGTAGAAAAATTTCAAATAAACAATTAAACAATGCACCACAAGAAGTAGAAAAGCAAGAACATGCCAAATCTAAAATTGATAGGAAAAATTAATAAAGATCAAAGCAGAAAAAATGAAATAGAGGCTAAGAAAATGAATGAAACAATTTTTTGAAAAGATAAACAATCGAAAAAGCTTTAACTAGACTAAGGAATAAAGAGAGAAGTTGCAGATAAATAAAACCAGAGATGGAAAAAAGTTATTACAATTATGCCACAAAAAATAAAAAGGCTTATATACAACAAACAACAATATGCCACAGATACATAAAAATATATAAAAAGATAAACACTAGAAACATACAACCTAACATAACTGCTTTATGAAGAAACAGAAAACCTGAGCAAACCAATAACAAGTAATGAGGCCACATCTTTAATTAAAAGTCTCCCATCATAGAAACCTGATAGCTTCACTACTAAATTCTAACAAACATTTAAAGAAAAACTAATAGCAATTTTTCTCAAACTATTCCAAACAATTGAAGGTGAGGCAATTCTACCAAAATCATTCTATGAGGCCAGCATTATCCTGTAATCAAAACCAGACAAAAACACAATGAAAAACAAACTAACAAAAAACTACTAGCCAGTATACTTGATTAACACGGATTTAAACATCCTCAACAAAAAGTAAACCAAATTTAATGGCATGTTAAAAAGATCACTCACCATGATCAAGTGAGACTCATTCCAGGAGTGAAAGAATGGTTCAACATACACAAATCAATAAATGTGACACTTGATCTTTACATAATAAAAAAAATCTTAAATTAATTTATTAGATATAGAAAAATCATTTGATAAAATTCAACATACCTTTATAGTAAAAACTCTCAACAAATTAAGTATAGAAAGAATGCATGTCAACACAATAAAGATCATATATAACAAAACCATGGCTAACATCACATAATCAAGGAAGAGTTAAAAGTTGTTCCTTTAAGATCTAGAACAAGATAAGGAGGCCCACTTTCACCACATCAGCTCTGGAAGCCCTGATCAGAGCAATTAGTCAAGAAAAAGAAATAAACGGCATCCAAATTAAAAAGGAGGAACTCAAATTTTTTCTATTTGCAAATGATCTTATATACAGAAAACCCTAAAGACACCACAAAAGTTACTAAAAGTAGCAAACAAATTTAGTAATATTGCAGAATAAAAAATCAACATACAAAATGTTTTTATGCGCTAACAGCAATCTTTAAAAAAAAACTCAAGAAAACAATCTCACTTGTAATAACTACAAGTAAAACCTAGAAATAAATTTAACCAAGGAAGTGAAATTTTTACAATAAAAATGATTAAATACTGATGACAGAAATTAGGCAAATCAATAGAAAAATATCTTGTGTTTATGAATTGAAAAAATGATGTATAAAAATGTCGATATAATCAAAAGCAATCTATAGATTTAATGTAATCTCTGTCAAAATACCAATGACATTATTCATAAAAAAAGTCTAAAAAAATCTTAGTGTATATATGAAACCACATAAGAATCTGAGTAGCCAATGCAATCTTGAGCAAAAAGAACAAATCTGGAGGTATCACATTACTTGATTTCAAAATATATCACAAAGTTATAATAACCAAAACAGTATGATACTGATATAAAAACAGATGCATACATCAATGGAGCAGAAGAGAGCACCCAGAAATAAATTCACTCATTATAGCCAACTGATTTTTGACATAAATGCCAAGAACCACATTGGAGGAAGGACAGACTCTTCACCAAATGATGCTGGGAAAACTGGATAACCACATACAAAGAATGAAACTAAAGACATATCTTTTAACATACACAAAAATCAACGTAAGATGCATTAAAGACTTAAATGTAAGACCCCAAACCATGAGACTACTAGAAGAAAACAGGAGAAATGCCTCATAACAGTGGTCTGGGGGATGATTGCTGTGGGATAAGACCTCAAAAGCACAGGCAACAAAATAAAAAAGAAACAAAATTGCATTATACTAAAAATCTTTTACACAACAAAAGAAACAATTAACAGAGTGAAGATGCAACTTATAGAATACAAGAAAATATTTGCAAACTATACATCTGACAAGAAGTAACATGCAGAACATATAAAGAACTCAAAAAAATAATCTGATTGAAAAATGGACAAGAGCTGAATAAACATGAAGACACACAACTGTTCAACAGGTGTATGAAAAAATGTTCAACATCACTAATCATCAGAGAAATGCAAAATAAAACTGCAATAAGAGATCACCTCATGCTAGTTAAAATGGATATTATCAAAAAACAACAAAATAACAAATGTTGGTGTGGATGTGAAAATGATAAATTTATACACTGTTGTCAAGAATGTAAATCAGTACAACCATTATGGACAACAGTAAAAAGGTTTCTCAAACAACTAAAGTTAGCACTAAAATATAATCCAGCTACCCCACTACTGGGTATATATTCAATGGAAATAAAGTCAATATGTCAAAGACACATCTGCAATCCCAGGTTTTTCCAGCACTACTTGTAATATCCAAGATATGGTATCAACCTAAGTGACCATACATGAATGGATTTTTTAAAAATAATCAATATTTTTTATTATGATATTGTGGGATACAGTTAAGGGTTAGGTATACAAATATGCTTCGTTCAGGCACCCTTGTTGATAGGAGTTGTCTCCCCATCCACAGACAGATGTTTACTACCATTAATCCCATCTCCCTTCCCCTCCTCCCCCATAGTTTCCCACCACTGTCAGTCATTTTCTTATGGTAATATGTTGGATAATCAAGGTCCACTATATGAGTGAGAACATGTGATACTCAGATCTTTGTTTCTGTGAGAGGTCACTCAGTATTATAGACTCTAGTTCCATCCAGGTTGCTGCAAAATTCATGATTTTGTTCTTTTTTATGGCTACATAGTATTCCATCGTGTATGTGTACCACATTTTTTAAATCCAGTCCTCTTTTGATGGACAGCATGGTTGGTTTCAGGTTCTTGCTACTGTGAACAATGCCGCGATAAACATTCGTGTGCAGGTATCTTTTTGATAGAGTGATTTGAGTTCTTCAGGGTATATTCCCAGTAGGGGGATTGCAGGGTCATATGGGAAGTTGATATTTAGAGCTTTCCACAGAGGTTGCACTAGTTTACACTCCCACCAACAATGTAGAAGTGTTCAATTTTTGCCACACTCTCTCCAGCAACTGTTATTTTTTGAGTTGTTGATAATTGCCATTCTGACTAGAGTTAGGTGGTATCTCAGTGTGGTTTTGATTTGCATCTCCCTGATGATTAGTGAGGTTGAACATCTCTTCATGTGTCTGTTGGCTGCTTGGATGTCTTTCTTTGTGAAGTGTCTGTTTATATCTTTTGCCCATTTTATAATGGGGTTGTTTTCTTCTTTTCAGCACGTTTGAGTTCCTTGTAGATCCAAGATGTTAAACCCTGTCAGACCTGGAGTTAGCAAATACTTTTTCCCAGTCTGTAGGCTGTCTCCGTGCTCTCTTGATGGTTTCTTTGGCTTTGCAGAAGCTTGTCGGTTTATTGAGGTTCCACTTGTCTATCTTATCTCCTATGGCCTGTGGGTTTCGGGTTTTGTTCAGGAATTGGATGCCAGTTTCAATTTCCATGAGGATAAGTCCTTCATTTTCTAAGGTTCTTATGGTTTGAGGTTTTACATTTAGGTCTCTGATCCATTTGGAGTTAATTTTTGTGTATGGGATAGATAGGGGTCCTGTTTCAATCTTCTGCATGTGGTCAGTCAATTTTCCCAATACCATTTACTGAATAGGTTCTCCTCTCCCCAGTGGTAGGTGGTGGAGGCTTTGTCGAAGATGAGTTGGTTTAGAAATTGAGGTTTCACTTCTGGAGTCTCAATTCTATTCCATTGATCTATATGCCTGCTCCTATACCAGTACCAAGCTGTTTTGATGATTGTAGCCTTTATAGTAAAGTTTGAAGTCTGGTAATGTGATACCGCCTGCTTTGTTTTTTTGCTGAGGATTGTTCTGGCTATTCTTGGTCGTTTGTGTTTCCATATGAATTCTGGTGTTGTTTTTCTACGTCTGAGAAGAATGTTGCTGGTAATTTGATAGGTAGTGCATTGAATATGTAGATTGCCTTAGGTAAGATGGACATCTTCACAATGTTGTTTCTTCCAATCCATGAGCATGGGATATTTTTCCACTTGTTTGTGTCATGTTTGATTTCTTTGAGCAGAGTTTTGTAGTTTTCATTGTAAAGGTCTTTCATGTCTCTGGTTAGGAAAATGCCAAGGTATTTCATTTTTTGTTTTGCTATTTTGAATGGAATTGTACTTTTTATTTGAGTTTCTGTTTGTTTATTATTGGTGTAAAGAAATGCAATTGTCTTTTGGACATTTATTTTATATCCTGAGACTTTGCCAAAGGCCTCTATCAGTGTAAGGAGGTTTTTGACAGATTCTCTTGGGTTTTCAAGGTACACAATCATGTCATCTGCAAAGAGAGATAACTTGACTTCCTCTTTTCCTTTTTGGATACCCCTGATTGCCTTCTCTTCTCTGATTACACTAGCCAGGACTTCCAATACTATATTGAACAGGAGGGGTGAGAGTGGGCATCCTTGTCTTGTTCCAGTTTTCAGGGGAAATGGTTCCAATTTTTGTCCATTTAGGAGTATGCTGGCTGTGGTTTCTCACAGATGGTTTTTACTATTTTGAGGTATGTTCTCCGTATGCCTAGATGTTCGAGGGTTTTTATCAAGAAGCGGTGCTGGATTTTATCAAAAGTTTTTTCTGCATCTAATGATATAATCATGTGGTTTTTGTTTTGACATCTGTTGATGTATTTAATTACAATTATGGTTTTACGTATGTTGAACAAGCCTTGTATCCCAGGGATGAAGCCTCCTTGGTCATAATGGGTGATTTTTGACAAGTGTTGTTGAATCCGGTTTGCTAGGATCTTGTTGAGAATTTTAGCATCTATGTTAATCAAAGATATTTGCCTGTAGTTCTCTTTCTTTGTTGGGTCTTTACCTGGCTTGGTGTCAATGTGATGTTGGCTTTGTAAAATGATTTAGGGAGAGTTCCATCTTTCTCAATCACCTGAAATACCTTCAGTAGGATTGGAGTCAGCTCCTCCTTAAATGTCTTGTAGAATTCTGCTGGAAAGCCATCTGGTCCAGGGCTTTTTTTTGTAGGTAGTTTTCTTATTACGTAGTCAATTTCCTTGATTGTTATTGGCCTATTTAGGGTCTCAATTTCTTCTTGTTTCAGCCTAGGCAGGTTGTGTGATGACAGAAAGTCCTCCATTTCCAAAAGGTTTTCAAGTTTGCTTCCATACAAGTGTACATAGTAGTCTCTAATGATCTTTTGTATTTCTTCAAGATCAGATGTGACTTCATCTTTTATGTTTCTGATTGTGCTTATTTGGGATTTTTCTCTCTTTTTCTTGGTCAGTCTAGCTAGGGGACCATCGATCTTGTTTATCCTTTCAAAGAACCAGCTTTTTGTTTCATTGATTTTTTTGTATTATCTTTTTGTCTTCTATGTCCTGGATTTGGGCTTTTATTTTGGTGATCTGGATTCTTCTGCTGAAATTAGGGTTTTTGTGGTCTTGCCTTTCCAGCCTCCATAGGTGGCTTGTTAGGCTGTTAATTTGTGATCCTTCCATTTCTTCATGTGCATTTGTAGGGATATAAACTCCCCTCTTACTACAGCTTTCATGGTGTCCCAGAGATTTTGGTCAGATGTTTCTTCATTTTCATTTGTTTCCAGGTATCTTTTGATCTCTGTTTTGATTTCATCATTTACCCAGGAGTTGTTTAGCATCATGCTGTTTCATGTCCATGTCTTTATGGGTTTGGGGGGATCTTGTTGGTGTTAATGTTTATTTTTATTCCACTGTGATCTGAGGAGGTGCATGGTAGAATTTTGGTCCTTTTAAATTTGCTTATGCTCTATTTATGGCCAATTATATGGTCGATCTTATAATATGTTCCATGTGGCAATGAGTAGAATGTGTATTCTGTGGTCTTTGGATGGAGGGTTCTGTAGGTATCAGTCAAGTTCATTTGGTCAAGAGTCACATTGAGGTTCTGGATCTCATTGTTGATTTTTTTTGTCCTGATGATCTGTCTGGGGTTGTGAGTGGGGTATTAAAGTCTCCAGTTATGATGGTGTTAGAGTCAATATCTTTCTTTAGTTCTCCTAGAAGTTGCTTTATGAAAGTTGGATCACCAATGTTAGGTGCATATATGTTTAGGATAGATATTTCTTGTTGATGGAGTGAACCTTTTATCATTATGAGTGGCCCTCCATATCTTTTTAAATTTTTGATAGCTTAAATGGTATTTTGTCTGAAATTAGGATCGTGACTCCTCCTTTCTTTTGTGTTCCATTCGTCTGAAAATTTGTTTCCCATCCTCTTACTTTGAGTCCTTGCATGTCCTTTCTAGTGAGATGGGTCTCTTGAAGGCAGCATATTGTTACCTGGTGATATTTTATCCATTTTGCCATTCTATGTCTTTTCAGTGGTGCATTTAGTCCATTCACATTCAGGCTAATTATTGAAATGTGAGAGTTCATCCCTATCATAGAGTTCTTATAGAGTTGTTGTTCTTCCACTTGGTTTTTTGTCTTTCTTTTGGTTTTGGGGTTGGTTCATGTGTATTTTATTCTTTTTCCTGTACTCTTGTGAAGAACGTTGTTCTTTTTTCCTTTTCTTCTGTGTTTAGAACTTTCTTTCATGTTTCATGTACAGGTGGTTTGGTTGCAGTGTGAGTTCTTAGGGACTGGATATCTGGGAAAGATTTTAATTCTCCCTCACTGATGAAGCTTAACTTGGCTGGGTAGGTTATTCTTGGTTGAAATTATTTATCTTTTAGGACTTTGAAGATAGGGCTCCCAGCTCTTCTAGCCTGCAGGGTTTTGTAGATAAATCTGCTGCTATTCTAACTGGTCTCTCATGGTAGGTGATCTGTCCTTTTTCTCTTGCTGCCTTTAGGATGTTTTCTTTTATGCCTACTTTGTTTAGGTGAATTATTATGTGTCTAGGAGTTGGTCTTCTCATTTGTTGTTTTGCACAGGTTCTTTGAATCTCTTGTGTTTGAATTTTTACATCACTGATTAGATAAGGGAAGTTTTCTGGAATAATCTCATCGAAAGTTTGTTCCAGTGTGCTCTCTGTCTCTCTTTCTGCCTCAGGAAGGCCAATTACTCTTATGTTAGGTCTCTTGAAATAATTGCTCATCTCTTGAAGGTTTTGTTCTCTCTTTTTGAGTTTGTTTTCTGTGTTTTTCAGAGTTTGGGTTAGTTCTATATTTTGGTCCTCAAGCTCTGAGATTCTTTCTTCTGCTTGGGTAATTCTGCTTTCCATGCTTATTAGTTTGTTATTTACTTCATTCACAGTATTCTTTATTACTGTTATCTCAGATATCAGCTTCTTCCTAGTTTCTTCTATCTACCTCAATTCTTTTTAATCTCTCCATTAATGTCTTGATATCTAGGTTTATAGTTTGGGACCAGTCATTCTGGGAGCTCTTCATTGTTTGCATTCTGAAGTCAGTTTTCTCAGTGTCTTCCCTCCTGGGGGTCTGGGAGAGACCCATATTCTTCTTTTGTTTTTTCTTCATTTGTGTAGATTTTTCTCTCTCTCCCCCTTTCCCTCCTCTTCTTTAATTCTGTTTTTCAGGGAAGGTGGGATTACTTTTGTTTCATTTGTGCAATCTTTTGTTCTTCCTTATGAGGGTCTTCTGGCTTTGTTCACTCTTGAGGTTGGAGTTTGGGCTCTGGGCTGTACTTTTTGCAGTTTGGGATTTAATTGAGGGGAAGCTGTGATTCAGAATCTATATGGTGATTCCAACATCCAGCAGCAGGTGTATTGGCACACTGGAACCTATTTCCCACTGTCTTACCATCTGTCCGTGCAACGGTATGTAGGTTTGGTCCCTGTATCAAAAGGAGGTGCAAAAGAGGAAAATAATGGAGGAAAGGGAGGTCAATAGGAAGTTAGAAAGAGAGGAGAGTGAGAGGGAAAACAGACATACATACCAACTAACAGGTGAAAAGAGACACAAGGCTGGAGAGAAATGAAAAAAACATGTGAGCAAAATTCCCTAAAGGATACTGGTATCTACTCAGAGACAGACCAATAACATCATGAAACAGATAGTGTAAGCCAGAAAGCAAACAAAAGTGAGCAAAACAAACAGTCAAAATGATAAAATCAAAAGTCAAAATAAGAGATCAGACTAGCTCTGGAATCTTTCCTGAGTGTCTAAAGTCTTTTTAGCTCTGATCTCCAGCCCCTCCCCTTTGTTTTCCTTGCAGGCAGCTAGACTTACTGGCAGCTTGGTTTTTTCTTTTTAGCCTGCTGCCTGGGAGGTCTGTGACGTTGCTTTTGTCTGATTCAGCAGGGGAGGGGCTTTGTCTCCTGTTTAGCAATGTTACCTTAGGAACTGAGGTGGAAGCTGCTGAAAGGTGGGCGGGGCAATGCAAATCTCTGCCTGAAGAATGGCCGAGGTGGCAGCTTCACTTTCGTGTATCTTTTCTCTCCATTCATCTGGGTCCCTGTGTTATCCACTGTGATGGACTGTGCTGGAGTGGGAGGCACCGGGGATCAGCTGCACAGCTGGGCGCTGGGTCCGGGGTGCCACCAGCAGGCTGGGTTGGAGGAGGGGGCCGGGAGTTCCCTCCTCTGGAGCTGAGAGCCTCTGATCTGCACCTCCTTAAGGTATGCTGTTCCCTTACACAAGCATGGGATTGCACACTGAGTGCCTCAGCCAGGGTGAGCCCAGAGCTCCAGAGCTCCAAAGCTCCAAAGGGCAGGCAGTGGGCAGCGAGAGTGGCCCTGGGTCCCTCACAGGGTACTTCAGCCAGAAATGGGACTGGCATCTCTGAGGGGCGGGCACCCAGAGCCTCCCTGGGTAATCAGCAGCTTGGTGCTGGGTGCTTGGAGAGACGATGTAGCCAGGGAGGGATCCGAGACCTGGGACTCCTGCAAAAGCAGGAGTCACATATAGTGGAGCAGCAGCAGCCAGGGGCCGCAATATCCAGCCCTGCCTGGGTCCGAAGGTCCCCAGGTCTCGGACCAGTGTGGCTGGTGGTGGGCAGGGGATTGGGGGAAGAAAAGTAAGAGTCTTTTTGGGAGCTCACTTTCAGAGAATCTCACAAATCCACCTATGCCATCATCATCTTACTGGAACTACAGTGAGGGGATTTTTAAAAGGTGGTATATATTTAATACTATTCCACCATAAAAAAGAATGAAAGCATATCATTTGCTATAGGAGGTGAGACTAAAGAACAATTATTTTAGTGAAATAAGGCAAACATGAAGCAGCCGATACTGCATGATCTCACTCATATGTGCTAATCTAAAAAGGAGGGATAAGTTTTGGCTTTTCTACTGCACTGTAGTGTGACTATAGTTCATAATTATGTACTGTATATTTCAAAATAGAAAAGTGGATTTTGAACATTCTCACCACAAATAATTGACAAATGTTTGAGGTGATGGATATTTTTGTTGCCCTGATTTGATCTGTACACTATGTCTAAATATATCAAAACGTCACAGTGTACCTCATAAGCATGTACAGTTGTGTCAATTAAAATAAAATAAAACTTAAGGTGATGGAATGGTCAGAATAGACTTAGAGACATAGGTCCAAAGCTACAAAATGTGGTTTGCAGCCACTTTCCATAAAATGGGCAGTCCATTGGTCAGATGAACATTTGCAGATCAGGTTGTGGTCTGAAATAAATGGTTTTTCTTTAGTAGCCAATAGTTTAATTCAGGGAGAGTAAAAGTTTCTGAGAAAAAGATAAATCTGATTTTGAGTTCTGACATTTATTTCAAATAGTTCATAAAAACAGTGTGTGTGTGTGTGTGTGTGTGTGTGTGTGTGTGTGTGTGTGTGGCGAGAAAAAAAAAAAACACAGAGACTGGCAAAGACAGAGGGAAAGAGAACTGTGTTTAAAGTACATATATAAAGATGTCAACAATAAATGAAGTACTATGCTTTCAACTGTTTAGTAGATTTGAATACTCCAAAAACACAAAAGGAAAAGTAAACTAAAAATTTAATTGGGATAAAATGACTTGTAGTTGGGAAATAAAGTCAGTGGGACCCAACCATTCTAATGTGATCAATTAGAAGTTAATGAGACTTCACTTTAAACTCATAGCCTGGTGAACCTGCATTCCCACCACATCTGTAAAGTGCTGATCTATAAGAGCCTCTCAAGTAACACTAATTTGTTAAAGAGTTTGTCTGCTCCTTTAACACCAGCTGACCACTAAAGCCTGCCACACACTCATCTCTGCTCTGCAGACTTGAATCCAATTCCCCATTTTCTCAACCTGTTTAACATGTATAACACTAGAATAATATGAGCATTCATTTTGTTTGACTTCAAAGTTCATTGCACATCACCAGATTAAACTTTCTGATAAGGACACACTGGCCATAATTATATAAACTCAACAAAGCTTGAGTTTAAAAATAAAAATAAAAAAGTTAAGTGGTAGATATAGAGTACAGATCCAGGAGTTCCCATTAGAGTTTGAAAAATCTGGGAAGAGATTTAGGTTTGTTGTGCTTTGAGAATAAGGCAAGTGCTCAAAACTTAACTTTGGATTTTCTGATTCAAAACTTACTAGACATAGAGTTAGAGTTGAGAGAGTCAGAGTCAGAGTCGGGGAGTCACACAGGAATACCATTTACGTTTGGAACCCCAGATGAGTCCATTTTTGCTCACAGGAAGAAGTAATTTTGAATCTTCTTTTTGCTAGGAGTGGATGAAGATAAAGTGATTCAGAATCACCATGGGTCCCAGCAGAGTAATGCAGAAGAGAGGAATAGGAATGTGGCTGGTGGCTTCATGGAGTACAGAAAACATCCAAAAAAGCAGTCAACTTTATTAGCAAACAGCATTTGGTTTAAAAATCCTCACTCCTCCCTATCTCACTCCATTATGAGGCAATGAAACACAGAGAAATACAGAACAGGGAATAGCCAACTTATCTAAATGTTAATGACAATAATTACTGACCTGGAGAAAATCTTTTAGTTCAACTGAAATATTCCATAAACATCATTAGGAGGATTTGTGTGGGGTTAGCGGTTTTCCTAGCAATGAGGGCCCTTTATCAGAACTAGCATGACTTTTCAGAAGAGAATTAACACTCAGCTAGGCTGGCAGGGGAGTCAGTAGCATGGGACTGCTTAAAATACAGTGGCAAGGGAGAGAAGAAGGGACGTGACTTTGAATGTCATGGTGACAAAGTCTGAAAAGGTGAGACTTGATATACTATAGATATTGCAATAATATTGTAACCCTTGATTTTCATTGGCCTGTCTTCCACTTATTGTGCAAGGTTCAATAAACTATAAACTTATTTGGGTGTTTTTATTCATTAGAAAGAAGTGAGAGTGCAGAGAAGAGAAAACTATGGAAATTGTTAGGAAAAGGATAGGTGTACAATGAGCCAGCCCGGAACTAAGAAAGTACCCTGGGAGCTAATAAGAGAGAAGACTTTGTAGGAGGTCTCTACTGCAAAAAGTCTCAAAATGTGCTATCTGGACTAGCAGCATCAGTACTATTGGGAACTTGTAAGAAATACATATTCTCAGGCTATGTACCAAGATCAACTGAATCTGGACCTGTGATAGTTGGGCCCAGCCATTTATGTTTAACAAGCCTTCCAGATGATTTTGATGAACCCTAGATTCTGGGAACCATAAGTTAGGACCTACTTCTTCTAGGCTCCTATTGGGGGCTAGAGGTGGCATCACACCTTGAGTTCAAAAGAAGAAATAAGGAGTAATACAAAAAAATGGATCTTGCTCCCAAGGATCTTGCAGGGGTGAGCCAGATGTAAAAGAAAGAATAAGGCAAGCATGAAGTGAAGTAAATGCTAAACAGAAGGCAATGTTCATGCTTCAGAAGAAAAGAGTTGCTTCAGCAGGAGGACATTTCAGAGAAGTTCTTCTCAAGGAAGTGGTGATTGATATGAAGTTAGATCAACCCTGAGCAGAGTTGCCAAAAGTGGAAGTCATTGTAACACAGATTGTTCTTCTGTATGCATTTTCTTCTTCCTTAAAAACAACAAAAACATCAATAGCAAAAGCAAAAGACTTCTTCCACATTTTTTTCCTCTCTAGGTAGGAATGTATTACAGAAAAAGATTACATTGCTTTATCAGCTTCTTAACATCTAGGGATAGCTTATAAGACAGAAGGATGAGTTGTTAGGTAGGACATTGAAATAACTTCTTAAAGAGGATACAGTTAAATAATATGTAGATTATTGTTGCCTCTCTCATATTTCTGCCTAAAATGTGAATGTGCGGACTGCAGCTCTATAGCCATTCTGTGTCCTTGATAGAAGCTGCTTGCCAAAAAGTGTAGACAGAAAGACAAAAAAGTTGGTATGAGGTCAAAGCAAGTTCTGGACTGTCAATAATCTGTACTTTTTGTTTTAATGTGAGAAGAAAAACTGCATATTTAAGCCATGACAGTTGGGTCTCATTAGAGTGACTATCAACTAAAGGCAATTTCTAACTTATTCAGTCAGGAAAGTCATTCTGAAAAAACAGAATGATGGAAGTCAGTATATGCAGTTGTGAAAGTTCATGGCATGTTTGGAGGTTGGTCATGAGCTCAGAAGGGTAATTCATAGGAAGGTAAGGAAGATTGAGACTTCTAAGGCTGGAGGAAAAAGACAACAGAAGGAATGATTTTTTAGAAAGATGGAGGGTTCTCAGGGTCCTGGTATGTTCTTTTCTATAAACTCAAAAGCCCTCCAAGTGAGCTTGTCACCAACATCTTCCTTCCCATGCCTGCTGCTCATTGTGTGAATAGCTTCACCATCACCCAGTTCCATCAACCATAACATGGGTGGTAGATAAGATTCACATCCTGGTCTCCAAAGCCCATACATCACCTGATAATAAAGTCATCTCCTATAAACATTTGTTTATATCCCCTACATTTGACCATTTCTATAAACGGTACCCAATTCCCATTCCATTTTCTCCATTGAAAGTGCAGTAACAATTTTTTATTTTATCTCCTTGTTTCCAAATTAATGGTTTCCACTCCAAGCTGCACACTGTAACCAGAGTGATATTTTATATAGAAAAATTGATCACAATGTTTTCTGTTTTAAATCCTTCAGTTCCAGAGCATTCCTTCCAGTAATGTTCCATAGGATTCAAATAGATGTTGAGAGGAAGAAGAAGAGAAAAAAAAAAAAAGAAATGATTTTATGTGTTTGAGACTTTTTTTAAAATGCTGGATTTAAACTAAGTTAAACAGCTGTTTTTAGTGTCCAGCAGCTTTAATAAGCCAATGTGCAATGTATGCCACCAAAACATACACCAAACATGTTTGTCTTTGTAAACTGTCCTAGAAGAGCATTTTGTGAGAACTGGTCATTGACAACTAACAACATGAAAGTCAAGTTCTTTAGCTTGGAAGTTAGATCTCCAGTATCTCAATTCAATTGGCTTGCCAGGCTCCTCCCACCCACCTTTGCATGATCCTGATTCTGTAGCAACATCTAGCCATTTCATCATCTACACAGTATTCTTGAAAAACACAATTGTTCTTTGTTTCTGCTGTTCATCTACTTGAAATGTCCTCCCCCAATCTTCATATATTGAAATTTTGTCCTTGAAAAACAGAATCTAAAAGTCAATTTACCTCAGAAGTTTTTCTAGTTTCTTTCCTCACAATTCAAAGTAGTATTTTTAGCTCCCTCCTTTACTCTCAAATTTATCTGCATATCTTTATCACTATACAAGGGTTGAATGTAGTCCAGTATGCTTTGTTTCTACAATAGGCTGAAGGCATCTTGAAGCTGAGGAATGCACATTATCTATATCTATCTATCTATCTAACTATCTACCTACCTATCTATCTGTTATATATAGTACTCAAATAAAATTTTGAATTTAAAAAGTGGTATACATATTAACCCACCAAAAACCTATTTCGTATTACAAATTCATTTTAGGGTAAACATGCACATAGGTGAAACAGCTCTTTATTACTATATCTTTTATAAAATTATCAAACCAAACACATTAGGCAAGTATTTTTTAAAAATAGTTTTTATGGAGTTAAAATACATCATCTATCTTTCCTTCAATCTCTCAATCCTGTTACTCAATTACTTATTTAGCAGGATAGTCTCTCAGCATGTAAGACTCCCAGAGGATAAGGACCATAACTCATTTATGTTTGTATCACTAGTGCCCATCACTGTTTATGGGGCCAGCAGGCACCCATGTAATGTTCTCGGGTCCTTCAACTTTAATTTGACTTGTCTTTCTAAGCTAGGCTTATAGTGCAGCACCTCCAGAAGCCCTTTTCTGTTATCACAGCACTAATATCCACTTTCTGAGTACCTTTTTAAAACTATGTGTAGATTTACCTTTGTGATTTCATGAAGAATACAGTAAGATATAGGTAAAAAAACAAAACAAAACAAAACAAAACAAAAATCTTTTGCTATAGACTGAAACTTTGTGTCCCCTGACCTCAACTTTATATATTGAAGCACTAATCCTGAATGTGATAGCATTTGGTGGTAGGGCTTTTAAGAAATAATTAAGTTTAGATGAGGTCATGAAGGTGGAGATCCCATGATAGGATAAATACCCTTATAAAAGAAGAAAGAGACAGGAAATGTCTCTCAGTCTCTCTCTCTCTCTCTCTCTCTCTCTCTCTCTCTCTCTCTCTCTCTCTCTCTCTCTCCCCCTCTTTGTGTGCTTGTACCAGGTGAAGACCATGTAAGAACATAACCAGGAAAAGAGCCCTCATCAAGCACTCAACCGCCTCAGCTCCACCTGAGATCATCAGGCATTAGATTCTCATAAGGAGAGCGCACCCCATATTCTTTGCCTGTGCATTTCACAATAGGTACACAATCCTGTGAGAATGTAATGCTATTGCTGATCTGACAGAAAGCAAAGCTCAGACAGTAACGCCAAAGATGGAGAACAGCTGTAAATACAGATGAAGCTTTACTCACTCATCTGCTGCTCACCTCCTGCTGTGCGATCTGATCTGGTTCCTAACAGGTCAGACTAGTACTGGCCGGGGGGGGGGGGGGGGGGGATTGGGGAGTCCTATGATAAAGGACTTCCAGTTCCCAGAACCATGGGAAATAAATGTTTAAACCACCAAATCTATGGCAATTTGTTATAGTAGACCAAACCAACTACGACAGATTTTGATGTGCATATCTATTATAACTAAGCAATCAAGACATATATAAACCACCTACTTTAGTGTTACATCAAACCGTCTTTTCTGAAAAGTCATTCTGAGGCTTTACTGAACAGCCAAGCAAATAGCATTCAATATTTAAAGATGAGGGAGTAGGGAAGAAAGAGATAAAATTAGCAAGCAGTATACACTTATTCAATGTGTTATATCTGTAAAAATACATGCAAAAATTTTATCTCACCAACTGAAATGCAAATGCAATGAAAATGGAGACTTCTTTTTCTTCTTGTTCTTCTTTTCTGTCCCTCACATTTTGCATCATATTATAGTTTATAATAACACACCAAGCATTTTTAAGCTCCTGTTATGTCCTAGGCCCTAAGTAATACCACCTGAGACTGATTGCTTTTTAAAATAAGTTGAATTTAAATGACTAAAATGGGTATATTACTAAACTCTATGCATTGTCTTATTCATAAAAATAGCTCTCGAGCTGAAGTAACACTTCAGGTATGGCATGACCCTAAAGTAAGTGGTGTGTGTGTAGACTAACGCAAAGTCTAGTTTATCTTCAACCTGTCTTTCAGTGCCCTAAATTATGTCACTATCCCAAAGCATTCCCTTATATTCATGGCTGTGATCAATCTCTTATTGCATTTTATTTTTACTTCTCTTAAGCATATATCACTGCATCTCTGATATTATTGCCTGTTTTGCTTGTTGTATTGGCTGCCTCCTGTGCTTCACAATGCACTCTCCATCCAATTGCTGTGACCCAGCAATTATATCTAAGTGTCACTTAGATATAAACCAACAGCACCCAACTCAACTGCATTGTTACCTCTCACTTATTTCTGGGACTTATCTAGTTCCCCTGATATTCGCACATGGATATACTGGAAGCAGGAGGGAGTAAAATGGCACAGAGTAAACCCTTAATCAGTGGGGGAAGGGCAGCTGGTGGCTATACACTCTTCCTCTGCTTCTGGGGCCATAGTTTTTGGCTTTCTATACCATTTTTTTCCTTTTCCTTTTCTTTCTTTTCTTTTCTTTTTTTTTTTTTTTGGTAAAATTTGTTTCTAAACACTAGCCAGTCCATTGTTCCCTGCTCCCACCAGTGTCACTTCCTCTTTCATCTTCCTTCTCTTTCTTCCTTCCTTTCTTTCTTTCTTCCTTCCTTTCTTTCTTTCTTCCTTCCTTTCTTTCTTTCTTCCTTCCTTTCTTTCTTTCTTCCTTCCTTCCTTCCTTCCTTCCTTCCTTCCTTCCTTCCTTCCTTCCTTCCTTCCTTCCTTCCTTTCTTTCTTTCTTTCTTTCTTTCTCTCATGCACATTCTCTCTCTGTTTCTCCCCCTCCTCCCTCTCTCTCTCTCTTTCTATTTCTGTCACGGTCTTACTCTGTTGTTCAGGCTGTAGTGCAATGGCAAGATCACGGCTCATCATAGCCTTTATCTCCTGGTATCAGGTGATCTTTCCACATCAGCCTCCCAAGTGACTGGGACTACAGGCATGTGCCATAACATCTGGCTGATCTGTTGTGAAGACGAGGTCTTGCTGTGTTGCTCAGGCTGGTCTTATATTCTTGGACTCAAGCAGTCCTCCCACCCTAGCCTCCCAAAGTGCTGGGAGTATAGGCATGAACTACTCTGCACTCAGCCTTTTTTTAAAAAAATAATTAATTGTTATTATTATCATTTTTATTTTAAAGATGTGGTGTATCTATACCACTTCTTAGAAGAAAAGAGTGGATTTCAGCTCTATTTACCCACAGGGCAACCAGATTAATACCAGACACTCTTATTAGTTTTTGCATCTTCCCTCTTTCACTTCCCAGTACTCTACCCCTGTTCTGGGACACTTCACAAAATAAGCTACCATGTGCAAGTCCTTCCTCAGGCCCTGTATTTTTGGTGGTGGTGGTGATGGTGGTGGGAGAAGGGGACTTAGGCCAACATTGTTATCCATCTCATCCAGCAGGCTGACAGCTTCCAGAGGGAAGAAAATGCACTTCTTTAATATATATCCTCAACTCTAAAAACCAGGCCTGGCATGAATTAGGTGCTCAAAAATACTGGTTGAACTTATTTAATAAAATCTGTGAGGTCTAAAAGGGCAGGAACAGCATTCTTAACTTATTCACTTATTTACCAAATGTCTGTATGCCTACCACATGTCAGGCACTGGCCTAGTGGCTACAGGCAGAGGTAATGAACAAAGTCCCAACCCTCATGGAGCATATACCCTACTAGTGGGAGAAACACAACAATGACTATGCAGCACATGAAATGGTAAAAACATCTGTGGAGAAAACAAGTAAGGGAAGGAGCAGCCAGATTAGGGACAAGGTATTATTTTATACAGAATGGTTAGAGAAGACTATATTGAGAGATTTAGAGATCTGAAGCCAAGGTGGCAGCAAGTTATGTGAGGGACTGGGGAAAAGTTCAGGCGGAAGAAACTCAAAGCCTTCAGGCAAAAGGTAGCCCTAGGGAGGCCAGTGTGGCTGGAGCAGAATGAACAGGGAAAGTTGAGGAAGACATAAGGAAGGGTGAGAGGTATCAGAGTACAGATTGTCTTTAGACATTTACTTTAAGTGAAATGAATGACATTAGAAAAATTTGAAGAAAGCAGTTGCATGATCAAATTTACATGTTACAATATTATTATGTTGTATAGAGAATAGATAGAAGGGGGCAAAATGGGAATCAGGAAGACAGGTTAGGAGACTCTTCCATTGTTCAAGGCAAACGATTATATTGGTTTGGTCCAGAGTAGTAAAGTTGTTGAGGAGTGGATAAATGTTACAAAAAGAAATACTGGGATTGATAGATGGATTAAATGTGGAGTACAAAAGAAAAAGAGGAATTGAGGATGAACACGATTAATTTGCATGAGCCATTGGAAGGATAGAGTTGACATTTTCTAAGCAAGGATAGACTGTGGAGTAAGCCAGATTATGAGTTGGTGGGAAGAAGAATTTCAATTCTGAGACTCTTAATTTTGAAATGTTGATCAGACAGCCAACTATAAAAGTGGTAATGCCAATTAAGCAATTGACAGCACAAGTCTCAACTTCAGATGAGGGACCCGATCTAGAGCTACAAAACCACAAAGTGATGTAGATAATATTTGAAACCATAAAACTGGATGACATCAACTAGGGGTAACCATGGATAGAAAGTAGAATAAATCTGAGAAATGAGCCCTAAAACATTCCCTCTTTTAGAAGTCATAGAATGATGATCAGCCAGTGAAGAAGAAAGTGAGTGAAGAGAAGAGCAGAGAATGATGAACTAGAAGATCAGTGAAGGAAATGCTTGAAGGAGAGAGTAATGGCCTGTGTCAACTGCTTCTGATAGATCAAGTAAGATGAGGACCAAGGAGCAACCTTTGGGGTTATCAATATGGAAGTTATCCACAACACTGGCAGGACCTATTTTGATGGAAAAGTGCAGAGGGATATCTGATTGAAATAAGTCAAGAGAGAATGGGAAAGGGGGGAATTTGAATACACATCTTAATTATCTCCTTTCTCCTTAGAGCTATGGCATGTTGCATATTGTGAACAACATAAATTATGAATTATCTGTGACCCATGAATTCATCTTTGATAAGGGGCTCACCTCTAAGCTGTCATATTTCCCTTTATTATTTTCTGAGCTGTAAAATAATCAGAAGTTTAAAAATAATATTCTCCCCATTTCAACAGTCATTCAAATATAATGGTGCACATTATATATATATTTAAAACCTATAAGGAAGGTAATATTTTTATTCTCATTTTATGCAGGAGGAAACTAAGACACCAATTTGCCTAAGGTCACATAACCAATACATATCACCATATTCTAAGGGAAGGGTGAGCATTTGGAAAATTCAGAATTCCCATTTCTTGGTCTCTTGGGGCCACAGTATCATCGTCACTAGCTTTTCTCTGATACTGGGTTCAGGAGTGGAATAGCTTTCATTAAAGATCAGGGGATTTTTTGAGCAGACCCCTGCAGAGATGAAAACCTTGGCTATTGCTGCAAAATAAAAGATACAGTGCGTGCTTCTGCATCTGCCTGCTTCTAGGTTTTCTGTAGGTTGGCAAATAATTTTTTTTCCTGTCTTTCATCTGCACCTTTCTTTTAAAAGCTAAAAAGAAAGTTTTCTTTGAGTAGGGAAGAAAAATGGCATTCTTTTATAAAGAATCTGTGTGTATACATAATGTTTCATGATAAAGTAAAGAAAGCAGCAAAGAAAAGAATTTTGAGGCAATGCGAAACATTTTGTCTTTTGAATTTGAATTCCACATTTTCTGTCCCAGGAGATAATTTTTTTCTTCTAAATTCACTATTATTAAACATTGTCCTGCTACATTGTTTGCATTTTCAGTAACTCCATATCCTCCTATGATAATAAATGATAAAGTAGATATTATCTCATATATGTCCTGGCCACATAGGATGAGGTAAAACTTGGAGTTCAGCAACCTGGATTTAAGTTCCAGTTCAACCACCGCTCTTGTATTCGAGTAATTTTTTTTTTCCCTCGGCCTATAATAATGAACCATTTTCACAAAATCAAATTGGAATAGAGAAGATGAGCTATGTTATTCTGACCCCTTATTACTCATTTCCATCATCCCAGCTTCCATTTTCTTTTATTGGGGGCACTGAAATAGCCTCTGAATTATTTTCCCTACATCCAGTCTTGTCCTCTTCTAATTCCTTTCCTACACTGTAGCCCAAGCAGTTTTATAGAATACAAACCTTGACTATGTTTCTCTTCTCATTTAAAGATTTTAAAGGTTGTTTCACAGCACTTAAGACAAATAACCCATTTTGTAAAGTACTCATATTTCTCCAGAATCTAGTCCCTGCCTACTTCAACTGTTAATTATACACCATTCTCCCTATCTCCTTTTTAAGATTGTCTATACTGGCCATCTTGCTTTTTTTGGCTCCTCATGCTGTTCCTTCTATCTGGAAAGCTCCCTGACCCATCCCTCATCAATGAATTAATTACTACTTACCTTTTAGAACTCAAATCAAATTCACTTCTATAAGGTGAATTTATTCTCTCACAACTTTTCTAGAATAGGTCCATCTCCCCTGTGATATGTCACTATAGACTTTGCACTTCCTTATAGAACTCATTAAAACTAAAATTAAATATTTTCTATGTAATAATTTTTCTGATGACTAATCTCTGATAGAAATAAATCTTTGTAAGGCAAAAACTATCATTCCCTATTACTTAGCTCTTTGTCAGATATACAGTCAGCACTCAGTAAGATTTGTTGAATGAATTAATGCAAGCCTTTTATTTTCTGTATATGTAAAATGAAAGTGATTCCTACATGTTGACTTTTCAGGGGTCTGTAGCTATTATATACGATTTGCAGTTGCATGCTCAGTAAACAACGATTCCTTCTTCTCCTCTGAACATATTCTCCTTGTTTCTTCATGAAATAGATTTTCATGGAGGTATACTTTCAGAAGCCATATGGGTACTGAAAATGCAGCTTAGTGGACCCCCAACTGGGCCAGTCAAGTGCCATTCATCTGCAGTTTGGAATTGGGCCTTCAATATGGCAATTCACTCTGAATTCATCTTTGAATGGAGGGATATATAAAAAGAAAAACTAAAAACTAAAAACAAAACAACACACACAACAACAATAGTATCAACAGAAACCTAAACTAAAATTAGAGAGCAAAAGAGTGGATATTTGCCAGAATTTGGACCAAGTAGCAGAGAAAGTTAATATAATAAATAAATAAATAAATAAATAAAACAATGGCACAGATGAGAGAGAAGCTGAGGTAGAATTGGAGAGAAATTGGAGAGAAAAATCTCTGGGTTCCTTATGACTTTCCCCTTTCCTGCTTCTGCTTCTTTTGTGAGGCTTGGCTGTCTGCCTGCCCTTGAGCTGGTTTCACAAGATAGCTCTGTATCCTATATGATGAACTTTTTCCTTCCCTGCATAAGCCAGCTTCTCAGTGTCTATTGTTTGCAATTAAAGAATTGCAAATAAAAGAATATTTGAAAATATTGATAGAAAATAGTGAACACTCCATAAGTGATATTTGGAACAAGTATACTTACCTCTAATGCTGCTACTCAAATTGCACTTGTACTGGTTGACATTTATTGAATATATTCTACTTTGGTACAAAACGGGCATTTAAAATTTATCTCAAATCTTTACAAAATCTTTGTACGTGGACTTTTAGATGCTTCACATATTGCATTTTTAATTTGTTCTATATGTATCTGTGTCCTTTACCATATGTCAGCATGGCAATGGGAGAGCCTTTGCTATTATTTATTTTTAATCATTGGTACCTTGAATAGCCCCTGACATATTATTGTGCATGAAGACACATTTTGTTGACTGACTAACTGAATGTTCTTGTGTAGGTTTCCTAAATCTGTCTGAGATTTGTTTCCTTACTTTTAAGTAGGTGATTTATACCTGTCACATAGAATTGGAGTGAAAATCAGATGATAGATGTAAAAGCCATCTGAGAATTTTGAAATAAAATATAGATTGCCATTAATACTCTTAGTAGTTAAGCAGGGTAGTGCTATCAACACTATCTTACAAATGAGAACCCCTAGGCCAGAAAGGTCAAATGGCATGCCTAGGATTAACAGCGTTAAATATAAAAAGAACACTATATTCTCAAATATCAAGGATGCTTTAGGCAAATTATATCTGAAGAAAAATCTACTATAGATGATAACAAAGATTTACGTTCATTAACAAAAGCAGAATGTGTTTTATCAGTGACATTGGGATAAATAGACACAATACAATGAAAGAAGATTCTATAGAATGAGATGAGCCAAGAACACAGAAGAAATACAGTCAGAAGAAACAAATCTCCAAATAGGGCTGAGTGGTAGCTACACCACTACCAGATGCTTCAGTTATGACTGCACCTCATTATAATCCTATCACAAGATAAACCTCTAAGTAACATGTGATCTCCATATGTATACCTTGAGGTTACACACGGAAATAAACTGAAAATAAACGGATGAATTTTACACAAAGAGAAAATGATGTTATGATGAAGATGGGTAGAATTGAGTTGCTAAGTTTGTGATATGGAGAGCATTCTGGGCCTAAAGATTTGTTCAGTGGCTCACTAATGTGTTCTTAGTGTAAATAAAGAAAATTATTTGAACACTTCTGGCCTCATCTTGTAACCTGGTAACCATACACTGGTTAATCGTTATCTCTTCTTGAATTTATAAAATAATATCACAGAAAAAAGTCAAACCTTATTTCTTGATCATTACCATTTCCTACAAAACAAAACACCTGCCTATCATACAAGCTTCCCCATGTAAGCAATTATCCTTCTAGTAGCTAAAGTCAAAATTCTCTTTGACTTTTCTATTTATCTAATACACATAGTAAATCCATCATCAAATTGTGTTGGCTAAATATTTAAAATAAGACCACTTCTTAATAATTCACTGTTACAAGCCGGGCTCGGTGGCTCAGCCTGTAATCCCGCGCCTTTGGGAGGCTGAGGTGAGTGAACTCCCTGAGCCTGCGAGTTCGAGACCCGCCTGGGCAGCGAGACCTCATCTCTACAATAAATCAAAAAATCAGTCGGGCGTGGTAGCTCATGCCTGTAATTCCGGCTACTTGGAAGGTTGAGGCGGAAGAATCGCCGGAGCCCAGCAGGTCGAGGCTGCGGTGGCCGGGAGCAGCCACTGCATTCCAGTCTGGGTGACAGAGTGAGACTCCAACTCAAAAAAAAAAAAAATCACTGTCACCACCTGGGTCTAAATTATCATCATCTCCTTGGTTGGAGAAGGCGGTAGACCCCTACTAGTCTTCTGGCTTTTCCCCTTGCCTCCCTTCAGATTATTCTAAATGTAACAACTAAATGGATCCTAAGAATTTTAGTGGACAGCTCCTTTTTGCAATAGGTTTTTAATCTCTTAGTCAGAGTTCTCCAGAAAGACAGAATAAAGAAGAAAAAAGGAAGTAGGGAAGGAAGGAAGGGAGGGAGAGAAGGAGAGAAAGAAAGAGAAGGTGAGAGCGAAAGAGGGAGGGAAGAAGATGAGAGGGAGTTTAATAGAATTGGCTCCCATCATTATGGAGGCTGAGAAGTCCCATGATAGGCTGTCTGTAAGCTGGAGACCTTGGGATGTTGGTAGCATGGCTTAGTTCAGTTCCAAAAGTTGCAGAACCAGGAAAACTGGTGATGTAATCTTAGTCCATAGTTAATGGCCTGAAACCCTGGAGGAAGGGGGTGCTGGTATAAATCTTGAGGTTCCAGGTCTAGAGATCCTAGAGTCCTGATGTTCAAGGGCAGGAGGCAAATAATATGTTCCAGCTTTAGCAGAGAAAGAGCAATTCATCTTTCCTCAGTTTTTGTTCTATCCAGATCCCCAGCTGACTGGATGGTGTCCAATCACATTGAAGGCACACCTTTCCCAGTGAGTCTACTCAAACTCATATTCCCATCTCTTCTGGAAATACCATAACAGATATACCTCAAAATAATGTTTTACTAAGTATTTCTTAATCCACTTAATCTGACACCTAAAATTAATCATCACATCACCCATTTAGAAAAAAATGCAAAAATTATTATAATGATCTGTAAGACATAACATAATCTACCCAAATACAGCCTATACATACATATTGAAATAATATCATGGTCTCTATCTCTATTATTGACTTGAAAGAACACCTTCAACATACTTGCTTTTATTTAAGAAATGACAGATTATAAAAACAAAATCAAATTATACATAAGCACTATACTCTAGTTGATAAAGTTATTTCACATAGGGATATGATGACAGTTCTAGAACCACTATCCATGCTTGAATTTAACATTTTAAGTTAATGGATTGCAGACAGCGTTATCCAGGTTTCTGTTAAAGTAGAGGACTACAGATAAGCAAAAGCAGGAGACTTTAATGGCCTATGTGGCAATGGAGTAGATTTGGAGGCATTAGTATGAACTTGTGTTTAACTTAGTATAGATAATATAGTTAGTTACATATAGAATTAGTTATAGATATATGTACAGTCAGGTTAATATATGCACATCTAAGTATTTCTTTGTTCTGTTAGCTAGAAGAGTCTAAAAGCAATTAAATCTCAGTAGCAATAGGCACACACCATGTGCTCAGACCATAGTTTATAATACCATTTCTCCCATGAAAAAAACCAGAGCTTTTTGCAAAAATGATAAATTCTAGGACTGGGGCTGAAAATATACAAAATGAACTTGTAGCATTTTGTAGAACTGGAAAGTAAGGAAGTGTTCAAATATGCATGTATATGCATGCACACACAAACACATGCACACACACATTGGTGGGTACATAAAAAAGACAAGGGGACACAGGAGCCACCTGACAGAGTTCTCAATGGCCAAAGCTAGAACAATCTAAGCAACAAAATAAAAATAAAGTAGTATTGGATAATAATTCTGAGTATAAAAATAAATATCCTTAAGCCCACACTAGTCTAAATAATTAATAAGGAAGAAGAAGCACTTGCCTCATGAGAAGAACTTCAAATAATTTCAGCAAACATTCCACCCTAAAAAAGATAGAGCAAAACTCCCTATTCCTAAGTATGTGAGCTGTGTAGATAACTTTCTTCCATTGAGTAAAACATGAAAGTGGGGAGAGGGAAGAGTAACTTTATAATAGAGCAACCTAACAAATACTATTTCACCTGGGTGATCAAGATTAGCATCAACAGAGATAAGTCATGTTGATAGTATATACTCTGGGAATAATGTGATTAAAACGACACGTTACTTCTGTGCTTCATTCTCCAAACATATAACCTTGGTCTAATAAAGAGAAAACATCAGAGAAATTCCAACTGGGGGAAATTCTACCAAACATCGAACCAGAATTCCTCAAAACCGTCAAGGCTTTCCAAGTTTAGGAAACTGTCATAGCCAAGAGGAACGTAAAGAAGCATGAGTAAATGTAATGTATCCAGAATGAGATTTTGGAGAGAAAAAGGACATTAAGTAAACTAATCAATAAACAAACTTACTTTAACACTAAGCCAATCTGAATAGAGTATGGAATTAATTTAATAATCATGTATTGATATTTAGTTCATTAATTGGGACACATACACCACACTAAAATTAAGATTTGAATAATAGAGAAAACTAGGTATGGGGTATGTAGAAACTCTTGGTAATAGCTATAATTTTTCAGCAAACATAAAACTATTCTAAATAACAAGGTTTATTTAAAAATAGCATGCAAAAGTAGTCATACATAAAATCCTATATCGTTACTTATATACATATAAGTAGACTACCTTAAAGGACACTCTTGAAAATAATATGAATTGGCATTTACTTAAAATATTATTTAATCTGTTTTGATTATTTCTAAATGCTATTAACACACGTTAGTTTATTAAAAAGCTAGTCTGGCCGGGCTCGGTAGCTCAGCCTGTAATCCCACGCTTTGGGAGGCTGAGGTGAGTGGATTGCCTGACCCTGAGGGTTCAAGACCCACCTGGGCAACTTAGCGAGACCTCATCTCTACAATAAATCAAAAAAATTAGCTGGGCGTGGTAGCGCACTTGTAGTTCAGCTACTTGGAAGGCTGAGGCGGAAGGATCACTGGAGCCCAGCAGGTTGAGGCTGCAGTGGCCGGGAGCAGCCACTGCACTCCAGTGTGGGGGACAGAGTGAGACTCCACCTCAAAAAAAAAAAAAAAAAAAAAAAAAGCTAGTCTGTTTGTCTATTATCTATCTACCTATCAATCAATCTATCTATTACCTATCTATTTAAAGAAGGGTCATATCCTAGGGGCATCCTTTTCTCCTAAAATGTATTTTTCTTTATTATTAAGAAGACGCAGCCCCTCTTTTATTGCTGAAGGTTGTCTCCAGCAAGCAGCATTTTTTGATCTGATAACATGCCCCAGATTTATTTTTTTTTCTTTCCATTAGGATAACTTCAAACAGTCTGAGACAGCTAATCAAAGTAACTGTTGAATCTTGATGACCAGAGCTTCACATGCCAAGCATTTTCTCCTAAACTGGGTTATTTAGAGTCCAATGAAGCTGGGAATAAATATATAAAGCTAAGTAATTTGGGGAGATTGAAGAATTTTTCAGAAAATTTCTTTCACTTGGAAGCATGAAATTACATGCACTACAGTGGAATGAAATCAAATCAATCAGCAGCTGAGAATCTCCCAGGCTCTACAATCAGCAGGAGCTCAGAAGCCTTTCACTGGGAAGGAAGCCAAGGTCTAGTAGAATGCAAAGAGACTGAGGCCTTGTCCTCTGGGAGATACATCTTTGGTTGCTGATAAGGGGTGTACATTGGAGAATACAGAACAATCAGATGAAATGTGGAGGTATGGGAGTGATTGTCCTAACATCCAACTCCTGATCTTACAGTTCCCTGCCAGAGTCATTCCTAATTTCCTTTTGGATAAAGTCCAAACTCCACATAGTGGAATATCATTCTCTTGAGGACTTTATCCTTACCTCCCTTTTGAGCCTATTTTCATCACTTCCTTCCTTACTCTCATACAACTATATCAGCCAGATTCTTCTTTTTGTGGATAACTGAATGACCAAGCTCTCTCAGAGTTCTTTGCCTTTGCACCAACATGTCTAGAACACTCAGAATGCTCATCATTTGCCTCATTGCCTGGAAACCCCTGAGAATTCACCTCCTTCAAAGCAATCTCCATCACACCCTCATTCCAAAATAAGTGTCCAGGTCTGTTCTTGCAAAGAACATTGCACTAAGATCTATTATAACACATACCATATCAGATTTTTTCATTTCTCTTTCCACAGGACTGTGAAACTTTTGAAAATAAAGACCTTACCTTTATTAAGATATACTAAGCATGTGACACAGAATCCAGCACTTTGTAGGTACTCAAAAGCTGTTCATGAATGACAAATGGATGGATGAATTTGGCAGTTTATGGGAAAGTGTTAGAATTTGGAATGAGTTACTTAAAACAAAATAAAACAAAACAAAAATCCAAAGCGAGGATTTCAAACATTCAAGGAACTTTGCTGAAAGGCATCTACAAAAGTACAGAACACTGCAACCTGAAATGAATACAAAACCTAACCCCAAAAGAAAAACAAGAGCTGTTTCTAAAAATGAATCTATTACAAATGCTGGCTGGCTCCTCTAATATTTTTTTTATGATTTGCAAAAAATGCTCCCAATATATCAGGGTATAAATGGAGGCAGAGGACATTTACAAATACCACAAATCAGCTCTAGTCTCTCATAATCAGGCAGGTATCTATCTAAGAGCATGTCTTTTGAAGTGCATCAGTAATTAGGGAGTTAATGGAAAATTACCCGCTAGAAATGACTACCCTGAGGACAATGGAATCACAGGCTGAGAGTACCACAGGTTTATTAAGAACAAATCATGCCCGAACACTTTGATAGCTTTTTTGATAGTAGCTGCTCAATTCCTACCACACTTGCTCCATTGGCTCTACATTGCCTTCTAAATCAATTTAAAATACCTTCTTTTGCATTGACCTTCAAAGCTCTCCAATATTTGGTTTATTACTTTGCTTTTCTTTCCTCTCTTTCCAATTCTATTGATGGTATCCCTCTGAGCTCTTTGTCTTTGATCACCTGCTCTGACTATGTGCTTACTCTTACTTATGTGAATTTGCACATGCTAATTTCTCTACCCCAAAAGCCAGTCCCTTCTCTAGGCTATCTAGTGTAGTTCTACATATCCTTCAAAGTCTATTTTTGATTACACCTTCAGGAACCTATACTGTTCAGGCCAACTTCCAACATCAGAGTTGGTAGTTCATTCCTTAGTATTCTGTTGTACATATATCTGTTGCAAACCTGTAATGTAATTTATTTTTACCTGTATATGTTACTTCAATTAAGCTATGAACAAAAATAGTAGAACAAAAACTCTACTAGGACAGTTATTTTTGTGTGTTGTTTATTAATGTTGCCTAAGTACTGTTAACACATACAACTCCCTACACATACACATATACACACAGTTTGATAAATGAATAAATTCCCCCTTAGTAAGACTGTATGTTATTTAACATCATGCCAGATGGCCTGACATATAATACCTGCTCAATAAATAACAATTTTATTGATGGAATGGTATAAAATGGAAGGAAACAGATGTGAATAAACTGACAGTTCTCCAAATGGCATTTATCAACTTTTCTTAGGCTGTAAGCTCCCTAACCCACATAAAACGCCATTTGAATAATCATTGTTTCTTGAAAATATTTCTGGACACCCTTAGTTTTTCATTTGTTCATTTATTGATTTCTTTTTTTTTTTTTTTTTTTGAGTTGGAGTCTCACTCTGTCGCCCAGACTGGAGTGCAGTGGCCGCTCCCGGCCACCGCAGCCTCGACCTGCTGGGCTCCGGCGATCCTTCCGCCTCAGCCTTCCAAGTAGCCAGAATTACAGGCATGCGCTATCACACCTGGCTGATTTTTTGATTTATTGTAGAGATGAGGTCTCGCTGCCCAGGCGGGTCTCGAACCCGCGGGTTCAGGCAATCCACTCACCTCAGCCTCCCAAAGGCGCGGGATTACAGGCTGAGCCACCGAGCCCAGCTCATTTATTGATTTCTTGAACTACAAAAACATAAAAACAGCTTACAGGTTTTTAGAGTTATGTAACCAGAACTGAGACTTTACAAGAATAATTAATCTTCAAAATCATAACTTTAAGATAAATAATTTTTGTTAAACTCTCTTTTTAGGGAATTGTATATTCATGTTTAGTTGTGAGGGGTAATTTTAAGAGATCCCTGTATCCTTCATCCAGTTTTCCACAATGGTGCCTTTTGCAAAACTACAGTACTATATCATAATCAGGATATTGATGTCGTTACAGATACAGAATATTTCTCTCACCACAAGGATCCCTTGCATTGCTCTTTTATAAGGAAGTTGGTAAACTTCCTTCCTGCCAACCCCTTCTTAACCACCGGGGGGGGGGTGATATTAATCTATTTTCCACTTCTGTCATTTTTCACTTTAAGAATGTGGTACTAACAAGAGTACCTGCATAATGAACATTTGTATACCTAACCCTGAATTGTACCCCACATCTTTAAAATTAAAAAAAACAGTATAAAAAATCCATGATATAATAATATAATCTAGTATAATTACAATGTATAATAATATATTATAACATATAATAGTTTATACTTATGATAAATTATTATAATATGTACTTATTATACATTAAATTAATATTACATTGGTCGGACTCAGTGACTCAGTCTGTAATCCCAGCACTTTGGGAGGCCAAGGTGAGTGGATTACCTGAGCCCGTAGGTTCAAGACCAGCCCAGGCAAATTGGCAAGACCTCCTCTCTACAATAAATAAAAAAAAATTAGCCAGGTATGGTAATGTGCATACCTGTAGTTTTGGTTGCTTGGAAGCCAGAGGAGGAAGGATCACTGGAGTCCAGCAGGTCAACACTGGGGTGGCCATGAGCATGCCACTGCACTCCAGCCTGGACCATGGAGTGAGACTCTACCCCCCCAAATTAATATTATATTAATGTAATATATAACAATATAATAATATAATATAGATGACAATAAAAAAAGAATGTTGTACAAATGGAATTACACAGTGTGTGACCTTGTATGATAGGCTATTTTCAACTCAGCATAATTTCCTAGAGGTTAATACAGTTCGTTGTATGTATCTCTCACAGTTTGTTCTTTTTAATTGCTGAACAGTGTTTCATGATATGAGGTACTACAGTATGTTTAATAATTTACCCATTGAAGGACATCTAGGTTGCTTCCAGTTTTGGTTGTTAGGAATAATGCTACAATATAAACAGATTTTTTGGAACATGTTTTTATTTCTCTGAGATAAATCTCCAGGAGTGCAGTTACTGTGCCATGTTGTAGATGCATGCATGTTCAGTTGTTTTAGGAAATTGCCAAATTGTTTTCCTGAATTACTGTATATTTCCTATTTCCACCAGTAATGTATGCATGATGCAGTTTCTTCACATCCCTCCAGAATTCGGTGTTTTAACATTTAATCTTTTGGTCATTTTGATAGGTGTGTAATAATAGCTCATTATGATTTAATGTGTACTTCTCTAATGGCTAATGATGTTGAACATCTTCTAATGTGTGCTCATTTGCCATCTGTATATCCTATTTGGTGAAATGTTTCTTTACATATTTTATAATTGGATTGCTTGGTTTTAAAAAATTGTGTTTTGAGAGTTCTTCATACTAGTTTTATATTTTAGTTCTACATTAAATTATGGCTTACAAAATTTTCTCCTATCATATAATATGCCTTTTCTTCCTCTTAGCAAGATATTTTGTAGGGCAAAAGTTTCTAATTTTGATAAAATCTAACTTACCAATTTTTATTTTACGGATCATATTTTGCTGGCAAGTCTAAAAACTACTTTGACTAGCCCTAGACCTTAGATATTTTCTTCTTTTTTTTCTAAAAATGTTTATAGTGTATTTTTCATATTTTGATCTATGATTCATTTTTGAGTGGAGTTTTGTACATAGTGTGAAACTTAAGTAGAGGTTTTCTAAATAGAAAGAACATTTTAGAACATCAAGAATAAAGAAAGAACATTGTCAGCAAAAATATGGATAAATACAATAGGCTTTCCTTCTTGAGTTTTCTAAATCACATTTGAGGGTTGAAGCAAAAGTTACCACACTGTCTGATGAAGTTCTAAATTCATGTAGTAGAAATATTTAAGATAATTGTATTATAAATAAGAGAGGGCAAAGGGACCTACAAATTTCTGTACTTATACAGACCTGAGATTTCTATACTTCACTTGAATTGCTAAAATGACTATACCAGTAATGTTGTCTCTGTCTGCCCATCTGTATCTACTATGTCTTTGTCTCCTGTATATCTATCTATCTATCTATCAATCTATCTATCTATCTATCTATCCATCCACCCCTCCATTATCCCTCCATCTATCCATCCAACTATTCATCCATTTATCTATCTCATCTCTCTATCATGCAATACCTAGAGCAATCATTTAAAAAACTGACACATTCTTTCAGTTTTTCTTCATCTGAATATGACTTGATTTCTCTTTTATTCTTGAAGGATATTTTTGAAGGACATAGGATTCTGGTTTGACAGGTCTCTTTTTTCCAGAGCTTGAAAAATATTGTGTTACTTTCTTCTTGACTTTTTGTTTTCTGATGAGAAATCCCCTGTCATTTGAATTCCCCCCCACCCCCCAAATAAGGTGTCATTTTTTTCTCTGGCTGCTTTCAAGATTTTTTGGTCCCTTTAGTTTTTAGAAATTTAATTATGATATGCCATGGCATGGGTTTCTTTGGGTTTAGTCTGTTTTGGTTTTGCTCAATTTCTTAATTATAGGTTTATATCTCTTGTCAAATCTGGGGATTCTTCAAGTACTTTTCCATATCTGCCTCCTTTCCCCTCTTCTTCCAGCTCTCTGATGACATGAATGTTAGATTTTTCTCACAATTTCACATTCCCCAGAGTTCTATTCCTTTTTTTTTAAGTCTGCTTTCTCTGTTTCAGATTATATAATTTCTGTTGTTATGTCTTCCTGGTTGTTTATTCTTTTCTTGGTTGCTTATTCTGTTGTTGAGGATGCCTACTGAGGTGCTTATTTTAGTAATATTTTTAAGTTCCAACAGTTCCATTTTTAATGTATTTTATTTATTTGCTCAGAGGGTTTTTTGTTTTTGTTTTTTGGTTTTTTTTTTTGAGTTGGAGTCTCACTCTGTCACCCAGATTGGAGTGCAGTGGCCACTCCTGGCCACCGCAGCCTCGACCTGCTGGGCTCCAGCGATCCTTCCACCTCAGCCTTCCAAGTAGCCAGAATTACAGTCACACGCTACCACACCCAGCTGATTTTTTGATTTATTGTAGAGATGAGGTCTCGCTGCCCAGGCGGGTCTTGAACCCGCGGGCTCAGGCAATTTACTTACCTCAGCCTCCCAAAGGCGTGAGATTACAGGCTGAGCCACCGAGCCCGACATTGCTCAGAGTTTTTATTTCTTTGTTGGAGTTTTCTAATTTTTTTATTTGTTTCAAGTGCATTCATAATTGTTCTTTAAAACATTTTTATAATGGCTGTTTTAAAATCTTTGTCAGATAATTTGAATGTATTTATCTTGATACTGGCTTTTTCTGTCTCTTCTTTAGAGGGAGAAGGGGAAGTAAATCCTTGTTAATTGCTAGTTGGAAAAGGAAATCCAAGTTCCCTACTCTATTTCTATTGTCACTTGAGGCAGGCATGGGTTTCTACCTCCCATGCAGTCTTCATAGACCATGCTGGCGCAAGGGTGGCCTTGTAACTATTGGACAATGGTGAAAGTCCTGACTCTTCACTAGGCCTTCTATGATTTTCCTTTCTCCCAGCAGAGAGGGGAGGAATGCTTTGTTTCTGCCCAGTGGGGTAAAAGTCCAAGCTCCTCTCATGGCATCTTCAGACATGATGTAGAAGAGAAAAATCTTGATACTTGACAGGATGAAGTCCTGGCTTCCCATTTGACCATTTCTGACATCACTTCAATGGTGGTGTTGCTGTGCCTCATTACAACCTCATAAGGATAAAAGTGTGGACTCTGCACTTGGCCTTGGCTGGCATGGGTAAGCAAAGGAGTTCACTGTTTCTTCTGTGGCATTGGCTGGAATACAGCAGCTATTGTCTAAAAGTGTTCTGTATTTCTGGGCTCCCCCTTTTGTGGTCCTTTGCCTAGAGAAAGCAGACTTTCACTAGCTTTAAAAACTTTTTCTTGACTGGGCTCGGTGGCTCAGCCTGTAATCCCTCGCTTTGGGTGGCTGAGGTGAGTGGATTGCCTAGCCCATAGGTTAGAGACCCGCCTGGGCAACTTGGCGAGACCTCATCTCTACAATACAATCAAGAAATTAGCCGGGCATGGTAGTACACGCCTGTAGTTCCAGCTACTTGGAAGGCTGAGGCGGAAGGATCGCCGGAGCCCAGCAGGTCGAGGCTGCGGTGGCCAGGAGTAGCCACTGCACTCCAGTCTGGGCGACAGAGTGAGACTCAACTCAAAAAAAAAAAATTTTTTTTCTTATCTGCATTTTTAGCATTTGGGGATTGCCAGCTTCTTTGGTTTCAAGTCTTGTATATATGAGGCAAAAATATAATCCAGGAAATTCACCATTGTGTTTTTTCTCATGTCTCATTTTCCCTAGGTAGTTTGCCTCCTCTTTACCTTTCAGAGTTTCTTTGTGTTTGTTTTTCATATAATGGTCAGGTTTTCTAACTGTATTGAGCAGGAGAACTCAGGTGAAATACGCCTATTCCATATTTCCAGAAGCAGAAATCCAGTTGCTTTATTATTTTTATTAATCCCATTTTACAGATGAGAAAACCAAGGTGTAAAATGGTTAGATATCTTGTCCATGGTCAGACAGCTACTTAGTGCCAGAGTAAGGATTTGAATTCAGGCCATCTGGTATGACAAACTGTATTTATAACTTGAATTGAATGCATAAGTAAAGCTAAACAACCAAAATTTAATAAGATTGTAAACCAGGGGAGGGAGGGGCACACCTCATCAACAAGGGTACTTGCATAGTGAACATTTGTATACCTAACACTGAATTGTACCCCACATCTTTAAAATAAAGAAAACAAAAACAAAAACAAACAAACAAACAAAAAGGTTGTAAATCAGTAGTAATCCAAGTAGGGGTGTAGATGGATTATCAGTTCACCAGCACTTGGGGACTGCAATTGCTTACTTGTGCTGTTTAAAAGTTAAGCAGGGCTCTCTATTCATCCAGTAGCTTTTAATATGTTGGTGCTTTTGCAAACAAGTTTTACATCTTAGTTTCTGATTAGTTTTTTAGTTCTTTCAGTGGACTACAATTGGCATTCCATAGGAACTCCTTATAATTAGCTCACCTTTAAAAGTCTTTATTCCGTATAACCTAAGTGCTAGCAACTGAGTTCCTGTCCTACCCCTTAACTGCCTGTGATACAGCTCCAAACCAGAGAGGTGAACCAGGATCTCCCATTGACTCTATTATGGTGAAGATCAAGATGGGCTTCCTTGGAGATGGTAATTGGCTTAACTCAAGTCCTACTTGATAAGCCCCTTGCATATAATTATTTGGTTTGCTGTCCTCAACACAGTTCCCTTGGAGTATTTCAGCTTTCACTACACTTGGTTCAGCCTCAACCTTTTGCCATGAAATTCCTGTAGATGGCAGCCCAAGGTGATCCCATTGCAGTGAATATCTTTATACTATCCATTTCAAACTAAATATTATTGTTTAAGTAGAATCATACACTGTCAGTACTGGAAGTAAAATCCTTTTATTTACAGAAAGGATACTCAGTTTGGTGGGTTAAGGGGTGGGTGTCTTATTCCACAAAGTGACATACCCAAGTTATCCAAGGAATTAGTTGTAAACATAGCAAAAAACTTGGGTTTCTTAGGCCCAGAAGACTTTCATTTTTCAGTGTAGTCTCATTAGCAGACTATTTAATTTTTCTTTAATTTTTAATTTCTATGTATGTACAATAGTTGTACATATTTATGGGGTACATGTGAAATCTTTTTTTTTTTTTTGAGTTGGAGTCTCACTCGGTTGCCCAGACTGCAGTGCAGTGGCCGCTCCCGGCCACCACAGCCTCGCCTGCTAGGCTCTGGCGATCCTTCTGCCTCAGCCTTCCGAGTAGCCAGAATTACAGGCATGCCCTACCACACCCGGCTGATATTTTGATTTATTGTAGAGATGAGGTCTCGCTGCCCAGGCGGGTCTCAAACCCGCGGGCTCAGGCAATCCACTCACCTCAGCCTCCCAAAGGCACGGGATTACAGGCTGAGCCACTGAGCCCAGCATGTGAAATCTTAAAACAAGTATACAGTGTGTGATGATCAAATCAGGATAATTAGGGTATTCATCATCTCAAGCATTTATCATTTCTTTGTGTTAGGCACATTCCAACTTCACATTTTTAGTTACTTTGACATATGCATTAAGTTATTGTTAACTATAGTCATCCTGTTGTACTACTATACACTAGATATTGTTCTCCTACCTAGTTGTATTTTTGACCATCTCCTATACACAATCAGCTTTAAGAATTGCCACTACAGATATTGAATATTACTGTGTCACTTTTGTACAGTTATATTAATATCACTTATTCTAAAGGGGTTTCATTTTTTTCATAAGTCAGTAAAATGTAGTGATCGACAGTGCAAGATGAAATAGATAGTCCTGAGTTCAAAGCCTGGCTTTCCTATTAACCTCAAATATTTACCCTGTACATTGTAGTTTCCTCATCTGATAAGTGGGAAATGACAGCACCTATTGTTGGGTAGGTTATTTAATATTTAAGTGACCTAAACAACACTTCCAAAGTATTTAGCATGACATCTGCGAATTATTAACTATTAAATATAAAAATATAGTGACAATATTGTTATGCATATATTTTATACATTAACCTACATGGTAGCTTGGGAAAGTATGTTCCTTTCCATATTAAAGATAAGAAAACATAAATATTGCACTTGTACAAAACATTACAAGTATATATGCAGCCTTTATACATGCTTATTCTTAGTTACTATCCAAAGGTTCTATGTGGTTAATTAATAGTATTCCCATTTTAAGATTGTTGACAACAGGTAAAGTGACAAGGCTAGTTAGTGACCACTAGGACATAAACTCCATGAAGACAGGAGCAGTGAGTGTTTTGGTATCATCATTACATAAGACACTGGCTAGCCTGTAGTAAGCACTAAAAAATATTTATTGAATAAAAATTAAAGTAATAAAATTATTCTCAAACAATATTCACTATTGCATGAACGCAAAGATTTGTCACTGCCTGTAGTTTGCCACCATTGTTCTTTAGCAATTTTCTCCTACTGGCGTTTCATATTATTGAGGGATTACTATCTCTAAAGGGAGTGCCATGATTTCTAATTTGTTCTAATAAATTTTTGGCCTTTAACAGATGCACGACAACTGTACTCTACTGTGTTATGAATTCCAATTATTACAAGACAGATGTCTGCCCTTTCCCACAAAGCTCATAGCTTTGTGAACTTTCCCTGTAAATTGCATCTTAGATTCATAAATAGACATTTTTGATAAGTGTGTATGTGCTAAATATGTGGTTAAATCAATCAGTGAGTTACATACCACTTAGTTGGAGATGGAAGCACAGAACAAAGGAGAGACATATTCAAATATATTTAATACAAGCAAAACAGTAATAAAACTTGGATGTTGTCATTTGGTGATAATTGTCAAATGTAAACCATTTATTTGTCATCCAAAAAGTAGATTCTTTATGATGAAGCTCTGTGTACAGGTCATCTAACCCTATGATCAGCTAGAGACAGGTTCAAATCCTGACTCTACTGTCATCATTGATTGTGTGTTCTTAACTAAGTTATTTTGCTTGTCTTCCTTTGTTCATATCAAATTTTGGATTAATGTTGATGATGCTAAATATCAATTAACATGCTCATCGTACTTACTATGTCAGGCAATGCTCTAAGCCTTTTTATGCAGAAATGATTTATTATTCACAACAACCTTCTGAGTAGACAGTTTCCTTTTCGATTTCCCAATGTCTACCTCACCGGTGAATTAAATGATTAAGTCCATGGAAAAGGCTATGCAGTCAATAAAGTGCTATACATTAACTACAAAAGCTTCTTTGTAACATATTTACATGGACTGTAACAATTTTTATGCAAAATTACACAGACAAACCTCAGTTTAAAATCAGGTGCCACGGCTTATAATCTGAATTTATACAATATACTGAAACATTCCAAGTCTCACATTTCTAATATGTAAAATGGGCATGATATAGGACCTAACTCATAAGACTCTTTTGAGGATTTATTAAGATGATGGTTAGTGCATGGCCTATCACTCAGTAATTGTTTATTATAGTGATGATAGAGATGATGGTGAAGATTAGTGAGTTTATTGAGATAGTGATTTGGAATATTTTAAATGATGATAGCTCCTTAAATTACTTGCACAATATCAAGGGTATTTTAACTGACAAATTACTGTATCTAAAGAGAATATGATTTCTACTTTGTTCTAGTAAATTTTTGACCTTTAACTAAGGGCATTTGGTGTACATATTCTACTACTCTTAACTACAGTGTTAATACGTGACTATAGTGCATCCTACATTTATTTTTTCTAGCCCCAAATCCAATTAACTCTATTTTATTTTCCATTAGACTCCCAAAACCCAGCAAGGTTAAGTGTTGTGTTAGGATAATGCATATGAATCTGCTTAAAGTATAATGTTCTAAATTCCAAGACAGTCTAAATATTTAGTAGATATTCCTGAAAGTAGGAAAACTACCAAACCCTCAACACACTGATGATACAAGCTTACACAACGGGGAAACTTGTTCAAGCTACAAAGCAACTACATCATAAACATAAAAAAGCAATGTAATAACTTATAACTGGTAGAAGAAACTGAGGATATTTATTTACTTTCAAAATTTGTAAACAAAGTTTAATGGAGAAAGAAGGGAGAAAAGAAAGAGTGACATGCCAGAGCTGGCATGGCGAAATAAAACTGCCTAAACTAGAGATATTTAATCCATATCTTTCTAAAGGTTTTGCATGAGTCATAACATAGAACTTACTCATTTTCTACCCAAATTCATCTCTACTCCTATGTTCTGTACTTCAGTAAGTGATTCCTTTGGTCCCAACCAATAATGTTTATGCCATGTTTGATACCTATTTCTCTCTCATGCCACGTTTCTAAGCAGCCATCACGAGTCCCCTTCTCTCCAGTATATTTATTTTTCTCTGTTCTCATCACTATGTTCCTAGTCTTAACCTTCATTGCTTCTCACCTGTACTATGACAGTAGAACTTTAAGTGAGCATGACCTGATCCAGTCCATTTAGCATGCTATAACTAATAGGATCTTAAATTTAAAAAATAAGCATATCTTGGGGCACATCTCATCAATAAGAGTACCTGATCTCAAACCAGGTGAAGTGGGGACCAAAGTGAGGCCCAAACTTTATCTACTCAATGACCATTTGTATACCTAACCCTGAAGTGTACCCCACATCTTTAAAATAAATTAAAAAAAAACACGTCTTATCAATGCAGTTTCTTTCTTAATCTTTATTGATTTCCATCAGTCCTGCAATAATGTCAAACTTCCTAATATGGTCTATGTTCTCCCCCTTTTCTGCATCTCAAACCATCTGAAACTTCTTTCTTTGCTTTTCTGACTTCTCCCTTAAAGCACAACATTCTAGACACACTGAGAATCCTTCAATTATTCAACAGTGTCAATGTTTTCTTTCCTTTTTTGAATTCTTCAACTTGATCTTCCTTCTGCTTAGGGAAGACTTCTCTTCATCTTTCTTCACTTAGGTAATCCCTACCCATCCTCAGAATGTTTAGTCATCACTCTGCAGTAAGCCTTCTGCAAACCTTTAGCTAGGTTATGCAGCTCCCATATTACCTCCATAGTAGCACTAATTGTTCACTTTTGTCATAGCACTCAAATCACTGATACATAATTACCTTTCCTTTGTTGTATTTCTGTCTAGGCTCAGTTCTTTGAGGACAAGTTCTTTGTTTGATTTGTTTTTCACTGCATCTGCAGAACCCTTCTGCAAGCCTTCAGTTAGGTTATGTGGCTCACATATTGCCTCCATAGTAGCACTCATTGTTCAGTTTTTTAAAATTTATTTTTTTATTATAAAGATGTGGGGTACAATTCAGGGTTAGGTATACAAATGCTGATTATACCAATACCTTTGTTGATGAGGTGTGCCCCTCCCTCCCCTAGTAGTTTCCCTCAACTGCCACTCCCACCCCACCCCCGACAGTTTCCCACTACTGCCAATCCCTTTCTTATGGTATTATCATAATTGTTCAAGGTCTGCTTATGAGTGAGAACATATGGTACTCTGCTCTTTGTTTCTGTGATAGATTACTGAGTATGATAGACTCTAAATTCATTCAAGTTGTTGTGAATTCCATATGCTTGTCCTTCTTTATGACTGCATAATATTCCATTGTGTATATGTATCACATTTTTAAAATCCAGTCCAACTTCGATGGGCAGCATGGTTGGTTCCATGTTTTTGCTATTGTGAATAGAGGTGCAACAAACATACATGTGTAGGTATTTTTTTTTTCTTTCAGTACATTTGAGTTCCTTCTAGAGCCTAGATGTTGATGTTAGGCCTTTGTCAGATATACAGTTGGCAAATATTTTTTTACATTCTGTGGGCTGTCTCCCTGCTCTCTTGATGGTTTCTTTTGCTTTGTAGAAGCTTGTCAGTTTGATAAGGTCCCACTTGTCTAATTTCTTATGGCATGGGCACTTAGGGTTCTGATCAGGAATTGGTTGTCAGTTCCAATTTCCATAAGGGTGTCTCCTGCATTTTCTAAGATTCCTATAGTTTGAGCTTTTACGTTTAGGTCTTTGATCCATTTAGAGTTAATTCTTGTGTATGGTGATAGGTAGGGATCCTGTTTCAATCTTTTGCATGTGATCAGTCAGTTTCCCTAGAGCCCTTTACCAAATAGTTTCTCCTCTCTCCAGTCATTGTTGTTGGAGGCTTTGTCAAAGATGAATTGGTTGAGAAATTGAGACGTTGCTTCCAGAATCTCTATCCTGTTCCATTGATCTATTTGCTTGTTCTTGTACCAATACCAAGCTGTTTTGATTACTGTAGCCTTATAGTAAAGTTTGAAGTCTGGAAGTGTGACACCTTCTGCTTTGTTTCTTTTGCTAAGTATTGTTTTAGCTATTGTGGTCATTTATGTTTCCATATAAATTTCTGTATTGTCATTTCCAGGTCTGAGAAGAATGATGTTGGTGATCTAATTGGTATTGTGTTGAACCTGTAGATTGTCTTTGGTAGGATGTCATTGTCCACTTTTGTCATAGCACTCAAATCACTGAACCATAATTACCTTTCCAAAGAGGTTGCACTAATTTGCATTCCCATCAGCAGTGTAGAAGTGTTCCTTTTTTTAACACATCCTCACCAGCATCTGATGTTGCTTGTTTTATGAATGATGGCCATTCTTACTGGGGTTAGGTGGTATCTCCTTTCCTTTGTTGTATTTCCTTCTAGGCTCAGTTCTTTGAGGACAAGTTCTTTTTTTATCACTGCATCTGCAGGACCCTTCTTAAAACAAGGCATAGGTTAGAAACTCAACACACATATGTTAAATTTATGCATGACTGCATGAACAAATTCAGAGCAGAAAGCATTCATATATAAAAAACAAAGCAGTATAAAGGGGTAAAATATGGAGTAATTTTACATAAAGTGGTCATGGAAGAATATTTTAAGATGTCACTTGAGCAAAGATCTCAAAGGGAAAAGTGAGACATGTGGATACTTAGAAATAGAACTTCCAGGCAGAGAGAATTAGGCAGAGCTTTTGAGGTCTGAGGGAATGATAAGAAGGCTGGTGTAGCTGGAGAGCACTGAACAGAGGAAAGAGTGGTAGTAGAAGTTAGATCATATAGTAACATGTAGGCCTAGGTAGACTTGAGATTTATTCTAAGTGCACATAAATCTATTGAAGGGTGTTAAATAAAGAATGTTTGTATAGGACCCAACATTTATTTATTGAGTAGCCATCATTAACGACATTGAAAAGCATTTCTGAGGTTTTTAAGTGGATTTACCTGGACAAATGATGTTTATAGATATTAAAGATGTAAAGTCACAGTCCATTTTACAGATGGAAAATTTAATCCCAGGTAGGCTGATCATCTTACTAAAAATTATACTGAAAATATAGGCTAGCAGAGATAAGAAGTCATGACTTTTGACTCTGGATAAATAAATATATGCGTTACTTGAGATCATATATAGGAGCTCTCAAATGGTCATCATAGGTATGAAAAATAATTTGAGATATCACTGGGCTTTCTCACATTTTAAAGATCCGTTTATTTTCTAATTTCCAACTATACTGCAAGAATTCTAAAAGGCAAGTACAGAGTTGTACTCATTTTGTAGCATGGTCATAGATGCTGATGTATCACAGACCATCTACAGTGAATGTCAAATTGCAATGAATGTGTAGTTCATGTCCTCTTAATTCTTCCTAAAGTAATTCCCAAACCATTCATTCCTCTATCAGGTATTTCTATTTTATGCAAGGTACCATACTGAGTACTAACATAACAAAGATAAGTATGCCATGGAATCTTTCCTTAATGAACTTGTGTCTTAGAGAGGATAAGAGACATGGAGGCTAGTTGTCTTTTAGAACAATGTGAAAAGGATCATAATGATATTAACACAGCACATCATAGTTTATCAAAAGCTTTATAATTTAACAAATATAAGTATTATAATAATACTTAATATTTACTGTTCATTTACTGTGTAAGTATAAGTATCTAATGTGCATTATCTCATTTAATTCTCTTACTAATCCTCTCATTATCCTATGGGCCATAAAACTTGTCAACTTTTTCCATGAGAAAACTGACTACAGGGAGGTTCAGTAGCTTGTTCAAGGTCAATCAGTTGGTCAGTGGTAAAGCTTAGACTTGAGAGGCTGTACTTTAAACAACTCATATAATTTGAGAGACATTGGCTTATTTATAATTCTTATAGAAAAATCTGTGTACCAGGTTTTACTTTGTCATCATTCCATAGGCAAAGAAACAGGCTCAGAGTATTCAGAAACTTTTTAAAGTCACCATCTAGCCCAAGATACATTCAGTGTCTTTGATTCTAAGTCCTGTCTTACTTCTGCTAGAATATGTTTTCTCTGTGCACTGCTTTGAGTATGCCATAGAGCTGGAGGAACATATTGATTCTGATTTGAATGGTCTGGGAATGAACGTGAGGGGCTTAATTAAGTAGGTAATATATCACAGGTAGGACTGCCCAACTCTGTTTTAAAATGTTACTGAATCAGAATATTTTGCCACAAGTTGTCTTTTTAGGTTCATTCTATTTCTGGAAAATGCAAATTCAACTTTTCATTTACGCTACTATATTCCAGATAGTGCCTACCAACTGATCTGAAGCATTCTTTCCCCATCATTGCCAAGCTAAACATTCACAAACAAAATTGTACTCAGATTCTCTTGCAAGCCGAATTTTCTGACATTTACCTGAGAATCTAGCTAAATATTGAATAAATACAACTCTAACAGAACAGGCAAAGGGAATTTCAATAAACTCACTGCAGCATTTTATTGATAAAAATAACAATAGCAATATTATGAACTACATGTTAATTACCATTATACTCATTTCATGCACATAAAAAACTCTAATTCTCACAACAACCCAGGAGATAGATATACCCATTTTCCATAGGGCATTAAGGATCTGAGATGTTACATCACAGAGTTAAGATGAGAGTAAGAATGAATGGCAAGCAACATGGTAATATAGAAATTCCATGCCCTTTTCTTACCATAGAAACACCAATTTAACAGCCACCAACAGATAAAAATCACTTTATGAGAACTCCCAGATCTAAATGAGAAGTTGCAGCACATCAGTTGAGCACAGAAACAAAAAAGACACATTGAAAGCAGTTAAAAAACCAAACAAACAAAAAACACTTTCACCGTACCCATTTCACCCCTCCTTTAAATTGGCCATAACACAGTGTTAATTTAGATCCCGTTGGTTTGTGAATTCTCCAGTGGTGGAAGGAGAGAGTGAAGAGAATATCTTACTTCCTATCCTTTCAGGGTACTATCTGAGAGGCTTGTGTCTATTTGTACCTCACCCAGAGCACTGAGGAAATATGCATGAAGGTCACCTAGGAGTAGCTAAGTACAAAAATAAAGGGAAGAGGACTTTCAAAAATGAGCACACAGATCTCAATAGCCATCCTGCTATCCCCAGCAGCAGACCCACACCTGGACCTTATCGGCAGACCCACCCAAGGATCTACCAGCTCACCTTCCCAGAATCTCTGGGTGGGCTGACTAGTGAAGGGCTTCTTCTGACAAAAACAGTCTCCAAAAACAAGAAAAGGTGATTGCTTTTTTAATGTGCAGATACCAATGCAAGGCCCCAAGGATGACAAAGAATCAGGGAAATATGACACCAACAAAGGAGCAATACAAAGCTCCAGTAACTGATCCTAAAGAAATGTAGATCTATGTATTGCCAAACAAATAATTCAGATAATTGTTCATTAACAGTTCATTTGAGATTATGCAAAGGAGAGTAAATAAATAAGAATTAAAAAGACTAAAGAAATCCTATAGAACTTATTAGATATCATCAAGCAAACCAATTTATGTACTCTGAAAGTTTAAAAAGATAAAAAGAAAATTTACTTAAAGAAATAATGGCTGAAAACTTCCCAAATCCAGAGAGCAAAATGGATATCTAGATTCATGAAGCCCAAAGAATCACAAATAATTTGAACCTAAAGAGGTATATACTCAAATACATTATAATTAAGCTGTCAAGAGTCAAAGACAAAGAAAGACTGTTGAAAGAAGCAAGAGAAAAGTGACTTGTCACATAAAAGAGAATCTCAACAAAACTATCAGCAGATTTCTCAGAATAAAAACTTGTAGACTAGGAGAGAATCTTCTGATATATATAAGTTTCTGGGAAGAAATGCCAATAAAAAATACTATACTTGGCAAAACATTTTAAAAAATGGAAAAAAGTTTAAACTCTTCTCTAGCAAAAACAAACTGAGAAAATTCATAACCACTAGATCTACTCTAAAAAAGTACTTAAAAAGTACTATTTCAATTGAAATAAAAGGACACTAAATAGCACCACAAAAATATGAAAGTATAAATATCACTGATAAAGGTACATTTTTGAATAATGTAATACTATATGGTGATACATAAATCACTTTAATTCTAGCATAAAAGTTAGACATAAATCACTTTAATTCTAGCATAAAAGTTAGACTATCTACAACCACAAACATTTATTAAAGGAGTCACAAAATAAAATGAAGTAAATTCCAACATCAATAACATAATGTGTAGGAGAGGGATGTATAAGTTTAGTTTTTGTATGCAATTAAAATTAAGGGTATTAGCTTAAAATAAACTATTATAACTATAAGAAGTTTTATACAAGCCTCATTATAAATACAAAGATAAATCTATAGTAGATATTTTAAAAGATAAAGAGAAAATAATCAAAGTATATCACAAAAATAATTAAATAAAAATATCCAAATCACAAAGAAAGACAAGAGAGAAATGAAAGAACTACAAAACAGTCAGAAAACATTGTTTAAGTACTAATAGTGAGAACTTACCTATCAATAATTATTTAAAATAAAAATGGATTAATCACCCTCATAAAAATATAGAGAAGCTGAATAGATAAAAAATATAATCCAACTATGTGCTGTCTACAAGAGACTCACTTTAGATTTAAGGACAAATATAGGCTAAATGGAAAGGAATGAAAAAATATTCCATGCAAATGGTAACCAAAAGAGAGCTTGGGTGGTTATATTTTTGCCAGACAAAATAGACAGTAAGTCAAGAATGTCACATAAGACAAATAAAGTCATTATATAATGATAAAAAGTCAGTACAATAGGAAGATAAAACAATTATAAATATATATTCACCCAACATCAGCACACCTATATATTAGGCAAACACTGACAAATTGAAAGGGAGAATAAACAGTAGAACAATAACAGTAGAACACTCCACTACCAATAAAAGATAAATCATCCAGAAAGAAAATCAACACAAGAACAGCGGACATGAATAACACTATAGACCAAATGGACCTAACAAACAATTACAGTACATTCTGCCCAACATCAGCAATATATACATTCTCCTCAATTGCATATGAAATATTCTCTGGAATAAATCACATACTATGTTACAACTCAAGTATTAACAAACTGAAGTAAACTAAAATTCCTCTAACTATCTTTTCTAACCAAAATGGAATAAACTAGAAATCAATAATAAAAGGAAAATGGGAAAATTTACAAATATATGGAAATTAAACAATACAATCTTGAATAAAGAAGATTCAAAATTTTTTTAATATCTCAAAATAAATCGAAAATGAAAGTGCAAGATACCAAAACTTATAAAATACAGCACTAAGAGGAACAATTATGATAATAACTATCTATATTTTCAAAAGAAGAAAAGTCTCAAATACACAAATTAACTTCACACTTCCAGAAATTAAAGCAAAAATAACAAATTAATCCAAAGTTAACAGAAACAAGGAAGTAGTAGCAATGATTAAGGTAGAAATAAATAAAATAAAGAATAATAAATAAATAGAAAAAAACAACAAAGCTAAATATTTTTTTGAAAAGGTAAATACAATTGACAAAGCCTTGGATAGGCTAACTCTGGGTAAAAGAGAAAAAAACTCAAATAAATAAAATCATAAATAAAATGAGGGGTATTGCAACAGATGACATAAGTAAAACAGATCATAAGGCACTGTTAGGAACAATAATTATATGCTCACATATTGAGCAATCTATACAAAATGGATAGGTACAACTTATCAAGACTAAATTAAGAAGAACTAGAAAACCTGACAGACCAGTAACAAATAAGGAGATGGGATCAGTTATCAATCAACTTTCGACAAAGTTGAAAGGACTAATTGCTTCACAGGTGAATTCTACCAAACATTAAAATAAAAAGAATACTCATTTTTCTTAAGCATTTCTAAAAAAAAAATGGAATAGAGCACTTTCAAATTCATTTTAGGAGGGCACATCATTCTGATTCCAAAGCCCAAAGACCCCACCACACACATAAATTACAAGCCAATATCCCCGATGAACATGTAAAAATTGTGAGCAACATTTTAGCAAACCAGTTCACAGCACATTAAAAGAGTCATAAACTTTGAACAAGTGGGATTGACCTCTAGGATGCAAAGATGGTTCAACACATGCAAATTAATCATTGTCATACAGTACATTAACAGAATGAAGGGTAAAAATCATGGGATCATCTCAGTAAATTCAGATACAGCACATGCCAGAATTCGACTCTTTAATGGTAAGAACTCTCAACAAATCATGTATAGAAGAAATTAATCTCAATTCAGAACAGATCATATATGAAAAGTCCACCAGTAAATATCATACTCAGGTGCAAAACTGAAAGCTTTCCCTCTAAGATCTATTAAAAGGCAAAGATGTAAACTTTTACTATGTCTATTAAACCGGTACAGGAAGAAGTCCTAGCCAGATCAATTATGTCAGAAAAATAAAAGGCATCTAAATTGTAAAGAAAAAAAAAACATTTTATCTGTTTGCAGATGACATGTTTTATGTAAAAAGTCTCAAAGACATTGTCAACAATCAGTTAGCTAAGAAACAATTCAGTAAAGTTGCAAGATATAAAATCAACATACAAAAATCAGATGTGTTTCTATATAATAATAGTAAACAGTTTAAAGAAAATGCCACATAAAGACATGTGGCAATAAGTTTAACCAACGAGCTAAAAGACATGTACACTAAAAACTATAAAACATTGATGAATGAAATTAAAGAAGGCATAAATAAATGGAAAGATGTCCTGTATTCATGGATTAGAGTAATTAATATTGTTAAAGTGTTCATACTACCAAAACAACCTACACATTCAATGCAATGCCTATAAAAATTCCAGAGGCATTTTTTTTTTACAGAAATAGAAAATCAATCTTAAAAATCCTCAAATTTTTATGGAGCCACAAAAGACCTTGAACAGCCAAAGCAATCTTTAGCAAGAACAGATCCGGAGGCAACACACTACTTGAATACAAGATATACTATTAAACTATACTAATCAAAACTATATGGCACTGACATAAAAACAGAGAGCCAAGACATAAATCTATGAATTTACAATAAAGCTATTCTTGACAAAGGCGTCAAGAACATAAAATAGGGGAAGGATAGACGCTTCAAAAAATGTTGACAGGAAAACTGTATATTCACATGCAAAACAAACATGTTAGACCCTCATCCCACACTATACACAAAAATTAAAATGGATTAAAGACTTAAACTTAAGACCTAAAACTATGAAGCTAGTAGAATAAAACACAGAAAAAAGAAAAAACTTGACATTGGTCTGGGCAATGATTTTTTTAAAGAAATGATTCCTAAACTTTAGGCAACAAAAGCAAAAATGGACAAATGAGATTATATCAAACTAAAAAGTTCCTGCACAGTAAGGAAAACACAGAGCAATTAAACAGCCTAGAGAATGGGAGAATATATTCATAAATCATGTATCTTCTAAAGAGTTAAAACCAAAAATATTAAAAATTTGAAACAATTTGATAGCAAGCAAACGACCTGGTAAAAAAATAATAGGCAAAGAACATAAAAAGGAGACATAAATATAGTCAACAGGCATTAAAAAATGCTCAACATCACTAGTCAGTGAAATGCAAGTTAAAACCACAATGAGATATCACTTCACACCTCTTAGAATGGACACTACCAACAAGACAGAAAGATAGTGTTGGTGAGAACATGGAGAAGAGGGAACACTTGTACACTGTTGGTGGAAATATAAATTGGTACAACCATTATGAAAAACAGCATGGCATTTCCCCCAAGTAAAAATAGAACCATCGTATGCCATCTCTGGGTATATATCTGAAATCTGTATGTACTCGTATGTATATTGCAGCATTATTATTTACAACAACCAAGTTATGAAAACAATCTCAATGTCTATCAGTGAAGGAATAGATAAAAAATGGAATATGAATCATTTTACAATATATATGTATATTAAAACATCATGCTGTACTCTCTAAATATATATAATGTTTATTTGTCCGTTATACTTCAAAAAAACTAGAGGGAGCATAAAATCAGAGTGGTCCTGGCATAAACACATATACAGACTAAAGTAACAGAATAAACATCCCAGAAATAAATCCATGAATACACAGTCATCTGAGTTTTTATGAGAATGCCAGAAATACACAATGCAGATAAAAATAGTCTCTTCAATAAATATTTTTAGAAAAACTCAACATTCACATGCCAAATAATTAAACTGGACGTTTTTCTGACATACACACAAATTAACTCAAAAGGAATGAAAGACTTAAATGTTAGACCTGTAAACTGTAAAACAAAAGGAGAAAAGTTTCTTGACATTGACTTTGGCAATGGTTTCTTGGAAATGACACCAAAACACAGGGAAAAAAAGCAAAAATACACAAATGGAATTACAATAAACTAAAAAAGTTCTACATAGCATAGAAAATGGTTAAAATGAAATGGTAACCCATGAAATGGAAGAAAATATTTGCAAACCATGAAAACAAAGGGCCAATATCCCAAATATATAAGAAACTCATACAATCCAAGATTAAAACAAAACAAAACAAAAACAAATAACCTGATTTAAAAATAGGCAAAAGATTTGAATAGACATTTTCCCAAAAAACACAGATAAATGGTCAACAGGTATTTTTTTTTTTTTTATGTTCAGCATCACTATTTATCAGGGGAATGAAAATCAAATCTATAAGATATCATTTCACACCTGTTAAAATGGCTACTATAAAAATTAGGAAATAAATTTAAAAGAGATGACAAGTGTTGACCAGGCTGTGGAGAAAAGAGAACATTAGGACATTGTAGAAATGTTACTTGGTGCAGCCACTATGGAAAATGGTTTGGAGGTTTCTTAAAAAATTAAAAATAGAATTACTATATTACTTAGTAAAATAAAATCAGAATTTCAAAATGCTATCTTCATTTTCATGATTATTACAGCATTTTCACAATAGCCAAGACACTGAAGCAACCTAAATGTCCATCAACAGATGAGTGGATTAAAAAATGATACATATGTACAGTGAAATATTATTTAGCCTTAAAAGAGAAAACAATCCTGAAATTGTTAAGTAAGCCAGACGCATAAGGACAAATAATACATGATCCCACATATATGAGGAATCTAAAATAGTCAAAGTGAGTGGGTTGCCAAAGACCTGGGAAAGGGGAAAAATGAGTAGGTATTAGTCCAGAGAGCTACTGTACAGCATATTGTTTATAGTTAACAATAATGTATGCCTAAAATGTTTCTAAGAGAATAGATCTCATGTTGTGCTCTTATCACAAATAACAATAATGATGAATAAAGAAGGAAACTTTTTGAGGTGATGGATATGTTTCTGGCATAGATTGTGGTGATCGTTAAATGGGTGCATACATATCTCCAAGCTCATCAAGTTGTATATATGAAATAAGTGCATCTTTTTGTGTGTCAATCACCCATCAACGAAGTGGTTTTATAAAAGAAATTGCTGAGGTGAGTGGATTGCCTGAGCCCACGGGTTCGAGACTTGCCTGGGCAATTTGGTGAGACCTCATCTCTACAATAAATCAAAAAATCAGCCGGGCATGGTAGCGCGCGCCTGTAGTTCCAGCTACTCGGAAGGCTGAGGCGGAAGGATCGCCGGAGCCCAGCAGGTCTAGGCTGCGGTGGCCGGGAGCAGCCACTGCACTCCAGTCTGGGCGACAGAGTGAGACTTCAACTCAAAAAAAAAAAAAAAGAAAGAAAAAGAAATTGCCAAATATATATATATTCCAAGGTGGGAACTGAATTCACATCCTTTTAACACCAAAGCTAGTGTTCTCTCTACAGTGTGTCCTATTTCATGATGAGCTAACGAGCAGAAAATTTCACTACAGTGGACAGATCCATGGTTGGGTTATGTATTAACTGGATATAGATTAGATTTATAAAGTTGTATATTCTTATGTTAAAAGGATATATCTGAAATCAACTACAGTAGTCCCCCCTTATCCACAGTTTCAGTTACTCATGATCAACCACAGTCCGAAAACACTAAATGGAAAGTATATAATTCATAAGTTTTAAATTGTGCACTATTCTGAGTAGGACGCTGAAATCTTTTGCTGTCTTGTTCCATCTTGCCTGGGACATGACTCATCCTTGTGTTCAGCATATTCACATTGCATACACTACCTGCCTGTTTGTCACCTTTTAGCTACTTCGGTTATCAGATAAAAAAATATACAGAATATATATAAGGTTGAGTACTATCTGAGGTTGCAGACATACACTGGGGGGGGGGTCTCTCAACATTTCTCTTGTAGACAAGGAGGGACTACTCAACTCCAATCCCCACAGTGAGTATACAAATTCAGTGTTTCTCATTGACTCCAGCCTATCAAAATTTTAGGACTTAGAGAATGACTCTATCAGTGGCTTTATTTAATGTCCAGTTAGGCAAAGAGCTGGAAGATGGATTGGCTGCTGGGAGGTTCCACCAATAGACATGTTGGAGATTGTTATGATCATTAGATTTATCTGACACTTGACAATGGCCCACTTTCTCTAAGTTCTTTCAATTGTCTGATAGGCAAAAAGTGAACTCTCAGATAAGGCACCACAGAACCCCATGCCCTGAACAAATTCTAACAAAGGTAAAACATCTTTTCCCCATAGGTCAGTAGGTGGGTGCAGTAGCAGCACCAGGTTTTAATTTGAATGTTCTATATTTGACATCTCTTGTTCATTTGCCATATGAGTCATCCAAAAAATACTATGAGATGTCTCTAC